>JAHLJS010000005.1:1261824-2736824 GCA_038502445.1 Eremochloa ophiuroides
ATTTACTGTTACTCTTCCACTACTTTCTACTGGCTATATGCTATGTGGTGGAATTGGGATGGTGTATAACTGATTATAACCACTGGGAGAGAGTGCTGCATGCGTCTTGGGTGCGTGGTAAGGGTTGATGTCGACCAAGTGAGATGTGAGACAAGCCCATGGGGCAAGTCGTGCCGGGGGTGCAACCTGGGCATCCCCAAGCGAGATACCTGTGGCGGGTAAAGTTGTTGAGGAGGTTCCGGGTGGGATAGCCTTGGTGGTTTGAAGCCCGTGGACGGAGGTGCTGTGATGGCACGGGGAGAGTATCCCCTAAGTGAAGATGCCTGCTTGGTCAAACCTAGGACGGACTAGTTTCAGGTTCATGGGAATCCTTTTCTACTCACTCGCTTCTGATGGGCGGGAGACGGCTGGACTACTTGGTAGGACGGTGCCACTACTGCTAGGTTGAGAGGTGATAAGGGTGGGCGGAGACGGTCGATGGGTTCCCGTTCCATTCTAGATGCGTAGTACCACTGGATGGGCCCGGTACTGTGTCTCCCAGTCTCAGCATAACGGTGTAGGATCCGGAATATCCCAGGGCTGAGTGGTAGGGTGGCATCGACCTAGGCAAGCAAGCACCCGGAATTCTGCCTAGGTGTTTGCGCAACACCTATGATGGCTAATCTTGTGGGTAGTGAAACCTCTGCAGAGTGTACAGTTGATCGATCGATACATATGCCAACTTGTTGGCTATGGACCTTTCCTGTGAAGCTTCTACTAGTGTAGTGAGTGTTCTCTTCTCCCCCTGGATGACATTTTTCCGGCAGTGTACCCGCTGTGGTAGTGTGCCGCTGAGATAGGCCCAAGAGGGAGTTGGGCCTGTCGAATGAGAGTGAGGTGTGGGTAAGTGAGATGTGGTGATGGGAAAAGGGATGATGGTGTTAACTGGAGATAAAACTTGACTAATTAAACATTGATTACAGCTGCATAGGAAACCTCAGCGTATAGGTCTGCTTGTATAGCCTTGCATCCACTTTCCACAAAGCAAATGCTGCATAGGTGGGCTCCGTGGCCAATACATATCGTACTGATAAATTTGCTGTCAGGTGACGAGAATGAGTACGACTTCGAGGAAGATGATGGCGAAGAATAGGGTCACGTGCTACACTCAAGTTGGCCGTGAAGGATGAAACGTTTCCGCATCTTCTAAAGCTTCTCTGAATGTTGATTCCGCCAGTGTGGCGATGTAATAAGTGTTTATGTAAGACTTAATTACCGTTGTATGGATCCTGGTGTCAACTAAGATATGGGTAATTTCATGGATTGTCCCAAGCAATCTGTTGAATTACAATTCGAGCCTGTGGATTTTCCTTCGCGGAAATCGAGGTCGTTTCAAATTGTGTTGTCATCAATCACCAAAAAGGGGGGAGATTGTAAGTGCATCTAGCCCTTTAGTGGGTTTTGGTGAATTGAATGACAAGACAATTAAAGGTCTAACAAGTTTTCTAAGTGTGTCCATGGTTTAACAAGAAAGCAAACTTGATGGTATTTCACATAATGTTAAATGAAGGCCAATATTGTGTATTGTTGTGCTAGAAAATCTTTGATACATTCTAGTTCAAGTGAAAGACAATAATGCAAATGGAATTGATGAGATGGCTAATATGGTGGGATATCATAGCATTATGAGAAAGCAAGCAAGGATCATAATATTGAAGAAATGATTTTCAATGGATATTTAATATGATGTGACTTGGGTATGGCTTGGTATGGTGAAGATAGCAAGGAAAGGGCTTCGAGGTACTAAGCAGAGGTGAAGGGTAAGCAAAGGCTCGGACCGAGGTACCATGACTAACATGAAGAAGAGAGTACTTGCATTTAGTCGAGGAACTAATCAAACTATGAGAAGTCATATTGTGTTGAGGATCAAATCATTAGTGGACGTGACTTGAAGCCATGAATTGAACTCATATGTGTTGAAATGGTTCAAGTCACATGCTCAAGGTGTGTTTGCTCGAAAATATGAGATAATGATGATTGCAACCTCTCATGAAGTGATATTGAGAAGAAATGGCATATGAAGACATTGAAGACTCAAGTGGTTAAATTGGTCTTATTCTCTTGTTCTTGAGTATAGGTATGCCGTACTATCAAGGGGGATGCAATATGAATCATAGACAAGTCTCAAGTGCTCAAACTAACCGAACCCCAAGTGCTAACATGAGAGAAACACTTAAAACTGCACCTGCACTTTCTGATCTTAGGCTTGCCCTCAGCTGGGTTGGATAGTCCTCTAAACAAGCTTTCCGGAATATCCAAGATCACTGAAAACGGAGTTCGGAGTAAAAAGTTATGCCGTTTTTCATGAGGTAACCTCTGCTGTCCATGGAGCAGCGGCAGTGCCGCTCTGGAGGGCAGCAGTGCCGCACCGCGGCAGTGCCGGGCTTTAGAGCGGCAGTGCCGGGCTCTTACAGACCATAACTGCTAGTTTTTGAACTCTAAGGGCTAGTTTTGGTGTGAGGGTTATATATACCCATCCCACGCCCCCTGGGCGTGCTGCTGATGCTCTGAACATTCCAAACCCTTCCCAAGCCTTGTGTGAGCTCTCTCTAACTTCTCTCTTTGTGAGAGTGAGTGATTAACAAGTGATTAAGAGTTAGAGAGCAGATTAGAGCATTCCCAACCTTGAGCACTTGTCGGGCTTCATCAATATTCGTTGCACATTTGTTACTCTTGGAGGTGAAGCCTCCTAGACGGCTAGGCGTTGCCCGGCAAGCTCCCGTGCTTTGTGGTGAGCTGCGGGACAGTTTGTAACAGCCGAAAATCAGCTAGTAGAATCACCCCTCATCTCAAGAGTTCACTCTCTTGACTTGAGAACGAGGAGAAAGGCAAGCCTGGTGGTGAGCCTAAGCCTTAGTGGCATACCTCAACAATGTGGACATAGGCAAGCCTTGGTGGCGAGCTGAACCACGGGATAAATCGCTTGTCCTCTCTATTTGTATTCTTGTTATTGCTTGTATTACTTGTCTTTCTGGTGTTTCTAGAGATTGGACTCGATCTACTTGTGTACAAGCTTCCGTGGCCATCTAGTTAGTGGAATAGGCTCCTGGACACCTCCACCACATCTCCACCAAGTTTGGTGTGCAGTCTCGGGTGTTGGCCAGGGCAGCACTGCCACTTTGGAGAGCAGCAGTGTCGCGCGGGCAGCAGTGCCGCTCTATGTTTTTACATTTGTTTGAGCTGAAATTTTACAGGCCTATTCACCCCCCTCTATGCCCCTCTTGGTGACATCAAGGTCCTTACACATAAGGCATCACTTCATTAGATCTCACCAAATCAAAGGGGACATTGCAATTGAAAGTGTTGGCACCGAAGATCAATTAGCGGATATCTTTATCAAGCCACTTGATGAGTCAAGATTTTGCAAGTTGAGAAATGAGCTAAACATACTAGACTACTCCAACATGAAGTGAAAAGCATCCCACATATATGACATGCCTCTCCTTCGACTAAAGCAAGGTAAAATTGGTTGACATGGCATTCATACTTTGATAAGGATTTGTTTAGTGCATAGAGACATGAAATGCATCCTATAGGCTCATTCCTGGAAAATAAAATGTTTTAATGTATATATGGTACCACTTTTGTTCTTTATACTTGTATGACCAAGTGGTAGCATATGACATATTGATGGGCTTGTAAGCCTAGTGTTGAGTCTAAAACATGAGCCCATGATGTGTAACATAACATGGTCAAGATAACCCTACTAGTGAGGTGTGAAGAAGCTTGTCCTTGGATCAAACTTAGTTACATATTCTAGGCAAGTAATCTAGATTGAACCAAAGTGGACATAAACTTAACCCTATTTTTTGACTTGATACTCCCATAATTTGCACCATTTTTTGTGATTGTTGACAAAGGGGGAGAAGAAAGTCACAAAGACAAGAATGGCAAGGGGTCAATTAAAATTTGAAAGCACACAAGTAGGGGGAGCAAGCTCATAAATAAATTGTTGCATTTGTGTGTGCATTAACATATAAAATGTTGCATTGTCAAATTTCAATTCCTATAACTTGTTTGTTTGGTGTAATGCTTACAAATAGGATTTGAATGGTGTTTGATAAACTAGCATGCATAGGACTTACTTTTCTTACAAAGTACCTCTCTTGCTTAAAATGTTGATCTCGCGAGGTATTTTGAGTTTGTGATGCATGACTAGTGAACAATGGTGCTAAGGATGGTATATTTCCGCAACTCCGATGGTATCACGCTTAAAAGGTCCATTCCATATACCTTAGCATCATTTGGTAGTGGTAGCTCACCCAAATTTTCAAATCCATGCATATGTGAAAAATTGAACCAAACACAAGGAATCACATATGTAGGGAGAGCTAATACTACCGAAATGTAAACTTGGATTTATTTCATATCTTTGTGAAGGTTGTCATCAATTACCAAAAAGGGAGAGATTGAAAGCCCATGTTTGGTGTTGGTAATTGATGAAACCTAGTTTGCTAATGATTTGCTCTAAGTGTTTCATGAGAATCAATTAGCAAAGGGCAAGATGGAGCAAAGGACCGGGTCGGTGGAGACCACAAGTGTAGGGCAATGATGGCGTCCATGAAAATGGTGTAAGCCCATCAACAAAGGAGAAAGCCCTAATGATGGCATCCATACAATTGGTATAAGTCCATCATCTAAACGTGTTCAAAAGCTTCATCAAGAGAAGAGGAGAACGATGGTGAAAAGTTAGGAGCTCAAGGCAAAGGTATCATCCTTAGGAGCTCTTTTACTTTTGGTGATCAAGACTCCATAGAGAGAGTGATCACATTTAGGATAGATAGTCATACTATTAAGAGGGGCGAAATCGTTGATGAAATACGGTTATCAAGTGCGACTAAGTGATCATGATCATTGCATTGCATTTAGATGCTAGTGACACTAACAAACCCTTTGAAAAACTGTTTTGAAAAGGCTAACACACGTGCACAAGGTGAAGAACACTTGGTATTAGCACTTTGGAACAAAGGGTGCAAAGGTTGGAGAGAAATTCCTCTAAAACTGAGCTTCGGACGCTGGTGAAGCGTAGCGTCGGACCATTGGTCAGGGTCCAATGCCTAACCCTAGCCTTGCGTTGTTTGAGACCGTCGGACGCTGGTTTGGTGCGCTTTGGACTATTGTCCGAGCATCCTACGGTGCAGAGCGGCAAGGTGGTGACACGTGGCGAGCTCAAAGAGCGTCGGACGTTTTCGCTTGGTCCGACGGCTAGCGTCGAACAGCGTCCGAGCATTTCTGCACCTCTCGGTGTAGATTTTCTTAGCGTCGGACGCTCGATTTGTTTAGTCCGACGGCTCTGACGTTTGCGTCCAACGGCGCACGTACAGTGAGCGTCGGACCGAAGGCGTTGGTCCGACGATCGTTCGTCCGACGGTTTGTTTGGCGCGCATGTTAGCCGTTGAAATCTAACGGTCATCTTCGAATGGCTACTGACACGTGGCGGCTATCTAGGGCATTGGACCATGGCGATTGGTACGACGGTATCGTGTGCGGGCGTCCGACGGTTCCGTCCGACGACACGCAGAAGCCTCCAACGGCTATGTCTTTGAGTGTAGCTTTTAAATTGCTGTTTGGCCAGCTTGGGGAGGCTCCCTTGGCCACTCTAATCACTCCTACTTGCTTGTGAGCCTTCCCACTCCATTCTCACTCGCCCTACTTGATTGTGATCATCTTTTGGTGAGTTTAGAGAGCATCAAGTGCATTGCATTGTTGGTGATCATCTAGAGGCACTTGGTGGTTGTCTTTCGCAGCGGTTTCTCTTATTACTCTTGGAGTTTGCCGACTCCTAGACGGCTTGGAGCTGCTAGGATCGTTGAGGGGAGTTGGTGATTGTCTCCGCCTCCGATCGGTGAAATTGTGAGGGGTTCTTGAGCTTATCCCCGCGGGAGATCGTGAAAGGCTACTCTAGTGGATTGCTCGTAGCTTGTGGGTCCCCATCTTGTGTTGGTTGTGCGGCACCCTTGAGAAGGGTTTGGCGTGTGATGCCAATTAGCGCGTGAACCTCCAAGTGGGTGTATCGCTACAACGAGGACGTAGCTTGCCGGCAAGCAAGTGAACCTCGGTAAAAATCATTGTGTCATCTCTCTTGCCGAGGTTCTCCATTGTATTGTGATTGATTGATCATTCGGTATTCTCTACTCTTCACCGGCAGTATAACTGTTGGCGTTTCTTAGCATCACTACTAAAGATAGACTATAAGTCCGTCCTTAATAATAATACTAGAAACGTAAGTTGACATTCCCAACCACCATTACTTCAGAAAGGTAACCCTTGGCCCTTAATGGCGCCGGCCTAGGTAATGCAGTCTGGTAATAGCAGTTAGAAGTGCCGGATTGGTCTTCCTAACCGTCATTACTTACGATATGCAAAACTGTGACACGGCGTCGTGGGGTGCACAAGAATTACAATCCTTAAGCAATGGTACTTAACTATGCCAATTATGATAGCTCAGTATAGATAAATCCGCAAGCGCACGGAACTATCATTGTAGCATTTCAACCCGTGAGTATTCAGGGGTGTCGTATTTATAATTTCCCGTAGGAGGGCAAGACGAATGCATCTAACTTTGGCATAAACATGATCACTTATTGAATGCATAGGTAGACATAGCATAGGCAGGGGTAAATCATAGTTCAAAGATAGTGGACACACATCTGAGCCGACCTCAAGGATAAAAGAGAAATAAAGAATAAAAGAATATATCTAATTGAGCAGGCATTGGTCATATATAACCATGCAAAGAACTGTTAGTAAATATCTAACTAGTATGTCTAGTATCGGGACTAGGTCTGGGATGACAGGGAGATCCCCGCAGCTGGTCTGCCAGCCGATAGAGACTTTACGAACTCCTACCCAATATCCGAACGTGGGGGAGTGCTAGGGATGGACAGGGCTGTCACCACCTGCCCACCTACCCCTCTGCCCGTGGGATACCGGCATATTCGCCGATCTCCGCATACCCGAGCACCATGCTCGTGTACTTGGAAAAAACTCCTAGCCCCCTAGGACCCCGCCCCTTCGGAGTGATAGGCTAGGCTAAGAGCAACCGAGAAGGCACGACGAACCGTCACCTCATCCCTAGTTCTTCCTCTATTCATACTAAGTCGATGAACGATGAAGAACAACGATAAACATATCGAGAACATAACACATAAACTATAGCTAATTCATATATCATGGTCATAACATGTCCAAGACTATACTCTAATTCATATGCATTGCTACATAAATAAGATAAGAACTTGAATTTGGAAGAGAACTGCATTGTATTCATACCGAGGTGTTTCTTCTTCTCCCAAGGATACAAACTCTTCTTTCTAGCTCTTGCCTTGCTCTAATAGTAAAACTAATCTAAAGAATACAAGTGAGAGGTGATGTAAATGGCTCCAAATGATGGTGTGTGTTGGAGGGGAGCTCTCCCTCTCTTTTATAGTCCAACTAGGGCGGTTTGGGCGTTCTAAGTATGGAAGGAGGTGAAACCACCTTTGCTAAACCGTCATGAGCACCGCCTGAGGAGGATGGGCCCGGGAGGCCCTACCAGGGGGCGGTCGCCCCCGGGGGCAGTCGGTCCCTTGCGAGCACCATCTGGCCACCACCTTCGGGTAGTCGGTTGCTCCCTGGGCCTGGGCCTCCCCCGCGGTTACGGATGGATCCAGTTTAGTGTTTGAGGTGGGCTTTCTTATTTTCTTGGATTGCGCCTTCTCTGAATACGTTTCCTGGATGTGCGCTTTATTTATGGTTTTTGTACATTTCCACATGTCACACCTGCAATTCAAGTACACACCAAAACTTGTGGAAATGTTAGTTTAAACGGTAAATTAAACGGTTAGACCATTTAAACCCGTTTAAACGATTTAATCGCATCTAAACAGTCTAACTAGAATCAAGTTAACATTATCAAATGAGATAAACAACCATTTAATCTATAATTTAGTCAATTAAAGGATTATGACTATCACGGTCAACACGAAACTGTTTAACATTGCAATTATATGAAGTATTGTGTGATTTAGATTTCTTTTTAAAAGATTATTTGGTAGAATATTTGAATTTTACATGTATAAATAGGTAAGGTTTCTAACATATTTAATTTTTACATACACAAATATGCATATTTTATTATCATAGTGCACAATCGTTTTACGGTTTAACTCCATCTTAACACCATTTATAAACCCTCTAAACGCTAACAAAGGACGCTCGATTGTTTACTATTTAGCATTTAGGATAACATTGTTTGGACGACATGTCGCGACGTGTTCACTTCGCTCATAGGGTCTCTCCTCTCTGTCTGTATTATCATCATCGCCACCGTCCCTCAACTCGGAGTCCTTTCTTTCTCTTCGATGGCTACCATCCCTATATAAGTATTTTCACCTTATGCTATCTACTTTCTGTGTGAAATTGTATACTCAAATTTTAATTTAAAGGTATTTGGACCATAGACGGATACACATCGTCCTAAATACTCTCCGATGAGCACATTAATATTCTATAATTTTCTGGCAAGTAGCGGTTGTTTCGTCAAGTCGAGATGTCGAGATGAAAGAAAATCAAACACAGCCAGCGTTTATGAGCTACTCCCTCCGTCCCATATTAGATGACGCTATGGGAAGCGTGCGGATCAAATTTTATCAACTTTGACTAGATTTATAGAAAATATGTGTAACATTTTTATGCTCAAATAAATTTGTTAAAAAACTAGATTTAAAGATCTTTCCAATGATAATATTTGTGTACGTTCGATATGAATATTTTTTAATATAAAATTAGTCAAAGTTGAAAAAATCTGACTTCTTAGGAAACGAGAATGACATCTATTTTGGGACTGAGGGAGTAGCCCACAAGACCCATTAGAGTATATCCAAGAGATTAGCTAAAAACGCTAGTTAAATTTACTGATTTAGATACTCTCTAAAATAGATTTGTCAAAAAAATATTAGAGTACTCTAACAGACTCTATAAAGGATGGCTAGTGAGACGGGCTATCCAAAAGTAGAGAGCGAATAAGGTGAAATAGAGAGCTACTAAATTTAAATTTAAAGAGTCATTTACAGAGTCTGTGGGAGATATTTTTTCTTTTATAATAGCTAAATTTAGCTTTAAAAAACGATTTGGCTAATCTCTTGGGCATCCTCCAACCACTGCATAGTGGCCCAAACATCCATGTCGTCGGAAAACAAGGGAGAGGGAGCCTCGGCATCCCCCTTCCAATCTACGGGATTCCCCAATCTACTCGGGCACGCACGCGGGAGTCGGGACGCGGCGGCGGCGCTCCCTCCTGGTTCCTGCGCACGGCGGCGGCACCGGAGGACTGGGCTGCGCTCCCTCCAGGTTCGTGCCTCGTGCTCTTCCTTCCCCCTGTGCCTGCGCTGCGCGCGACCGAGCCGGAGCGGCGTCGGCGACCAGGGGCCAGCGCGCGGCGGCGGCGCAACGGCGGGAAGGGGCCAGCGCGTGGCGGAGGCGCAGCGGCAGGCAGGGGTCCGCCCTAGCTCATATTTTCGGCTGGGTCCGCCACTGCTAGTGAGCACATGTAAAAGCAAACATCCAAGTTTCAGATCTGAAGGGGATGTATGTGCATTGGGCCTCACCTGGAGGAGCTGGGTGATGGAAGTGGATTACTGGCTTTGGTCGATGGTGTCTGTCTCAGAACGATGCATTGTCAGCAGCCTTGCATGTTGGTGTGCACGTCCAGCTGAGTCTGAGAAACAGTGAGGAGTGGCTAAGCAGAGTTGGCAGAGAGGGGAGGTTGAGAGGGGTAGTGGGCAGCAGAGAAAAGCCGGCAGAGAAAACCTAATCGCCCATGGTAAGAGCGAGGACCTAGAGGAGTTGGGCATAGCTGTAGAGAGGGGCGTTTGGGGGCTTCTGAGTAATGGCAATCATGAGTAAATAACTACGAATTCATTAGGTGGTACAAAAATGGGAAGGGGTTGGGGTGGGGGGTGGGGGGCAGCATGTCGCTCCACTTGATTCCTATCAGGAGTTAATTGATATAGGCATGTAGTGCAACTTGGCAGTGCTCCTCAGATTGTCATCGGGAACTGGTTTCGAGAGCGGTACTAGACAGGCCGTCGGGGAGGTCCTGCCCCAGTGCTCCTCAGATTTTCATGATACAAATCGGAAGGGGCGTACAATATCAACATAATATTTTTTTACTGCTGTATAGAAATTTACCAGCCATTGCTTTCGTTAGCATTTGCAAATGTTCACATTAACTTATACTGTGAATATGGCAGTTATTGTTATTGTTTCATCTTTTTTAAGTTTTTCTTCATCGTCAGAGTATGGTTCCTGTTTGACTGTATCTGGTTTGCTCTGTGAATTTTACCCTTTTTTACGTCTAAAAGGAGATAAATTACATTCATTGATGTGGAGAAGTTTGTGTTGCTTTTGCTTTCAGACAAAAAGAATGCTACTCCTAACCTTGAGAGACGTTTAAACTGAAAGCCTTTTCTGGGAGCTGTGATTATATTGTCGCAATGTCAAGGGTACCAAAATGGAAGATCGAAAAGACCAAAGTTAAGGTTGTATTCCGGCTGCAATTCCATGCCACAAATGTGAGTTCTCATAAATTTACCTTAATTCTATTGTTTCTTCTTCTTTTGGTTGTTCGTAGGCAATTTTCTTTTAGCAGATTATACTTTCTTTGTTAGTAGACTTGCTTGTGCAGTACTCCCTCTGTCCGCATAAGAGTGTCGTTGTAGGGATGGGCACACGTACCAAGGAAGATGGAAAAATAGCTCTGTACCCCTATATTCTAATTATGACTGTCCAGTGCTGGCTCCCTGGTCCCCGCACATCAATCTCCCTTGCTCCTCCCTCTCGACCAATCTAATCTTGGCAACGCGAACCACCAGCCCTCCACGCCCGTGCCTTGCGGAGCCTCACACGAAGAACGAGAAGAAGGGAGCAGAGCGCAGGCTATCGGTCCAGACACTGCAGGCCTAAAACGACACTTTCTGTGGGACAAGCAAGAATAGCTAGAACGACATTTTCTACGGGACGGAGGGAGTATGCATGGACATTATTACTTATTTCTCTAAAACAGGCTTGCTTAATCTGTAACACTAATAATTTTGGTTGCAGATTCCATCAACAGGGTGGGACAAACTATTTTTGTCCTTCATCTCTGCTGATACAGGAAAGGTGAGCGCAAAAACAAATAAGGCAAATGTCAGGAATGGGAGTTGCAAATGGCCGGACCCCATCTATGAAGCAACACGGCTTCTTCAGGATCCTCGGACTAAGACATACGATGACAAGCTATATAAGCTTGTTGTGGCCATGGTGCGTTCCAGAAATTGTTTAATGCTGATCTTTGTTTTGCTCTATCTCTCCCAATGTTCTTTTAATTAAGGTGTTGATTTCTGTCAAAAAGCACTGGAAGAATTTACCAGTAACTGATGTTTACTGTCTTTCACCATATTCTTGGAAATAACAGGGGACGTCACGGTCTAGTATTCTTGGGGAGGTTGATGTCAATCTTGCTGAATTCGCAGAAGCACTGAAGCCGACTTCAATAGCACTTCCTCTTCGTGGTTCTGACTTCGGGACACTGTTACATGTATGTATTTTAAAAAATGTTTCTTTTAGTATACCAGGAGTCATCAGAAGCTGGTATGCCATGATGAGAAGTAGTTCAACAGTTTTGTTCTATGTTTTGTGGGGATAACAGCTATTTTCTTTTCTCTGACGTGGTTCTTTGATAAAACAATTTCAGATCACAGCACAACTTCTCACTACAAAAACTGGTTTCAGGTATGGTTGCCATGCAAAAATATACTTTTTATACAAAAGAAGTTGTTGTTTCTAATCCTTCTAAATTCTTGTTTGCTACAGAGAATTTGAGCAGCAAAGAGAAACTGGCACCAGAAGCTCTCAGCAGTTATTGAACCAAAGAAGTCATGATCCTGCTGAAGTTGCTGCGGCCTCATCAGACATCGGCACTGATAAGGTTGGTGAATAATATGAATGATCTAGTTGGCATTATTTATGTTCATTTGGTGATAGACTTTCCTGTGTCATGTTGAATAGGTTAATTCGAGGATTAAGCTAAATTTAAATTCTCAGGGGTTCCCCTTGGCTGAAGATTCTGCAGGGTCAACAGACGACTATGAAAATTCATCACATACTTCAGATGGTATTTTTACTGAAAAGAATGATCCACATGGTGCACATGAAATCAACAGCTTTAGGAGCTCAAGTGACTTACCTCTTTGCCCTACCAGTCAAAATCTTACACCAGAAAAAGGCGTCCGTTGGGGTAAACAACTTTCACCACAAGGGAGCAATGATTGGGCACATGGCTGGAGTCCTGAGTACTGTGCTGATAAAGATTTAGCTGTCGCTCATGATGAGAATAACCGGCTCAGAACCAGATTGGAGGTAGCTGAGTCAGCGTTTTCTCAGCTTAAGACAGAAGCAACATCTCTGGAGCATGTTACTGACAAGTTAAGCACTGAGACACAGGGCCTTGCTCAACAGCTCGCTGTTGAACTAATGTCACGGAATCAACTCACTACTGAAGTGTCCTTGCTAAGAACAGAATGTTCTAATCTGAAACAAGAGCTGGAAGAAATAAAATCTTCTAAACTCTCGCAGAACAAGTTTGACGTAGAAGGCAAAACTATGATTAAGTATGGTAAAGATACTCTTGCTACAGAGTCCATTCATCATCTCCAAACTGAATGGTTGCAAGGTTTGCTACTTCTTGAAAGTAAACTGCAGCAGACCAGAAACAATGCTCTCCATGGACTACAAGCAAGTGATCTTGATTTTCTTCTTGCTGATCTTGGGGCACTTCAACGTGTCATTGAGAACCTCAAGCAAGGTGTTCAACCTGGACAAATGAAAGAAAATCACAATGCAGAACATTTGGTTGCACTTACTGGTTATCTATCAAACTCAGGACATAGTGATACCCTCAAGAAAAGTTCTGGTGGTAATACAGGCACAATGGAGGAGAAAATGTGTGAGCTCCTGCAGAAGCTGGAGGACTCAAAAACTGAGAAGGAGAATCTCCTGGAGAAGATGAGCCAGATGGAGCGTTACTATGAATCTTTTATCCATAAGCTTGAGGAGACCCAGAAGCAGATAGCAATTGAATTAGAAAATCTCAGGAAAGAGCATAACTCTTGTTTTTACACAGTTTCTGTCCTCCAAGCCCAAAAGCAAAAAATGCACGAGGAAATGAATGATCAATTGATGAGATTTGTGGAGGACCGAACAGCTTTAGAAACTCAAAATAAGGAGCTTGAGAGAAGGGCTGTTGCTACGGAAACTGTACTCAAGAGGGTCCGATTCAATTATTCTGCAGCTGTGGAACGTCTACAGAAAGACCTTGAGTTACTGTCGTTTCAGGTTCTTTCTATGTATGAGTCAAACGAAACTCTTGCCAAGCAATCATTACTAGAAGATTTTGATAATTTGTCTGAGGAACACTCTGCTGTGGAAGATTTATGTGGCAATAATGAACATGAGAAATACAGGCCTGGCGTCAAACAAATCGGACCTGAAGGTCTGTATGCAGAGAAAGAAACTGATGGCCAGAAAAATCTTCGGGCACTCAAGATTGAAGAGCTCCGTGCGAGATCAGAGTTTCAAGCCCATACTGATTCACGGGGGAACCACTCAAACTTGGAATGGCCAAGAAAGGTCTCTAGCGCTATGGAGTCTGAGCATTTAGAAATGTTTGTTTCCAACATTGAGTGGCAGATATTTTCTGATGTATTACGTGAGTCTCACTGCGCTGCATTGGATATCATTAAATGCATGCAGGGAGGGTTGCACATGTTAGAAATGCAGCTTCAAGACTCTAATGATGCTAGGCAATCTCTAGTGCTCAAGTTGAACTCTGCATTGGACGAAGCCAAAACTGTGAAAGAAAGCGAAGCAGGATATATTTTGAAGTGTGATGATCTGACTGTGAAGAACCAAATATTAGAAGCAAAGCTTCATGATATTACAGTTGAAAATGCTTTGTTTATGGAAAAGCTCACAGAGTCTGAAAGGCTTGTTCAGGAACATAAAACTTGTGAAAGCAAGTACAAAGTCTGCGCTGAGGAAGTTATGAGATTGGACAACCTTTTATTGAAAGAAAGTCTACTAACCAACCAGCTTAAGAATGAACTCACATCACTAAGAGAAGGGTTTGAAGCCATGAAAGATGAGTTAAATAAGCAATCCTCCATAAACAATGATATTCAAATGGTTTCTACATCCCTTCAAGATCAACTGGGTGACCTATGCTCTAAAATTGTATCTTTTAACAAGGAAGTCAACATTTCAGGATTAGAAGAGGCATCTTTGTTGGATGAACATGAGAGTAAGAATTATGCTGCTGTGATGAAAAGATTGGAATCCTTCCATCAGCAAACATGTGACAAGGTACTTCATCTTTTTGAGGAGAAGGAAGTACTGGAGAAAATGTGTGATGCTCTCCAGAGAAGGTCAGAGAAGGCTGAGACAGAATTGCATGATATGGAGCATAAGTTTATATGTGAGATGGATGCCACAAAGCAGAAACTAAACTTGTCTGAGGAACTTGTAGAGAAGCTTCAGCAAGAACTGCAGGACATGGCTCACAAACTTGGGATTTGCTCTGATTCTCAAGAAAAATATTCTATTACCAATTCTGACTTAACATCAAAATTGTCACAAATGGAAATTGAGCTACAGCATGCAACTAGTGAGAATGTGGCTCTTGTTGAAAAATTGAAAGAGTTTGGTGCTACTGTAGAGGAACTCGAGAGGACCAAACTATATCTTGCTCAACATGAGGAGGATACCCGGACCTTGACCCAGTCATTGCAGTCTAAACATGAATTGTTAGAGCATATGGAGAGTGAAATCAAATGTCTACGTGATGATCTGATGTGCACTGATGAGAATTTGCTAAGAGAAAAGAGACTTAAGGAGGAGCTTGAGTCTGCCCTTGCTAGTCTTACATCACAGCTTGGCAAGAAGGATCAAGTTCTACTTTCTTTTGATGAACACAAAACAGAGCTCATTCATCTGAAGGGCCAACTTTTGGACATGGAAAAAACACATAGTTTAATGCAAGATTCACTCTCACAGAGTGAACAAATCCAAAGGGACCTCAACTGTAAGAATTGCTCTCTTCAGTCCCAGCTCTCAATTCTGGAAAACCAGTTAGGAACAGCTGTTGAGGCTATGCTTTCCAGTGAAATTGAAGCTAGTTATATGATAAGTCAGGTAAGAGAGGTTATTGTGCATTTTAATATGTTAATAAATGAGTTTGAGAAACTTCAACTCCAAAGCAAAGAGGCTGATGAATTATTACGGGCACACATGTCTACTGAAGCAGAATTAGCCGATAGAAATAGCACACTTGAAGCAGCTATCCATTCTCTTGAAACCAACCTTATCAGCATTATTCAAGAGAAGGAAGGTCTTGAGGAACTTATAAAAGGACATGACGAAGCATCAACTCAAGTTAGTAACAACAAGTCCCGGGATACAGCAGTCAATAACAGTGAAAGATTATTGAGCAATCAAGATGAGATTTCACAGCTTGTCTTGCGGGCAGATCTTGAAGAGCAAGTTGATATTTTGAAATCTACAATAGATGAGACTGAAATTTTAAACATGATTCTTAGGTCAAAATTGGAGGAGCAACACAGTGTGATGTCATCATTGCTCCAAAATCAAAGTCATGAGTTGATAAATTCAATAGAACAGAACAAGGATCTTACTCAAAAACTTGCTGAACAAAGTCTGAAGGCAGAAGAGTTCAAAAACTTGTCTATCCATTTGAGAGAGCTAAAAGAAAAGGCTGAGGCTGGAAGAAAGGAGAAGGAAGGATCGGTACATGCCATGCAAGATTCCCTTAGAATTGCATTTATTAAGGAGCAGTATGAATCGAAGGTCCAAGAGCTGAAGGGTCAAGTTTTTGTCAGTAAAAAATATGCTGAAGAAATGCTGCTGAAGCTGCAAAGTGCTTTGGATGATGTTGAAACTGGGAAGAAAAATGAGATTGCTCTTGCTAAGAGAATTGAAGAGTTGTCGATGAAAGTTTCTGAAATGGAGGTGGAGATGCTGGATTTATCAACTGATAAAAGAGAATTGTCAAATGCATATGACAGCATGATGACAGAACTAGAATGCACAAAACTAAACTTAGATTGCTGCAATGAAGAAAAGCAGAAGATTGAAGTCTCTCTTGAAGAGTGCAGTGAGGAACGTAACAGAATAAGGGTGGAACTTGACCTTGTTAAGAAGTTATTGGAGAATATGGCATTAACAGACAATAACACATCACGTGATAGTTCTGAATCATGCACCCATGGAACTGCATCGATTGGGCATATTCTTGGAGATGGCAAGGCGGAGTTACAGGAACGTGAAATTAAGAGTAAAAGTTTATTATCAAATTTCTCTCAAGGAGCAGAGGATGTTGTGAAGTTTGGTGATGATGAACAGAGCAAGAACTTGGAGGTAATCAATCTGCAAACTGTTTGCCTTTTGGTCATTTTGCTATTTGTCAAGTTTATGGCAGAATGGCAGAAACCTCGAAAGGGCAGCATATAATTTTTTTTTTTTTTTTTGCCAGATTTGGCGTATAGACAATGTAGCATATTACAACACTTGATATTTAGTTTGCAAGAGAATTGTTCAACATTCTGACATGCCAGAAAACTGTAACATGATTTCTCAACATTTTGGTTAATTGGACCATGTTAAATTTTTTTGGTTAATTTTACTGATTGGAAATGTAAGTCATTTTGTCATTCATTTCAGTCAAACTTTTTTAACTCTATCAATATGTAAAGAATTATGTTGGCAACATAAGTTTGATTTCACTAGCTTCATCATGAGAAAACTTCTGTAATTTGTAGCCACTTTATCTCCGTACATCATATTTAATAGATAGGACTAATCGAATGTGTCATATTGTAGCCATATTGATATCCTAAATGACTTGCATCTAGATAATGTCGGAGAACACACGTTTTATTCTTTTACATTTCTCCTTACTGACAAAGCAAATATGTTAGACATTATCATGTGGTCAGTTTACATTTTCAACATCAGTTTGTTGCATCTCTGGTTCTTTGTTGTTTTTTCAATGATGGATACCATTTATAGTGGTAAGTTGTTGACTGCTTAGTCAGCTGACTTTATTTTGCTGTTGTGACAGAATTGCGATGAGGAAATGGAATCGTCAACAGAGAACAATTTGAATGGCAACAATAGCATCAAAGTTATTTCTCAAGAGCATAAGAATTTAGCAAATGAATTCAACCTTTTCCAGAAGGAGGTAATGATGGAACTTCTCTTGGTGCATTATTTCTTTCAGGCTGTAACACATACTGTCTTTGTGAAAAGCAAATTTCACTTGAAAAAATGTCACATTTTGGGACTGTCATATATACACCGTTTCTTCCCCATGCTCCTACAGGGAGACTGATACATGCTAGTACATCTGTGCTGTAGGATTTGTATTCAGAGTGCTGTGATATTACCATTATATTAATTACAAAAATGAAGTAATGTGATTAGCATACTTGCTGATTTGCTTGAGTTCATGATGGACAAAGCTTGAATTTGAAATTTGCTGGCTTACCATATATGAACTATGCACAGCTAATGCAATAAGGGCTTGTTTGCTTGTATCCAGGCTTGTGCAGTGTAGGCTCTTATGGAAGCTTTGGACAGTGCTCAAAGCTGGCCCAATACAGCATTAGCTACTATACTAGATTTGGATGCGTTAGGCAAGCTGATTGGCCACACAAAAGTGAAATATTCTCACCTCCACGGCTCCACCCCAACTAGAACTTAAGACCTATGCTAGAATATGGAGGTGACCTACATACAATCAAACACAATCCTATCAAATGCAACCTGCTTATGCAAGACAAACAAACACCAAGACATTGCATACATTTCTACTGGCTTGAGTTATGATGCATAAGATCTAATATAGGCTAAGACTAATGCAAGCAACCAATCACAGCCTAATTGAATTGAAAATTTGAGAAACTATAATCTTTGTACATCTCAGTAATGAAACAATATGTGGCATGATATGGAAGGAGCTGATTTCAATGGAAATTGTTTTTGTATGCAGCTGGAAAGATTGAAAAATGAGAATTTGTCTCCACTTCTCCCCCTAGACGTTAATCTAACTGACCCATCACTCAGTGGTTTGGAAAGGGCATTATCACAACTTGATATGGTATGAGTCCTGTCTGTATAGTAAACGTGAACCTCTACTATGATTTATCTCATTCTCATTTTTTGCATTTGTTACTACTTTAGGCAAATGAGCATTTGCAAAGTATTTTTCCTTCATTTAAAGAGCTTCCTGGTTCTGGCAATGCCTTTGAAAGACTACTCGCTTTGGAACTCGAGCTCGCAGAAGCTCTCCGAGCAAAGAAGAAAACAGACATCCTTTTCCAGAGGTAACTAGTACATTCAATGAGCACTGTTATTTCTTTCCATGCCTGATAATCTAATGAAGCAGGTGCTTTTTTTCCTTTCCTAGAGGACTTTAACTTTATAAATGATGAATAAAACCATTCTAAACATTTAGCCAATGAATCATAAATAATGCTTTTGCCATTCTGAATCTTTACCATTTTCTTCTTTGAAGAAATAGTAGAGCTGCTTCTGCAATGAAACTAACTAGCAAATGTAGCACCCACAAATTTATATTTGTAGACTATAAGTAACTACCATACCTATAAGTTTGGCACTCAAATTAACAAAATAAATATGTGGACCGCTGCCACAGCCCCCCCCCCCCCCCCCCCCAACCCACCCCAACACACAACCCAACAACATAGCACATGACATACACACCAACAGCACTCGGCACTTGGAAATCTTTTAGATTCAGACTACAATTTTCATTGCAATACAAAAATTAGTTAGCTTTATTAGTAATATTAATAAACACATCAGTCAAATTGACTAAACACTGGATTATATTTTGATTCTCTTTGCTCCTTGTTAGTTCATTCTTGAGGCAGCACAATGATGAAGCAGCAGTATTGCAAAGCTTCAGGGACATCAATGAACTGATACAAGATACTATCGAGTTGAAGAGGAGGCAGATGGCAGTAGAAAATGAGCTAAAAGAGATGCAGGGCAGGTATTCAGAGCTCAGTGTACAGTTTGCTCAGGTGGAGGGTGAACGACAGAAGCTCGAAATGAATTTGAAGAACCGAACACCGTGGGGATCGTAGGGAATCACCACCCCTTATGAGAAAACTAAAAGAAAAAGAAAAAAATTCAGCCAATTTCAGGCTTTGTAAACAATCTTGTGCGGAGGCAATGTAATACATTTTGTAATGTAAATATTAGTAGCATCTCTATCAAATTGTAGAGTTGTAAGTGATATGCATAGATGTAACACAACATCTTGTACAAGTGCCTCCAGCTCAGAAACAAATCTTGTTATCTGATTGTTCTTTGCCAACAACCAGTAGCCTTTCAATTCAAGGGTTGGTGTATTCTTGTTGCTGAGTATTTTACAGTTATTTGTAGATCTTTAATTAGCGTTTGACTGGAACCACTCCTGTTTCTGATGTTGGTACTGGCAATTTGGCAAAAAAGAAGTAACCTTGTGATATATTCATTCATTTTTCATTTGGCATGGAGCTCTGGTGCATATCATTCCTCGTATGGTCACTGACAGATCTGGCCCACAAACGGAAAATAACATTGAAGAAGTGTTGATGACCAAAAGGTGACATCATGGTTATATTTTGAGTCTAACATAACATAACCATTTTGTTGATAATTTCGTTTGATTAGATAGATGCAGGGAAGCTGTAGACATTGAACATGTTTGAGCCGTGTGTGTATATATATATATATATATATATATATATATATATATATATATATATATATATATAGTCATAGAGGCACTGCAGAAGATGATATCTGTATTTGGAAAGAGGTTCTGTTGTGATCTGTGCGAGAAAAACCATTACAAATTAATTAGTTTCTCATGATTTAAATTATCTGTGCAGTTAGTTATGCACTGGTGCTTTGGTAGTGAAATCGTACCATACCTAACTCCAAATGCATTTATTTACCAGTGAAATAGGATTGTAGCAGAAGGCCAATTGTAGTAGTGCAGGGGATAAAAGACACCAATTGTCCAAATTAAAATAAAGTTTTGGGATTCTGCTCTTGCCATGCATCATCCTGCAGAAGAATTTGATGCTCGTATGTTGATCTTGTTCTTCTTGCATTTTTATTTGCATTCCACTTACAAAAGCTCCCTCTTTTTTTTCTTAGGAGGCTTTCTTAAACCTGTGCAGGGATGAGTCTCGAATGGTGCCATCCAACAGTGCTGACGGGAAAGGCTCCCTCTTTTTTTTTTTTTCTCACACACGACCTCCAGTATGGCATTGTTGATGTTCACTTATCTGTCCTCTCACCTATAAGCTATATATACAATGATCTTGTATTATTGTTTATGCCCCTCCCCCACCCACCCCCCCCCCCCCCCCCCCTCTCATTTGACTTTGCCTAATCTGACCTCTGCAGCCTCTCTTGTTTGCTTCCTAGCATCAAACTAGTTGACATTTGATTGGACCGGGTAATTAATATCTCAAAGTGCTCATTTCATCTGGCTCTTCATGTTGATCAATCATGTCATGGCTGATAAGCCCCCTGTATGTGGATTGATGAGCTCCAATCCAACAAGATGAGCTGTCCACCCAAGCTATTTGTTTAATATAATGACACTCTTCCATGGACTTTGGGCTGCTTCCAATCGTTGGGACGTATAGTATCTGAAACTTTTGTTTGAATTCTTCTGGTAGTCGACAGTTATACTTAGCTGAATTTTGGTTTTGCCATGTTTATATATGTCGAAGAATGTATTACGTGCTTCTTAGTTGAGGTACACATATATACTAGCTAGCAACTGGCCAGCGGGTCTCAAATAAACTAGTTAAGTTTCACAGGAGTTTTAGAAGAAAAGCACCTATACCTAACGAAATTAAGCGAATACCAAAATTTCTAGGCATTTTTAGTTTATTTCTATATCTTTCCATCTGTTCCTTCATTTAGGAAAATATGTTTTACTAACGTCTATTCCCTAATTCAGACGATCTGATAGTTTTTCAAGCACTGAACCGAGAAGTTTAAATTGGGACGTCTAGCTGGTTGATTTCAGCTGATTAAGTACGCCATTGCAGCATGCAACTACAAAGATCAACCTATGTAGTTGCATTTTTACTAGAGAAGAAAACTCAATCACGCGTCTGTTAGAGGTGGCTTTTAGGATGTTTGGCTCAGGATATGGAGCGTGTGTGTTTATACAAAGTGAGGGACGATAAACAGGAGCCCAAAAAAAAATAAAGATTGGGTTAAGGTTGGGTTTTAGTGTGTTCTGCTTAATTAGGATAGAAATTAAGTGGATTGGAGTTTGTGATGCTCAGGTACATTTGGATGTATATTTTTTTTGACTCAGGAATTTCCCATTTCCATTACGAATAACCAAAATACAGCGTCAAGAGATTTGGATGTATATATAAAAAATCCATCTCAGCAACATTACATTCGAGGCACAATTGGCTATGGCTGCATGAAAAGGAAAAACCCTCTCATACTGAGCTGCAGCTGATCAGCAGCTGTAGTACAACAGTTAACAGTACGGATTGGATTAAACTCACACAACCTTACTATTGCTTTAAACACGTGCTCTGCTCCAGCTAGCGTGTTGCAAGGCATATATTCGTACGTACAGTACATACAAACAGGCATGTAGCAGGTGAAGACCGCGCGATAGACCGGTCATATGACACGTTACAAACTTATGCCATTGGACTGATGCTCAAATGGATGGCATGGGCCAATAGACCAGTCTTTTTATCATATATTCACATTATCGTCAGTATTAAAGTTTTTAGCTTCTCCTGATTATCTCTCTCTCATTAAGGTTTTTATTTGTTGTTATAAATTCTCTTTCTCAAGTACAATGGCTAATGTTTGATATCTTGTTATTGGAAACATATACCAATTAAATAAGGGCTGATTTTGATTTGAGTATCAAGATTGGTTTCATCTCTCCGTGGTTATAGTCTCGCATACCACTAAAAATCATACCTATAATAACGTGTGTACCGGTTCATTAGTACTCCGTAATAGATAGAGTGATCTTTTTTATGAGATTTTTCTAAGCACTCCCTCCGTGTAGCTTTTACATGTCGTCCTGGGCAATGGAGCCACAGCACTTTGGATGTGGCTGCCTGACCAGTCAAGCTACAATGGATTATTATCTAGAGGATACCCGCAGCCCTATGCAAACATAGAATAATATCCCCTAATTAATGACTCTTTGGTAAGTACAATCTTGTTCTAAATTACTTTTAAAATTTAAATCCTATATGGATGGAGTACATGGCTAACACACATGGTCCTAGTATAAAATCAAATGAGCTAATTTTCGTTGGAGATGCTTGTCACAATGTTTTAAGCCTTTCCATGAAATTTCACAATCTTTGGAGGCTGTTTGGTCAGTTTCCTGTGTTTTGAGCCCTTGTTTCAATGGCATTGATACAATTGCCAAAAACAAAAGAAAATTGGATTAGTCTCCTATTTAATCCCCCCTGATCACCTTGTTAGGTCACATACACATATCATGCATGCAAAATGTGTCAACATAAATATTTCATGCTTATAACAAGCAAGCAATAGTACACATCATACACAACAATAAATTTAATTTTAGCTTGTACTCACAATCTAATTACATACTTCCGGCCCACGATCCTTAGAATTGTAAATTTGAAACTGGTAGCATATACCTATATGTATTCATAATACAAATAGGAGACAAGTAGCATATATAGCAGGTGAAGACCGCGCGATAGATCTTCTTGAACTTATTATACGTGCTCCGGCGTGGCGGCGCCGGCGTCGGCGGCCTTGATGGCGTTGCGCTTGCCGCGTTCCGATTTGCTGTTCTCGGCGAACTTGAGGCTGGCGCTATGGAGCCCCTTGCTCTTCTCGTCTTCGTTCCACTCGGAGGCGTAGTAGCCCGCCTCGTCGGCGGCGGCGCTGGGCGGGAAGAACATGGAGCCCCACTGCGGGAAGTGCACGAAGACGACGGGCAGCGTGCACGCCATGATCATGATTCCCATGTACTCGAGCCCCCTGGCCGTGGAGTAGGTGGAGGAGGTGAAGAAGAGCAGCTGCGTGAGCCCGGCGCCGAAGTTGCCGCCGGCGCCGGTCATGCCGGAGATGATGCCGAGGGAGCGGCGCGAGACGAAGGGGATGACGCCGAAGATGGCGCCGCAGGCGGCCTGCGCGCAGAAGGAGAAGAGCACCATGGCGACGACGGAGACCGGCAGCGTGCTGGCGCGGCCGAGCCAGAGGCAGAAGGCGCCACCGGCGGTCTGCAGGACCCAGATGTTCCAGAGGCGAGCGCGCATGCCCCAGTAGCGCGCGCCCATGTCGGAGAGGATGCCGCCCATGGGCCTCGCGACGATGTTGGCCATGCCGAAGCAGGCGGCGATGGTGCCGGCGACGCGGAGGTCGAGGTCGAAGCGATCGTACATGTACTCGGCGATGACGTTGTCGGTGGTGAGCTCGACGCCCATGCAGTAGCCGTAGAGGAGGACGAAGATCCATGTCCGGTAGTTGGTCACCGCGTACCACAGCACCTTGGAGAAGCTGTCCTTCCTCACGTCGCCCTTCTTTTGCAGCGCCCGGAGGTTGCCGTCGGGGAGGTCCTGCCCCAGCGTGAGCACCAGCACGCCCATGGCCACGTGCATCGTCCCGGGCACGAAGTAGGCCAGCCGCCACGCCGTGAACGGCGTCGCGCCGCACTTGCGGATCACGTCGTACACCAGCGGCATGATGAGCTGCGTGGCGCCGCCGCCCATGTTGCCCCACCCGGCGGCCAGCCCGTTGACGGTGCCGATGATCTTGCTGCTGAACATGGTGCTCATCCAGTACTGGCAGGAGACGAAGGTGGCCAGGGAGAAGCCGATCAGGAAGCGCACGGCGATGTACCCCGCCGCGTCGTCGATCAGCGACATGCAGAACACCGTCGGCGCCGACAGCATGATGAGGAACGCGCACCCGTAGCGGGGGCCCAGCAGGTCGCATACCGCGCCCATGGTGAGACGCGAGAAGATGGACCCCGACACCGACGCCACGCCGGCGTTGCCGATGTCCGCCTTCGTCAGCCCCAGGTTGTCGCGGATGATCGGCACCAGCGGCGCCGCGGCGAACGTGGAGACGAAGCAGGTGAAGAAGGAGATCCACGACAGGTGGAACGTGCGCATGTGAGGGTTCGCGAACGACAGCAGACGGATGCTCTTCGCCTTGTGCTCAGAGTCCACCGGCAGCGCGAACTTGCTCGCCGCTGCGCCGTCGACGTGCTCCTCGGCCCCCGCCGCCGCTGCCGCCGTGGAGAAGGCGAACGCCGGCTCGCGCCCCGTCACGCCGTGCAGCGAGCTCCCAGGCGCGCCAACTGCCTCCGCAGCCGCCATTGCTAGTGCTTGCTTGTTGCTTCTGCAGTAGAGGCTGTAGAGCTAGGCAGGTAGCTGCTTGTGCTTCAGGTTGTGGATGATCCGGCAATGGCATTGATGGGGTAGGTATTTATAGGGAGCTGGGGTTGACATTTTGGGCATCGCGATCACTCTCGAGCCTGCCTGGGAAACGGAAACGGTAACTGGAAACGAGGAGATATTAAGCTGATGTGCCGGGCCATGGACATGAAAGGTCATATCAAGCTCAGCTGAGCTGAATTAACAAGGCAGTTATTGGGTTCTGACGGAATCATTAGTGCAGTGTTAATCTAAGATTGGAGCTGATCTGAACTAGATAGCTGGAACTACAACAGGCAAATCAAAGAGACGACGGGAAAGGCGCTATCTGGCAGAGGTTAGTAGCTAGAGAATGCTTGGAGATTAGTAAAGATAATTAATTAAAGAAATGGATTCCTCGGCGCCGCATCACTATAAGGGGAATATGACCTTGGCCTTGGCCTCATCCCGTGGGATCACCCAAGGATCAGAATCTTCTTAGGCTACTGGTGATGCGGCGTCCAGAATCCAGCAGCAGCTGCAGAGATAAAACGGAATAGAATAGAAATGCCCATGCCTGCTCCGACACGCGAGCTCATTTATTCTAGTTCTAGCTGTGCCTCAAATCGGACGTCCGGACGGGGCCAACCGTCCGGACGCCCGCTCCTTATGGCTCCACGCGCGCACGCCCCCTGCGCCCCACTCCACACCCCCACGCGCCGCGCTCGCCCCCATCCGTACCCCCGCGCTTGCCCCACCAGCACCCCGCGCGCCTCGCTTCCTGCCCTGGCCGTGCGCCCCCCTCCCCCACCCGCACACTGTGACAGAACCGCCTTAATCATAGGGCCCACGTGCACCGTCATCGTCCCTAAGGACCTACGATCAGTCTACACGAGTTTCCCCTTGACCAAGGTGGCCTGCCGGGTCTCCTAGGAAACCCTAACCTCCCGAGGACCTCATTGTAAGCATTGCAGTATTACAACAGTTTACACAAATAAAATGAATCGGAGTAAAGAGTGCGGAAGAGTTACAATAATATAGGTTTACAAATCTAGTTTACAATATCCTAAACCAGAGTTTCGTAGTGGAGTAGCATCATACAACTAGACACCCTGCCCAAGAGTTATATCATACACTTCATCATCCAAGCCCGATCCGCCAACCGGCACGGTCTCAAGTAGAACCGTACTCTCGGCTCACCTGCAACATGGGTTAACAAACCCTGAGTACTGGGGTATTCCGCAAGACTTACCCGACTAAGAAAAAGGAATGAAACTCAGAAATGCAGGCTGAGGGGGAATCAAGGTAAGGCTTGAGCAAGAGTCAAAAGTTTTGAAGAAAAGCATTACTATCCTATTTCAACATTTTACTCAATCTTGTTTTAATCATAATCCATAGTTCCAAATTCATTCTCGTATATCATCATACTTTCAAATTCTTAATTATTCTCAAAAACACCTAGTTCCGAACCACTTTTCAATTGTAGGTCAAAGGATCAAGTCTCCATATCCGAGGAGCAACGACGATTCGAATCGATTAGTACCCAGCTGGGGATCCCTATCCACACTGCATATATAGCACTTAAGCTTGCATATGCCAACCCCGCCTACCACGGCTTTTCCTACCCCTGAACCGGTCCTGCGCCACCCGAGAGCACAGTACTCCTCTCCTCTCCAGGCACGCCGGCCACGAGGGTACACGCTACTCTCGCTATCTCTCCACTCCCAGTGCGTGGTTGTCGGTTCAAGCAGTAGGGCCACCGGAGTCAGAGGCTTTCCGTAGTATGTGGCTAGTTGCAAAGTCCTGATCACAGCAGACCTACAATGAACGGTCCCTAATTCTTTTCCGCCGGCGACACTGCATTGGGACTCTAACCCAAATACAAGTGTCCCAACGGTTTTCAAATCCCTTTTTCGCCGATGATCAAGAATTGGGACTCTAACCCAAATTCACAACCAACGAACGGAAAATCCCTTTCCGACGGTTACGGTGCATTGGGGCTGCTACCCAAGTACACAATTCCCGAACGGACTCATATCCCCTTTTCCTTTTCTCATGATTCATAATTATCATATTTTCATAGGTCAAAAATAGCCTTTTTATACAAATCTAAATTGATCAAGCAGGGCTAAGCATTTTTGAATATTTTTATTTTTAAACAAGTTTCCAGGATATTATGTATCAAGGCAGGTAATGCATCAATATAGGTGACAAACAACTCCTTACAACCTAATGCAATAATAGACTCAAGTTATAAAACACAAGAAAAGGGCTGAATGCACCGGGGCTTGCCTGTTGCTTGAAGCAGATAGAACACCAAAGTTAACCACCGAGAAAATCCACGTCCACCGAGTGAAAGCCTTACTCGAGTTTGCCTCCGATAATAATTACCTCACGTTCACTACATGAAATAATAATGCAATGCTTAACATGATGATACGTATGCCATGATGTATGAGATGCACTAAATTGAGAATTGCTTCGAAGGTAAACTTAATTTA
This sequence comes from Eremochloa ophiuroides, assembly GCA_038502445.1. Classification (NCBI taxonomy): domain Eukaryota; kingdom Viridiplantae; phylum Streptophyta; class Magnoliopsida; order Poales; family Poaceae; genus Eremochloa; species Eremochloa ophiuroides. Next base: position 1,288,880 of record JAHLJS010000005.1, read on the forward strand.
GAAAGTTGAGTACAACTTTCCTTCACGATAAAGTTGTAAACGTTTTACGGAAAGTAAAACGGTGTTTTCATACTTTTATTTTATTGATCATTTTAACGGTCATAGAAAGCCGCTGCACAGCTTTACTACAATCAACAAGTGATTTCATTACTTTTGTCAAGGATCACTATGGTGAAAGATCCATGAACCCAATCAATCCAAAATCACACCAAACAACAGGGATTATTCGTTTAAATTAATTCTATTATCCCATAAACTCCATATTTAATTAACAAATGTCCTGACAGTTTCCAATTGAGCCCAAACTTACCCACCAGATAGGCTCTACCCTAAAACAGTGCCAAATAAATTTTCATGATTTTTGGATAAATCCATAATTTATTAAAATTGCCCAAAGTTGCATTTGTTAATTAATATGCTGATTTTTAGTCCCCACAGAAATTGTCCAAATCTTAGATTTAGTATTTTTATAAAATACTACACACTTCAAAGAGCATACACAATTATTTTCATGATTTTTAACTCAACAGAAATATTCCTATGAAAATAACAAGTAACAGTACTATTCATCAAGAATTAAAATGGAAAAGCCCTTTTAAATCCCCGGGAAAACGGAAAAGGGATTTCACCGGGGGCGGCCCATGAACGAAACAGGCCGGCCCACTCGGCCTGCCCGCTGGCGCTTTTGCAAAAGAGACCTCAGAACATCCGGCTCTCACTCCGCGGTCCATACCATACTATTCACATGAGTCTTCTGCTATTCACTTAACCCCCTGACTCTTGTCAAATTTATGCGCTCAGGCCCTCGACTCGCCTCACCTGCGCTGACCCGTGACCCGCCGGCGTTTGACCGGCTCGAGCTCGACGCCGGCGAGCCCGTAGGCCAAACTAAGGGCACCTTCGTGACCTACCCATCGAAGCGCACCTACTAGCCTAGATAGGCGGGCAACCAGGAGGCAAGTTCGTGCACAGCAGCGGCTAGGGCGGCTCAGCCACAAACGGTGACCGGCGGCTAGTCGTGCGCCGGCACGACCGGCACGGTAGCGTTAAGTGCAAGACCCTAGGAGCGACCGGGAGCTCATCACGGTACTATACCGGCAGCTTGGCGGAGCAGAGGCGGTGCGGGGTGACGGCTCGACGTCGAGCAGTCCCACGGCGGTGTTCACCAACGATACTCTCCCTGTTCCGGCGATCCTAGGACACCAAACGAAAACCCATCGCAAGCATGAGTAACCATGAAGCATACCGGAGCTGGAACATGCAAACTCAAGGTCCAGAGCTCACCCCGGGAGCCTGGACGCGACGACGAAGCTCGCGGCGGCGCTCTGCGCACCCGCGAGGACGACGGCGAGTGTTCCGGCCCAAACAGGGCTCTACGGCCCACGCAAATGGACTCAACCGGGACGCAAGAGAGTGGAGGGACAACCTATAAGAGGAATTTGGTGGTGGCGATTTGGAGGCGGTGAATTAGGTCGGAGACCGAGAGAGGTCATCGGCGGCCGAGAGGGAGAATGGGGAGGGAACAACGGATGGCCGTCGGCTTAATACTGCGGGAGAAGAGGGGAACAAGGGGAAGACAGGTACCCGGCACCCCCACGACTCCGACAGTGCCGGCGACAAGCACCGGCCGGCCCGGGCGGCGGCGCTGCGCGGCGGCACGCGCACGCCTGTGCACGAACAGGGGCAGGGGCGTTGCCCTGTGCCGAGCACTGTAGCTCCATATGCCCCCTTTTTACTGTTTTTGCACAATTACTCCCAAATCTGTGTGGAACCTTGAAAAATCATCAATATAGAAATTGTAGTACATTTCATTTTGAGAAACTTTGGTTTTTGAAGCATATTCAAATTTTGAATAGTTTTTGAATGATTCAAAAAGGGGTAAAGAGGGATTTTGGATTTAATTTCTAATCCAACCAAATTCTCAAGATTTTTCTAAATAAGTTGAAAATACCCAAAAATAAAAGTTATGCTACTTGACAAGACTTACAACTTTCATTAAAGATGTGTTGTCAGATTCCTTATAATTTTGAAATCACATTTCAAATTTGAATTTCAAAACACTAATTAAGGTTTAATTTGAATTTCCACTCAATAACTTCAGAATCTTCAAAAATGAAAGTTGTTCCATTTCAAAAGGGCTAAAACTTTTATTAAGGAACCATCCTCAGATTCTTTCTAGTTTTTGAATTTATATTTCAAACCTACCCATTCAAACATAGAGTAGGGTTTTATTTGGTATTTTATTTAATAACTTCAAAGTTACCCAAAATAGAAGTTGCTCAACTTTTAAAGATGTACAACTTTTATTTAAGGCCCAATGTCTAATTCATCTTAGTTTTTAAATTAGGGTTTTGGGTCCGATTAGGATTTATAAATGATTTTCTTTTTAATTTCCAAATGAATTTAGATAAATACTCACAAACATAAGCATTTACATAATAAGTCACTCTAGAGCGCCTATGCACAATCACATGCAAGAATAAAAGTTATTTTAGTTGATGCATCGTAACAGGGTTAAATGCGGAATGATTTGCATACGATCATGATGACATGGCAGGTTTTAGTTAATGTAACACCAGGGGTGTTACACACACCATGCCCCTCTGCCACCCACGTGCACGTGCACAGCCCGGTCTACGCCAGTGCTTCACCCGCCCCTAGAGATAAGATGCAACAGAAGATAGAGGTAGAGATGCAACCCTAGATCTACTTTTGAAACATCCGAATAAAACGCTTGCAAAATACGTCTGATGACTATTGAAACATTTGAAACATGCTCATGAAACACTTTGAAAACTCGTCTGAAAAACACTTGAAACCATTGCAATCCATCGTAACATCCAAATAAAACAAATGAAACATATGTGTGAAACATATGCAACGTCCAAAAAAATACAATTACAACATGCATCCAGGAACACAGATAAAACACTTGCAACATCGCCGATCTACTTTTGCAACATCCATATGATTCTACTGCAACATACCTCTGACACTTCTGAAACAATTGAAACATACAATTGCAACATAGGGGGGAGAGAAATGGAGCAACGCGCGGGGGCGCCATGGCAGCCGGATCTGTGGACTTTGGGGGCTCCCGGTGGGGGAGGACACTGGTGTGGGGGAGGACGACGTATTATGTGCGGGAAGGAGCCGCCGGAGAGCCGCCGGTGTAGGGGAACGCCATGGCCACCGAATCTGCGAGCATTGAGGACTCTCGTTGGTGGAGGACGCCGGTGTAGGAGAGAAGCTGCCGCCGTCTCCCTCCTCTTTGGTTCATGGAGGTCACGGCAAGGGAAGGGAGCGCCGATGGCTTTCTCTCCGGTTCGTATGGAGGTCATGGGAGGGACAGAGGAAGGGAGGGAGGAGGAGCTCGCTTGCTGCTCGTGACATGGAGGGCGCAGAGAGAGGGAGCGGAAGCTTCTGGAGAGGGAGGCAGGGAGAGGGAGCGGAGAGAGAGGGAGGCAGGAAGAGGGAGCCGAGAGAGAGAGGACGGAAGCAGCACCGGGCGGGCAGCCGCGTGGAGGAAGGGTGCAGGCGCGTGGCGGAAGGTTGCGGGCGAAATGCGGAACGTGGCGTCCGATGGGTCCAGACGCCCGTGCGGAAGCATTACGTAATTATATTTCTGGTCAACTCCAAGACGACGATCGACAAATTAAAACTTTTGAAACTAGCCAAGCTTAGCTGCTGCATATGCCAAAGTTTCATTATACAGTGCAATTATATGTCTGTATCAGTTGTCACTCAGCTTCAGATCAGCTCCCGGCCGTATATATGTCACATCTTGTTGTTTGATACAACAAAGCATTAGACACAGTGTTTTCAATTTTCCTTAGTTACCGTCGTGTGTAGTATGTATGTGTTAAAATTTCTTATCTTTTTACAGTAACAAGTAAAGGTGAAATCGGTGTACTCCTGCGGCTAGCTGCAGTAATGCATTCATCTATGCTCCATGGTAATGAACCATGGATAATGGATTTAATAAACATCCAATGAATTCAACACAACACTTTGATATATATATATATATATATATATATATATATATATATATATATATATATATATATATATATATATGTATATATATATATATATATATATGATGTTGTGATATATCTGAAGCGTTGTTTAATTAGATAAATCTCGCTAGTTCTCTGTTCAGAGAGTTGATCAGAGACGATGATGTACGCTGTTTATGAGTTTACGTACTTAGCTTACCAGGCGATCGACCGAATCGAACTAGGGGCCGACTTTTTTCATTCGACCATTAATTATTCCAAATTGCAGTTATTAACATATGTAACCAGCAATATATGTAGCTCATCATGCATACATATATCCATCCATCTTTTGCGGCATGCAACGGCCAGAATTGAAACGAAACTACTCCCTCCATCCATTTGAACATGCAATTCTCGCTTTTCGAAAAATCCAATCGTTTAAACTTTAACTAAATTTATATAAATAAGTATTAATATTCAATATACAAAATAAGTATCATTAGATTCGTTATGAAATATAGTTTTATAAAAAAAATTATTTAAAAATATAAGCACTAATATTATTTACTGTGAATTTGGTCAAACTTGAGTTACTTTAACGGGCACGTTTCTCGTAATTGAATTATCAAAGGGACGGAGGGAGTAACCAAATTAAAGTCAACAGCTGACTCAGCTCCTGCGTGCACACGTTTTCCATAAACTCAACGACATAGTTTGCAAATTGCAGAACTCTCATCAGCGTTTTCATACATACACATATGCATGCATGTCAACGGCGACGATGACCGAACCCTTGCAATGCAAAAACAGAGATCGACATCGCATGCACAATAATTGCATACGCGTGCTTACATTGTTTGTTTTTCATTACTCCAACTTGCATTAATATTGTTGTTGCTTGGGAAAAATCGATCGGGATTCGGGGAGCGACAACACCAGGGGCTGGGGTCATTTAAACGACTGCAGCTCTGCTGGCTCTTGCTGTCTTGCAGTTTTTACAGCCAGACGTGATGGTAATCCTGCTATACCTCCATAAGCTGACAACGACGAAGACGACGATAAATCATCAGCACTACTCTATGGGTCATTTTAGGTCCTGGGACAGGCTGTCTCCAACGGAGTATGCACCCGGCGACCCAGATGCAAAATAGGGCAGGCACAGTGTTTTTGCATACTGAAAACTGGCTCCAACAGGAAACGTAAACACAAGACCTATTTTGCCTTCCGTGTGTGCGGGAACGCAAAAAAGCATACTCTCTCCGCCGCGACGCATTCCTCAGCGACCGTAGTGGTGGGCCTGTGGCGCGGCCAGCGAGGCGAGGCGAGGCCACTGCAGCGAGCAGTCAGGTTGGTGAGGCTGGTCTGCGGCGGCTCCAGCGGGGCGTGGCGGGCTCGTGGCGGGGCTTCCAGGCTAGTCCACGGGACCGCGGCAGTGTGGACGACGACGGCGCGGTGGGGCCACGGCGGGAGCCGCCGACGCGTCAGGGTGGATCCGCGGCGGGGCGAGGCGGATCTGCGGCGGTGACCTGCAGGCGCGTCGGGGCGTGCCCGCGGTGGCTCGATGGACAACGACAGCGAGGCGGGGCCACATCGGGGAGCCGCGGCGGGGAGGAGGCAGATCTGCGGTGGGGGAGGCGCAGCCGGCGGATCTGCGGCGAGGACCTGCCGGCACGTCGAGGCGGGCCCGCGGTGGCTCGACGGACGACAAGGGGCCAAGGGGACCACGGCGGGGAGCCTCCGGCGGGGAGGAGGCGGATCTACGGCATGGGAGGAGCGGCCGGCGACGAGGAGCGGGCGGCGCACGGTGGAGACGACGTTGTTCTCTCCCCATTTGCGTCCATTGTTGGAGATGAGAAATTTTGCATCACCAATCCTTCTACTGTGCGCCACCCAAATCCTATAATGCCTCTCACGTTTGCATCTCCTTTGTTGGCGACAGTCTCAAGGAGACTGAATAGCAATCATTACCTACAGATAAAGTTGGATGCATTAAATGAGAATACAGGATGTGCATGCAAATACCACATACACCCCACACCAAACACCGCCAGAACTTGCACTTGCACGCACAATATATTAAACAAATAAATAGTCCATGGGGCCGTCGAGTCCATGGTATAAGGCCGATGGGATGGGGCCGTCGAGTCCATGGGGCAAACAAAAGTGGTGATAGCCTTCTTGCTGCAGAATAGGTACGGATAATAGAGGAGGACAGTCTTTACAGAACAAATTTTGAACTCTATGACGACTGATATTCTAGGACAGAGGGAGTATGAACGAATCTCCGACGTTCGGTTACATACCGGTGATAGAGACGTACACAAATACCAGAGAGCGAGAACCGGGGATCGAAGGGAGAAGGAAAACTACTGAATTTTTTATAACTTTATTAATTATGCTAATGAATTTTGAGTGAAGATTGAAATTAATAAAATCCGATTGAATCTCATCCGGTTACAAACGAAATTACCGATATGCTGCATATTTATCGGAGATCACCGGCGTCCTGTAACCTGTAACCTGTTTCTGCTCACATTTGGCTTCGAGAGCCTTGATCAATGAATTCAGGTGGGTGGTTCTCTCCCCCACCGTAGACTTATCGAAAAAAAAAACTTCCGTAGTTAGGTGACCCTTTGAACTTATCAGGGTTGTCAAAAGCCGTTATATAAGATATAAGCTAACTATATAGGATCAATATTGTCGAAGTACATGCACTACATATATGATTAGCTACTTCTCAATACAATGATATGCTTTCCTTGATTCTTGGTTAAGTTCCTCTACAAATTAACAAGTTGCCATATCCATATATATCAGTTGCTTTCGAGGCCAATTGAGGACGACTCAACCAACTAATTAATTGAAGATGTAATGTAATGCATGTTTCGTAATTGATCTGTTTATCAGTTGTGTGTGTGGTTATATATGATATATTCTATCCAATCTAGCTAGTTCGTCCAAGTTTCACAAACCGACCTTTTTTTTAATGAATTTTTGACAGACAGTTGTATATATATGTTTTTTTTATTTACTTATTACAAGTTGGCAGTGCATTCAGAGCTTCGTATATATTTTGCCGACAGGGCACCGTTGTTGACTGTCAAATTTGTAAACACTTTGTTGACTCAGAATGACAGCAACTCATTCGTATGGATCGACACTGTTTCAGGTTGCTTCCTGTATTTGAGAATCCTGCATTAGCTCATTTTAGACGGTGTGCATAACATGGATGCATGCAAGGTGTTCTTGGTGTCCAACTGTCCATGCAACGGACACGCTGAACCTCATGGCCCCATCATTAGCCAACGGTGAAAGGTTGTCTTTTGGCTTTTGGATGGAGGCAGCCCAAATTTCCTAGTATTGTTTTGGCTTCTGTCATATCGTTTGGCATCAGCTGCTGCATTCCTAGAAGCTGGGAGCTCAAAAATATCTTACTCAACTACAGTGACATGACAGCAAAGTTGACGCCAGCTTCTTTATCCCCCTATAATTCTCTTTGAAAACAACACCCCCTCGGTTACCTATAAAACCACCTATGTTGCTTTGAAGGTTATTTCACTATCATGGTACGTATGGGTCTGTAAGCAGTAAGAAAGAAATCTATATATAACCCCGTAACATATCAAGAGTTGTGACCTTGTTTAGTTTCCCTCTAAAATTTAAACTTTCCCGTCACATCCAATATTTGAACGGCTGAATGAAGCATTAAATATAAATAAAATAAAACATAAACTAATTACACGTTTATCGTGAGACGAATCTTTAAGTCTACTTATATACCATAATTAAACACTTATTGTAAACGTTAACACATATGCTACAATACCTAAAATTCCAACTATCCATGATCTAAACAACTCCTCAACTGTAACGATGATTTTGTAGGACTATTTACATCGTATCCCGCTAGATTGAGTACCCATACTAGCTTTCCAATCTAGTCTCCCTCCCATACTCTTTCCATCACTTTGTCCCCACTGCTCGACGAGCAATTGGTGTGACCTCATGTCCCCGACACAACACTCCGCGACAAGGGAGGCCAGAGCAGCTAGCTATCCTTGGTGTCGTCAACCACGGCATCGGTGTGCCGGAGGACGGAAGAGGTTATGCGGAACAGTCTGGACTGCTTCTCCATTGATGAACTGCCATGGTGATAAGGTAGTCTACGTTGGACAACATGGGGGTAAGGAGTGCTGTAGTCCCCCCAGCCCCCACGCTGTCAAAGTCAGGCAACTGATGCACTGCGGCCCTCTTTAGATCCTCTCCAAATTGCAATTACAACTAGTCACATCAACGTTATGGCACATGCAAGGAGCATTAAATGTAGACGAAATGTTTGCATATTTGTATCTTTTGCATGTACATCACGAGACGAATCTTTTAAGCCTACTTGGACCATGATTAGACAAAAGTTGTCAAATCCAAACGAACGTGCTACAGTGCAGAATTGCAACTGCAACTGAGATCTAAACGGGGCCTACATCTGCAAGTTTTGTGCTCATACAACTTGACGCCATAGCCGTCAACAGGAGATTGGAATCCCAGAGCACGACGGTCAGTGTAAGCAAGCACACAATTCACTCAAATGCACATACCCAGACTGCTAAAACGATAGACATATGGGTACAGATAAGCTAATTATTATCAAGGCCGGCTGCGCCAATGCCTTCATTGCTACGTGGATGCATTTTCTAGTTGTTTGCACCACCTACACCATTAGAGTTCCCCCTTTACACATTTATGAAGCTAAATAACATACACGAACAATAAACCTACCCCTCCCTCATTTCTTCATGTCCACAACAACAAAAGCCCCAGCATGTAGGTGCTCATATATGCAAGAATGAACTCAGCTGTGCGCCAAAATGACACGAATAAGCTCCCCGCCAATGCAGCCCACATTTCATAGGCCAGCCAAATCAAGGTTGCCAGAGAATGTGTAATGTACACCACGGTGCATAGAATCCTCACATTAGGCTTGGCCGCCTCTTGCCGCTGTCGGTCCTCAGTCTCTTGGCAGGCTTTGCCCACTGGATGTCTCCAATGCCGGGTGCTGATGAACTTCCCCCTTGATCCGAATGTGCACCCCATCCAGCGGAATGCATAGACTGCTGAGATGGGTGGGGGTCCCTTTGGAAGGGTGTCCTGGCACCTCTGGGTGAGGGGACTGGGCCTGGCCGTCCAGGGTTGGCTGGAGAGAGGGGTCCAGCTCGGCCTGAACTTGAGGGGGACCCAATGCTGCTCCTTGCCCGATCTTGTCTTTTCTTCTTTACGATGAACATATCGCTAGGGTGCAACAACCCAGCACCATCCTGGAGTTGATCCCTGCTGCCAGATCCAGAATGTCTGGGGTCTCTCTCGGATCTGGAACTGTGGGGCCGGCCGGGGACCTCGCTAGGTTGATTATGCCTGCTATGTCCCGAGCCATGCTGCTCTGCTTCACTGGCACTGGCTCTGCGCTTATGGGCTGATGTGGTGTGTTTGGATGATGGGCCAGCAGCACCACTTGCAGCTCCTCCAGGATTTGAAAATGACATAGCATTCTTAGCTTCGCTGAAGTCTGAGTCTGGGAAGGCAATCTTCATTATGTTGAAAAATAAGTTATGGAGGGTCTCAGCCTCTATCCGGACCTGCATCATTTAGTCGGATGGAGTTAGATTAATATTCCAAGGCTAACACACCTGCCTCGAATTCCATAACAGGTAGAAGCATAGATGTAACAATGATACAATGTTTGATGTAGGGCTACCTCATGCCTATAGCTGAAGTGCTGAACCACACTTTTCAACATCTGTTGCATGTCCGCTATGAACTCAGTTACAGCACCATACTCGAATCCATCAACTCGCTGTTCAATTTTTTGTAGGTCCAGAGTACTACCAGCCGGACCTCTGAATGAGGAATTTTCATTCCTCCGCCACCAAGAAGATATATTAGGTATGATTTGATGGCCTTCTTTGTCAATCCTCCTCCAAAGCTTGCTTATCACATTTTTGCACTGCAGGTATTCAAGTCAAGAGAGCCTTAGTTTAACCATACGACAGGCCAAAGGAACAAAAGAATACCAGAGAAGACAACATTGATAAAAAAATATATATATATTTATGGCATGAAAAACTTAATGTGGAAATTTTAAGTTGCAATAAATACAATCGGGATATTGATGGTATATGGCATAAGTAGTGAAACTTAAACTAATTTTTTTTTGTGATAATTATGCCTTCAGATGATAAAGGGTTTCAATTCTACAAAGAATTGCTCCAGATTTCCCATTCAAATCATTTTGATTTTGAAGCGAAGTAATATTATGAGTCGCACTAAATAAATTAGGGCACAAAGAGCATAAGTTTGTGTGCCTACCTTTCTTTGCATACTGTCAGACATCTTTGGGCCACGGAACTCAGGGGTGGCAGAATCCATGGCTTTACTGTTCCAATTTTCCTTAGGGCGCTCAGCAGATCCCTCTCCAGACCCAGACAAATAAGTCAATTTCCCCGACCTAGAAGCTGGTGAAGCCTTCCTAGATGGCATGTTGCGCTTCTGTTTCACTATAGGATGAACTGTGTCTTGCTGCCTGGCAGCTGGACAAGTAAAAGCACGGGCATCTAGGTCAGACTTAAATTGTGAATCATAATTACCATCTCCATTAAATGCAAGATGAGTACCATGCTGAGGGAAGACCCCTTCTCCAGGTCTATCTTCCTGCTTTTCTGCATTAGGTTTTGGACGAAGACGAATACTTCGCTTGCGTTTTATTTTTGGTTGCAGTACCTGTTCATCCTCACCATCATCACGTTCATGATTCCAGCTCCCTGACTGCTGGAAGTCCATATGTGAGTCCCCAGACATTGCAATCTCACCTTCCTCTAGGTCATCCGGCTGCAAATCACCAGTTAAATGCTTTATGATACAGTCAATTGACACAGAAATTCAAACGAAAAAAAAAACAGATAAATAACAACAATGAGTCAACACATTACTGTTCTCTTTGACAAAGAGCCTGGGCGGGCATCTAATGCAGATAGAGACCGCAATTTTTTTGAAGATGAGGAAGGTACAGGTGGTGGCAATCTCCTGCTTCCAGAAGAAGAGCCTGTTGAACCAGCTTCTTCCATCCTATTACCTTTTCTGCTTCTTAGTCCTTCAGTAAATTCATATACATTATCATTCATAGGCTCTTCTTCCTCCGATTCATCCTTGTTATCAGGTACCAAATCATCATTGTCCTCTTCATCTTCGAATTCCCCTACTTCCCCTTCTTCAGGTAGGGATGCAGTATTCCTCTCCTCAGAATCTTCATCAGATTCTTCAAGATCTTCATCATCGATCTCCCTGTAGATGGAGTACTTGCCAGTACCCTTTGGTCGCCCCCGTCTTTTCTCAGGTGTATCATTAGTGTCTAAAGCAATGCCCCCAGATGACATATTTCTTGACGGCTTTTTGGACAGACTCGCCGCCACAGCATCTACTTCAGTGGAGTTAACACGAAGCCACTTTGGAACCTGATGATGCTTCGTCATATCACCTGTCCAATCGAAGTCTTCATCCATCTGATCGAAAAGCTCGACTTCACTTTCAGTCCTAGCAATCATACGGTTCACTTCCTGTAATGAAGGAACATCATGAACAGAGTCTTGATATCTCTCTTCATCATGCAGGAGTGTCTCCAGAGTCATCCGCCTTTCCTCATGGGTTGTTCTTTGATCAAAACGACCAGCATTAATGACCTCATCAGCCATATCAATTTTGTATTGTTGGATATTGTTGCGGATGAGACTTTCAATTGATCCCATGTACCTGTCTTTTCCAGCAAGATCATCCTCCAAATCTGCACTCCCTCCATTTCTCAATTCATCCTCTTTCTGATAACTTGATATGTTATCAACTACAGCCTCCATGTAAATAACCTTTACCTCCCTAGTCTGCCCTATACGATGGGCCCTAGCAACTGCTTGCTCCTCATTTTGTGGATTTGGATCAGGGTCATATATTACAACAGTGTCTGCACTCTGGAGATTCAGACCCCTTCCAGCAGCACGAATACTAAGCAAGAATATAAAACAATCAGAACCAGGCCTGTTGAAGTCAACAATTGCTGATTCTCGATCTTCCAAGCTTGTTGTTCCATCAATTCGCCTATAAACAAGTCGTCTCCACTGCAAATAGTCCTCCATGATGTCAAGAAGCTTTGTCATGGTGCTAAAAAGGAGTACACGATGGCCTGCCTTGTGAAGCTTAACTAAAATTCTATCAAGATTCCACAACTTCCCGCAAGATCTGATCAAAAAATCTTTCCCATGATTTAAGAATGGATATGTCAGCAGAGGATGATTACAAACTTTCCTTAGCTCCATGCACTTGTTGTTGAGATTCTTGTATGTCTTGACCTGGTACATGGGATTCCGTTGTGCACGCCTTTTCTCATCTTCAGGATCAACTCTAATGGTACCAGTAGACTTGATCCAATCATATATAGCTCCTTGAACGGCAGACATTCTGCATCTCAAAACAATGGAATCCTACAACAACATGCCACAATAATAATGTTATGAGATTACCGAACAAATTAACCAATGAGATAAGGGGAAAAAGGGATAGCACCTTCCGTGGAAGTGATCCTTCAACATCTTCCACACGCCTGCGTAGCATGAAAGGTTCCAAAATCTGATGCAGCCTGTGAATAATTATTACTTTCTTCTCTGTCTCAAGCCAATCATCTTCTTCTTCACTATTTGTAGGACCATCCCTCTGAAAAGGCTTAGAGAACCAATCTGAGAATGCCTTGCTACTGTCAAATACTTCTGGAAGCAATAAATTCAAGAGGGACCAAAGCTCCTTGAGATCATTCTGTAATACATTTCCAAAGGCGTCAAACAACAATGATATTAGTATACGACAAAAAGGGTGCAATACTGACATGATAAATTGGCAATACTGTCAAAAATGAAAAGAGAGCGACAAGGGATCCTGGCACCACAGAAAAAGAAAAGGCTTCTTCAAGACAGTAGAGCAATACTGGCAACAGTAGCAACAGCACTTGTTTGGTTTACCTGCAGAGGAGTACCAGTGAGAAGGAGGCGCCGCTGGCAGCGATAACGATCAAGATCACGCGCCAGGACGGAGTCTCTGTCCTTCATCCGCTGTGCCTCATCAATTATAATGTACTTCCAATCAACCCTTGAAAGCTTGGAACGATCAAACATAACAAATTCGTACGTTGTTACAAGAACATTAAATTTCATGGCCATAACCTCCTGCAAGACAAGTCAATAAAAAAAATTAGAAGATTCAACCCATTTTGGTTTGGCGAGAGGGAGGCAGCAAATCACCTGCCATCAGTTCACTTTTCAGTTATCTACATGTAGTAGTAGTGTGTTTCGCGTTTTTCATTATATCGTTATATTTGCTGAAGCCAAATTTCTAGAAGAGCTAAATGAAGAACATCAACAGGTATGTTATCAGATAGCTTATCCATGCAAAATAACAAAAATGACGTAAGCATTAATTTCAGTCGATAGATAAACAGCTAAATAGGTATCTATGATAAGAGCAGCCATTCAACTAAGAAAACACTACCCTATGCTGCACAAAACATGTACCTGTACAGCAAATTATGTAGACTGATCCAGAAAATTAAAATAGCACTGTGTACAGAACAAATTAATTTATTCCAAATAGTTTTAGAGCACGTTTGCTGATGCATTTTTTTATTTTTTATTTAAGACATACAGTTGGCACGAAAACAAACACAACAAAAGACAGGCACTGCAAGCAAAAATAAAGTTACTGATACTAATTATAAGCTGGTGATTCCTTTAAAATCAGAGAGCGCATGGTTATAAGCCTTCCCCTTATAGAATATTTTCAGATTAGGATGGCTGGTCTGAGTGATCAGGAACCTCAGGAAAATTTTATAGCTAAAATAAGAAATCATAACATGAGTACGTGCCTAACATACATGAACAAATACCCAAAGAAAAAGCAGCTTACTTGAGAGAACAACTTCTGCCTTTGGTCCTTTGCACCAACATAAAAGATACAAGATGCAGATGGTAACCAATTTAGCAGTTCGCTCTGAACCAAGAATCAGCAAAACATATGAGTTTTGATAACAAATAAAAAAAGGGGCAGACCCAGTGCTGGATAGCTCCCACGTGAGTGGGGTACTGGGGAAGGGAATATACGGGCAAGCCTTTCCCCTGTTTTTTGACAGAGAGGCCGCTCGAACCCAGGACCTTTCGGCTCAGTGGGAAGGCTTTCACCACTGCGCCAGGCCTGCCCTTCTTTTGATAACAAATATATTACCAAAAATAGGAAAACTAAAAAAAATCCTCAATGCATGAGTGGCACAGAAGATGCACCTTCCAATTGACCAAGACAGCATTTGGCACTATTATGAGATGAGGGCCATAATTCCCTTTAAATTCCATCAGGTATGCAATCAATGCCATGACCTATTATAATAAAAAGCATAGACATACAAATAAATTCCTGGCCACTGAATCAAATGAAAAGAGGAAGCATTGATGATAAAAAAAAATATCGTGAATAACAGTAGTACAGCAAGCAAAAAAGAATAAGCAAGAGTTGACCTGTACAGTCTTGCCAAGACCCATCTCATCGGCCAAAATGCCATTCAACTTATTATTGTACAAAGAAAGCATCCACTGTAGGCCCACCTGCATAACCAACAAAAAAGAATTGTAAGATCCCCTATGACAGGACATAACTACACTGAAAATGAATATATTACTTCAGTTAAAAGCAGATATCCTACCAGTTGGTAGTCCCTTAAAGTTCCTGCTCGCAACAGTGATGGCTGCTTAGTAACTCTCTCACTCACAGCATGGGCTAAAGTATAGTACCTGAATGTATGCAAGAAGTAAAAACCTTATTATGCGTGAGGAGCATTATTCGAAGCTTCTGTTGATCTGACAAACCCTACCTCAAATGTCGAATAAAAAACAGACTCTAAAAATGCTACTCCCTCATTTCCAAATTATAAGTCGTTTTGGCTTTTACAGGTACATAGCTTTGGCTATGCATCTAGTTGCATAACAAAAGCTATGTATCTAGAAAAGTCAAAACGACTTATAAATTGGAACAGAGGGAGTACTAAAATTTACTCCAGGTGCATATCTGAACTCTGAAGTAAACAATAGCAACAAAGAGAAAATCCCATACAACTACATTTCCAATTTAGTTGCTTTCTTACTTGTTAACAGATGCATTATCCCTTGGTGCATTCATCTCAGAGAATGTGTTCCTTATCATAACCTCCTCACGAGCGCATTGTGCAGCAGCCTTCACTTCTTCCTCAGACAGGCCCTGTTAAACAAGCAGCATGTTCATATACAGTACTAGCAAGAAGAAACCTGGTTACATGTAGCAACAATGAAGAATGAACTAGTAATGTAAAGCCACAAATATTTGAGCTACAATCTACAGAAACCTTTGGTATCCAATGCTACGAACCCACGCAGAGTGTCAAAATACCTGTGCCCGTGCAGCCGCTGCTGCAGCATTTGCTGCCTCTTCTACTTGTTGCTGACTCTTGGCAGCAGTTATTTTTCCTCCTAGTTTATAAAGGTACTCTTCAGTCTGGGTCAAGAAAGAAGATAGAACATTGTATCTTTGAGCTGCATCACCAGGAACACTAGTCTGCTGTTCCAACAATATTTGACGGTATCTTTCCACGTCGTTGTTTTTCAATGCCTCCATTCTTTTGTTCCGATCATCATCTTTCTTCTTTGAGAATTCTCTGAACATCCTCTCATGGTACTTGGCCACCCCTCGATTACGAGTTATTCGAGCATCACGAATGGCCCAATGTGCCTCCAAAAGCTTCTTGCGCCACTGGAAAATGGATTTCAGCTGCTTCTCTCTTGAAGCTCTCTGCATCTGCTGAACTTGCCTTACAAGCTCAACACGTTGTCGTTCACATTGTCTGACAAACTTTCTGTATATCCTATCTGGCATTGCCATGATTTCTTGTTGTTCTTGCTCAACTTCATCCCTTAGACGAGCCTGGTGCTCTAGGAGTTTGAGTTTCTTTTCTTCAATCTGTAGCCTCAAAACAAGATCAGGTCGGATTCTTTTCCTCTCTAGATTGATTGCAAGCAAACCGCTTATCTTTTTTAAGTTATCCTCACGTTTCTTACCAAGAACTATCATCCCCTCCTGAGCTAATAAATCTTTCACATTATAACCTAGTGACAGATTGCTGTTGTAATTTGCAGATCCCATCGAATCATGTCTCCTAGTGAAGGACGGGAAATCGAATAATGGGCCATGGTATTTTCTGGGAACATCTCTTGGAGCTGGGGCAGTGCTTGTGGAGCCAGTCCTTTTTGCCTGCTCAGCATCAGCTGAACCACTTTCTGCTGGTACAGATTTACCCCTCTCAGCATTGTAATCACTTCTCCCAGGTGTTCTCTGGATATTCCGTTCCGGATCCTGCTCAGATTTAATCACAGTAGTGTTACTATGTTCTGGTCCAGAAACTGGTCCGATTTTAAGAGGCTCTTTCGGTGAAGCTTTCGTCACTTGCACGGGAGCAGGACTGCTGGCAGGACTAGGTTTGTCTTCTGAAGCAGAAACCTCCACCTTTGGTAAGCAGGGTCCCTTCAACAATGCAGGGTTTTCGGGAGCTTTATCACCACTCTCCATCTGCCTTCCATGTTCATCAGCATTACTTGCAGCAGGCCTTTCACGGTTAAGTGTTGCCTGGGGTCCCGAAACTTGCTGCTGTCCTTGTGAATCAGGAGGCCGACCAGATACAATTAATTCAAGAACTTCAGGCGGGAGTCGATCACCACGCTGATATCAAGATATGCAACCAAAAGAGGAAAAGAACACATCAACATTAGATTGATCAGCTTGAACCACATCTTAAAATTACGGATTTGATCTCATGAAAGAAAACAAAAAGACTTTAAGGTTTGTCTTTCTTATACCTTTAAACGCCGGAAAGCTAATATCTGAGCTTTGAGTACATGAAGTTGATTTTTGGTGAAACCCGTTTGCCCTGTTTGTGACCGTGCACTTGGAGTTGGGATTTGCGATCCTCCTGCTTCACCAGGGCTAGATGTGAGGGCAGTAGCCTGGTTAAGCTGTTGCATCTGTTTCACATGCTGCATCTGCATTGCTTCTGAATTTGCAAGCACATTTTTTGGGTTGGATTGTTCGGCAACCTTACTTACATGTCCAGAACTTTGGGGGATATGCATCGTTTGGGCACCATTGCCTCCTGTCATAGGTGACCTCACAGCCCTTTCATTTGAACCATCCCTGTTATGCACAGATAACTGTTGTTGCAACTGCAAGTTGCTTGAATTCACTACCTTAGCCTCTTCCCCACCAGAAACTGAGCTCGGGGGAAGGGGTGGTTGCCGTGGCTTCAGTAGGGCACCCTGGCTGGGAGTATTGCCATGCCCTGGGGTATCACTGTTCACCTGAGAGGGCATTGCTTGCTGCTGCTGCGCAGCCATGTTTGCCTCGTTCTGCTTCTGCATGGCTGCCATCCTGCTGGACTGCCAGATCGGCAGGAGTTGAGAAATTGCACTCATGTTCGCAGGATTGGACAGGTCGAAGTTGTGCTCTTTTGCCCAGGCTTGAATGGCTTGAAACTGCGCTGGTGTTAACGGGCTGCCACCAGCGCTGCCCATTCCTACCTGGCCTTGCATTGGCTGCATGGGCCTGATCATACCCATTGGCGGCAACTGCTGTCCAGGGACTCCTTGAGGAGGCATAGGAGGCCTCATATCACCACTTCTTTGCTCACTACTGCTTGATTGCCCCTGTTCCTTCTGCTCACACTGTCGCTTGAACATCTGGGCCTGATGAAGGGCCATAAGCTCCTGCATCTTGGCAGGGTTGTTAAGCATGTCCTGGTCTCTTGAGGATGAACCCGCCGCCATATTCATCTTGGCCTGCTGCTGCTGGAGGAGCATCCCCTGGGCCGCCTTCTGCTGCTGCTGCTGCATCGCAAGCTTCAGGAACTGTTGCTGCATTGCAACCTGGTTATGCACCTGACCTCCAACCATGCCCTGTGGTCCACCTGACATCGGCAGGTTCCTCTGACCCTGGAACGGCGACACTGGACCAGAGGACTGAGGGAAGCTCACGCCCCCTGGTCCCATCATGCCATGCGGAGCACCAGGTTGGAAGGCTTGCTGATGTTCATGGTGATGCATCATTCCCTGCAGCAGAAGGTGATCCCTTCATCAGAAGTCTACTCGGACCTCACCATCACCAGAACCAGAATCAACAATACCATACTAGAGGGACATTGCATATCGACAGCAACCGAAAACGATCAAAGCAAAATTCCGCATGGTGCATACTAAAGAACAGAGCTTATCCACATCCAAATCACTACGGAGAAAAACCAAAACCAAATTGAGACGGTATCAGGGTCAGACAACAACTTGGGATTGAAACCGGGGCAAGACGAAATCCCGCGCACCGCACACAACACATGTGCAATACCAAATTAAATAAATTCCGACCAGGCGAAGAACAGCAGTTAAGGGAGACAAGACAACCGGAGGCACTGACACTCCTCCCTCCCTCCACTGGATGGGAGAAGACTACCGTTAGCGGAAGTCCACGTAAACACGCCGCCTTTTTCGCGAATCCCAAGGCGAGGCGCGCACGGTTTCCCACCAATCGCGTTGGCCCCAAGTGCAAAAAAAAAACCACCACCACCACAAAAATAAATTCGAATCCAGAGCCACGGTGTGGGGGCAGAAAGGCAAGGCCTACCTGGCCCCTAAACCCTAGCTGCTGCGCCTGCTGGGCAGACGCCGGGTTCGGCGGCGGCGGCTGCTGCTGCTGGTCCGGGTGCGGCGACGACGCCGGCGAGCCCCGGGAGCTGCCGGAGGGCCCCCCGCTGGGCTGCATGGTGGCAGGCCCGGGGGTCCCCTGAGAGGGGAGGGAGGAGCGGGTCCGGGAGCTTCTAGATCTGGCCGATTCGGGCTTCCCTCATGCGTCCGCGGCAGATCTAGGTCGGCCGGGCCCGAGCGGCGCCGAATCGCCGCCGGAGACGCGCTCCGGGCGTGGGTTGTCAAGCCCTAATCCGGGTTTGGGAATGGAGATTTCCGTCCCTGTCTCCCTCTCTCTTGTTATTTCCTCGGATTCGTCGGGTTTTTGGGAAGAAGACGGGGAAGGGGAAGGCGAGGGTGGTGGAATCGTAAATTAGAAAGTGGTGATGGGTGTTTAAGTTAAAAGAACACCGAGAATGGACACACTAGAGGATATTTGCATGGAACCCCCCAATTTTCCATGAAGTTACGTAATGGTTCAGTAACTGTGATCTTCTGTGGACATGATTGGAATGGCTCGAAATCAGAATTTATGTATTTTGGGACGGAAAGAATACGTACTAGTACATTTGGAATGTGTTGTTAGGTGACTACAGTATGTATGAGGCTGCTTGGTTCTTTCTTCCTTGGATGACAATTGTTGTGCCTTGCCAGGCGAGGCTGATGAAGAAGCATATGTGTTTGGTTCTCTTGCCGGACTATCTCGAGAACCATATAGGTGAGATTTGGCCGGCTCCCGTGGGAGAGCCTAATTGGCTTGCCTAGCCAAGCGAGCTCCTCAACGCTCGCTCGGGGGCGTCATGGCAAAGCTCCATGAAAGAACCGAGTAGACCCCTATGACTTTTGTGTTGAATTTCTTACTTTGGGTGGCATGATAATGACCTAAGATAGAGTGTTGTGCTCCCCCATTAGATGAGGAGTTGTACCAAATTTGCATTTGTTACTTCAAATTCACTGTCCACATTTATTTGTTAGTACTTGGCTTGAGCAACCAATAGCAAGGCATACTAGCTCACAACATTGTGGTACTGGTGGGAGTAAAAATGAGAGAGACGGAGTAGGTTTGCATTAAACCTCTTTGTCCTCTATGGAATGTGTCATTATGAGCGTAAAAGGATACTGACGTTTTTAATTGCTGGATGGTTATGGTAAAGCAATATTGCAATAAACATTATGACCGTGTACACATTACTCTCTCTGTTTCAAAGGCTCTGTTCGCTTCAACTAAACAGCACATATTTTTCAGTTCTGGAACAGTATTTCCCATCACAACAAATCAGTTTCAGCCCAAATCAGCTCAGCTTTTCAGCTGAAGCGAACAGAGCCAAAATGTATGTCGTTTTTGGTTTTTGTGCCACAAGTTTGACTCGATTTGTATAAAATACGTGCAACATTTATATCTCTAAATAAATTTATTAAAAAACTAGATTCAAAGATCTTTCTAATAATATTAATTATGTATTATAAATATTAATATTTTTAAATATATAATTGCTGATAGTTGTTTTTTAGAAGCGCAAACGATAAATATTTTAGAACGGAGGGAGTATACAATAGAGCTAAGACAGTCAGAAGGGTAATCAAGTATGGAGTAAACACCATTAAATTTTGCACATTTTTCTGGACAAGTACATTATAGCATTACGGAAGCTAGGAGCATCCAACACTGAAGAATTTGTCTTGTCTTTGAGTAGTTTCCTGATGTATAAGAATTTGTATACTAGTGTATACTGGTCCGTAGGATGGTGTCCTCTCTGCAAAGATTCTGGCGGACTACCGCTAGCTGTAGGAGTAGTACCTACTAGTGTGCAGTGCATGGCAGGTCATCAAACATTGGGGTGTTTAGCTCCTCTTCAAAATCCCAAAACTTTCGTCATATCAATTTTACGGCACATGCATGGAACATTAAATTTAGACGAAACTTTTGCTTATTTGCACAGTTTGCCTGTAAATCGCGAGACGAATCTTTTGAGTCTACTTAGACTATAATTAAACACTTATTACAAAAGATTCCTCGCTGCTATAGCACTAAAATCCCAAGAAATTTTGGATCTAAACAGCCCCCTTGTGTTCTGATGATTTGTGGCGGTGATGGCCAACGGATGGGCATGGGCGCAGTCCTTGTGCCAGTTCGTTTTGTCAGTTATCGTATCACGGCTCCTCAATCTCATCAGTCATCATCAATTCATCATGGAGTACATTGACTGCTGCTTGGCCTAACTTGGGCCCTGAAAACGATCTGCTCACCAGGATTCTGCTAGACACATGTACAGGGGGGCGGTCGGGCGGAGCTACGTGAGTTGTCAAAATATTGACACTGTATTTGCATCTGTACATTCTGTAGCAGAGCGACAAAGTAGGAGTTCACCCCATGCATCTTCCTAGAGCATGTTCGTTTCCAGCCGTCTCTTCTCAGCTCTTTCCTGCTCGCCGGCCAACTGCATGCCGCGCTTAGGGCGTCCGCAACCATGTGCACGTCAGCTATCTAGGAGAAACATCAGACCAATCAAGAGAGGGAAGAGACACAAATTCCTCAGCGCTAGCGATGGGAAATAGCCCAGCTCGCACGCTTCCCGGTGATTTTTCTCTCTCTGACGTGCCGCTGTTAATTTTTTAATCCTTGTCGCTGCGTTTTCATTCTTCTCATTGCGGACGCCCTTAGTGCTCTGCCTACATTTAGTTGTTACGTACGATGGTGACCACGGTCATTGATCAATTAAGATGTTTGGCATGGCCGCATGGGCGCATGGCTGGTTAAGGAGAATAATACGTAACACTGCTTATGAGTTTTACAAGAGTATTTAATTTTGTCGTCCGTCTAAAACGCACTAGCTAGCTAGTGTATCTTAATTTTTGTTCTGTCGTCTGTCCACAATTCAGAACTAGTAACACACACTGTACACAGTAGCAATCGATAGGATCAGGAATGCTGGAACAGTGGATACCGATATCATCGATCGATCGTGTACATCAATAATCAGTAGTACGTAGTACAGTACATGCCAAAGGATTCAACTTGCCCTGCAGACACTATTAAGATAAATTAATGGAGGAGCGTAGCCGCCGCCGCCGGCCATGCTTGTCAATGCGGCAGTTAGCCTCTCAGTTCCGGAGGAGAAGAGCTAAGCTAGGACGACAGCGTGGTCGTGGCGCCGCCGCCGACGCCACAGCTAGCATGCAGCTCGGTCTTCCCAGCATTTGTCGGCGGCGTCGTCGGCGTCGGCGTCGACGACGACATGGGTCCAGATGCACGAAGAGCACTGATCCTGCAGCTGCTGGCCGGAGCTCTAGACGCGCGACAACCCTGATGACCAAGCGGATTGCCGCACGCCATGGAAACATGTACGACGCCGCCCAGCAGCTACCTCTCCACATGACAGGAATTCCATGCATGATGCCTAGCTCAGCTGCTCTTGGATGATCTGAATCCGATCGATTCAGACGCAGGCGTGAGCGCTAGCTCAATTTAATTTATAGCTGAGAGATTTGGGGGGCGAGAGCGAGACGAGAGAGATGCATGTATAGCAGACAGACACGGGGGATGGCATGAGATCGGATCGGATCGGAGTTGCTACCTGGCCTGCTACTGGTAGGAGAGGAGACGAAGATATGGCCTGGTGCATCTGCGGCATCTTCCATGGATATGCTTGCTTCACACAGTTCACTCCACCTAGCTCCTTTTAGTTTGCTTTATCATTTCCTACTTTGTTTACTACTTTACTCGATCGTGTCGGCGGCGTGCGGGCTCACTCTCCCTGTGCTACCATTTTTTTCACCTCTTTCTTCCTCCTCGATCTTGCTCTTGGGGGTCCCGGCCGGATGGTGGAGCGCCATGCCCATTGGTTAGTGCTCTTCCTTTGGACCAAAGATATTTGTGCTTCCTCTTTTGTTCGTTCGTTTGGATACTGGATTTACCCAATTTTGAACACTAGCCTATACTAGTACTACACAACTGACGTTTGCTGCCGGCCATAGGTTAGTATCAATATAAGATTTCACCTTCCAGTTTTGAAGACTTGAAACCTTTTTAATGAAATAGGTCTTCTCTTTTAATGCACGATTTATAAATTATTTATCAGCCCGGCCGCACTAGTCACGGCCCCGGCCACGCAGGGCAGAGGGGAGCCAATGCGTCCCCCGGCCACCACACGCTAGATCCAGCTTGAGCCTCGCCGGTGACCTCTAAGCCGCCGCTAGATCTGCCCCATAGGGACCTCGAACTGTCCGGCCACCACCGGCGCCGGAGACGACTGCCGTAGCCGTCCCCGGCCCTAGGACACCGGATCCGCCCGTGGGCGCACAGATCTGACCTCCTGCCGGCCCATGCTGCCGGAGTTGGAGGGGAGAGCAGAGAAGTAGAGGAGGGGGTGGCGATGGAGAGAGAGGGGGGGAGGAGGAGGAGGAGGAGGAGGGAGCGCAGGTAGGCCTTGTTGAGCTCCTTGCTGGCCACCGTCGTCGACGGGAAGGAGGCCGAGACGACATGACGACAACGGGGTGGGCCGAGGAGGCCCCCCGAGTCGCCTCCGCTGGGAGACGACGCGAGGGAAGGGAATGCGTTCCTACCTCCACATTTCTCTACGCACAAATCCAGGACGTTCGTTTGGATCATGGATTGACGTTTGCTGCTAGCCTTAGGCCAGTTTTAATATAAGATTTCAACTCTCAGTTTTGAAGACTAGCTTGAAACCTTTTTAAAGAAATAGGTCTTCTCTTCCGATGTATAATTTCAATGCACGATTTATAGATTATTTATCATCCCACTAATCTCTCACCAAATAATAAATAAAACAACACTAGCTTTTGTGTTAGTACCTAGTAAAATAGAACTAGATGGGGTCGACCCGCGCGTCCTTTTTACTAGCTTGTTTGGGATCATTCCTATGTTATTCGTTCCGGGAAGATTCTGCTCCTTTAGTCGAGGTGGTGCGTGTCACATGAAAATTTATCGCAAGTTGCAACACACTGATGATGATACGTAGTAGAGATTTGCTCCTGGAAAAAGGAAACAGAGATGTTTGGACATGCGCTGGACTAGTGGCCGGTGGCCTCAGCTTTGTCCTAATTTGGCCGCTTGGCAGATGCAGCCACGCCATCTTCAACTAATTTTGTTTTAATTAAAAGTAATCATAATGGCAATCTGAGGTTCTTGCGATGTGCGAAAATGTGCTGGACGGGAGACACAATCACACAGCCTTAGTGACTTGGCGGCGAATGCATGCATGACCTGCTGAGTGCAAGCTAATCGTATATACGGAGTATATATCATGAGGGTCAAATTGTTTTATTTATGTTATAATAATACATCATACATACGTTTTGATCGTATTATGTAACTTTAAAAAATGGACTCTAATTAAGAGATTCTGCTGCAGGCGAGCTATACCAATTATGAATCTGTATAAATATTTTCTCCGTCCTAACATAGAACAAGGTGTCTAAGTAATCTTAGGACTAACTAAATAAAGAGTGTCTAGCAAAAAAAAAAAACTAAGTGGTTCTTTACTAATTACTTAGTTCGATTGTTAACTTGTATATTAATTTCCTAATAAGACATAGACTAAATAAAGTAAATCATTCATGTAATTTGATTTAGTGTACCAATTTTTACGGGAGTCGTTATTGGCAATATGATGTTTAAAAGGTATGCTCGGATGCATGCTCAGTATAAATATATGGTTTAAATGGCAACCACATGCTGATGGGATCGAACAATTCAGAATTTGTGGTACCTTCCTCCGTCCTTGTTGAGCATATAACGTATTTAAGCATTCAAATTTTGTTCCATATTAGAAGGTATTTCAGGTGAATTAACTCTCACATAGCACCAATGCAACATTAGTGGCTACCATGCACCATATTTAAATCATTATGGTTAAACACATATTTTTATGGTTAAACACATGCATGGGCGCGAGAACACATCTATTCATATTCATTAATCGACCACGTCATCTATATTTGAAAAAAGGAAAATAAAAGAAAAGAGAAAAAAAACAATGAGGCAAAAGCCGGTACAACAAAGGGGCCCATATATGTGGCTCTAGTGAGCGGGCCGCTAGAAACAATGCAGCCCACTGGTTTGCCGCGCCGACGCCTCCATGCTATGCGACTATGCGAGATGGGCGCGGAGCGGAGCCAGAGCAGGAGAGCGCCGAATTGTTAGCACCACCTCGGAAGCACAGGATCGCAGAAACCAGCTTATAAGCGCGAGCGCATACGCCGCTCTGTCTCTTCGGAGACATCCGATAAAATTGGAACGATACAGAGAAGATTAGCATGGCCCCTGCGCAAGGATGACACGCACAAATCGAGAAATGGTCCAAATTTTTTTAAAATTTTGCGCGCCGGTCCCTGCTGCTGCTGCCCGCCTGTCTTACATACATTACAATCAGGTCCTTCTCCTTCTATTCTGGTCCATGCCTGTGTTGTTGCCTCATTGCAAATAGATCCTTCGGGCTTCCAGTTTTTTCCTACAGATAGGTCCTTCTGATGCTACCTGCCTGTCTTACAAAAATTATAATCAGATCCTTCTTCTATTGCCTCCTTGCAAATAGGTCCTTCGGGCTTGCAGCCTTTGTGCACAGGTAAATTCTCATGACGGAGGTTACGTTCGTGCTTCCACTACATTTTAAACTCTTGTTTTTTTTTTATGAAGCTAACTCTTCTTGCTTTTTACAAACACGGGTTGCATAGTTGTGTCTGTGGTTTCTTTGTATAATTTATGTCAGACCTCTTAGGTGATTTAGTGCTCTCAGGTTTGTGTTCAATTGTCTTTCATTGGTTAGATTCATTAACATGGCCAAACCAACAAATTTGGGGCCCAATACTAAATTGTCAACTGTATAAAAATATCTTACACGTGTATTGATCTCGTGGAACAGTGTACGAAGGCTGTGTTCGGTGAAGCTGAAGTGTTGTAGATAAGCGCTGAAGTGCTGTAGAAGTGCTGAAATCTTGTGAGAGAAAAATACTGCTGAAGTGCTGAAAAATAAGCGCTTATACCCTCAACCGAACGCAGCCGAAATTATTATACATGAAGGACAACTATAGTTCATATAATGATTGTTTGAAAACGACAAACATCGGTTGATATAATGTTATTATGGATAATTGAAAAACTTAAAATTGGATGAAAGATTAAAAATTACCTAGTAATTATCACTGCCCCTAGAATACAGGTGTCCCAAATTTTTAATATGTCTTTATATTTCGGGATGTAGAAATTACATATGTATATTAAGAATAGAGAAAATAGTTTCGAATAACCGCCGTTTCAGCGATCCAATTTTCGTAACCTTTTGAAGCTGCTCTAACAAACATACGTACTGTATAATGGTCCATGTGAGTACGTGACCGATGACTGACGACATGCATGCTCATGTTCAGTCAGCTGCTGTCCCACTTAAGCTAATTAAAAATGAGCCCAGTTGCAATATAATATAAGAACAAAAAACAGTTGCAGCTGCAGTTTGCTGATGAAAGGTTACAACCGTTGCACATGCTATGTCACTCACTATTGCTTGTAGTGAACAGAGCACAGAGCCATGTGATAGGGTGATGGATTAATTAACCTAATAATAACATGCGTGTCGTTGATGAGGCGATGGACGTTAACTAACAGATGCTATTATGTTGCATTCTGTACTACAATACGACGACGGGTGCAGTGCATCTGAGCCATGCATGTACTCCAAAATGATTGGATGGGATTGGTTCACAACTTCACATCACACGGCGGCCTCCAAGGTCGTCGTCGGCGGCGGCAGCAGCGGCCGCTTCAGGCAGGAGGCAGCCGCGTCGTCGCTGCTGCCGGCGGCGTGTTTTGCGGCGAGTGCCCTCTCCTCGCTCTTGCCCCACAGCACCAGGTAGAGTCCAGCGATGATGAGCACCGCCCCCATGATCCTGCAAGCATCGATCGATCCAGAAATTAAAACGAATTAATCCGACGACATTTGATTTCTTTTCTTCTTTCCTTCTAATTAATCAATTGCCCTTTAATTGCGATCGAGGTAGTGTACGTACCCTCCGAGGTAGAACTGCTCGCCGAGGAGCAGCGCCGCCAAGACGGCGACGAGGAGCGTCTGCACGGGCTGGTAGACGGCGACGAACACGGGCCCGCCGCGGTCGATGCACCACGTCTGCACGGCGAACGCGACGCCCGACGCCACCAGCCCCGCGTAGAGGACGGTGAGGAGCTCGGAGCCGGAGCGCAGCGCCCACGCGGCGGCGTCGTCGCGCTCGACGACGGCGGCGATGGCGAGGAACTGGAGCACGCCGAAGAAGCAGGTGTAGGAGGTGACGGAGAGCCGGCGCGCCGGGTAGCGCTTCAGCACCGGCGCCTGCAGCACCAGCCAGGCCGACCACGACACGCAGTGGCCCATCAAGTAGACGCACCCCAGCGCCCAGCTCTTGTTGCTGTTGCCGGTGCCGGTGACGGTGACGACGGCGGTGCCAGCGGCGGATGCGGCAGTCACGGTCACGGGCACAGTCACGGTCGCCGCAGGGCCGAAGATGGCGGGACCTTTGAAGAGTGTGATGACGGTGGCGCCGGCGACGGAGAGGAGCGTGCCGGCGGCCTTGGCGAGGCCGTCGCGGCGGCGGAGGCGGACGCGCTCGATGCCGAAGGCGGCGGCCATGGCGAAGGTGATGGCGGGGACGGAGTTCTGGATGGCGGAGGCGAAGGTGGGCGAGGTGTGGTCGAGGCCGAGGAGGTAGAAGCCCTGGTTGGCGGTGATCCCGCACAGGGCCAGGAGGAAGAGGCGGAGCAGGAAGCTTGCGGTCATGGCAGGCCTGTCTTTCTTCTCGAGGAAGTAGGCCATGGGCGCCAGGAGGCAGAGCGCGACGAGGTTGCGGTACACCGGGAACACCACCTTGCTGACGCCCATGTCCAGCGCCAGCCGCGACACCACGTGGAACCCCGCGTACCCGAACTGCAGCGCCACCATCGCCACGTGCAGCCGCGCGCGCTCCGACGGCGGCGTCGTCGGCGCCGGCGCCGGCACGCCGCCGTGCAGGCCGCGCGCTTCGTCGCCCATGATCGATCGATCGATCAACGATCACGGCCACGTGGTACAGCAAGTAGCGATGGTCTGGAACAGGAGGACCGAGAGCAGAGTCAAGTGTTGCTGTTGCTGGTGCTGCAAGATGGATGGGAATGGAGATGGAGATGGAATGGATGGTGCTGCAGGTGCAGGCCCGTATATATACTGGTAGGTTGGGGAAGGAGCTGAGATGCATAGCTGCGGCGGAAGCGACAGGTGGGGGAGAGGAGAGCAGCTAGATGTCATGTCGCAGTGTGCCTGGACATGACCTGCTGTCGCAGACATGCATGTCGGTCTCCGCTCCCACGAGATCAGCTGGCAGCTGCTGCCTGCAGGAGCTGGCCTGATCCTGCTCTGTGCTCTGCTCCCTCGTTCAGGCCGGACTGCCAGAGAAGAGATCGGGTTGGTGGTCTGCTGCCTGGCTGGTTGTTCAGAACGGCACTGGGGGGAGGGGCATACCTGCCTTTTCATTCACCCTATTCTGCACTGCATGCTTAGGTGAAACAAAGAAATAAGTACGAAGGAATGGCTGTCATGGATCATAGTCACACGCTTAGGTTAAAGCACGCACGCAATGCAAGTAGGTACTTCCTCTGAACTTGGCTTAAACAGTCGAAATTCTGAATGGACAATACCGATGGATGGCTACATGCATAGCCGGCACCAGTGTGATGAGCAGTTGCTCTCAGATTGTGCCGCACGTTGCAGAGAGACAAGAATAGCCTGCCTTTTTCCACTGCAGCAGGGCAGCATGGGCAGCATGCATCGCATGTCTTCCCCTCAGGACACGCAGACGGCAGACGCCACAAGCCAAGCACTCATGTCCTCGCCTCTTCACCGAATCCGTGGTCCATTTCAGACCACTAGGATGATTGCACGCACCTATATTGCATACCCTTTGCATACAACAATGGTACAAGAACCTGTAGGAGAGGACATGAGTGCAAACATGAGTGTTTGCATCACTAGAATTGCAGGTTATGAAATACGCGCTTCGGAGTGCTCTCAAAAAAACTAGAATCGCAGGTTATGAAATACGCGCTTCGGCGTGCTCTCAAAAAAACTAGAATTGCAGGTTAATAAACATCAATGGTGACTGCAAGACGAGATTTTTACAGGGTGGTAAAATTATTATAAATATGAGGTATGTAGATTATAAATCTCTCGTTGTAGTTGCCGCTATCTTGAGATATATGTAACAGAACCGCCTTAATCACATGGCCCACAGGCACCTGTCATCGTCACTAATGACCTCTGACAGTCGTACCCGTGTCCCAAATGATCGAGGCAGCCCTACCGGGCTACATCAGTGCCCGTATGCCGACAGGATCTCCATTGCGAAGCCATTACAGAGTTACAACATTTCATAATCAAAATACATCAGAGTAAATGCGGAAGATTAACTAGTACTTAAATTACAAACCGAGTTCAAATAGTAAATAAGTGTAGTCATTACAAACCAACTTAAAACAGTAGCAGTGGCATTGGAACAACGATACAACATAAATAGATAGTAGATAATCGAACCCAGCCCACGGGTCCTTCACTCCTCACCACTAGCCTCTTCGATCACTGTAGCACAGCAGGGGTCGAGGCAAATCTCCGGCTGTGGCCCTCCTGCAACGGGGTTAACAAACCCTGAGTACTGGGTACTCCGCAAGACTTACCCGACTAAGAAAAATATCTGACTCTTGGAATGCAAGGTTAGGGGTAAGGCTTAGCAGGAGGTAAGGGGTTTAGCGGAAAAGCATTACTATCCTATCTCAGTATTTTTGCTCATTGAATAACCTTATTAGTATCATAAGTCATCATTCATCACTTCCATCTATTTTATTCATTTCATTATTCTCAAAACATCCTATTCTTCGAACCACTTTTCGAGGCAGACGTGAGGATCAAGTCTCCATAACCGAGGAGCACGTCGATTCGAATCAAGTAAGTATACCCAGCTGGGGATTCTATCCACACTGCATATGTAGCACTGAAGCTTGCATATGCCAACCTATTGTCACGGCTTTTCTATCCCGGACCCGGTCCTACACCACCCGAGAGCACAGTACTCCACTAGTCTCCAGGCACGTCGGCCACGTGGGTACACGCTACTCTCGCCATCTCTCCATTCCCAGTGCGCGGTTGTCGGTTCCAGCAATAGAGCGACCTGACTCTAGGCTTCCCGAATTGGTATGTGGCTAGGCTGTTCATCATGATCATAACAGGCCTTACAACGAATGGTCCCTACTGCTTTCCGTCAGAAACCATGCATTGGGACTCTAACCCAAAGACCCTGGAATCTGCCCGGTTTTCAAATCCCTTTCCCGATGATGACGATCAGTTGGGACTCTAATCCAAACAGATGGCCGACCACTCGGGAAACCCATCCATTACAATAACAGTGTCCCGGCCAAAGGACCCCGCCATCATACATGGACTCATACCCATCCCTTGATAATTCTTCATTCCAAATATCAAGTTTAAAATAGCATTTTTGCAATTCTAATATTTAAGCATGACTAAGCATTTTTCAACTCATTTCAAATCATTAGGTTCCTTGGATAACAAGTAGTCAAGGATGGTAAATGCATCAATTATTTCATCACGCAACTCCTAACAACTTAATGCAGTTGATTAACTCAAGTGATAAAAGCATTTATAAATAGAGGGTTAAATGCACCGGGGCTTGCCTTGCAGCGCAAAAACAGTCGGGGCAGGAGCACCACAGCTTTCAGGTTCAAGAACCACCTCGGAACCTTTTCCTCCAGGCACCTCGACTTTGACTTCCTCGTTTACCGGCACTACACGTGTGCAACAATGCATGTATGAATGCGATGCGGAAAAGAGCATATGCAAGAAATAAAGAACTAAACATATGACAAGCATAAAACGACATCACTAGGGTGTTCTAGGTCTTAAATGGGTTTGACCTAGAACCACAATCAATTCCAAAGTCACACAAACCCTAAATTCATTTTCTACACCTTTTACTATTTAATAAACTCATATCTATTTAATACAAGAGCAAACTAATCCCATTTGAGACCAAACTTCACCAACAGATAGCCTTTCATGCCAAACAGAGACAAATAAATTTTGGTGATTTTTGGAGTTACCTAGAATTAATTAAAAATGTGCAAAAATCAACTTTCCATTTATTTTAGGGATTTTTACCTACTGCAGAAAGTACTCAAACATGACAAACAATATTTTTATAAAATTCTACACTACTCAGAGAGAACATACAAAAATTCTCATGAATTTTGGATCAGCCAAAATATTCTAACAAAATTATGAAACTGCAGCACTATTCCTTTGAAAATAAATAGAAAAGGCATTGCAAAAACCTGGAAAAAGAAAAACTGAAAACGGCCCGAAGCTGGCCCAACTCGGGGCAATCGGCCCACACGGCCCGCGCCCCTCCCCCACTCTGCGCCGGACGCTGACAGGCGGGGCCGGCCTGTCAGCTCCGTCTTCTTCCTCGGCCGAACGCGCGGCGCGAGCGAGCACGCGCGAACCGGCGCGGCCCTCGCCGCCGGCGAACCGACGGCCACCCGGATGCGACCTGCGGCTACTACACACCATAACGGACAACCTAGAACACCTAGCTTCAACCTTAGCCGCCTCCGACGAGACTCTCCGCGACCATGGCGGACGCCACGGCTCGGCGAGCATGCGCCGGCCTCCCGAGACCAAAAAGCGGTAAACAAAAGGGTTGGGAAGGATCTAGAGCTCACCGTGAGTCTCGTGAGGGAGAAGGACGGGGCTGAAGCGGACCGGTGAGACGAGATTGGCGTCGGCGGCGGATGCGGCGGCTTGAACACTCCGGCGAGCACCCGTTCCGCTGAACCTAGGGGACGAAACACGCAACCGCCGAGCGCATGAGTTCAAGAGAAGGTCAGAGAATAGGAAACGAGGCTTAGGCAGGGGAGTAGCTCACCACGACGAGCTATGGTCGAGAAACCGAGCCCGCGGCGGCGCTCTGCCGGACCCGAAGACGATGACACCTGAAGCAGAGCACCCAAGGCGTTAGAGATGGCACAAAAGGCACCAACCGGAGCGCCTTGGAGCTGCACACTTACTGAGAGGATGGAGAGGATGGAGATAGCCGGTGGACGGCGAATTTCGCCGGCGACCGAGTGGAGCTCAAAAATGGTGGCGGTGGCGATTTCGGTCGGGAGGGAGCACCTGGGGACTTAAATAGGCGAGGAGACGGTCGGGGAGAACGTGGGGAGGCTCGGCTCCATGCTGCGCGTACCACGGACAGTGCCCCGGCGCCGGAGGACGCGCTGCATGGTCGCGCACGCCGGCGACGTGCGCGCCGCGGCCGAACGCGCGTGACGCGGTGAACAGTGCCGCCGGTACAGTACTTGGCTCAGAGAAAATCGCCCAAATTGACCGGCCAAACGACCGAATCCGAGGCCACGCCCAAAAGCAAAGTTGCAGATATTTTTGTGCTGGACAACTTTTGTTTTTGCACAAATTTGAAATTCGGCCTAGATTTGAAAATATTCAAAAGGGGGTAAACTAGGGTTTTGAATTTCAAACTGAATGTTTAAAATTACTTTTTATTTTTCTAAAGAACTTGAAATTTGTCAAAATATAAGTTGTGCATCTCAGAGAGATCTACAACTTCTATTAAGGAAGTTTTATCTAATTCTCATTAGTTTTTGAATTGCAGTTTTAAATTCAAATTTTGAAACACTGTTTTGAGCTTAATTCAAATATTTTCAACATAACTTCAAAATCACCCAAAATAGAAGTTGTTCTACATTAAAAAATCTACAACTTTTATTAAGGGACCTACCTCAGATTTGATCAAATTTAGAAAGTGCACTTTGAAGCCTTTAATTAGGGTTTTAGGGAAAATTAAAATCAACATGCAATAACAACTCAATTAGGGTTCCATCAAGCACATACAAGAGTTAAACAAGCTAATCACACTATTATCCCTAATGACAAGCAACTGCATATGATGATATGATGACATGGCATTTTAATTAACAGTAATACCAGGGGTATTACAATATAGCTATTCTGTAAAGGATCAAGCAATGTGCTTCTATGTACAAATTAGCAGCTATTAATCGCTATAGTCCGATTTAGCTCATTATTAATTAGTTGTTTGAGGAGGGAGTCCAATTTAGCCCGCTATTTGCTTCTATGTACAAATTTGCAGCTATTAACCGGTATAGCCCGATTTAGCCCACTATTAGCTGTTTGAGGAGGGAGCCCGATTTAACCCGCTATTAAGGAGGGGGGTCGATACGTCCAAGATTTCAAAAAAGTACTATTGGTAACCACCAATACCATTCTATTGGTAACCAGCAATATTTCAAAAAAAAAAGGTACTATTGGTAGCAACCAATATACTTGTACATAAAACTTGTTTTACTCCCACTTAATTGAAAGACAGAGCTCCTGCCATTGCGCTTCAAAAAAAAAAATCTATCGGAGAAGAATTATTGGTGAGCTGCTGTAGATGCTCGATAGTATTCAAGTTTTTCCACAGCTCAACTAAACACATCCTTAGGTCTCTCCACCTAATGCTAATGTGTTCATCAAATTCCTAGCATGGGTTCTTGCAGATCTAAGCCATACAATTCAGTTAGCGTGCATGGTGACTATGTCATGCATGTGTTAGACCAAAAAAAACTAGAGTATTATTTAGGTATATAATTGATCCAGCTTCCTGTGCTTTTGTCCCTCCTGGTTGCTCATATTCTTGAATCTTGATTCTTGCATCTCAAACTACCTAGCTGGAGATGCAGCAATCCCATTACTTCTGGTGGTCCTACACGATTCCCTTGCTTGCTGCACGACTCATTTGTCTATCACATCATATCATAGCAGTGCCATATCAAAAGCGTCAGGGAGGGGAGGAGAGATTAGAGAACCCTAGCCCCCCTTCCCTTGTGCTCCACTGCTCCATGTGAGACAGCCAGCAGAGTAAGTAATCCTGCGTTGTGCTGCCTGTGGTTAGTTGGTGAATGAGATCAATCTGTGCCCAAGAAGTCTCAACTTACTTTGCAGCAGTGTATTTTTTAGAAAAAGGAAATTTTATTCCGGCCTCTGCAAGAGTTTTGCACACAACCATTCATTATTACAGACTCAACCTCGATCTAAATAAAAACTCACAAAAAAAGTTTTTGAGACAAACTCAAACTCGAAGATGTATTAAGCACTAAGCCTATTAGAAGACAACCAGCCATTTTTTGCGAAGATCTCCATTGCCGCAGTGTATGCATCTCCTTTATAAATTAAGAAAACTTCTGAATGCGAGAGGGACACAATGTTGGCAAACAGCAATGCAAATCTAAGGACCACTCCTTTTTACACGTAAATTATATATATGCAGCTCAAAACCAACCATCAGCAATCCATGTGAGCACCAGTCAGTGAGCGTGAGGATCAGACAGCAAGTCGCCAAGAGGGTTAGACAGCAAATTGCCAACAGTAATTCAGACAGTAGCATTTTTTTAAAAAAATATTATTTTCCTTTCTGGATCCAAGGGTGTATACATGAGATGCTTTACAAGAGCAGCAGACAAGGTTTCCAGCATTGTCCCTTTGTATTGGACTTTTTATCAACAGCATGCATGAGTGGGACTTTAATTAGTTTAGTTGCGTTCCAGGCCCAACGTTATTAGTATCAGGGAGGGTTAATCAATGAAAATAACAAGTTTCGACTCAAAGACCGACACACTCCTTGGAATGACACCTCAGACTACTTAGTAATTAAGCAATTCCCTTCACGTTCATGCCAATCACATCGCCGCCTTCAAAACCATCGTTTCGGGGAGCGTTTCCTTCAGTTTCCCTTGGGTGAATCTCCTCAGCATCTCCAGGGAAGCTTTCGGCTGGTCCATCGGAACCATGTGACCCGCATTGTGAACCTGCATTTGCGTAATATGGAGGAAACGTATACTTGTCAGTTTTGTTTTGAGTCTTCGCATATACCTACACTTGCTGTTGGATGTTGTTGATCCTCAGATGACACCTTTGGTTCTAAAGTACTAGACAGCCATTCAGAATGAGTGGTCCCTTTTTCATGTTAGTATGCAGCTATGGACAGATTTTGCTAGGTTATCTTGGCACATTTTATGAAGTAAGCCTACGTTTAGCGGAACCGCTCTTAATTTTGCCAGCATGAAACATCTCCTTTTGGGGAGAGCGCTGACTACTAGGAAGCAAGATAAAGTGAAAAAGAGTGCTAGATTGGAACCTTGAGGAAGCTGAGTGGTCCATGGCTCTTCAAAACTCCAGCTTCTTCACCATCTACTACAAACGATAAGTCAGATGAGGATACAAAGTCTTTCTGGCCAGACCATTCCATGGAGTGTACCCATCTCGAGTTTCCTGCGCAGACACAAAAGATTCAAAATTGTATACTTGGTATCTTAACTGCAAAAATTATTAAAGAATCTGATGATGCACAATTGCACAGGCAAGACAATTAAAGACAGATAATTTTTACATAAATATTGATAAAGATCCTCCATATCTGAAAGTTTGCAACTTGCATCTGAAATGACACGTTAGTATTTTGTACATTTTTTCTGAAGGGAAGATGTCTTTTCAGTTTCTCCTTGACAGAACAAGACGGAAAGTGCTACAATAATTTTGTTGTTGTCCCCTTTACTTCAGAAAGGACTAGTATTTAACAACAAATATTTCATTGAGGAGCATTTTTCCTTTTACGATTTGACAAGCAAACTAATTTGATAAATAGTTTGCACTATTTGCAAACATGATCATTCTATATGGTCCACATTTATTTGTCAGCTCATTGAGATTCATCAATAACCCGATAAGTAGGCAGACAAAAAAACTGTCAGGTTGACTGATTGTGCTTATAATGTCTTCAAAACTGGTCATGGGGCAGAGTGCAAAATTCATTTAGGCAGCTGAAATTTATACTGTGCTAACCAAATGTTGCAATGAGTAAATCAATAGATCTGATGAATGTAAGTCCTACAATTATTTTGAATTCACTTCTAGTAGCATTGTAATATTAGTCATTCCATACCACATTAATTAATAATATGGTCAACAAAAGATAGATCTATGTCCAACTGCTTCCACAGAGAAGGCATGTCATCATGATCAAACAATAGATGAAAGACTGTAAAATAAAATACATAAATAGGTAAACAAAATTATGGAGCCCATTGTATCCTTACCGAGCCAATTGCATATAAGGTCATACTCCCCAGCATATATAAGCACCTTAATCCCATCCTCAAGTAGTGCTGGGATGCCGACTTCCAAATTCCTCATCCAGTCTGTGAGCATTGCTTCGTAGACCGTAGTACTGCAAGAGACAAAATCAATGTCACCAACTCCAAGTGCCTCTTTGACCGCTTTGTCACCAAAGAACTTCTCCAGGTTTGAGAAGTCATAGCAAAGTTTCCCTTCACATTCCTTCCTCACGTCATAGTACTGCAAAGAGGTCATTGATGTGTAAGGCTTCTCAACCTTAGTCAATAACAAGACGTTCATATAGCAGGGCATTCTTTACTCACATTCTTTGTCCCAACAAGCTTCATGATGGAGTTGAAAATATTGTTGCAGACCATATAAGCTGCCATGCATGATGCTTTCCCATCAGTACCTGAAACATTAGCAGGGGTTTAGTACTTAGTATGAATCCTTTTATTTAACATAGAATGATCCTCAGGACGTGTCATTCCAATGGTACTTTTAACTACTACATTAATCCTGTTCTGCTAGATTCAGGAAGGTCACAATTTGTTCATGTAAAAGTTTTTCAGGCCACCAGAAAATAATGACCATATCTTGATTTAATGATGATTGCTAGAAAATTACATCATGCAATGTTCAGAAAGGTTTCTTTGTAGTACAAGTACTTACCACACATCTTAATTGCAAATTCACATGGTGGGATGAACCTATTGATCCTTTCGTAGTCAGATTTCTCGATAAGATTCATTTCCAGCGCATAGTCTGTGTAGGCTTTGTATTGGATTTCTGGATCAGTGAGACCATTACCGATAGCAAATCCCTAGAATAAGATTAGTTAAGAATTTTTTTTGAAATAAAATTAGTTAAGAATTACAAAAGTTAAAAAAAGGGAACTGAGAATGGAAAAGGGTTGAAAATTTGATGCAAAGAGGCTAATACTCATACCTTCAAGTTTATATGAATGCCCTCGTTTGCTTTGTTTCCTTGGTGAACTCTGCTTGCAAATGCTGGAATGTAGTGCCCAGCATAAGATTCTCCAGTTATGTAGAAGTCATTCTTTGCAAATTCTGGGTGCTTCTTAAAGAACACCTGAAATGGCAGTTTAGAGCAATTAAACAACACCCATGAGGCCATGACTCTTTTGTTTTTATGAATTCAACCCAACACAATCAAGCAATATACTGATAGCCTAATATATGATTCTGCTATAAGAATCCTTCCCTTCCATTTGGTGCCAATTGATATCCAACTTCAGATCACAATAGCAAAGATATTCATTATCTTTACTACCTCTAATGAAGCTATCCAACCAAATTTGCAATATTCTTTATACTTTTATGAAAAAGGTCCTCTCTGCCTTGCTAGAATTTAATTGCACCAATAAGAACAATGGACTAGCTGAAGAGAATAAAAATGCTTTTCAGCCTAAAAAAAAGAGGACCTTTTTCTATGTATGATTTATTTCTGAAACCTTCTTATAGCAAAGACTTCTTAAAAAGCCTAGACACTAATTTTTTTATTTGATCCATTTTAGCCAGGCCATGGATGGTGGTGTGGCCAAATCATTGGTTGAGCAGCCAATTTAGACACCACATGAAGGCCACCATGGCAAAAAATGGTCAAATATTTAAATCTTGTGGGATAAGGCTTATTATTAGTAAAAGGTTTTAAAAATCCCGTGTGCGTTCATTCTTTCCTGAAATGATTAAGAGCAGAGTACCTTCTGTATTAAGAAAATGTATATACATATCGTAGTCTCTCCTCCTGTCCTCAACTACTCTTAAAAAAAAATGAATCGAGCAAACTTCTTTGGTGTGATCACACAGCACATGGACTTGATGCAGTAAAAGAGAGAGAGCACAACAGGAAGACAGAATTGATACAAAAGTAGCACCTGAAGAAAGTCATATAGGTCATTGCTGACACCAGTTTCATCATGACGTGTATCACGATCATCAGAGCTGTAGCTAAAGCCAGTTCCAGTGGGCTGATCAACAAATATGATATTTGAGATCTGCAGAAATCAAATCATATCAGAAACAGAGGAGGTCAAGTGAACATATAGCAATGAAATTGACATGCTCTATGTAATTCAACATAAGGTGGGAGCTGTGCCGTAATAAGAACTTCCTACAATGATATACTGAATTTAGTAGTCCCTTTCGGGAAACAGATCTCTAAATAGTTAAGCTGCAGTGCTATAGGAAGCATACTTGCTGCTGCTGGGTTTGTAAGCTGGGTCCAATATGTAGGTAAAGATAGCAAACATGGCCAACTGGTTGTAACCAGTACCTAAAGTTAGTAAATACTCCGTAGCACGTAGTAACAAATATGCCGATTCTGGTTTATGGACAAGAAAAGGTTTTCTTCCCACAAATGCTAGCAGCTTTAACAGAAACTTTGAAAGTGACCATATTTTCACTAACGGCTTAACTAGACTATTGCTACTCTAGTCAACATAGGCTGAAGTAGTTAAGGTTTGTCATTTGTTCTTAAAAAGTTAAAATCGATTGCAAACAAAACTGGAAAGTTCAGTTTGAGACTTGTTACTGTAAGTGGCAAGGTTGATTTTCCCCTGACGAGACAGGGGGTCATAAAAGAGGTAAGCTTTCATTCCTTACCGTGTCCCAACCGAATTTGTTCCAAGCAAGCGACATGTTGTTGGCGATGGTGAAGGGCCCGTTCTCGTAGAAGACGGCCAACTCGCTGCTGCAGCCGGGCCCTCCGGTGAGCCAGATCACGACGGGGTCCTCCTTCTTGCCCCTCGATTCGAAGAAGAAGTAGAACATCCTGCAGCAATCAAGGCACATCAAGCGTGATCAGTTCAATTGCTCGTTATTCTGTTTTTTATCATCAAACACACGCAACGCAACGGCAAAAATCGGGTCTTTTTTTGGCCCCATCCAACGCTCTGGGCTGCCGTTACAACGTTGGGAGCTCAGACACAAACCAAAATTCCGAACCAAAGATCCAAGCTTTAATGCACAATCACCGGGGAGGCGGTCGCCGGCGCTCACCTGGCGTCGTGCGTGTGCGGCAGGCGGAAGTAACCGGCGTGGTGGCCGAGGTCGCCGACCCCGTCGGGCGCACCGGGCAGCCTGACGCGGTGCTCCAGGAGCTCCCCGGGCGCCACACTGGGCCCGTAGCCGCCGCCCGCGCCCGGCCCCGCCTCCTTCTCCTTGGGCAGGAGGTTGAGCGCGCGGATGAGCCGCTCCGCCTGCGCCGCCGGGAAGGTGGCGTCGCGGGGCAAGCGGAGGCCGCCTTCTCCGGCGGCGGCCGCCGCCGCCGCGACGGCGACGGCGGCGAGGCAGAGGAGAGCCAGGAGGCGTGAGGATGCCATTGCCATCGTGGGGAGAATGGATGAGTGGGTTCGTGGGTATTGAATGGAACTGGCAGCGGTTTCTCCTCCGATTTTATAGGTCGCGTACCCCGAGTTGAATTGCCTTAAAGCGCTGCTGCTGGCTTCCTCTCGTCAGGTTTATTTGGTGGTTTCAGAATTAAGGATGACTTGTGTGAGTACTAAACTAGACTTTGCTTGCAAGCAGAGAGCAAAGAGATACCTTTCATTTGTGCCCTTGTATTTTTTTTTCTTTCAAAAAAAGTGCCCCTGTAAAGATTTGGCGTACACCTACTAGCTTGGAACTATAGTAATAGTAGATCGCCGTCGTGATGAAGGAAGTAAACAAAAAAATGGGGATTCTGCATGAATTATTATCAAGGCTGTGTTCGGTGAAGCTGAAGTGCTGTAGATAAGCGCTGAAGTGCTGTAGAAGTGCTGAAATCTTGTGAGAGAAAAATACTGCTGAAGTGCTGAAAAATAAGCGCTTATAAGCGCTTATACCCTCAACCGAACGCAGCCCAAATTATTAGAAGAGCTAATTACTACTAATACATGTAGCCTTACTCGAGGAGAAGCATGCCGTCCGGCTTCATCACAACCCAAAATTTTCTACACGACGATGGGCAGATATTTTTTAAAAAACTTTTGGAAAAAAGTGACAGATTTTTCATGGTGATGTCGTCAGTGTCACTAGTGTCAGTTCTGCCGACACCCAGGAATTCAGGTCACAGCGAGCTTTTATGCATGAGAGCAGCATGCTCGGTGCTTGTGATTCTCATCTCCCGCCATGCTTTCCGATCAGTTATCTATTTATAACTGAATTTGCGGCAGCGTTTCAGTTGAGCCACACCCATAACGATAACGGTGGTGTGATCCTTGAATAAATGCAACTGAATAACCTTGCTCAGTTACACACACTTTCACGCATTGCATTCTCTGTGACTGTGATGTGCAATCCTCCTCCTCAGTTATTACACCTTTTCCCCCCTGCAATCTGTCTGTTGTGCAGCCTAGCTTGACCAAACCTGCTGCTGCTGTCAGTGTCAGTTTCACATGAAGTTTGGCAAAGCCTAGTAGCTTAACTGGAGTATCACATATACTACGGGTGTAGTATATGTATATCTCACTCAAGGCAGCCTTGCTTTTGGGTTGGCTTGCAAGTCTATCAGGAGAAAGGAAAGAAGATAATGGACGTGAACGTGATGCTGCCTCACCGTCACCGAGTGGCTTGGCTGGCGAGTGCTCTGCTTCGCTTCATTCTCCAGACTAGCAAGCCGATAGTTGCAAGCATGAATGCATGATGATGTGTTTGTTGTTCAGCACTCCAGGCAGCTAGTTGTAGGTTGCCAAGACGACATATGCATGTAAGCATGTTGCTTGCACGCAGCATGCAGCAGGGAAGAATGTGTATCACTGGATTGGTTTCTTTGCTTTGCTTGCCGCTCCATCCATCTCGATCGATCGGACACGATTAATTGTTGCCTGGTTTATTATTAATTTGGCTGCTGTACGTCGCTTCGCTTCCGCTGCTAGCAAACGCTGCTGCTGGTGGTGGCAACCCTGAAATAACGCGGCAGCTCGATCTCATCCAGCAGGGAAAGCAACTCATCACCTCATTAATTAGCATGATCATCATGTGGCCCGATGTCAGGCACTAGTACTAATTTTAGCTGTTCTAATGGATCAAACGACAGGCCCTTTGATCCAAGACAACCAATCTGTCACGGGAGGAAGAACTGAACTTGCAAGGACGTACGAGCTGCCTCGCGCCAAGGAGACGGTGACCGGCAACAGGAAGTCAAAATCCGATAGCCCAAGTCTAACATAACATGACATGAAAGGCCTGGCTTGTATGGTGGCCCAACTAAAACTCGGCCTAGTATTTTTGATAGGTAGCCCGTAGCCCGTATGAGAGGAAGAACTAGGTGGCGGATGTACTGTAGCAGCCTGAGGATCCGTTGCGTATCCAGTGCTCTATGACTAGTTCGTTCTTGAGTGCAGAAGGTATGCATTCATATAAACTAACAAATGGACAGTGAGAGAGCGTGACAATTTAGTATCAGAGTCGCACAGCTGCAGTTCCAGCAGGGCGCGACGCTGGACCTGCATGCCACAGGAGAACTATACGTACAGTAGTACGTACATGTTTCCCGCAGGACAACAACACGTGCATTGCGATAGATGAGTCGTCCGACGGGGTCATGACCATAATATCTAGGCAACTATCAGCACCAGCTGCAAGACCTTCTACAGCTTTGCCAATGCCTTGATGGCGCATCTCTCGACCGGTCGGTGGACGAAGACCGGATTACATGGATCCACACAGCGAATGGGCAGTACGTACAAGGCGAGCGCGCTGCTTATATTCCAATTCCTCGGAATGGTCACGAGTTTGACAGCGGAACAGACATGGAAAACCAAAGCGCCACTAAAATGCAGATTCTTTATTTGGCTGATGCTGCAAAATAGAATCTGGACAGCAGACCGCTTGCAAATAAGGGGTTGGCCAAATGAATACTTCTGCCAACTTTGCGTTCATAGCTTGGAGACTGTGACACACCTCTTCCAAGAATGTCCTGTATCGTCTAGAACTATATGGAACAAGGTGAGCTCCTGGATTAAGGTTCCGCCTCTCAAATCGGACAATTGGACACAATCAGAAGACCTAGGGCAATGGTTTGTTGACATGGGCAGAAGAGCGCCGACGTGCAAAAGAAATGCGGCCTGTTCAGTGGTGTTGCTGACGATTGGGCGATTTGGAGGGAGCGAAAGAACCGAGTTTTCAGGAATGAAACAAGAAGCCCGGAGCGGATATAGTGTTGTTAGCAATATATTGTCATTCGGCTCCCCGGTTGGTTGTTGGTTTGTGTCGAGGCAGCGGCGCGCCGATTTGATCATCGCGGCTCCAACGGTCGTTTTTAGGTTGAGACAGCGCGGCTGCCGCCACTTGCTCATCACGCGTTCCAAACCCTTATGCGGCCCACACATAGTAGTATGTGTTAAAGTTGTGCTAGCTGTGGAATATGCATAGTTTAATTTTGGATGAAAGTGTCTATAGAACAACCGGTTGTTTTAGGCTCTTCTTTCAACTGATTTTTTTCATTCACTTGCACTGTCTTCTAGTTATATTTACACTATCTTACTACTATATTTACACTGTCTTCATCGGTGTAATTTATTGGATGGAATGATGTAATTAGAAGATAACATAAACTATTACAAATCTGAGATAGATATACGCCAAATTTTATAAGTATTTTTTTTATGGATTCCAGATA
This sequence comes from Eremochloa ophiuroides, assembly GCA_038502445.1. Taxonomy (NCBI): domain Eukaryota; kingdom Viridiplantae; phylum Streptophyta; class Magnoliopsida; order Poales; family Poaceae; genus Eremochloa; species Eremochloa ophiuroides. The sequence goes on from JAHLJS010000005.1 coordinate 1,331,564, forward strand.
TCAAAGAGAGATATACCAAATTGTCCACAAATGTCATTAAATTCTTCACAGATTTACAAATTTACAAATGGAGGACTAGACATCAGAGAAGAAAACAGAGAACAGGAAGCAGTGGATGGCAACGTCTACGACGGGCACACCCGTGCCGGGGATGCCCGCCGGTGATGCTCGCACCCGGCAACGCCCGTGCCGGGGACGCCCATCGGGATGCCAGGGCCTGCGCTGGGGACCAAGGTTTTAAATAGTGGGCTAAGGTATTTAGCGGTTTATCTCTAAAACAGCTATTAGCGGAGCTATTGCGGGCTATAGCGGCTAAATTGTACATGAACACAAATAATGGCACCCTGCCTCAAAAGGGTATAGCGAGCTATAGCAGCAGCCATAGTGGGCTATTTAAAACTATGCTGGGGACGCCCACACCTGCGACAGGACAGCGGCGTGTAGCGGCCAGGGGGCGGAGCGCGGAGTAGGGGCGGGGGGGGGGGGGGGGGGGGGGGGGGCTGCGGGGAGGCGCGCGCGTGATTGAGGGCGGAGCGTGGAGTAGGGAGGCGCGTGGAGCCGCGATCGAGAGCGGAGTGGCGACTTGATCGGACGGTAGATGGGAGCCGCGATTCGGTTGATGGAGACCCAAGAAACAACCGGTTGAGGGTTAGTGTTTCTCTTTTGGATTGAGCAAATTGCTTGCTTTGTGCAATATTTTCAAAGATGTACAATTTTTTACTATCTTTACTGTATAATATACAAGTAGTATATATATTCAAATGAAAATTCAGGACTCATCGCAAAACAATAACTGAAAATACATGAGATGGCAAAAGTAAAGATACTTTGTTACATAATAATATTATTATAAATCGAGACAAACCGTACAAAACGTGTGGTACATGGTATACTGGATCGCTAGTACGTACCACTTTATTATTACTGGTATGTGTATATATATGATGACGACATAAAATTACATACATTATTATTCATAAGATAAGATCGATCGACGTAAAGGCAAAGGGAAACGTACACACACCCGGAAGCAGCCGATCATCATGTCGTCTAAAGTCTAGACCATGTCGCACTGAGCTGGGACGAAAGAAAGAGTCTCGCCGGCGAGGTCGTAGATTACGTACATGTTCTGCTGCTGATAGTTGCCAATTGTAGTCATGTTCCCGCCGGACGACTGTACCGCAATGCATATGTAGCTCTGACCATTCTCTTCCTGCGGAAGCACGTAGTTCTCCGGCGGCAGGTCCATCGTGGCTCCCTCGAATTGAAGCTCCAGCGTCGGCGGCACCGTCGTCGTCGACGCCGGGAAGCAGGGAAAACCAGGTAGGGACGCGACGGCCACGGGCGTCGTATTCAGCTGGGAGGCGAATTCGTCGCTAAGGAGGCTGTAAACGTCCGGCGGGAGCTGCGTGATCGCGGTGCCGGAGTCGATGATCGTCCCGCCGGTCCCGTCGTCGGCGTTCAGCGCGAACGCGGACGCCGGCACCTGCAGCGTCGTCGACCCCACCGTGATGCTCGTCAGATTGAGGTAGTAGCAGATTGGTTGGAATGAGCTGCGGATGAGCGGCGTAGTCTGCACAGCGGCGCCGCCACTGCTTGGGAGGTCCGCCGGCAGGCCGAGCAGCACGGGGCTGGGCGTCGAGCCGGTGATGTTGGTGAAGCAGTAGGAGAAGTTGTCGACCTTGAGCTGCGACGGCAGGGACAGGTTGCTGCGGCCGAAGCCGGCGATGCCAGTCTCGTTGGACGTGAATGTCCTGCTGTTATTCAGGCCGCAGCCGAAGGACAGGTTCGGCACGGCCGTCTGCCCTTCGAATACGAATGTGTCCGCGACGAGCTCGCCGCTCGTCGTTGAGTTGTCGACGTAGGAGTAGTCGTTGTAGACGCAGGTCTGGTTGTCGACACACGACGAGAACGGCCGCAGCTCCTGACACGCCGACGAGTCGCAAGTGAGGTTCACGAACGTGGAGGAGGCGGACGGGTCGAAGTACGGCAGAGCCTGCTGGAAGCAGGAGGCGGCGGTGCAGGGCTGGCACTGAGTCCATATGAGGTCGGTGCCCGTGCCTAGCGTCAGCTGCACCGGCTGCGCCGACGGCGTGCCGATGCCCAAGTGCACTAGGTACTCCGAGTGCTGGGGTTGGGGTCACTGAGGTGCCCCGGTGTCACCGGCGCACTCGCCGATAAGCCGGAGAGCAACCGCGCGGCGCGGGAGTTGCTGCGCAGCGCCATGCGTTGCAGCAGCTCGCGTGGGCTCAGGCCGCGCCCAGCGTCGGCGTGGGTTACCTGCATCCGGATAACCGTGCCGCCGGCGGCGGCGCTGGTGGTGGTGGATGAAACAGCAGCCAGCCCCGACAGCAGCGGGAGTAGGAAGAAGCCGGCTACCCTCACCATTATCACTTGGTTGATGATGAGCATGCAGTGCTAGTTTCCTATGTAGATATAGCTTATTATTACCAGCTTAACTAATGCGTGTCTGTGTGTGTTAAATGGAGAGCCTTAGCTAGCACACCCCCCCCCCCCCCCCCCCCCCCCCCCCCCCCCCCCATATATAGTTTCGAAATGTTCTTCACTACGCGCTAACTAGCTAGGTCTCGTTTGTCACGATTCAGCTTCACAGTAATTTTTTTTAAAAAAAAATTTACCTTCGTGAGTATCTTTTTCGATGAAGTTCGGTATACGTATACATCAAATTGTATAGGTGTGAACCTGTTTTTTTCCCCCACATGCGAGCAAACAGATTATAGATAACGTACGTCTAACCACACAAAATCGTACTAGTAGCCACTAATTCAGAAAAACAATTATAGCACAAGTCAAGTCATCTATTGGACGACTGAGCAAATTCGTGGCTCCACATGCACATGAGGTAGCAGCATGATGTATCTAAGTCACGACACGTGAGGTCGTGTTCTAGAAAAGAAATGTATTTAAGTTACACACTCACAATCGCGCTTCAAACTTGCAAACGACTAATAATTTTGATAGCAACAAAAATCTTTAACAAAATGAATCATTTAGACTAATAAGGTGAAATAGGATATTAGTAGAAAAATATAATACAATAACCCTTATATAATTTTTGTGGATGTGGAGCGAGAGAGATCGTTCTCTCCTTCTAGGATTACATATATTTACATATTTACAGAGTGAGGATGACATAAAATAGAGAAAGACAATTGTCACGAGTTGCATGTTATCTTGTTTTTTACTAATGGATAATTTCTTTAAAAATATATTTTAAGCACATCTCTTTCCATGCAGACATATCATCATTTTGTTAATAAGTGAACACCCTAGTTAATGAAATAAAAAATATTCTAGTTTCTGAGGAAGAGTGTCCTAACTGTTTATGCAAACAATTATGGTACTTAAAAAAAATATATTTTTTCTCTCGATCTTCCTATTGAATTAGGAGGAAGCAAATATAGTTTGTTTTTTAGCGCTTTAACGACTTTGCCTCATTTTGGTACTATATGCCAACAATTACAAAAATAAAACATTTACAGATGTGGTATTACTATGTCAACCGTTCATATCAGTCAACCGACGCTATTTTTTCTCTCCAAAAATCACAAAAAATAATACACTAACAAAATAGGAAAAATCTTTTGCCCAAGTAGCCACCGCACGGTCGAGCGAGGCATGCCTTGCATTTTTCTATGCAAATATCACACTGCATCAAGAATTCAAACAAGCTAAAAGGTTGATAGTAAGAAGTTCTTTTATTCTATATAAAAGCCATTGAAGGCTTTCCACAAAGTGAGAATCGGCCGGCATTGATCTTGGTTTAGTTGGATGGCAAAACAGCTACAAATTAATTAATTCCACCCTTTCGAGAGAGGGGAAAAAAAAGAAAGGAAAACTCTACCTTGCATTGACGGGGGGGCTCTTTTTGACGTCGATTGTCAATTTGTCATTCCTCCGGTATCCGTTTTTGTCAAACAAGATGTACGTATACGTCCTGACTCCTAAATACTTTCGTATTCAGGAACAGGGCGTGGGTGGAACCTTACTGCAGCCTGCAGTGGATCACGGAAATTTCCGGTTGACAACGAGGGTCTGTAGCCGGAGGCGAGTCCGGCGTCGGTGAAGACGTCGCGCGCCGCCGACCGCGTGATGCTGAAGGAGCGGTCGTCCAGCCAGGTGCTGCAGCGCTGCCCTACGGGCCTAGCCCCTGCCGTGAGCCAGCGAACGCGGGCACGGGTGATGGACCTTCAATAATGCGAACGTGGACGATCGAGACTGTTGGCCCCAAGCAGCGAGCTGCTGCAACGCATGCATGGTGCTGCATGCGCAGCAACATCAACACATGCATTGCGATTGCGATAGAGTCGTCTGGCGGGAACATGCATGACCATAATAGCTAGGCAACTATCAGCAGCAGAACGTGCACGAATATTAATTCTACGACCTCGCCGGCAACACGTACGCTCTCTCTTTCGTCCCTGCTCAGTGTGACATGGTCTCCTCGATCGCGTCCCGTCGTGCAGTGCTGCATGCTTGGGGGGGTGTGTGTGTGTCTACTCCCTCTGTACCCTAGCTTCTAAGTGTCATGGTGACGACAGTCGTGTTGATCAAACATTTTTATAGTATTAACTAGATTTATAGAAAATATTAACAATATATATACGGTAAATCTATATGATGCTCCGGCATTTCTTGCGTCCGCGTCACTCGATTTTCTCGCCGTCAGATACGGCTGGGACTCTGCTACCATCTACCGCACAGGCACAAGAGAGAAGGTGCGTACGCCTGGCAGTGGCATTCATGTCTCCACCGCACTCGCATGATGTCTTAGAACATCATGATCTTATAAGTTTAGTGGAGATGTAGTTTCTATGGTATTCTACTGTACTATTTGAAATCTGTCTTTTAGTTAGTGTTTAGAATATACGTCTATTGTACATCTATTTCTTGTTAATTTGAAGTATTTTTTCCTCTTACAACACGTTAGCCAAAGGTCCCTAGCAAGAGTGGTTAGGAGAACCGGCGGCACTTCTCAGGTCCTGAGTTCGACTCCCCGTGGAAGCGAATTTTAGGCTGAGGTTAAGAAAAATCCCCTCGCCTACCCACTCTGTGGGTTTTCTTGGTCAAGTTTTTTTTCTTACAACACGTTAATGTATTTTTTACATTATCTCTACTATAATTGGATACTTAAACAAATCTAGATACATCCAAGAAAAAGTCTCCCGCTGAGGGCTTCAACCATTGTGCACCCAGAATAACGCACACAAGAAATTGTCTCTATCAAAATCAAAGATTAACCACAATCTAATGACTGTAGATGAAAGTTTGCAACAAACTCGATTGCATCAAAATCAAAGGTTAACCACAATCTAATGGCTGTAGATGAAAGTTTGCAACAAACTCGATTGCACACCGCATGGTGGACCCGAACCTCCCCCTCCAATCACGCTGTCTCCCCTCACCCACGCCGCTGCTCCCACGCGCAGTCTCCTCGATCCCTTGCCTTCCCCTCCCCGTCGCATCGCGCAGCCCACCTCCCCAGGCGGCGACGCGGCGGGAGTAGGGAGACGGCACCCCTGCGGGCGGCGAGACGGCACGAGCGAGACCCGACCTAGATTCGCCGCCGCCGGTACCCTCATCTCGTGCGAATCCTCGGCTGCCCTCCGCTTTCGTCATCCAAGTTCGTGCCGGTGCATATCCTCCCTGTCGTGACCGATTTCCCGCAGGCCGGAGTTCCTCCCTGTCAGCCCGTCCCCAGTCGCTGCCCACTTGTTCTGCAAACCCATGTACCCTAGCGCCCGACCTCCTTTCTTCCTGCAAGCTTAGCAATGGTGGCAGCGGGTACGGCGTACGCAAAGGGTGATGTTCCTAAAGCATAGGATCTGCATCAGGATCTCTTCCAGGTGCGTCGGGAGCCTTAAAAAGGTGCGATCTGCCATTTGTTCTCTGTTACGTGAGGACGACACCTTTCTTTTTGTTCCTGTGGCATTGGATTGGATCGAACTGACTTGCGCTCGTTGTGGTGTTTGGGCAGTTTGCAACCTGGTGAGATATGCCTGCCAAGGTGATCCACATCACCACCGTGAAGCTTTGTCTGGCAAGCACCAAGGATAAGGAGCTTAAGATCAGGCGTCCTAACTTCATTAGTGAAGTGAGGTAAGAACTAAGGGAATTTCTTTTTCCGTTTGATTTGGGATATCTGAGAATTGTTTATCAAGCAAATTATATTATATTGTTTATATGTATTTGGGTTATCTGGGAATTATTTGTCAAACCAAAAGGGGCATTATGTATATGCTGGCTTTGTGAGCAAACTTCCATTCCGTATGCTTTCCTATAGCTTGTTAGGTGTACATGTTTTTTTTGTTCGTTATTTTCTAGGTATCAATTGAGGATCTGTGGAGGCAACGATTCGTGCACCGAGTAACAATACCAACATCTACCAGTTTCAAGCAACAAAAAAAATACTCCCTCCATTCCAAATTATAAGTCATTCTAAGAATATTGGAGAGTCAAAGCAAATTAAGTTTGACCAAAATTATAAAGAAAAATGCTAATATTTATGATACCAAATAAATATACTTTAAATTTTTTTTGAAGAAGAATCTAATGATACTTAGTTGATGTTTCTCTTGCATGTCTGGCCTGTCCGGAGGTCGAGTGGGTTATGGAGCTAGGCGGTATGGATCGTAACCGCTCAATTTTCCTCCAAACGCTTCGAGGGCATGCTGCTCCTTCACATCCTCGGCGAGCCCATCATCCAGGTCAGCCTCCTTCTTACATTTCATTAACTTTGTATCGCATCTGTAAGAGAGGGCAAAGGGGAGCATGTAGTACAAAATCAAGTTGGAGAAATTGTAACTGCAAATCGCGATTGAGACTGCGAGACATCCAGTATCGATTTCTATTGTTAACATTTAGAGATCAAATCGAATTGTGCTGTTAACAGAACTGTATCTATTCTGTTGGTTACTGATCATTCCTAACAGTTCAATGTTTTTTTTCAGTATTAAAAGACAAGCTTGAGTTGTGTGTATTTTGATTCGATGGATTTTTGGAGAAGGCAAGTGGTATACCTGTCAGTTCTAGCCAGTTTTAATTTCTTTCCATCAATTAATTCAGTATTCTATTAGAAACCTGCTCTCGTAGCTGTAGGTTAATTTAGATTTGTTACAAACGAAATTATCTGCAAATTATATTTCAGAACCTGGTATAAAGTTTGCTTTAGTCAAATGAGACTTTGCTTGCTTCATTTAAGATCACATTGAAATCTTCAATTCCAAAGAGATCTTCAGTTCCAACGAGGTGTCACTTGTTACTGAGTCTAGGAGTTGTTCTTGAAGGGTAGAGTTGTATTTTGCAATTGTTGCAATCATGTTCCTGTATTCTGAGACTGGATATGGTGTGATGAGGTTATCAAAAATCCCATCTCTACCCTATTATTGAATTGGCTCCTGCTATTTTTAAAGTCTCTGTTAGCTTTTTACATAGAAGAGAAGAGGATTTGCAAATTGCTGCAATCATGTTCCTATATTCTGAGATTTAATTTGGATATGGCATGATGAGGTTATCTAAAATCCCATCTCTACTCTATTCTTGAATTGGCTCCTGCTATTTTTAAAGTCTCTGTTAGCTTTTTACGTAGAAGAGAAGAGGAATGGCAATATATTTGTTAATAATTCAGGAGTCTCCCTAGGAAGATGTTTGTACAAGAAGTATCTGCCAAAGTTCTTTTTTGCATTAATTTGGTTACCTTTGTCTGGTAAATCACCTTGTTCAAAAATGATTATTTTAGTAAACTTAATTAAGTTGCTACAAATTATTCTAAAAAACAGGGGGTTAGAGAATATATAGGTGGAGTATTTCACCAAGTGCAACCGGAATTTGAAGGGAGCAATACTTCAACTCTTTTCCTGACGCATATGTTGAATTGGATATCATCATCTTCACTTTTTATCTCAATTGTAAAAAATTACGTTGAGTCGTTATTCACTCTAGAGGTTGACAAAAATTTTTGGTGATGGTACTACTGATATGTGAGACGGATAGACAGGCTCTGAATAGGAAGTGGGTATTAGAAGAACCAACAAGAAAATGTGTGGTTTCAGGAATTTTAGGGTAACATATTTTGAATGAAACATATTGTTTGGGGAATTAGTCAAGTGATTTTACCCTTCGCATAATTAGAATCCTAGACATACCTACCATGTTTAGGATATCAAGTATGTACATGTTATTGTCATAAGCTACAAAACCTATTATTGTTGTCGTCTTAGATGATGTTTTTGTTGCAAAGAAAACTGGTATGAAAAAGTAAAAGAAAAACTAATATGTTTCTTTGGATTGACCATGTTCCTCTTTCTATCTGCAGGTTGGCACCTTGACAGAGTGTGCAAACAGAGTTTATGAAGGATTATCGTATGACTCAAATACACTTGTGTAAAAGTTAAACTCTCCAAAATAAATTGGTTGTTGTTAAAAGCATCTCCTTAAAAAAACCGTAGCGTTAGCACGGGCATTATACTAGTAAATAAAGGTGTAAATTTCTTGTATTAATTGTGTAAATTTGTATTTGTATTTGCTAATCTGAATTCTGTAATTTGTTTATCCTTTTGCTATCAATTTGAATTTCTTCCAATTTGCTTTACATAGAACAAATTTGGCATTTGGCTCTTTTAAATTTATCTTTGATATGTATGTCTTTTTTCTGCTATTTGGACTTCTTCCAATTTGCCTTCCACAGAACAAATTTGCCATCTGATGTCTTTGTTGAGTTTTATTTGTTAAACTTGTAATTTATTTATTTATTTCTATCCTTTGTTTTTTCCTGGTCCGTTTGACATAGATGCTGTGGTATTAGATTTTCAGGTGTTCGGTAGACTTTTGTCACCCTATTTCTAGTGCTTTAGAAATTCGGGTGTTACAAACCCTTTTGTCACCCGAGTAACATAAGGCCTTAAAACATCCAAGTAAGCAATAGACAGATTATATATACTATACCACAACCTATCTATAGCGTCCTACGGACGGTCGGTATAAGTAGGTATAGCGACCTACGGTCGGTCGCTGATAGTGGCGTCGCTAGCGACCGACTTGCATATAGCGACCGACCGTTAGACGGCACCAAAAAGATATTGCGATGCATGGTTTGACGCCAATTACAAACTTATACCGACCAATGGTTTGACGCTATATTTATATAGCGACCAACTGTTAGAGGCTATTCATACAAGAAAATAATAACATAAAATCATTTGTTTATATATTATCCTCAGAATCAACAAATAATCATACAACCAAGGAACCATACAGTTAACATTTCCATTTTGGACAATACACAATCATGAGACAAGCATTTCATACGTCACAATTATATTATAACCATAAGCATTTGTCTTATGTCATTTTTCACAACTGCACTTTCAGAAACAAGTTACAAGGGATGCAATTTGGCCATCAAGCTAGAACAATGCATAGCTCAGAGATGTTTGCACTAGTTTCACAGCTCACATCTCATATGGTTTGCTTGCACTCATTACAAAATGATTCATCACCAAGTCTCAACAAAAGTATTCATCTCTAGTTAGGATGTCCAAAATAATGCACTGGCCATGCGCCCTTTGATCCAACTGCTTCCTGCATGCATCAGACTGCCTCTAGCCATTATCTCTCACCTGAAAATAAAAGATTACATCCATCAGTGCTACAACTAGAAACTTAACATTGGAAAGTTCAAAAAAAAAAAAATCTACCACAGATCTAGCACCAGGAGGCAGCTCAGCTATAAGGAACTACATTCAAGTTCTGCCACAAATATTTCTGCCTCTTTCTTGCCAAACAAATAAAGCAGACTAGCTGATAGATAGATGCAGCATAACACTGAATCACTAATGCCCAAATGCTCCCATGCATCTTACTGTATATCATTCATGGAGCTTCGCTCTGAGCTAAGCTAGTCACCAGAGCTACCAGCAATGAATACATAGGTACATGAGTGTGGATTAAAGAGAAGAATGCATTGAGTTGTATTCTATCTCTCATGCCGGGGACCCAAGCCCGGGCCACGGGGGTAGGGTGCGGCGGGGGGCATCGGTGAGCCGCGCGCCGGGGAGCCGAGCCCGGGGCGCGGCGGGTGTTGTGTGTGGTGGCGGCGTCGATTCTGCTGAGTGTGGCGGCGGTGGGGAGGGTCTGGTGAGTGTGGCGGCGGTGAAGGGAAATGAAGAGAGAGGGAGTAGGTTTTCAATTCCATATTTGAGGTAGAGAAGCACCGGTCCTTGTCTGACAGGTGGGCTCCGCCTAAATTTTAGGCGCGAATATGAGAAGCACACGCGTGCAGGCCCAATCTAATATACCGACTGACTGGCGGACCCAAATAATCAGATTTACCGACCGACTACCTAGCGGTAATCTAAATTATAATTACCGACCAACCTACAGATGAAAAAAATAAGAAATAGCGACCGACCGTTTGTTACTAATCTATACCGACCCATCATCCAATGGCATTTCGACATTTTTACCGACCCTACATCCGCCGCAAGTGTGTGTGTAAATAAGTTTATTATGAAAATAGATTCAAGGATATATACTATAAATATTATTATTCTTATATATATTTCGTCAACTTGAGTATGTTTTAACTTCTCGAAGGATCGGAACAACAATAATTAAAAAGAGATGGATGGAGAGCAGTTGAACATGCGTGTCGGATCTAGCAGTGGAGCAGGAATTGAACTACGAGGGACTACTTGACTCCTCTAGCCAATCATGTAGGCAGTCAAGAAAACCTGTGAGTGTTTTGTTAAAACGTAGTATTTGAATGCGTTGCATCCGAACTTGATATTGCCGCATGATAATGCACAAGATTCCACGCATATGATGATGGAACCCAAACGCTGGTGACTGGTAAGCACGGACCACAGATCGAACCTTATGGGTCTTTGGATAGCACAAACCACACTACGTACTTGAATCATTACCGGCCGGAGCAGCACTATCGGTTATGCTAGAGTTGACCGTGACTGCTTATCACTGCCGGGTGGTAAGCCTAGACTTTAGAAAATGCTAATCGTCCGATAGTGGTGATATCTATCGCTGTCAATTCAAGCTACGAGAGTATTGTTGTTAGCAATATATATTGTCATTCGGCGCCCTGGTTGGTTGAATTGGTTTGTGTCGAGGCAGCGGCTCCGATTTGCTCATCAGGGCATCAACAGTGTGGTGGTCTTTAGGTTGAGATAGCGCGGCCGCGCGCGACTTGATCATCACGGGTTCCAAACCCTTATGCAGCCCACGATCACAAGTAAAAATACCTTGTTACATAATATTATTATAAATCGAGACAAACGAATACAAACCGTGTGGTACTGGTCTACTGGATCGCTAGTACATACCACTTTATTGTGACTGATGGTGTGTGTATATATGACGACATGAAATTACATGCATTATTAATTCATAATATAAAGATCGATCGACGTAAAGATCAGAGAAAATTAATTACTACGTACGTTGTCACACACACCCGGAAGCAACCGAGAGATCAGCGTGTCATCGTCTAGACCATGTCGCAGTGAGCCGGGACGAAAGAAAGAGTCTCGTCGGCCAGGTCGTAGATTACGTACATGTTCTGCTGCTGATAGTTTCCTATTATAGTCATGTTCCCGCCGGACGACTGTATCGCAATGCACATGTAGCTCTGACCATTCTCGTCCTGGTACTGAATCACGTAGTTCTCCGGCGGCAGGTCCAGCGTCGCGCCGCCGTCGAATTCCAGCTCCAGCGTCGGCGGCACCGTCGTCGTCGTCATCGTCGACACCGGGAAGCAGGGAAAACCTGGTGCGGACGTGACGGCCACGGGCGCCGTTTTCAGCTGGGAGGCGAAGGCGTCGCTAAGGAGGCTGAAGACGTCCGGCGGCAGCAACGTGATCGACGTGCCGGAGTCGATGATCGTCCCGCCGCTCCCGTCGGCGGCGTTCGGCGCGAACGCGGACGCCGGCACCGGCAGCGTCGTCGACCCCACCGTGATGCTCGTCAGGCTCAGGTAGTAGAAACTTGGCTGGAACGAGCTGCGGATGAGCGGCGTAGTCTGCACGGCGGCGCCGCCACTGGTTGTTTCGAGGTTCGCCGGCGGCGGCAGCCCGAGCAGCACGGGGCTGGGCGTCGACCCGGTGATGTTGGTGAAGCAGTAGGAGAAGTTGTCGACCTTGAGCTGCGACGGCAGGGACAGGTTGCCGCGGCCGAAGCCGGCGATGCCAGTCTCGTTGGACGTGAATATCCCGCTGTTATTCAGGCCGCAGCCGAACGACAGGTTCGGCACGGCCGTCGTCTGCCCGCCGCCGGCCTCGAACACGAAGGTGTCCGCGACGAGCACGCCGGTCGTCGTTGAGTTGTCGCCGTACGAGTAGCCGTAGACGCAGGTGGTCTTGTTGACGCACAATGACGACGGCAGCAGCGGGTCCTGGCACGCCGGCGAGTCGCAGGGGAGGAGCACGGTGGAGCCGGCGGACGGGTCGAAGTACGGCAGGGACTGGGGGAAGCAGGTGGCGTCGTCGGCGGTGCAGGGCTGGCACTGCGTCCATATGAGGTCGCTGCCCGTGTCTAGCGTCAGCTGCACCGGCTGCGGCGACGGCGTGCCGATGCCCAAGTGCACCAGGTACTCCGTGACGGGGCTGGGGTCACTGCCGTTGAGCTGCCCTGGTGTCACCGGCGCACTCGCCGATGAGCCGCCGGAGAGCAACCGCGCGGCACGGGAGCTGCTGCGCAGTGCCATGCGTTGCAGCAGCTCTTGTGGGCTCAGGCCGCGGCCGGCGTCGGCGTGGGTTACCTGCATCCTAATAACCGTGCCGCCGGTGGATGAAACAGCAGCCAGCAGCGGGAGGAGGAAGAAGAAGCCGGCTACCCTCATCATCATCACTTGCATTGGTTGATGATGAGAGCAGGCAGTGCTAACTGCATGATATAGCTTAATTCCTATGAGCGGCAGTGTTTTACTTGTGTGTTATTAGCTAGCCTTAGCTAGCCCCTATATATACATTGTCGAGATGTTCTTACTGCGCATTAGTTAATTAGGGCGTCTGCAATGGACTCTGTCAAATCTCTAGTGACATGTAAATAAAAAAGAAAAGAGAAATACCAAGGTGGAACGACATGCAAAGAGGAGAGAGGTAGACAGGGGAAGTGGAACTGGGCGATGATAGGTTTTTGCTCCGCGCTAGCAAGTTGGTTTCGTACCATCTCTCTCATATAAATAGGGTATACGACTTATTTGGCACAACTGAGTTTCACTAGTGCTTTTTTCACACGCAGGTTAACAGATTATAGATAACGTCAAACCACACAAAGACGTAGTACTAGTAGCTGCTAATTCAAAAGTAAATTACAGAAGAAATCAAGTCATCGTGATCTGCTTTGCATTATTATTATTGGACGACCGAGCAAATTCATCGCTCCTGCACATTCATTCACACATGACGTACGAGCATGATGTATCTAAGTTACGCACTCACACACGCGCTTCAAACTTCCAAACGACTAATAAATTTGATAGCAATAAAGATCTTTAACAAAATGAATCATATAGACTAATAAGGGGAAATACGATATTTTTACGGAGAGAGGATGATATAAAAGAGAGAAAGATAATTGTTACCTCACTTGAGTTGCGTGTTATTTTATTCTTACTTGTGTTACTCGGCAAGGATTAGCCCTTGTTGGCGAGGTTAACCGGATTGTGACGCGATTGATAATCAGAGGAACGTGGTGCTAAGGTTGTAGGAATCGGGTCTTTGTGATCTAAAGCCAGATCGGTATGTCGCTTTAATTTCCGCCTAAATCGATAGTTATCGTTAAATCTGACGGAAGATCAGGAATTACGGCCCCATCACATGTTCTCTCTCCTCTCTATATGGTTTTCGAAGGGCCTGTCTCTCTTTGACAATGGCAGTCCCAACTTAAAAATTATGAGATAATTATTGTATTTAGTTATATTTACTATATCATTTAGACACCACGTATAAAAACCATAGTTCTAATCGATAATTTCTTTAAACATATATTTTTTAAGTGCATCTCTCTTTCCGTGTAGACATATCATCATTTTGTTAATAAGTTAACACCCTAAATATTCTAGTTTCAGTGTCCTAACTGTTTATGCAAACAATTATGGTACTATAAAAAATTTTCTCTCTCACTCTTCCTAATGAATTAGGAGCAAGAAAATATAGTTTGTTTTTAGCTTTAACGACTTTGCCTCATTATGGTACTATAGGAGATAGAGGTGGGGCTACTCGAAGTCCTCCCATAGAGAACCTGCTGCCCGCTCATCTAAAATACAAGACTAGTTCCATGTTTGGTAGCACTACAGGTAAATACTCAATACAGGTGTGATTGGTTTCGAAAGTGATGAAGAGCCAGGATGGAAAGCCTGTCCAGACTGATGAGATGTATACTCAAACTATGCACTTAGTCATGTTTGGTTGTCTTTGTTATTGGTCCAGTACGATATGATATTTTGTTTGGTTGCATACATTTATCCAAGTTTTGGGTGTATGGCACATGGGCCCCTGCACCATACCATCGTGCCGTGTAGTATGGTGAAGGGCAGATGAATGAGGCAAAGTAGACAAACCGTGCGAGGAGAGGAACCAAACACGACACTAGAACGAGACTAAGCAAATAAAGCGTGCGAGGATGACTCCGTTTGCGCAACCAATCACTCCTACCTGCTTTTGGTCTTTTCCAACAATTAATAAGACCCAAAGAGAACCCTTTATGCTGCGAATAGGTCTTTAGAAGAAAGGATACTCATATTAGGTTTTGTCTCTCCTGATGCATAAAATAGATTTTCCATATAGGTATATTCTATTCTATTAATTAGGAGGTCAATATAGTACTGTCAGAGACTTATTTTTGGATTTGGGTGCCCTTATAAATCACCTGTTGAAAACAGTTAATATGTAGAAGAGAGCTAAGTAGAAAGATTATTTATCTCCCTCTATCTGCGCCCTTCTCCATCGTCTTCTCCTGTCTCTCCCTCCCTCCGTATGTCTAAATAGCAAGCATGCTATTTCTAGACCTAGAAATCAAAGCCATACATACAGTTTTTGGGCCAACGCTAAACTTTCATGCACCACAGGACAAACATCTTTAGATGCGGTCAAAGAATTTTTTTTTTGTTTTTGAAGCCCTTTCTATGCCATCGATTACAGAAACAAAAAATTAATTTCAGTTAACCGACGCTATCCTTTTTTCCAAAAATCACAAAAAATAGTACACTAAAATAGGAAAAATCTTTTGCCCAAGTGGCCACCGCACGGTCGAGCGAGGCATGTCTTGTATTTTTCTATGCAAATTTCACACTGCATAGAGAATTCAAACAAGCTAGGTTGAGAGTAAGAAGTTCTTTTATTCTATAAAAGCCCTTGAAGGCTTTCCACAAAGTGAGAATTGGCCAATGATCTTGGTTTAGTTGGATGGCAAAACAGCTACAAATTAATTCCACCCTTTCGAGATAGGAAACAAAAAAGAAAGAAAAACTCTACCTTGTTGCTGACGGGGGCTCTTTTTGACGTCGATTGTCAATTTGTCATTCCTCCAGTATCCGTTTTTGTCAAACAACCTAGATGTACTTCGTGAATCGTGAATACGAAAGAATTGAAGAAATACATGCTGACGATCCTTCCTGCCACTTGAAGAGGCAGTGGGATGGAAAGGAACAGGGCGTGGGTGATCCTACTGCTGCAGCCTGCAGTGGAACATGGAAATTTCCGGTTGACAACGAGGGCTTGTAGCTGGATAATGATTGCAGGCCGGCTTATCTAAGTACTGTAAGTCTAAAAAGTTTGTCTTGTTGCAGTTCCAGGCTCGCAGCCATTCTTGGAAAATCACTTTGAAACAGTCTTGAGCAAATTAAATATTCTTATTAGAAATTAGAGAGTCCAGTTGTGTTTGTATAGCCTTTATTTTTCTTTTTCTTGTCTAAAAAAGGCATCAAATCTCTTGCCGTCTGTTGACACACAAAAGTGTCTCTACATAGAAATTGGGCTATATATACTATTGAGTTCCTATCACCTAAGAGGTGTTAGAAAATATTTGGCGCAACAGGAAGAAATAACAAAGAAAAAGAAGGACTGCGCCAGGCCCAAAAGTGCCCGATGAAGTCGGCTTGGCCTACTCGCTAAGCCGGCTTAGCCGGTTTCACCCTAGAGTTGGCTTAATCAACTCTCCCAGTTGGCTAAGCTGACAGCCTCCTGTGTCGGTTGGGCTGTAGTGCCTGGGCCCGAGGAAACCAACTTAGCCGACTTTCAAGTTGATTCTGAGCTAGTTATGTATCCAAATCGGTTTTGACTCTATTTTCAACGTGGGAAATTTGGAGAACGCGTTTTGGACTTGTTTCCTAATATGATAACACCACTCCCTATATATTTATGAGAGGATCACGATCGACTGAGGATCGAAACTTCCAATCATCAAAAACACATATAATACGTCCTTTCACCCTCTCCTCTCTGTTCATCATGTCTTCTGACGAGATTTGGTGCCGTTTTATGTGGCCTTGTTGATCTTAGGACACCCTCCACGTGTGAAAGGTCATAAATGGCTAGAGGGGGGAGGGGGTGAATAGCCTAATAAAATTTTTACAAATTCTCTAGAGCAAAAGGGTTAGTAAATAACACGGCAATAAGCAATTTGCTCTAGCTCTAGCTATTCTATGCTTAGCCCCCTACACAAGGTAGCAACCTAGTCTAAATTAGTGTGGTCTCAAAGACTAACTATAGAGCCACATTAATCCAATCAACTCAATCGATCAACAAGCTCTCAATCTACTAATACTAAATTAAATATTTAGGGCAAGTAGTAATTGAATGCAAGAGAAGGATGTGCTGGTTATACCTTCGAGTAGAGTACACATGAAGCCAATCACCATAAGAACAATACCAAGTCAATCAATCACTCGATGGTGATGAGCACAATGAAGTCCAAGTGAACATCAAGAATGCCAACATGGGGAGACAAAGATTTTGGTGTTTGGTGATCAACACAACCATATTGGACTAATAAATTTGCAAGTTCTTATTTTGGGGTTCAATAGGGTGCAAAAGTGACATGAACTTAAGAGATGGTGTGATTCGGTGTTGATGGTCTTTAACTCATATATTTAACTGTCATCTAATGCATAAAATAATATGGAATGATATGGTCTTTAACTCATACATTTAGTTGTAGGTTTTGATTCTAACAAGTTCGATGAGTTTTGGTATTCTCACTTATTTTGCAGGATATTTTACCTTTAATCGAATTAAAATACCTCAATTAACTCTTCGAGTTCACCATTGCGAAGAGCTCATCAAGATGGTCCAAACAGACATATCGATTCTGCAACGAACACCGACATATGAAAACTCTAGAAGACGTGCCAACGAAAAAGGGGCCCACATGCACAATCTACGCCGTTGATTGAAGTTGGTTTAATATGAGGTCTCGTTTTCATTGCTCTTACCTATATAAACAGGCCCTGGCTCCTGAGGCAAGGCATCCTAACAATCCTATAAATCATAATATGTAAACCCTAATTAAAAGGTGTCCCATGAAAGGACATGACCCCTCAATAGGATCTAACCTTTAGAAAATAGGGAGAGAGGTGAGGGAAAAACTGAGGAGCCGGCCTGTCAAATCTTTCTCAACTTTGTACTTCGGTGGGTGTAGTTGATCTTCAAGCTGCATCTAAAATATTATTATGGTAATTCTGACTTATTCTTTTCCTTAATTTAAGTATTTCTTTCAAGTCTATTTATTGGACTCCTGTTCGCATCAATGCTCTAGTTCTTGCAACAAGAGTAGTAATTAATAGAGTAGGCATGGTGCTTAGTCCTGCGATTACTTAGAGTTGCACCTAGCCTTCATAGATGGTTGTGATAGTGTTGGTAAAAATTAACTGCACTCTGTTAAATAAGATTATCCGCAAGCGCACAGATACAATACCGATGTAGCATTTTACCCAGAGGTTTTAAATATCGTATCCACAGGGAACAGTAGGTGATAATGACCAAGACTATAGACTTAACCCAACAATTAGGCTAGATAATATTAAGAAAGAGAAAATAACTATTGATTATCTAGTTCCAACAACCGGTAAGTTTTGTATAATACCGTTCTAACTGGCCAGTGACCTGAATAA
Organism: Eremochloa ophiuroides; assembly: GCA_038502445.1. Taxonomy (NCBI): domain Eukaryota; kingdom Viridiplantae; phylum Streptophyta; class Magnoliopsida; order Poales; family Poaceae; genus Eremochloa; species Eremochloa ophiuroides. The sequence goes on from JAHLJS010000005.1 coordinate 1,349,706, forward strand.
GAGCAGAAATTAGAGTTCTTTCCTACCAAGCACTTATACACCTATCGATCCTATCAACGGGAAGTGAACTACAGAGGACTCAACGTAGCTGTCACCTACGCGAACTACCACTATCCGGCCAATTAGGGGACTGTTAACACCAAATTTTGGGCTGAGAGCCGATAGCCGATGCCAGAAGCCGATAGCCGATACCGAAGGAAGATAGCCGATCTCGGAAGCAGATTCCGTCCAGCAGAAGGAAGAAGAATAGCCGGTTGAACGGTGAATCGGTTATCGGGCGAAGGTGACAGAAGGCGTGCAGCGTCGGCATATGGTGACGTCATCCAGAGTCCGCGCCGCCAAGATGCGATCACGATCGGAGTCCGTTATGAAAGGGAAGTTGGGACTCCAAGTTACCTTAGATATATGATAGTTTGTTGATTTCCTTATCTATTAATGAGTTGTAATTCGACTAGGACTTTAGCTACGCTCAGGGTATAAATATAAGCCCTCAGCCATTGTAAAAGATACAACAACAACATCAATACAACATAACTTTCGGCTCCGGCCAAACAAACCCTAGAGTCAGTCGAGTCCGGCGAGTTACTCCATCCAGGCTGGGTGTCATCCGGTGGACGCAGGATTGCTTGTAAGTATCGTCAACCCCCTATTAAACTATGTCTTTTTAGCGTCATCCGGTGGACGTGGAAGCATGGCGAACCAGGGTCCTTGCTAAGCTCTGTTTCTTTGGCGTCATCCGGTGGACGCGGGAAGCATAGTGAGTCAAGGATGATTCACGCTGGTTTACCTGATCAATCTGTGTTAACCGTCATCCGGTGGACGAGATGCAGATTAGGACGGTTTTCACGCGCGGATTAGTTATCGATTCGTGTTTGTTTGCTTGATTAATCTATTAGTTAACGTCATCCGGTGGACAGGCTATAGATTACGACAGTTTGCACGCATGGATTAGTTATCGGCTCTAGTTAAATTTGGCAGTTTAGCTAGATTCATTAAGTTACCGATGTTGCTTATGTTTATTGTTTAATATTTAAAGCAATCATCAATTTGCCCGTCTTGATCCATATGCATCGGCTTATATCTAATAGATCTATATGTTCAACGAATTATGTTTGCCATTCGTTTTATATTGATAAGATAGAATGTTTTGCACCAGCCGGTTGTATTTTGGATCTAGATTAGATACGGGTCGCACTCAAGTAATAAAATAAACATTGTCTAGATTCAAGGGTTAACGGATCTAAGTTACAACTTCATCATGACTGGCTCGATCCGCTCGATCTCCACTGTTGCAAGATTGTGATTTAGATCTATTAGCCAGAGAGTTGAAATATTGTTTACTTTATAGGCTTGTATGTTGCCCGTATACACTGAATCGGCTGAAATAGCCGATTTCATCTTGTTTTTACATTGAGGTATCTTATGATCATGTTAGCTTGCTGTGACTACATCTTTTGTAGTATACTTCTGTCTAATGCAAGTATATGTCATTGAATTCATGTATGAATCGTTTAACTTGAGTTATAATGCATGTTTCGCAACAATCGGTTCATAACATGACGGAATCGGCTTTCTAGTCGATCTCCCATTACATCGGCTCTTCGAGCCATACAGTTGGAACTATCTGGACATACCGGTTAGTTCTGCCCTGTGATTACTGATTACTATCTTTTTCCTTGTCAATTGCAGGTCAAATTGACTGGCACGCTTGGGTGTTACTGACACTCTCAGACCGGGTCCGAAGCTAGCTGGATCTGCGAGAGCTTCACTGCCTCAAGGGTCGTTTCCGGCTTCGCTGGTGTGTTGGGCTTAGGGAACCACTTTTTGCGCCAACACACTTTTTGGCATGCCTGGTGGGACCTTTCATTGAAGACCATGGCAAAAGGAAAGGCTGCGGTGGACGGCCCCTCCAGGGATGACGGTGTCCTCAGGGTCAGGGTCGAAGATCTCAGTGAGGAGGACGCGGCAGTGCTGAACAAGATTGTTGAAGAATTCGCTGATGCCTGCCTGCTTTCATTCAGCAAGCAGCGTGATGGCTCGGTAGTGAAGAAGAATGCATTCCCTAGATGGATCATGGACGGCCATTCTGATAAATCTGAAGAGGAGTGCAAGGCCGACCTCAAGCAGATGCTGGAAGAAGCGACCTGGGAGGCCGCCTATTCAGCAGTCGGCCATCAGCATAAATCCTTCCTGCAGACGTTCTATAACATCATGAAGACTGTTCTCAAACGGCAGGATTGGGAGTCTCTGGGTCCAGTTTACTTCAACATACCCGCAGAGGACGCAGATCCAAAAGCAGCGGCAGGGACCTCCAATTCCTCACCGCAACAGCCGAACCAGCCGAAAACGCCAGGACAGGGTGCCACTGCGGCCGGTTCGGCTCAAAAAATAGCAGCTTCTCCCAGATTATACAAAGATCATACTCCGGAGGAGCTCGCCGCTTTTATGCAGGTCACTTGACAGTCGGTGAACTCGATGAACTCATCAGCAGTGAACTTGACAGCTGGAAATACGCCGGCGGCAGACGTGGCCAACTCAACTCCTGGGTACCATGAGGGGATCACATATCAAGACCTTCAGGCAGCGCCACATCCGGGGTACGCCCAGACGCCCAATAATCAGCTGCTGGAGCAGATGAGTGCCATGCTCCGTGATACGTTCGGTTTACAGCCGAGGACCGGGACTGGAATCAAGTACATGCGCCCTTACCCCGAGTGGTACGACCGAGTGACATTGCCGCCCAGGTATCGCTTACCCGACTTCTCCAAGTTCAGTGGGCAGGATGACATCACCACCATGGAGCACATCAGCCGTTACCTGACCCAGCTCGGCGAAGCTTCGTATGAGGTAGCTCACAGGGTCCGGCTCTTTCCGCTATCACTGACAGGGCCGGCGTTTAGCTGGTTTGCATCTATGGAGCCTGGCTCGATTCAAGGCTGGGAAGATCTGGAGACTAAATTCCATAATTACTTCTTCCCGGCACTGGGGAGAAAGACATCATAGATCTCACCAACATGCGCCAAAAGCCGAATGAACTTGGATCGGCATTCATCAAACGGTTCAGGGAGACCAGGAACATGTGTTACTCTTTGAACCTGAACGACAAGCAGCTCGCCAAGATAGTGGTCAGTGGGTTGCTCCCACACGTCCAAGAAAAGCTTGTGGGCACCAACTTCAATAGCATCAGCGAGGTGATGCAGAGGGTGGCCGCATTAGAACAGCAGGCCCAGAGTTTCAAGAAGGAGTCAAAATACAAGCAGGCCTACGTCTGTGATTCCGACTCAGAGGATGGAGAGAATGAAGAAGTGGCTGCTGTTGAGCTTAAATGGGGAACAAAGCCCATGGCCGTACCGAAGGGTTGGAGCGCGGAAGATCAATACGACTTTGACACGCGCAAGCTGGACAAACTCTTCGACCTATTAGTCAGTGCAGGCCACATCACCTTCCCAGCTGATTACGTCAAGCCATCTCCTGAAGATTTGCAGGGAAAACCGTTCTGCCAGTACCACGGCCTCACCTCACACTCTACAAACAATTGCCGCAATTTCAAAGCAGCAATCCAGAATGCTATTAGGCGCGGTTTGTTGAAATTTGAGGCTCCTCCCAAGGGGAAGATGAAGATCGACAAATTTCCATTCCCGAAAGGGCAGAACATGGTCCAGATCGCGAATCCTCTGACTAAAGTAAATGTATTAACCTCCGAACGGGCCAGGAAGAACTCCTCAGTTGATACCGATGCACAAATCACAGCTGAGGAGCTGGCGCTGATCAAAGGAAGGAGGGAATAGAATCAGAGGCAGCCGGAGCAGGGAGAATCCAGTGGCACCAAGAGCAGGAGGCCCACACACCAGCACCTTCTGAACAAGTGGCGGCGACAGAAAGAGAAAGATCATTAGAGGCGGCTGCAGTGCGAAGAAGAGGAGTACCGCAGGTGGCTCCGCGAAGAAGAAGAGGCGCGCTATCATGAAGAAATGACCCGCCACCGGGGAGGTGAGGAGGATCATTGGCATTGCCCATTCTTCCGACATTGTTGGAATGAAGGCCTGAGACTGCCAACGCTGCGCAACTGCCCAGAATGCAGCGATCAGTACCGAGAGTACAGGCAGTCCCAGGTCAACCGCCGGTCTGTGCATCAGAGACTAGGGAGCCCCCACAGCCCGCGGGATCGGCGTGAAAAAAGGGACTCGCACGATCTGCTTGATGAAGCGGTAGCTGAACGCCGACAGCCGGTTTGGCAGGAGAATCAGTGGTGCCCAGAGGATCTAACTAGGAGCTAAAGGCGCCGGGTGCAGCGGCTCAGAAACAGAGAGCTCCAAGCTGAGGGACGTGCCAAACAGATATGGCGCGAGAAGCCTCCACAAAATAATGGAAAGGCTGTAGCCGATGCACAGATGGTGTTCGTGCTGCCTGCAGAGTTCAGAGCCAAGAAGTATGATACCGAGTCCGACTCAGACGATTCGGGATCAGAAGACGGAGTGGCCAAGTTAGTGCTCGCACAGCAAGCTACTTTTGATAAGCCAGCCAAGAATCGACATTTGAAGGCCCTCTATCTCAAAGGTTATGTCGACGGCATGCCCATGACGAAGATATTGGTGGACGGTGGTGCCACTGTCAATCTCATGCCCTACACTACATTCCGCAAGCTAGGCAAGGGTCCCGATGATCTAATAGAAACTGATCTAATGCTCAAGGATTTCGGGGGCAATTCTTCCAACACTCGGGGGGCAATCAACGTCGAGCTAACAGTGGGGAAGAAGACACTGCTTACCACCTTTTTCGTGATCGACAGTAAAGGTGCATACAGCTTGCTACTCGGACGCGACTGGATTCATGCCAACTGCTGCGTGCCATCGACCATGCATCAGTGTCTCATTCAGTGGCATGGCGATGAGGTCGAAGTGATCCCGGCCGATGACTCGGTCAGCGTGGCAACGGCAGATGCCACATACTGGGAAGCTGGGGATCATGACTGTTTCTCTGGCAAGACTTGGGAAGGAGGCTCCATCAAGGTCAGTGATGAGAGTCAACAGCCGATCAGGGCAATCGGCTCTGAGTCTTTTTATTAAATGGAGAATCCGATTGACGGCACAGAGGGTAAGTTGGGGCAAGGATTCACGTCGGCCGACAAGCTCGAAGAAGTGGATGTTGGACCCGGTGACAGACCAAGGCCGACGTTTATTGCCGCCAATTTAGACCCAGAGTTCAGGCAGGAGCTGGTTCAACTATTGAAAGAGTACAAAGATCGTATCGCCTGGTGGAATGCTCTCCGGGTAATGCTTATATCCTTGAAGACTTGGAAGGGCAGAGACTCACCAGAGCCATCAACGGGAAGCATCTGAGGAAATACTACCCTAGCATCCTAGTTCGGGGATAATAGCCGATTCATGTGAATCTGGCTCTAACAGCCGATGCCGTGCAAGCGGGTCGCCTCCAGGACAAAAATGGCCGACATTCGTAGTAACGAGTCGCCCTTAGAAAAAAAAGGAAAATTCTGGAAAGTACATATATGTATCCGAGCACATATGGAAATCAGATTGATGCTTTTGAAGGAAGTTTTATTTCTGATTGTGTTTACAGGAGCCCTATAACATCCTAATCATGCGTGGCTTTATCTATAATGTCCTGGGCGTCGGTGACAGCCGCGACCTCGTTGGCATAAGGAAAGAAGTTCGCCAGTTCGGCGCTGGCCTCCTCCATATTTTGGCCCTTCGGGAACCCAGGCTCGACGGCTTCCAGAGCAATGCCGGAGCGGAGTCGCGCGGCTGTAAGAGCCCCAGTGGCGCCGTGACGAACGCCGGCCATGGCCACCTGGGAGACGCGGTGATGAACATCCAGGAGCCGTTCCGCCTGCGTGTTGCCATGCGCATTAACGGCATTGGCAGCGGCCTCGGCGGCCACACGTAATTCTTCAAGCTGCGCAGTCAGGACTGCAAAAGAAAGAAGTGTCAGCATGAAGGTGATTGTTAGCATGTCACAACTCAAGTTGTTACTGGCCACTGCAGCGTCCGATTCGGCGAGTTGGGCTTGCACCCTGGCCACCTCGGTTTCGGCGGCCGTAAGGGCAGCGGCTTGGGCTTCGGTGACGCCCTGCAGCCGGCCATTCTCCTTCGTAGCCTCTGACTAGAGGTTACGGTACTCCACCATTTGGTGATGGAATCGACGACCGTCGGCGGCGGTGTAGGACCCATCAGAAGACCCCGATTCTGATCTAGTGCTCGGGGCCGGATTTTGAGGAGGTTCCTGAGGAGGCGCAGTTCTGGGAGGCCGAGTGTCCACGCCAATCGGTGCTCCCGGTGGGAAAGGAATCACGCGGGTCTGACTGAAGGTTGACAAAGAAGCAGATGTGTCAGAGTCGAAAGAAAACCAATGTCTTGGGCACAAACTGATTTACCTGCTGTAGATGGCTAACTGCCGGGGCGTCACCCAGCGACGATGGCCGTGATGCGGGTCAGCAGCGACATCCGAGCCAGGCGTGGCTCCAGCGGCTGCAGGGACGGATTGAGACGGCCCGGCACCGGTTCTCGAACCTCCGATGCCGGCAGTGCCCGCATCACTGCGCAGGACGGTAATGGTCAGATTGGATCAGGTCGATCTATCAAGAAGTGAGCAGCAGCCTTACCCTAACCAGGCTTGCAGGCGATGCCTCCGTTCACCCACGGCTCGTAGGCTCCGGGTGAAGTTGTCACCTTCGGCGGAACTTGAGGCCGGCCGCTTGCCGTGGTTTCCGTCGCTAGCCATGGATTTGGGGGATTTTGTTTTCTCTGGTCTGAGGAGAGAAGGCCAGGAGAGCGAAGGCTTCGATGTTGCGGTTGCTTGTCCAGGCCGAGTGTGTATTTATAAAGATGAGGGTATTGGGATGGTTCCTCCTCGGAAGGCGAGACGGCACGGCGGATTTTAGTTTGCAGTTAATCCACGTTTCTTGAATCCGGAACAGTTGCCGAATCGGGGAGACGAAGCGCCGCCATCAATGGTCACACGCCGATCGGTTTTTTAGGTCAGGCTGTTTTAGCCGATCCTATTGTGAGTACCCACAAGCCGATTCGTGATGGATCTGGCAGAGGGGTTAGTTCCAAAGGAAAGCAGAACAAAGCCGATGCTAAGAAGCAGGCCCGAAAGCCGATTCGTATGTAGAACGGATGAGGCTGAGTAATCGATTCTAAGGTATAATGCAAGCCTGAGAGCCGATTCGCATGTAGCAAGAAGTCGTCAACATCTTTATCGGCCTAGAATGAAGGGACGTACATACAGATGCGAAGAAATAATGGTGAAGAAGACCTTTGAGAATACACACGGCGTCTCAAGATCCTGCATCAGCTATGCCTTGGGGGCTTGGACTCGCCGCATGCACACGTTGCACGACGTCAAGCGATCCATCACGAAGACGGACAAGACGAGTGACTTTCATTGGCTCCTACATCTTCAATGATGGTATGCACAACTCTACTCTCATAGTTTCAAAGTTTATAATTGGAAATGTTTAAAGGCAAAACTTTGAAATCTTAAGGATAACTCCACTCTATAAATATGTGATATAAATGTTTTAGTTTGTCCATTGTTGAAATGATTAATAGATGCTCTGTTTCATGTCTCACCCGTGTCTAGTTTATAATTTTGATTTCTTTAAGGTTTGAGTTTTTTGGTCTGATACTTGTCTTGAAGTCTTGAGAACCTGTGGATTGCGTAAAGTTTGAACTTTGTCTAAAAGTGGCTGTAGAATGTGAATGGAAATAGAATTTGCTATGACATTATTCTGAGAGATACTTGAAATCCGGAGAGCTTTATAAAATGATTAATAAAGATTAATTGATTTCATATTGAGCCTTGTTAAATTATTGTGACCACTAGTGAGATTATAGTCATGTTCCTAAGATCAAGATTCACGTACACGTTATAAATTAATAAAATTCCTTGATGGGCCATGAACATTCTCTCTTTGATTAAGATAAGATATGAGGCTATTCTATAAACTCAGAAATAAAAATGACGGACACGTGTCCGCCAGAACTGAGAAGAGAAAAATAAAAAATGACGATCGCGTGATCGCCAAATAAAAATAAAAGATGGCCAAAGGCCCAATAGCCTTATAGTTTAGAATGATCAAAGAGAGTGGCATATGCACAGGGAAAATAAAAATACAAAAAATATTCACTTGCACTTCTTGATCTAAGTATATGACTTTTATCTCCTTAAGATTCGGTTTTTTGACTTTGCAATATTATGTGATACAATTTATAAAAAGATAATAATAAAACTCCGGAAGAAAAGTGTTCAAGGGATAACAGATAAGCAGTTCTGTAGCTGTTCTGTTTTGCAGTTGCTTGAGGACTTAGTGAAAAGTAAAAGCCCCATGGTTGAAGAGATAGATGGATGAATAAAGTACCATTTTATTCAAATTTAAAAGAAATCTTGGTTATAAATATGATACTCTTGAGATGTAATCGACATTGTAGCATCTTCTGATCAACAATATCTAAGAATGGAAAAAACTATAATATTTATACACATATGCATTTACTACTAATCTATTTTCACATGTATTGGAGGATTATTGTTTTACAGGACTTGCATACAGAGGTGTGGAAATATGGTGAGAATATGCTTATATTTCAAGGATTAAAGAAAGAAGACCTAGACGCACTATGGCTGCTAGTGAGTCTCTCGGCACAAGGAAGACCATCGGATCATAGTTCGAAGCATGAAGAAATCATACACCGAACTAGGGGGGCATGTGTTAACACCAAATTTTGGGCTGGCAGCCGATAGCCGATGTCAGAAGCCGATAGCCGATACCGAAGGAAGATAGCCGATCTCGGAAGCAGATTCCGTCTAGCAGAAGGAAGGAGAATAGCCGATTGAACGGTGAATCGATTATCGGGCGAAGGTGACAGAAGGCGTGCAGCGTCGGCATATGGTGACGTCATCCAGAGTCCGCGCCGCCAAGATGCGATCACGATCGGAGTCCGTTATGAAAGGGAAGTTGGGACTCCAAGTTACCTTAGATATATGATAGTTTGTTGATTTCCTTATCTATTAATGAGTTGTAATTCGACTAGGACTCTAGCTACGCTCAGGGTATAAATATAAGCCCTCAGCCATTGTAAAAGATACAACAACAACATCAATACAACATAACTTTCGGCTCCGGCCAAACAAACCCTAGAGTCAGTCGAGTCCGGCGAGTTACTCCATCCAGGCTGGGTGTCATCCGGTGGACGCAGGATTGCTTGTAAGTATCGTCAACCCCCTATTAAACTATGTCTTTTTAGCGTCATCCGGTGGACGTGGAAGCATGGCGAACCAGGGTCCTTGCTAAGCTCTGTTTCTTTGGCGTCATCCGGTGGACGCGGGAAGCATAGTGAGTCAAGGATGATTCACGCTGGTTTACCTGATCAATCTGTGTTAACCGTCATCCGGTGGACGAGATGCAGATTAGGACGGTTTTCACGCGCGGATTAGTTATCGATTCGTGTTTGTTTGCTTGATTAATCTATTAGTTAACGTCATCCGGTGGACAGGCTATAGATTACGACAGTTTGCACGCATGGATTAGTTATCGGCTCTAGTTAAATTTGGCAGTTTAGCTAGATTCATTAAGTTACCGATGTTGCTTATGTTTATTGTTTAATATTTAAAGCAATCATCAATTTGCCCGTCTTGATCCATATGCATCGGCTTATATCTAATAGATCTATATGTTCAACGAATTATGTTTGCCATTCGTTTTATATTGATAAGATAGAATGTTTTGCACCAGCCGGTTGTATTTTGGATCTAGATTAGATACGGGTCGCACTCAAGTAATAAAATAAACATTGTCTAGATTCAAGGGTTAACGGATCTAAGTTACAACTTCATCATGACTGGCTCGATCCGCTCGATCTCCACTGTTGCAAGATTGTGATTTAAATCTATTAGCCGGAGAGTTGAAATATTGTTTACTTTATAGGCTTGTATGTTGCCCGTATACACTGAATCGGCTGAAATAGCCGATTTCATCTTGTTTTTACATTGAGGTATCTTATGATCATGTTAGGTTGCTGTGACTACATCTTTTGTAGTATACTTCTGTCTAATGCAAGTATATGTCATTGAATTCATGTCTGAATTGTTTAACTTGAGTTATAATGCATGTTTCGCAACAATCGGTTCATAACATGACGGAATCGGCTTTCTAGTCGATCTCCCATTACATCGGCTCTTCGAGCCATACAGTTGGAACTATCTAGACATACCGGTTAGTTCCGCCCTGTGATTACTGATTACTATCTTTTTTCTTGTCAATTGCAGGTCAAATTGACTGGCACGCTTGGGTGTTACTGACACTCTCAGACCGGGTCCGAAGCTAGCTGGATCTACGAGAGCTTCACTGCCTCAAGGGTCGTTTCCGGCTTCGCTGGTGTGTTGGGCTTAGGGAACCACTTTTTGCGCCAACAGGGACATTCACAAGTAAACCTAGCCTAAACATCACGCCTACACTACGAAATACTACTTCAATCTATAGGGTCCTAAAGATCAAAACACTCAATAGAGTTGCAAACTTAAGAACAACTGTTTACTTGAATTAGAATATTGAATACAAAAGTAGCTCAGAATGCAGCTCCGGGCGAGGAAGTTCAATTCAGAAGAATACAGCCACGAAGAAGCACCGACAGGCCGAAACTCCTCCAGAATCTCTACTCTCCTACTCTATCTCTTAAATCTCTAAACAAGGCTAGATCTAGAAGAACTAGTCTCTCCTAATTGCTACATCTAACCCTAATTGGAGATATTGAACTGAAGCTCAGAAATAGAGGATGCCTCCAGGGACGGGGTCTGCCTCTTTATTTATAGCCCGGTGGGATGAACGTGCGCCGCAGGATCAAACCGACTTAACCAAGGGCCGAGATGACTCCTCATAGGCGGTGGAGGAAGACTCCGGAAGGCGGGGGCCAAACCCTAGCAGGGTGGGGCCGGCCGGCCCCATGGGTGCGCCGCCCGGCGCCCAACTATGGGCTTTCGGGCCTATCTTCGTCGTGTTGTCTCCAGACCCTTCTAGAAGTTGATTGCGTGGGTTTTCGTCGACGTTAAGTTTCATGACTTTTACGCACTTTAATCCCTCTTTTACGCTTTTCTGAAATACTCCCTAGAAAATACAGAATATGCAAAACTCGTGAAAATTGTCAGTTAGAACCCTAGACTAGTGTGTATTCATGTGTCCTTTCATGTCTAAAGTTTTAATAAAAGTTGATGTTATCCACCGTCAACAGATAGCTTCGGGTGGTGACAGTCTTGATAGCTGACATATTCCACCACGTTCGAATTGGTGTTCGTAGTATTATAGTTAGAGATTCCTAGTCCCCTTCTCATCCATGATTAGTGTTTTGATGTTCCGAAATAAATATCCTTGAAATAACCCGATCATAGATTCCGTAGATTGGCCAAAAAACCCTAGGAGTTTTCTCTCTACCCACAAAAACATTTAGTATCTTCCCTATTTTTGGGTGTTCTTGACTTTTACTAATACACTTCGGGTTCCCTGTGAAAATCTATACCTTGAAATTTTTTCGAATGAAAGGTACAATGGTATACGTTTTCTAGAGGTATGGATCATAAAGATAATAATGATCCAAGAGCTTCGAAGAGTAACTAACCTTGTCTTCCCATTCCAACCAGTGATAGCATGAAAAAAAGACAAGAACCTTGTTTTTCATGCTAATCGCTTTTAGTCCCAAATCTTTGGTGTTGCCTTTTCCAATAAATGCTAGCTTGCGGATTTTCCTGTTTGCGTTAATAAATACCAACAAGATTTTTGGCGCCATTGTCAGGGAGCGGTAGCTATGCTAGTCTCAAACCACTAGGCCTAACTTGACGTAGGATATTACGTTATTCAGCGGCCCGAACTAATATAGATCGTTGTCTTTACGTTCGACGTCGAGTTTAGCTTACGCTGATCCCGTAACATGTTGTCGGCAATCAGATACCGACAGTTGGCGCGCCAAGTAAGTGATTTCGACGAGAAGGTGTTCATGAGCTTGATAGACCTCAAGATCAACATAACTTTCCTGGCAGGATTAACCTTCGTCTTCGGTTTCTGGGTCTGCATGGTGTGGATGACTACGGCAAGCTCGAAAGTTGCCTCATGGAGATCATGAGCTGGAATCCATATATAGCTACAAGCCCAACAAGGATTTGTGGCTAAAGGTCAAGAATGACTCGGAGAGATTGTTGTTTCAGAAGGCGCACAGTTTGAAAGAGAAGGAGATCCTCGAGGAGCTGTAAGAGTATTTTATGACCACAAGACTTATCCGAGGAAGTCCATTTATCGGGCAAATGGCTAAACCTATCGAGTAGCTGATTTTCATATGGGAATTTAGTTTCAGTTCTTTGGTTAATTTTGTGTCGATGTTGGTTTCAATTTTTGTGGAGCAGATTTGGACGGGTGTACCGTGTATCCCATCTGAATGGTAGGTTCTTGTCCCGCTCAATGCTAAGACTGGGCCAAGGCCCTAAAACTCTACAAATAAACTTTGTCTAGATACATATATAGTACAGAAAAGCCAAAACAACTCACAATTTAGAATAGAGGAAGTATGTACAGATGAAATTCAATACTCGTTATAAAAGAGCTACAAAACTAAAATATATGACAAAATTCAAAATATGGAGTATCTATATATAGGTATGCAGCGTACACACTTTTGCTACATATATAATGGAGAATGGAGACAAACAAAGTAACACAAACCATGTGGTACTGGACCAGCAAGCAGTACCACTACTTTATTATTGTTATATATATGCATAATAACATAGCGTGTGTGTGTATGTGCATTACTATTCAAATTGAATTCATCGGAATCCAACAGCAGTAGTACGTCGTAGGACATGCATGCACAACCATGCATGGCGCGATGGAGCGGCCGAGTGTTAAACCATGTCGCACTGAGCAGGGACGAAGGAGAGCGTGTCGCCGGCGAGGTCGTAGAGCACGTGCATGTTCTGCTGCATATAGTTGCCTATTATGGTAATGTTGTTGAGCACGCCAGGCAACGACTGCACCGCAATGCACATGTAGCCCTGACCATTTTGGTCCTGGAACGGCGGAAGCACGTAGTTCTCCAGCGGGACGTCTAGCGTGGCGCCCTCGAAATCGAATTGAAGCTCCAGCGTCGGCAGAACCGTCGTCGTCGTCCCCGGGAAGCAGAGAAGACCAGGTTCTGCCGCGGCGGCCACGGGCGTCATGTTCAGCTGGGAGGCGATCGAAGGCGTCGCTAAGGAGGCTGAAGACGGCCAACGGCAGCGACGTGAAAGAGGTGCCAGAGTCGATGATCGTCCCGCCGGTCCCGTCGTCCTTGAGCGCGAACGTCGACGCCGGCACCTGCAGCGTCGTTGACCCCACCCTGATGCTCGTCAGATTCAGGTAGTAAAAAGTTGGGACTTTTGGGCTCCGGATCAGCGGGGTAGTCTGCACGGCGGCGGCGCCGCCGCCGCCGTAGAGGTTCGCCGGCAGGCCGAGCAGCACGGGGCTGGGCGTGGACCCGGTGAAGTTGGTGAAGCAGTAGGAGAAGTTGTCGACTTTGAGCTGCGACGGCAGGGACAGGTTACCGCGGCCGAAGCCAGCGATGCCAGTCTCGTTGGGCTGGAATGTTCCGCTGTTGTTGAGGCCGCAGCCGAAGGAAAGGTTCGGCACGGCCGTCTGCCCTTGGAATACGAACGTGTCTGACACGAGTTCACTGCTAGTCGTCGAGTTCTCGCCGTAGGCGTAGTTATTGTAGACGCAAGTCTGGTTGTCGACAGCACACGACGACAACGGCCGCAGCGCCTGACACGCCGACGAGTCGCAGGTGAGGTTCACTGCCGGTGTCTAGCTCCAGCTGCACCGGCTGCGCCGACGGCGTGCCGATACCCAATTGCATCAGGTAGTCCCCGCTGGTGGGGTACCCTGATGGCCTGATGTCACCGGGGCATTCACTGATGAGCAGCCGCCGGAGACGGCGGAGAGGAACCGCGCGGCGCGGGTCTTGCTGCGCAGCGCCATGCGTTGCAGCAGCTCGCCTGTGGTCAGCCCGCGACCGGCGTCGGCGTGCCTCAGCTGCATCCTAACTGCGCCGCCGGCGGCGCTGCTCGTGGATGAAATTGAAACTGCACCCACCAGCAGCGCGAGTAGGATGGCGGTCGTTGTTACCCTCTGCATGTTCATCACTTGCATGGCTGATGTATGCATCATGCAACGCAAGTAAACTAGTGCGTACTGCTGTAGGTGTGTTTGCCTGTTCGACAGTTGTGCTTAATTACTTAACCCTGCCTAGCCACGGCCCTATATATATAGTAGAGCATCGATATGTTAATGTTCTTCACCACGCGCTGATCGATCGTTTACCAAATCAACCGTGTGTGTGTCCGTAGGGTTTTAAATCATCGGCTAAGCCGCTTTAGCGATAGGAATGCCGTTACAGGTTTAGCAGGTTATAGCCATTATTTAACGGGCCAAATGGCATAACAGCTGCCCTTTCTGATAGTTATAGCCGACTATTTAAAACTATGGCGGTGTCTCTCTCTCTATATATATAGCAAAAGTGCCCGTGCGTAGCAACGGGAGGGTTTCAAAATCAATTTCGTCAACTCAATTGTTAATGACCGTGCGTTGGAACTAGAGAGTGTCAAAATAAATTTTCGTTAACTCAATTGGTTCCGTAACCAATCTAGAAAAAAAATAATTATTATACACGTTTGACTTGCGTATCAACGTCTCTTTGCAAAAAAAAAAGTGAGTTTTTTAGTTTTCTTAACAGAACGTCTCTTGTTTTATTGCATCTCACCTGGTTGCCTATTAAACATACCCCATTAAAGATGTATAGACCTTCTAAGTCTAACCGTATAAACTATCATATTAGTAGTCATTTTATTATAAATTATATTGGTCCAGCCAAATCTCAAATCAAACAAACTCTAAGGCTCAAAAATAGATTTAGCAACAGACTCTAAGGTCCAAAAATAGATTTAGCGTATAAATAATTATCGCATATCGAAATTTAACTGGAGATTGAACCAACTTAAATAGGCGACTCTTATATTCATTTATCGTAAGTTAAAAACAAAAAAGATAGAAGATATCACATGAACACATGTGATTTGACATGATGCGATTCATTCGCTGTCAATAAACTTGTATAGCTTCAAACTTAAAAGTTACAGGATTAAAAGTAACAGTGAGTGACGAGAGACTGAGAGGCGGCAAAAAAAAGATGAAAGATTTCCTCTTTATTATTAAAAGATAAAGTATATATACACACACACACGTGTCTTTCTCTATATATATATATGTTATAAGTATATTATGTCTAACCAAATTTTACAGAAAAATACAATATTTATATCGTATAATTTGTCACCACCATTACTTTCTTCGTGGAACACTTTTCTGTTATATTTATTTGACGTTACAAATATTAATATTTTTATATATAGTTGACTAAACTTAAGATATTTTAAGCGAGAATAGGTCTTATTTGACACAGCAAAACTTCTTCCTTAAAGCTTCGCGAGCAGTTTTCATGGTGAAGCGGTTTTTTTAAAAAAAAAATCAATTGGCAACCAGCTTCACTAGGCTAACAACTACCTACATGGCTAAGAGAAGGAAACGAGGGAGAGAGCCAATACTAGTACACAGATCATTTTTCTTGACACCAGTTTTTTATTTTAGTGGAGGTTTCTCGTAACATTGGCCAGTAAAAATTAAACGGTTCCGAACCGTCACTATCGATTTCTGGTGGCGGTTTTTTTTATAAACCGCATGTAAAAATCATGTATTTTTAGTGGTTCTTCTCTTAAGAAATCACCACTAGAAATAATCTAAAATTAAAATTTTTAATTTTTTAAAATGACCACGTATGACAAAACTATCATAATAAAGTTGTAGGTCTTGAAAAGTTATAAGACTTTGTAGTTGACAACTTTTTCATTTGAATCATCTTGTCAACGAAAAATACGTTTGATTTTGTCAAATTTGAAATTCAAATTTTGTAAACAATCTCGGATGGAGAAACTATTAAAATAAAAGTTGTATATCTTAAAAAGTTATGCAACTTTGTAATTGACAACCTTTTTATTTGAATTTGTTTAGGGCCTCAAATAGTCAATTTTTTATCGGTTCGTTATAATATATGGTAAAAACTGTGATATAGACATAAGTGAGTGGATGGGTGGAGTAGTTAGAGCAGCTCATGTGCCGGAATTTTACGCAAAAAATATCATGACTTCGATGGACACGGGCACTGGCCGATGGTCCTCCCTGGATTTTTTTTTTTACTATTTTTAGAAGTACTCTAGGTGGTTTTTTAA
This sequence comes from Eremochloa ophiuroides, assembly GCA_038502445.1. Lineage (NCBI taxonomy): Eukaryota > Viridiplantae > Streptophyta > Magnoliopsida > Poales > Poaceae > Eremochloa > Eremochloa ophiuroides. The sequence goes on from JAHLJS010000005.1 coordinate 1,366,026, forward strand.
GTGAACCGCCAGTACGGTTCTTAAGCAACCGCCTATGGAAAACGTTAATTTTTACTAACCTCTAGCACTGGCAATTGAGAAAAAACACCAGTAAAAATAGGTGTAAAACTGCTACTGATAGAGTACTGTGTACTAGTGTCTCTAAGTTGCTTTAGAGAGGAAAAAAAAATCACTTATAAAGTTATTTTGAAAAAAAAGTGTTTGTAAAAAATAACTCACGAAAACACGTGACGAAGCTACCGGTAAAGCTGTGCAAAAAAAAAAAAAAAAAAAACTAGATTTGCATGTTGGACCTAAGATTGCATGATTAGGAAAGGAAAATCACGCAGCGCCGCGACCCCGAGCAGTAAGAAATAGTCCGTATTCTAGAAATTCCATCTTCTACCTACCGGTCGGAAAGTAAGTACGATCCAGGTCGTTATGGACGGAGCAGTATGTAAAAGCACCACCAACAACAACGGATGCATACGTACTCTTCTATTAGCCTGGAAAGAAAAACCGTGAGATGAATTCGAAAAAAAACATCCATAAGACGACGGTAGCATCTCATCGCTAGACAACGATGCCTTTTTTTCGTCTGAAACACAAACGTGCATGCCACAATGTCGCTTTTCAAGAGGAGCGGATATATATACCACGTAATAAAGACGAACACATGGACGATTCCACGCATATGCTATAGGATTCTCCAATCTCCGAAACGACTTACCTGCGCCGGTTGGACTCGTACGTATGTCTTGCTTTAAAGAAGCTAACTCCTGTTCGAACACATCGATCGTCTAAAGCAGCCACAGATAGAGGTCATCTTCCTCCAGTCCGTTTTTGTCAAACAAGATGTACTTCGTGAATACGAGAATTGAAGAAATACATAGAATACGGACGATCCGTCCTGCCACTGAAGAGGCAGTGGGGTGGAAAAGAACAGGGCGTGGGTGGAACTCAGCCTGCAGTGGAACATGGAAATTTCCGATTGACAACGAGGGCTTGGAGCTAGCTAGATAATGATTGCAGGCTTATCTATATGTACTGTAAACTCAGTTTAAAAAAGTTTGTCTTGTCTTGTTGCAGCCTCGCAGCCATTCGAAACAGTCATGAGCAAATATTCTTATTAGAAATTAGAGAGTCCAATTGTGTTTGTATAATAGCCTTTATTTTTCCTTTTCTTGTCTAAAAAAAAGCATCAAATCTCTTGGGTTTGTATAATAGTTGTGTGTTACCTTGTTCTTACTTGTGTTCCTCGATCCTTGGCAATGATTAGCACTTGTTGGCGAGGTCAATCGAATTGTGACACGGTTGATAATGAGAGAAGACGTGGTGCTAAGGTTGCAGAGATCAGGTCTTTGTAATCTGAAGCCGGATCGGTGCATCGCTTTCCGTCCAAATCTATAGTTATCATTGAACCTGACAGAAGATCAGAATCACGTCCCATGCATCTTCTCTCTCCTCTCTATGTTCTTCGAAGGGCCTATCTCCCTTTGGCAAGGCCAGTCCTAGCTTAAAAATTATGAGATAATTATTATATTTAGTTATTTACTATGTCATTTAGACATCACATATAAAAATCATAATTCTAATTGATAATTTCTTTAAACATATATATTGTTAAGCACATCTCAATCTTTCCATGGAGAGTGGAGACATATCATCATTTGGTGTGGCACTCCTGATCTGTGATGATATGTGACCTTAAAAATATGTAACTGATCCGTGATGATCTGTGACCTGTAATGGCGATCTGTGATGTTATATTTTAATGTATGTGTGATGTGTGATGTAAGTGATCTGGGATGCTATAGTTCAATGTATTTGTGTTGTTCAGTGATTATCTATGACGATCATTGGCTGTCTGTGACCATTTGGAAGTGGTGCCATCTGTGACGATTTGGATGTGGGGCCAATTTAAATTTGAATTTGAATATTTCTTGCAAAAATTTAAATTTAAATTTAAATATTTCTGAAAAAATTAAATTTGAATAAGGGGCCAATTCTTCATTGAACTTGGGCTAGCCCAGTAGTATGGACCTAATTACAAGAAAAAAAACTATAGATAACATGGGCTTCATTAGTGGGCTGAAGAACTAATGGGCCTCCTCCATAATGGGCTGCATTGGCCTAGTGCTGACATGGCAAGGCAGGTGCCACGTCAATTTCATCATCACTAAATGATGTGGCAAATGCTGACGTGGAACAAATCTATGACATTTAAGTTCATCACTATAAGCTTTGTCTATTGTTGCTGACCATGTATTCGATGACGAAATGAAACGGCAATCGGTGACGGCTCCAGTTGGTCCAGCAAATGAATGACGTGAAATACATGACGAATTTTTCGATCGTCATGGCAAGTTAACCGTGATGTATTTTTGATTGTTTATGACCAAAGTGATCGTCATGTAAAGCAACACTCCTCGTAGTGTCTTTCCGTGGAGACATCATCATTTTGTTAATAAGTTAACACGCTGGTTAATGAAATAAAAGTTATTCTAGTTTCCGAGGAAGAGTGTCCAAACTGTTTATGCAAAGAATTTTGGCACTGTAGAAAATTTTCTCTAGTTTGTTTTTTAGCTTTAATAACGAGTTTGCCACATTATGGTACTGCTATAGGAGAGAGAGTTGGGGCTACTCGAAGTCCTCCCATAGAGAACCTGCTGCCCGATCACCCAATATAAAGACTAATTCCACGTTTGGGTAGCGCTACATGTAAATGATTCAATAAAGGTGTGATTGATTGCGAAAGTGACGCAGAGTCGGGAAAGCCTGTCCAGGCTGGTGAGATGCATGTCAAACCATGCACTTAGTCATGTTTGGTTATCTTTATTATTGATCCAGTACCATACAATATTTTGTTTGGTTGCACACATATATCAAAGTAACGTGCCATCCTGTATCATGTGGGAATAAGAAATTGAGAGGACGAAGCCATGCAATGTGGAAGGGAGATAAATGAGGTGAAGTAAGCAAACTGTGCGAGGAGAGGAACCAAACAAGACACTAGAACAAGACAAGGAATGCAAGGATGACTTCTTTAGAGCAACCAATCACCCCTACCTATTTTTGATCTTTTCCAATAATAAGATCCAAAAGAGAACCCTTTATGCTGTGAATAGGTCTTTAGAAGAGAGGATACTCATATTTAGGTTTTGTCTCTCCTGATATATAAAATATATTTTTTACATAGGTATTCTGTTTAAGGCTAATATAGTATTGTCAGAAACTCATTTTGAATTTCGGTGCGGTCACATGTTGGACACAGTCAATTTATAGCAGAGAGCTAAGTAGAAAGATTATTCGTCTCCCTTTCTATCTTTGCCCTTCTCCATCTTCTTTGTTGTCTCTCCCTTCCTCCGTATGTCTAAATGGTTTCTTCTGGGCACTGACTGCAAATATCTTCGCTATTTTTTTTTCTCCAAAAACCACAACAAAATATAAATCTTTCGCCCAAGTATGTCCACCTCACGGTCGAGCGAGGCATGTCTTGCATTTTTCGATGCAAATTTCACACTGCATCGAGAATTCAAACAAGCTAAAAGGTTGAGAGGAAGAAGTTATTTTGTTCTATAAAAGCCATTGAAGGCTTTCCACAAAGCGAGAACTGGCCATTGATCTTGGTTTAGTTGGATGACAAAACAGCTAGCTACGGAGTACAAAATTAATTCCACCCTTTCAGAGAGGAAAAAAGAAAAGAAAGAAAAACTCTAACGTAGTGTTTGGTTCGGCAAATCAAACGCAAACCTAAAGGGAATGAAAAAACAGCGCTAACGTAAACAATGTAAGCCATTGCTTGATTTGTTTGGTTTGGGATTTGTAACGGTAACAGCAGCACAACAGATTGCAGCATGGTAAAATTTGCAACGATGTATAGATCTAGAGCAAGCTAATCGCCGGCGGGCGGATGTCGCCCCACCTCGTCTAGATCGGAAGGGAAGCTTCCTGAAGAAACTGCAGCGCTGAGAGGGGCAGCACCCCTCATCTCCCTCCACTGACGCCATGGGTGCGTACAACCGGAGCAAGCAGTCACCGGCGGCCCAGACGGTCATCTCGTGCTGCTGCCGAGCGAGCGGAGGCTGAGCGCCTGAGCGAGTTGAGCGGCGGAGATTCGTTTTTTTTTTTTAATGGAGGCCGGCCGGTATTCGATTGTGCTGGGACATCGGTGATATCGACTTTGTATAGTCCGGTATCAAATAGCGCCGTGACTCGATTATGCGTGGGCCGAAACAAACAAGAAGCAACGGCATTTGTTGCCGTCCGTAATCGAGTCACGTTACATTTACCCGAACCAAACGCTGGGCTCTTTTTGACGTCGATTGTGAATTTGTCATTCCTCGAGTGTCCGTTTTTGTCAAACAAGATGTACGTCGTGAATACCAAAGAATTGAAGAAATACATAGAATGCTGAAGAAGTTTGTCTTGTTGCTGTTGCAGGCTCTAGTTAGAAATATTTATTATGTTACCTATTCTTGGGTGTTCTTGACTCCAGTTAGAAATCAAATCCTTTTTCTAGATGTAAGGGTCACGAAGATAGTAACGATCCAAGAGTCTAGAAGAGTAACTAACCGTGTCTTCCCATTCCGCCCAGTGATAGAATAAAATTCTTGTCTTTCCATGCTCACCGCTTTTGATCCCAAATCTTTGGTATTGTTTTCTCCAATAAATGTTATCTTGTGATAACTATAAGTTTTCTGGCGCCGTGTTGCCGGGGAGCGGTAGTTGTACTAGTTTCGAACCAACAGGCTAACTAGACATAAGATATTACATTATTCAATGGCTTGAACTAGTATAAATCGTTGTCTTATATTCTTCATCGAGTTTGACCTACGCTGATCCCGTAACGTGTTGTCGGTCATTAGACATTGACAGCTGGCGTGCCAAGTAGAGGATTTTGACGAGAGGCATTTGTGAGCTCGATAGACCTCAAAAAAAGTCAAAATCATCTTTAACTTTCCTGGTAGGATTAACCTTCATCTTCGGTTCTTGGATCTGCATGGCGGATGACTCCGATAAGCTCAAAAGTCACCTAATGGAAATCATGAGCTGAAATCTATAGCTACAAGCCCAGCAAGGATTTGTAGCTAGAAAATTAAAGGTAAAGAATGACTGAGCGAGGTTGTTGTTTCAGGTGTAAGAGTTTTTTATGACCACAGACGTCCGCAAATGGCTAAACCTATCGAGTAGCTGATTTTCATATGGGAATTTAGTTTTCTGTTCCTTGGTTAGCTTCGTGTCGGTGTTGTGTTTCAATTTTCGTGGACCAAATTTGGACAGGTGTATCCCATCCGAATGGTGTATTGGTTCTTTGTGTCCTGCTTAATGCTAAGACTGGGTCAAGGTCCTAAAGCTCTACAATAAATAAACTTTGTCTAGATACATATAGTATAGAAAAAGCCAACTCACAATTTAGAGTAGAGGGAGTATATACAAATGGAATTCAATACTCGTTATAAAAAAGGGTCTGTCTAGTTATCTGTTGACAGATTTGTTGTGTCAAAATCTGTCAGATTTCTGACCAATCAAAAGAGGACAGCAGACCAAAAAAAACTAACAGAAAATACATGGGTAAATCTGTCAAAATCCAACATTAGCAAATCAGCACCTAATAACAGGTTTCCCAAACCCAAAATCCAATAGCAGGGAGGAAAGAAACATGGCAGAATTCCTGCTGCTAATGAGCTACACCGGTGTTGTTCGACATGTTCATCAGCAGGCCATTTTTGCACAAACAGGCTGCCATAAGCCTCGCATTCCATCTCCTGCTGGTGGTGGTTTAACAGAGAACAGAGACAACCTGCAAACCATAGCTATATGCTGCCAAAAGAGCTACTGTTACTAGTACAACTAAACCTGCAAGAACGATGCATAGTACTGGGTGTAAGCCAAAAGCAACAAACCAAATTACTATGTATAATGGCGGTGAACTACATCAGATATAACACAACTTTGGCATTCCCAAACTCTCTAAGCAGCTATCAATATCATGAGGAACCGTAATTAGCAGAAAATGAATATTAATACAGGGGTAGTACTAGTACTAGCTAATAGAAAATCTATATAAACGTCAGTCTGAAACACCAAACAGACAAGATTGGCATGGTCAAAAGTAATGTTAATTATTAAATTAGATAACAACTTAATACAGGGAGTTTAATCCATCTGATACTGTTGTGATATCGAAATAATGGACTGTAGTACAATAACATTGCAGTAGTGATACCACCCTCTCTTTTTGAGAAGGATTCAAACAGAGGGATTCAAATAAATATCAGATAGATTTTTGTTTCAGGGCAACAGATGAACAACAAGCTAACAAGCAAAAAGCTTGAAGAATCTGTAGTGTTAGATAGATTTTTCACATCTCACGGCTAACAAGCAAAGCAAAGGCAAACAACTAAAACCACAAATAACGAGCAATCAAAGTAGCCCTATTGCATGGCTTACCAAGATAGGCTCACCAATCCCACCACCCAAAACGCGAAAAGCTCAGCACATAATTTATCAATAACAACAAAAAAATATATGTACCTTCTCAAGGGCATCTTTAGTGGCTTCATCAATGAGCTTTTTACTACAACCTTTCTTTAGAATATTGTCGCATGGTAGCCAACAAATTAGCACTCAAACTGCCGGAGACACCTTTGTTAACGAATACCTTAAAGGCTTCTTTTTAATTACCTGTGGTAAGAATTATATGAGAATAAGAGACCATTTGCAATTTTATAGCAATAACAAAATGAAAATGTGATATTTCAGTTGAACACCTTATAGACAGAATGCTAAGTAACCATACACACACCAAAAAGAAAAAAAGAAAAGAAAACTCAACTAAATTCACAAAAAACATTGTTCAAACCTGCCGCAGACCCAGAAACACACAAAAACACACACACATAAAGGGAGTGACACAGAAAAAAACACACACAACAACACCAAAAAACATGCACCCACATACACCCACCCACACCCACACACATCTATAACCGTACAACAGAAGCAGCTACAACAACATCAAAACCAGCTCAATCAGCAGACCACCTAAAATACATCCGAGGATATAATAGCCAACATCAATTGGCTTTGGCAACCTTTACAGAGCATACAAATATAAACTAAACTCACCTAAACAGAAAATCACAACTCTAAAAATTACAGCTAATGGCAAAACAAAAGTGAAAAAAGGAAAAAAAAAACAGAGAAGAATAAATGAAAAAGAAAAAGGATATCAACACATCACATCAATACAAATCTAAAAAAATACAACTACAAACAAAACATACACAAAGACAACAGTAATAGCTCAAAAACACAAAAACACACTCACACAGCCACAAAAACACATACATACACCCAAGAAAATAAGAAAAAACAACTCAACTAAATCCACCAAGAAAACATTGTTCAAAGCTGCTGAAGACCCATAAACACACAAACACACACGCAGAAATGGAGTGACACAGACAAGCACAAACAACAACAAAACAACATGCACCCACAAACACCCACCCACACACACATCTATAACTGAAAAGCAGCAGCAGCTCGAGCAGCAGATGCAACAACATCAAGTCAGTTAAAATACATCCCAATAATAGCCAACATCAGTTGGCTTTGGCAACCCACGCAAAGCATACAAATATAAACTCAATTCACCTAAATAAGATATTCACAACTCTAAAAATTACAGCTAACGGCAAAATAAAAGGTAAAAAAAGAAAAGAATAAATGAAAAAGAAAAGACATCACATCAATACAAATCGAAAAAACACAACTATTAAAAACACATACACAAAGACAACAGTAACATCCTAAAAACACACTCACATTCACACTCACACTAATCATTAACATGAGCAAAAAAAAGTAACCGCAATCTACAAAATAAAACACACATGTGCGCGCACACACACAGCACCTCGGATCGGTTTTTGCGGCCGCTATTACTCAGTGCACCAGTGCTGTTGACCAATGCATCTGCTTGCTCTGCTGCTCCATTTCTGACTCCATCTCCGGCTCAGTAGCAAGAGCAAGCATAACTTCATAGAGAATGGAGAAAGTAGTAATGACAGGTCAAGAATGGTTTTATCATCACAATTTACTGCTGTAGAAAATCATAAATCATAGGATCAATTTATATCAATAGTATTGCCCGATGCATCTACTTGTTTGCTCCATCTCCAACCATGTCATCCAAGTTCAACAGCAGGAGCAATCATAACTGAAAGAGAAGGGGGAAAATAAGAGTATGTGAAGAAGATTATAAAAATGTTTCCCTCTAGAACATTACTAAAGGAAAAAAACTAAAAAGAAAAACACAAATCACAAGGATCAATATTTATGTACCTCCTTCACACCATTAACCACCGTCTCCATCCTCTCCGCCTCAAACTTGAGTTCCCCAAGGTCACCAGCCAGGCCAACCCGATGAAGCCATGCATGTCAAACAACAAATCATTAACACCATTACTGCCATCAGATGGGAGACTCCCCAATACCACAATATATATATATATGATATATAGATATAGAGATAGATATAGAGAGATAGAGAGATAGATATAGATATATAGATATATCGATATATATAGATATATATATATATATATATAGATATAGATATATATATATATATATATATATATATATATATATATATATATATATATATATATATATATATATATATATATATATATATATTTATATATTTATTAGCAAACAGAAAAGTGGCCTTCTAAGCTACTGCGAACATTACAAATAAAGAAAGATTAAAAAACAAGTAGCTCCAATAATTGCATGCAGGTCCAGATTCACCAGCAGGCAGCCATCAATCAATCATGCACAACACAGTGAATCAGCATAGTATCGCTGGATGTTGAGTCACAGTGCAGCCACTGATGTGCTGCCAGATTTGCATACAATTGGAGACTACACATTGGAACCCCACAAAAACACCATTTGCGAGCCTGAGTTCCGAAAAGCCACCTTGGTCCAGTTTGGGACATGGAGAGTTCTACAGGTTGCTCTACATGAGTTGGGAAGATGACGGGAGCAGTTGTTGACAAAACCAAAAGAAATCTGTGGCTGTGGATTAATGCGTCAGGCGTCAACAGATCCAAGCAGGAGCAAGAAAGTGAGGGCATTGTCGTCTGTCTCGTTCACCCACCAGGAAGAACAAACAGACAGGAAATACCGTGCAGGGTCGCTGCCCATGGGTTCATCATGCTGGGTTCAATCTAGTGCGCTGCCGCCGCCGCCCGTGACCATCAGTTCGCATAGCAGCTACTCAATAAAAGCAGCAAATCGGCCAACGGGAAAAAAATAAAGAACAACTGCACTTACAAAATCAACCACGCGCGTCGGAGTTGAGAGGGCGGCTCAAACCGCGGCGAGTGGGGAGTGGCCGTCGCGCTACAAGAACCGGCCGCGCGTGCGCGGCAGATCCGCCGAGGAGATGAGATGCGGAGGGGATTGGGGAAAGAGTAGAACGGTCGGTGGAATAAAGAAAATGACGGGCGTGGATTTCAGAAAGAGGAAAATGCGCCTCCGGTCTTGGCTCAGCGTGTTATTTAGATCCCTGAACTTTAAAAGTGATATCTGTGGGTCTTTAAAGTTGGTAAAAGATGTTATTTAGGTCCCAAACTTTTAAAGTGATTACCACAGGTCCCTAAACTTGACATAGGGTGTCATCCAGGTCCCAAACACTGTAGATAATTCCAGCACCGAATTTTAAAAAAAGAAAATCTAATTTTGGGTACTGTAGCTACAATCTATAAAATATTCCAAAAATTGTATTTTTTTCATACGATCTCCGATGAAGATGGGTTTTATATAAAAATTATAGTTTGCGATGAGATCTACAACTTTCTAGTTTTGAGTTTTTTAATTTGAGATGGTTAAGACGCTCAAAAAAATTAAATAAAATTTTTCAACAGTATATTAATCACGTACAACCGCGTGTCGCCTTAGAAAAATCATATCTTTCTTATATACTATCAAATTGAGATACTTTTTATACAAAAGTTGTAGCGTTCGACGAGGTCTACAACTTTCTAGTTTTAACTCTTTTAATTTGAAGTCGTTAAGATTCTCAAAAAATTTAAAATACAAAATCACTGTGCAAGAACCAAAATTAGCGTTTTATTTTTTTTAAGAATCTTAACGATCTCAAATTAAAAGAGTTAAAACTAGAAAGTTGTAAATCTCGTCGAACGCTACAACTTTTGTATAAAAAGTATCTCAATTTAATAGTATATAAGAAAGATATGATTTTTCCAAGGCGACACGCGCTTGTACGTGATTAATATACTGCTGAAAAATTTTGTTTAATTTTTTTGAGCGCCTTAACCACCTCAAATTAAAAAATTCGAAACTAAAAAGTTGTAGATCTCGTCGCAAACTACAATTTTTATATAAAGCGCATCTTCATCGGAGATCGTATGAAAAAAAATACAATTTTTGAAATATTTTATAGATTGTAGCTACAGTACCCAAAATTTGATTTTCTTTTTTTAAAATTCGGTGCTGAAATTATCTACAGTGTTTGGGACCTGAATGACACCCTGTGTCAAGTTTAGGGACCTGCGGTGATCACTTTGAAAGTTTGGGACCTAAATGACACATTTTGCCAACTTTAGAGACCCACAGATATCACTTTGAAAGTTCAGGGACCTAGATGACACGTTGAGCCAAGTTGAGGGACCGGAGGTGCATTTTCCTGTTTAAGAAAACGGGTATTGGTTTCGGATGGGTCACTTTTACACAATAAGCGTACACTCGGACCTCAGCACGAATCTTTATAAACATCCAATGACCTAAAATCTGACAGATTCAAGCCAACAAAATCAGGAGACAGAAAAATAGCAAAATTCTATAAAAAAACTACAAAACCAAAATATATGACAAAATTCAAAATTTTGAGTGCCTATATATATAGGTGCAGCGTACATACACTTCTGTTACATATACATAATGGTGGAGAATGAAGACAACAACAAAATAATACAAGCCGTGTGGTACGACTGGATCAACAAGCAGTACCACTTTATTATTGTTATATATGCATACTGTGTGTGTTATACAAAACCGAGTCTTAAACCATGTCGCACTCAGCAGGGACGAAGGAGAGTGTGTTGCCGGCGAGGTCGTAGAGCACGTGCATGTTCTGCTGCTGATAGTTGCCTATTATGGTAATGTCTTTGAGCCCGGCGCCGGGCAACGACGACAGTATCGTAATGCACATGTAGCTCGGACTATTGTCGTCCTCCTGGAACATAGACACGTAGTTGTCCTGCGGCAGGTCTAGTGTCGCGCCGTCGAACTGCAGCTGCAGCGTCGGCGGCACTACCGTCGTCGTCGACGCCGGGAAGCAGGTAAAACCAGGTAGGGACGTGACGGCCACGGGCGTCATGTTCAGCTGGGAAGCGAAGGCGTCGCTAAGGAGCCTGAATACGGGTGACGGCAGCCGCGTGATCGAGGTGCCGGAGTCGATGACCGTCCCGCCGCTCCCGTCGGGGTTCAGCGCGAACGCCGACGCCGGCACCTGCAGCGTCGTTGACCCCACCCTGATGCTCGTCAGATTCAGGTAGTAAAAAGTTGGGACTTTTGGGCTCCGGATGAGAGGGGTAGTCTGCACGGCGGCGGCGCCGCCGCTGCCGTAGAGGTTCGCCGGCAGGCCTAGCAGCACGGGGCTGGGCATGGACCCGGTGATGTTGGTGAAGCAGTAGGAGAAGTTGTCGACCTTGAGCTGCGACGGCAGGGACAGGTTGCCGCGGCCGAAGCCGGCGATGCCAGTCTCGTTGGGCTTGAAGACTTTTCCGCTGTTGTTGAGGCCGCAGCCGAAGGACAGGTTCGGCACTTGGGCGCCGCCGGCGGCCTCGAACACGAAGGTGTCCGCCACGAGCTCGCCGCTAGTCGTCGACTTGTCGGCGTACGAGTAGTGATTGTAGACGCAAGTCTGGGTCTGGTTGTCGACACACGACGAATACGGCCGCAGCGCCTGGCACGCCGACGAGTCGCAGGTGAGGTTCACGAACGTCGAGGAGAGGGACGGGTCGAAGTAAGGTAGATCCTGGGGGAAGCAGGTGTCGCCGCCGCCGCCGGCGGCGGCGGAGCGGCAAGGCAGGCACTGCGTCCATACGAGGTCACTGCCGGTGTCTAGCACCAGCTCCACCGGCTGCGCCGACGGCGTGCCGATACCAAACTGCACCAGGTACTCGCCGATGGAGTTGGAGTACCCTGATGTCACCGGGGCACTCGCTGATGATGAGCCGCCGGAGCCGGAGAGGAAGCGCGCGGCGCGGGTCTTGCTGCGCAGCGCCATGCGTTGCAGCAGCTCGCCTGGGGTCAGCCCGCGACCGGCGTCGGCGTGCCTCAGCTGCATCCTAACTGCGCCGCCGGTGCTGTTCGTGGAAGAAACTGCACCCAGCAGCGCCGCCATCAGTAGCGCGAGTAGGATGGCGGTCGTCGTTGTTGCCCTCTGCATGATCATCATCACTTGCATGGTAGATGTATGCATGCACGCAAGTATTATACTAGTATTCCTGCCTACTGCTGTAGGTGTGTTGTGCTTATTTAATTAACCCCTGGCTATCCACGGCCCTATATATACACTAGAGTATTGATATGTTCATGTTCTTCACCACGACCAAATCAACTAATGATATTTTAGTTGACTAAACTAAAGATATTTTAAGCGAGAATAGGTCTCGTTTGGCACAACTAATAAACTTCAAGCTTCACAAGCAGCTTTCTCGGTGAAATGGATCTTTTTTCTTTGAAATAAATAATTGGCAAATCAGCTTCACTACGCTAACAGAGAGGAAAATCAGGGAGTCCAAAAGCTACTTTAATTTACTCAAGGCGTACGTGAAGGTACTAGCTACGTATCTAACTAACGTGGAGGTGAGAAATAAAAGCAAACACTATTTTATATATCTCCTACATAGAGGACTTATATTTTAGTCTCTCAGATTCTTGAACCATATGAAATAGATAGTCTACATGTGTAATTTTTTTTTTGAATTTAGACGAAGATATTTTTATATCTTACAAACGAAGTCGAGTTTGGACAAGATATTTTACAAGGTTATGTATCATCAAATCATCTACATGTGTGATTTTTTTTTAATTTAGACGACTTTTTGGCCATGGTTTACGTAGGTTTTCACGAAGGTTATGGCTTGCACCTGAATACCTGATCCGTCGCCGAAAAAATAGTCCGTATTCTAGAATAAATTACAACGATGCCTTTTTTCGTCTTAAACATAAACATGCATGTCGCTTTTCAAGAGGGGCCGATCTATACCACGTAAACGTAAGGTAAACATGGACGATTCCACGCATATACTAGGATTCTCCAATCTCCGAAACGACCTCCATTAGGACCTGCGCCGGTTGGACTTGTATGCTTGCCCTGGCTTAGCCCATGCACGGATGCACCACGACAGCCTTGGTCCGGCCCATTCCTACTTTTTTTGCTTTAACTTTTTCTTGCTTTAAAGAAGCTATAAGCTCCTGTTCGAACACATCGACCGTCTAAAGCAGCCACAGCATATATATGATGATGGAGGTCATATTTACTTATGTGTTGCCTTACCTATTTGGTGAGGTTTTTTATGGTGTAATCTGTTCATCCGTTTTGACGTTCTCATTTTCGGCATATGTGTTATGTTTTTTCTAGATTTATTAGTTATCGACCTTCAGATTTGTCGGCTAGATCTTGAAGAGATCCATGGGAGTAGGATGTTTGTATGGTTCATAAGTGTGATTAAGCCGATCTTGTGTTCAAAAATATATTGCCTGCTGGTTGCACGGCAAAAAAGCTACAAAGTAATTCCTCCCTTTCAAGGGAAAAAGAAACTCTTTCTGACGAGTTCTTCAAAAACTCTTTCTGACGAGTTCTTGTCGATTGTCGTCGATGGTACGGTGCGTTCATTCCTCATGTATCCATTTTGTCAAAAGATGCACGCCGTGAAAAGGAAACGACAGAAGAAATGCATAATGTAGACTATTCTTCCTGCCACTTGTTACAACGTCACCGCAGTTTGGGGACAGGCCGGGTCTGTCTGCCACTGCAGTGGAATAAGGAAAAGCCACTACAAAAAGTTTACAAAAAGGGAAAAAAATTCAGTACGGAACGTCCACACCGCGGCGACGTGCGGATTCCAATCAAGATGCGACGCGTGTCCCGTCCGTCGGCTGGCTCACGACGCGGCCTCTCAGCGATAGCTCCGTGAATTAATCCGGCTTCTTTTTGTTCGGCTCGCGCAGGGAGGTATACGGCTCCAGTCAACGTACAGAAAAACAGCCGCCTTACTCCCACATCGGCTTCGTATACGGGAAAAACGCAGCAACCAGTTGAGGTTAGCTGCCGCCTCTCTCTCTGCTGGACGTCGCTTTTTTTTTTTCCCGTCGTGACTATGAACAGGCTGCACTCTCTCATGCTAAAAATAATTATCTTGTGGTCATAAAAGAAGGTTAACAGCAGTGGTCACCGTAACAATATCCGGCTCAACAAAATAAGAGTACTGCAAAGCGAGATACTAATCAACAGAACATAGTTATACATTATCATCGAAATATAATTTTTTTAGCAGACGAGGACATTACGGCATCATGCTGAACTCCTAGTAAAAGATCTGTAAATCCTCCTCTGATGTAAGATGCAGCAGAAGATTGCTCAAGTATAGAACTTGTAATATTTGGCCCATCTCGAAACAGTGGGGAAGACATGGCAGACGGGCATTCTAATATTGTTTGTGCATCGTCGCGGCCAATTGCATTATTACAGTCCATCCTGGATAATGGCACTTTGTGCGCTCGTCCATACAACTTCTTCATGAAGTCAGCGGGTGCAGTTGATGGCCTACGTGGTTGCTGTGTAACTGCGGCGCCGCCGCAAATCGCCGATTTGTCCCGTCCGCAAGAAAATTGATTAGGGCGTTTTTTCCATATGCCAAGCCGACGAGCGAAGCATCTGTTATTCTGTACGCTGCCTGCGAGCCGAACAAAAAGAAGCCGGATTAATTCCCGGAGGTAGCGCTGAGAGGCCGCGTCGTGAGCCAGCCGATGGACAGGACACGCGTCGCATCTTGATTGGAATCCGCACGTCGCCGCGGTGTGGACGTTCCGTACCGAATTTTTTTTCACAAAAAGTCACGCAACTTCAATCTTTCATGCTTATTGTTATTACAAAGTCCATGAACGTAAAGAGAACAGGAGATTGGAGGATGTTTGATTTTATTGATTGACGTGTTTGAAAAAACAACAATTACACAAATATATACATGCCCAAGGGTTGTTTACATTTGTGTTTGTGAAATGTGCTCAGGATCAGCTTCAGTTGCCTACTCTATTGTCCCTTGTACAAATTCAAATAATAGCGAGGCAAGGCACATGCAAAGAAGTAACTGCAAGTCTAAATTCTAATGGCTTTCAGTAAATGTCAGATTCTCTTCTGATTTACAAATCCACCACCGACTGCCGAAACATTTCCCCTCGTCTTTTACCATAACCAATCTGATGCCAGGCTCTGGAAGGAAAGGTTACCGAAGAAGAATAAGGAGGTGGCAGATCTGTGGTGCTCTGTAATAGCTGATAACATGTAGATTTTGAAAGCTTGTGTAAGCAATCTGTACCACATTGTAAATGAAAATGTATTACCAACATCAGGCTTTAAGAGCCAACTATTAATATAATTAGCAAAAGTGTTCGTGCGTTGCAACGGCTTATCCACGTTCAATATAGATATGGTGTTTGTATTGTCATTGGCCTCCACGATTATATGACATTTACCGTGCTAGTTATCTTACGTAAAAAACTAATCATGGACTTCAATTTTAGATGTAATATCTATGGAAATACAAGCACACTTCTCCACCATGAACTCTGTTTTTTTTGCTTGGTGCGTCTGCCTGTTTGTTGTTTTTACTAACACGGGCTTTGTTGGAGATTTCTATTTTAGATGTAATATCTATGGAAGCAAGCATATTTCTCTACCATGGATTTTGTTTTTGTTTGTTGTTTTTCTTGATGCGGACTCTGTTGGAGGAATAGGACCATCCGAGTGAATGAGCCGGTAGTTAGGAAAGATGAACGAAAAAACGAGCCAGAATTTTTGCCTCTTTATTAATATATAGTAAATATGCCCGTGCGTTGGTACGGGTTAATATTTTTATATTTATGTCTTTTTTAAATTTTTTGGAAAAGAACCATCTAGTTAAAATTTATTCATAACTTAAAAAATTAATATAAAAAAGTGCACCATAAATTGCATTATCTATATTTATTGCTAATATTATTGAGCCAAAATTTTATACAAATTAAAATTTACCTTGAATTTATCAAGTGATGGGCAAACTATTTTCTATGTCTAAGCAACTATTATGTATGATTGAACTCCGGTAGCGTGGAGGCCATTATTGTGTCACCAGCTCTGCTAGAGGGCCGAAGAAGTCACCACACTTGACATGAATACATGATCGAAGAAAAGGGCAATCGGCATTTATTGAATGAACAAGGCAAGAGTTTAGACACAAGTAGAGCCTCACGCCATTTCAATTCCAAACAACTAACTCCATGCTACCTAGGACTACTCTAACGTAGGTTTTGAACAACAAATCTAGTCTGTTTTAGAATACTTGAAAGTTGAAACCATGCTTCATGAAATATTCTTGAAATCGATTCGCAAAAAAAAAAAAAAAAAAAAAAAAAAAAAAAAAAAAAAAAAAATCTTGAAATCCCTACACGCTCTGGTCATAGTTGAACTGCAGGAGATACAGTGCTCCGTCAGATCAACAGAAAACATGAATGCAATTATTGAACTGACAGGCACCAGCTTACAGGTAGCACTTTTACAGAATACCCACCAAGTCATTTGTCAAGCTACACATGCAACAAGTAAAATGAGCTCCCAATTCTATTTTGCAAAATTGAAAGCTGGAACTGATAAATTCCTGATAAAAAAAATAAACAACCACAATGCATAGAAAAACAGGATAGCTCCTGAAGCTAAATCAAATTCATATTTCAAGAGATGTACCAGATAATTAACCTGGCAGTTTGAATTCTGATAGTAAGAGTTGATAGAGACTTGAGAACTAATTTGTCAAGGTGAATGAAAATAATGGTCCACTCAGGAGGCAAGCTTAGTACCTGCAAAGAAGCAGACCGTGGTAAGATTTGCTGCAGCCATGGTGTGGTATATCAGGTATTTCGTGAGAAAATGACTGAGGGCGGAGATGAATGATAGGAAGATGGCCAGATACATAGGCCTGTTTTCTTGGTTCAGTGCGCAAATGAAGCACGGCGTGCAGGTCAGAAGAGTCCAGACAACAAAAGTTCGGCCATGAACATCAGTCACTGCATGTAAGCAATGTTTTGTTAATCAGACTAAAAATAAAAAGGCGATGTTTTCAATAAATGATGGCATATAATCAGGAATTAGTAATTTGCCATGAGGACTTTTCATAGAGATGTTAAAAAATCAGCAAAACCATTATAAATTAAGCTTATAGCTGGCTACAGGAAAGATAGTGCAGCTATCAGGACTCCCCGATGCAATCATTCTATTCATGTGTTGTAAAAGTTCAAGAAAAACAAAGTGCACCTCTATTAGTGCTCACGTTCAGTTTAGATATTTTAGCCTGCTATAGTCCGCTATAGTTGACTCCTAGCCTCAAGATAACTCTGCCCCTTAAACGTCCATAGCCCACTGTTTATTACACAGCATTGCAACGGAAGAAAAAAAAATAATGAAACACAATGATAGGAGTGGGGAGTTCAAAGCACGCATGAGTGAAGAAAAGCAAGACATTAGAAAACTTCTATGAACTGTAGTGTTGAAGCACGTATACACACCTGATAATCCTCAGGTAATGACCTAATGGCACTGGAAACTGCCCACCAAAAAAGCATTACAAAATTCCATCCTCTCATAAGCAAACCAACCGTAGTATTCAACTATTCATCTTGTCTCAAGAATGAAGAAATGCATATTTACCTTTGGCCTAGCCATAAGGCGAGTACTTACCTGATGGAAATCGAAAGACCAATAGAAAAAGAAATTTATTTTGCACCATGCTCGTATAGCCCTCAAAACTATATAAGAGTGGACGATGAATAACGGTGCTTTTCAGCTTATTAGAGGGGTCCTTTAGCAAACCTGACAGAGAACTTCAGGAGTCATTTATAAACAAAAAAATGACGAAAGATTACTCACCACTCCATGATGGCTGCCAATGCTCAGGGTGGTAATTGGACATGCTCAAACAAATATTCTTCTGAATCTCAAAACGTCCACTTGGCTGCAGTACATAGTGAACTCACATGGCAGTCAGATAACAGAGGCCAATTAGAACAGAGAATGAGATACTACATACCGTGAGTAGCATGAAGGACGATGGTTTGAATGGATAATCCGAGGGTAGCTGGATCCTGCCATGATAGATTCCACCCTCAAACTCGCTCTCGGGCCAATGATAGCAAATTGCCACTCGAAGATGTCCTCCTACTCAAATGAATGTATTATGAAGCTTATCAGTGTCAATCAACTATTCCGTTCTTTTGGAGATCTCTAGCAGAAGCAGAACACAAATGAAGCCCTCTGACAATGCATACCCAGGTGGTGTTGTTGTTATCGTTACCAAGATCATAGCTACAACTGATGCAGTGCGTTCGTGATGGATTGTGTAAGTAGGTTCTGAAATCTGAAGGGAGAGAGTTACCTGCATCTGGATGGATGAGGGAGGAGACACGCAGCTTCCGAGCATCTCCGTGGTGCGCACCACGTCCCAAGGCGCGGGGCCGTCGACTTGGATGTTGGATCTACATGAGCAGCTGCTGTCCAGCGACAATGGCTGGCTCGAGGTGGTCTCGCGCTCGCCCAACTCGGTAGAGTTTCCTCAACCCTCGGCCTTGTTCTCGGCTGACGCGGCAGCCACCACAGTGACGGCGGCGGTGCCGCCGGCGGCGCCAGCTGGTGGATTCAGACGGGCGGCGCGAGCCCCTCATCCGTGCGGGAGCGGTTCAGCCAGGCCCAGACCTACATCCGGTGCCTCCGAGCGGGCGAGCGGATGACTGCCCGGTACGTGGGTTCTAAAAAAACACACACACATATAACCAATCTGACGTCATGGATCGAAGTCCAGATGCAACGATGCACCATTTCGTGTATATAAGGGTTTTAGGGATTGAGGGCCTAAAATATGTTCACATACATAAATCTGGGTAAGAACACAGGACAAAATGATTAAAGTATAACTCAAAGCCAAGTGCCACCATAATATGATGCTACTTAATAGTGAACAATGGAACCTTACATGATAGGTGCCTCGCATGGCCCAAAGCATCATGGTAGCGCACAGCTTGCAAAAAAGCAGCAGCATCTGAAAAATTTCTGTATGATGCTGGTACGGTTCTTGGCCTTGCTGCGGAGGAAGTAGGGCGGAGAGGAGCAGGCTCGCACTCGCGTGGCATAGCGACAGGAAGGCGGCGCCGTGTTTGTCGCCGCGGGACCGTGCGCGAGCGTGAGAGAGAAGCTGGGAGCCTAAGGGAGATTAGATCTCAAACCCAGGCTTACTTTATTCATGGCAATGTTTAACCTTTATAGGTGATTACAAATCTCCTAACCTTATCAATAACAAACTCTTCCAAATATTCTAACAAACCAAGCCTAATCCAACTTTAACCAATTCTAACTAACTGGGACTCTGAGAAGAGTCCCGGGCTGCCTCCAGCGTGGGGCACCACGGCTGTTGCGGCCTCCGGCCTCCGTTGATACTGGAGGCCTACCATAACATCTCTCCCATCCCCCCCCCCCCCCCCCCCCCCCCCCCCCCCTTCGGGAAACAACTTGTCCTCGAGCTGGAACGACGGATGAGCAGCGCGGAAGGCGTCGACCGGCTCCCAGGTGGCCTCCCTTGGCGGCAGACCAGCCCACTGCACCAAAATGTACCAGGAGCCACGACGAAGACTGGAGTGGAGCACACGCTCAGGCTGAGGAAGGAGGCGGCCATGCTGCAATGGAGAAAGCGCCGGGGTACTTGCTGTGTAAACTCAAATTTCACCCCTGCTCACATAGCTCCTGAAACCGGGACAAACTACAAGCAAAAACTATATGCATTATTCATATGAACAGATGATAAAATAATGTTTGTCTGTCCAAGCCAGAAATTAAGATTCAGTTTCAAACAAATAAAAGTTAGATGACAAAATAACATGTCTGCCTGGAAAATGCAATTGAATTGATATGCGCAAAGTTCCAACTCAATAATTAGGTTGACAATGCAATGCATTGAGTTGATCTGTCAAAAGGAATTGAAGAGGAAACTGTAAAGAAAAGGATTAACTGAAGTACGAGACAACATACAAAACCATGATCATATAAGTATGTAGCAGACCTTCTAAGAAGAGGCTTCGGATTGTAAGGGAACAAATCCTTCTTTTGCAGATCTTCCACTGTTCTCTTTAATGAATAAAGACATTCTTTAGCATCGAGGAAAAGCTTCTGTGAATCCTTGACTTCTTTATCACAATCAGAACCATTCTTATAATGTTTACTTGTACTACCTCTGTCACTATCTCTATCCCCAGAAATCCTCTGCCTTTTACAGTTAAGCTTTTCTATATTTGTTGAGTAAACTGAATCATCAACAAAAGCATGCCAAGACTGGGAAACCAAGCGTAAGCACCTGTGTAAGTGTGTAAGATAGGCCAAAGGTCACAATTCAGAAGAGACTTTGTTCCATCTGAAGACATCTTCAAAAATAGTTAAAAAAAATTGTAAGATAGGTACCAACCTTAATAGATACTGAGCACAATGCACACCAACATCCTTAGATATGAGATAATCAACAAGTACCATGTGATCATAGTGCAGCTGCAGAATAATTTTAAAAAAATATACATTATGCTCAAAACAGGCATTATGGAGCGAATTGGGAGAAAATTTTGATAGATTAATAGAAGAAAGTACTGTGGGTGAGCAAATTATGAGTCCTAAAGTACAGGATTTTGAATAGTATCTCCAATTACAAATGGTAATGTTGTCCAGATCCTCAATCATGTTTGAGGCACTGAATAATTAACCCATACAATAAAGTCACTCACTTGTACCACGAGATAAATAAGAAATAAATGTCAAGGTGCTACCTTACAAAAATCATTGTGCCTCCAGCAGACCTTTAAAAAAATAATGAGAACATATTGATCGACTCACCAGAAAAAGCAGCAGATGGAAAAGGTGAACTGGGTCGAAAATGCTTGAGAATAGTTTTACACCAATAAGTTCGGTAGTTTCCAAGTTAGCTCTGCAAGTTTGGACAAAAAGGTCATAACTTACAGAAGCATCTTTGTCAGGATCAGGATAACTTTTTCCTTGCTTCAGTAACAAACTATATTTTCCTACTTACACTTTTAGTTTTAGGAAAATGAGTGGAGCATCTAAAAGTTGTAAGAGAATGCTGAATAGCATGTCATCCTGAAATATGAACAAACATTGAACATATTACCAAGATTGTTAAGAGTTCCTAAAGCCAGTGGTAAGTCTTCTTTTCGATTACAGAATGAAGCATGAACTTGTTAATATTAAATAACTGAGCAAAAAAAAAAAAAAAAAAGCATTTGTTCTACCCACTTTGGACAGATATGGAGAACAAAGTAGATACATTGTCTTAGTTAGCAATTAGCAGTAAGGGGGGTTGAGCATTTGGTCGTGACTTTACTCTGAAATGCCCAGCATATAAAGTAATTAACTAAACATGTGTATTATTAGAATCCAAATGTTCAACTGTACAGAAAGAAACTACTTGTTCAGGAAAAAGGAAAGGAATACCCAGTGGGGTAACAACAGACCACTTGTGAAGACAAAATGAACTAGAATTTTACTACTGATTTCAATCTACATTATCTAACAAAGGTAGATAAAATTAAACGACTTAAAAGGTAAACCGTGTTTCCCAGAACAATGGATAAGTTATTTTTAGCTACCATCATTTGGGCATAGTCGCAAGATTGGGTACCTCCTCCATATACAATTCCAGAAAGGATAAGGCAAAACTTGATGAATTTGAGTCAAGACTCCAGTTTAGGTAACACTTCTGAAACCAGTCTGAAATTTCTGATAAGCCAAAACAGTTGCAGTGATTACTACAGCCTTGTACTTTGTGACCCAACAAACACTCATCCTTCTTGCATGAACATTGAAGTGCACCATCATTTCTGTTGTAAGACAAACATATGGAACAACTGAGGAACAAATAGGTGGCTTGCCTTTGCAAGTGCCGAGTTGATTTATCCTGACTATCAACTGAATCTACCATGTCCAATAAAAACGGAGAACCTTCTAAACAATTTTCTGGTTTAGCAATATGTTGTGAGATAGGCTCATGAAGAAGGTCTTCAAAGTAACGTCGAAGCAATTTCAGCCAACTAACAATATGTGAACAATCTTGTATGTAGGGCTTAAGGCGTAGCATTACCATCTGCATTCAAAATTGAAACATATCCTAAGCTGTGCCAAAATGTTTAGGAAGCCAAAATAACTAGCAACAAGTGACACAAAAGAGCTCAGAATGTCGAGTTTACCAAAATTTTGTGCTTTAAGTAATGATAAAGACTTCTGGGTTCATCATGCTGCCCTTGTAAGGAAAATGCTATCTTGGGAACTATATCCACAAGTTTCACAAACATATCTTGTCCATCTCTACCTTCCAGGTAACTATGGTCAAGTAAAGAGCCCAGTAGCTGGAGAAGACTGCCAGTCAGAATTCCAGAATGTGCTGAATCATTACTGAAGCTAAATCTGCTACCCTTGGCACAGCTGGCAAGTCCTCCAGCATGTAATTGATGGAAAGAATCCCAATGCATCTTATGAACATGATGGATGGAGAGGCAAATGAAATCATCTTTCAAGTCACTGTCACTGTCACTGTGTTTAAGGAACTTCTGGATAGCATGTAATACTCGAAAGAGACTATACATGGTTTGCCCACTGATATTGAGACGACGATCATTAAGTACTGTCATGAAGCTTGTGATTCTTGTGCTTGAACTAGTGGTGTCATCATTATTGGACTCAGTTGTAGAATGTGAAGTGTTATGAACACATTCCGAAGCTGCATGTATAGCAACCCAGATAAGCTCAATGAACTGAACCCAAATGGATTCCTAGAAATAGAGCAAGGAGTAAATAGTTAGTCGACAAAAAAACAAAAGTGAATGCACCAATAAGAAAAGAGGAACATATGAGACTCGTACAAACTTAATTAGAGTACTAGATATGGAAATTAGGATATTGCCAGCTGAGTGTTTGACATAGTCACTGTAGAAATCAAGGAAACCAACCTGAAAAGGATGACGCAAGATGTAAGTTTTGGTAACCTACTAGCCATACGGGTCCTCCAGAAATGTGCAGGCAACATAAATAAGAAAATACTAGCTACAATTGAAGTCAATAGAGTGAAATATTGATATAGTTTGCCAAACAAAGAGGTTTTACCAATACAGAGACTATATTTGCCAGGCAACCAAATCCATCATATGGACGCTCTTCAAGTTGTAAGCAGCAACTATGAACTTCTCCAGAATAAGAAAGAGCTTCCTAAATGAAAAAGGGCGAATATGAAGATGTGCCATTATCTCCAGTGACAGTTGTACACATAACACAACATATATAGATTTGAAGACTGAAAGTATAGATTTCAGATTCACAAAATTACACATAGATAAGTCAACAGAGATACTTGCACCAAAAAATTATGATATCTCATTAACATTACAGTGCTGATAAAGACCACACTTGAGTATAGCAAAAAGTTATAAGATATTATATACCGAGTATTGAAAGTCTCTAATTCAGCTGCTTTAGAAATGGAAGCTATCATCCAATGTGGATTGAGAAAGGATTATTGATTACATCCAGTGTGATCTGAGATTCGAAGGTTACAGAAGCACGAAACGCAAATTTTGAACATTGACTGCTAGTTGCTCCAAGCTCAGCCATGGGCTAAATAAATGCTATCAGAGTAATGGGGCAAAAAGTTTCCTGTGACAACCCAAAACCAACTAGAGTGAAGTCAAATCCGCAACACTGGTTGCATATACTTATGAATTATCAGTCCCCAACGTTGGTTCCATAAGACGTGCTACACTAAATCCATCATATTAGCCAGAGAGAATTTGACCAATATGAAGCTTCATCACTGGATTAAAAATGAAAAAATAGACTGCTGAAACTCGAAGCAATACCTGAACCAATTGACAAGCTGCCTCCTCCTGGTCCCATCGTCGTATCGTCTTGTTCACCTACAGCAAAGTCCCAATCAAGCAAACGCGAAAGCCGATTATAAACCGGACGAAGATGAGTGAAGTTACTGTGGAGAGCGCGAGGAGGAGGTGGCGCTCGCCCTCCCGCGTCAGCTGCCGCGGGGGCGACGGCGAGGGTTCCTGCGGTGCGAGACGCGCAAGTGGGGTTAGATGTAGGCTCAGAGCGGCGCGGGGATACAGAAGAGGAGGACAGCAATGCCAGGGTGCATACGAGGTGGAGAAGCAGGGAGGAGGTGACGAGGTCGCAGAGGCGGGCGAGCTTCCGCTTCTGCTTCTGCTCCTCCGGCGGCGGCATCTGCTGGCTGCTGCGCTTGCTTCTCGCGGGAAATTTAGTTGCGGTTGCCGATTGGGTGTGAGATCGTGGGGAAATCCAGCGGCGGCGGCGGCGGCGGGGAAGAGGCCGGACGGGACGCGTGGGCAGACGGCAGACCCACGGTGGCAGGTGTGGTAGCCGCCGAAGAGACCTTTTTTTTTTTGTTCAAATCTGATTTTGATTGAGGCGTTTGAGTTGTGCAAAGATGAACTGCTATCTTCGACTGGGGTAACTGAATTATACAACGACGAACTACTATTTCCAATTTACGATTGCTAGCTATTATTCCTGAGCTCAAATCCATTGCCCATGAATCCATGATATCTTATGAATTTGAATTCTTATGTTTGAACTATTAAGTTGGATCAACCATTTGACCAAAGGGAGCAAAAACAGAAAGTATGGGCCCTCATTTGGGTGCTAATGTTGAGTTGAGCATAGGAAAAAAAACACGCAAAAGTAGGAGCCCTAAAAAAAAAAAAAAAAAAGAGTGTTTGATTAGGATGTAAAGTTACTTCGAAGATTATGGCGTGTAAAACCCTCAAGGAAAGATGCAGTGCAATTTTAAACTCAAGGCACAAACGCACAAACGTCAAATGCTGCATCGTAACACCAGGTGTTTCAGCAATCTAGCAGACAAAAATAATGGAGGCGACGCCTGAATGATAATTAGAGCATAAATACTACGGGGCATTTTTGTGAGAAGCAAAGGGATTCTTCGGTTTCACGGCCTCGCTGCTGACCCTTTATTACAGAAAGTAGCCATCAACAACAAACATCCTAAATCAGCCAAGAAAAAAAGTGAAATGACAGTCTGGCGACAACTTCAAAAAACACCAATCCTGTAGAGTTGCATAAAAAAATGGCAAAAATGATTTCAATTGATCATGGCTGCTCTGCAAATTGGGATATCTGACTAGATCACCAAATTTAGCAACTGTAGTTTGTGCCAAAGCTGTTCTTGTACATTAGGTTCAATATCCATTCACCTACAAAGTAAATAGAAACGAGTTACTAGATAACAATTACAATCACATAACAAGAATTGGTTGGTGAACGGTACAGAGATGAATTACCAGAAACTGAACCACTATTTAATACTGACAAAAGATGAAAACTAAACAAGGCCATTTACACTTGGCAAAGTTGAGGATAGCAGACGTGAAGGTAGTGATGTTAGACATGCAAGTGCAGAAGATTTACTACTGAATGCAAAATAAAGTCTAGCAGAAAATAGAAACATAGTTCTCCTTGGAATGAATAATATGTCAGATATCTTATTCAATTTTTTTTCTCTCTCGAACATTATCAGGTTCAATCTTACTTTGATCAAGTTTATAGAAAATATATTAACATCTATAATATAAACACATTATTAGTATCAAGACACTATTAGTAAGCACTGAGAGTATAGAACTTGAATGCAAAGCACTTAACACGTTAATTTCATTCAAAACCTACATAAGCAAATGAATTTGGGGTGTGTGGGGGGTGTGTGGGGTGGGGGGGGGGGGTGCTGAACAAGGCATTTCCCAAATAATCTTGCTACAGTACCATCACCACTGAGGATTAAGAAGTTATGTATGTCATGTAAAGCATGTGACACAAGAATGTGATAATTTATTACAAAACATCTGATAGTCACGGGTTCCTTTTTACAAATGAAAACTTAACCCAAATATAATGGAAATCAATGAAGAAGATTGGATAAGCTGTCCTCACCTTATGTGGAGACAGTTTCCTCCCTTGAATTCTCAGCGAAGTTTCTCCTTCACAGAGTGCTTCTTGGCCGCTTCCCACACCTTTTCAATATATCCTTCAATTGGTGGTGTGAGTGTCGCCATGTACCGGTTTGCAGGGAACGGTGTCATGTCAGGTACCATAGCAGCAGCTCGCAGCTTCTCAGGGAGAGCATCAATGGCCTCCTTTTTGAGGGTCAGAAGCGTTGACTCTGCTGTTTGTCTTGCACGGTGCAGCCGCATTAGCACACGACTATACTCTTTGGCAAGTCGCCGACCATCCTCGACTGTGAGCTCATACTTGGGGATTGCCTCCTCATCAACTAGCCCAAGACTGATATAGTCAAGGCCCGGTGGACCCATAAGCACACGGTCTCCTTCACCTCCACCAGTACCTTTGGATTTGGCTTTAGCTTTGGCCTTGGCTGCATCAAGCTCGCGTTGCCTCTCCTTGGGGACAAGTCCCAGCTCCTCACGTTTGGCCTCGCGAAGACGCTCCTTAGGGGACAAGTGCCGCAGCGGAGTAGAGGCATTGAGACAAGACTCTGAAATATTAGTAATGCGCTCAATGGCCTCACGACGACCACGACCACCACCGCCTCCACCAGTGGAAGGTGCCCCTTTCTTTGCTCCGATGGTGGAACGCTTCAAAGGCTGACCACCTTTGAGCTTAGCCTTTCCTTTGGCTGTGCCACTCACTGGTGCACGCTGTTGAAGCTGGTGATGCTGACTGGTCACACCAGATGCCAGTGCAGGGCACATAGTTAGTGTTTTGAGACGCCGAAACATGATGCCCCGTGCACTTGAAGCCATTCAAGTACCTTTGCTGCACCAACGAGAAATATGTGGTTAACTTTGAATTTTCTTTTCTTTTCTTTTCTTTTGTGGACATACAAAGATAGAGTTCTAATGAAGGCAATTCATCAAAATGAGCAGGCATAGTCCAACGAAACAACAAAGTGTCATAAGTGAATGCTAAATACAAAATCAGATGTGTTTGAAGCTTGAACCACGTCGATTGAACATGTAATTAAAAAACGTCCAATGGAGAACAAAAATGTGAGTAAACTCATCAAATGGAATCTCTGACAAGCATGATATAGTTGATAAATTACAATGTGCTCAGGGAAGGGCACAATAAATCAACTGACACTGCAACCGTTACCAGCGCCTCTAGATACAAACATCCCTAACCAATCAAACTCTAGTAACAGCTTGAGACCCAAAAAGAAGCCAAGGGTTGCAGCCTTGCAGGCAAGGCTTGCTATCAAGCATGGTCGTATGGGTAGAGATCACCAACTGATGTGCCACACAAGAGAACTAGAAAGCAAGCAACGAATCAACAAATAGCCATCCCAGTGGCGGACCCAGGATTTGAATCCAAAAAAATCCCTTATGCAATACGGTATCATCAATATAGTACCAGGTTGAGTTCAGGTTCCATTGAATCAGTCATACGCAGGTACGCTGAATCACAAATTCAGATTTCACAATCTGCCAATCACCAATTTTAGGCATAGGGAAACCTTCAGCTCTAGTCTCTACTGTCTACCAACTACAGATTCATATTTCACCATCAATCAATCGCCAATGTCAATCAAGCACGTGCAAGCATCAGTCTACAGTCTCAGTACTCATTTTGCTCACCAGAGATGTAGAGTCTTGCAGAGAAGGCGAGGAGCAGATGCAGATCAGGCACTGCGCAGGCCGCAGGGGTGCTGGCCGCCGGCAGCCCGGCAGCTCGCGGAGGAGGACGGGGGCGGCCGGACGGGCGGGGCAGGTCCGTGCCGGCGCTCAGCAGGAAGGGCACAGGATCAGGAGACAGGATAGATGAGGCTAGGGCGCGGTCGAGGTCGCAGATTCGCCGTCGACGCTGCGCAGACGAGCCGCCGCCACGCGATGACGGGGAGGCCAGAGGCCCAGACGGGCGGGAGTTGGGCTGGAGTCGTTAGGGGGCCCGTGGGTAAGGCACCACGTGAGACCGAGAGGTCCATGGTTAAACAGACCTGGGCTTTTTTTTTTTTTTTGAGTCGGGCCTTTTAATTCAAGGACTACGATTTGACCTTTATATAGTTTTCAAAATTTTAGAAACCAAATCATATATGTTGTATCATCACAGCATAAGCTATGTCGTGCATATGATAGTCACGTGGCCTTATGCAAATACACAAACTTGTTACTTTTATATGAATAGCAGTTTATTGTACCGCAAAATTTATATACTCTAGCAAATAGTTTTGGGAGCATAAAGTTCCTGCATTGCAGAAAATAAAGAATAGTTTTGTGAACTCTAAAGACGCTTTTCAGTGACTGGTACATGGTATACATATGTAATGTAACATATATAAATATAATAGCTAGTATGCTACCTATCTCTCGACCCAATGAAAAACAAACAAATTACAAATACTTCTGCATACATGATACACACTTGATTTAAAAAAGGGATATATGTTCAGTTCATTTTCAGCCATAGAACAGTATTCTCTTCTCACAATAATTCAGCCGAGCAGAGAAGCTATGGAGACGTTTGGTTGCCTGCACCACCAGCGCCTAGGTCCGCCGCATGCAACCTGCCGGCGTTTGGTTGCCTGCTCAAGCAGCAGGGCCAGGCTGCGACCATGCAGCCGTATAGTGCGAGCCAGGCTCGCGGGAAACGCCCGAATCGAGCGTTTTTTCTGGGCCTGGCTCGGCGAGTGCGAGCGTTTCTCTGTTAGTTACTTTATTATGGTATAATTAGTATGTATTATATGATATTAGTATATTTTAAAGAAGATTAAGATATATTAAGATAAATAAGAACTATTAGAGTGCAATTATGTAACATAAATATTATTTTGATGATTATTTAATGATTTTTATCTTATGTAACATTTGTTCACGCGGGCAACCGAACAACATCTCTTCTCATACAGGCTCAGCAAATACAACCAACCAAACAGAGGTGGTTGCATGGCACCAGCAAGAGAGAAACACAAACCAAACAGGCCCTATAAGAACAGAGAAACTATAAGTGCATTAATTTTGTTATGCAAGCTATAGTAGGTGCATTGATTTAATATATATCACACGTGCAAACTCCCCAAATCAGAATTAATTGGCGACCCAAATGTCGTTTGGGAGCATTTATATAATCATATTCATAATATATATCAGGAGAATAAATTCCCAGTATAAAGCGTCAGTGGCCCCCTAAAATCGTTGCCCATCTCCATTAGATCTGTGAGAGCACCTGTGCTAGGATGGTACAGTTGCAGGACGCCCCAAACATCACTCAGATCTTGCTCTTTTTTTAAAGGACGGTAAAAGGTTTGCCGTGACTTTTATTAGACGAAGAAAAAGAAAAATAAAGGGTCGGTCTAGTTTTTTTAATGAAAATCGGGTCCAAAAATCATTACAACTGAGGAGAGAGCAAAGCTCATCTCAAACAACTCTAGCGCACCCGCCGAATACATCGTGAGAGCACAACTCCACACACTACTCAACTATATATCCAACTGTAACATAACTCTACTACTTACAACTCAACCGGTCGGATTGGGACATCGACACGGTTGCACACCTCAACTCAAACACCAAGACCACTAAGCTGCCAACTCCATTGTGCCACCATCGTCTTTTGATCATGCATAGTCATCTCCCTTTTTTCTTGAAGGCATTTAGCATCAATATTCGTCTGTCGACCAATATGTCCAATGGTGTAAAAAGACACCAACTTTGGGGCGTCTCTATTGCATATTCCTTGACCCATACTATGCTCCTCTCGGAATCGACAAGAGACCATATGTTTATGTAGAAACGATAGGACCCTACATGATCAGTCTGAATTAGGCACAAGGAGCCCTTGAGGACTGCTAGGGCTCGCTCCCTGTCGTCCCAGCATCCCACATCCTTGCTGATGGCTGGCGGGCCATTGATGATTGTTGGTTTCCACTCCTCGCTCTCGAGGTCAAAATAGGCTATACTTACGACGCGGGAGCTCATTACACCGCGCTGAGACATCGAGAATGCAGGAGGTGAATCACAATGGGATGTTCAGGAGCTTGGTCTCATCGGGTAGGGTGACGTCTAAACGTTGTATTCTTAACCCTATGCCGCTAGCTCAACAAGAGCAAACTTGTAAAACTTTTCCTCTCTTAATACAATTATGCGTAAAGCTTTTGCGCATTCGAGAAAAAAAAGTAGAGGACACCATCAACAACAGTCGTTCTGTGCGGCTAGCGCGGCAGCAGGTAAGGATCGCCGGCTCTGGCCTTTGTCTTCAACAAAGGCGACGACTGGCATCATCATCAATTCATCATCATCCCATGCTCGGTCGGGTAGAGCACCACCAGGCGTGCGGTACATGGTTAAACGGGCCAGTTGTTGGGCTTTTCGTTTATCTGGGCCTTTAAATGCGAAGTGCTAAAAGGCCAAATTCGTGGCCCAGTTGCTGGACTCATTCAGTAGCTATAATCTCCCAATGGCCTGCCAGTCTTGCACTCTTGCTACTGGATCTGTGTGAGCTTTTGAGGCTTGCAGATGAACTGAAAGCATCGAGCCGAGGATGTGTCCTCTGATCTCAATAGGTCCAGTGAGCAGCATCAGCGGTGGGTGTACGGGTGCGGTTGAGGGTCGGCGAGGCGGCCGGCGTCGACCTCTCCTCGAATGTATAAATCAAAACCCACTAGTTTGGGATTCAAGCTCCAAGCTGTTTGTTCAGTTCTTGGATGGAAGGGGCCGGTCAAAGGAATGATGGGTAAGGACGGAAGGTAGCAGTCTAGCACACACAATGTGTTTTGCTGTGTGCATCGTATCGAGTCGAGGGTTCTTCTTCTTATAGTATGGCCACAAGCACATTCCGACATAATGTTTCAGGTTGCGGCATGGCTACCGGCCCACATGCACCAGCCTAAAACATAAGCACCCGATAATCTATCAGCCATCCTCTCTCCATACTCACCCAAACATAACGACCATGCATCATTCAATTAATATATCTGCTAATTCACAAAAATTACCAACAAACCACTCCCCCTTTTTTTGACAAAAATGGTCGCTTGCTTAATGCATGTTTTCCGGATATAGGCATGAAATGGTTTACAAATTACGACAAGATGGATTATGCTATCTTAAGTTCAACAAAATTGTTTTTCCTGCTGATAGGATATTTTGTATATAGGTAACTGGTCTACAAATAACTATGTCAATTTGATAGAATTAACTTTGGTCTTAATGCAGTCCGTAGCATTACCATGGACAATATACTAGTCAACTCTAGTAGAAGTATCAAACACAGTGACATAGCCACTAAAGGCGACTCCTCTCCGCAGCCAAGACCTCCATGCAATTTCTCCAATTGAAGCGAGCATCGATGTCCAAAGCAGTGGCGGACCCAGAAATTCCTCAAGACTAGGCGCACTTTGGGTTACGGTACTATCCTATAGAGGTGAAACATGAGAAATGATATATATTGATAAAAGGCTAAATCATGAAATGGGTAGAAATGAATCAATGATAAAAAATTAAAAAGCTTAGGAGTATTCACTTTCAGTTTTAAACTTTTTTCTCCAAAACTATAAAGATATAATGGTGTCAAAACAAGATCCTATACTGCTGAAACAATAAAGATAGCAACTTCCCATAACCCAAATAACTTCCTCTCTTTTCAATTAAACCCTAGCTTAGGTGGCGTTGAAGCTCATCATTAGATAGATTTCTCCCGTCCCACACCATCACATCCTTTGTGATTTCCAGCTGAACTGACCTTATATTATAGGAAGATTTTTTGGGGCTAGACTTGCTCAATAGGGCATTCTCGCGGCAGATAAGGACCAAGCATGAAGATGGGACAAAAACTTGTTCACGGCAGATATGACTAGAATTGGTTAGGCTTAGGCGAAAGAATGGCATGGGGCTTCAGGTTATGTAACCCCAATTCTTGGTTGAAGTTGGCTAAGTTACTTGGGTATGCTTCCTGCGACAAGGCAAGCTAAGCTTGATTAAGGGAGACAGATTTGGTTTCACAAGTAATTAACAAAAAAGTTTCAAAGGGTTCGATTTCATGTCGTTACATCTTTGGAACTTCCAGACACCTTCGAAAGTTCCCAAGTATATTTTTTTTTTACTTATGGACTTCGCTAATCTATTCGAATATGAAATATAAGGTTAGTGCAATTTGTGGACACAAGATACAAAATACTTCTTAAAAGTAAGAACGATGGACAAAAGATACAGAACTACCTTTGAAAAAATAAAGACCAATTCAGTCGTCGTCTTCTTTGGAACGTTTGTTGTTTGTTGGAGCTTGAAGATCTCACTGCAAGGGCAAAAAAAAAAAAAAAAGGGGTCACGTGCAAGTTCCCTCACCAAAATTGTCCTTTTTGGTAGGAAATGGTGTTAGTGAGACTTGGACATTTTTTAAATAAAAAACCTTCCTCATACTAAATAAGGTTCTAGCCCCCAATCCTGAAAGAAGCCTGATATAGGCCAATTTTGTTGTGATTATAATCTAACAAAAAGCATGACAATTAATTAAACCGTGTGTGTTGCAATAATAAACAAAGACCAAAGCATAATAGGATTTTATATGCAAGAACACTAGAGTCCGCCCAAACTTTATCAGCTCTAGTTTACCCTCTTCCTCTCCTAATAAACAGCCCAAATCATCCACCAAAGGATCGATACTGACCGTTACGGCCTTTACAAATAGCACCCCACATCTTGTGCAATGAACGACGACAGCCTCCACGCATTTCCCCTCTGGCCCCTCGTTCTCCCAAAGATTCGCGATCCAGACCCTCCGCTCCCCCTTTACTCCCGCCAAGCCGCCACCATGGCCTCCAGTTCAGCAAACAACCAAGAAGACACTAGTGAAGCCAAAGAACCGGCCGAGGAGCAGGAGTCCAACGCCGCCGACTCCGCAACCGCTGCCGCTGCACACCCGCCTCCTCCCGCTCCGCCGTCCCAGAGCTCCGAAGAAGGGGCACATGGGTCACCGGAGGCCGGAGGCCAGGACCCTTCCACCGCCACGGTCGCGGCGGCCGAGCGGAAGGGCGAGGAGACCATGGCCCCTGCGCCCGCGGGCAGCAAGCCATCTCTCCCTCCACGCCCGACCTCCATCTCGAGAGCTAGGGGGCCGAGCTCGGCGAGCGGCAAGGCCCCTCTCCCGCCACGCCCGACGACCCGCGAGGAGGTGGTGGCGAGCGGCATGGGGGAGAAGGCCAGGGGCAAGACCAGCAAGGAGGTCCACCCAACATCCGAGGCAGAGCAAATGCCGACGAAACGCAAGGGCCAGGTAGTTGTTTCCTGACCTTTGCGGCAACGTTCTTGAACGATTCCTGTTTGCTTGTGATTTGACATTTCGGAGTTTGAATCCTGCTGTTCTTGGATATCTTGGGGAGGATTTAGGATACTGCAACCAAGGAATTGGATGAAATCCTAGAGTAGGGGGTGGAATCGTTTAGCAGATGTCTGGGGCAAGTGGAAATGATCTTGTCCTGCTGTTCTTGGGGATCTTGGGGAGGATTTAGGATATTGAAACCAAGAAATCGGATGAAATCCTACAGTAGAGGGTGGAATCCTTTATTAGCAGATGTCGGGGGAAACTGGCAATAATCTTGCATAGATTTATGTAGGTACATGTTATATCTTTGATCTTTCTTTTCACTTTGATGGCATTTTTTTTTTTTACCGTCAAACGCTAGGGTCAATCTGTATATTTATTTCAGGTATCATAACTGATGTAGTTTCTTTAGGTCATTGACCAGATTACATGCATTGCTGGTTTTAGCCCTTGCCTACTTGATTTCTGAAACTGGCTTGGAAGTCCCAAAACATAATCATAGGAAGAGCTAAGACCAGATGAATTTTGATATTGTTATCACTGCTCCCTTGTTTGAATTTCTTTGTTAATTCTGGAACAGGTGAAATCGTGGCTTCACACTGTTCAAAAGAAAACGATCTGGAGAAAGGTACAATAT
Organism: Eremochloa ophiuroides; assembly: GCA_038502445.1. Taxonomy (NCBI): domain Eukaryota; kingdom Viridiplantae; phylum Streptophyta; class Magnoliopsida; order Poales; family Poaceae; genus Eremochloa; species Eremochloa ophiuroides. The sequence continues at coordinate 1,400,351 of JAHLJS010000005.1, forward strand.
GACCTGAATATTTCTTACATCTTTGGTTGTGATTGGAACTGGTGTGAGCACTCTTGTGCCAATTTTTATGTTTGAGATGTTGGATCAGGATTGTTCTGTCTTTCTTCTAAACATTCTTATATATGAAATTATGAGATCATAAAGTTTATAATAGCAAGAAATCATGTTCAGAATGATTATGATATCATAAAGTTTATTATAGCAAGAAATCATGTTCAGGATGATTATGAGATCATAAAGTTTATTATAGCAAGAAATCATGTTCAGAATGTTGTAGCATAGGGATTAAATCAATGGAAAATGCTACAGTTTCTGTTCTTCCAAGATTAGATGATTCTCAATTACTCTTGCTATCTGATATGGAATTTGAAGGAATAAAAGCAATGTTTTTGTGATGTGTTGATCTCTTTAAAACCGTAAGGTGTTATTGCTCGCATTGATTTAATCAACAGTCAGACGGTCAGTATTATGTCTTATTCTTCATTGTACCACAAATTATTCTTGTTGACATGTTACAAAGAAGTCCTGAAGTCATACATACAGGATTCTAATGTCGATAAATGGTCTAATAGTGAGGATTCTAATGTTGATGAATGGTCTAATTGTTGAAAATTAATAATATTTTAAAACGTTCCATTGCCTTCTCCTTTGTTTCCTTCTGTGAACTGTAGGATCTTGGCATTAATTATTTACTGTTGCTTCAAATTTGGGCAAAATTTGTGAAATTTTTAACCCAATTTCTATGGAATAGTTTTTGAACAGGATGGGAAACTACAATGGGAATCACGCGATAATGATTCCTCATGTGAACTACGAGGTTTTGACTCCATACACTATTTACGTGCCTCTTTGGTTTATTATAGGGCCTTAATCAGTTTTGAATTTGTATTGAATTTAGGAAATGCGCTATATGTTCTTTCTGTCTTCACGGAACAAATCCGTATCAGCAAAAATATTTCATTTATTAGTGGCTAAAGTTTTCTTATATATAGAAACCTGAAAAATCAGCAAATTAGAATCCGATATTAGAACTGTTGCTTCCTGGCTCAGATCATTTTGATTTGAATTCCTTTGCTCTTTGTATTTGTGCAGAAAGTACATATGGCCGGGATCATTAGGCATTACAATCTCCTCGAAATGGTTGCTGAGCAAGGACTGGAATGTCATTCAAATGTAAACCTTTTTCGTGCCTATTCTGAATTTAGGCCAGTTCATAGAGATGGCGAGTGTTTCTACAGGAGCTTCATATTTTCCTACCTTGTAAGTGTCCTCCTCCCTTTTCCTTTGAATAACATATTAAAATTTATGATTAGTGGTTAACAAAATAGTTTGCGCCACTCTAAAACAGGAGCAAGTTCTTGATAGGCAGGATACACACGAGGAACACCGTCTTCTTGCTGCTGTCAAAGTGTTGACTAGGCAACATGCACGCCTTGGGTGGGCTTCTGATTTTTCTAGGAGCCACAAAGTAAGCTCTCACCTTCACCACCTTTGGCATCTCTGAGATAAACATGACTTTCTTCAAGTTTACATCAACATGCAAGCTGGATCTGCTATCTCACTTTCCTTTTTTTTTTCTTTTACCATTTGCTGGATATGCACAATTGTTTCACCGTAGTGGCATAGTGGCATGCAATCACAATTTTATCACCTGTTGACATTGAATTTATTGGAAACATAACAATCTAACGCTAATAAAAATACATGGTGAGATAAGTTCACCTTCACAGAACACCAATAATACGATATAATTAGATAAATAAAAGAGATCATGCTTCTTCCCTACACCAATATAATGCATCCATGCTCACTAATGTTTTGTTTCTCCTACTTGCTTATAAATATTTTCTTTCTCAACTACTATCCTATAGTTGTTGCTTACTGACAGAAGCTTCACAGACAAGTGTTATATTGGTTATATCTGTTCATACCTTTTTATAAATGGTCAGTATTGTGTAGGCATTATTGCAAAAATACAGTGATTACAGTGATTATCTGATTCTTTTAGGCATTTAAGAAGCTGATAAAGAAAGTAATGAGATGGAAGACACACGGTGGATGGAAGCATGTACCAACAATGAACAGGTTTTTAATATTTTTTTTCATGCAATTCCATTGAAATGTTGGTACCAGTGCATTTCATGTAATTTACTGAATGTGTGCCATTCTTCAGCTACCGCACCGAGAAACTTCTTGAATTCTTCAGTTCTTATGACAAGACAGATGACAGTGAGTAATGCACCCCCTTGAACCAAGCTATCCTTCCTCCACTTGTATTCTAGTTCCTGGTTCATTGTTCCAACACATTTTGTTTGTCAGTTTTTACTTTCCTCAGATTAGTAGCAGCTATCTGGATATGCTCACACAGTGAAGAGTTTGAACCACTTCTACCTGGGCTCAATGAAAGTTACACTCTCACTGATGTAAGTATCACTTCCAGTTTAGCTTGGGTTTTTTGGATTACTTAGTTCTGAACTGCCCAATGCATCTTTTCCAGAAAACTTGACACTTACTCTATCCATGTTTTTTTCTTTATATACAACAGTGGTGCTTTCAAGAAGTTATCCAGCATAAGGTCTTCACAGATCATATTCCGATAACAGCATTGGCAAGGGCACTTGGGGTGCCACTGCGAGTGGAGTACCTCTTTCAAGAAGTTGGTCAAGACATCTACACTGGACAAAACTCTGAAGATGATATCCCAATCCGCACATGTTTACCACGTCATCATCATGTACTACCCCCTGATCATCAAGCTCCTCGTGTGACCCTGCTATATTCAGATGCACATTATGATGTTATCTACCCTGCTGATGATCAAGCGCTTTCGACTGATCAGAGTAGTCAGCAGTCTGACAAGGTAGAGTGCCAAACCACCGCTAAGAGTCCAAGTCTATACCAAAGAGGTAGCTGCAGTGATGAGAAATCAATTCAGCAGATTGATTGGGTAGTTCAGAACTCCACCAGTGAGGAATCAAATCACCAGTTATCACTTTCTGAGGAGCTATTTTGGGGGTCTGACAAGGTAGAGTGCCCAACCGCCGCTAGGAGTTCAAGTGAATACCAGGGAGATAGCTGCAGTGATGGGAAATCAAGTCAGCAGATTGACTGGGGAGTTCAAAACTCGACTAATGAGGAATCAAATCACCAGTTACCACTTTCTGAGGAGCTATTTTGGGAGTCTGACAAGTTAGAGTGCCCAACCGCCGCTAGGAGTCCAAGTCCATACCAGAGTGGTAGGTGCAGTGATGAGAAATCAAGTCAATGGAATGACTGGACAGTTCAGAGCTCCACTGGTGAGGAATTAAATCGCCAATTACCACTTCCTGATGAATTATTATGGGATATCTTCCTTAAACTGCCGGTAGCTGAAATTCATCGCAGCATGAGTGTCTGCAAGCAGTTCAGAAACGTCATCAAAGAGGAGCGTTTCCAATTTCAACATTCTCGAATATGGTCCCCAAGGATATTGATATATCACAAACCAAATACAGATCTTGATGAGCTGCCTGATGATGAGGTGCCACATGTCATAGAAAGTTTCAATGTTACAACACGTGAGGTATCCCCACTGCATTACTTGACATGCTTACAATATCCTTTCGATTATCCAATGGGAATTTGGATACAAGGATCATGCGACGGGATAATATTGCTATCTTTCAAGGAGGAATTATGTATTTGGAGTCCATGGACTGGATGGTGGGGGCACCTGGCCCCCATCCACCTAGAAAACGTCATTGTAGCATTTTATGCACATTCGCAGAGCCCTCAAAAAAGTGCAAAGGAATATCTTATCCTCTGTCGCAGGAGTGTTCAAGATACGCAGGGCACTTATTGGATACTCAACCTTGGAAAAGCTGGCTTTAATGCTGCTAAGGAAATTGGCCGTCCCATGATTCCTGGGTCGCCACTTCAATTGGATACAGTTCTGCGAAATCTCCCATCTTCTTATCATGGACCACCCACAATAATAAATGGGTTTCTGGTCTGGCTATTGCCTCCCCAATTCCAAGTAAATTATCTCGTCACATTCAATACGATGCTGGAAGTCTTTGGAGTCATTGACATTCCAGACACAAATGGTCTGCTTCCTTATCAGCTCCTTCAAATTGAGAACAGGATTGCCATAGCCTTCTTGAGCAAAGAGATGGATTCTATTGATGTGTGGGTACTTCTTAATCAGAAAGACGGATGGGTCTCAGTACATAATATAGATCTCCCTATGAGTGAAATACAAGCAATGAGAGGCATGGTTCACTTTGAAGAACCGATTATATATATGGTGCCTGAATCTCTGGACATTCTCATTTGGACCCCAGAGTTTCTCATTGTGGTGGATCCCAATGGATTGGTGCTGGAATATCACCTTCACGATAAGGATTGGTTTATGCTTGCACCCCACCCGCTAAAAGTAAGGTTTGAAGAGCAGTTCTCAGGCCCTGAGGATGTGGTGCCCCCCCTTCCTGAAGATATGATGCCTCTGCCACCCTTCTTTCGGTTTCCTGAGGTAATGAGTCCTGCTGGCTTTACCCAGACTAGCACTGAGTCTGGCATTGATGGCTTAGTAAAGACGAGTTCCACTGGTGAGAGGTCAAATCAACACACCGTGCAGGGGGGGAAGTTAAGTTCATCTCTGTCAGGACGAGTATGACGAGCATTGCTGACTTTTGCTCAGAGAAGCGATGGATTTACTTCTATGCGTAGACTGACAAGATAGATAATTGTCAAGGAGGAAAACCTGTGACAAGGATGAAAACTTTAGGTCTGTTCGCTGAAGCTGAAAACTGCTGAAAATAAACGCTGATGTTGATTTTTTATGAGAGGAAAATACTGTAGAAGGGCTAAAAAATAAGCGTTTTGAAGGTCAAGCGAACAGAGCTTTTGTGCTGCTGGTGCCAATAGGATTGTGGATGATCAGTATCTGAAAACCTATGACAAGGATGAAAACTTTGTGCTGTACCTCGGTTAAAGTCTCGACTTGGCATTTTGATTGTTTTTTTTTTTGTGAATTGTGACCACTTTCTTAATAACATTGGTGTATATACATAGTAAATCCTTTTTGTGCATTTTCTTCTAACGAGCTTGCACTAATTTCTTAGTCCTTTTGTAATTGTTTTTCTATCTTCTGTAGCTATCCTCAGCCTGCCATTATGTTGCCTGGGTGAGCATTTATGACAAACCCAGATCTTGTTTGGTTGGTAAAATTGTAGTTGCAGTCAGTTCATATATGGTCTGTGTGCAACTATCTATAGCTAGCATAGCCGGTGCCTGTGAGAGTCTGACTATGCTTCTGTTTAACTGAGGATGGAATGTGAGGGCTTTCCTGGGGTTGGCACGCAGTGGGCGAATAGTAGCACACTGGGTGAGCAGTGCAGGCAACAGCGATGAGCAGTAGGAACAGTGCGTCGCCGTACTGCTGTGTGCGTGAATGCCACAGATGACAGACCTCGCCGGGCGAGCAGCGAGGGGCGCCAAGGAGACGGGGATGGGACCGGCCTTTTGCTAGTTTCCTCGACATGGCTTGCCAGCGATTCACAGCAATTCTTTCAAAGAAGACTGCTGAGCGTGTGCAAGTGCAACAGTTTGGCCGGTCCGTGGCCATCAGGTCGTTCCCCGTGCGCCGCCGTCGACGCCGCCGGTCACCGGCCCGTGGCCATCGAGCGGGAGGCGGGCATCCTCCAGCGCCTGCGGCACCGCCACGTGGTGCGGCTCCACGAGATCCTGGCGACGCGCAAGGTCCTAAAAATCAAAAGTTGGCCACAAGGGTTTTTTTTTTTTTCCGTCAGCTTCGCCGTCTTGGGCCAATACGCGCCGCCGCCTCGTTTTGTTCGTCGTTCTCTTCCATACGGTACGGGAGTAAATCGATCGTGAGGATAGTATATTTTTTTTAACTGGAGATCGTCAGTAACTCGGTACATTCGCATCTGTGGTAGTACATCCAGCTGGAGCTAACAGCAGACAAGCACAGCATGGAAACCGGGCGGGCAAGAACAACTGTAGGGCATGGCGACCTCGCGACGCGAAATAGGGTAGTTTTGGACATGTGTTTTTTTTTTTTTCAAAAAAAATATAATAGACGGGAAAGAAATATGAGATACTCGAGGTAAAGTGCTATAAAATTTTTAGAGGTTTAAAATTTAGATAAGAGAATCCAAATAGACCCAACACTTTAAAATATTTGATCGAATATTGCTTAAAGGTAAAGTTTGAATAATTGCATGTATTAGCAAATGGGTCCGTGTATTGTAACGGGGTTTAATACATATTGAAACAGGACTCCATATAATCATCAGACATAGGCTGTTCTAACTCGTATAAGCACGACCTACAAGTCCATATCACATGCAAGATACGAAGGGCACAATTCAATACGTCTTGAAATCGATCAACTATATATCCTTCATCGCTAGGTACAGGTAAGTCATTTAAGTCTAGATCACGTACAAGATATAGGAGGTGCAACGGTAGCTTCAAAAATAAAAATACGTGATGGAAGAAACTCTCCACTGTGTCAGGGGAGGTGAATAAAATAATTGGAATAGAATTCTGTCCTAATGTTAAATATAGATAGTCACAAATATGCATGTACTATGGCAAAAAAAAAAAAAAAACCTTGCTTGGTTAGCCCAATAAACAAACTCACGTGATTAGTACTTTACAAATCAATGCAGACCTTAATTTTAATTTAAGGTAAATCCAGTTAACAACTTGCTACACGTCGTATATAACTTTTTTTATCCTTGACATTGTCCTATGGCCTTAAACTACAGGAAACGCGTTCTTTGCCGAGTGCCGGGGGCTTTGTCGAGTGCCGCACTCGGCAAACCATGGCACTCGGCTTTGCCGAGGGTCTGGCTCTCGGCAAAGACAGGCACTCGGCAAAGAAAGTCTTTGCTGAGTGTCGGACACTCGGCAACGATCCCCACTCAGCAAAGAAATTTCAGGGATCGACGGCGTCGGGCACCGTTACCTTTGCCGAGTGCCAGGCGTTTGGCACTCGAAACTTTGCCGAGTGCCAACTCTAGGCACTCGGCAAAGTAGTTTTTTTGTTTTTTTGCATCTAATTTTTTTGGAGGTTTTCTACAGTAAGACAAGCAACATGTTGAAGTTTGAGATTTTTTTATTGTATTTTGTTATATTTCTTTAGTTTATTTTGTTTTCTTGAATTTTTCCGAAAAATATTGGTTTGAACTGCGGGTGCATAAAATAATGAAACGTAGCCATCCAAAAAATTATATTCATGTTGAAGGATGTCTTTTGGGGCCGTATTCAGGAACTCACCGAAAATTTTGAACGCCTTATTCGCGGAACATGGCGACCCGCTTGTTCTCGGATTGTATTTAAATTATATAAAATTCAAATGAAGTCTGAAAATCACGAAACTTGTCGAGGTGTCGTGTTATTGCATGTAGAGGCTATGATAAAAAATTGAGAAGGTTTCAAGCTAGTTGCGATGTCGGATGTCTAAAACTCAGACATCTCCACATGTGATCACGAAAGTTTGCGCCCTGGCACTCGGCAAAGTGATTTTTTTTAAAAAATAAAAAAACGAAATCATAACCAGCCGGCCCGTCCCTTAACCCTAACTCACACACACACGCGCCCGTGCCCCAGCCCGCCGCCACCGTCGCCGCTGGAGCCCCGCCCCCACGCCGGAGCGCCGCCCCCACCGCTCCCCGGTTGCCTCGGGCGAGCCCGGTGCCCCCATCCTGGCCCGCCACCGCCGCCAACCCGCTCCACCCACCTCCGTCGCCGCCGCCGACCCCGCCCCCCCCGGAGCCCCGCCCGCCGGCTGCCCTGGCCGCGCGCGCCCCGCCAGCGAGCCCCGGCCGAGCCCGCGAAGGCCGCCGCGCCCGCGCCGGCCGCGCTCGCCCCGGCCGGCCACCCCAGCCCAGCCATCCCCGGCCCCGCCCCGGCCATCCCCAGCCCCGCCCTGCCCTCGCCGGCCATCCCCCACCCCACCCCAGCCCTGCCCGGCAGGAGGAAGAAGAGGGAGGAAGGAGGAAGAAGAAGAAGGGGAGGAAGAGGAGGAGGAGGAGGAGGAGAAGGAAGAAGAAGAAGAAGAAGGAGGAGGAGGAGGAGGAGGAGGAGGAGGAGGAGGAGGAAGAAGCCCCGGCCGCCCCACCCCCGTCGTCATGCTCGCCCATCGTCATCCCTGGGCCTCCTCGGAGAAGAAGGTAAAGCCTTTGTGGTTGTCGGCCAACGTGCCAAGTCGGACGGCCTTCATGCCGGGTTTGTAGTTTGTCGGCCTTCGTGCCGACAATTTCTCTTGCAGGTTTTGGAAACCTCCCCGTACAGGGGAGGTGCTGCCGAATTTTGAACTTATAGCAACGTGTTTCTTCTCTTGTAGAGCAGGACCTGTCGGAGGGGACCCGAAGCACTTTGTCGGCGTCACTGGTCTGCCTGCACCGCACTGACACGCCACTGCACCGACACGCCACTGCCTCGCTAGCCTGACTCCACCGCCACCCTAGGTATAACCCCCTCCTCCTTTACATGCATGTTTTATATGGTCACTTAGCCCAGTTAGGCGTCTCCCGTTCAAAAGAGATACGGTTGGAGGTATGCATATCTTTGCATACCTGCGACCGTATCTCTTTCGGATTGTCCACGTATTTTGGACGGCCCGTGGATGCGTAGATGAGGTTAGTTTTTATAGTTCGTTCCGGTCCGAGACAGACTTTCGGCATCACCTCCCTGTTGTTATCTGGATACACACTCTCCCTTGTAGGACGTTGTTGACGGTCGCTAACACCCTATTTTACCGTCAACATTTCACCCATAATCAAGATAAAACCACAAGAAAAGTAAAGAACCTACCTTGAAACTTACCTAGTTCCACATGTCCTTGGAGAAATCTTGTGTATGCAGGAAAAAATGGTGAATCAAGGAAAAACAAAGTAAGACAAGACACCTCAGCACCTCAGCTGCCACGTGGGAGCCAGAGGGGGCGCCCGCCCTGCCAAGTAGGGCGCCTGCCCTGTCCAAAGTGCCAAATGGCACTTGCCACCTCACTGATCCGTGTGCCAACCTCCCAAATGGTCTGTGGCACGTTGAAACAACATCAACGGCTCAGATACAAGGCATGAGGATCCGGTGGCCCTATCAACAGGGCGCCCACCCTGTCCAAATTAGTGCCACGTCCACAATCCGAGGGAAGGTGTCCAAGAGTCATCTACACCATAAAATGAAGTCGGTTTTCATCCAACGCTGATCAAGTGATGTGCCATGGATTGAAGAACCCACATGTCATCCTCTCAGGGGTTGCAAACCGCCTTTCCAAGGCACCAACCGACTTTGCAACCGCCTATGGGGAGGAAGGAGAGCCGCTGGATGCAAGACGGTGGATCCAAGGGGACGCCCGCCCTCCTAGGAGGGCGCCCGCCCCCCTCCTTCGCGCCACCGACCTCCAGGAGCTCTACAAGTACCCCTGGTGCACTCCTACACTATAAATAGGACTAGGATCCTCACTTGTAAAGGGGAGACACACAAGAAACATACTAGAAAACACTAGAGAGTCCACTTGAGATTCAGCTATGTAGCTCCTCTCTCTCTCTAGCGAAACTGCTCTTAGGAATAGTGCTAACTAGAGAAGAGTAGAGTGTTGGAGAGAAGTCAGGAGAAAGAAGAAGTCTGTGGTGGAGCTGGGCTTGTCGGCGACCTCCTCTGCGGTGTTCTTCACTCTTATCGGTAATAAAGATCCCCTTCCTCATTTACTTATTGTTATACTTTAAGTAGCTCTATACTTGCTCATTGCTTGGTTAGAGTGCTCTAATTCTTGAGCTCGAGTTAGAGTAGTAAGTTTTATAGATTAAGCGCGGTGCTTAAGCTATAGCTTACCCTTGAGTGCCGCTAGGCCCACGGATAGTAGTGGTAGGTTCTAGGTGGTGACAGCCCTAAGATCCTCTGTATTCCACCACGTTCGGCCTAGTATCTAGTATAAGCGTAGGACTTCGGGACGTACGGTGCCTAATCAGTCGAACTCCAGCGAGTTTAGGACTTTGCGTGTCCCAAGTATAGCAGTCTCTTTGGTATAACAATCATTTGATCTTTTACTGAGATAGAGTTCTCCCCCAAAAACTCCAGAGCTACCTAGTGCGTGTTTCCACCTTAGTTATACTTCATTGATTTATTCTTACTAAGGTTATTACCCCATTTATCCATATCTAGATCCTTGACTATCGTATCCTTGGAATCACAAACCCCGTCTTCCTTTGGAAAAATATAAATTCGACACCTGGTACTCCCAGGTAAAGTGCTACATGATAGTTCTGTGCGCTTGCAGAATCCCATCACCTATCCTTTAGAGCTACCCATAGCATTTTTGGCGCCACTGCTAGAAATAACTTTATTCCTAGTAGCAACGTTAGAAGTGTCAACAACCACATATTTTGAGCATAGGGATTGACAACCCCATGATTGCGTTGAGAAGTATTGTTACCACTGTTAGAGGATAGATTTGGCTACACTCTTTTGATAGCGTTAGTAACTGTCAACAAGCATTTTTGGCGCCGTTGCCGGGGAAGACAACTGTTGAATTCCTCTGATTTGAGTCAAGTCTAGATAGTTATCCTTAGAATCACGAATACGGCCGAAAGGACCATCCGTGAATTCTCTGCACCTTCGGCTGCTAATATAGCAACAGGCCCTGGTGTCATCGAGGCGAACACTCAGTTCGAGTTAAAGCCCGCATTAATCACAATGGTTCAAGCTAGCCCATTTTGTGGCAAAACTCACGAGGATGCTAATGCACACCTCCAACACTTCTTAGAGATATGCAGCACCTTTACCATTAAAGGAGTAACCCCAGACGCAATCCGTTTGCGACTCTTTCCTTTCTCCTTGTTAGGAAAAGCTAAGCAATGGTTCTATACGAACCGAAATGATGTGAACACATGGGAAAAGTGTTCCAACTCTTTCCTAGTGAAATTCTATCCTCTAGACAAGACCAATGCTCTTCGCAATAAGATCTCTATTTTCCAACAACAAACCAATGAATCGATTCCCGAGGCTTGGGAACGAATGCAAGAGTATGTCGCTGCCTGTCCACACCATGGTATGGAGGATTGGCTTTTGATCCAGAACTTCTACCATGGATTAACCCCTCTTGATAGAAGCCATCTAGATGCTGCCGCCCGTGGAGCATTCTTTTCTCTTAAAGTTTCAGACGCAAAGGCTTTGATCGAGAAGATGGTGTCCGATCAAGGATGAAACGAGGAACGTCTACAACCGCGCAAGCGAGGCATGCATTCTTTAAAGGAACCTGACATAATTGCAACTAAAGTGGACCTACTGGCCAAAAGGCTAGAAAATTGCGAGAGGATGCGTACACCTGAGACCGTGCAAGCCATGGAGACCCACATGACGTGTGAAGTCTGTGGAGAACTTGGCCATTCTGGACTCCATTGTTCTGAGACACATGAAGACCTCAACTTCATCAACAATGACAACAATTTTTGTTCTTCAAATCAAGGATGGACTTAGCGCTCCAATTCTCAAGGTAACACCTTCAATTCTTCGCAACGTCCAAACAATCAAGGTAATAACTACCCTTCTCTTAAAGATCTTGTCTATGGTCAAGGTAGAATGACTGATAGCATAAACAAGAAGCTCCATGCTAATGATAGGATGCTAGATAGCATAAATGTTAAATTGGATGAATTCTCTTCTGCAATTAAGAATCAACTTAGTTTTAATAAGATGCTTGAAACCCAATTAACACAACTTGCTGCTGCAATTCCATCTTTTGAAAAGATAGAATACCAGGAAAGCCTGAAACAACCATGGAATCTGCTAATCTTGTTACTATTAGTTATAATGGCTATGAATTAGATGGATGGAATTTTTCAACTAAAAAGGGAGATCCTGGAACCCCTGTCATATCTTGTTCTATTCAATCTCAAAAGTTCCATAATGCTATATGTGATCTAGGATCTAGCATTAACATTATGTCTAAAGAACATTATGAAAAGCTGTTTTACACTAAACTAGTACCAACTTCTGTATTTGTGCAACTAGCTGATCAAACAACTTGCTACATAGAATGAGTATTTTGTGATGTTTTGGTGAAAGTAAGAAACAACTTTATGCCTGCTGATTTCATGATTTTAGACATGGGTAATAGGGACAACTTACCCCTCATTCTTGGCCGACCTTTCTTGAATACTGTGAATGCATGTATATTTGTTGCTAGTGGTAGCATAGATTTCTATATAAATGGGAAGAAAGAAAGATTTGTTTTCTCTTGTGCACCGCACCATGCAACTAACATGCACGAAAATAAGAGTCGATCCATGAGGAGGAGAAAACCAAGAATCTAGAGAAACAAGAAAGACAGAGATGCGGTTAAGAGGGAACCATCATCTACAGCCTCTACACCAGACCCCACTACCGTCAAAGAAGGACAAGATGAGAAGAAGATATCGGTCAAGGAAGAACCTCCTTCCAAGGAAGGACAGCTATGGGAGTAAGTATTCTATCTTTCTCTTTAATTACTGCATTGACATATTTCCCTTCTTCATGCATTGAATCAATTAATTGTTAGAAACATATTTAAATTTATGTCTTGCATTTAATAAAGACCATTTTAAAAGAGAGATTAAAAATAATAATAATATATAATAATAATAAAATAAAATATAAATTTAGTTTATCATAGTAGCAATAAATGAAAGTAGAATAAAAAGCAAAACCTAGTGATCATAATAAGATGCAAAAGAGGAAACAACCCGACCAAGAGGAGAATCCGATCCTGAAGAAGAAGCTAGCTTGGGGGAGCCGTCATCCTCGTCAAGGTATGGTTTATATCCCTAGCATTTCATTACTTAATTATTGTGAGTTATAATGTTCTTGCATAACAATAAATAAATGAAAATAATGATAAGATGATATGTCTTTGTTAGAAATGATGAACAATTGCTCAATGATGATTTGCAAGTCTTGTCATACAATCCTTGTTATGAAAGTTTTTTAGTGTGATATCTGAATTCTGTCTTAAGTCAAACACTATTGTGGGTTGCACATGCTAATAACTTAAGTTATGCTCTTGCAAGATTGAAATTGGTATAAGTAGAACTAAACCTGACCTAAGGAATGAGTGAGAACCAACTAGAGATTTTGATTTATAAAATTCAAATTCTTGCTCAAGATTCGTTTACGGAATTAAATACCTACCATCAAGCCATACATCCACAACCAACTAAAACCACCAAAAGAAAGAGCCCTTGTCTGCTTTGAGCTTGTTTAGACCTTATTTGATCTAGGTAGAGAAACTTGTCATACTCTTTGATCAAGATCACGTACACATGCCGCCTATGTATTACTTCTACACTGGAAGTATACATCTATGCTCCACACACCAATTGAGACAACAAACCACAATCAACTTTTATCCTTTTGATAGATGGGGAGTATAGGTTACTGAAAAAAAAGAGAGCAAGTGCTCAAGAAAAACAAAAGAGATAAATGTCCCATGGGCAGGTGCCCATATATCCTTTCTTTAAAAAAAACTATGTATTCAATAAACTTGCTCTCCCCTGTCTAAGGCAAAGGAATAAGTCTCAAGGAGCCCACCAAATAATTTACACTTGCACTTCTTGATCATGTTTTATGACTTGTTGCTTCCTGTGATTTAAGAGTCTAATCTTGCAATACATTCAGTTCAAATATGCTTTTGTTCCAATCTCATAAACCCCACATAAGCTTAGAATAGACATGAAAAGCTCTTTTGAGCTCTTGTGAGGTCCATCACACTAAGGAGTGGTTGAGAGTACCATTAAGGGAACCAAAGCAAGATTTTCTTTTTCAAAAGAATAAAAACTCTCTAGTGAATGGTTTTCACTCTACCCAAGTAAGGGATGAAGTATCTACTTATCTATGCTATCTTGTTTTTGCATGACCCATGGTGAAAAAGCTATAAGTCCCATATAGTTAAGACATAAGATGAATTTCTGAATCATGCTTAATACTAGAATAAGTGTTGGTTTATATGCAAGATCTTTGTGAATTGTTACATTAAGGAAATTCTTGATCCAACATTGCCATGTTAAAATCATGTCTTTACTTGAGGACAAGCAAAAGGTTAGCTTGGGGGAGTTTGTTGACGGTCGCTAACACCCTATTTTACCGTCAACATTTCACCCATAATCAAGGTAAAACCACATGAAAAGCAAAGAACCTACCTTGAAACTTACCTAGTTCTACATGTCCTTAGAGAAATCTTGTGTATGCAGGAAAAAATGGTGAAATCAAGAAAAAACAAAGTAAGACAAGACACCTTAGTACCTCAGCTGCCACGTGGGAGCCAGAGGGTGGCGCCCGCCCTGCCAAGTAGGGCGCCCGCCCTTTCCAAAGTGCCAAATGGCACTTGCCACCTCACTGATCCGTGTGCCAACCTCACAAATGGTCTGTGGCATGTTGAAACAATATCAACGGCTCAGATAAAGGCACGAGGATCCGATGGCCCTATCAACAGGGTGCCCGCCCTGTCCAAGTTGAGTGCCACATCCATAATCCGAGGGAAGGTGTCCAGGAGTCATCTACACCATCAAATAAAGTCGGTTTTCATCCGACGCTGATCAAGTGATGTGCCATGGATTGAAGGACCCACATGTCATCCTCCCAGGGGTTGCAAACCGCCTTTCCAAGGCACCAACCGACTTTGCAACCGCCTATGGGGAGAAAGGAGAGCCGTTGGATGCAAGACGGTGGATCCAAGGGGGCGCCCGCCCCCTAGGAGGGCACCCGCCTTGCTCCTTCGTGCCACCGACCTCCAGGAGCTCTACAAGTACCCCTGGTGCATTCCTACACTATAAATAGGACTAGGATCCTCACTTGTAAAGGGGAGACACACAAGAAACACACTAGAAAACACTAGAGAATCCACTTGAGATTCAGCTATGTAGCTCCTCTCTCTCTAGCGAAGCTCTGCTCTTAGGAATAGTGCTAGTTAGAGAAGAGTAGAGTGTTGGAGAGAAGTCAGGAGAAGAAAGAAGTCTGTGGTGGAGCCGGGCTTGTCGGCGACCTCCTCTGCGGTGTTCTTCACTCTTATCGGTAATAAAGATCCCCTTCCTCATTTACTTATTGTTATACTTTAAGTAGCTCTATACTTGCTCATTGCTTGGTTAGAGTGCTCTAATTCTTGAGCTCGAGTTAGAGTAGTAAGTTTTATAGATTAAGCGCGGTGCTTAAGCTATAGCTTACCCTTGAGTGCCGCTAGGCAGTAGTGGTAGGTTTCAGGTGGTGACAGCCCTAGGAACCTCTATATTCCACCACGTTCGGCTTAGTATCCGGTATAAGCATAGGACTTCGGGACGTACGGTGCCTAATCAGTCGAACCCCGGCGAGTTTAGGACTTTGCGTGTCCTAAGTATAGCAGTCTCTTTGGTATAACAATCATTTGATCTTTTACTGAGATAGAGTTGTCCTCCAAAAACTCCAGAGCTACCTAGTGCGTGTTTCCACCTTAGTTATACTTCATTGATTTATCCTTACTAAGGTTATTACCCCATTTATCCATATCTAGATCCTTGACTATCATATCCTTGGAATCACAAACCCCGCCTTCCTTTGGGAAAATATAAATTCGACACCTGGTACTCCCAGGTAAAGTGCTACATGATAATTCTGTACGCTTGCAGAATCCCATCACCTATCCTTTAGAGCTACCCATAGCATTTTTGGCACCGTTGCTAGAAATAACTTTATTCTTAGTAGCAACGTTAGAAGTGTCAACAACCACATACTTTGAGCATAGGGATTAACAACCCTCGTGATTGCGTTGAGAAGTATTGTTACCACTGCTAGAGGATAGATTTGGCTACACTCTTTTGATAGCGTTAGTAACTGTCAACAGACGTGTATCGGAAGAACAGCGGGGAGGTGCTGCCGAAATTCTGTCTCGAATAGGAGCGAAGCATGGAAACTGACCTCTTCTACGCATCCACGGGTGGGATTAGGACCTATCCTCACCTATTAGATGGTAGGCACACCGAGCAGATGCACCATGGCTATATTACTCGCTCATATATGTATATGCCAGAGTATGGAGAACCGTGATTGAATGTACACGGGCCACCCAAGTATGACCCCAGAATGGATTACTAAGACTAATGCTTTCTTGGAGCATTCATTTGGCGAGGCTGCTCAAGGATCGAGTCGGACGCCGTGTCCCTGCCGCAAATGTGACAACCGTGTAAGAAAGACTAGGAAGGCCGTGGGGGAAGATCTTTGCAAGTATGGATTCACGCCAAACTATACCTGCTGGATTCACCATGGTGAAGCCGATCGTATTAGAGAGGAGGTGGTGAGACCATGCCTCGAGGCTTTTGATGGAGATGCCGGGGTAGTAGACTGGATGGATGACTTTCACGAGGCACGGTTCGGTGAAGGATTGGAGGATGAGCCAGAGGAATCCGCAAAGGTGTACTATGCTATGCTGGATTCGTCCTAGAAGCCTCTTCATGAGAAGACAATGGTTTCGCAACTGGATGCCATTGGACGCCTAATGTCGTTCAAGTCGCAGTGTAGCATGAGTCGAGGCCACTTCGATGGCATGTTGGCAGTTTTTGGATCTCTGCTTCCGGAGGGTCACATACTGCCGAAGAACTTGTACGAGTCACAGAAACTTCTTCGTGCACTTAAGATGCCGTATGAGCACATTCGTACTTGTCCGAATGGGTGCGTCCTATTTAGGAAAGATCACGAGAAAGCAACGCACTATCCAAAGTGCAAATCCTCTAGGTATCTGGAGGTCGACACTAGTGATGGCAAGAAGGAGCAACTTGGTATCCCCGCTAAGGTCCTACGGTACCTCCCTGTCATACCGAGGATCCAATCGCTGTACATGACAGAAGAGTCCGCGAAACAGGTGACATGGCACAAACATGGCAAAAGATATAGTACTGGCAAGATGGTACATCCATCGGATGGCGATGCATGGACCCACTTCGATGGCATACATCGTCGTAAAGCTGAGGAGGCTCGGAACGTACGTGTAGCACTGGCAACAAATGGGTTCAACCCCTATGTATTGCTGGCGGCCCCGTACACTTGTTGGCCCGTGTTCGTGATCCCCCTCAATCTCCCCCCCCCCCAGCGTCATGTTTCAACCCAAGAACGTTTTCTTGTCGCTGATAATTCCTGGACACCCGGGGAACAAGATGGGAGTGTTCATGGAGCCACTCATTGATGAATTGATCCTTGCTTGGGAAAAGGGGTACTTACATACGATCGAGCTACAAAGAAGAACTTCACAATACATGTTTGGTACCACTACTCCCTGCATGACTTCCTGGCGTATGGCTTATTCTGCGCGTGGTGTGTTCATGGGAAGTTCCCATGCCTAATATGTAAGACAGCTGTGAGGTTCACTTGGCTGAAGAGTGGTGGTAAGTTCTCTTCGTTCGACCAGCATCGTCAATTCCTTCCTCTTGAGCATGCATTCCAGCGAGACATCAAGAACTTCAGGAAAGGGGTTCAAGTTACCGACCTTGCACCTCAAATGATGACCGGTGCCGAGGTCCGTGCTCAGGTAGAGGCTCTCAAAGATGATAAAGAGAAAGGTGATTTTGTTGGATATGGGCAGGAACACCAGTGGACTCATAAATCGGGCATGACTAGGCTCTCGTATTTCGATGACCTCCTTCTTCCACACAACATTGATGTAATGCACACAGAAAATAATATCGCCGAGACGCTTTGGGCCACACTCATGGACATTGCCGATAAGTCAAAGGACAACGTTAAGGCTAGACTGGATCTCGCAACGATGTGCGATAGACCAAAGCAAGTGATGAAGCCTCCCGCGCCCGGCAAGAAATGGAAAAGGACTCCGGTTGATTTCGTATTGAAAAGGACCAAAGGAAGGAGGCACTGCATGGATCCAGTCGCTAATGTTCCCTGATGGGCATACGGCGAATTTGAGTTGGGGAGTGAACTTGTCCACCATGCGAGTGTTAGGGATGAAGAGTCATGACTTCCACATATGGATTAAGCGGCTCCTTCCTGCGATGACCCAGGGATACGTCCCCGAGCATGTGTGGCGCGTGCTAGCAGAGTTGAGCTTTTTCTTTCGCCAGCTTTGTGCCAAGGAGTTATCTCGGGACATCATTGATGACTTGGAGAAAGTGGCACCTGTGTTGTTCTGCAAGTTGGAGATCTTCCCACCCGGCTTCTTTCTGGTGATGCAGCATCTGATTTTGCACCTGCCTTACGAGGCACAAATGGGGGGCCTCGTGCAGTTCCGTTGGTGTTATACAATCGAGAGATGTCTAAAGATTCTTCGGAAAAAGTGTAGAAACAAAGCCAAAATTGAGGCTAGCATGGCAGAGGCATTCATTCTTAAGGAGGTGTCAAACTTCACAACATCATACTATAATGACAGCCTTCCCAGCGTGCACAATCCCCCCCTCGTTACAACGCCGAAGAGAGTTCATCGAACTTAGCCTTTTCAAAGGGAAACTCGAAAAGGCAAGCGCACTGTGCACCAAGAGCTTAAGATATGATGAGTGGCGCATTATCATGCTTTATGTGTACCATGACGAAGTGAAGCCTTATGTGCAGTAAGTTCTCAATGAGCTTATTACATACTGCACCAAGACCTTATGCGTTATCCTTCATGTATCCACCCCCTTGTCTCTTGTTTTTTTAGGAAATTTCTGAATACATACTAGACAAGGAATATGGCTCCTTCCCCTCAAGAGGAAGATACTCTTCTCAAAGATGGTGTGCCCGATTTCATTTCTTGGTTCAACACGAAGGTACCTGGTTAATTCTTTGCCTTTCCCATTTCGATCATAAGAGCGAGTAATGTAACGATCTATCTGGCCTCACCTTGCAGGCCCACAAAGATAGGGCAATGGATGCTGAGTTGAAAGGGCTAGCCAAAGGCTTCGCCTACAAGGTCAAGACATTCACCAACTATACCGTGAATGGCTATCACTTTCACATAAGCAAATATGAGCGGAGTCGGCCCAATTGGAAAACTACAAATACCGGAGTTTGTACGCCCGGCAACAATGGGCACGACTACTATGGCATAGTAGAAGAAATATACGAGCTCAACTTTGAGTGTTGTAAAGCTCGTAATCCATTCGTATTCAAATGCCATTGGTTTAATCCTAACGTCACGAGAACAACCCCTGAGATTGGACAAGTCAAAATTCGACAGGATTCTGTATATCAAGGAGAGGATGTCTATATTGTGGCTCAACAGGCCACGCAGGTTTATTATCTCCCATGGGCCTGCCAAAAAGACCCCAATCTTATGGGTTGGTACCGTGTGCAGATGGTATCGTCCCGCGGTAGACTACCTGTCCCAAACGATGAGGATTACAATTCTGACCTCCACACACAGGAGTTCTATCAACTAGAGGGGCTAGAAGGAAGGTTTGACATAGACATGTTTTCGCTGATGGGCATGGAAGTAGACAATGACATTGATCGAGGGGATGGAGATGAGGACGAGGGAGAAGAGGTACAAGATGAGAAGGACTTAGAAATGCTTGAGCGATTACAGTTAGACGATGACAATGATGACAATGGTGGAGACGAGGACGAGGGAGAAGAGGTGCAAGTTGACAATGTTGATAGTGATGACGACGACTATGATCCAGCCGCTGCCGATCGTGAAGAATATTTCTAATTCATGTAATACTATAACTATTATTATTATTATTATTATTATTATTATTATTATTATTATTATTATTATTATTATTATTATTATTATTATTATTACTAATACTACTACTACTACTACTATGTTCCATTCATTTTGCATCTCTTTATAAGTACTTTGTAATATAACTGTGCTAATTAGTTTACTCTATGATATTGCAGGCACTCGACAAAATGCCGGGCGGAAGGCAGGGCCGTCGTGCGGTCAACTCTCTCTACATGAGGGACCGGTCACCACCCCACGCTGATGAGGAGCCTTTGCCGGAGCCGGCGCGGAGGAGGTCGAGGACCGGCCGCACCCGCGGCCGTCCGAGGACGCGCGTGGAACCGACTCCCACCCCGCCGATGGACGAGGACGACCAGGCGGTGGACCTCCAGACAGGAGGGGTGACACCTCCTCTGACTCGTCGGGCCATGAGGAGGGAGCGACCGCGACAGTAGGGGGTTCCACTTCCACTACTGATTCTAGCTCTACCTCGTCCGGAGTCTACTTGCGCGGGCCGTCGAAGCTCCCGGCGTGGCCGATCCCACTGCACCAGCGCCCGTTGATTCGCCTCCAGGGCGATGAGTACGTTTCATTTCACTACTATTTCATATAACATGTGTTGGTATTTTTAACATCACTTCACGTTAAGTTGTCATCCCTAACATGATGCCAAAAACTAAAGATAAAATAATCTTCACTTGCCTCCTAAAAATAATACTATAGAATATATGCGCAAGGGCACAAATAATTCTCCCATTGTACCACTTCACCCGGTAAGTATTCCGAGTATCGTTGATTTGTTTTGTGCCAAAGGATAAAGAGGCATTCTACTCATTAGGATAATCTACTATAATGATTGGAAAGATAAATATGCAGACCCATGATAACCCATAACTTTAATGTTTTAGCGATAAATAAGTCAATGATAAATGATAAATGATAACTGAGTAAATGAGCTAAATGGTATTTCAGAGATAGAATATAGAGACTCACTAATGTAATAAGACAATCTCGAGATTCGGCTAAAGTAAAGGAAACATATGTAATTACTAAATACAAAGTCTATAGCCTACGCCACATTACATATTTTCATTTATAGCATAATCAACTCAGAAAACATTATAAGGAGCATCATCTAATGAGGATATTAAGACACAAGGGTCACCTCCTTCGCGACCGCGCTCTGCTCGTCCTACGTACGGGGGTGGACTATAGAAGAACCAATGCAGCTGTCACCTACGCAGACTACCACACGACCCGGCACGTCAGGGTGCCTCCGTAGGTACACAATATATCTAGACACCACGTCTACATAATGTATACCACCTAACTCACTCGAGTACTGAATTAGGCGCTTTACGATCAAATGACAATAATCATTACCAATAACAACTATATCGAATATGCAACTAGAATAAACTAAGAACTGAATAAGTAGCAATATATTAAAATAAAGTAAAGTCATAATGAGATACAAGATAAGATTACCGATCTCCAGACGAATAGATCTGGAATGCCCAGCGTAGCGTCCAACTCTACCTGAACCTTACTAGACGCCTAAACTATAAACTTGAAGAACTAGAGCCCTATTTCTAATCTCTGGACACCCTAACTTCTGTCTACTCTTGACAAATGAAGCAGGAGGAATGAATTGATGCTCTGGGAGGGGGTCTGCCCCTCTATTTATAGCCCGGTGGGATGAACGTGCGCCGTGGGATCAAACCGACTTGAACAAAGGGCCCAGATGACTCCAGAGAGGCGGTGGAAGAAGACTCCAGAAGGTGGGCCGAAACCCTAAGGGGGGCGCTGGCCGGCCCCACCCTGGTGGGGTTCGGGCCCCGATCGCTTCGGGTGTGTTCTGAACTCTTCCAGGGTCTTCGTGATGATGTTTTCTTTGCGGTTAAGTTTTGTGATAATTAAGAACTTTAATCCTTCTTTTAAGCCTTTCTGAAATAATCCCTGGAAAATACAAAATTCACTGAAACTCGTGAAATTTGTCAGTAATAACCCCTATGCTTCTATTATTATCCTTCCCTTGACATTAGTTGACGGTATAAAATTGGTACTTAACGACCGTCAACAACACCCCCAAGCTAAGTCTTTGCTAATCCCTTAGCAAAGTTGACTTGAAATAATTTATTCTGGGTTCCATAAAAATGTATAACTCCCAACAAATACTTAAATATTTAAACAGAAATTCTTCTCCGGATTGAAATTCATTAATCCATCTTTCAAACTTATTCCTACTCTTTTCAATCGTGGGGCTTCTAAACTAGATCTTGGGTAATTGAGAGGCAGAATAATCAAGCAAGCACTATGTCTTTCATCCTTTGTTTCAACCATTGCTTCAGGTTTTTTTTAATAAGTATATAATTTTTATTTAGGAAATAATGAGAACCTACTAATAAGATTGCAGAGGACTACTAAGCTGTACATCATGATTGAATGTGTGAATGTGACTAAATTTCATTTTTGAACTCCTATGCATTATCCTCTCTTTTCTGTCTTTCTGAAGTGTGTAGCCTATCTCCCAAGCGGATACTTTTTGTACTCATTTTTTTCCTCTCAGGCGGGTGTCTTTGCACCCATTATTTTTCTCTCTTTTTTTTGGCACATACCCTTTTGACATGGCATCTTTTAGGCTCATATTTCTTTGGTATGGCATCTTTTTAGTTTTATAACCCACACTCTCTGTTGTACTTCTAAGAGAGAGACTTGTGCATAAAGCGAAAACTTTTTGTGCATGCGAATTCAATCATAAATGCATAACAAAATAGTCTACTTTAAATCATATTAGCAGAACAAATTATTATATTTGTTTTTTATTTTAATTTTTAAAATGTCTGGAGCTTAGGTGTCACTCAGAATGAAATAAATGGTAACTCAAACCTTTTTATATCATATCCGCCAATTACTTAGAAAAGCTTATGCTACCCACTGATATCAAGTTTCAGAATAAATTTTTATGGTAGATAAAATTCATGCAATTCGTAGGAGAATTTAAATTTAAACACTAAGCAATTGCAGGAGATTATATTTAAACAATTTAAATATCTTTTTGATTTTTCTCTAACTTTAAGTTCTAATTATTCTAAAACTTAATTATACAATCTTATTATTTTTTTTGGAATTTTATTTTTTTACACAAGTAGGAATTTAATGCAATAACTAAAGAAAGCAGTAATTTTTATTTAGTTTTCTTGTTGTTTTTAGCAATATTAAAATTGGCAGAATTAAAGACTGAATTAAATACTGAAATAAAAGGCATATATAAAGGTAAGAGGTACTCACCTAGCGGGGATCTCTCCCAAGCTGGATATTGCTCAGTAATGTGGTGGAGGTGGCGGCGGGTATCCCATCTGATGTATCAAATACTCCATTCCGCTCTGCGTCTGCTGCTGTCCCTGATAGATTTGATCAAGTCGTTGGTCCGTGCTGTGCTGCCATTGTTCATGCTGGTAGAACCTGTCGTCGACCTGCTGCTGCCACTCCTTCTGCTGGTGCAGTGTGTTACTTATTGCGTTCTGTCCCTGTTCAATGTTAGTGAGACGCATAAATAAAGCTCGGAAATCATTAGCGGTAGCTGTAAAGTGCTGCTTAGGTGGCCGATAGTAGTTATCTTCTGGTGGTGCGTGGAACGGATACGGTCCACCGGTGGTGAAATCCGTGTTCTCGCGTGTAAAAAAAGATGCTCGTCCTCTCTGAAAATCAGTTGCTCCCCAACCCGCTGCTGCCGCTGCCGATGAAGATTCTCCTTACTGAAATGTGGGCTGTTCCTCCCATCCTGCATGTGCAGTCCACTACTGGCGTGGCTCCTGCGTCGATACCTGTTCACCAAAATCAACATAGTGGGAATAAGCTGGCCCAGATGGTGCTGCGTCAGTTCCAGTGAAATTAGTTCTCGGCGCCCTGCTGATGCGCGCGGACGGACACCTGCCAAACATTAGCTCTAACAGCTGGAAAAATAAAATTCTGAACAGAATAAATTTCTAACTCCCTGTCTGGCAGTTCGTACTCATTGTCATAATTTTTATAAATCATAACTATTTTATTATTTCGGCGTTTGAGCATGTGAGCACGAAAGAAAAAATCATAACCAATAATTCTGCGGGCATCAGAAATATAAACAAGGGAAGCATTTGATAATAAATCTAGCCCTGCAGCTAAATGTGTAATTCAGAAAATAAAAGAAATGCTGCACTTTCTTAAGGAAGGGACAGTTCTCCAATAATTCAACATCATTTTTACAGGTGACGCCTTCCTCTTTTCAATCATGATATATAACAAATGTAGCTCATCTTGTTTAATAGTATTTAACTCCTCTCTAAGATAGAATGTAAAAGCTAGCCATTTAAGCATGAATCTTAGTGTGGGGTGACGAACTTGTTCAGTAGTATATTTTTGTTTTCTCTCTGGTTTCTTTGCAGTGATACTCTCCCAAAAATTATCTTTATCAAAGTCTTGGAGAGTTTCAACTATATTGACCACATACTGATTATTGAATCCTAATGCTAAACTAAGAGTTTTTCATGAGAGGGTGAAAGGTTTATTAAACATTCTAAAGTTAACCTCATCATCATTGAAGTCTAGGGTGCTGATAAGTTCTATAGTGAGTAACTTGCTACCCTGCTCATTAATTTGCCATGCATTTTTCCTTCCAACATTTCTAAAAATAAGCTCAAACTCGGAATCCATTCCGGTTTCACGGAGCAAAGTGGCATAAAAAATTGGAGTATGCATAAATTTCTTGTTTTTAACCACATTTAATATCTCCCTCTGCGGTCTAGTTGGTAATGAAATTTGAGTGATGCTTGTGAGCTCATACCTCTCTTCCGGTTGGGAAGAGGATGACGGATTATCATACGTGAAGGGTGACGGAGGATCGATATTCATGTCGGAGCCGACGAACGATGGCACTTGAGATGATGATTGACTTTGTGTTGTGCGGCGTGAGAAGGCTCTTCCAAGGGATCGAATGGCACCTTTCATTCTATTGCTCATCTTGCCTGTAAAATGAAGAACAGGAAGAACATGGCAAGAACGAACATGAACACAAGAACAAAACAAGAACAAACAAGAACAAGTGGAGAGAAAGAGTCAAGTGATAATTTCTCTTCTAGGTCTTCTTGCTAATCCTCTTTTCTACTCTTTCTCTTGCTTAAACTTGAACCAAATGAAGAGTTTGTGAGAGTTTGAAGTCACGAGCAGCAAGGCAACGTAGCTATTTGCTCTCTGGAGTGTATGTGAGTGAGTGAGTGAATAAAAGAAAGGAGAGGCAGAGAAGTGGAGGAGGGACGCCCGCCGGCGAGGCCTTGGGGCCGGCCGGCCCCACCTGGTGTGCTCTGGCTATCAACTTTTGAAAATGTCGACACCACCTTCATCTACTTCCAAATGCATGTGATTGCTTTCTCTGGTGAATGAATAAATGTTGGGTAGTGCATGCATGAATAATGGAGTTTGGATGGTAGTGAAAGGTGGTGGTTGCATGATGTGACTTGATGTGATGCTGGTGGGTCCTACATGTTTCCCATATTTATACCGTATAAGGACACAAGAATGAAAAACTAAATTACTTTTATGAATCTATGAAAAATTAGAATTCTAATGATGGTCTTTTTATAATTTTCTGTCACCACAGTAAATTTCACTGACGGGGGTTTAACACTCCGTTAGTAATAATCACATGGGGCTTAAGCTTTAATCATGCTATGCTTATTTTTAGTTCTTTTTAATAATGCAATTTATGAGAAAGTAAATATGCAAATTTTAATGCAAAAATTAAATTACCGATAACTACCGAGTTACCTCCCGGCGAAGGTTCAAGTTTTTGAGTCCGCCGATCCGGACTTCTCCAGTTGAATTATTCTTAATGATTCATCTCCGGTGTCGGAGATGTTGTTGCATCTTGTTCTTCATGACACTTCAACGTTTGGCATTGCTCCAATCTTGACTTGAATGCGAATCGCACTTCTTGCCCATTGATGGTAAATGTGATCTCTCCAGCTCCGACGTTGATGGTTGCATTTGCAGTGTTTAGGAATTGTCGCCCGAGGATGAGGGGTATCTTCCTCTCTTACTGCATGTCAAGTACTACAAAATCTACGGGAATGAAAAAGTTACGGATTTTTACCGGAATATTTTCTGCGATTCCTGCGGGATAGCGAACCAATTGGTCAGCTAATTGCAAACACATCGTGGTTGGTGTGAGCGTAGAATAGTTGAGTTTGTCGAAGACGGTCTTGGGCATGACGCTGACACTTGCTCCAAGATCACATAAAGCATTCTCGAACATCTGGTCTCCTATTGATCAATCAATAGTGGGACACCCTGGATCCTTCTTCTTAGTAGGAGAAGAACTCAGAATTGCCTCACTACACTCCTCCGTTAGCTTGACAACTTCAGTAGAAGGTAGTGGTCCTTTATTGTTGAGGATAGTTCGAAGATACTTCGCGTATGTAGGTACCTGCATGGCATCTAACAACGGAATATTGACATATAACTTCTGAATTACCTCTACAAATTTACCAAATTGATCATCCGTTTTAACTCTTCTTCTTCTGCGTGGAAACGGTAGGAGGGTTGTGTCATGAAAATCTTGAGTTAATTCTTGATCTTGTAGTTCAACTGGCGGTGAAGGTGGTATAATTTCTTCTTCTCTGTTGTCCTTTTCAATCTTTTCTTCTACCTGCACTAAATGTGATGGTCTACGTGCCCCTTTTGGGTAAGGTGGATCACGTGTAGACTTACCTCCTCTAGTAGATATTCCTTTTATTTGTTCATGGTTAGTGGTAAACAAAGTAGAAGATAATTGTGCAATTTATAATTCTATCTTTTTATTAAATAATATTTGATCTTTAACAACAGAAGAAAAATTATCCAATTTAGAATTAATTCCTTCTAAAACTTTATCATTAAAAGCAAGCTTCTTATAAATACTTTCATTAATTCTAGCTTATTCTAATATTAATTCTCTCAAGAGTGGTTGCCTATGATTTGAGAAATTAGTATTGCCTTGGTACTTATCTTGACTGGTTGACCGAGATTGGTTCCATCCTTGCTTCTGAGAAGTGGACTTGATGAATGTACTAATAACTTCTGGGAAATTTGCAAACTCAATTCCTAAAGATCCTTCATATTGATTCTGAGAATTGAATGCATCTTGAATAGCTTGACGATATATTTTATGATTGGCTCTTTGCTCTAACCAGTTCAACAGTACATCCATCTTGGTTGACAGTGCACACACTTCCTCTGGAACTTCTTCACTCTTATGGCATGTCTGAGTGTTGTTTGTCCAATTCTGATTTTCTGCTATCCTTTTCATAATATCTTCAGCTCTTTCAGGAGTGAGTGACATAAATGGTCCTTCAGCAGTGGCATCTAGTTGCTCACGTGACCTTTGAGTTAGTCCATGAAAAAATGTTTGCATGACCAACCACTATTTCATTCCATGATGTGGACAATCTGATATGTAATTTTGAAAACGTTCCCAGACTTCTGAAATAGATTTACCTTTCTGCTGACAAAATTCTGAAATCTTTCCTCGTAGAGTATTGGTTTTGCCTACTGGAAAAAACTTTTCTAGGAAAGCTTTTGAACATTCTACCCATGTCTTGACTCGATCTTTATTCTGATAAAACCACTGCTTCCCTTTTCCCTCCAATGAGAACGGAAACAAACGAAGTAGCACGACGTCTTGAGGAATGCCTTTGATGTTGATGGTGTTGCCAATTTCCAGGAAATTCTGTAGATGGATACTTACATCTTCATCTTTCTTTCCAGTAAATGTGATAGCTTGCACCATTTTGATGAGGCTTGGCTTGATCTCATAATCATGATTTCCAATGTTAAAAGTTGGCCCAACGCGAATATTCTCAGTGCTTGGGGCAGAGAATTTACGTAGAGTCTTCTCAGCCATGGCTTCACAAAATAATGTAAGACCCTTCTTCCTATGGTTATTCCTGATTGATAAGAGTTAAAGTACAAACCAATCCTGTACTTACCCTATATAAGATATTTTAAACATAAACGAAACACGGGTAAGTCTGCTAAAACAAGAGGTTATGGTTATCTCTAAGTATTTATGTCTAAAGTTATTTTTATGTTTTTCTATTAATATTATCTATGAAGAACTCTCCTATATGAAATTCTAGAATAAATATCCTGGCGAATAAAATCAACGAACTAAATAAATTATCCTAATGAATACAATTGCCATCCTCGGCAACGACGCCAGAAATGCTTGTTGGTATTTTTAACATCACTTCACGTTAAATTGTCATCCCTAACATGATGCCAAAAACCAAAGGTAAAATAATCTTCACTTGCCTCCTAAAAATAATACTATAGAAAATATCCGCAAGGGCACAAATAATTCTCCCATTGTAGCACTTCGTCACCCGGTAAGTATTCTGAGTATCGTTGATTTGTTTTATGCCAAAAGGATAAAGAGGCATTCTACTCATTAGGATAATCTACTATAATGATTGGAAAGATAAATGTGCAGACCTATGATAACCCATAACTCTAGTGCTTTAGCAATAAATAAGTCAATGATAAATGATAAGTGATAACTGAGTAAATGAGGTAAATGGTATTCCACAGGTAGAATATAGAGATTCACTAATGCAGTAAGACAATCTCGAGATTTGGCTAAAGTAAAGGAAACCTATGCAATTACTAAATACAAAGTCTACAGCCTACGCCACATTACACATTTTCATTTATAGCATAATCAACTCAGAAAACATCATAAGGAGCATCATCTAATGAGGATATTAAGACACAAGGGTCACCTCCTTCGCGACCGCGCTCTGCTCGTCCTACATACGGGTGGTGGACTACAGAGGAACCAACGTAGCTGTCACCTACGCGGACTACCACACGGCCCGGCATGTCAGGGTGCCTCCGTAGGTACACAATATATCTAGACACCATGTCTACATAATGTATACCACCTAACTCACTCGAGTACTGAATTAGGCGCTTTACGATCAAATGACAATAATCATCACCAATAACAACTATATCGAATATGCAACTAGAATAAACTAAGAACTGAATAAGTAGCAATATATTAAAATAAAGCAAAGTCATAATGAGATACAAGATAAGATTACCGATCTCCAGACGAACAGATCTGAAATCCTGAGCGTAGCGCCCAACTCTACTTGAACCTTGTTAGACGCCTAAACTATGAACTTGAAGAACTAGAGCCCTATTTCTAATCTCTGGAAACCCTAACTTCTATCTACTCTTGACAAATAAAGCAGGAGGAATGAATTGGTGCTCTGGGAGGGGGGTCTGCCCCTCTATTTATAACTCGGTGGGATGAACATGCGCCGTGGGATCAAACCGACTTGAACAAAGGGCCCAGATGACTCCAGAGAGGCAGTGGAAGAGGACTCCAGAAGGTAAGCCAAAACCCTAAGGGGGGCGCCGGCTGGCCTCACCCTGGCGCTGGCCGGCCCCACCCTGGTGGGGTTCGGGCCCCGGTCGTTTTGGGTATGTTCTGGACTCTTCTAGGGTCTTCATGATTATGTTTCCTTGGTGGTTAAGTTTCATGGTAATTAAGCACTTTAATCCTTCTTTTAAGCCTTTCTGGAATAGTCCCTCGAAAATACACAATTCACGAAAACTCGTGGAATTTATCAGTAATAAACCCTATGCTTCTATTATTGTCCTTCCCTAGGCATTAGTTGACGGTATAAAATTGGTACTTAACGACCGTCAACAACATGTTGACTCTTAATGACTAACAATTGTTATTAATGACTTTTGCAGCAACTGGGAAGTTGTGTCCGGGAAGGGTCGGCACATCAATGGCACGCTGGCTTACCTACGCTGGCCTAGATTTGGCAGCACTACCCTGGGATGGTCACCTACGCTGGGGTACCTTCGCCGCCCTGGACGTGGGACCACTTCCATGCCGCTGAGGACAGCGAGCACGGCACTGTAGCGGCGCGGATCAAGGCCGAGTTCTGGGTGAGTCTACGTCACACTAAATTGGTCAATACTTTGTATTCGCTCTAAAAATAATTAAACAATACATGATGTCTGCATGCAGGACTTCTACAGGGGCGACGCTGGGTTTGAGGCCCAGGCAGCGCGCGTGCAGGACAAGGTGTGCAGGTCCCGACTCTCGGACCTGTACTACGAGACGCGGCTCCAGTGCATCATCAACTACAACGCCGACGTCCTTGAACAGGTAGTGAGAAAGCGCGATGCCAGGAGCATGACGCTCACGAGAGAGCAGTACCTCTTGGTAAGTAGTACTTTCATGAATAACAGGTTGGCTTCATTTCATCTTCTGACATATCAATAACTTGATGGCATGTCCTGATTGGTGCACCAGGCACCGCCTCTGCTGGGAGGCCATTGTGGACAGGTGGCTCTCGTCCGAGTGGGCGGAGAAGCACAAGATCCCTCGGGACTGCCGCCTGCAGATGGGTGGGACGCCACACCACCAAGGCAACCAGAGCCTCAGCGCGTACGCTAAGACATGGGTAAACTTCTTTGTGCTTTCATCATTTTTTATATATTCTAACACTCAATTCTAACTACTTGTAATCGTCTTTGTGTTTTTCTTGCAGTCCCAGGCGCATCAGGGCCAGGAATGCAATAAGTTCATGGCGTACGCCCTGCCACACAAGGGCAAGGCGACGGTCCCGGACGTCACCTACAACCCGGCGGACGGCCCCAAGGCGTACACCAACGCGAACGTCCACAGCAAGCTTAGCGAGTACACCTCGGCGGCTCGCCAGCGCCATGGTGAGGACTTCAATCCGGCCCACCAGCCCCTGGACACGGACCTCGTGATGAGGCTGGGAGGAGGGAAGCAGCACGGTCGGTACTGGATGGCGGACAGCACTGTCGACTCCTCCTCTGTTGCCAGCCTCACCGATATTCGAGTAAGGAGCACGAACTCCTCCCTCCCCATACGCCCTCGGCAGTCGAGCTCACAGCAGCAGCTGGAAGAGCTCCAGGTTACTACTCACAAACTCATCATTCATTGTTTTTACACATGTACCTTTCCTTTGCATTGTTTAATCTTTGCGGTTAGAATGTTACAGGAGAACATGCGGAGGTTGCAGGCCCAGCAGGCGGCACAGGTGGAGGCCCAACGGCAAGCGATGGAGGCCCAGACGGAGGCCCATCGGCTGGAGATGGCGGCTGTACAACTACAGAGGGCGGCCGAGGAGCAGAGGATGCGGGACATGTTCAGCTTCATGGCGAGCCTGCAGGCCTTGCCAGGTGTGGTCGTGCCTCCGTCGCTGCTCGCTCCAGTTGTGCCACCTGCTCCTCCTTTTCTAGGGACTCCGATTATTATGTGAACCTGTTGATTCCTTTAGCTTTTGTACCCATCCTACAAATACTCATGATTTCGCTTCTCCTTTGTGCAGCCACAGTCGGCGGGTTCGGCCCCGACTCCAGACGGTGACCCTTCTCCAACGTTCGGGTGGCCAACTGCCCCTCCTCCACAGTCCGAGAACACGTGGCCAGGACCAGGATGGCAGTAGGTACCTTTCTTCATGTTCTTCAGACTTTTTCAAAATCCAGACTTGTGTTCGTAATGTACTAGAGACATATTTATATGTATGTGATGGATTATGTATTATATACGATGGATTATGGACGATATGTGTGTGTGATGCACGATAGATGCATGATATATGTGAATTTCGTGGATTATGGATGATTGGATGATGAATGTGATATATTATGTGCTGTGTGTGATGATGTATATGATATATATGTGATGTGTCTCTTTGTTTTGGTGGAAAGCAAAAATAAAAAATAAAAAGCATTTTTGACCTCTTTGCCGAGTGCCACACTCGGTAAAGAGGCCTTTGCCGAGTGCCATGGCTCTAACACTCGGCAAATTTGGAAAACCTGAGAGCTAGTTTTCTAGATTCGTCAAAGAATTTTTAAAAAAATTAAAATTCTTTGCAGAGTGCCACCCCAGCGGCACTCGGCAAAGAGTTTTTTAAAAAAACAGACGAGCCATTTTCTTTGCCGAGTGCCACCTCAGTCGGCACTCGGCAAAGAGACCGTCAAAGTTGACGGTTGACATTTTTTCTGTAGAAATCCACTTGACTTCTTCGGTTTTCTGACAGAAGCGACAGACCAGCAACACAGGTAAGCCCCAGTGCATTTAAACCCCTCCTTGTCATTTATAAAATATTTATCACTTTGAGTAAAACTATTACATTAAGTTGTTAGGAGTTGAGTGATAACCCAATTGATGCATTACCATCCTTGACCACTTGAATATCACCCCTGAAACCTGATTTAAAATGAAAATATTTAAAAAAATTTAGCCCTGCTTAATTAACTAGAGTTTTGCATAAAATGCTATTTTCCGAGTTATGATGATATACTATTGATGAATAATAAAGAAATAAAAAAGGAATATTGATTTGCAACCATTCGGATGACTTGCACTTGGGTTAGAGTCCCAATGTATTCCAGCCGATGGATTGAAAACCGTTCGAACGACTTTGCACTTTGGGTTAGAGTCCCAATGCATCGACGCCGACTGAAATGGAAACGAAAATGAGTATGTTCGGTTGATGTGCACTTGGGGCGGCGCCCCCATGTCTTATCGCGGACGTGCATGGATTTGAAAACCGTTGGGTAACTGTGTACTTGGGTTAGAGTCCCAATGCATGGTCATCGACGGAAAAGAATTAGGGACCGTTCGTTGTAGGCTTGCTGGATCGAGACTTTGCAACTAGCCAGATACTCCGGGAAGCCTAGTCTCCGGTGGCTCTACTACTTGAACCGATAACCATGCACTGGAAGTGGAGAGATGACGAGAGTAGCGTGTACTCTCGTAGCCGGTGTGCCTGGAGACGAGAGGAGTACTGTGCTCTCGGGTGGCGTAGGACCGGTTTAGGTTTTGGAAAAGCCGTGCTAGACAGGGTTGGCATATGCAAGCTTAGGTGCTACATATGCAGTGTGGATAGGGATCCCCAGCTAGGTATTTTATCGATTTGAATCGTCGTTGCTCCTCGGTTAATGGAGACTTGATCGACTGCCCTACCCCGAAAAGTGGTTCGGAACTAGGTTTTTGAGAATGAATAAGTAATTGGAATTGAAGGATACATGTGAAATAACTGAGATTCACGGTTCTTGATTAAAATAATATTGAGTTAAAATATTGAAAATAGGATTCAAGATTAGTAATGCTTTTCTGCAAAAATTCTTTGACTCTTGCTAAAGCCTTACCTTGACTCCCCTCAGCCAGCATTCCTCAGTCTCCTCTCCATTTTCTTTAGTCGGGTAAGTCTTGCAGAGTACCCCATGTACTCAGGGTTTGTTAACCCCCTGTTGCAGGTAAGTCGAGTGTACAATTCTGCGTGAGACCGTGCCGGTTGGCGGATCGAGCATGGATGATGATGTGTCTATGATATAACCCCTGGGCAGGTCTAGTTATATGATGCTACTCCACTACAAAACTCTGGTTCAGGATAATGTAATTTATATTCGTAAACCTATGGTTATGTAATACTTCCGCACTCTTTACTCTGATTCATATTATTCGTGTAAGCTGTTGTAATACTTGTAAGGTCTTTACAATGAGATCCTCGGGGAAGTCAGGGTTTCCGTGGAAACCCGGCAGGCTTCCTAGATTACGGGGAACTCGTGCACAGTAATCGGAAGTCCTTAGGGACGATGATGGTGCACGTGGGCCTGGTGATTTAGGCGGTTCTGTCATAGAATGGTATCAGAGCATTTCATTGTAAAGTACTTGCAGTATTACTTTACAAAAACTTCAAAATGATTTGGAATGAGTGAAATTAATGGGGTACTTTGGTCCGAGTTGTTTCTGAACTTTCCTTATTCATTCTATACAATCTTTCCTTGAATATTTCTATAGATCCTTAGTCACGTTTTGAGCTTAATAGTGGATTAGCACATTAAGTATGCCCTATGTTGAAAAACATTAAGTGCACGTCACTCTAGTATTTAATTGGTATATGCGTATATATCAGAATATTCTGATTCGCGTTGCTCATGCATCATGACAATACAACTATTAAAAATTTCCCCGATATGAAGTATTTATATAATTTCTAAAAGAAAACTTACTTCAAAATATATTTTTGTTAAAAATAAATTCTACCCTTCTTCTAAGCAGATGGATCCGCAAGACCCTGCCACTGGAATTGACGAGTGCCTAGCTATGTTTGGAACC
This sequence comes from Eremochloa ophiuroides, assembly GCA_038502445.1. NCBI lineage: Eukaryota > Viridiplantae > Streptophyta > Magnoliopsida > Poales > Poaceae > Eremochloa > Eremochloa ophiuroides. The sequence continues at coordinate 1,434,217 of JAHLJS010000005.1, forward strand.
CCTACAGTGTTGTGGCAGTTACTACAGGAAGTAGGCTACTCAGAACCACCCAAGTATCGTTGGTCCCGTACTATTCTCCTTGGTTGGCCGTGGTACGAAGTGTCCCTCCGGATCTCAGCTTGTACCACTGGTCCGTTTTGGCCAGCTTGGGTAAAGTGGAAACAAATCCATCTCGCTATGTTGTAACATGATCTACGATTGTGATACAATATAGTAACCTGGAATCTCCTGTAACTCACAACCACATGAGATTCTGAAGGATGTATACTCGTATCAAGGTCTATGGTCACTTTTCATCATAGCACAATCGATATGCTTTATCTCTTTTTTCTGAGGTTAATGTAATTGTGTTCTATGATGGTATCTCGACCCGTGACTATGGTGCTGTGTTAAAACTTGAAATCTTCTGTGGACTACAGCCTCATAAGATCTTACCAGGGTACGCACTGGTATCATAGTCGGTGCTCCTGAACCATTATAGCTCACAATTAATGTGTCCTCACTCTCCTTGAAATCACCCTAAAATAATACTCCTCGTAAAGGTTTATTTTGTAGAAGTAAATTTTAAAGTTTTTAAGTGTGAGAGACAACTGATTAGGTCAAATGAGAATCTCCCTTATAACAGATAGGAACAGAAGTGTGGGCTAATAGCTTATCAACTCAAGCCTCTGAACACCTATCAGCTGCGCAAAATGTATTTCATGTATCACCACTTGAGAAGTGTCTTCAAGTGCCAGATCGAGTTATTGACTTGGTAGGAGTGGATTGAGCTAGATCTGACACGCTCCAAGTATTCAGTGTGAGACGTAGACCAGAAAGAGTCGTGTTACTCAAAGGACCACAACAAGATGGTACAAAGTACAATGAAGTCAGCATTCAGAAGGAGAAGCTACCTAAGAAACACAGAATTGACTATCTAAAAGCTTTACTAAGTTCTTTGCCACTCTATAAACGTAACTTGTCCTTTTTCAAGTCTTGTAATATATAAAAAAATGTTTACTTGACACATTTTCTTTTTCATTACTTAACCTAAGGCTTTAGCCATATCTTAAATCTCGAGACGAGATTTGTTTAAGGGGGGAAGGATGTAACACCCCTGGTGTTACTGTAACTAAAACCTTCCATGTCATCATGATTGTATACAAATCATTCCGCATAAACTCATTTTTACTGTGCATTCACTAAAATAAATTTTATTACATCATGTGATTATGCATAGGTGCTTTAGAGTGATTATTATGTAAATTTTTGGGTTTGTGTGTGATTATCTAAATCCAATTGGAGAATAAAAAGAAAAACCATTTATAAACCCTAAAACCGACCTCAAACCCAAATTTAAAAACTAAAAGGAATTAGAGGTTGGCCGTTAAATAAAAGTTGTACGTCTTGAAAATTTGAGAAACTTCTATTTTGTACAATTTTGAAGTTATTGAAAATAATTTAAAATTAAACCCTAATTAGTGTTTTGAAATTCGGGTTTGAAATTCCATTTCAAAAATTATATGGAAACTGACCAAACTCCTTTAAGAAAAGTTGTAAAGCTCAACAAGTAGAACAACTTTTATTTTTGGATATTTTAAAGTTATGCAGTGAAAATTCAAATTAACTTCAAAGCAATGCCTTGAAATTTAAATTTGAAATACTCTTTCAAAAATTTTCAAGAATCTGATAAATCTCATTTAATGAAAGTTGTAGGACTTGACAAATGGAACAACTTTTATTTTTGTAGATTTTCATGTTATTGAGATGTTGGCACGAAAAGTGGTTCCTCGCGCTCAACACACCAGCGAAGCCGGAACGACCCTTGAAAGCAGTGGAGCTTTCGCAGATCCAGCTACCTTCAGGCCCAGTCCGAGAGTGCCGATGACTCCCAAGCGTGCCAGTCAATTTGATCTGCAATTGACAAGGAAAGAGATATAATCAGTAACACAAGGCGAAACTTACTGGTGTGTCCAGATAGTTCTGAATTTTCGGCCTTACAGACCCGGTTTGCAGGCTATCGACTAAAGAGTCGATATCCGGATGATATGAACCGATTTCCATGAGATAAGCATTATGACGTAAAACAACCGATTCACTTGCATCAATGATGGTAATGACTTGCATGAGATAAATTATAACATAATTAATGCACACATGTCAAGTTAATCTGATCAAAAGATATCTGAATGTAAAAACAGAGCGAAATCGGCTAATTAGCCGATTCAACAAATACGAGCAACATACATGCATATAAGACGAGTAATACTTAGATCTTCAATCCGGTATACTTAACTCAACGTTTACAACAGTGGGGATCGAGCGGATCAAGACAGCCATAATGTAAACTATGATTTAAATCTATCGATTATCGAATCCAAATTCTATTCATCTTATTACTTGAGTGCGACTCGTACACAATCAAGATCTAGATCTATCGACTATTGTAAGCGTACTCTATTTATCAATGCATAAAACACGTGATAAGTATTATTCATTGAACAAATAGATCTAAACATATAAAGCCGATACAAACAGATCAAGATTGGGCAAATTTGGTGAGTGATACATGTAAACAAACAAATAAATTCAAACACCACCGGTAACTTGATGAATCTAACTAAAATGCCAATTTTAGTTAGAGCCGGTAACTAATCCATGCACATTAATCATATTAATCTAAGCCTACGTCCACCGGATGACACTAAACATAGATTAAGCAAGCAAACAAGTATGAATTGATAACTAATCCTTATTTGATCTAAGCCCACGTCCACCGGATGACACTAAACTCATACCAAACAAGAATCGACCTTGATCTACAAAGCTCCCATGTCCACCGGATGACATTAAGGAGACAAAGCTAGCAAGGTATGACGGTACTTATAAGCAAGCTTGCGTCCACCGGATGACACTCAGCCTGTTCGAATAAACTCGCCGGAATCTACTTTACTCCTACTCTTAGGGTTTTTTGCCGAAGCCGAAAGGTGTGTTGTATCGATGTGTACGTACGCATTACAATGGCCAGGGGTTCATATTTATACCTTAGGCTTGAAAAGATAGAGTCCTACTCGAATTACAACTCAAAATAGATATGGAAACTAACAAACTTTCCTATTTTAAAGGTAACTTGAAGTCCAATCTTCCCCTTTCAAAACGGACACCGAACGTGATCGCTTCTCGGCGCTGGAGACTCGTGCTGACGTCATCAATCGATTCTTGTCTTCAACCACGCTGTCTTTACTTCGGCCCAACAATCGATCCAGGACCCGATCGGCTGCTCTCAGCTCTTCGTATAACAGACTCTGCTTTCCGAAAATTGACTGTCTCTGCGTGGCATTGGCTATCTGCATTCAGTCCAAATTTTGGTGCAAACATGAGAAAAATCTTGGGATTTAAACTGGATTTGAAATAAATTTCAAAAGGGCAAATTACCCCCTTTTCTATAAATTCAAATCTATTCAAAATTTGAATGTGGTACACAAACCAAAGTTATTCAGCACAAAATTTTCTACAACTTTTATATTGGTGATTTTTCGATTTTATACACAAAATAAAAAGTAATTGAGAGAAAATGCAAAAAGGGGGTTAGGCTCAGCTACAGTGGGGTGTACTCTGCCCCTGCACGCGCGTAGGGGCCGGCCTGCCGCGCGTGCCGCGCCACGCGCCGGTGACGCCCGGGGCCAGCCGGCCACCTGTCGCCGTCGAGCCCGGGCCCATAGGGACGCTCTCCACGCCCTGCGTCCGTCATCTCCCTATTTAAGGCCTCGACGTCGCCGTTCCCTTTCTTCCCTTCTCCCTGCTCGCGGTCGGCAGAGCTCGACGTCGTGGCCGAATTCGTCGTCCCTCCTCTGTCTCTAGCCAATTCGCCTTGCCAGCAGCAGCACTACATACTTGTGTTCCGTTTGAGCTCGCCCGTGTCGTCCATAGTTGCCGAAACCGTCTGCGCGACCGCCTTCTTCCTCGCGGTCGGCAGAGCGCCGCCGAGCTCCACCTCGTCGTGGTCGGGATTGTCCAGGGCACCTCTTGTTCCTCCGTCTTGTGTTTTGGGTCTGTCTTCATGCCGCGGATGTGATTGACTTTACGTTCTAAACTCTACCGCGTCAGGCACATCGGGATGCGTCGTCGCCGCCGGTTTCGGGTCGCCATTCTTGCCATTGACGTTGACGACCTCGCTCTGTCCCGTCCCCGACTCAACCGACTACCATTCTGACCTCTAGGTGAGCTACTAGTGCTAGCGCTACCACCTATTTGAACTCTACTGGCCCTGTTTGGGAGGGGGATGTGGCTGCGCTCTGGAGCTCGTGCTCGAGCTCTCTGGCTGTGGGCTAGACCTCCAGATCAGTGCGGAAGGTGTGTGGGAGCGCGCTGGGGTCCTGGGCCTCGCCGGTGTTGCCACCGTTGACGAGCCGCCACGCACGCGCGTCGGCGCGTGCTCTGCCTGTGTCTGAGCATGGTGGGAGGAGGAAGGAGGAAGAGAGGCCGGACTGGGCCTTACTGGGCTGGTTGGGTCGGCCCAGTGGCTCTGGAGGGAGCCCGAGAGAGAGAGAGAGAGAGGGAGTGAGTAGGCCGGCTGGGCCGGTTTGCTTTCCTTGCGGGCCGACTCGGGCCAGAAAGGATTTTTCCTTTTTCGGCTATTTAAATTAGCTTTTCTATTTTCGAGTAATATGAATAGTAGAGTACTTTGTTAATTTTGTAGGAATAAATCTATGACACTAAAAAATGATAAAATTTTTGTGTGAGCTCTTTGTAATATGGTGAATGTAGGAAAAATATAAAATAAATCTTTGGGGCACTTTCGGTATAAAGTAAAAATGCTTAATTTAATGGATAAATGGAACTTCCATGAATTTTCTAGGCAAAAATATATATCCAAAAATCATAAAATTCATTCTGGTACTATTTTAGGGTATGGGTTATCTGTAGAAAAAGTTTGAGCTCTTTTGGAGATAGTTTATTTATTTATTATTTTATGTCGTAATAAATAATTAATAAAATAAATAGAAAACCCTATTGATTTAGGTTTTGTGTGATTTTTGGATTGATTGTTGACCCTGGGTCATCCACTATAGTGATCCTCGGCACTTTAACTATTGAATTGCTGTAGGGGTAGAACAACTGTGCAGCGATTTTCTATGATTGTTAAATGGTCAACAAAACAACAGGATAGTTTTGTTGGCCTGCAACTTTACCGTGAAGGAAAGTTGTACTCAACTTTCTAGGTGAAGTTTACTTTTTATTAATTCACGATTTGGTGCATCTCCTGTATCATGACATACATATCATCATGTTAAGCATCGTATTACCATTACGTGTAGTGAACGGGTTTCGGGAGGATTGTTTGAATGATCCACGATGGAAGAATTATTCGTCAGGAGAAGTCAAGTGGATTTTCTCCGGTTTTCTGGCAGAAGCGACAGACATGTAACACAGGCAAGCCCCGGTGCATTTAAACCCCTCCTTGTGATGTATAAAATATTTATCACTTTGAGTTAAACTATTGCATTAAGTTGTTAGGAGTTGGGTGATAACCCAATTGATGCATTACCATCCTTGACCACTTGAATATCACCCCTGAAACCTGATTTAAAATGAAAATGTTTGAAAAATGTTTAGCCCTGCTTAATTAACTAGAGTTTTGCATAAAATGCTATTTTTCGAGCTATGATGATATACTATTGATGAATAATAAAGAAATAACAAAAGGAATATTGATTTGTAACCGTTCGGATGACTTGCACTTGGGTTAGAGTCCCAATGTATTGTCGCCGACGGATTGGAAACCGTTCGGATGACTTTGCACTTTGGGTTAGAGTCCCAATGCATCGACGCCCGCGGAAATAGAAATGAAAATGAGTCCGTTCGGTTAATGTGCACTTGGGGCGGCGCCCCCATGTCTTATCGCCGACGGGCATGGATTTGGAAACCGTTGGGTAACTGTGTACTTGGGTTAAAGTCCCAATGCATGGTCACCGACGGAAAAGAATTAGGGACCGTTCGTTATAGGCTTGCTGGATCGAGACTTTGCAACTAGTCACATACTCCGGGAAGCCTAGTCTCCGGTGGCTCTACTGCTTGAACCGACAACCACGGACTGGGAGTGGAGAGATGGCGAGAGTAGCATGTACCCTCGTGGCCGGCATGCCTGGAGACGAGAGGAGTACTATGCTCTCGGGTGACGCAGGACCGGTTCAGGTTTTGGAAAAGCCGTGCTAGATGGGGTTGGCATATGCAAGCTTAGGTGCTACATATGCAGTGTGGATAGGGATCCCCAGCTGGGTATCTTATCGATTTGAATCGTCGTTGCTCCTCGGTTAATGGAGACTTGATCCACTGCTCTACCCCAAAATTGGTTCGAAACTATGTTTTTGAGAATGAATAAGTAATTGGAATTGAAAGAATACATGTGAAATAACTGAGATTCACGGTTCTTGATTAAAATAATATTGAGTTAAAATATTAGAAATAGGATTCAAGATTAGTAATGCTTTTCTGCAAAAATTCTTTGACTCTTGCTAAAGCCTTACCTTGACTCCCCTCAGCCAGCATTCCTCAGTCTCCTCTCCATTTTCTTTAGTCGGGTAAGTCTTGCAGAGTACCCCATGTACTCAGGGTTTGTTAACCCCCTGTTGCGGGTAAGTCGAGTGTACAGTTCTGCGTGAGACCGTGTCGGTTGGCGGATCGAGCATGGATGATGATGTGTCTATATAACTCCCAGGCAGGGTGTTTAGTTGTATGATGTTGCTCCACTACAAAACTCTGGTTCGAGATAATATAATTTATATTCGTAAATCTATGGTTATGTAATACTTCCGCACTCTTTACTCTGATTCATATTATTCGTGTAAGCTGTTGTAATACTTGCAAGGTCTTTACAATGAGATCCTCGGGGAAGTCAGGGTTTCCGAGGAAATCCGGCAGGCTTCCTAGATTACGGGGAACTCGTGCACAGTAACCGAAAGTCCTTAGGGACGATGATGGTGCACGTGGGACTAGTGATTTAGGCGGTTCTGTCACAGGTTTGCTGTCTTTTCTCTCAACTTTTGATGGTTGGAAAGGGATATCCAAGTGAAAGGTGAAGGAGCAACAATTGAGGAGAGAGGAGAGCTGCCTTTTCTGTCTGTAACGGGCAGAAAATCAGGAGCTGGAAGAAGAGACCGTTGAGAGGGTGAAAAGTAGTATTTATACGCTGTCATCCAACAGTCGGACAAAGTGCGGCACTGCCACCCTTTAAGTGCGGCATTGTCGCACTGGCAATTCTCAGCAGATGAAGATGGGTTTGGACTTGCTAGAATTGTCTAGGTGTGAGGATGTTGTTTCTGGGAGATGAGCACTTGATTCAACAATTTAGCTGGCAACCCTAAGAATTCCTTGATAGTACGGCATCTCTAAACTCAAATTCAAAAGTAAAACGAAATTAAACCTCCGTTTGAGTTGATCACCACAGCTGCAAGTTAGCATCGAGTTCTTTGAAACACATCTCATCATCTCACACTGATTCCCTGCTCAATATCCCGATAGAAATCATTAGTTATCTAATTGGTGGTCATCAATACCAAAACCCACATTAGGGAGTAATTGCACTTTCACTTGTCATTTGACTTTCCTCCACCTTAGCTTAGAGCAACTTTAAGAGACTCTCTGAATCTTTCCTAAATGCTAGGAATAAATATTTTGGTGAAAAACTATCCTCCAATAACTTGTTTAAATGGTTATTCAAATATAGCCATCTTCTATTTCAGGTTTTTCGCTAGCCAAATATAGAAGACGACAAAGGCTCTCCAGAGTGCGCATGAGATATAGAAGAACTATTGGAGAGTTAAAAGATATAGAAAGCAATTTTTATGCAAATGACTCTCTAAATAATGATTTAAAGAGTGAGATTTAGAAAGATTCTTGGAGATGCTCTTACAAATTGATAATTTTCCGGTCCATCTATGGGGCATAGGAAAGTATCATCAAAGACTCCTTGGTTGCATTGTGTTCTTCATCCTTTGATCGTGAACAATGCAAGCAACATAGCAACAATATCCTCCTGCACATAAGTCAACGTGGTAAAGTACTCATAAGACCTCGGCGATGAACACAGAAGAATAACAACCTTATCTTCATCATTAATCTTCACCTTGACCATCACAAGGTCAACAACAAATTGATTGCAAACATTGATGTGCCCCGCAAGATCTGACCCCCTCCTGCATTTCCAAGTCAAACAACTTCTGCTTTAGATACAGCTCCTGAGTAACCAACTTGGACATGAATTGACTGGCCAACTTGTTCCAAAATTCATTCGACGAATTTTCCTCCATGATATAGTTTTTTCGCGACGGTGCTTGGCACGTCTTTCATTAAGAAGTAGAGAAACAATACAACCACAGGTCCAATCACGGCAATAGCTTAGTTACCGAGATTGTACCTCACACCCAGAAATAGTCCCTAGTTACATTATAAAATGCTTACAACCAAAGGACTACTCTAACAATGGGAACAACCTAGTACGCTTCAAACAGAAGCCCATCGACCTCCGAAACAAAGTTATCAAGGAAGTCGTCATCCTGGAAGAGGACCTTGAAGGCCTCGTGCTTCGACTCGGATAGTGGCTCAGCGAACAAGGACTCGTATTTCTGGAACGCCGTGGTGTCAATCTCTTGCGCTGTGTTTGCATGTCCTAGCTTTGCCATAAGTACCTTTTGAGCCTACTGGGTTGGGTTGAAATCTTATGCTTAGCTACCAAGCGACTACTCCACCTAGGAGGACCAGTGCTCAGCTTGGCACGAGCAACCCTGAGCGTTGGCCTTGTTGGGATCAGCGGGGTCTCCAGAGGCAAACAGATGCGGCCCACCAGATCGTCCTTGGTGCCTCAGCATCCGCGGAGCTGAGCTGAACCATCCGTGGCGGTGAACAGAAGTCTGCCAATGATGCCTGAGCCTCCATAAAGGTAAGTGTTGGAGTAGACGGGCGCCCAAACGCTAGCGCACCCGCTGATCGAATCACGACAAGTGAGGCAACAACCTCATCGAGCATCGGATCTACCCATGCTCGAGGCCCAACATCCTTGCATAGTGCCACCACAAGCAGATATGGCTCCGGGGAGCATCGTGCAGTTGTCGGCGTGGTTAGCAGGCGCGACGACGATGATTTCCTTCGACAGCTTGCGCCTGGGCCACCGGCATCCACAATGGATGTCATTGGCGCCCCTCCCCCCATAGACCCCTGTATGACACCATCTGAGCCACCGAGTGGCGCGCAGGGAGGGCCTTGGGTCGCCACGCACTGCCGTCGACATCGCGACATGCCTGTGCCGCTTGTAGTCCCAGTAAGGTGGCGGAAGCCATGACAGCGCAGACAATGTCGTGGCAACCGGCAGGTCGCTACTCAGAGGAAAGGCAGTTGAAACATCTGCCATGTAGCTCTGCCAGGATCTTTCGAACCTACGGAAGCTGCTTCACAGTCGAGGCAGCTGCAAGACGCGTCTCCTCCCGGTGAACGATCTCACACCACCCATCAATGTTGGGGACGGAGACCCGTCCGCGACATCCAAGGCGCTGGCGAACCAGGACGCTGAGCTCCACGGGCTGAGTAGGCAGGCCATGCACCAGCTGGGGGCACGGCCGGCTGTGACTTCTACGCCTTCGCCTACATCCCTGCCATCCAACGTCCGTCCTACCCTGGCCCCAACCACTACTGGACCAGGCTGGGCGGGCGGCGGGGGTGCAGAAACCGGGATCGGTTGGCGATGAATGCTTGGCTAATCCTCGTTGGATGAATCCACGGCCCACCAACGAAACTTGGGAAGACCCCTCGAGCGCACGGGCGAAGCCTCTGGCTCGAGGATGAAGACCCCCTCGCTGGTTGTCACGAACCCGGTGTCGCAGGGTTCGTCCGTACGGGCGCCATCCTCCTCCTTCCTGAGCAACGACGACGATAGCACAGGAAGCACGACGGACGTGCCATCCACCACGACTACACTAGCAGCATCAGAAGCCACTATTCCGCCTGCACCAGTCGAAGGTGACATGGCAGGCACGGCAGTGGGTAGGGAGGGCCGCGGAGGAGTCCTAGAGCCAGAGCAGCTACGGGCCGTGGCGCTCGTCGGCGGCGGTCGTGGGGAGGGCCGTGGAGAGGCCCTGGCGCTGGAACCGGTGAAGATGGCCGAGGTACCCGGCGGCGTCGGCGGCGCGGGCGGGCCTAACGGAGACACATTGAGGGGCGAGAGCGGAGGCCCCAACGACGCAGGGGGAGGTGTAGGTGGTGGCTGCCATAGCTAGGACGGCTTTCGGCGGGCTGGAGCTTGTGGGGGTTGAGGGAGCCTCTGCACTCGATGGAACCACCACGAGCTCCCCATGGATGGATAGATCAGAGGCCGGAGAGCTCGGATCTATAGCTGGATGGGAGGGAGATGGGCTGGAGTGGGTGCGTGGCGCAGGGGCGGGAGCGGCTCCATCGCCATCGCCAGGGAAGGGAGGGTCGGGCGGCCGTATAACGGCTCTCTCCAAGCAGTAATTTGCTGTGCTTATAGTACGTGATCTGATCAGAGAAACACAACCTGATAGTCGCACATGTCTGCGCCTGCATCTCCTCTCATTTGTCATATTCTGCCTTCTTCGGCTTATTCCTATTGAGCACCTTCGAGATACTCTGTTGAGCCAATAGATCCTTTTCATTCTTGTCTGCCATGGCCCGAAGTTCCCAGTGTCACCAAAACTCACCACGTCAAATAAATACCATTGATGCCTATCTGTCTGTTGCCACATACTGAAAAAAAAAAACAACGTACCTTATGTAGGCCTCGCTCCATGCGCACCAAAACGTACGTCGTCCACGTGCTTATACACCGCAGCATACATGTTATCACAGCATACATCTCCCGCAGGTACTGTCACAAATTCAACGTGTGTTGCCGCCACTGCATGTTCACAGCCACGCCGCTCAGTGCTCGTAAGTCCCGTCGCTGTCCCCATCACCTTATATCATGTATATTGGATTATTGTGTTGTTTCATAGTAGAGATAGAATGATGAGTGAATGGAGTTCAATTTTAAAGGTGACATTTCACATGGCATGATTTCCCAAGTTGCACACGATTTGATTATACAAATGCATGATTATTGGATACTGTATTTGCTGACAAAATCTAACGAGGACCATACTGAATTTGCGTTACAACATTTTAAAATATTTGACCTATCGTGGTTAAAGGTAAAGTTTGAATCTTTGTATGTATTTCGAACGATATATTCGTAAGTGATTAGGATACGATGTGTTTGGGCTGCCGCCTGTCATACGATTCCAATTCCGATAACAATATATGTACTGTTGGGAAGCCGTCGCCAGCAGCAATTTATTGGGACAAGCAATCACGATCTTGGACAGACAAGACGATGGGCAAACCCAAATCCCAGGCTTTTCGGCTGCTCCGTTCGTGTCTCTTCTTCTCGGGGCACAATAAGCGCGACAAGGACGACGTGAAGCTAGGACTAGGAGGCGGCGGTCATCATCCCGACGGCGAAGGTAGTGATGCCTCGGCGGCGGTCTCGAGCTCCCCCCAGCCCCCGCCGCCGCCGCCGCAGCTGCCGGAGGACATGATCTTCGATGTGCTATCAAGGCTGCCGGTGAAGACGCTGTGCCGGTTCCGGTGCGTGTGCAAGGCGTGGCGCGGCCTCATCTCGTCCCCGGACTTCGCCTCCGCGCAGGCATCCCGCGCCGCCGCCGCCCCCCTCGTCGTCGGCGTGTTCGGGACGCCGAGCCCGCGCCACAAGTTCCTCCCCGCCGTTGCGCGGCGGTTTCCGGAACCTTCGCTGGAGCTGCGGGTGATGGACTCCGGCGACGGCGGCAGCGTCGTGAGGGTGGTCAAGGACGTCGGGAGCAGGAAGCTGATGTACGGCGCTTGCCTCGGTCGCCTCGTCATGGTGGACCAAGGGGAGCGCGGCGCCAGGGTCATCGATCCAGCGACTGGCCGGGTGATGGTGCTCGGTGGAGAGACAGAGACGACCACCACCACTGATGCAGTGTTATATAGCGACGGAAGAAGAACAGCTGCTGGCGCCGGCGCCGGCGACGACGACGACTACGTCCACGCATGCCCGTTACGCTGTTACAGCTTGGGGCGTGCCACGCCGTCCGGTGCATACAAGGTTGTACGTCTCCGTGACTGTTTAGCGAAGAAGGGTCATGTCCAGATCTGCCATGTTGCCACCGTGCCATGGGATTCTGATGATGATGATGCCAGTCGCCGCCTTTGCTGGAGACAAAGGCCAGAGCCGGCGATCCTTACCTGCTGCTGCGCTAGCTGCACGGCCGTTGTCGATGGCGTCCTCTACTTGATGAGACCCAGCTCCCGAACATCCCACTGTGATGCACCCCCTGCATTCGCGATGTCTCAGCGCGGCGTAACGAGCTCCCGCGTCGTATCTATAGCGTCTTTTGACCTCGAGAGCGAGGAGTGGAAGCCAACAATCATCAGTGGCCCGCCAGCCATCAGCAAGGATGTGGGATCCTGGGACGACAGAAAGCAAGCCCTAGCAGTCCTCAAGGGCTCCTTGTGCTTAATTCAGACTGATCATGTAGGGTCCTACCGTTTCTACACGAACATATGGTCTCTCGTCGATTCCGAGAGGAGCATATGGGTCAAGGAATATGCAATACAGAGGCCCCGAGGTTGGTGTCTCTTTACACCATTGGAGATATTGGTCGACGGGCGAATATTGATGCTAAACGCCTTCAAGAAAAAAGAGCAAGATCTGAGTAATGTTCGGGGCGTCCTGCAGCTCTACCATCCTAGCACAGGTGCTCTCACGGACATAATGGAGATAGGCAACGATTTTAGGGGGCCACTGACGCTTTATACTGGGAATTTACTCTCCTGATTTCTGATGATATATATTATGAATATATAAATGCTCCCAAACGACATTTGGGTCGCCAATTAATTCCTATTTGGGGAGTATGCATGCTTACTAGTATCTTATTAAATCAATGAAGCTATAGCTTATACTTTTATATTTCAGTGATGATCGATTCAAATGTTCATCGTCCCTTTTTAAATCAAGTGTGCATCACGTATGCACGTGTATTTGTAATTTGTTTGTTTTTCATTGGTTCGAGAGATAGATAGCATACTAGCTATTATATTTATATATATATGTTACATATGTATATATAAAACTCGCCTAGGAAAATAATGCCTAGTGTAAGAGCCCGAACAGTCCATCTCAACCCATCTTAGTCCAATAGCAATGTGTTGTGTGTATATGTATATACACACACGTTGAAACCCTAGCCCATCTTCAATTCCCTCTCCCTCAGCCGCCTCCCTCCCTCATCTCCCTCAGCCACCTCCCTCCCTCATATCTCTCTCTCCCCTGCCCCTTCATCGACGACACCATCCCTCCACTCTCTCTCCCTCCCTCCCTCCCTCGTAGTGATGCCAGCGACCCTCCCCCTCGTCGCGAGCAGCTAATGCAGCTCCGGCCAGTGACCCTCCCTCGTCACGAGCCGGGAGGGAGGGGGGCGCAGCTCCGGCTACCGTCCCTCCCTCCCCCGGCCAGATCTGGTGGCGCCCCTCCCTCCCTTGCTACAAGCGGCCGACGCTCCTCCCTTCCCTAGCTAGATTCAATGGCGGCGTGCGTGGCTTGGGGGTGATGGATCCGGCAAGGGGCCGACGCCCCTCCGTCCCCTGGCCAGGTCTAGTGGCGCCCCTTCCTCCCTCGTCGTGAGCGGCCGGCGCCCCTCCCTTCCTCGGCTAGATCCGGTGGTGGTGTGGCGCGAGGACGCTGGATCCGGCGACGCTCGGTGCAGGAACGGGTATCCGTGCAGGAATGCGGCAGCGGTCGGATTGAGGTCCCCCGGTAGCGGTCCAGGCACTGATTGGGTTTGGGTTGCGGGATTTTTTTTGCTTTTTTATTTGATTAGTTAACCGAGGTGGGCATTTCAACCGCCTCGGGAAAGGTCTCATTTACTGTGACCTTTGCTTCGAGGCGTTTTGGATGCCCGCCTCGATCGGTTAATCCAAAATGTCCGCCTCAGTTAAGTTTTATGTAGTAGTGTTTAGTTCCGTTGCAACGCACGGGCATATTTGTTAGTACATGCAAAGATTCAAACTTTAACTTTAACCAATATTCTATCAAATATTTTGAAATGTCAGGTCTGTTTGGATTCTCTCATCTAAATTTTAGACCTCTAAAAATTTTATAGGACTTTAGCTCATTTTTTATATCTATATAATGTTCTAATGTGAGTTGGACTAAAGTTTAGAGCCAATTTCTGAAGCTTTAGCTTAAACGATTTTTTTTTAAAAAAAAATACAAAAGCGAACTTTAGAGATCTAAAGTTTTGAGGATGGATCCAAACAGGCTCGCAATATGGTTAGATTTGTCAGCAAATACACTATCCAATAATCATGCATTTATAAACTCAAATCGTGTGCAACAGGGAAACCATGTCATGTGAAGAAATTGCACCTTTAAAATTGGACTCAATTCACTCATCATTCTTTTTCTATCTACTATAAAACAGCACAATACTCCAATATACATGGTATAAGCCTAACTATACCTTTCGTGCATGAATGTTTTTTTTTTTTACGTCGACCCCACACGATTGCCAATATAAATACAATCTCTTCATACAAACTTCTTGGTGGTGGCCGTGGCAGCATTACCATCGGCGGCGTCCTTTTTGTTACTCCTGCCGGCGGCGACCGTGCCGTCGTTGCCGGCGAGCTTCATGTACTTGTCCTTCCTGGTGAGCGTGGTGCACTGGAAGCCGAGCTCCTTGGCGATAAGCCTCTGCACGTGGTTGGCGACGTCGACGGCGGTCCTCCCGCCGGCGCCGCACGTCTCCTCCGGCCTCAGCGGTGGCAGGAACGTGACGTCGTACCCCGGCCGCGGGTTCATGTAGAAGAAGTAGGGGTCGAGCCACTTCCACCCCCTCGCCGTGGACCCGTAGTAGGTGCCCTGCCGCGCCTCCATGGCCACCGGCACGATCCGGTCGGTGAGCTCGGCGAACAGCGCGGAGAACCGGAGCAGGCAGGGCTCCCGGCACGTGGTCCCCTCGGGGCACACCACGACGTCGCCGTCCGCCAGCAGCGCCGCCATGCGCGCGGCGTCGGATGCGCGGTCCCGCGACAGCGCGACGGCGCGGATCGGGGAGATCGCCGTCGACAGGCGGCTGGCGCTGTAGGTGACGCACGACACTGGGCGCCCCAGCGCCACGGACACGATGATCGGGTCCAGCGCCGTGCGGTGGTTGCACACCAGCAGCGACCCCGGCGCGCCCGGCGCCGGCGCCGGCGGCGGCGTCCCGCGCACGCGGAGCCGGATCCCCGTCAGCGCGTACGTGTGGCGCACCACGCGCAGCGGCATCATCAGGTTGAAGAAGACGCGGAACAGCGCCACCAGGAAGCCCACCGGGAGGTACGCCAGCGCGAACAGCGCCTGCGCCGGCTCCGGCCGCCGGACCAGCCGCCCGTCGTGGAACACGGCGCGGGACAGCAGCGTGTCGGCCGCCGCCCGCGGCGCGCGCCGGTCCGGAGGCACCATGTAAGCTTCCTGCACAGGGGGCGGATCATCATTCATTTACCGCAATCAGTCATTTGTTTTTTGTTTGCGAACTAGTACTACATTCAGTAGATGCAGAGTGGAGTGGCTGATAGTTTAATTTAATAATTATGCTAAATAAATATTATTACTATTAGACTAAACATGAGTCATAAATTTATCAATAAATAAACTTAGTCAAATACTTATTCTAAAATTAGAATTATATATCTTTTTTTGACGGAGGTGTACTATGGAAAGGTTTGCAACCACAAACAAACAGAAACAGGGGTGCCAAAGATGTGACAGCTGGCGCTTGAAGAACTAAGTATGGCTCTTGTTTCACTCGATGAGGCAAAGAACAACAAATCCTAGTGCTTTGCTTGCTTACTAAACTCAGAGTCATATTTTAATCCAGCAACAAAATTTTAATTTGGATCCACCTGAATGTATCGAAAAAGCTCAACCAAAAAGCATGGATAGTTGAAGGCAAAGCAATCAATTAATTAGAGTACCTTGCAGATGGCCATGAAGTCGTGGTCGCTCTCGCGGTCCCCGAGGCCGACGTCGGGCAAGTCACCGCCGGCGAAGAGCCTCCGCACGACGTCGGACTTCCTCTCCCCGACGAGCACGGCCCTGATCCTGCCGGTGAACCTGACGCTCCCGAACACGGAGCAGGTCTCGAGCTCGGTGCCGGTGACCTCGGCGCCGAGGAACTCGCGGACGAACTCTCCCACCATGACGGCGGGGGACGCGGTGACGACGACCCTCCGGGACTCTCCGCAGGCGCGGAACACGGCCCAGGTGTCGGCGCGCACGCCGGCGGCGTAGTGGCGCGGCAGCACGGCGCGGGCCACGGCCTCGACGTCGCGCGCGCGCAGCCCCGCGAACGTGACGAACGCCAGCAACGCGATGGCCGCCGCCTCCGACACCAGCGTGTAGAGCGCCAGCAGGAGCGGCGCCACGAGGAGCAGCGCCGCCGCGCGGAAGCAGGAGCCGGCCTCCAGCGCCACGAGGAAGTAGTAGGGGAACGCCGAGGAGGACGCCAGCAGCGTCCCGTCCAGGTCCGCCGCCGCCGTCCGCCGGACCCGCGCCGACGCGTCGTAGGATGACACCGGAGGGAACCTCGCGGTCCGGGGCGCGGGGGCGGCCGCCATGGCGAGAAAGACGGTGTGGTGTGGTGTGGTGTGGTGTCTGTCTGGGTCGGAAAAGGTTGCGACTTGGCAGGCGACTATATGGTGTTGCTGTCGCGGTGGGGGTGGGGGTGGGGGTGGCGGCGGCGGTGGTTGAGCGGCCAACGCTGCGGTTGACGGAGGGGTTATATGTAGGAGGGGTCACGGGGACGGCAGCAGAGGCGGTGATCGCCTGATCGGAGTCGGAGCAGAGAAGGGAGGAGGAATCCGAGCCGGCAGGGGTGGAGTTGGGTAGGGGATGGGATTCCGAGTCGAGCTCACGCACAGCAGGCGTGTTGCTGCCCGGGATTGACGTGAGTGAAGAAGGCGTCAAAGGGGAACCGGGAACGTGAATAACAGACAGTGACTGACTGCCGTGCCGAGCTGAAGAAGAAGAAGAAGAGAAACAGATGGATTAGGCGCCCTAGTATCTGTGGTCAGACTTGGCAATCTGCAGGCCAATCCGGGTTGGCATGCTTCTACTTTTGCTGTTGACCGAACTGACGTGGATTTCATAATACTAGTACTCTTGCTGGATGGGGGAGCTCCATTCAAGTGGGTGATGTGCACAGGTAACTGCCTGCCGACTTGGATTGATACGGTGGGTGACCTTCACTGGGGATCGATGGCGATGGATCGTCGTCTCAGAAATCAGTCTTTTTTTTTCTTTCTCTCGCAAGAGCAGTAGGCGGCCGGTCACCAACAATGCTCTAACTCCTGCCTGCTTCCAGCTCTCCTTCCTTCCTCCAAAGTAACTGTTCATAGATACCAACCCTTGATATGGCCTAACTCCCACGTAAAAAGGTTTCTTTATTCATGTAGTATCTCTCCTACACCTCTTGTCTCAAATTACATATCATTTTAGCTTAACTTTTACTATACATTGTCATGCCATATAGAATAAAATAGAAAATGCATGAAACACGCATCCTCAATAGAAAATTTCATTCTATAGTTTCATAGATATTTAGTTTCATGGCATCGTAAAAAAAAATTATGTACCAGGTTATTAAATGCAAATGAAACTCTGATAAAACTCGCATCGAGACTGTCTAATAACAATTATATATGTATCTAAAAGATAAAACAATCTATAAATTCCAAATGGGGAAGTACCAATAAGATAGAGAAGTCTCATGTATGGGAATACATAAAGAGCTTAGAACATCTTCAACAGTCTCCAAAAATTCATCCCTAATATATAATGGTTTTGATAATCATAAATGCTACTCCTTTCGTCTCAAATTATAAAATATCTTGATATATTCATACATTTTTACTATATCTAGACATAACATATATCTAGCAAAAAAAAATTATGAAGGTAGAAATACTAAAAATATCTTATAACTTAGAACGGATGACGTACTTTATAGGATATTAGGACTTAGGAGAGAGTTGGTGCAGCTTATCACCAATACACCAACACTAATATACTATTGACATGCGAAGCATGCATGTCAGTGGCTTCTCTCACCTCTCTCTACTAGTTCTGTTGGACGCCGCTCGTCTCCTCCAAACAAAAAAATGTAGAGTTATGGAGGGATTTGTCTAAGGAAGAAAAAAACACATCTTTCCCGACATATACAACAGTTTTATGGGAATTATGGATCATAATGATTATTGAGGGCTGCCAAAATTGGCTTCCCGGTTTTTTTTTTAATCTTTTATATGCTCATTAGTCACCTAGGCCCTGTTTAGATGGTGAAAAGGAAGTGAAAAGTGCACTGTACCACTTTCGTTTGTATTTGATAACTTTTATCCAATCATGACCCAACTAGACTTAAAAGATTCATCTTGACTTAGCCAGACAAAAAGTACAAACATACAACAGCTGCCACTTCATTTAGTGCTCTATACAGGCAGAAAGTACAATTGATGTGATAGGTGAATAGTGTCAAATATTGACAACTAAACAGGGCCTTAGTCACTACTAGCCTATACAACTAGCAACTGGACATATACCATGAAAAGTTGATGAAAGGAAGCATCACATCACTGTGGGACCCTGCATCAACCTGCCTACCGTTCGCGTATGTAACCGTAGCTTACCAACCAGTACCAGAACCATAGGAGATTCCAACAAAAGAAGATGCTGCCAGTTTCCTTATCTAGCCGTCGTTTGTGGACGAGCTCACGACCATGACATGCTAAATTGGCTGCTACGGTTCATCGCGTTCCGGACCCGGAGATGTGGTTCCTCTAACTATGGTACACGTGGACAATAGTTCTTAACCAATAGGTAAGTTATATCTGCTACCCAGACACAAATCTCAGAGTGGCGCAGCGGAAGCGTGGTGGGCGTATAACCCACAGGTCGCAGAATCGAAACCTGGCTCTTATATGATTTATTTTCCTTTTTTAGCTGATTTGGCTTTTGTTTTTTTCTGGCTCTGATTTTTTTTTGTTCTTTTTCATCTGATGGTTTGGCTTTTGTTTGTTTATTATCTCCATCCGATTTGGCTTTTGTTTTGTTTTTTTCCCCTCGACGATTTGATTTCGCGATTCGCCTCTCCCACCCCCCACCCCGACCCCGCCCCCGCGCCCCCCCCGCGGGTTTCCCTCCAGTTTGGGTTTTGTTTTCTTCCTCTACGATTCGATTTCCCGATTCGGCTTTATCCCCCTCCGATTTGGATTTGGTTTTTGTTTTTTTTCTTCTTCTACGATTTGATTTTTCTTTTGCTTTATTACACACAAACCCTGATGTGTAGAAACATAAAGCGCACGACTGTCAAATATCAATGCACATCGCCATCCGTGTCTGTAGAAATTGAACCGAGATCGATCAATTCTTTTGGGCTGAACAAGCGCTGATTTTGCCTGATTTGTTTTAAGAGAAAAATACTATTTCAAGGATAAAAAAAATAAGTGCTGATTGGTAAAAAGAACAGAACAGGCTGAATAGACAAACATACCCACGTTCGCTGGTATCAATCCCTTGATATATTTTCAGATATCCATCTGGGACGTACGTACAGTAGTACTTCAACAAAAAAGCTCAAATATTTTTCTTGCAGCCAGCGGTCGAGAAGAAGAACAAACAACGAGAACCAATCCTAACTAGTTATTGGCTGTATGGATTCAAGCCTTATTCACTTCACAACACAGTGTATATGTGCATGAATCATCCACGCTAGCAAAGCGTTCGGCCAACGAGGAAACTCAGTTACAACATACATTGGCATCAAGCTTGGATGCACACACCTTCAGATGGTGATCACCATGCACCTCTCCGGCGTCAAGTCTTCCTCAACCAATGGGCCTACAGAAGTGGTAACCAGGAACCCATCTACTCTTCCCGCTGTATCAACGTCGACTGTGACTATACTCAACCCTCTTCCAATCACATGGATCTTCCTGCCAATGGCCACGAGCGCGCAGGGGGGTCTCGTAACCTTGTCGGAGAGCCTACCAAGCGTGGCCCACTCCTTGGTTTCCTTCTGCCACCTCATCAGCTTCGTGCCCATGGACTGCTCCAGCATGTACAGTGTCCCATCCACAACAACTGTCGGACTGGAGAAGCAGAGAGCGATTTCGTTCTCCGTGCCTCTCCAGGTGCGGTCCAGCGGGTCGTAGATGCCGGCAAAGTACATTCTGTTCCATGCTGCCCGGTGAATGGTCACCAGCTCCTCGTCCAATGCGATGAATTTTACTATGTCAGGGGTGAGCATCGGGTTCTTGTGCACGCACCATGAGTTTGTGGCCGGGTCATAGATGTCCCATGAATTTGGTGACTTGTCTGTCAAACCATATCCACCAGTTATGTACAATTTCTCGTTAAGAGATGCCGACACAAAATGGCACCTGAAAGTGAAGCAATAGAGCATAAGGAACTGGTCCAATAAATACTATAAATGGTGTTGCTTACGGAAGAATATGTCATGCTATAGTTATATACTGTTCTAGGGAAAACACAAGATGCTATATATAGGCACAGATTAATGGGAACACACATGCCATGGTATTTATAATTATAGATTATAGGTACGGTTTGAGGGTGAATAAAAGATGCCAATGGACTTCGTCGATTGAGTACCTTGCTGTAGGCATGGGAGCAGCTGCGCTCCAGCAATTTGAGGAGGCATCATAACAATATACTTCATCCGTAGCATCATTTACGCCACTGCAACCACCCAGAAGAAATAGCCTTTTGTCTAAGGCTTCAATGGTAACACCTTTCCTCCCTGAGCATGGGGGTTCAATGATATGCATGATTCTAAAGCCCCTACTTGAAGGGTCTGGAGCCAACACATAGCATTTGATGCCTGCCTCAGTACAGATTACGTAGATCCACGACTCATCCAAGTTATTCCTCTTGCGGCACAAGTGCCATTCTTCACTGCATAACAGTGCTCTCCACCTCTTTGAGACATGCCTGAGAACATTATGATATCGCCTAGGAACTCTTGCCAAGCAAAGGAGAGCAATCTCATCAGGAAGACCATGTATAAGAGGGGTATGACCAGGAGCTGACTCCATGGCTCTATTGGACAGCTTTCCAAAGTGCACTATTTTTGTGGTAGTTGATCATCCTGACAGAGGATTAAGTGTGTTAAGAAACATGCAGTGCTAGCATAAAAGGTAAACTGAAACAATGTTCCAATAAGATGACTTCAGTACGAAAAGGCACCATCACATCAATGCAGTAAAACATAGCTGAGAGAAAACCACTTCCTAATATACAGTAGCTGACAGCACACGTTAGAATGTGAGTGCAATACAAAGGAAAATTTTAGAGGAGTCACAAGATCAGAAAGCATGATTAAAAAGTGAACAAGCGAACCAAAGACTTATATATCAGGACAGGGACGAAGCCAGAAAAAATTTTAGGAGGGGCTAAACTAAACACAGAATTAGACTAACTTACTTTAATTTGAGCCTAGGTCTAGCACAAATCGCGAAGAGAAAATTATTTTTTTGGCCCCGCAAAAAGTTCAGCTTAGTTTTTTGTCCCGTTTTCATCGAACTTTATTATTTGACCCTAAAACGAAATTTGTTTAGTTTCTTGGCACTTCTGTCCATTATATTATTTTTTTAGCATTTGAACTTTCTTAAATAAAAAACTCAAAATTATAAAGTTATAGATCTCATTGAGATCTACAATTTTCATATAAAAGTCATCTTCATCCGATGTCGTATTGAAGAGTTATGATTTTTTCAGAGTATTTTGGTCTGGACGAAAGGACCAAACAACTAAACAAATTCCGTTTTAGGGCCAAATAATAAATTCCGATGAAAACAGGACCAAGAAACAAAGCCGAACATTTTTGCAAGGCTAAGGAAATAATTTCCTCAACCACGAATATTATTTTCTTCAACTTGTTTTCAGCCCCTCCTACCCTTAAAAATACCCCCAGATTGTGTTTTTAGCCCCTCCTACTCTTCACAAATACTACAAATTTGATAAAAACTCCGTATAAAATACATTGTTTCACCGACCGTAGGGGGGGCTAGAGCCCCCCTAGCCCCCCCCCGTCGCTGTATCAGGACTGCTAGGTATATGAAATAAACAAGAAATCTTTTTAAGGATTAACATCAGAAATAAGCAAGCAATGGTAGCCAAGCTCACATAGAAGCCAATTATTAATTTTTGAGGTAAATATAATTGGATTGACCATGAAGGAACACATGGATGCTAGAAATGGATAAATGAAACAAACATAGAAGAAAGTGTGGCAAAACAGTATATTACAGAAAGCAAACAGTGACTGCCTTCTTTACTACTTTAAAGAATTACACTGATAATCCTTTGACGCCTTGGATTTAATCATAGGAGAAAGGCATCCTTGTGTTAAGCATGCATTCACATCAATCAGGTTGAACAAGAGAGGTAAACCATCAGTTGAGTTCTTTGGTGATAAGTCTGGATTTGCTCAGAAACCATATTCAGTCTTGGTATAATCAGAAGAGGTCCACTTAAGAGCTACCCCTTTCAGATACCGTCCTAATAGTAGTCATCATGGCAAATATCCAGAAGAAGCATGATCCAAGAGAGGACACAGAAGAAGACAGCTGTCCTAGGAAATCAGACAGGGAAATCCCGATGCCACAACAATGTTGGCATTCGGAAAGTGAAGAATGTAGTTCCATGAATCAGTTTTGATCAAAGAGGGCAAACAATTGGGCGAGTAACTGAGTTCAAAAGCACTATGGCTGGATTTGCTCAGAAACCATATTCAGTTTTGGTATAATCAGAAGGGAAAAGTCATCCCCTTAAGATACCGTCCTAATAGGAGTCATCATGGCAGAAAAAGAACAAACATGACCCAAAAGAGAATGACAAAATTGTGCTACGAAATAGATAAGCGGTGAATGTAATCACATCGATCGGGCTGATCAAAACGGGGTAAATCATTGATTGGGTCATTTGACAGTATGGCTGGATTTGCTCAGAAACCATATTCAGTTTTGGTATAATCAGATGGGACGCAATAAAAAATCACCCCCTTCAGATACCGTCCTAATAGGAGTCATCATAGCAATCATCCATAGATAAGCATTCCATGTACAATAAATCAAAATATTACTGAAAAAGCTACAATATCTTTAAGACGAGTAATGACTGGACCGGCAAAATAGTTTTGCTGAGAAGTCATTCAATTTTAGATATAGAGTAAGAAAAACAAGTCCAAACTTAGATACAAATATACAATCCTGTTTGCTCAGAATCTCATTAAGATTGGATGTAATCAAAGAAGGAGCACCATTTTAAGAGCCCCCTTACTCAGATACCGTCCTATTAGATATCATCATAGCAAACAAGTGCACGGGGAAAGCATGAAACTCCATGACAGCATTTTCGACGAAACAACAAGCGAACAGGATAAACAACTAGGATTGATTAAAGAGTACTTGCACAGACAATCTGTCTCAGATCAGGTATAATCATGCGAGGATAATAGTTGCCTCGCTCATATACCGTCCTTTGTAAGTCATCACAGTGATTTACAAAAAACAAAACGCACAGTAAATCAACACTTTACTACCTCCTAAAATCAAGACTTCCAGTGCAGTACGGCCACGACTCCATACCCAAAATCAGTTCACAAGCGAATACGCCTACCGTGACCAGACAATTGCGGCAGTGAACCAAAGAGAATACACCATCCACCGACAAAGATACGGCATATAGTACCATAAAACAGGAATGAGGAATCACCCGCTGCGCCCAATCTGAATCGAAGCAGAGAAGCAGGGGCGGGCTGTGGATGAAACAGGTTTGGGCGGGGCCGCGGCAAGGCCAAAACCTCGATCTGGATTCTGGTGGCCGCGGGGCCGGGGCTGGGGGGGCGGCGGCGCCGGCGCCGGGGAGGGGATTAGGGTTCCGGCCGTTGGCGCAACAGAGAGCTGGGCCAGATGCGGAGCCGGAGTGCTTTGCTGCGAGGGCCGCTCTTCTTTATGCTTGCTGATGAGGAGCTCGGCTGCGTTCGGTTGAGTGTATAAGCGCTTATTTTCAGTACTTCAGCAGTATTTTTCTCTCACAAGATTTCAGCACTTCTACAGCACTTCAGCGCTTATCTACGGCACTTCAGCTTCACCGAACACAGCCGAGGATGGTGATTATTCACTAATCACCGCTTAAAACGATTTTATTTTAATCAGATTCGACTATATTGTTTTACCCCTGCCTTGCAGTTGCAGTGCAAAGGTTATCGAATTAATCAGTATAATTAGGAGTACCCAAACGCAAAAGCGTCAACATATTTATCGCACCCATCCCGCGGGAACATAAACCGCAAAAGCGAAGGGGGCAAACAGAAAAGTGAGGGGAGAGCCCCAAACCCTAGACCCCCAATGGAAGCGTGGCCGCCTCTAGCCCCCGCGGCGGCGGCGGCCGCCGCCGCCACCCCAATCGCGGCTGCCTCCGTCGAAACGGCGTCCCCTCCGGCCGGTGCCGGGGCGTGGGGAGCAGCGGCGACGGCGCAGCGGAAGGCCGTGGAGCAGGAGTCTGCGGCGCAGGCGGTGAGCCGCATCGTGGCGAGCTGCACCAACTCCAGCGGCGTGGCGGTCGCCGTGGTGGACGCCAACGCCGTCATCTCCGGCGGATCCGCTCTCTCCACCTCCGCGGGGCGCCTTGTCACCGTGCCCGAGGTGCTCGAGGAGGTCCGGGACGCGGCCGCGCGGCGGCGGCTCGGGCTACTCCCCGTCCCCGTCGAGACCGTCGAGCCTGCGCCCGAGCTCGTTAAGAAAGGTCGCTGAGTCTCTCCAATGCATCATGAATCTGAGTTAAATCTCTCTCGCACTGTGCTCATGATCGTTAATTTGTAGTAGTTTTTTTTTTGTTTTTGTTTGAGGAACTAGCATGCATTTTGATGTTATTCCTTGTTATTGGCTGTCTTTTGTTTTAGGAGAAAAAAGCTTTCAAATTTAGTCAATTAGTGCTAAGACTTCTCGATTGTATTATACTAGTAATTATCATCCTACATTCATGGCTGCTGATGTTATTGTCGTTTGCTTTCTTACTTACTGTGATGATCGTAGTCAGAAATTGTCAACAGGAGATCACATTTGAACGCTAGTCTTTTACAGCAAATATTCTTGGTCTGAGCACTGTGTATATATGTGACGCTTGCCTTTGTTATCCTTGTTGTTTGCAGTTACCAAGTTCGCCAGGGAGACAGGAGACATCCAAACGCTTTCAGATGTTGATATCAAGATTATTGCTTTGGCTTACATGTTAGAAGCTGAAATCCATGGGACTAGCCATTTGCGGGAGCACCCTCCTCCTCTGCGTGAGGTGAATGTCAAAAGGCTGTCAGAAGCTCCATTGCCTGGTTGGGGCTCTAATGTGCCTAACCTGAAAGAGTGGGAAGAGTTGGATCAGATGTCAGAAGCTGGTGGAGATATCAATTCTCGAATACTTCCTCTGAAGGATATTGAGAATAAAGATGTCCCGATGAGTGATACCAACAGTATCTGTGAGCCACAAGAGGATACAGAGAACCAGCCTTCAGAGAAGGATGCACCTGTTGCATGGGAGGAGGATGAGAACAATGTAGGTTGGATGCCTGCTGTTAGCCGCAGCACACACAGAAGATATTTGCGGAGGAAGGCAAGGCGTGATGCCCTCAAGGAATCTGGACAGAGTTTTGAGACAAGTTCTGTTGCTCCATCAATCGATGACGATAAAGTCTCTGGAAATGATGGATTGGAGGATGGTCTCATTTCAACAGATGGCCTTTCTTCTATCCCTGAGAAAGTCAGTGCAACTTCTGATGGTTTTGAACATCAAGCAGGGAATGACACTAAAATTGCTGGAGAATATTTGCATTCTGACCAGCTAGCTTGTGGTGATGATACTGATGAGTGCACAAAAGAATTGGGTAACCTAGGTATACAAGGTGAGGATGATGGAGGTGATGATGTACATTCCGTAGATGATGAGAGCAGTGAGCAGAGTTGGGCCCTGAGGTCCTTATCTGAATCAACTGTAGCATGTGT
This sequence comes from Eremochloa ophiuroides, assembly GCA_038502445.1. NCBI lineage: Eukaryota > Viridiplantae > Streptophyta > Magnoliopsida > Poales > Poaceae > Eremochloa > Eremochloa ophiuroides. The sequence goes on from JAHLJS010000005.1 coordinate 1,460,344, forward strand.
TACTAGTGATTACGCCATGCAAAATGTCATCCTCCAGATTGGCCTCCGTCTCATAGCACCAGGTGGCATGCAGATACGCCAGATGCATAGGTAGGTGAATTAACTCTTCAGGCCTGTTTGGGTACAATAGTGCTATCCAAGCCAATGTTGTATTTTGTATGGCCCACTAACATGTATTTTTATGCTTCTGTGACAGGTGGGTTTTGAGGTGCCATGCTTGCTTTAAGGTGACCCAAGAGGTTGGAAAAATATTTTGTCCGAAGTGTGGCAATGGTGGGACCTTAAGGAAGGTTTCAGTAACAGTTGGTGAAAATGGGATCACTATGGCTTCACGGCGCCCACGTGTTACACTTCGAGGCACAAAAGTGAGTTTATTACCTGAACTTTTTACAGAGTCCGTTCCTGAGAATGCTGAAGATGTTGTTTGTAACTGTTTACCTGTTTGCTTGCAGTTTTCCCTCCCAATGCCTCAGGGTGGAAGAGATGCCATAACTAAGAACCCCATTCTTCGTGAGGACCAACTTCCTCAGAAGGTTCTCCATCCTAAATTGAAGAAGTCAAACAAGGTTAGTGCTCTAGCATATTTTTGCATAACTTAGAAGTGTATCCTTATCAATAAGGTAATGAGGCAAAAAAAGTTTATCCTGTGGTGTATTACTTTTATATTATATAGTATGTGTTTCCTCGTTTGTCATTGTTATAGTTGTTTGGAACCTGTTATGATTTGTGATGAAGTTTGTTTAGGAACAAATCTGACAATCAGTTTCACTATAGGAGGATGATTTCTTGGGTGTTGACGACATATTTTCGCAAAGTGGTGATAAGAAGGCACCACTGAAACCTCCAGTAAGGAAGGCGCTCTCATTGTTCAGTGGGAAAAGAAATCCAAACGACAACCACTTTTCTCGCAAGAAGCACTAAGCTCTTATCTTTTCTTTTTATGCACGCGTATGGTACTGCAGCCTGTAATCTCAACCGTGTAATGGTTGAAGCATAGTAACTTATTTCTTGTTAGTGGCGGAGAGTAATCATATATTCGTACACAAATATAAGCATGTGAGCTATGCAGTTTTGCAGCATCTATGTATGGTTTCCGTGCTACTGTTTCTCCAATGGATTTGAGCTTTGAGTTCGATTATTCACGTGAATCAAGCAGCAATGAAGATCCATCATGTATATCTGTGTAACGCCGGCAAGCGGATAACAAGAGCATGAGGTGGTACACCGAGAGGTTGTGTCAGAAACATTTACACTTGCACAAACGGATTGATACGCATTTTTATTATTATAAATATTGTAGAAACAAACCAAAGAATTATGTCCAGCCTAGGGTGTGGTCTCTACATCACAATTAATAATCTTCTTACAAAATACAAAAGAAGAAGCAACAAATCCAACAAGTATACCGCTGCATTTCATGCTTACACTCATGCACAACACCAACACTGATCACATTCATTACACCACCGACATCATCATCATCATAATCATCATCAGTTCAGAGCTCTTTCAGAAGAGCAGATCATCGTTCGTCGAGCTGAATCCACCGTAGATGTCTCCCATGTTGAGCAGGTCGAAGTAGCCGCTCCCTGCAATGCCGGCTGTGGCGGCGGCGCTCTGGTGGAGATCCTGGTGCGTCGGCAGCGCGGCGGCGCCGTAGGTGCCGCTCATCTGGTCCCCGAAGGCGGCCCCGCCGCCGTGCGACGGTGTCACGTTGCCGGAGCTCGCCGTGGAGGCCGGCCAGTGCGCGGACACCGAGTAGCTCTCCGGCGCCGCCGCCGGCGCCCAGTCCGAGAACACGAAGCTCCTGGCCGCCTGGTGGTCGAACGGCTGCTGGGCGGGAGGAGGCGTCGCTGACAGCGCGTGGCTGCTGCTGACATTGGCGTCGTGGTCGTGCGACGTCGTGGTGCTGCCGCCGCCGCCGCTGTTCTTGACGTGGTGGTGCTGGTGCTGGTGCTGGTGCATGGACATGGACATGGACGACAGCTCGGTGGTGCTCATGGAGGTGAACTCGGGTGGGCTCTTGGGGCTGGAGTTGGACGAGACCCCCTGGGCCTGCATCACCCTCTTCTTCAGGTACGAGTTCCAGTAGTTCTTCACCTCGTTGTCGGTCCTCCCTGGCAGATGCATCGCAATCTGAGACCACCTGGTGTATGCACCAATTCCAATTCATTAGCAACATCCAACATATATGAAGTATAAACACGGTGAGAGATGTTATACTTGTTCTTAACACAGTTCAAGATTTTCATGGTTAATTAAAACACATATTTTTCTGCGTTTTTCAAAGGCCATGCCCTTCTTAGAAATTAACAGCATAAATTTGCATTACAAAATCATTGGGTTGTGAGAGAATTACTTGTTACCCAGCTTGGCTTGAAGGTTGATGACGACGTCTTCCTCCTCCTGAGAGAACATCCCACGCTTCAACCCGGGCCGCAAGTAGTTGATCCAGCGCAGGCGGCAGCTCTTGCCATTTCTCTGGAGACCTTTGAGAAAGCAAGTCCATTCAAAAGAAGAAGAAAAATTAGTCAGAAACAACAATTGTAGAATTTGGAGTTGAAAACATGGTGGAATCCAAATTCGGACCATCTAACTTGATGGTCAAACTTCAGAGGCGCGGCGAATCGAAAGCTAAGCTGTGTTTCAGGAGGATTGGTGCTGATTGCAGATGAGACTAACATTGAGCATCAGCATTCTGCATGCTTGAGCTTGTCATGCTCATGCCGCAATGTGCATCGAAGGAGAGGAGAGGAGAAAAGAAAGGAGAGCAGCAGCTCACCAGCCTTTGCAGGGACAGCACTCCAGCAGCCGAGGCCGTGCTTGAGGATGTAATCCCTGAGCCTCTGGTCCTCCTCAGGAGACCACAGCCCCTTCCGATAGTTCATCTTAGGCTTCTCGCAGGACCGGCACCCCATTGCTGCGGCCGTCTTCTTGTGCTTCTTCTCCTCCTCCTTCTTCAGGCTTGTGCCGCTGAAGATGAGCTGTTGCAGTAGTAGCAGTCCCTCGGCACCATGTGCCCCTTCTGATTTAAAGGGTGACTTCTTGGTTTAGTTTAATTGAGGAGAATTGAGTAGGTGGCTGCGTGCACATGCTTGAGATTATGAGGGGGGAGCTTGGTCAGAGGATGTCACCTGTATCTCGCCATTACTTACACAAGGAAGATTCTCAGAGAGTTTCAGCGTGAACTTCGGCTTCCTTCTAATGATGATGATATGAATGCTTGCTGGCACTAGGATCACATACTTTTTTTTTTATTTCAGTAACCACAATGCCGTTGTAATTGGCGGGCGGTGATAATAGTTACTCCTATCCTAGTAATCTGAATTTGATTATTGTACAGAAGTCCTGAAAGTGTATAGAAGTTCTGAAAGAATGTAAGTAGAAGCTTTAAGGCTGTTGTTTCAGATGTACTCCAGCGATCAGGTAATAGCATAATGTTCACTCCTTTTCTTTTATTTTCTTTCTTTTTTTAACGAAAGAACATTGTTATCCAATAATCAGCGCGATGAAGGTCAGACCATCTCGGCCAATGATGAGCTAGGGGGTATTGACATGAGCTGTTCTTGCAATGAATGGACGGACACTTGGATTAGCAATGACAGGGCCTGACTGACTAATCCATCCCTCTTCTGACAGCAATCATTGGGAGGAGGCATCTGAGCTACACAAGGCCAAGGTGAACCGGAGAGACATGCATGGGCACAAGAAACGACAGCCTAGCTGGGATCCAGAAGGATTTGCGTTATTGTAAGGATTAAGACGGTGAAATGAAATGCAGCTTGGGTATATGCGTAAACAATGACCTCTGGTAGTGGTAGGCTCCTTACTCATGCATAGCAGAAGCCAACAATAATGGGCAGCTTGGATGCCAATCACAGTGCTGCTTTCACCCAACGTCAGATCAATTGAGTTAGCAGAATGACTTGTTAGAGCTCCTAATCAGGTCGTTCAACACGTATTCGTGTGCTCGTAGCTTCATATAGTGCATAAACCAATTGCCCTTTTTCCTGATTCTCTTAGTGGGACATCAAGAACTATGTTACTACTGATAATACGATACTCAGTTGCAGGATAACTAATGGTTCAAGTGTGACAGCTAAGGCATTACTCTCTAAGTCTCTATTAGACATAATGAATTCCTGATGACTTTGTCCTTTCGTGGCAGTAGTTGTTTTGAGAATCTTAGTTCAGGCACTACTTTTCTCTTCCCTTGTTCTTGTGTTCCTCACCTTGGAAAAAGAAAAGACCTTCTCTACAACGACAGATGAACCAAAGCCCAACCCCGGGGGGGGGGGGGGGGGGGGGGGGTGATTTGTCTAGAGTCCAAGCTAGATGTGGTAGTTACATGCCGTGTGGGATTACAAGAATCAGTATTTACAAATGTAGGTTTCCCATATGCTGTTCAGTTGCAGAATGCCAGAATTGTGAAACGTCTTCGGAAGGTTAAATAAGAACAGATGACTCTAACTGGAAGCTTTTCCTACTGCTCATTCAATAAAAAAAGAAGATACATAGTGAAGCAGATCACACTGGCGCCAGAAAACAAGTACTGGCGCAGCTTAACAAGTGTGTCTATCTACCAAACAATTGCAACTTCTCTGAAACACTGAAACAAAACGAAGGCAGCATGCACTCGAACTCGCTCGCGAGGCACGAGAACCAAAAAAACAAAGAGGCATGACCTAATGCTTAGCTATAGTTTACCCCATATACAGGAGAGTGACATATATTAGCAGAATTCGTTATCCCCTTAGAAAGACAGAAACGAGAGGTAGCTAATGATATGACATGGAGGGGGTCCTATCATGCTTGATATCTCTGTCCTATTTTAATATGCAACCATGTCCTACAAGAGAGGACAATTCCATGTGATCTCAATGCAAGGGGGGTTCTTAATCTCCTCTTTCTTATTCTCTTCATGCCTCAGCATCAAAGACGGCGAAAAATCAAATTCAAAACCACTAGTATTTCTCAGCATTAGCCGACAGCTATAAACAACTAAGAGGCTATGCAAAACTATACTTGTTGGCAAATTGACTTGGCGCAGCTGCATGTGGACAAACACCTAATCGGCCATACGAATTCGCATCTTGCACTAAAAAACTAGGACCCACTGGTTAAACTATCTGCATTGCATTGCTCTGAATGGAGGAGCCATAAAAAAGGAATCTTTTGTCTGAAACTATCAGAGGCCTCTCTCCACACTCCAGTTTAACAACTTCACCGGCAGCAAGACAGACTTTTTGTCCTTGTCACATCCATGATCCGTCCATCTTAGAATGGATGTGATTAGAATCCTCGCCGACGATTAAAAGAACGCGTAAATGATGGCGATATGTGAAATATGCTCGTGACTAAACAATGTGGCTGGGAACATGCCCTAAGGGCTCGTCTGTACCTGCAATGATGGGGATGCAAGTCAATGCCTGCTTGCTTGAGATTGAGAATTATATATATTCCACATAGAGGCCAGGGCAGGCGATATTGGGCGGGATTTTGTATAATATAAGCAGGTCCAGCTCATACGAGGACATACGCGCCGAATAATCAAGGATGCCCTCACTGCAAACTGTCAGGATTAAGAAGGGAATGCTGAGAAAAGTATGCCATCTTGCAAACTGCCCAAGGGAGAACTTGGAGAAGAGGAAAACTTTCCGAGTGTGTCTTGAGGGAATGAAGTGTATATGTTGTGGTTGTTCTCTCTCCATTGCATGCCAAGAAGGCAAAGAAAAGCTTATCCAGGTGTGTGCAAGTGCATTATCCTTTGGTGCCAGTACGCTTAAGTGGAGGAGATGAGGCCATCCATGTATGAGCAGACTTGAAAGATCTGGAGCCAGCAGTGTGCAATGCAGATCACATAAACCTAGCTGTTATATATACTATATGCCAGCCTTTTTGAGTCTATACATGCGAGAACAAAGGAGATTATGGCATACTGACTGTTATTAGTAATCAATAACCACACGAGTGCTCCGGTTCTGCGTCAGCCATGACGAACGACGACTCTTACATCTTTTGGGATCATTAGGAGGTATACCATGTAGTTCTCCAAGTCTGACGAACTTGAGTACATCAGAATTCAGAGGAGCTAAGCTATGACAGAACAGAAACACAACAGTCACCTAGTGAGTACAAAGCAGGACAGGAGGCTGAGCTCAACAGTCTAATGATCGTACTGCAAGTTTTTACTTTTGGGTTAGAGTCACCTACTGCAAGTTTTGATGCAGTCATACGTTGACCTTTGCAGACTAATGCTTGTGCCGTACTTTACACACATTTTTCTACTTTTGGGTTGGGAGACAGGCCCAGGCCCAGGCACATGCACAGGCCTAACGATGGTAATCACTCCTAAATACAAGACCCATCTAGCTGATGCAGTGCAGTATTTGGGGAGGAAAAGGAGGAAATGGATCAAGTAGCATAGCAGGCCGACACAATTGTGAAGCTCTAATGAGGCCCATGGAGCACAACACAATCATGTTTTTTCAGGGAAAAAAAAAGAAAAGAGTTGCAGCAAAAGGCATGGAAGGCTCATTGCAGTTGAAGGAGAAAACATTTGTTGCAGGCAGCAGAAGTGCAGTGTATGCATGTGCAATAAAAAAAAACAGAGGACACAACGATTGCATACATACAGTATGTGTAGAGGCATGAGTTCGTTGGGTAAATAAAGAAATGATGGTGCTAGTCATCTTGGATTTTTTATTATTACATTGCTTAAAAAATAGATCAGTACATTGTCAGGGATGCATCATCTTCATCGTCACCAAGAAAAGAAAAAAAAAAGGAAAAAGAATCATCGTCAACATCATCATCATCAGTCTCTCTTCCTTCGTGTGTCCTCTTATTTTTAATCTCTCCCCTCCCTTCACTTAATTTCAGTCTAAACATGACTTTAATTGCCCTTTGTTGTTGCTGCTGCTGTTGTTTAACTCTTGTTTTCGGTGTCTAAAAGGAATTAAAAAAAGAAAACGAAATAAGAACAAGCAATAACAAGGGAACAGCTGAACAGATACTATAGTTGTACTTAGATGAGAGACATAAAAAAAACAAATAAACAAACAAGGGAACAGGTAATAGAAGCACGACAAGGAAGGAAGGAAATGAATGCTTCTTCCTCCGCCCCCTGAATGCATCATCGATCGATCACCATCAGAGGAGGAGCCCATGGCCATCATCATCCCTCCGCCGTCGGCACGTGAACACCTTGAGCACGCCGTCGGATCCGCCGGCGACCAGCGCTCCGCCGTCGGAATCGTCGCCGTTGTGGCTGCCCTGCCGCCACGCCACCGCGCTGACGAACCCACCACCAGGGTCCACTTGGTGTGGGCCGTGGGCCCTTGCGTGTCCGAAGGGGTGCACCCAGATGGGCTTGGCCCACCTGAGGTCGTAGACGAAGACGTGGTTGGACTCGGAGCCGCTGGCCACCAGCCCCGCCCCGCGCCACACGCCCATCCCCACGAAGCTCCGCGCGCTCGCGTGGCCGCTGTACCACCGCACCTCCCGCGCCACCGCCGCCGGCGCCGACGACGAAGACGCCCACTCCCACAGCCGGTGGGTCCCGTCGGCCGCCGACGTCACCACCCGCCGCGCCGGCCCCGGCCCCGGCCCCGCCCACCGCACGTACGTCACGGCGCGCGCGTGCCCGTCCATGCGCGCGACTGCGACTGCGACGGCGCCGCGGCCCAGCGCGCGGACGTCGTACACGGCGGCGCGGCGGTCCGCGGAGCCGACGGCCAGGTGGGGCGCGCCGGACGGGTCGAACTCCACGCACAGCACGGCGCCGCCGGCGCGCGCCGTGGCCCAGCCCCCCGACGGGGCCCGCGGGTCCCACACGTGCGCCGTGCGGTCGTCCGACCCGGACGCCGCCATGGCCGCCGCGCCGCCGCCGCCCGGGGCGTAGTCCAGCGACCACACGCGCCGCCCCGCGTGCTCGTCGCGCTCCCACGTCGCCACGCCGCGCTCCACGTCGTACTCCGTCACCACGCCGTCGTAGTCGCCGCACCCCACCACGGACGACGACGACGACGACGCGGCACCGCCGCACGGGCGCCACCGCACGCTGCTCAGCTTCGCCGGCACGCAGATGCACGCCAGGGGGGCGGGGCCAGCTCCGGCGGCGCCGTTGCTGGCACTATCCAGGAGCAGCATGGAGGCCACGTCGTACAGCCGGATCTTCCGGGCGATGCCGCCGGTGGCGAGGAGGCGGCCGGTGGGGTCGAAGTCGACGCTGCCGATGGCGTCGGACGCACCCGGCAGGGCGGTGGTCGGCACGGTGGCCGCCAGCCGGAACTCCCATTCGCAGCGCGGCGGCGACAGCTCGGCGTCCCTGTCGTCGTCGTCGTCGTGGGCTTGACTTCTGCTAGTGGGAGGTGACGGAATAATAATGCCGGCGCCGGCTACCTGATCTTGGTGGTGCTGCAGGTTTTGGGTGGTTTCCTCTTCCTGCAGGCGGTGCTCTTGTGCGGCGGCGCTGCTGGAAGAAGAGGCCGCCGGAGAAGAAGGGTTGCTCATGGACTAGCCGGCGGGCATTATATTGCAGAGGCTGCTGGAGCTGGAGCTGCTGGACTGCATGTGTTTATCTACTTCTTGCTAGCTAGCTCTGCTGCTTCCTCTTCGTTATGCATGGCTGGCTCTGTGCTAGCTTGTGCTAACGTAATTAAACTGTTTGTATCTACTAGCTGGATCCTTCTGCATGAGAAAGTTTGGATTTTTCTTGGTTTTGGTTTGGTGCCTCTTGCCCTCTTGTTTGTTTTGGGACAAGACACTGCCCTGCTAATCCTTGCTTTAATTAGCCCAGTACTAAGCTTGCTCCCTACCCTAAACGACGACGACCAAGATTAATTAGAGAGAGAGAGAGAGAGATGTGGTGGTGTGGGTAGCCACACGGGAGGTAGGCAGCCAATGGGAGGAGGAGCATAGAAGAGGTTTTGGGAGGTAGGTTTTTGTGGTTGGCCGAGCTGTGGTCATGTCGTGGGCTAGCTCGTGGCTGCAAATGCAAATAGTGGCAAGAGAACCAAGTGGAGAGGAAGAGGAATCAGGAGCTAGATACAGCTAGCCTACCCGTACATAGCTGTTTTAGTTATTAGTTAGGTTAGCCGGCGGGTAGAGTTATTGAGAATATATATGTGTGTGTTCCGATTAATCTGGGTCAGAAGTACTTGGTCTCGGTCTATTTTAGACATGAGTCTTTTATTATTGTTGTGTCCATCTAATCATCAATCCAATAGTAAAAAAAAATAAACTTCACAGTTCACGCTAGTACATGAAAATTAGACACACAAGACAAATTAACAACAAACACAAAGTAATAAAAAACCAAGAAAAAACCATACACAACTTACCATTCTAGATAGCCAATGTTACATTAAAATGAAACAATAAGATATTGTGACAAAAAATAGGCAATGTGTGTGTGTGTGTGTGTGTGTGTGTGTGTGTGTGTGTGTGTCAACAGATTGCAGTTACATACTTATATTTTATTTCATCACAATGGAGTGATGGTCAAAAGATCTATCTATCATTGGCCAGGTATATAGTTTTTGTTTTTAATTTGAAAAGGAGGAAGAAAACTTTTGGAAATAAAAGGGACATGGTAGCAGTGTTTTTATTCAATTTATTAATTTGTTTGGTCTCAAAACCTCATGATCTATATTCTTGCAAGTGCGTGTAACTTGTAGCCAATTTTATTTGTTTCATTTTTTTCAACAAAAAAGAAGAGATAATAATATAATATAATTTGGCAACTATTATCATGAACCTTTTTTTTTGGAGAGGCTATTGATATATAGAATCTCCTTTTTTTGTCAGTGCATATATATAAGGGAAAAATTAGTAGTCTTTTTGTGCGTATGTTACAAATCGAGTTATTTAAATAACAATATTTATTTCTATGTTCAAGATATCCACACGTAGGTCATTTATATATATGGTTACATTACTTTTATTTGGATGTGAGATCCGAATCTGTCCAAGTGTTTTGGCAGTGCGACACACACACTATTGACAGGTACGTACGGCCAAGTGGACGTATGGCCTATATATACATATATCCATTTCCGATTAGTACCAACCTTACTTTCAGCTTGCTGCTAGGTACGTCGGAGGAAGTACGTACCCCTTATATTGTATAGTTACTTTAAGAATTTGGTCACTTAACCTGATATCGAGAATTTGTATGCATGCTTGATAAATTATTCAATGCATATTAACCTAGGCCGAGCCTGCATGGTGGCACCATACCATGTTTCGTGGATCACCCTAAAATTTAATTCAAGGTTAAACTATAGTAGAGTTGTCTAAAATTTTGAAGATTGCACATAGATCACTCTAAAGTACTCTATAGTTTGATTCTACATCTATCTAACTATAAATCACAGCTACGCTATTTGAATTGTTTTTTTCTAAAAAGGAATTGTTTTACTTGCGACATGAGAGAATCCTTACCAAATAGAAACCGTTTGGTAAGAAATAGGAGGATCGTTGTCAAATGATTCAGATATTTAGTCAAAATGTTTCACCGATTCTATTACATTAGGTTAGGGAAATAAAGCCAATAAAGTTCATGTCTCAAGAGAATCTAAAATCACTACAAGTGATGATGCCTTCTATGACAATTTGAAGGCTATCTCCCGTCATAGAAGCCCCATCATTAAAGACCTTCTGTGACAAGTTGTGCCAATTTTTGTGACAATTTTTGATCTATGACAGTTTTTGTGATAGTTATAATTGTCAGAGATCACAAATTTGTCACAAAAGTAGCTCGTGATTGTCACAGAAGGTCTTTAATGACGGGCCTTCTATGACAAGAGGCCTCATCTCTTGTATAGTTTATTCAAAAAAAGGATTTTCTTCACCAAATTAGATCTCTGTCAAACGCATATATCTACCCTTTCATAATACATACATACATGGATGAGTGTGAGGCTTAATTTGGTTATTGAACATGGTGTATGTATGTTTTGTAGCGGCTTAATTCATAAACAAACTCTAAACTTGCAGGATTTTCAACTTTCAAGTTTCGGTATAGTTTTGGGTCCTTGATCTTATTTGGCGATATCATCTAGACCCCCAAGGAAATTTGATATTTGAATCCCTAAGCTTTAATTTAATGATGACAATGTCCTCTATCCTTATGTTGGTCTAAATGAGTTTTATTTGACCCCCATATGTTGACATGGTATATGTGATGACTGATGTTGTGGATACGACATATGGAATCCACGTGTTAGTGTCCCCCTCTCTCCACACCACATCTTTTCTCCAATACCCTTTTACTCTCTCTTTGTCTTCCTCCTCCGTACTATTGAAGACCGTGTGTGTCGGTGTTAGGATTAGCGGTGCTAACACCGGCGAGTAAACTTATGATTTGCGGTTGAGGCCATGGGTGGAGTGCAAGAGGGAACACAGGGATTATACTGGTTCGGGCTAGGAATGCCCTACGTCCAGTATGAGTCGAGTCGTGTTGCCTTGCACCGGGGTGCTTGTAGTAGGGGTTACAAGCCTAGGCGAGAGAGGGAGAAAACTTCCCAAGTCTCTTGTGCGTACGTGTGTGTGTGTGTACGTGTGTGTGTGTGTGTGCGTGCGCGCGCGCGCTCTTGTGGTAGCAGAGTGTTGTGGCAACGCGAGGTCTCCCTGAGATCGGCCTCTACCTTCCCTTTTATAGTTACAAGGAAGAGACTAAAATTACATGTGTTTTGCTGTGGTTACAGTACTCGGCATGGTGGAGACCGTGGTGACCGGTGCCTGTCATTAGCCACGACCTTGTTTTGGCGCCTCGAAGGTATGGCCTCAGTCATTCAGCTGATCTTCCACTGTTCGATTGGTGAGTTCCAAGGTGGCGCACAGTGCGGGGCATGGTTTGCTGCGTGTTGCTACGTCATGACGTCGCATTCCATCTTGCACAGCACAATGAGTAGATAGGTTGACCTTTGAGTGTTGACTCCCAAGGTTCAGGAGTCTGTGATGCCGTCGGGAGCGAGACGGGACGGAGCGGTGGGAGCGTCCTCCCTCGAGCGCGTTTCCCTCCCACGCGCGGTACTTTCCAAGGGGTAGGCAAGCCCGGTCATAAGCCTTGCCCATTCCCCCGGGTTGGCCGGACGGTCGTCGTTCTCCCTTTCCTGGCGCCGTACGTATGACGGGGGTATGGGCCGTCGCTGTCGTAGTTGGAGAATCTCTTCGTCAGCACAGGGCGTCGTATGGTTGACTGTCCCTGTGGCGGTGCGGGGGGGGGGGGTGGCACCATCACTTAGGTCGTCAGAGGAGATGTGGTAGTTGGTACGGCGGACGTGCGCGTGCGGGGCGCAGTTGCGTCAAGGGGCCCACTCGATAGGACTGTGCTTGTAAAGTGGTCAGGGAGGTCCCTTGGCCGGCAGGATTGCTCTGCTGACGTCGGCAGGGCCCGAGGGAGACTGCATATAACGGGGGGCTCGGGCGAATCGGAAATCGGTTGCCCGAGGCTGCGGCATTTGGTGGCAAGTTCGGGCAAATCGGATGGTGTCGCCCGAGGATCCAGCTTTCCCGAGCCCTGTCGTGGAGGCTCGGGCGAATCGGAAGGATTTTTCTCGAGGGGTCCACGCGCCTGGGGGAGGTAGTTTGTTTCCGCTCGGCTCCATTATGGGCCGTGCGAGGCTCTTCCGCATGGGCCTTGGCTGGCTCCTGCTTGGGCCAAGTTTCATTTGGGAAGTGTGTCTTTTGCATTGAAATTGGGTACCCCATACCCGGGTACCCGACAGTGTGCTTGGGCAATGGATGGCTCTGGCTCAAGAGTCGGCACACGACAAACCATCTCTTCTGCAGTCTTGCTCCCATTATCTTAATTCAAGTCTTTTCGTTCCATGTTGTCTTGCATGCCTCCCTTGACACCATTATTATAGATAGTCACACTTGGCGACAGAATTCAACAGTCTCTGCATAGCCCTAGAGAGGGCTATACAATTATTTATTCAATTTTGCTCAACAATGTGCTCAACAATAATCACACACTAAATTCTCCTCTTGCCCTAATACACACCATGTTGAGTTTTTTTAAAGGTTACATGCACCATTTGGGGATGTATGCACCGCTGACTAGGTAAACCTTAAAAATGTGAACGACTCTAGCTCTTCAATTTATACTTAATTTGACATCAGCCCTTTGGTGCTACGGTAGTTTGTTGTCGACTGCTTATTTCTGTTGAAGAGTCGAGAGATGTACCACATGCATTTAATTTGATGCATGTAAATCCAATCCATAAAGTTTGATTTCCGGATCTCACGCACAAGTAAGCTTAGCCTACGACTAACGACGAGTGGATAAGATAAGAGGAGATGGATCCAAGAGGAAATAAGTGGGTCATCCAGTATTGTACTGGCCCACACACGCGCGCGACAGTGGTACTCATTAGCTCTGACTGACTGCAAGATTCTATGATGATAATGATGCATGAGAAGGGGACCTGCATGCATGCATATCGTCATTAGTAGATTACTGTTGGATCATTCTTCTTCCATGGATCGCGATGATGATGTCGATTAACGAGAATATTATACTCGCTCCGATGGAATCGAGATTATTCAGAAAACTCATATGCCCTAGCTAGCTTTAACTCGATCCACAATAAATATGATATTCACCCGCACCGTACGTCAGCAGCAGTTCGATCCATGCACCACTTAATAATTAACTCTTGTTGGTATAGGTATAAATTATTACTAAACAGGTCCTCATGGCTGGTGCTGAGGGTGTAGGGCAGAGGGGCGGCTCTGCATCCAGACCCCGAAAGCTAAGGACCGAAAAAAATTCTGCACTCACCACCGTATCATGTTAGAAATGGTCCTCATCGAAATTTTTCCGGAAAGGAAAGATCACCCTCCTTCTATGTTTCTTGAGACTGGAAGTTGTTCTTTGGCACTTGCAGCCAGCCTGTTATTTGTACTTTTGAACATTTTTCCTATATTTTCAATAAAACGCTTCCCTCCAGTTTACTCAAACAAAATTAAAGGTCGCCCTTCCGTAGGTGTAATACGTAGTGCTTGCAGTATTATATGGTTTAAAACTCTAAGAATTTAAGACAGTCGAATTGAGTAAGTCACGACGCCAATTAATAAGCCAAGCCGCGTGAAGTGCGTGTATATATGCATACTATAGATGTATGTATACACACATCTTAATGCGGATGTAAGAGCATATGTAGTAGGAGCTAGTATGTCTAGCAGAAAAACTGCGTCCTGTACACATCTGCATATGCACACGGTCCTACAGATACACTAATTTATTAAGCTGCATACCATATTATTATATATACGTGTCTAACAACAACTACTACTGTGTACGTACAATATAGTGAATATATAGCTAGTTGAGTACACTGTGCATCAGTACAAGTGCACAAGTGCCGATCTGGGGACCACCATTGGCCGTACGTGTGGGTACTTAGCTTGAAAAAGGCCTGCCGGAAGCTAGCTAGATCATCGATCCTATATACTCCGTATACACCAACACCATGAAACTATGAAAGAGAGATTAATGAACTAATAGAGATAGATAATAATAGTCCTTAGCAGCGCGCCAGAGAAAAAGAAGGGCTGATTGTACGTATCATAGGGTCGAGAGCAAAGAGATTAATATTCTGAAAAGACTGCAAATGAATAGTTAGTGTACCGTACTACCTTGATTCAGCTAGTGGATGGATGGATGCAATTGAAGCATCCTCGGGACACCCCTCTAATAATAACCAGTTGTAAGATAGTATTAGATGCCACATGAAAGAGAGATGTAACCTAAACTTATGAATGCATGGTTAATAGACATATATAATTTCTATATCTCACTAGTAGAGTACTAGGAATATCCACATGCATGGCGATCCGAGAGCATCAGATTTGTTACAAGGTGAGAACATATTATACAAACATATACGATGAAATGATGATACCTAATACCTAATTAAGAGCCTGCTTTAGAATGGCTTGGACTAGTCGGTGGTAGAAGAGCCGGAGGAGCTGGCTACACCAAACATACTCTAGAAGAAAGAGCCTTTTTAATGTAGTGAAGAGCAGTAGAAGCTGTTTCTTATATGGAAAAAGAGTTACAATTTTATGGTTTCTCTCAGACTCTCATCAGTGTATATGTGTAAAAGAGAGGGAAAAGAGAACCACCCTATGGAATACAAGTTACACTGCCTGATTCTTATCACTGGAGGGTGAGAGAGAGGGAGTTGCAGCAACAACCAACAAGCAGCTTGTGCCTTGTGGGCAGGGCTACGGTTACGTGTGCTCACGTACGCCTCTCATGCATGCACCTCGTCCAATGGGCACGCCCCGCCCCCTCAGTCCGGATCTCGATGTGGATGGGATCCCCTCCGCCCACAGACTCTGTGGCCAATCTAGCTCCCTCCACTCCGTCTCCATCTCCATGCATGTCATCCTCACCCCACTGCACCTCCCCATCGAACACGTACCAACAACAAGGTTATCAATGGGTCAATGATGGAATAGTAAAGCATCCAACGGTCCCCCCCCCCTCTTCTTTTTCTTTATTATTTGAGGGTATGGCATTTTCTCTCTTTGTTTCTTTTTATTGTTGGATTCTTCAACTCGTGCTGATTTGGACACTGGCCGGATCCGTATAAAAGATAGAGTAAAATATGCTGTGGGTTCTTAAATTTTTGCCTACTTTTTGTCTAGATTCATGAACTTTTTTTCGCTCATCTGGGTTCATGAACTTTTCTCCACTTCTCATCTAGGTTCAGGTACTTTTTCTTCGCTCATCTGGGTTCATGAACTTTTTTTCACTTCCCACCTAGGTCCATAGCAGGCCACATAGGACTCTGCTTCCTACGTGACCGTTAATGTGGCACTAAAATGTAACACACTTTATTTTAAAATTTTTATTATAATTGTACATCTATGTGTTTCCATGTTTAATTCATAATAAATAGTTGGTGTACCAAACATTTAATTTGAAGTTGAGATTTTTATGGTGATGGATGATAACAAAATATGGCTAGTATAAATATATTACATACCTAAAATTAGTAAATTAATTACTACAATAAAAACAAGTTTTAATTACAACAAAGCATGTGATGTAAAGATAAATCTAAAGCTCAGGAGCACAGGAGCTGCAGTTATGAATTAAACACAGGAGCACATAGATTTACATAGATTTATAGCTACATCAAAAACTTTAAATTAAAGCATATCATATTATATATCTATTGCATAAATCTATTCATGTTAAGTCTAACAAAACTAGATTTTACTTTTTACGATTTTTTTGTGATTTTATACAATTTTTCAAGGTTTTAGCCAGTTTATGAAATAAAAAAAAGAGCACGTGGTGCCACATCAGCGGCCACGTAGACAACAGAGTCCTATGTGGTCTGCTGTGGACCTAGATGAGAAGTGGAAAAAAGTTTATGGACCCAGATGAGCGAAGAAAAAGTACCTGAATCTAGATGAGAAGTGAAGAAAAGTTCATGGACACAGATAAGCGAAAAAAAGTTCATGGACCTAAATGAGAAGTGAGCAAAAGTTTAAGGACGCACAACGCATTTTACTATAAAAGATACATACATGCAACAAAAACATGTTTATACTACGTTTTTTCTTCTTCTTTTGTAAGTCCTTTATTTATTTATATACATACTCGTCTGCTCTTTAATTCTTTTTTTATTTAGTGGATATATGGCATCTGCCACTTTTTATTTGTTTTGAACTATTTGAGCTCCAGCATAAAATACGTACTTATGCATGTATTGGAAAAAAAAAACAAGATTTATAACAATACAACTGGTAAGGCCAATCTTAATGAGGTTTTATGAAGTTCATACATATTAAATAGGGTGTCATATCAGTTTATTTATGAAAACAGTGAGAAGAAATAAAGGAAATATTTCATCTCTACGGAACGTATCAGCACGGTTTCCAAAACGTTAGAAACGCCATGAAACGCGCACTAAGAGCATCATTCGTTTCATCCTAATGATTACTTCATCGTCCGTTGCCGCGATATCCACAGTGAGCTCGCATCAGCGCTGCCGCCCTCCTCGAGCTCGCGTCCGTTTCCGTGAGCGCTCTGCACGCCCGCGTCCACGCCGCCGCTCGCCTCACGCCCACTTCCGTGCCACAAGCTCCGCGGCCCGCCTCTGGGTCTGTCGATGGCCTTGCCTTAAGAAAGGGGATATTACGAGAAAATAGATCTATAGAGAAAGAGATAGGAGAGGAGTTAGTAATGGTGAAGAATGAGACCAAGAAAGAAGAGTGGTGGGGCAGCGGGTGAGGGAAGTGGGAGAAGAAAACCCTAGCACTTTATATTGATCAAGACTACATTGCTTGACTATGTTAATTGGCCTCGGCTCATTTCAGCTTCTTTCAAAATCAAATTTACAATGACGGTTACTTGTGAAGGCCTAATAAGCCTATTTTGAGAGACGAACTTTTTAGACATTTGCATCTGTAAATAAAGTTGAGCAGTTGTCTATAAAAGTCATTTTACAGTAATATATTTTTTTTGTGAACATTTTACAGTAATAATTGTGATCAAAGTCTCTGTATGTAACTGTGATATATATGATTTTACATATATTTTGTGAATTTCGAAGATATAAGAGTAATCTACAGTAAACATAGGCAACAATATAACGTAAAATGAAGAACAAAAATATCAAACGTACGGGAGAGAGATGACATAGCAGAAACAAATATGTGTACTACGGCACTGCTACCTAGCCTGCGCACACGCCACAAACTGGACCACACACATCCATTCTCTCACCGTACGAACGTTTGAGGGATCGAACGAAGGGCCAAAAAAAAAAAGGAATAATATAACAATAAAAACAATGGACAGAGAGCTAGCCAACCAATAGCGCGTTCTTCGTTCCGATAAAGTTGGGTTGCTGAACAGGTTAGCGTCACATCTAGCTAGTAGCCACTAATCAAAGGCCTCCGACCATACAACTGGATAGTTTTTGTGTTTATTAATTAGGGTGTCAACTAACAAAAAGATAATACGAAACTGTAGCTCGAGGAAACAGTTTCTTTGGGGCCCGTTTGGTATAACACAGTTTAACTAGGAAGCAGTTCTTGTTTTTTACTTCTATTTCATAAAACAGATTCAT
Source organism: Eremochloa ophiuroides (assembly GCA_038502445.1). Lineage (NCBI taxonomy): Eukaryota > Viridiplantae > Streptophyta > Magnoliopsida > Poales > Poaceae > Eremochloa > Eremochloa ophiuroides. Next base: position 1,478,448 of record JAHLJS010000005.1, read on the forward strand.
TAGTGAAGCTAAAGTATATAAAAAAAATGTTTGATAGACTTCTCAGGATAGATAACAAAGAGAGAATTAGAAGAAGCTAGTATTTTTAGCTTCACTCGGGGAACTGTGCGGAGCTATTTAGCAGAGCTTCGCTTCTAGATTCTCTAGCTCTGCTCCTTGACTGCTAGAAGAGAGATTCGATTGATTATGGTGGGGGTAAGGTGGGGAGTACGTGAGAATTGATTATAGAGGTACTCCGGAACAAGGAGCAGTATTAGAGAACATGCATTTTAGCTCCCTCCGCCTCTCGGTGTAAATGAAGAAGTGATTCTTACCTGCTCCTGCTCCTACACCAATCAGAAGCATGTGCAAGGTTTGGTGGAGCTCTCAGAACTGATTCTCTACTGAATCCAGTAGGAGCTGTATCAAACTGTTATTCAGACAGAAATATTTTTCTACTGATTCTGTGAAGTGATTCTCTGAAATGAACAGAGATTGGGAGCTAAAAAAAGTAGCTTCCCCCGATTTTGTGAAGTGATTCTCCATATCGTGATTTTAAGAGTTAGTGTTGTTAAAAGCATAAAAGAGAATCACTTTCATATAATCATTTCTACCAGAGAATCAGCTGCTAGAGAATTGGAATAAGATAGACGTCTACAAACATGCCTTTAATTATTTGGCTAGAAAAAAGAGTGATTCTCATGGAGAATCACTTAGCCCTGCCAAATTGCCCTCCGTGTGAGAGAAACTGAAGATTACCTTTAAGGAGAAGTGTGTTTCATCACAGCTTGTTTGGTGTAGGAGAAGTTGAAAAATAGCTTTGTAAAGTTAGGAGAGAATCCCCATCAAACAGGACCTTAAATAACAAATTAAACCATGTCTACACGAGAACTAAAATACGAAGAGATATGATAGTTAGATGATGGAGAGAAAGAAGACACACGATTGAGCAAAAAGATTGTTATGTCAAAATCATCTATTGAAAATATAAATTCTATATGTAGTGTCTGTGTAAATAATAGACAAAAAAGTAGTAGCTAGTTGTGGTTTTTTTAACGTTGGGATTGCCCTAACCAACTCATTTTTAACTTTCTACTAAAAACACACAAACATAAGTGAGTTTATTTCACCACGATTTTCCTGTGACCGTGTGTGAGCACGTTTTTCTCTAATTAAGAGGAGGGTATTTGTTTCTCATCAAGACTCGGTTAACCTACAGATATAATTTTGCAAAAATGATGAGTCAAAAGTAAAGTACCTAGTTAGCGTGGTAGTGATGATTCGAAGGTGGCTACACGCATGATTTCCTTTGTAGTTCTTAGCTTCATTCATCTCGCTATATGAGAATAGTTGATTATTATTGGCTAGCTAGTATCGCATGCAAGACGTGTCCTGCAGGTAGACATGTGTAGCCGTGGAAGAGAGATGAGAGGAAATGTCTCCGTCAGCCGCGCATGCCTAATTAATTAAACAGTTTGGCAATAACTCAGATGACAAGTCTTCGGATCGGAGTATACTCTCTCTGATTTCTTTAATGTCGTACGTCTTACCTTTGTTCTAAGTCAATCATTTTTAATTGTAATCATCATTTTTTAAAAAGTAATACTACATTTTTTTCGAACAAAATAATAGTACTACACATTTCAACAACATAATATAAGATTTTTGTAAATTCACTATAACGAATACTTCAATAATATAACGAATACTTTAATAATACATAGTATGGGTTCTTAAAAGTGATGGTCAAATGACAAAATATTTGAATTATATACATATAAAGAACGGATGAATGAAGTATATAAAATAAGTTTGTACATGTGACCATGGCATTGCCACATATGTGGAAAACCTGGAGGCCGTTTGCATACGCACACATGCCTCGTTCTTTCTTGTCCATGTGAATGAATTCTATTAAATAAAGGATAAAGCGGCAGTAAGCAAGCGAGAGAGACATATAATAATTATATTAATCAGAGAAAACGATTTATGCAGCTAGGCTAGGACAATTCGCCTTGTTGAACACGCCGATGCATGGATAGATCAACGAGTCGCCCGCGTTAGCTGTGGTCGTACTAGCTCCGGCCTCCGGATGGCACGAAGGTTCAGCACACTTCAGGTACGGTCAAAGTTGAACCTGCTTATTGTAACATTGATCTCGGTACTTAACTTTTGATCTATATAGTAGATGTGTTGCTCCTGTGTACTATTAGGATGTTCTCAACAGCAGGAGATAATAGTTATAGCTCATACATTTCATGGCATTGTCACTTATTATGTGAACCCACATGTAAGTAATTTTTATTCTCCGCCTATTCTTTATGAATGGACCTACGAACAGTCTCATCTTCTGAGGTAGATAGGTATAACGATAAAAGATGGTTTCTTCTCCTTTTCCATCTTGTCTCTTTTCCACATAAGGGTCTTTTTTTTTTTGAAATATCCGGTTGTCTGGCTTTGATTAATAATGAGGAGGAGGTAGCACACAACAATAGGTTACATATGCGCCTAGACTCCAGAGATTTTGGTTTACAAAGGCTAATTACTCACTGCCTAGTCAGGTGACCATTAGAGGTCTGAGAGTTGCCCCTTCTTCTATGTACCAATCATAGCTAGTGTCCTTAACCTTCATGAACAGCGTCTGACCGCTGTAGTCTCCGAAGATAATTGTCCTTCGTCTTTGCTTCTAAATACACCAAATGGTCAACACCACCAGGGTATACCCCGTTTTGTATCTGTTAGGCCAGTATCAGTGGCGAGTTTCATAGCGTTGTTTCTAACACTGTAATGTCATATAGAATAAAATGAAATTCGAATGAAACTTTGCATTGAGAGTGAGAGTTTCATTTTATAGTTTCATCGGCATTAAATTTCATGACTCATGGAGAGTTGGTAATCGTGTCAAGAGAGTTTCATCTAGATGAATCCCATTTCTTCTCTTTCTTCTTAAATACACTGCCATGTCATCGAGTATGCCTATGTGGTAGCCTATTTAATGCAAATGAAACTCAATTGAAACTGACTTTAATCACCTTTTGTATGAAACAGTACTCTATATCATATTCCTTCTCCTCGCATGAAGGCTGCAAGCTTTGATAAGTTCTTGCCGCACTATTCTAACTCCGCACATTCCAACTGATTTTAATCACACTGCAAGATGCCGGCCAGCCTAAAATTCCCCCACTGACTAAACTCTGCATACTCGTAGTACACCTATCATCGGGACAAATGACCCTAACTCAACCGACATGAGAACCTGTTGGTGTTGCCACTGAACTAAAACCCATTGATCAAACTGACACTACAACATTTGGACAGCATCAGCTCATTAGATCTACATCTCTACAACATTAGACTCCACATAAGAAAAGTGCTGACATAGATTGGTACTCTACTACACAAATTTTTTTCGAGACATGCAAAAACAGTTTACTGAGGTAAGCATTGTAACCGCCTCGGATTAAAGATCATGATAAATAAGACTTTTTTGAGGTAGGCTTTATGAAATTTATTTGGATCCGAATTACACAATGCAAAATATATTTGATGTTGAGTTCCCACCATTTGACACTTAGTTTCCGTCACATTTTAAACAGATGAAGCTCAAAATGCGTAATAGGGATGATGTGACTACGCTTGCTACACGTGAACACGCATTTCTACGTTCCCGTCTTCACTTACACACTGCTCGATGCTCTACGTTATCCTGCCTCGGCAGTCGGCGCTGCGGCCGTGTCGCCGTGACATCTGCCTTCTGTGAGCTCCTCTCGCCACTCCTCGACTGCTCCGGCCGGCCGGCCGGCCATGGAGGCTTACGCGGGTGCCGCGCCCGCGGCCGGCGTGTTCGCGGGCTACGGCACCGCAGCCACGCGCCCCTTCACCATCCGCCGCCGCCGCGGGTCTCCGCGTTCCAGCGCCGGCCGGGTGCACCTCGTCCGGGCGCCGCCGCCGCGCGCCGCCGGTGACGCGGGGGACCTGCCCCCGCTGGACAAGTGGGACATTATGGAGCTGGATTTCGGCAGGTTCCTCGGGGAGGACCCCAAGCTTACGCTCGCGAAGGTCCGCCCCGTTTCTATGTATTCTTTCTTACTTGCTTCAGATTATCTCGTTGTCGTGGCTAGAGCTTGGAGAATACGATGACCAGGATAAAAATGGCGTTTTGCTGACTATTTGAATGGAATTTTAGATATGCTTTGGGGTTGGGTTTCATTTCACATTGCTCCATTGCTTCATTTCACAGCAGCAGTTGTGTTCACTTTAACTTAGCCGCTTCGGTTCCTGTCTCGCCTGTAGGCAATCCAATAAATAATTCGTAACATGCTTGGTAATTTTCTGTATACCTGATCAGTATAGCGTGCTCCTGCTAGGTTAGTTAAATTTCTCAAACACAATCCAGCCAATTTTGTAACAGCATAGTTTTTTTTCAGTAGTATGATTTTGAAAAAAAAAAATAATAACGAGTCCAAAACTCCAATAAAAGGATAAGTCACAGGTGCATGATGAAATTTGAATTCCATCAGAAACATGAGTCATTCCTAATTAGCTTCTGTATGCATGATGCTATATGGTCTGTACCGAAAGCATGGTTATTGTCACTTCATTTGACCTGCATATTTTATGGGATGACTCTTTCAGATTCTTCTTAAGAAGTCAGATCCAGATGCCTCATCCCTCGATGTAGAGAAATTAATTGCCACAAAAAAGGACAAGCTTGATGATATTTTGAGGGAGTGCATGGAAGCTAATAAGAAAGACCAGGGTTTCAACACATCAGAAAGTGGATCCTCTTTGAATACGACACGTCCGACAATAAGCAAGCCGGCCGAAGGAAAAAGTCCTTTGAATATTTCCAGGCCTGTTATGGGCAAACCTATTCAAGACGGGCCTCCATTGACTTTACTTCGACCAGCAGGAAGCAAACCGAAGCAAGATGAGCCTTCTCTGGCTCAGTCGCGGCCAGTTGGGAGCAAAGCAAGTGAAGATGCACCTTCATTGATCTTGTCGCGGCCAGTTGGGAGCCAACCAAGGGTACAGGGCACCCCGATACAAGATAGTTGGCCCAGTAAAGAGAGTTTAGCTGCTGCAACAGAGTTCAGCGAGGCAGGGAGCATCTCAAGAACAAGCGAGGTGGATGTCACCTTGCGGAAACCCACCGTGTATCAGAGTGAGGATGATGATTTGAAGTCGAAGCTTAAAATGAAGCCAAATATTAACCTGAAAATGAGGAAAGATATGAATGAGGACTTAACAAACATTTCTCTCCTTCAAAAGCCAGATGTTGCAAAAGATACTTCTAATCCAGAGCAGGACGATGCCTCCGATAGCCCTGCCACAGTGTTTGCTACAGAGGATAACAGCGAACTTGAGCCAGAATCAAATGGTGAGGTACAATGCCCCCAAACAGTGAGCCAAAAATTAAACAGTTCTTTGGAAGCTGATGATGTATATTATTCCAAATTTCAGGTCTTGATGAAAAATTAGTAACTGAAAATGTTCATGAATCATCTAGGCTTGATGACGATTCTACCGCAGGTAATGAAGGCATGAAGTAGATGCAGTTTGTTCTCTTTTCAACTATTATGCTAATATTATGTTGGTGTTTTCAAGGACTACAGCGATCAGGTCAAACTTTCATTCAAGAAACAAGTACTTCTGCTGGACCAGTGGATAACCAATCAGCTACCAGCAACAATTTTTCTATGCAGGCTTTCTTGCAAGGAAAACCTAAAAGGTTCTTACTTCAGGAACTATGCAGTTATATTTTTAGCACATAACTTTTATCACTTGATATCTGGATCCTTATTTGAAGATCACATTGAAAATATTGCTGAAATTGTTGAAAAGCAAGGGTTTGAACAGTGCTTATGAAAGTTCTACTTCACGCCTGTATCTTCTCATCATGATATTCACTTAATTTTCATAACGTTGTAAAGTTATCTAGTACACATGCATCTTGCTATTGCTGTGCTAATGCCCTGAAACCTTCTAACTTTTACTGTTTTAGGAACTTGAAATGTTCCTTACCATGTTTCATGCACATTTAATTGCTCATTCCACACTCATGTACTTGTGATTGCATGTAGGTGATTATGACATGTACACCTCTACCATTTTGGTAACCTATTACTCTATTAGGAACATCATGTGGCTGGAATAATTGAGCATTCCTTTGTTCCCTGCTTTTGTGCTTTTCAAAATAATTGTATCATTAAGGTTTCATGCTTGCTATTATCTTACAACTAACATGGTGTTTATTACTTTGTAGAGAAAACAAATCCGCTGAAATATTGCCATCTGAAGTAGATGAAAAGACGAATGGTGCTGATAATAAAAATTATGTTGATGATGGGGGAAATGTCTTACCATCAAAACTGGAGGTAATTTCCTAATATTTGAGCTAGTTTCTAAAGGTTTTGCACAACAACACTTTTTAGAGTGGATATAGCTTCAATGGTACTAGGTGTTTTCCTTATAGGGCTGTACTTGACGTTTATTTGAAACTTAAGTTGCTGAGCCACTAATGCAGGACATCACAGAGAGTGACTGGACAAGGTTAGAGCATTACGCAAGTACCGGAGAAAAGGTTGAGGTGGAGCTGATAAATTGCAGTTCAAAGGGATTTGTTGTAAGTTGTTAGTTAGCTTTTATTTCTTATTTTATCAAACTATGCCATTGTTCTTTTCTGAGCCCTGTTATGTTTTCCTTGCCAGGTGTCACTTGACTCACTGATAGGTTTCTTACCATACCGTAATCTTGCTACAAAGTGGAAATTCTTGGCCTTTGAGACTTGGTTAAGAAGGAAGGGTGGCGATCCTTCCTTGTACAAGCAGAGTTTGAGATTAGAGGATAGTTTTGAGGTTAATGACAGGAACATAGAACCAGAATCTAGCTCAGTTTCCAAAATAGCTGGTGAGGATCAAGAATCTCTATCATCTAAGCCGAAGTTTGAAGATCTTATTCGAGCATACAACCAAGAAAAATCCAAGTTTTTATCTTCATTTATTGGTCAAGTATGCATCTGAATTTAGTGTCCTATCATTTTTTGTGCATTGATATTATCATAGTTAGCGTACTGTTGTTTCGCAGAGACTCCGAGTATCAGTTGTCCTGGCTGACAGAAATTCCAAGCGGATATTTTTCTCTATGAAGCCAAAAGAGAGTGAAGAATCTATCCGAAAAAAGAAAAACCTGATGGTACTTTCCTTGTTTATATGCTCCCGACTTTTATGGATATATTTATGCCATCAAACTTGAAAAATCGTCAACAAAACGTTGAATTATCTATCTAGTTGGACATCACTGATATACAAGAGCAAGTAGGAAGGGAATCAAGAGTCTTGCATTGAATATGTGATGCTTTCTTTCGGCACCACGAGTTCATCACTGAAAACCACAACATTTTTGTAGTCCTACTCAGCTGAAACGGAAAGACACTTTCTCTATTACCCTAATTGGTTTGCATGGTATTCCCTGCTTCCTTGTTCTGCAGGCTAGGCTCAACGTTGGAGATATTGTTCAGTGTACTATCAAGAGATTTGTTTACTTTGGGATATTTGTTGAGGTAGATTCAGTTCCTGCTAGCGCTGTATGATTTTCATCAAATATTAGCATCTGACTATTTCTTTCAGGTTGAAGGCGTTCCTGCATTGATTCAGCAGTGGGAAGTGTCGTGGGATGACACCTTAGATCCATCAGTTTCTTACAGAATTGGTCAGGTAATTCTGGCAGTTTGCTGTTGTGATCCTCCCTTTATTTATCATCGTTCTTTTTTTAGTTGTTCGCCTTTAAGAAGAGCATCTTACCTTTTTTATATGAGTACGTCGATAAAATGTGATATAAAAGCTCAATAGGTTTTGTCACCTTTATCTGATTTTATCTTTTGCCTTTGAATATCACACAAATTTGTCTTTGTTTTGTTTAATACTGCTAAAATGCTCATAGTGAGTTTATGAGAGTTGTTTTTTCGTTTTCAGGTTGTGGATGCTAAAGTTATTCAACTGGACTATAATAATAGCCGTATATTTTTGTCACTTAAAGATGTAAAGGTACTGTAGCATTTCCTTTGATCCACATTTCTGCAGCATGTTTAATTAGTGGTTTCAATTATTTCTTTGTTAACATGCACTTTACTCCGATATCAGCCAAATCTATCAATAGGTGCTTTGGAAGCAGTAATTGGTGAGGATTTATCACTTGGTGGAGCTCTTGAACCTGCACAAGCAGATTTCGAGGTTTGCCTTAAATTCTGATTTACAATAGTGTAGCCTCTACAATGAGGACAAGCCTTCCTCCTTTCCTGTATGGGCATTTGTTACCATGGGCAGAGCCAGCTATCTGGCAAGGCTTGGCGGACACCATACCTAAAATTTATAGAAAAATACTGAATATATGTAGTATACCAGTATGTCTACATGACATGCATACGTCAATACATGAGTCTGGTGGGCTTCGATTGAATAGCATTTTTGTCAGAGCAATAGCACTAGCAACTCCAAACCATCTCCTTGAAGAGTATTTTCCCAGACTATATACAGATATACATATTTATATAATATAGTTTAGCGACCCTGGATAGTTGCACTATACTTACTCTATCCCTAGCACAAAAACAAGTGCACATCTCTTTTCTTGGGGTGTCAAATCTTTTTAAGTTCGACAAAATATATGAAAAAAATACCCATACTTATGATATGTAGTTAGTATCGTTTGATTGATAATGGAATATATGTTCATAATAAATTTATTTAGAAATACAAATATTGATATTATTTTATAATATTTGGTCAACCTAAAAAATGTTTGACTTTTGGGAAGTGAGATGTGCACTTATTTTGAGATGGAAGCACACATTTGATTTGTATAAAGCCAGCCACACCTAAAAATTATTTCTGCCTCCGCCACTTACATCAGCTTGTGGTCTGTAGTTTCTTGTGTTCACAGATGGGTTTATGTCGCAGTGCAGACATGCCTGTGTCATAGAGTCCATGGAAAACTTGGAATGCTCAATTTGAATTACCAATGGTTTATAAGCTTGGGAACTTCCCACATATTATCCAGCTCCTTTTCTTTGGCTGCATGCAATCTAAGCTGTGATATTAATGGCCATGCCTTGAGTTTAAGAATGCCTGACCTGCCCTGAAATGGTTTATGAAGTTTATGGTCTTGTGCCATTTTACTCACGCAGCTTTTATATCTTCTTGTTTCTTTGGATGATTCCATCTATGCCGCAACGTTCTTGTAACGCTTGGATGCATGATTTAATAATTGTAGTGGCCTGAGGTAGATGTCCTTATTGAAGAGATGCGGAAAACAGAGGGTGTAAGAGATGTCTATAAAGGACGATTCTTCCAAAGCCCAGGGTTAGCTCCGACGTTTCAGGTAAGACTGCACCTTTGGTTCCTGGAGTCACTACTCCCCTGAAAGCTTTTGTTTTTCTAAAAAAATGATTTCTTGGCAGGTTTACATGGCACCTGTAGTTGGTCCGAAATACAAGCTTCTGGCCCGCTATGGAAATAACGTTCAAGAAGTAAGGACTTGAACCTCGGACAAATTGTTCAAATTAAACAAGATGTCCATAGACAGTAGGCTTTGTAGTTAGCATTAAGTAAATTGAAAACATACTATAGCTAGCCATAGGGTAACATAATATATATGTACTATGTGTTGTTGTGCAGGTGATGGTGGAGACAACACTTGGGAAAGAAGAGTTGAAAGAGGCAATTTTGATGTGCACTAATAGGGTTAGTTGAATACCTAGGATCTTCATGATGCGCAGTTGATGAGTCTGGTTTTTCGGGTTACTCCATAGATAGCATATATCATGGGATCTCCATAGCACGGCCCATGAATTCGACGCATAGAACATTTGGATGTATTTTGTTTTCACTTCCTCCTTTTCTAGGGAAGGGTTGAAGCATAAGCATAGGTCTGTCTGTACAGAAAATCCGGTGAAACCTGAATACCTGATAGTGCATGCCATGGTCTTTTTGGGCTCCTGCGCCATAAGTGAGCACGCACCTGGGCAATGCATCCATGGAAGAGGTGGGTTCTCCAGCTTTGTCTTGTCCCAGTCACATATGGGTATATCTTGCTAAAGTTTCTACGAAGAGATTGGCAAGCTAGCTGATTGGAACAGCATACGGATTATATCTGGTTGGAAGTAACCAATACAGTGTAGAAGAGGCTTAATTTTGTTGCATGCCTGCAGATTGTTTTCCTTGGAAGTCGGAATAGTGACAAGATTTGTAATTCATTTTGTTACAACAACCGCGTTTTCATCATGTCTCCATTTGAAGTTTCGTATGTTTAAAACCAACCAAAAATGTTTACTTGGAATAGGAGTGTACGCTAGTATGCAACAATTCACAGCAAGATCCAGACAGACATTCGCTCGGCCCTGTTCACTTTTGCAATCAGTTAATATTTTAGCTTCGGCCCTGTTCGCTTCGTCTAAAAAGCGCTTATTTTTCAGCTCTGGAACAGTATTTTTCTCTCAAAAAAATCAACAACAGCTGAAATCAGCTCAGCTTATCAGCTCTAGCGAACAGAGCCTTCTTTTTAGCTCTATGCAACAAATCAGCATCAGCTGAAATCAATGCTTTCTTTTTTCAGACAAGCGAACATATTTGAACAGGATAATAAAATGCTTACTAATACTAGGATCGTAACAGCGCAGCTAGTAACTTTTGGCCTTCATTCGTGGCCTGCAATAGTACGGTTGTACGTACCAGATTTGAGACATAACAAGTTCGTTTATGAAAAGGAGTAATATATGTTCCAGGGTCATTTTTCTACGTGCACTCTTCAATCTTTGCAAAATTCGTTTGTGACTCACCCATTTGTCGTCTCAAAGAAAAAAAACACTCCATTCCAAATTATAAGTTGGTCTGGGCTATATACAATTTAGATTTACATTATGTCTTTAACTTATAATTTGAAATAGTGCGTATAGAGAATAAATATTAAACTGATCTTTAAATCCCCACAATAACGTGTGCAGAAATCACCTAGATATTAGCGAAAACTTGACCATACTCCCACCTCCATTCTGAATTTTCATCCATTTCTTAATCTCCATTTCTTTTGTGTCTAGATATACAGTTATACACTATGTTCAGATATACACAAAAATATATGTATATATAGCATAAATTATGTATATAAAAAGTCAATCACTGACTATTTATAACCATGTAAAACTAATAAATGTATAAAACGGATGGGATACATAACAAGTTAGCAACCACCAACCGCCATGGGTTTTGACACTTTGCGCAGCTGCACAACAACATTATGATGATGATTTATGAGCAATGACGATGGCTCCCCGCAAAAAAAAAAAAAAAAGAAAAAAAAAAGACGATGGCAGATGACAGTAGCGAGTTCCTGATTCCAGCAGATGCAGAGCAGCACCAGCAAGCCAATCCACGGAGCAGAGCACGCCCAGACCAGGCCTCGGCTCCTGCCGTCCTGCTCCGCAACGCAAAACCGTCGTCGCAGAGGTGGAAATCGATCCGGTCGGACGGGCCGCGCCATCACCGCCGCCGCCTCCGCCGCCGCCAGACTTGGCTCCGGGCCATGTGCAGCAGCTTGGTGCGGTGGATCCTGCGGAACCTGCGGCGGAAGGCGGGGCCGGCGATGAGGCGGCCCCACCGCTTGCAGACGAGGGCGGCGTTGACGAGGCTCGCCGGGTCGTCGGGCGGGAGGCGGAGGAGGAACTCCTCCACGAGCTCGTCCATGAGCGCCGGCGGCTGCGGCATCGGCTAGTGTGGTGGGGGAGAAGCAGCGAGCAGGGCTTTGCCGTTTCATATATATTATGCATAATATATGGACACAGATGGGCCTGTAGCCCTGTACGACGAGTTTAGGCCCAAAATGAGCAATGGGCCAATGACCCTGTCGCGAGTTTTTTCTTATATAAAAATTGTCACCCTAGTCTTAGACTAAGTCAAACTTTCTGAAGTTTGATTGAGTTTTTATAAAAAAACAGTATGAAGGTTTGTCTTATTGCGCATCATAAGTATTAGTAAATTTTTATATATAATTGGCTAAAGTTGAGATGAGTTGGCTTCTCGAAAAGTGAGAAGCGGAGCATCCCGAGCCTCCACAAGATGTTTAATAAGGAGGGTAACGCTTAGGGGCGACCTGAACCGCTTCATTTGCAGGCGTAGAAATCGATAAACAAAGACCTCCCATGGTGCTCATCTGAACTGCTCAAAAACACAAGCAAAGAGAAGGTAGGACGGATAACTTAAATTATGTGTGTATAGTTTTATTTCATACTTGAGCACTAGTGATCACCCAGCTAAAAAAAGTACAAAGAACTGATAAATCAAAATTGGAGGTTGTGTGTATTCTAGCAAGATTTTCTTTTTGGACATTTAAACAATCAAATCAAATAGCATGATGACTAGCTTCCATTATGAGTTAGGTTAGAGGCTGGGTTTTCCCCAAACATGGCAACAGACAACTAAAAATGCGCTATTAATGGGCTTATGTAATCCTAATTTAACCGCTGCATGAGCATAGCAGCTCTCAGATCTGTCAATAGTGCTGGAGTGCATTACTGGTTGACCTATTGTATCTGTAATCTCTGTTGATTACCTCATATGCTGAGATCATAAAAAAACAATATGTGGGTAGATTTTTAATTATTTGACTTCATGGTGTTCTATAAGTTGCCTAGAGCAGCATGATTAATCTTTTGCCCATTTGCTGTCACATCGGCTAGTGTTGGTAGCGAAATCATATCTGGATGGGATTATTGACTTGCTATCCACCTCTCTTCTTTATCCCCACATATTACTAGCTTGTGAAACAGACATCCCTTTGTTATTTTTTGAACAATAATTTAGGTTAGTCTAAAAGTTTCTGTGAACTTAATTGCTTCTGAAAATATGGTTCGTTCACATAAATTTTAGCTGCATCCGTCTAAATAGTAACTATATTTAGACACAACTTTGATGGTTAGTATTTTCTTAGTTATCATTTTGGTTAATATTTTCTAAGTGGGTAAGACCTGGTGAATGGGTTGGACCTAGGCCTGCGCGAAGGAGTGGGCCTGTTAGGCAGACTAGGTACTGAATACCCAGGTACCCTATAGTAATACTCTCTCTCTATATATACTATCCTGGGTAGTAATTAATATTCGGTACCTGAGTCCAAATCACGAGCACCGCTCAACGTGTCCCCACCCCCCAACCACCACACCCGCACACGCATCCACCTCTCTTCTTTATCGTTTTTTTTTTGTCGTTTTTAATTTGGAGATCGTGGGGAGGAGACGCCAGTTTTTCCTAGCTTGCCGATTCCCCCTGCCGCACAAGCTCAGTTCGCCGCCCCCTCCGCCGCACGAGCTTAGTTTGCCGCCCCCTCCACCGCCCGAGTCCAGTTCGCCGCCTCCCTCTCGCCTGAGAAACTATCACACATCAGGAGACACTCATCTAAGAAACTATCACACACATTAGATTCCCAGTAATTATTTTTGGTGTGGCGTGGTGTGTGTAACACCCCTTGGTGTTACGATGACTAAAACCGGCCGTGTCATCATGATTGCATGTAATTCATTCCGCATAAAATTATTGTTACTGTGCATCACTAAGGCAATTTTTTATTTTCTCATATGAATGTCCTTAGGTATCTTTGATTGACTTTATGATTAAATCCAAATAGAAAATAAAAAGGAAAACAATTAAAAACCATAATCGGACCCGAAACCCTAAATCAAAAACTAAATAGAATCAAGTGTTGGGCCTTAAACAAAAGTTGTAAATCTTTAAAAGTTGAGCAACTCCTATTTTGGACAATTTTTAAGTTATTAAAAATAATTTCAAATAAAATCTTAATCTAGGTTTTAAAGTTTAAACTTGAAATACGAATTCAAAAACTAGTAGGAATCTGATGATGGTATTTTAATAAAAGTTTTATACCTTTAAAAATGGAACAACTTTGATGTTTGGAGATTTTAAATTTTACTGGTGTAAATTTAAATTAAAACCTAATTAGTGTTTGTTTATTCAAATTTAAAATGCCATTTAAAAACTATCAAGAATTTGGGCAAACTACTTTAATGAAAGTTGTAAGTATTTTTAAGTCAAACAACTTTTATATTTGAGGATTTTGAACTTATGCATTAATATTTCAAATTATACCCTAATGAGTGTTTTAGAATTTAAATTTAAAATGCTATTTCAAAAACTAAGAAGAATCTGACAAAACCCATTTAGTGAAAGTTGTAGGTCTTGTCAAATAGAACAACTTTTATATTTTCATATTTTTAATTTATTGAGAAAAATTTGAAGAATTTAACTGGATTTGAAATAAGATTCAAAATGAAGTTTTACCCCTTTTTCCAGAACTTCAAAAATATTCAAAATTTGAATGTGGTTCAAAAACCAAAGTTGCTCAGCACAAAATTTGCTATAACTTTTATATTTCCGATTTTTCAACTTTGTACATTAGAACAGTGAGAGGGGGGGGGAGATTGCTACAGTAGTACAGTACCGCCCCCCCCACGCCTTGCCTGAGCGTGCGCAGGCGCGCGTGCTGCGCCGGCCGCCGGCACCGCCCGGGGCCGGGCGAGCCCGATCGACAGCGCGTCGGGGTCATGGGGGCCCCAACCGCGTTCTGAGCTAGCCGCCGCCCTATTTAAGTGCTTGGTCATCGTCGTTTCCTCCTCCCATCCAAGGTTGCCGCGATCGAGCTCCCCGTCGCCAGCAAAAAATTTGCCGTCCACAGTGTGCCACCGTTCAATTCCTCTTCCACGTAGCTTCACCACATCCGTGCGCTCCTCTTTGAAGCGGTAGTGTCGACGGTTGGTCGCCGGAGAAGGTCGGTATCGTCAGTCTTCTTCTCGGGCTCCGACCGAACGTCGCGGCGGAGTACCTCACCGCGGCAAGGTCATTCCGGTGCCCTCTGCCTTTTATTTTCCATGTCCTTGATTCACCTGGGAGCCTTGGTGCTCTATAATCTAACGGTTACTGTCGTGTCTGCCTAGACCTCACCGGAACGACAGTTTCGTCGCCGGAGCACGCCGCCGCAGTCCACTGTCTTCATCAACAAGCCACCTCCGAACCATCCACGACCCAACCAGCTCGAGCAGTAGCGCCGTGGTGAGCCCCTAGTACTCTTAGTCTTCTCCGTTTGGACTCTATCGGTTTGCCGCCGCTGGAACGCGGGGTGCCGATGAGCCGCCTGCCGTCCTACCGCCATAGCCGCCGGTGTAGCTACTGTGAAGCCCTAGTACTCGCCTGAGTTGCCTAGATAGGTTCGTGGGGGTGCTGTGTTCTCGTGTTCGCGCTCGGCACCGCCGGAGGACCCGGCGGTGAGCCGCCGCGGTTGCGCCACCGTGCGCGCGCGTAGGGAGCGGCGGAAGAAGAGGAGGAGAAGAGCTGGGGCATCGGGCCGTGCTGTGGGCTAGGACAGGCCATACTGGGCAGCCCAGTAAGCGGGAGGGCATTTGGGCGTGAGAGAGGGCGGAAGCAGGCCGAGCTGGGCCAATTCGGGCCGGTTTGCTGTTGGCACGAGCTACTGCTGGAATTTTCTAATTTTGGAAATATGAAATAGTGCAGCAGTTTGAGAATTTTGTAGGGATATTTCTAGAGCTTTAAACATTATGCAATAAATTGTGGATGCTCTCTATGATATACTTTATTTAGGAAAAATATAAAATGTACAATTTTATTTCTTTTTCTATGAATTAAAAATGTGGTTTTTAATTAATAAATAGAACTTCTATGATTTCTATAGGCTAAAATAGTAGTCCAAAAATTATGAATTTTGTTTTACTACTGTTTCATGAAAATACCGACATGTACAAAAAGTTTGGGCTCCATTTGGCAGAGTTGAATTATTAATAATTCTTTATTTCATAAATGAAATAAATGAAAAACCTTAATCCTTTTAGAGTTTGTGTGCCTTTAGGAATTGTATGTTAACTATGGGTCTTTATCATGTGTTGACCTTTGGTACCTTGCTAAATTTTTAGTTCATACTAATCTTGTTGATTAAGATGCTTAAATGATACTTTAAGTAAAATAGATAAATTGTTAATTAGAAATATTATTAACGTATGTTATACACATATGATAATAGGATTTTATTGAATCATTTATGTAAGTACTGGTCATTATTATAGGAGAGCTATTTAACTTTCAACAACTGTTAAAATGGTCAATAAACCAAAATAGTTAATACTCGAAAGTAATTAGTTTAGTTGGCTTACAACCTTATCGTGAAGGAAATTTGTACTCAACTTTCAAATTGAGTTTACTTCCTATTGATCAATGATTTTGTGCATCTCCTACATCATGGCATAGATATCATCATATAGGTGTTGCATTATTATTTCGTGTAGTGAACGCGCGGTGATTATTATCTGAACCGTGTCCCGAGTAAGGTCTTCACTCGGTGGACGTGGATCCTTCTCAGTGATTGACTTTAGGGTTTCGTCTACTTCAAGCAACAGGCAAGCCCCGGTGCATTCAGCCCCTTCCTTGCGATTTACAAAATGTTTATAACTTGAGTTAATCTACTGCATTAGGTTTATAGGAGTTGATTGATAACCCAATTGATGCATTACCAACCTTGACCACTGAAATATTCCGGAAACTATTTTAAAATAAAATGTCTGGAAAATGCTTAGTTCTGCTTGAATAATTTAGATTTGCACAAAATGGTATTTTTGAGCTACTGTGATATGTTATTGAATAATTCATGAAAAAGAGAATTGGTGATGTTCTCGTTCGGTGGCTGTGCACCTGATTAGTACATCAGTCACCGACTGGGAGGGAATGTTTCTGTTGGGTGGTTGTATCTCTTGGGTTAGAGTCCCAAGGTTTGACCACCGATGGAAACGGGAAATATTTCACTCGGTTGATGTGCACATGGGGTGGCGTTTCCCATATCTTGTCATCCGGCAGGCATGGATTTAGAAACCGTTGTGTAGCTTTGTACTTAGGTTAGAGTCCCAATGCATGGTTGCCAGCGGAAAAGAAATTAGGGATCGTTCGTTGTAGGACCTGCTGGATCGAGACTTTGCAACTAACCACATACTACGGAAAGCCCTATCTCCGGTGGCTCTATTGCTTGAACCTGACAACCACGCACTGGGAGTGGAGAGATGGCGAGAGTAGCGTGTACCCTCGTGACCGTCATGCCTGGAGACGAGAGGAGTACTGTGCTCTCGGGTGGCGCAGGACCGGTTCAGGGGTAGAAAAGCCGTGGTAGACGGGGTTGGCATATGCAAGCTTAGGTGCTACATATGCAGTGTGGATAGGGATCCCCAGCTGGGTATTAATCGATTCGAATCGTCGTTGCTCCTCGGTTAATGGAGACTTGATCCACTGACTTACCCCGAAAAGTGGTTCGGAACTAGGATGTTTTTGAGAATGAATAAGTAAATGGAATTGAAGGATATATGTGAAAGAACTGAGAACTATTAATATTGATTATAATAATATTGAGTAAAATACTGAAAGAAGGGTTAGTAATGCTCTTTCCGCAAAATACTTTGACTCTTGCCAAGCCTTACCTTTACTCCCCCCAGCCTGCATTCCTGAGTCTCATTCCTTTTTCTTTAGTCGGGTAAGTCTTGCGAAGTACCCTGTTGACACTTCTTAGCACAACCACCAGAGACAGGGTGTTAGGCTATCTCTGATAACGGCGCTAGAAGTGCCTGGGGGTATTTCTTATGTCTATTGGATAATTCCGCAAGCGCACAGAATATACCGCTGTAGCACTTCACTCGGAAGTATTCCAAGGTATTGTTATTTATTTTATCCCAAGGGAAAGCGATTGCTAGAAATATTAATAAAAGGAGATCCTGAAATCTATCTCAACTTAGCACAACTAGTGCAAAGGGGGGTAATCGAAGTATGATAGGAAGGTGATGATTCAAAGATAACAAATGAAATACTAAAAGATAACTAGTGTAGTGTAGCTAGGTGGGAGGACAACGAGTGAGAAAGGTTCCTGTGATTCGAACTTTACTCCTGTGATCTATCCTATCAAATGATCAAATTACACTAAGATTGCTACCTTACTACTGGTGTGCAGGGGGTAGTGCGAGACAATAGAGGACAAAACTACCCGAAGCGCCTACACTCTTATGGGAGCCTATCTTTTAAGAACTTGCCTAAAACACTGTGGACGGATACTAAAACTAGACAGGGCTGTCACCACCTGCTAGCACCCACAAACAATCCGTGCGACAAGCGGTAATCAAAGGCAAGATTTAACCTAAGCACCATGCTTACGCTAAGTCTCACTACTCTAGTTGTGATCAGAGCAACTAGAGCACCCTATGACAGGCGATGAACTAACACACGTTGAGTTGGAACAGGATCGCAAACTAATGCAACCGACCAAGTGATATGATAACTCACAACACTACTATTAGTAGAATAGTAATGCACTAAGTAAAGAATTAGTAAAGCAAAGCAGGAATATATTATATTGAAGCAAATAAGTCTGAAATAGGAGAAAGATACAAGAGCTATACTAGATTCTCCAGCAGACGACTCTGGAGACCTCGAGCGCAGCTCGACTCAACTCTAACTCCCACACTAGTCTACAACTACTACTAAAGGTGGAACTACACTACTTCTTCACTTGTATCTTGAATGAATCATCTCTTGAGAGGGTGGAGGACAGCCTCTATTCATAGGGGAGAGCAAGGGGGTGCCACGTCAGCGATCCGTGTGCCTTTCCACCTTAGCCCTTGGATGAACCGACCTTGAAACCGCCTCAGATCAACGGTGTTAGAGATTTCCTCACGTGGACATCATGCAGGGAGGCGGTGGAAGCTAACCGTCCTGGCTGGGCACCAGGGGGGGTTCGGCCGAACCCCTTATGGCAGGTGGGCCCAGCCAGGGGCTTCTAGAAGGTGTCCCCACCAGTCATTGAGGCTGTAGGTGGCTTGGCCCCACATCTTATGGTTCGGCCGACCCACCCCTGGTGGGTTGGGCCCACCAGCGTGGTCCCCACCTGTCATAGGTTCTCTCTTGATTCTTGTTATGTCTTGATTGCTTCGTTTCACGCCTCAATCCGTGTGCTTTTGATCTCCACCGTTGAATGGAAGCACAAGTTGATCAGATAGATGGAATGACTTGGTTGGAGTGTCACACGAATTCTGCCTCATCATCAGAGCAAGGTGGGCCCCATGAGTGGTTCGGGCGACCCCACCATGGGCCCACCCTTGGCTCTCCTCTCTTGCATTTGATGTTATATGCAAGTTGATGGAATGTGGTGGCCTGGGGCAACCAAAAGTGGTTCGGCCGAACCACATAGGTCACCCCTAGCTGCTCACTTTTGCACTGTTTTGATCTTCCCTGCATTCACAAGCTTAAGAGTACAAGTTGAACTAAGTTATTGATAAAATATGTTCATGTTATGTTTATTCTCCCTTGAATCCGAGGCCTGTTGACGGTGTTTGAATGTGGAATATTATGGTATATCCACCGTCAACATACCCCTAGTACTCAGGGTTTGTTAACCCCTGTTGCAGGTGAATTAAGTGTACAGTTCTGCGTGGAATCGTGCCGGTCGACGGATCGTGCATGGACGGAGGTGTAAATGATATGACCCTTGGGCAGGGTGTCTAGTTGTACGATGCTACTCCACTACGAAACTCTGGTTTAGGATAATGTCATTTATATTTGTAAACCTATGTTTATGTAATTCTTCCGCACTCTTTACTCTGATTCATTTTATTTGTGTAAACTGTTGTAATACTGCAATGCTTATAATGAGATCCTTGAAAGGTTAGGGTTTCCTAGGGAACCCGACAGGCCACCTAGGTCAAGAGGAACTCGTGCAGACTGATCGTGGGTCCTTAGGGACGATGACGGCGCACGTGGGCCCTATAATTAAGGTGGTTCTGTCACAGTGTGCATTATGCGAGATAGCCGATAGGTGTTGCCTCTTGTGCTAGTTAGATCAAGTTTCTAGTGAAAGCAGAAATTATTTTTCTTAACAACAGTTCCCTGCAACTGAATTGAATCTTCTTGCCTTAAGGTATATATCAAGTATATATAAAATTGGTTAAAGCTGACATGAGTTGACTTTTTGAAAAGTGAGATCAGGCACTGGATACAATAGTGGGGCGGGTGGGGCTCAAGCCCCCCTACTGCTGCTCCATGGAAGCTTTGTTTGTCTAACTCTGTATTCAATATTCAGTCCAGCCCCCCTCCCCTAAACATCTTCATGGATCCATGATTGAGTGAGAATGCCATTTCTTGTTTGGGTTAGAGAGAGATATTATACTCAGAACTGATGCTTTGACGCACCTAAACCCTGCCACAAGGATACCTCAACAAAGAAAAAGGAATTTGCATTTTTATTCATGACCTTCCCCACTTTCACTACTCTCAACCATAACTCACGGTTGGCGGTGATATTGCCATCAAGTCGCTCCACCAACCACTCTTTTACCCCGCCATTCATTAATCAAGGCAACTTTCTCGTTCACACGACCGATTCTACTCATCAACTTCACTCATTTACCTCTCCATTTGTCGGCTCCCTCACTATCCATCGTCCATCAATCACCACTATTAGGAGCCTGCCGGTAATATACAAAGCTTGAACTCACAACCCCTAAACCCTCCGTACCCTAATCCTAATAAGGTTTCTTCATCAATCCTAAAGCACCATGCCTCGAATCTAAGAGGAGAGAGAGTAGGGGAGGCCAAACGCATGTCCAATTATGGGTAAGTGTTTACATATATATATCTTTAGCAAAAAAGTATCTCTACTAACAAACAAAACATGACTTGCATCAGTACCATCTCCACCTAAACCGCTCAAAAATATATGGCCAGACAGTTTAGTAGGATTTCTTCATGCGCTCTTAACGGCTGTAGCTCCCGCTCTAGTTGCTCTCTACCGAAAGAACACTATTTATCGGCTCCACCTCTAGCTGAATGCCGCCACTGCCACGGTCGGGTCCACTCATCACTTCGTTGCTTGGAGTATGGAGCAAAGGCTACGATGAGATTTAGGATCCTCCGTTATCAACGGAGTGAATCGGTGGTGTCAAACAGTCTCAAAATTTGAAAAAGTGTCGGCAAGAAAGTTCTAAACTGAAGTACAATTTTATTTGGACATGGTCGTGACAAAGTGAATAAGAACCACCACGTCATACAGTTATTTAAATTTTACTTTAACAGGAGTTCTTACAAAAAAAAATATATTTGTTTTTGAAGTTACGATGCACAAACGGTGGATTAATGGAATTGGCACAAAATAATTAATAACTGGATGCATATTCAGGTTCAGGTAGGGTAGCAGGGTACATGTGCATGATGTAACGCAAATTAAACAGAGCCATTTCGCTTGGCCTGCATTGCTACAGACAAATTAAATCCGGATCCGGACACGCATAGACACGGGCTATTTTATATGTAGCTGGCTGGGGCCACTAGGACATGCATCCATCTGATGCACATGCACATGTGCAGTTTTGTCGTCGTCTACCTCTTGGTATGTACTGTACTGTACGTCGCATGCTCATGCCGGTCCGATCCTAGTCTTATTGACGATGATGACAAGGAAATAAACCAAAGACGAACGGCGGTGTGGATAATATAGTTGGATCTAGTGGCGAAGAGCAACTGCGACACGCCTCGCCTAGCTAAAAGCTAGCTTATTCATCACTTCACTAGCAGTAGCACGGCAGTTCGTAGCAAGCCGCGCAGCTCCATGGATCGCCATCACTCACATGTTTGGCTTCATGTTCAGCCTGGTGGCAATTTTCATCCCCAGCGATGCGTCGCACTGCACATATGCATAGCAATTCTTGTAATCAGCATGAAGCATAGCAAATATAATTACCCATGGATCTATCAGTGAATTACTGTACCTTGGAGAGTAGGTCGATCCAGATGGACCTGAGCTCCTGGCTGACCTTGGGGTGTCCGAGCGAGTCCGCAAACCTTCTGACGAACCTCTCCTGTCTGTCAGCATCCCATGACCTGTACCTCTCCCCGGGCTGCTTGAAGTCATTGGGCTTCCTGATGGTCTCCTTCTGCCTCTTCCCGACGACAGGCCTCGCCGGGATCGGCGTCGGCGGCGCCTGCCGGAGCGGCGCGTGCCGGGACGGGTAGTAATCGACCTCCTCGTCCCGGTGCATGAAGTTCATGGCACCGTCGTAGTGATTGTTATGGTGCGCGCACCGCGGCGCGTTCACGGGCAGCATCAGGTAATTCGGACCTAGCCTGTACCTTTGCGTGTCGGCGTACGCGAACACCCGGCACTGCAGCATCTTGTCGTCGGAGTAGTAGATCCCCGGCACCACCAGCCCCGGGCCGAACGCCAGCTGCTCGTTCTCGTTGAAGAAGTTGTCGACGTTCGTGTCCAGCACCAGCCGCCCCACCGGCTGCAATGGCAGGATGTCCTCCGGCCATGTCTTGGTGTCGTCCAGCGGGTCGAAGTCGTACTGCTCCTCCGTGTCCGGGTCCATCACCTGCACGAAGAGCTTCCACTCCGGGAAGCTCCCGGCGGCGATGGAGTCGTAGAGGTCCTGCGTGGCGTGGCTGTGGTTCCGGCCCCCCACCAGCGCCGCCTCCTCGTCGGTGAGGATGCTCCGAACGCCGCACGTCGGCTTCCAGTGGAACTTCACGTAGTGGGACTTGCCGGCGGCGTTGACGAACGTGTAGGTGTTCACGCCGAAGCCCTCCATGTGGCGGTAGTCCGCCGGCACGCCGACGTCGTCAAAGAGGAAGAAGAAGGTGTGCAGGCTCTCGGGGAGGTGCGACAAAAAGTCGAACACCCGCCAGTACTCCTGGACGTGGGACTTAGGGTTGGGCTTGAACGCGTGGATCACGTCGGGGAACTTGATCCCGTCGCGGATGAAGAAGACGGGGAAGTTGTTCCCCAGCAGGTCCCAGTTGCCCTCCCGGGTGTAGAACTTGACGGCGAACCCGCGCGGGTCGCGGATCGTCTCCGGCGAGCCCCGCTCGTGGATCACGGTGGAGAAGCGCACGATCACCGGGGTGCGCACGCCGGGGGCGCGGAGGAAGTCGGCGCAGGTGAGCGAGGTCACGTCGTGGGTGCACTCGAAGAAGCCCTTGGCGGAGGCGCCGCGCGCGTGGACGACGCGCTCCGGGATGCGTTCGCGGGCGAAGTGGGCCACCTTCTCGATCAGGTGGTAGTCCTCCAGCAGGATGGGCCCGCGTGGACCCACCGTCAGCGCCTCGTTGTCGTTCCACACCGGCGCCCCCGCGTTCGTCGTCGTCACCGTCGTGTCATGCTTGCTCGACGGACGGAACTGCATCGCATCGTTCATGTTCATGTTCATGTCCATCCATCATATATATATATATATATATATATATATATATATATATATATATATATATATATATATATATATATATATATATATATATATATATAGCATATACTAATAATAACTTTATTTATGCATATGCATGCATGTATGATTTATGTATATATGATAATTAAGTTTATAAAAAATCAACAACTGAAGTAGCTAGCTAGCTTAGATAGCTAGCAATAATATAATCGATCGATCCAGCGATTCTGAAATTAACAAAAGATGGATGGATGGAGGAGCTCTATGAAGGAAGAAGAAGAAGCTCGAGCTCACCTTGGTGGGATCCATGGTGATGTATTCTGCTAGCCAGTGAAGGAGTGTGCAGTGTTGGAGAGTGGAGGAGTGTGGCTTACATGCTCGCTCTCCAAATCTTTTGCTGCTTAAATAGCGGCAAGGTGAGGGGTGGCGTCACCTCCCGGTGAGCTCGCCAGCTGCAGTGACCACCCGCTGCCATGCGGGCCCAGCCGGAAACCGTCCGATAAGACAGGGGATCGATGAGGTGGCCGGCCGGGGCCCACATCGGGTGGAAAACTTTAGGTACGGCCATCTAGATTGCTGACGCGCGCCTACAAGACTACACCCAGCACACTGTACTACACGATAGGTGCAATGCATTCGTCTGAGGTGGCCCGGGGAAATCTCAAGGAGATAAGAGGATCGGCATGCATCCCTGTCGGCGTCGTAGACTCGTAGTACATCATCTCCCCAACAACATGCATGGCTAATCTTGACTAGTGTGTAAGTGTGTGGGGATGGGGTAATTAGCGTACATGATTAGTCTATCAAAACCTCATGGTGCGTGAGTGAGTCACCACTAATGTATAGTACGTAGTTGATTGCCACTTAGAGAAAAAAAAAACATATTTATGTAATTTAAGCTTGGCTCTACGTGAAAAGCAACGCCAATAATATTGAAACACAGGTAAATGACTAAGAATAGTTAAGATTTTCTGCAACTAAACAACTTCTCTCTCGTGCCTGCTTCAATGGAGCGGGTAATACCAAACATGTGGAGACGAACACACCTGATTGGCCTGAAGTTCAACCAGGTCCGATGCAGCCAATTTACCAATCACGTCCTATATGAATGTCGTTTCTATTCTTTGACTTGTCTCTTATATTGTTTAGGTTGGGACCATGATTTCCTTGTCTAAATTTAAAGGGCTACGAGATATCCATCAACATTAATTCTATTCATCAAATTATGTAAAACTAAACCATTTCTTACTTTATTCAATGTAATCATATCCTACACATTGCCATTTTGATAAATTTTGTTGACAACTTATTACATATACCTTGTAATTTAAGCTTGACTCTATACATGAAAAGCAATGTGAAATCCATTATTGACACGAGTAAATGTGACTTAAAATCATCTGGTTGCAACCAAACAAGATTCCTATCATTCCTGCCTCAATGGATTCAATAATACCAAACATACGGAGGCGCACACACCAGACCAAGCGTTGGCTGGTCTACACATATCCTACACATGATGATAATCCACTCCCAACAACATGGCTAATCTTTACTAGTGTGTGTAAGTGTGTGTGGGGATGGGGTAATTAGCGTACTTGATTAGTCTCTCAAAAGCTCATTAGTGCGTTGTGAGTCACCACTAATAATGTATACCACTTGATTGCCTCTTAGGAAAAAAACATATTTATGTAATTTAAGCTTGACTCTACATGAAAAAGCAACAAACAATATTAACAAGAGTAAATGAATGAAAATAGTCTGGATTTCCTATAGCTAAATAAGATATCTGTCGTGCCTGCCTCAACGTAACAACGAAGTCGATTATACCAAACACATGAAGACACACACACCAGACCAGGCACTAGCTTGCCTGAAATTCAACCAGGTTTGAGGCAGCCAAGCTACCAATCACATAGTATATAAATATCATTTCTGTCCTCCGACTTGTCTCTTACATTGCTTAGGTTGGGATCATGATGATTCCCTTGTCTAAATGTAATGGGCTACCATATCCATCAATATTAATTAAGAGTCGCTTCATCAAATAATGTTAAATTAAATTATTTCTTACTTTAGTCAATATAATCATGTCCTACACATGCCAACAATTTGATAAGTTCGGTGATGATTTGTTACTCCCTCCATGTTCCTAAAGGAAGTCGTTTTGAGTTTGTCTTAAACCAAATATTTTAAACTCTGATCATAATAAATATTTTTGGGTTGAGTATGAAAATATAAAAGTGATGTAAGTAGATTCATCTTGAAATATAATTTTATAAAAGTATAATTTAACTATATTTTATATAAAAAAGTAACGATCAAAATTGTTTGTTAAGATCGTCAATGTTTAAAACGACTTCTTTAGGGACATGGATGTACATATACAACATAGGCTATTTTGGGTTATCAAGCAAGTCCCTGAAGATCATGGTGTCTAGCTTTCCTAGAGGTGGTTTACGTTGTGGTGAAGAAGCAAAGGCTTGCTTTAACTGCTTTGGCGGGCTTAGACAACCGGTGATGGGCATATACAGTGAAGACAGACGACGTGCATTATTGTTCGTCAATTTTGATTAAAATAGAAGTGATAGGCATGCATCAATTGTCGCGTGTGTCTTCATTAATGAATTAACATTCGTAAAGGTTTATAATTAATTAACCCGTCGTCATCACCTTTTGCGGCCTAGTGATATTTTCCAAACTAAAGATGTTTTGAAAGCGCCAACAGCAAGATATATAGGATCTGATTAATTATTTGTAGTCTTAGTTCACATTAAACCTTACACAGCATAACCCAAGCCAGCGTAAACGGATGTGGCGGTATCTTGTTTATATTTTGTTGAATGTAGTCATCTTCATATTCTACTTGAGACATCATGTTTTTAATAGAGATATGGGGAGTGAAAAATAATATTTGATCTTTGTGTGTCTAAGGGCGGCTTCTGCAAATCCACATCATCTAATTCGACCAAATCTGGCATATTATAAGCTAATACTAATTGGATCTGCTTTGAGCACCATACAAACTTAAGAGCCAACAAAGCGGACAACCGAACAAACAGCACTACATAAACCTGAATATAAACTAATGCAGATGACCAATCATATCCGTACGTCCATGGTACGGTGTGCATCTGAGAAGACGGTAAGTACATTATTGTTATCAGAATGCTGAGCGGACACATCAAAAGTGATGTGGTCGCGTTTTGGTTTCTACCAGCTCATCATTTATGGCCCCGTTTAGATCCACCGCAAATTACAATTACAACTAGTCACATCAATATTGCGGCACATGCATGGAACATTAAATGTAGATGAAATGTTTGCATGTTTATACTTTTTATATGTACAATACGAGACGAATCTTTTAAGTCTACTTGGACCATGATTGGACAGAAGTTATCAAATACAAACGAACGTGGTACAGTGCAGAATTACAACTGCAATTGGGATCTAAACACACCCATAATCCATGAAAACAACACCAGTGCTGCCCCAGAGATAAAGAAATCATTGTGTATGGTACGACCCAATTAAGGTCACAAAATCGACCATGAAGAAGACGTTGCACTCGCTAGCGAGCTACTCTAGCTAGTACTAGCTCTCTGAAATTTTTGGTGTGCTGTCACTTGTATCGCGCGTGCTTGCCACACCAGCAAATGCATGTACCACTAGCAAGTAGTAGTACAAGCCGTCGTTTTTTCTTTTTTGAGAGCGTCGATGAGCTACGGCGTCATATGGTCACAAATATGAAGGCTGCAAATCACAAGCTGTACCACTAGCAAGTACTGTAGTACAAGCCGTCGTTTTTTTGTGAGAGCGTCGATGAGCTAGGGCATCATATGGTCAGAAATCTACATGTGTGGCTGCAAATCACAAGCTGTACTGATGAAGGTACACATACGCGCGCGAGCGCGCACATATGCTGCCAAGATCTGAATTTTCGTCGTCTGCCCATCAATAATGCAGGAGCATGGACTAGCTAACACTCGTTGATCTTGATGGATTGGGAATTGAGAGAAATTTATTTGTCGCGCTCATGACGAATAATCAGCTAGTAGCTCGCTAGCTGGCTAGGCCGGGCATCCATAGTGCGCGACACTTGCAGCTTAGTCGTTTAATTGGATTTTAGCTTTAGGGCTTTAGCTGGAGGCTCTCATGCATACAGGAATATCTTGCTTGTCCAAGTCTCACAATCTAGCATGAGTCAAATGGCCAGGCAAGAAATATCTATCTACTGCTGTCTTTCGTTTCAAAAAAGGATGCAATAATAATCCTAGCTTTATTTTAATCCTTAGTAATTTTTAGAGATTGGTCAAGACAAGATTATAGCAAAGGGATATCAGTATTTACAAAATAAAATGTGTATACTATGAAAGTATGTTTTATTTGGCATCATAAGTATTGGTAATATTTTTGTATAAACCTAGCCAAACTCGAAAGGGTTTCGCTTGACAATATCTAGAGTTGTACTAACTCCGTCGCAATTCTGAAAATTATTTAAATTCAAATTATTTTAAATTTGGCTAACTTTATAGAAAAGATCAGTCGCCAACACATAAATGCCTTATAATTTGAAATAGAAGGAAATAAACATTTAATCATGCATCCTAATTCTATTCATTTTACTTGTACGGTGTTAATGTGGGAAAGTGAAGATCGGTTAACTAATTAAAAATGAGCGATGTATGACTTCATCATCTACTCAACTAGCTACTGCTAATACTCTCTTTGTTTGTGAATAAATATATTTCTAGAGTTGTTATAAGTAAGACTTTTTAGACTTTGGCCGTATTTCTAAAAAAACTATTGGCATGAAATTAGTATAATTAGATATATCTTAGACTATATTTTCATAATATGCTTATTTATATCTTGAATTTTTGTTACTCTTTCCTATAAAGTTAGTCAAACTTATGATAGTTTGATTGCGCAGACTCGAATTGATTTATTTTGATCAGACACATATATAATTTAGAGATCAGCACCAACTAGCACTATATATGAACAAATAAAGTTTCGGATCAGATGATATTATTATATATTAGCTTGATACACTGAATTATTATTTATATATATCAGAAAAGAGGGCAATCATGGACTCCCATTACTGCTAATGTTTTCAATCATTCCACGTTACAAACTAATGTTTTTTTTCGGTGAATACTGAAAAGAACAAGAGATGAGGAACTTTCACACCATGGACTGGAGGGGCAGGGGAACGACGCACGCACGAGCTTGACTAAGTGCTGCAAAGGTGGTGTTGTTTTCCAAGAAGGCGAGAGGTCGTGGCGTGTGGGTGACAGATTCGTGTGTGCCCGCCCGCTCGCTACATGACAATTGACAAATGCAAAGGAGGAGGGGTCGGTCGCTGTGCTGTGATGTGCATGTGCTTTGTGCTGATATAGTGCTGCTGTGGCATGCATGATCGGATATTCCGATCGATCTGATGGGGACGATAAGAAGATGATGAGGACGGACCAGCGAACCAATGAAACAAAACCAACGCGCGCCGCTGGCCTATACTGATCGATACATGAAAATATCTAGCTATCACCCTACTTCTGGAGCCTGCCTGCATTTCATCCTATCCCTCCAGATTTAATATCATGCCGTTTATAGATTTGTTCCTATCTCTAAACAGTGCTAGGCTTGTTTGTTTTCAATTTGTTTACTTCATCCTCTGACATCAACTAACTATACATACTTTCCTTGCTAGCAAAATAAAGTAGTCGTTAAATTCTTATGCTAGAGAGGATAATAATGAGAGTTGCATGATTATTATTTCTTGCCTTAATGCTCTATCTCTAACTAACTACACACACACACATCGATTGGCTATATAACAAAAAATGGTAATATAAGATTACCGTGCAACTGATTGGATAGTACACCCCCCCCTACTGGTAACACGGTAACACCTATGCTATCAACACACTCCGAAAAAACTGTGTGCCCCCCCCCCCCCCCCCCCCCCCCCCCCCGGGCACCCCACACATACACACTGGTGGAGCTAGCCATTTGGAACAAAGAAATTCCATACTTGCGCGAACGAAATTGTCCTCGCATGTTTTTTCTGCTTCATCTCATTCTATTATCGTGTTTGGTTCCTCTCTTGGCACGGTTTGTCCACTTTATCTCATACACCGTAGACCGCCGTCATGCAGGCTTTTTATCTACAGAAATGGAGCTTCTCTCTACATATAGAATGACTTGATTCATGCAGAATGCATGGACCCATATGTCAAATACTCATAACTTTGATCCATACATATTTGCAACCAAACACGATCTCGTTTCATACTGAACCAACACCAAAGACAACCAAACACGACCACCTATATAAACCCAACTCAGCTCCTTTGGTCCTGCATAGGCCGACCATCCTGGATGAAACCTTCTTCTGCAACGAATCAGACCCTATGAGAAGCGGAGAGAATAAAAATAGAAGAAACTAGAACAATGTGTTTGGAACAAAGGAAACGAGCTGAAACGACCTCGATTTCCACGAAGGGAAATCCACAGGCTCGAATTGTAATTCAACAGATTGCTTGGGACAATCCATGAAATTACCCATATCTCAGTTGACACCAGGATCCATACAACGGTAATTAAGTCTTATATAAACATTTATTACATCGCCACACTGGCGGAATCAACATTCAGAGAAGCTTTAGAAGATGTGAAAACGTTTCATCCTTCACGGCCAACTTGAGTGTAGCACGTGACCCTATTCCTCGCCATCGTCTTCCTCGAAGTCGTACTCATTCTCGTCACCTGACAGCAAATTTATCAGTACGATTTGTACTGGCCACGGAGCCCACCTATGCAGCATTTGCTTTGTGGAAAGTGGATGCAAGGCTATACAAGCAGACCTATAGGCTGAGGTTTCCTATGCAGCGGTAATCAATGTTTAATTAGTCAAGTTTTATCTCCAGTTAACACCATCATCCCTTTTCCCATCACCACATCTCACTTGCCCACACCTCGCTCTCATTCGACAGGCCCAACTCCCTCTCGGGCCTATCTCAGCGGCACACTACCACAACGGGTACACTGCCGGAAAAATGTCATCCAGGGGGAGAAGAGAACACTCACTACACTAGTAGAAGCTTCACAGGAAAGGTCCATAGCCAACGAGTTGGCATATGTATCGATCGATCAACCGTACACTATGCAGAGGTTTCACTACCCACAAGATTAGCCATCATAGGTGTTGCGCAACACCTAGGCAGAATTCCGGGTGCTTGCTTGCCTAGGTCGATGCCACCCTACCACTCAGCCCTGGGATATTCCGGATCCTACACCGTTATGCTGAGACTGGGAGACACAGTACCGGGCCCATCCAGTGGTACTGCGCATCTAGAATGGAACGGGAACTCATCGACCGTCTCCGCCCACCCTTATCACCTCTCAACCTAGCAGTAGTGGCACCGTCCTACCAAGTAGTCCAGCCGTCTCCCGCCCATCAGAAGCGAGTGAGTAGAAAAGGATTCCCATGAACCTGAAACTAGTCCGTCCTAAGTTTGACCAAGCAGGCATCTCCACTTAGGGGATACTCTCCCCGTGCCATCACAGCACCTCCGTCCACGGGCTTCAAACCACCAAGGCTATCCCACCCGGAACCTCCTCAACAACTTTACCCGCCACAGGTATCTCGCTTGGGGATGCCTAGGTTGCACCCCCGGCACGACTTGCCCCACGGGCTTGTCTCACATCCCACTTGGTCGACATCAACCCTTACCACGCACCCAAGACGCACGCAGCACTCTCTCCCAGTGGTTATAATCAGTTATACACCGTCCCAATTCCACCACATAGCATATAGCAAGTAGTAAGTAGTGGAAGAGTAACAGTAAATTAAGCAGCAGCTAACCTAGCAGCGGACAGCAGGGTATAGTCTTATCAAGGCAGGGAATTCAAATATACTACCATGCAACCTATCCATACATAATCATAAAGCAAATAGCAACAATGTCATTTGCAATGCGTAAATAGGATCTAAGGATTTGGTGGGACGTGGCACCTTCGTAGTCGTCTCCTAGCTCCTGAAAGTACTCGTGGTCGTCTTCCTTAGTCAGATCCTCCTCCGGCTCTGAAATCGAACACGAAATAGTCGCGTCAGCGACTCCTATAGAGTATTTCAGAAAAATCCAATAAAATAAAGAGCCAAATGCACACAAACATAGTCTTAGATTGTAGATCTCATTTTTCTGAGAATTTTGATATATGGTGCGCAATTTTTGGATATCGTATAAATAAGTTATGAATTTCCGAAGATTATCCTATTTTCTGAAAATAGAAAATGGCCGATTAATCAGGGGCAGCTCGGGATTGGTCCACGTGGCGCGCGGGTCCAGTAGTCCGGCAAGTGGCGCCTCAACAGAACACAGACCCGATGGTCGCCCACCAGGTGTTCGATGCTGGTTCCCAGAGAGTCGCCGGCGTCGGCGCAGCTCGGTGGTTGGTCGAGCGAGCTCGACGTTGGTCGGGGTTGCGTCGGTCGTAGCTCGGCGGTGGTCGGGCGAGCTCGACGGTGGTCGGGGGTGGTTCTCAGAGGTCGGGGGGCGTCGGCGTAGCTCGGCGGAGCTCGTCGTAGCTCGGCGGTGGTCGGGTGTAGCTCGGCGGTGGTCGGGGGTAGCTCGGCGGAGCTCGGCGGTGGTCGGGGGTAGCTCGGCGGAGCTCGGCGTAGCTCGGCGGAGCTCGGCATAGCTCGGCGGAGCTCGGCGTAGCTCGGCATGGCTCGGCGGAGCTCGGCGTAGCTTGGCGGAGCTCGGCGGAGTTTGGCGTACCTCGGCGGGGCTCGGGCGAATCGGAAATTCGGGGCGCCGAGGGTGCCGCTCTCCCGAGCTCTCCCGGGGAGGCTCGGGCGGATCGGAGATTTGGTGCGCCGAGGGTGCCGCTCTCCCGAGCTCTCCCGGGGAGGCTCGGGCGAATCGGAGATTTGGTGCTAGCAGGGTTCCAGGGCGTCTGTTCAAGGCGGCGGTGTCTCTCCGGTGCGGCGGACGATGACAGGGCGGCGATGACCATATTTCGGCAAGACAGGACTCGGTTTTCCCCAATTGGCGTGCTCAGGCAGTCGTCCGACCAGATGGTGGCGGGTTAGAGTCGTGGTATGGCCTCCTTCTCTCCCTCGGCATACGGCGGTTCTCCGACGAGGTGGAGGCGCACGTAGCCAAGGCGACAGACATGATTCGGGGCTCGGCTATCTACGCGGCGGTGCTGAGGCAGACTTGGCGAACCTCGTCGGCCTCTCTCCGCAGCGCGAGGCGATCGGGGGTACTCGAAACGGATTTAGGCGAGGCGGATCGTGTCGGCGGTGATCACGTTTCCCCGAGAACGCACCTCGCGGTGTTCCGGGATATGGAGGTTCGATCTTCCGCAACTAAGCTTGTCCGAGGTGGTCGGTTTTTGTTCCTGGTCGCGGTATTGAGATGCTCCAGTCATCGGCGGCGATGTCGCCGCGACTATGAGGTTCCGGCGGGGCTAAGGAGGTCTTCTAGGAGATGTATACGCCTCCAGGGTCTATGGCGATGGTATACCAACTACCAATTTTGGCTACCGAGATTCCCAAGGTGCTCGGTTGTGGCGGCGGCGTGTCGCCGACGACGGCGGAAGGCGGCAACGCGGCTACGACCATGTCTTGGTTCAATCGAATGCGGTCTTGTCAAATTGGTGAGGCCAGAGAGGCATACAACACTCTAGTGGCGAACTTTAGCCATGGCATGGCC
The DNA here is from genome assembly GCA_038502445.1 of Eremochloa ophiuroides. Classification (NCBI taxonomy): domain Eukaryota; kingdom Viridiplantae; phylum Streptophyta; class Magnoliopsida; order Poales; family Poaceae; genus Eremochloa; species Eremochloa ophiuroides. Next base: position 1,511,472 of record JAHLJS010000005.1, read on the forward strand.
TTCTTTTGGCGACGGCTCGCGGCGGCGCTCCGGCGAGGTCGCGTCGCACTCGAGCAGGGCGGACGAGGCTTCCTCTAGCGCTTAGATCCGCGTAGCTAGCTCAAGGGGTCGTGGCGGTGCTCCACGACGCTCTAACCTATACGGGTGCTAGTCGGATTGCTCGGAACGGGTGATTCGGCGTCGGAACGCGTCGGTGGTGAGCGCGCTCCGCCGAGAACGCGTCGTGCTGCGTTCTCGGTCTAGCAAGCTTGTAGTCCGGGGGTTTCGGCCGGTCGCATGAGTGCATGGTGCAGGTGATCTTCCTGAGCCGGTAAAGGCTCGTGCCTGTGCGTCCCGTGGGCGGAACGCCATGGCAAAAGCAGGGCGAGGTTCGGACATGGCGTGCGGTGGCTCACCGTGGTGTCGGTGAAGCTAGGATGGCGGTGCAGTGGCGAGTCGGAGCCGTGCAGAGCGTACGCAGTGCCGTGCCGAACCACGACGGGGCTCCGGCTTCTCCTTCGTGTCCGGCTCGGCGTGCTCCGCGGCGGCGGCGCTCCGGCAGCCCCTCCTCCTCTGCTCCGCCCTTCTCCCTCTCTCTCAGCTATGCGGTGGGGTGCGGTGGCTTGTGGAGCCGCAGCGTGGCGGCTGCGAGTGGGAATGGGCTAGGGCTCCTCGGGTGCTCCAATTTATAGGCGAGCTTGGCAGGTTCCCATGGCGGACGGCCGCGATTGATCTCGGTAGATCAAAGGGCTACGGGCGCTCGATGCTAGGGCTTCAGGGTGCACGCGGGCTCGCTTGGCGGCCAAGAAAGGAGGGGACAGGAGGGGGACAGCTCTGCGGGGCGTGGTGCTGTCGGCCGTGGGTCCGGGGTCACGCCATTCGCGTGACACCCCCGGCAGGCGCGTCGCCTTCGTGAGGAAGAGAAACAGTGGAAGGGGAAAGCGGCTGACATGCGGGCCCGGATTGGCAGCGAGCACGAGCGCGTGTGTGCCGGTCGCGCGCGCGCGCTGCCGAGCCGCAACGTGGGCCGCGCGCGGGTGAGGTGAGGAGAAGAAGGCCGGGCTGGCTTGGGCTGGCTTACCAGACCGGCTGGCCGAATGGCTGGCCTAACTCTCTTTCTCATTTTCTATTTTCATTTTAGTGTATATATACATATATTGCCCATTTTAAATATTGAGTAAATACAAACATAAATTGCAATAAATCCCAAATGTGATGCATAAGTTATTATTCTATGTGAATGGAATTAAAATGCAAACTACACTCCTTTATTTACTAAATTCATAATGAAACCTATATGCTTGCACAAGAAAAATGGGTTTTCACAATAAATAAATGAAAAATTTTAATTGGTTGGGATTTTTAGGTTGTGTGGATTTTTAGTGTTGTTACACGAGCTATCTTTTTTGCTGGAATATTGTAGCCACGGTACGATCTTGCAGGAAAGAAAAACCTCCACTCCCTACCTGTTGTGTATGCCGGAGACAACTCCTAAACTAAAATCTAATGTGTATTTTTATTGTCACTTCTTTTCATTCCTTCGTTATGGATTCCTTCATATCCAAACAATCTAATTAAGATTTCCATTTCTGTATTTTAGAATCACATAGTCCTTCACTTTTATACTCTACCTGATTCAGTATTTTTTCCTTACTCTTCTATATTTTATATTCCAGTGTTCCCAATAGGTAATCTTTTCCATTTTCTATGCACGCAAATTTTTCACATGATCAAATCGCTTCTATTTCCATATACTATCCGAAGAGCAGGGCAGCCGGCTGGTGCCATCCCAAGTGAGGCTGCTTCACGCTGTACCCTCGCTCCCACAAAAGGAAAGGATCGGAGGGCCCGGCCCACGTCGTGACTAGCTGGTATCTGCTCCCAAAATGCACTGCAGCAGGAATCTGATCTATGTGCATGGTCCACATGCATGATGCATATCCGCTTGGACCCGAAATGCACTGCACATACATGAAAGATCAATCACCTTTTTTAGGAAAAAACTGAAGTACTAATTCTTTTTCATCAGAAAAAGAGTGCTTATATATTACTTCATCTATATCTATTTATAGGTTGTTTTAGATTTTCTAGATACACAAAATTTATTATATCATGCACCTAATAGTTGCATGGCAAATGCTATGTAGCTAGAAAACCGACGACTTATAATTTATATTGTGTACAGGAAACACCATCCTACAACTATGTGTTGCAACACCCACCAGTCATGTTGCCACATGTGTCCAAACATATAGGCCACTTCTTTCCCTCTCCTTACTTCATTGGTTCATGAACATGTTACACGCATCTTGATGTAACATAAACCGTTAGATAACATGTGTTGCAACACATGGTTGTGAGAAATACACTTTGGTTGTGTACCTATCTAGCACTCCATAGATACACAAATATTTTGCGCCGCGCTACCCCATTCCTCACTAATCACAAGCAAATGCTTGATTCGGTAGTAGGGTTTGACAAGTTTGGGAAGAGAGAGAGAGGATATATCTGTTCGTTTAAATTAGGTTCAACTTATTTTCAGCCATAGAATAATATTTTTGTCTCACAACAATTTAGCTGTAAAATTTAGTTCAGCCAAACAGAGTGTATCGGTAGAATTTGATGGAAGTAGCACATGCATACCAAAGGGAGATAAAATAAAATTTTCCAGAGGCACACAAAGAATTCTTTCTGTATCTATTTTTGTTTCTCTTGGATGGGTTGGGGCTGCGGTCAGATGAAATGGACGGACTGGAATAGTAATAACTGGATATCGTATCAAAGCAACGCCGGCCCGTCCGGAGCCTGTAGCTAGCTATATACTATGCAAGTTGCGTGGGTGTACACACACACAAGTGGCCAAGCCGGACCACTATATGCATGCATGCCCATGCCGGCGGCAAACTGCTGTATTCGGCGGCCGGTGCACCACACGTGTGATGTACTCATGTGTACATGTATCCTAGCTAGTTCCTAGAGACAATAATGCAAGCAGCAATTTTTTTTGTGCTGCCTGTTATTTCTCACTCACTCACACAGTCGTTCTCTACTCCATCAATCCACCAGGCATTATTCCTCAAAAAGATCCACCAGAAATTTGGATACCGAGCTAAATTAGTCAAAATTAGCCATAGCCCATCGAAACAAGGCTAATAGGTGGACTATCTTTCCGCTGAGCCTTTAACTAGTAGTTAGTCAACCCCGGCTAGCTATTTTGGACAAACTTTTATCCCTAGTTGACATGCACGTGTGACACGCGCGTGCCACATATACGTGTTTTTAATACTATTTATACGCAGATGGATGGAATATTAATGAAATTTCCTTGGCAAAAAAAAAAAGAGTTATCTAAAGAAGATTATATCATAGCAACATACTTGTACACATTCTTTGCATAATAGTTCTTGTTCGGCTTTAATGAGGCTGATGTATGCATCCATGACCTCCGGGTATAAGTGTAATACTTGAGGATGTTTCTTGTTATTATTAGATACGTAGAAAGGTCATCTGGATAATACATTTGAACTTACGTCATGATATAAATGGGCGGCAGGGTCCAATAAACAATTAAATAGGAAGAAGTTAAGGAATTTATCATCCCCCATTCTCACCAATATCTTGCTGTCTTGGGAATATCTGATTGATTTTATAATTTTGTCATCTTGTTCGTCACAAATATAGTCTGTATTTTTATAGAAAAATAGCATTTTAGTAATCAACTTTATAATAATAATGAAATATAAAAGATGACATAGGTCTAGATGGTACACGTTCCTTTGGTAACAACTAAATCAGATCTACATTTTTTTTGGGTTTATTGTGCCGAGAAGGGCGTGGCTTGCATGTTTTTTTTATAGACCTCTGCAAATTTCATATTATGTAATTCTTCAATGATGTTGGAATCAGATACTTGGTTGTGTTTCCTCTTTTTCTGATTTCCTGTTGAAGGTAGCATGTCTTCAGTTTGTGCCTTATATTCATCTGAATCTGAATGAATGTTCTCTTTTGTATTACTGTGTTCCTATAACCTAATTATTTATATAAAAATTAATATTGACTTATCATGTTGTTTAAAATTCTAGGAAAGGATACTTTTCAGTATGAAAATGTATGTGCATTTAAATGTTGGATTTTTTCACTAACACAAACAGTTTAAATAATTACAGGAAATATAGGAGTTAGCTTTGGTTTTATAAATTTAAATAGTCTACTAACACTAAGTAAACAAGGTACCTGGAGTTGAATGTGTGCAGCAGCCTGTCGATGTGAGTGTGGTCGGCAAGGGTGCTGATTTCCCGTGTTGATCAAAGTCTGTGAGGATACATTAATCTACAATGCTTATTAAGGGGAAAATAATCTAATAACATGGTAGTTAGTATTACTGGGGTTGCATGCATTTCTGAAAGGTCTTTATTTATATGACAAAGCAATAAAAATTGAGTTATCAATGGAATCATGTTTGGGGCATATCATCATCTCGGGGTAGTGGCAACATCAAACACCTTGACGTTATAGAACCTCAAATCGAGAGACATGAGACCCATCTTGAAATAAAATAGATTTTCATGTTCACACATTCATATATATAATGAAAATGAGAAATAAATATCAGGGAGCAATCACAAGAATTTAATTTTCATCAATCAAAGACAGCTTTACATACAAAATCAGTTGCATAGTGAAGTTTTATCCTCCAGTTGCTAACAGGCCATCAAGCTTCTTATGTGGACCATAATCTAGAACAGATTCACACCGACAGCAGTACGTTTGATTGCTATGTAAAATACTAAATGCATACCAGAGCAACTACTGTATTGACTTATTTGAATCACGGAATTCATTCCAACTCTTATAAAGCCTTAAACATTAGGTACATAATTTGGTGTATAGTAGCCTAATTAGATTCCTTTAGCATCCTGCGTTGTTTCCACTATAATCCTAATATGGCAAGCTATATATATTATATATAAGCACTTGCAACCCTTCACAAATACGATAAATTATACTGATATTTTAATTCGTTGTACAAAGTTGTTCCAAGAACACATAACAATGTGATATTTGAGTAAATTCTAATTAAATAGATGCTAGTCGAAGGCCATGATTAGTGGATAGAATAATATGGATCAGGTGCAAAGAATTTAATTAGAAGATCACATGACGTACCTGAAGCTAATTGTGTGCAGCAACCCGTCCATGTGTTCGTGGTCGGCGAGGGTGCTGATTCCCCGCGTCCTCTATTTCTTTGTGTTTGGTCGGTGAGGCCATTGATTCATCGCATCGTTTGTCGCATGTGGCTTTGTGCCCACGGCCGGCGGCCTTGTCCTCATGGTGCCGACTGCACGGCCGTCGCTCTAGTACTCGATGGAGCACGCAGCCGGTGCGTGCGTGGCAATTGTTCCGGCAGCCGGGCACTCAAGCAGGCCACGGACTCGCGGCCGTCGCACTTGCATGGCGGGCATGTGGTGCGACTCGCTGCCTGTGGCCGGCGGAGGTGTTTCGCTGCTTCGCATCGACCGAGAGGCCCTTGCCCGCGGCAGTTGCTCTGCACGTAGGGCTTGCACTTGCGTCGATTGGCTTCACGCAACCGGCATGTCCCTTGCGCCCAGGGCAGTTGTTCCTGCGGTTGGGCATGCACGAGCGAAGTGCGTACGGAGAAAGCCAAACAACAAGCGAGTTGTGGTGTTCGCCTGTCCGCAGTTCGGGATGGCGGGTAGGTTTGATGTGGGTGAAAAAGAAATAACGTCGGTGGTGCAAACAGAGAAGAAACGTTGTCAATGTAAAAGAGTTTCCGACTGGGACCACTTGTCAGATCAAGGTGGGAGATTTAGATGCGTTGGATCTGAGTTGAAAGTCGATCTAAGGGCTAAGAATTGAGGTGGGTACGAAATATTTGAGTGAGAGAATGTTTTCATTTCCTTCGCTTTTTTATAGTATAGATGAGTTGAAAGTCGATCTAAGGGCTAAGAATTGAGGTGGGTGTGAAATATTTGAGTGAGAGAATGTTTTCATTTCCTTCGCTTTTTTATAGTATAGATTTGATCCAAACAGACCCTAAAATTTGATTGTAGCTTGCACACCACCACGTTAATCCCGCCAAACGGTGTCATGGTGCATGTGATTATGCTCAATACTACTTTGTTATGGAGCTAAGAATTGAACTAAGAATCCAGAGTGACGTATCCAGTAAAAATAAGTGATTTCCTCTGACGTGTCGTGCGGTTTGATTTCTGTCCCCGTCCAAAGAAGGAAGACATTCTAGTTTCAAACCATCCTATGCTTTGACCAACTTCTATCTATGTGATCAATCTATATACATGCCTGTATCTAATACCAAAACAAATCTGTCTCCCAAAATTTTCCACGTCTACTCTTTTCCAAGTCCACCGCTAGTCCCTCCACTCCCTCGATCCATAACATTATGCCTAGAAAAAAGAGAAGAAGGGCTTCAGTTCTGGCTCTGTCTCCTGCTCTGGCACCGGTAATGGAGAGAATCACATTGCGGGTGTTCGACGAAATGCCATTGCTGGTCTGATGCTTGATCTCAGCATGTACTATTGTAAAAGAGTTTGCAAAAAACAAACATAGAACCAAAATTTGACCAAGATGCAGCCCACCAACTAATTCACCCAACCAAAGAACACCAAATTGGGCTCACTTATGCAGCCTAATCTTATATTGTACTCGTCCCAGTCCAAAAAAGAATGACCTTTTTTACTTTGGGATTCATCATATGATCATTCGTCTTATTTAACTATTTTATCCAAATAACAAAATAAATAAGTCATTGTTAAATTATCTTTAATAATAAAATAAGTTATTATAAAATAAATAATAGTTATACAAATGATTTGAATAAGACAAACCATCAAACAGAAAGTTATTTAGAAGTAAAAAATGTCATTTTTGTGTGACTTATTGCAATGCACGTGCCTTGTGTGAAGCAACCAATCATGCCCTATAGGAGTATAGGTATAGGTTTATCAAAAAGCTAAATTGTTTTAAATTTAACAAAAGTTGTAAGAAAGAATGTATCGATATTTATGATACCAAATTGTACCATTTGATTTGTTATCTAATATATATAATTACAAAGTAAATTAATAATATATCTGTTTGGTGTCATAGATGTCAATATTTTTCTCTGTGAACTCAATCAAACTTTGTAATATTATTTGACTTTGACCAAACTTATTGTAAAATTCTCTCTCTATGATGGAGTGAGTACGTCCTGCGGTCCTGGTCGATCTGGATGCGCCACTTGATATGCTTCGGATTCTGAAGAACAAGCGCATACAGGGACAAAAAGGTGTCTCTCCATCGCACAGCACACCTGTCCTAGCTCGCTCGTCTTACTAGTAGAGGAATCTGAGCTTATTAGCTTATAGTCACGAGGAATTCTTCATTGCTGATCTATAAATGGTCAAATAAACATCCGATTTTCTTGTGGTTGTGGTGCTTATCTCAAAAAATCAGTCGCACAATCGATGGATCCATCGGGGAATTGCGTTTCCGTGTCGGACTCAACTAGGAGTACATTAGTTTGCTGTGAGGGGGTGTTTAGATTACGTATTTTGTAAAATTTTTTACTGTAGCAACATGCTAACTTTTGCAATAAGTGTCTAATCATGACTCAGTTAGGCTCAAAAGATTTGTCTCGCAACATTTTACGAAGCTGTCAAATTAGTTTCACTTTTTATCAACATTGAATGCTCCATGCATATGTCCAAACATTGATGTAATGGAACTTTTAATATTTGCCGGTGAATTTAAACAGAGCCTATCAATTTTTCGTAACTTTTCTTTTTTACAAAGCTCACATTAAACTATATTAGCATCTAACACTTCAAATAAACGCAATATCAAGTATTAATATGAACCCATATTTCATGAATAATTTAATTAACGAAACGTATCTGACATCGCTAGCTTATTCTGGGTATAAATTTGGTCAAAATTAAAGGTTACCTTAATTAGGACACCGCAAGAGTGACCTACGGCAATGGCTAGAAAATGAAGTAGGCAAAGTAAAGCAAGCCCGGAGACATGCATGGTAGTGGTAATGCATGAGGAAGATCGAAGCATTTCCAATAGCCTAGCCCAGCCCAGAACAAAGGCACCACCGTTCAGTTTCCAAATCAATTCAAGTTCCTTGGCCTGGGCCACATCATCTCCTCCTCATGGGCTAACGTTTACTTGTTTGTAATCTGAGGCCCAAGCCGATTGTAGTACCCACTCGGCTTTGAGCCTCTCCTGTCCTGTACTACTCATCAGTCGTCACACAAGCCAACGGGCATGGCTTTTTCACTCCTCTCCACACAATCTGCTAAATGCCCTTTCCTCAACAAAAAAAAAAGAAAAAAAAAAGAATCTACTACATGCACCAATTTGTTAATAATTAATAATAAGTAGGAATAGGCGAATAGCAAAGGGCAACACATGTTTTAAAAGTGCATCTTCTTTTTCACATAAAATTCCAATGCGAATCCTCTATAACAAGAACAGTCACAAGGAAGTAGGAAGAAAAAACAGACAGTTCTACGCTCAGCACGACTAACGGCAGAGCAGCACAAAGATTAGTTTTGTCCGCAGAAGAAACCCACCACCGCCGCCACCGTCCTCCTCCCAGGCCACCACCCTAAACACCATTACAAAATTTGGCTCGGCTCCCGACAGCACCACCATCTTTCTACAGCTCGTCGTGGTCGTCGTCGACGCCGCCCTCGGAGTCGCCGCCGGGTGCGCCACCCGACCGCTGGTACACGGCCGAGACGATGGGGTTGCAGACGGCCTCCACCTCCTTGAGCTTCTCCTCGTAGTCCTCCTTCTCGGCCGTCTGGTTGTCGTCCAGCCACTCCAGCGCCTCCTTGAGGGCCTCCTCCACCTTCTCCTTCTCCTCCGCCTCCAGCTTGTCCGCGAGCTTGTCCTTGTCGCCCACCGTGTTCTTCATGTTGTACACGTACGTCTCCAGCTGGTTCCGCGCGTCGATCCGCTCCTTCACCTTCTTGTCCTCCTCCGCAAACTCCTCCGCCTCCCGCACCATGCGGTCGATCTCCTCCTGGCTCAGCCGCCCCTTCTCGTTCGTGATCGTGATCTTCTCTGACTTGCCAGTGCCCTTGTCCTCCGCCTTCACGTTCAGGATACCGTTGGCGTCCACCTCGAAAGTAACCTCGATCTGGGGAGTGCCCCTGCAGAATTCGTTCACAAAGCAATCAGACAATACTCGATTCAATTGTTCATTCATTCATCGGTTCAACAAACAGAGTACAGTATTATTCTCTGGTTGTAGAAGAGCAACGCACCTTGGAGCTGGTGGAATGCCAGAGAGATCGAACTTGCCGAGAAGACGGCAGTCCTTGGTCATGCTGCGCTCACCCTCAAAGACCTGTGCTCATCACAGACAAGAAAAAAAGGTTATTACTACCATAGCCTGCAACTGATTAAGGAGATTACAGCAGAGAGGGGAGAGCAGGGTGCACGTCGTTACCTGGATGGAGACAGTGGTCTGCTGGTCCTGGTAGGTGGTGAACACCTGCGACTTCTTGGTCGGGATGACCGTGTTCCTCGGGATCAACTTGGTCATGACTCCGCCAACAGTCTCAATACCCAGGGTGAGGGGAGCAACATCAAGGAGGAGGATATCTGCACCAAGGCAGAATCACACTCAATGTAAGCAGGATGATCACTGAAAAACACACGGCTAGCAACATGGAAAGAGCACAAAAACATGAGTCAAACCTTTGGTCTCGTCACCACCCTCGCCGCTCAAGATGCTTCCCTGCACCGCAGCACCAAAGGCAACAGCCTCATCAGGGTTGACACCCTTGTTGGGCTCCTTGCCATCAAAGTAGTCCCTCAGGAGCTGCTGGACCTTGGGGATCCTGGTGCTTCCACCAACCAGGACAATCTCATGGATCTGGTTCTTGTCAAGGCCAGCATCCTCCATGGCCTTCTTGACAGGGCCCATAGTCTTGCGGAACAGGTCGTTGTTCAGCTCCTCAAACCTGGCACGGGTCAGCGGCTCCGAGAAATCGGTCCCATCAAAGAGGGACTCAATCTCAACGCGGACCTGGTGCTGGTTGCTGAGGGCTCTCTTGGCACGCTCAGCTTCCCTCCTCAGCTTTCCAAGAGCACGGTTGTCCTTGCTGATGTCTTTGCTGTACTTCTTCTTGATCAACTTGATGAAGTACTCCATGATCCTCTGGTCAAAGTCCTCACCTGAATGAAGAGATTATACAGCTCAGTCATAAATATACAGGTTACAGTGTTAAGCTCACAGGAAACATGCTGATAGATTGTGTATCAACAGTAAAAGCATGACTTTTAATGACAAGTAAATATATAGTGCAGATTCAATGTATGGATGATGAATTCATTCATCGAAAAAATGAAGTGAATGCATCATAAACTTGAATGCAGATATATAGCCTGTACAATCCTCACAATATATATATATATGTGGCATCGTAACCTTTCAGATTCAGGACAATGAATCCTACGAATATATGGCATCATCATGCTTTTAATCTATGCCAACACAAGCATCAGATAGTGATAGTACAATAAGCGGCAGGAGTATTATTTCCCAAGTGCATTGTATAGTTAGGAAGTTTTAATGAGAAAATTCTCTTACCTCCAAGATGGGTGTCACCGTTGGTGGCCAGCACCTCAAAGACACCGTTGTCAATGGTCAAGATACTGACATCAAAAGTACCACCACCAAGGTCAAAGACAAGGATGTTCTTCTCGCCACCCTTCTTGTCCAAACCGTAGGCAATAGCAGCAGCAGTTGGCTCATTGATGATCCTAGCAACATTAAGGCCGGCAATGACACCAGCATCCTTGGTTGCCTGCCTCTGCGCATCATTGAAGTACGCTGCAAAAATAAACAACATAAACAAGTCAGCAGCAGCATTTTTGCATAAAAACCACTAGAGGTAACAAGCAGAATTGTTCAGTTACTAACCAGGGACAGTGACGACAGCATCGGTGATCTTCTTGCCAAGGTATGCCTCAGCAGTATCCTTCATCTTGCCAAGAATCATGGCACTGATCTCCTCAGGGCTGAAGACCTTGTTCTCCCCATCCTTGATCTTGACCTGAATGTAGGGCTTGCCATCCTTGTTAATAATCTTGTAGGGAACAAGTTTCATGTCCCTCTGGACTTCCTTGTCCTCAAACCTAAACAATGGGCATTACAGTTAGGACACTAGACATAATCCACAGCAAGACGAAATACGATATAAGTAATTGTGGGAGAGAGGTATTACTTTCTTCCGATGAGACGCTTGACGTCAAAGATGGTCCTCTCAGGGTTGACGGCTGCCTGGTTCTTGGCAGCCTCACCGATGAGCCTCTCGCTATCGGTGAAGGCAACCCATGAGGGTGTGATACGGTTACCCTGGTCATTGGCGATGATCTCGACATGACCGTTCTTGTACACACCGACACAGGAGTAAGTGGTACCGAGATCGATACCGATCACGGTCCCGAGCTTCTTGGTCTCCTCCTTAGCAACTGAAAAGGCGAACAGGGATCCTGCATATATACAGAAGAACAATGATTAAGAGACACTACCATTTATTATCTCTGAAGTTACCAGCACGTATACAGCAGCAGCAGCAAGTGAAACGTAATGTAATTAAGGCCAATTGACATCAGTAAAGAGTCAATTCAGACACAATTTCCAATTGATCCACTGAATCTAAGTGTTTTTGGGACACCTACATTTAGTTCAATTATAAATCTAATGACAGGATGTTCAGGACTTGAAATGAGAATCACACAGTTTGCTCCATACCATCACTCACTTCTTACACCATGATCCCGATCGACTAATCACGGATCGAGGCAGCAAAGTGTTGACGAATGAAATCGCTAGCTAATGTGTGAGGTCAGTCGGAGGTTTTGGGGGACAAAATCTGCATCAACCACATCATTTGGTCGCGGATGGGCACTTACCAATTAGATCAACCAATTAGATCAAGGAAATACTACCCAGAAACACTCTAATAAACATTAGAGTAGATCAAATGAACAGTCTACGGTGTCCTGTCATCAGCAACACCCCGACACCCACTCCCCAATTTGTGATCTAAAATATAAATTCGCATGCAAACACATCTCACGCCGATGGAACTCTAACCATCTCAGGGGCACTATCAAATCTAACCCCCGCACCAGATCTCATCTCACATCTCACAGTAACAAAACAAAACAAACAAAAACCTCAGAGAAACCGAACCGCACGAGGCGACGGGATCGCATCGCATGGTATACCTGCGAGCAGGACGCCGAACAGGAACGCGGATCCGCGAACCCGATCCATGGCCCGGCACCACCTCAACGCTGCCGCGCGCGCGCGCTCCCTTCGCCTCCTCCTCCTCCTCTCGCCTTCTGGAAGCTCCTGGATCGATCCTTGGTTTCGAACTGCTGGCTGACTAGTCGAGTGGAGTCTGTTTTCTGTCTGATGGAGGTGGATGGAAAGAGGGGGGGTTCGGGTTTTAAACTGGGGTGGCTTGGGATCTCGCTGCGCCCGTCGCGGTGGCCGGGACGTCACGAGTCCGACCTGGACCAGTGGGAGCCGGACGCGTGGACACACCAGCCAATCGCGGGGGTCTCGGTGCTGGGACAGCCGCGGCCGTCCGTGAACCCCATCCGACGGTCCGGATGGCCTCGGACCACGCGGAGTCGCGCGATTGGGTGGGTCGCGTGCGGGCGGGCGCTGTCGCTCCGTGTGCTCCGAATCGTCGGGAAAGCACTTGAACCGCCTCCAGCTGCCAGTCAACTGACGTGTGGGCCAGGGCACACCAATCAAACAAGCAAGCAACATACTTCATTTTAATTTAAATAAAATCATAAAAAACATTTATATCTTCATTTTAGTTTAATATATAAAAATTATACTCTCTCCGTCTCAAAATAAGTTACTTTTTTAACTTTTTAAACTTCATGTTTGATCATTCGTCTCATTCAAAATTTTTATGCTAGATTAAGTTAAAACAAAATAAATAATATTTGTATAAAATTTTTAAATAAAATGAACGGTCAAATGTGAAGTCCAAAAGTCAAGAAAAGTACTTAATTTAAGACGGAGAGAGTATCTCATAACTGGGGGTGTTTAGTTAGACTCGGTTGGAATTTAGAACTAATGTGGTGTTTGCACTAGATATCCAATCACAGTCTAAGTAACTTTAAAAGATTCGTGAGACAACATTTTGCAAAACTGTCAAATTAGTTTCAGTTTTCACCAACATTTAATAGTTTATACATATGTCCAAAAATTAATATGACCGTTTTGATTGAAAGTTGGAAAGAACTAAACGAGGCTATAATATTTTTTAGACTACAAGAAAAGATGTGCTAACTGTTACTATAGCAAGAACTAGTATATTCCTTGTCTCATGTGATTTGACTTGGTACAACATTTAAGAATATATTTTGATTTTATTTTTAACGTGTAATTTCTCTTATAATATATAATTGATATAAACAAAATTATGTGCATTAGAAGTACTTTTAAAATATGAAACTACCAAAACTACTCTCTCCGTATCCGTATTACTTGTCGCTTTGGACAGAGACACGGTTTTCAAAGCATAACTTTGACTTCATGTTTCTATAAAAATATTTATTGACAATTGATATATGCATACTTTTATAAAAGTATATTTTAAGACAAATCTATTTATTTAGTTTTCACCTTTTCAAACTCAACAACTTAAATATTATTCATAATTTATATTCCTAATGTTTGAACAAAACGTTATCCAAAACAATAATTAATATGGGTATGGAGGGAGTACTTTTGTAGTATAACTTTTTTTTGTATAATTTGACTAATTGTTAATCAAAGGTAACAAAGCTTGAATTTTAAACTGCATTCAGGCCTTATATTAAATGATAGGGGAACTGATGGCTCTGTTCGGCTGGTTAGATTGTACAGCTGGTTGTTTGATTGTTGTGAGAGAAAAACATTGCTTAATAGCTGACTGATGCTGGCTGGTATATATTTTTTGTATGAGAGATGTTGATTGTATGAAAAGAAAAGAAAAAAAGTAGAGACGCATCTTAGGCAGTACAATACATCAACAAAAGCACCCCTAAGCGTGGATCAACGAAAAAAAAAAACAAGTAAACACCAAGAAGATGACAACCTAAGGAGCTCCTAAATGGACACCACCTATAACGGGCTGGCTGAAACTAAGTATCGATATGATGGTGCTTACAGAGAGGAAAGCAAAGAAGGTGCCTGGGGGTTTGTGGTGAGAGATGAGCAAGGAAAAATAGTACTGCATGTGCCGGTAATGTCAGTCTAGTGCACAACGCTCTGATGGCAGAAACGTACCGTGTCATGCGTCAAGGCAGTGGAAGCTGCGGAGAGGCATGGCATGTCCATTCGTTGAAACTGATTCCAGCTACCGGGTAGCCGATTTGTACCAAAACTATGAACACAGCACCATCTCCTATCCCTCACTAACAGCTAGCTCGTCCATCTCCAATCCCTCAATAGCAGCTAGCCTGTCCCTGATTTACAACGATCAATAGTCATAGAAGAAATAATAGCGCCTCTGCTTATCGCGTACTCTTTCCGTCCCAGTAAGACTGTCGTTTTAGATTTTTCAAACATCACGTTTGACCATTCGTCTTATTTAAAATTTTTGTATAAATATTATTTATATTTTTATGATTTGTTATATCATTAGAGATACTTTAATAATTATTTATTGATTTTGTATTTTGTAAAAAAAATTGAATAAGACGGACGGTCAAACACAGTTTCTGAAAAATCTAAAACGACGGTCTTTATGAGACGGAGGGAGTATGTATTGATCATGAAAGATAGAGTGAGAAAGATCTCGAGTGCAGGCAAATATTCTTCTACGTGTTGATCATAAAGATAGATGGAGAAAGATGCATACACAATTCATCACATGCCATAGGCTTCAACTAAAAATATTTGTAAATAACATCATATAACATTTGGATGAAAGAAATAGTAAAAATACATAAGTATGAATGAATGTTAAGGAACTAAATGAACTAATACAGCCTATTTCTAGTCTACTCCTGCTTAAAGACTGAAATCACATTCATAACAAATTTCTATGAAGAGATCACAAATGTCAAGATGGCAGCAAGTATACAATTTTTTAGTGGAGCCGGCAAGTATACAATTAGGTCCACCTATATAGAACTATTGAAAAGTGTCCTAGCACATGCTTCCTTCTACTATTCTTTTGAAAGCTACAAAAATTTCGGGAGGGTACCCTTCTACTAATTTAAGCATGACAAAACGATTGACTCTTTTTTTACGACGACAAAAAGCTTGATTCGTGCGACAGAAAAACTGCACACATGTGATGGCTTAGAGATGTGGTTACAAGTTTTTATAGCAAAATTATAATATACAGTTAATGCTCTGCTCTGTATCCTTCCTATCTTTGGTAGTAATGTATTAGCAACACATCCAGTTCTGCCATTTCCTATGGCGTGCATGGGTAGTTTGTTGCTCTTTTGTATCATCATGCGATGCTAATAATGTAATATGTTTGTTTTATATATAGATTGCATGCTGAAAGAAGAAAAGCACAACCATGCAAAGCAGGCAAGCTAAAGTAAGCTCCAAGACAGCAGAGGGATGCAAACATGCATGCTATAGTTAGAAAGAACAATGTTCCTTAATTAACTACTTGACTCCTTATAAAAGGCTACCTCTCCTCCTCCTTATCTCCCATTGCATCCGGCATTTGATTCTGTGTGTATGTCTTGGTCTATTAATTAATAGACCCAGACATACACACAGAATCAAACAAACAACCAAACTAAATTCCGATCCCATTGTTCCATCAAAAGGAATTTAATTAGTAATCCCCTACAATGGAGCAAGTCGATTGTGCGCAAGAAGGCGTCTCGACAGAGCGCGCATTTGAGGCAGATCCAATTCCATCATTGTCGGAGACCATAACACTACGATCAATAGTGGTTAGCTTTATCCTTGGTGTAGCCCTGTGCGCTGTCGCCATGAAGATCAGCCTAAACTCAGGCTTCCTCCCGTCACTCACCGTCCCAGCCGGCCTCATCGGTTTCTACCTCGTCCGGGCATGGATCCGTGCTCTTGACTATTTTGAACTGCCACACCTATCGTTCACTCGTCAAGAGAATACCGTCATTCAGACATGTGTTGTCGCCTGCTCTGCCATTACATTCAGTGGTATATATCTCTGTAAGCACTACATACAAAACTTTATTTATTACTATACTTTGCCTTGTTGTTATCCAATTATATGAGTCGTAAAATGTGTCACGTTCTTATTTAGGAGGGTTTGGTACGTACATCCTCGCGATGAGCAAGAATGTGGCTGGTGGAGACATTCGGAATGAGAAAAACATTATGGAGCCAAATATCGGCCGACTGATTGCTTTTCTCTTCCTTGTTAGTTTTTCTGGCTTATTCATCCTCATGCCCTTCAGGAAGGTCATGATCATTCGACACCGGTTGACATTCCCTAACGGAATGGCCACGGCACATATTATAAATAGCTTCCACACCCCTCAAGGCGTCAGTATGGCAAGGCACGTATCATCAGCTCATGCAACTCAAATGATTTTGGTTTATCAAACAAGTATGCATGCTTTATTTAGCTATATATGACACTATTATTATTTACTTACAGGAAACAAGTGGAGGTGTTGTTTAGATCATTGGGAGGAACCGTATTGTGGAACATCTTTCAGTGGTTTTTCACGGCTGCAAAGGGTTGTGGCTTTAAAGTATTCCCTATATTTGGCCTTGAGGCATATAAACATGGGTATACAACAACTACTGCAACTATAAAATAGAGTAATAGCCTGTCAAACCTTGTGTATGAATGGAACTAACAACTTTGCATTCCATTTCCTTGACCAGATTCTATTTCGACTTTTGCATGTCCAATATTGGCATCGGTATGATGTGCCCATACATCATCACTGTCTCCATGTTCATTGGGAGTTTTATCTCATGGGGGATCATTTCGCCGTACCTTGCATCAAAGGCGGGTACCTGGTACCCTTCTAACCTTAGCTCCAACAACCTTAGCGGCATCAGGGGATATAAGATGTTCATCGGGGTGTCCATGATACTCGCTGATGGCCTCTTCAACTTTCTATCAATTGTGTTATGCACATTGTATACCATGTCCAAGAGGCGCAGGCAACCAATTCAAGGTGATAATGAAGTTGATAGTGACATGCAATTACCATTCCATTGCCTCAATGCCGCTGAGCAACAAAAGACAAAGAAGACCTTCGATGATCGCCGTAGGGCACAGGTGTTTGTACGGGACCATATATCCAATTCGGTCAACATCATCTGCTACATACTCCTAGCGATGGTATCCACCATTTCCATACCATACCTCTACCCACAGATGAGGCACAGCCATGTCGCTCTCATCTACCTTGTTGCACCTGTCGTTGCCTTTTGTGATGCATATGCCTTTGGTGTGACCGACATGAACTTGTCGAGCACCTATGGCAAGGTTGCCATGGTACTCATTGGTTCAAGTGTTGGTCGTAATGACGGTGGTGTGATCGCTGGCCTCGTCTCCTGTGGGATCTTCATGGGGACCATGGCTAGTAGCAACAACTTGATGCAAGATCTAAAGACAGGGTACCTAACACTAACATCACCACACGCCGTGTTCATTAGTCAGGCGATCGGCACAGCACTCGGGTGCATCATCAACCCGGTCATGTTCTGGATCTTCTACAAGGTGCAAAATGGAGACACTAGCATCTTTGACGCGCCCTATGCCTGGGTGTATCGCAGCATCGCCATGCTGAGCGTTGGCCAGGATGGACTACCCATGCACAGCTTGTGGCTCTGCAAGATCTTCTTCGCAGTGGCAATGGTGCTTAGCGTGTTCCGGGAGGTGGCCACATGGAAGCGGTGGCGCGTGGCACATTACATTCCGAGCACCATTTGTGTGGCCATCGCCTTTGTAGTGCCGGCTCGCATACCCATCGACATGTTTGTGGGGAGCTTGGTGTTGTACTTGTGGAGATGTGCCAAGCCTAGCAAGGCACCAGCGTTCGCAATGGCGGTGGCATCAGGGATGATATGTGGGGATGGAGTGGGAATGCTACTGTCATCGACAATGTCACTTACACAAGCACGAGCACCCATCTGCATCAAGTTCTTGACTAGCAGCGATAATGTAAAATTGGACGCCTTCTTAGCTACACTGCCTATGACATAGCTTCATGGATGTATGTAATGTACAATAGGGGAACCAATGTTGTGGTTGTTGGATTGTATCCACTTGTAAACTCGTTTTAGTCCAAATTTGCGAGTGAATACAATTTTTATCTAGACATTTGAGTATTGCGTCTGTTCGCACGTAAGATTGAAACATGCCATAAGCATGCATCTCCATCCTTCAATTTGACCGTACAAACTTTTCAGTGCACACATATATATAAAATCTCTTATAAAAGCAAACCTCAATATTTGTCAATCGCAACATGCAAACTATCCGTGTGTCATACCCCACTAAGTGCCACATCATCCTTCAAAAATATTATAATAACACCTTCCACTGATATGCCATTACTATTTCCGATCTTACTTTTGTTTAGCCTTCACATATATTGTCACCTAATTTTATGTAGTATTCTACAAGTACTTTATTTTATTCTACCGTTAGTATATCACATCATATCTCTTATATATAATGATGGGATAATTTTATTCCTAAAATGATCTCGCAGCAACACACAGGGTAATGATGAGATAATTTTATTTCTAAGAAGATCCCGTAACAATCCTCGGGCTATTCTTCTAGTTATTATTATTCAAAGTGAAGGGTTGTTTGAATGCAAATTATTTTGATTTTTGGCACATGCACATTGTGAACGCCTGGTCAAGTCGGGCCCAAAAAAACAGATCAGGATGTTGGTATGTTAAATAATTGTAATATGCAGAAATTTATTTGATACAAAAATAGAGAATAATAATAGTGCATTTTGAGAACGGTACGTTGCAATACCAACAATAGCCTCAAGTAGCATGAAAAGAAAACATGATAAATAACCGTTTGATTATTAGCTAGCTTGGAACTGATTTTGTATTTTGTAAACATGATACTGAGACATGTAGTTTGTTGGCTGCGAGTGTTGAGAGACTTCCATTGCTACATTTCAAAGACACGGAAAACAACTTTCAGGCCTCTTTCTCGCCTCTATGACATCGAGTTCAGAAGCTGACAAGTTTGGGAGAGTGAAATCAAAGTTGTACATACGGCTGCAGGTCTTATTGCAAGCTACGATTGACTACTTTTTAGTATTGAGTCATAGTATATGTTTGCAGCTTTATACTAGCCGGTAGCCCGGTACCCCTACAAGCAGGTGGTTCCGTCTTCGGCTAATAAAAAGGTTGTGCCATTTACAAGACATTCTCTGTAAATTAATTTACAAATATCATATATTTCGTGAGCATGAAACAGCAAGTGTTCTATAGAGAAGTGAGAAGCTACAATAATTTACAGAGTCTAAAGTTCTAGAGAACAGGGGATAAGAGAAAAGAAAACAGAAAACACGTAGTACTGCACAACGATTGCAGTCATCAATGTGGATCTACAAACAGATCCGCCTAAGCTTCTTTCTTTTTTCAAAAAACAAAACAAATGGCTGAGCCTACTACACACGATCAGAGTTTCACATCCATCTTGACCATGAGAGTCGACCAACAAGTGGAAAATGAAGCAGAACGTACGTACATTGTACAATGCTGTCTGTAAGAAAACGACCCTACTACATACAGAAGGAGGAGGAAGAGTGAAAGCTGCCAAGCAAAGGAGGAGGAATGGTACTACGATCATGTGGCTGCTGGGTTTTTTAGCGTCCAGAGGAACTCCTCGACCTGGTAGTTGGTGTCGGCGGAGAAGACCCTGAGGCACATGGGCGGGTTGACGTTGAGCAGCGAGAGGATGGAGGACGGCAGCGACCAGATGCCGTCGCCGCAGATGAGCCCCGACGCGACGGCGGGCGCGAACATGTGCGCCCTCACCTTGTCCGACTTGCTCCACAGGTACAGCACGATGCTCCCCACGCACATGTCGATGGTGAAGAAGGAGCCCAGGAAGAAGGGCACCGCCATGCCCAGCGCGCTGGGGATGTAGTCCTGCACCCACCACCGCCGCGCCTTGGCCACCTCCTTGAGCGCGCAGATGGCGACGGCGAGGAGGAAGAAGGCGAGGCAGAACCGCAGGCAGTATTTCGGCAGCTGGTTCCACCCGTTCACCCCCAGCAGCGCGATGCCCCGGTAGATCTTGGCGTACGGCGCCGGGTACCCCTCGTCGAGGCCGATGTCGTACGCCTTGTAGAAGATCCAGAACACGACGGGGCTGATGATGCAGCCCAAGCCGGTGCCCATGACCTGGCTCACGAACATGGACCGCGGCGAGGTCAGCGTGAGGTACCCCGTCTTGAAGTCCTGGATGAGGTCGGACGCCGTGGACACGATGCCCATCATCAGCCCGCACGCCGCCAGCCCCGCCACCACGCCGCCGTCGGCGGCGCCCACGCTGGCCCCGAAGATGAAGATGGCCAGCTTGCCGTAGCTGCTGGACAGCGACCAGTCCGTCAGCCCCGTCCCGTAGGCGTTGCAGAAGGCGAACACCGGCGCCACCACGTACGCCCACACCACGTGCTTCGGCTGCAGCTGCCGGAAGATGTGCGGGATCGCCACCACCGAGATCGCCGCCAGCATCACGTACGCGCCCGCGGCCACCGTCGTCGGGATCTGGTCCTTGAGGAACACCTGTTGTTGTTGTTCCAGGGTGGGGGGCAGTCAGAGTCAGAGTCAGGGTCAGGCAGGCATATCATCGAACACCCACCATGCATTGCCAGACCGACGGACCTGCGTGCGGCGGCGGTCGTCGAAGCTGAGCTGCGTGCGCTCGGAGACGTCGACGCCGGCGAACGGCTTGGCGGCGGCCTCGGCAGGCCTGGTGCGCTTGAGGTACATGTCGTAGGAGGTGCGGACGAGGATGGAGAGGAAGTTGAAGAGCCCATCGCCGATGATCATGGCGATGGAGATGAAGATCTGGTACCCATTGAGGCCATGGAGGCTACTCCTTGGCAGCTCGGCGTCGTACCAGAGGCCGCGCTTGCTCTCGATGTATGGCCACATGAGCCCCCACGACACGACGGACCCGAGCAGCAGCGAGAAGTTGATGATGTAAGGGCAGATCATGCCGACGCCGACGTAGGTGGCCGAGAAGTCGAAGAAGAAGCGGCGGCGGTAGGCCTCCATGCCGAAGGTGGGGAAGGAGCTGAACCCGCAGCCGGGCCCCGCGGAGTAGAACCACTGGAAGAGCGACCAGAGGAAGCTCCCCGCGAAGGACTTGAAGAGGATCGACACCTGCTGCTTCGCCTGGATCGCGCCCTGCGGCGTGTGGAAGCTGTTGATCAGGTGCGCCGTCGCGGAGCCGCTCGGGTAGGTGAGCTTGTAGCTGATGATCATGATCTTCCGCAGCGGCACGATGGAGAAGAGCCCCACGAAGCTGACCAGGAAGAGGAACGCGATGATCCGCCCCAGCGATGGGTCCTCCACGTTGATGCTCGTCTTCGCCTCGTCGAATCCCTCCGCGATCGTCTTGCTCATGCCCAGGATGTACGTGCCGAACCCACCTAGAAGATGATTGGATGGATATGAATCATTCAAATTCAAATAAATTTGAAATCAAAACGAACATCCAACAACCAAAACTGGCATCACCCACCGGAGAATGCGATGCTGGAGCAGGAGATGACGCAGGTCTGCACGACGGTGTTCTCCTGGCGGGTGAAGGGCTTGGGGAAGACGCCGCAGCGCTCGAGCGCGCTGGTCCACGTCTTCATGAGGAAGAAGGCGAGCAGGCCCGCCGACATGTTGAGCGACGGGACGATCCCGGAGGTGAGGTTCAGCTTCATCACGATGAAGCTCAGGAACAGGCCCAGCGCGGAGCTCACCACCACGGACCGCACCGTGATCTGCTCCGACCACGCCGGCAGACGCTCCCCCTCGAACGCCTTCTCCGTCGACATCGCCTCACGCGCCGCCGCCTCCGACCCCTCCATTTGCTGTTATGGATAGGTCGTGTTCGTATAATCGATTCCTCCCCTGCCGATAGCTTATACGGTGGTGCCTTCGACGATGACATGCACCGCCGGCCGGACCGGGGGACACGATCGAAGACGAAGGCGGTGTAGGTGTGGGGACGAGGAAGCAATGCAGAGGATGGATCGGAGCGCGCTAGATAGGAGGGGGGTTGGATTCGGAGCTAATTAGTGGCTCTGGGAAACTGTCTCTGTCTCTCTATTCTTCCCCTAATTGCGATTGCTTACTCGCCGAAAAGTGAAATGTTGCAAAAAAGAATGGTGATTAATCTAGACTAGACTCCTCTCTCCTCATCCCGTGTTGTTTTTCCCCCTAAATAAAGTATTTTCAAAATTTTTTGTGTTGAAGATATTATTATTCTTGTGGTCACTATTTTCCAGGGAGAGTAGGTAAGCGGACGGACGTCATGCAATCTCGTGCTCTGCTGCATGCCTATAGAGTACGGTACTGACGTTTTGCTAATTTTGGCAGAGTCCTGTTCGCTACGTGCCGTCTTTGCTAGCGAAAGTGCACACATCTCTGCCCGCGTGAGTTTGGATTATAGATGGCCAACGGGTCGGGCCTTTACGGGCCACCGTGCTTCACGGGCAGTGCCTACACGTGCTTCGGGCCTGGTCTCCGGCCCAGGCATGGGTCCATGGGCCGATTTATATGCCGTGTCCGTGCACGTGAGTTTGGATTATAGATGGCCAACGGGTCGGGCCTTGGAATGAGATCCACTGACTTCAGAGAAAACGACTGCTGCAGCAGTCAGCAAATCGTGGCCGTTTGTTGAAGATCGAACGCCACCGTGCATTGGCCAATAAATTATGCCCTCACGGCCTGCTGGTCCGGCCCAGCTACGGCCCGTGGCGCTCGTTCAGTCTCCCGCTGTGAGCGCGTGTATTTCCGATTTGGCGCGAATACTTTGTGTTTTTCCTGCTATGGAAGGTAAATCGTCGGGACCAAATCGTCGGCGTCGGCCATCCGCCATCGGGTTTCTTGCAAGCCCGAGCGTCAGGCGTCGGTGATCCGTTGCTGCTTCTATTGTGGGCCAGAAACGTGTTCGCAGGTTTGCATTCGGCCCTTGCATTCCTTCTCTTCTCTTCATGTGTGTTTGATTGCATCAATAATCTTCTAATTTATTTGCTATTCTCTACTCCGTCAGTTTGTGTTGGAATTGATTAAAGAAGTCCATGTGTGTTTGATTGCATCAATAATCTTCTAATTTATTTGCTATCCTCTACTCCGTCAGTTTGTGTTGGAATTGATTAAAGAAAACGTCAACTTACTTTCAGAATATATGAGATGGAAGAAAAGAGGTGTGTATGTAACCCGTGCCTGTTTCTTTCTTCCCATGCGTTCAGACACATTTTAGTTGCTTATTAAATATTCGGTATGTTGTAGGGATGTGTTTTCTTCTAATTTCTTACCTCAAGTTGGCATGGAATTCAATAGTGCACATGAGGCTTGGTTGTTTTGGGTCAGATATGGTGGAGAAAAAGGTTTTGAGGTTAGAAAAAGGTACTCAAACAAAAGAAAATCAGATGGAAAAATTAGGTCATGCAGATTTGTTTGTGCGAACGAGGGTCACAGAGTGAAAGATAAAAGAGACCATTTAGTAAAGTCTCCAAGAGCTGAAACTAGAACTGATTGTGAAGTTCATATAGGTCTCATACTAGACCAGAAGAAGGGAAATTATAAAGTCACTAAGTTGAATTTGGAACACAATCACACCCTTCAATTGCCACAAGCCTCACATTTGTTGGTGTCTCAAAGGAAAATTTCAGAGGTTCAAGGTTTTGAAATTGAGACGGCTGATGATGCTGGTATTGGACCCAAAGCAGCACATGAGTTAGCTTGTATCCAAGTTGGTGGCTCAGCACATCTCAGTTACACTCTACAAGACCACAAGAATTATTTAAGAGCCAAGCGCCAACGTGAGATGGCATATGGTCAAGCTGGAAGCATGCTTAGATATTTTCAAGAAAAAATTGTCGAGAACCCATCATTCCAATATGCATTGCAAATGGACCGAGAAGAACAGATAGCTAACATTTTTTGGGTTGATGCTAAAATGCTCACTGACTATGCATATTTTGGTGATGTTGTCAGTTTTGATACTACTTTTGGAACAAACAAGGAGAGTAGGCCTTTTGGAGTATTTCTTGGGTTCAATCATTTTAGGCAGACTGTGGTTTTTGGTGCCGTTCTCATGTATGATGAGACATTTGAGTCCTTCAAATGGCTATTTGAGAGCTTCCTACAAGCACATAATGGAAAGCAACCAAAAACAATTTATACTGACCAAGATGCAGCAATGGGAAAGGCTGTTAAGGAGGTCTTTTTAGAATCTTGGCATGGTCTATGTGTTTTTCACATTATGCAGAACGCTGTTAGGCATCTCGCTGAATGTGACAATGAAGAATCAGATACTCCTCCAAAAAAAAAGAAAAAAGACAACAAGGAAGAACCAAAAGAACCAAGTATTCTCGCAGATTTTAGTGCATGCATGTATGAGTATGAAGATGAAGAAACATTTCAAGAAGCATTTAACACTCTGAGGACAAAAGCCAACAAGCAAACTTGGTTGGATAGTATATACAAGTTCAGAGAACAATGGGCTGCTTGTTATATGACTAATGTGTACACATTAGGAATGAGGAGCACTCAATTGAGTGAGAGTTTTAATAGTGAGTTGAAGCGGCATTTCAAATCAGATTTTGATATCATTCGATTCCTTAAGCATTTTGAAAGGGTTGTGGAAGATAAAAGAAATAATGAATTGCATGCTGAATTTGAATCAAGGAAAAAATTACCAAGAATCAAAATGAGGACACCTATGTTAGTCCAAGCTAGCAAGCTGTACACACCAATTATTTTTGAAGCTTTTCAATGTGAATATGAGAGGTCCATGGCAGCATTCACCACACCATTGGAAGACAAAAATGAATATCTTGTAGCAGTTGGGAGTCTTGATGAAGATTTTACCCTTGAGAAGGAGTACAAAGTTACCGGTGATCCCGCAGACCAAACAAGCACATGCAGTTGTGGGCAGTTCAATAGAATTGGAATATTGTGTGCTCATGCTCTAAAAGTTCTTGATTTGATGAATATCAAGTCAATCCCAGAGCAATATATACTGAACCGATGGACTCGAGAGACACGCAGTGGAATAGTACAAGACAACCTGGGCAAAAACATAGTAGAGAATCCAAAATTAGATGCTAACAATTGCTACAAAGATATGACTCGCAAATTCCTCAATTTGGCACACCGAGCTGCGAGTCATCCACGGTGCGTCCAATTAGTCCACGAGGCACTTGACATGGTTAGCAAGCAAGTTGAAGAAGAAATCACTAGTAATCCTATTGCAGTGAATCCAATCAATGTTCCCACAAATAATTCGCCCCTAATTGATTTGTTGAGTACAGCAAGCCTAAAGAAAAAGGACGTCGAAACTAAAACCTCAAAGCGCAAAAAAGCTTGGTTTGAAAAGATGCGCAAAGTTCCAAAGAAGGGAGGTAATAAAAAAGAAGATGGTTCAAAGGTATGTGATAAACCAAAATATGGTTGATGCTTTTTTACTGTGTGTTCAAGGGATCATGCCCAGTTTAAATTCTTTTACATGCTCAGTTTAAATTCTTTTACTTGAAGGAAAAAGAAAATGCAAAGAAGGGAGGTAAGAAAAAGGAAAAAGAAGTAGTAGTACAGGAAGCAACAACAGCACATGTCACTGCAGCCCCAATGCAAAATATTGATCCCACTACTTCTTTGCCTGTGGAAGAAATGTCTGCACCATACATGGCCATCAACAGCTTCTCTCAGATACTGACAGTAATATTTCAAGCTCAAACATCATTTTTTAAAACCATACATGGCCATCAATACATTATCTCAATTGTTTCTCTGAACCATGTCATTTGCAGGGGGCAATCACAGATGATGTTATTGCTGATTTTTAGTAGTACGGACATTTGCTTTTGGAGAATAGCTTTTGGAGAACAGAGAAACATCTGTCATTGAAGTTTCTTTTGCCACTGATGTGCAATCTGGATTTCTTTTGCAAGTTTCTATATATGATGTCCTTTGCCTCTTCAAAATGAGCTACCCTGATCTGTATGTATTTTCACTGAAATGAGAGCACCAGAAACTCTTTTGCAAACAATGTGGAATGGAACAATGCCTTCTCTTTATTTAGTCAAAACACTGCAAACAGAATTGCTCTTTATTCAGCAATGTACTCTTTGGAATTCAACAATGCCTTATCTTTATTTTGCTATCAACCTGCACAAATTGCTAAAACTTGCTTCCTATTCAGCTACTGTACAATTCACCAAATACATTGTAGTAATGGCACAGCCTGAAAACAACTTCTTGCCCAAATTACACTTTACAGGAAAGCATTAGAAATGGGAAAAGCTCCTGGGACATCTAGCTTGTCGAGGTCGAGATGTCTACAGGGCTAAGACGTGCAGACGACCCGATAGCTTCCAGCACGGCAACAGCACCACGTTCGGCAAGCGATGGCGACGCGCGGCGCTCGGCGAGGACGGCGACGGCGCGGCGCTCAGGGAGGACGGCGACGCGCTCGGCGAGGACGACGAAGGCGCGGTGCTCGGCGAGGCCGGCCGCGAGGCAACGACGACAACAGAGCAGCGCTTGGCGGGAACGGCGCTGCGTGACGCGGCGCTCAGCGAGGACGGCAACGGCGCGGCAGTTTGCAGCGCTCGAGTGGAGCTACGAAGACGGCGGCGGCGGCGGCGATGCGTTTGGGCGTTTCCCCCCACGGGAGCTTTTAGCACCGGCAAAACTTACGTGGGCTGTGTTGGGCCTTACTATTGTGCAGCCCATGTCTATTAAATGGAGTTGTCGTTGGATCAGCAAGCAATGGCTCAGATCGCGTGACTGCTGCAGCAGTCGTTTTCCCTGAAGTCAGTGGATCTCATTCCCGGGCCTTTACGGGACACCGTGCTTCACGGGCCGTGCATACACGTGCTTCGGGCCTGGCCTCTGGCCCAGGCACGGGCCCACGGGCCGATTTTCGTGCCGTGCCGGCCTACCGGGCACGGCTCAAAAATCGTGCCGTGCCAGCCCGAAGGCCCATGAATAAAAACCATAATCAAAAGGCACAGGCGCACAGCCTCATAGACTAACAAAATCAGATAGTCAACAGTTTAACACAGCCACAAACTCACTAGTCACAACAGAACAGATAGTTCAAAGATGATAATGAATATATAAATAAGCTGTTTTGTGCAATGTTGCCTCATTAAAAATCTTTTTAAGTAAAACTCACCTTTGTGAGAAACCCTAGAAAAGAAAAAAGAGTGTAGCCAGCTCATAAGGTCTTAGTGTCTCATAATTACAAGTCTTACAACCCTTAGTGGCATGACCACCAAAAAGTACACTCATCTCACTTCTCTCAGCCTCACAAGTCACAATCACACCACAGCCTCACAGTCTAACAGACTTAACAGCAACAAAAGCCAAAAGATGACTCACACTCAGAGTCAAAGCCTCACAGACCATAGCAAAAGGCACCAGCACCACTTCTTAGTTCTTACTAAGTACCAGATCCTAAAGCACCAGCATCACCACCACTTCCTTCTTCATCAAGGTACAGGTTCTCAAATGCCTCCTCCAGCTCTGTATTCTCAGCTTGGTGTTGTTCTCTAGTTTCTCCTAGTTCCCAATCCTTGAATCAATGCACATAAGCATAGGTTAGCAGTTAGCACTCACCAACAGTCACTATATCACAAATTTGTAGCCAAGGAAAGGAACTAATTAGTCTTTGACATACCTTGATGCAGGTGAGCATTTCAACATTTTCTGCCTGAAGGCGCCGTCTCCGCTCTTCAAGAATCCCCTTTGTCAGACTGAAACATGACTCAGAAGACACAGTTGATACAGGAACAGACATAATATCTCTTGCCATTATGGAAACGATTGGATGGTTAGCTTGTGGTCCTTCCACCAGAGAAGTATGTCAAAGTCATCCCCATAAGCAGTGACACAGTCATTGTCTAAATAAGCTGAGAGCTCAGAAACACCAAAGGAAGATGAAGATGAGGTGCCAGTGCCACTGCCAGAGCCAGGGGGAGGACCTGATCCTGATCCACCAGGGTCACCAAAGATCCTTCCCCGGGCCTGCTTTTTCTTACCTGTATGAACTGATGGTTGTGCAACCCTTCGAGAGCTAGCTGCACTAAACTTGTCCACATACTTGTTAAACAGTTTATATAATTTAGATTTGACATCAGTATAGTATGAACTGTACTCACAACCTGTATACTCAGCAAGTAATTCTAGCACTCTAAAGAAAGCTCTCATTTTAGCTCTAGGATCAAGAATGAATGCATATGCATATAGCAGTGATATGTTCTCCCAATATTTTAGGAATTTAAGTTTCATAGGAGTAACAACATATCTCAGATTTTGATCTCTTTCACATGTATGCAAATGAGAAGCAATCTCAAGAATATGATGCATTACAATGGACTTGTGGGATAATAAACCCCAGACAGAGAAACAGTACTGTCATAAAACGGTTCCAGGAAGTCATATATCTTTTCAACAACATATCAATGATTTGCTGTCAATAATTCTTTACCATAATGAGCATTAATGAACATAGTAAAAATGTCCTTGTATGGAATCAAGTGTTTTAGCATTAGGTAAGTAGAATTCCATCTAATATCCATATCCAAGCCAAACTTTCTAGGTCTAACACCCTTGGCACTACAATATTCTTTGAACGATGCAATTCTATGATTAGATGAATTTAAAAAGTTAATCGCAGTTCTGAAATCTTCAGTAAAAGTTCCAATCTTTTCAATCTAGATTTCACAATCAGATTAATGATATGACAGGCACAACGTTGATGCACAAGCAAATACTTGACCTTATTAGGATCAGAAGGTGTGGGTGCAGGATAAGAACCTAGCAAACATGGGTGTTAAAGACTCCATAGCCTTAGAATTAGATGAAGTATTGTCTAGACTGATAGCAAAAACCTTATCAACCAAACCAAACTCCTCAACCACACTAGAATCCTTTCAGCAATGTTTTCACCAGAATGTTTAACATTAATCAGCCTAAAACCAACAACCCTTTTCCGTAACCATATATCTGAAGTCAAAGAAACAGAAGAAGCACAAGGCAACATAGAATTCTTAAGCACATCACGGCGTCGAACATACAGTTTACCAAGGTCTCTAGTGGTGGTCTGTCTGGAAACCTTGGAGAACAAAGGGTTATGAGCACGCTTAATGTAGTCCTCCCAGGCCTGTGTGTCACTAGTGCCTAATGGAAGGTCCAGCCTAGCAATCAACGGGTACAACTCAGTACGATCACCAGCAGGATCATACACCCAATTATGCAAACCATCATGATTCAAAGCAAGTCTAGATTGGACCCTATTAGCATGATCAGTCTTTTTCCTACATGATTTTTGGTGCCTAATCAAATGACCAGTGCCAGCAGCAGATCTAGCAGTCAATCTCGTCTTACACATTTTACAGATAGCAGTAATTCTAACGCCATTTTCCTCGATCTCGTCATAATCAACCCAAACACCAGACTTGCGCTTACCAACATTTGAGGTACCGTGAGTGCTAGTGGAGCCAGTGCGTGTCGCCGTCACGGCCCCTCCACCACCATCACCGGCATCGACCTCGACGACGTTCTGCGGAACTGGACCGTCACCGAGATCGATACCCAACAATCCGCGAGCGTCAGCACGGAGGTTGTCGTCGTCCTCGATTTCGTCTAGGTCGAGGTCGTCATTGCCGTTGAGGGAAGACTTATCCGCCTCCGGGTCCGGCATTGTGACCCCGACCACGGACGGCTGACCCCGCCTCCAACACCGTTCCTCGACGGTACATGGGGGCCCTGGCCATGTCTATGCCAGAGGAGGAAGACGCAGCATCAGGCACCGACCTGCGATAGGAGATAGGAGAGTCAAGAGTGAGAGTCAGAGAGTGTGAGACAGTGAGAGAAGTAGAGAAAAGAACCATGGCAGCATAGATCTAGGGTTAGGGTTAGGGTTCGTGGAGTTACCTGCGACCGGAGCCCGTGTTGGAGATGACGAGGGCCACCCGAGGATAGAAAGACAACGATTAGAATCGACGGCGAGCGGCAGAGGAGGGACTGGACAGTGACACGAACCTACATGGATCACCGAAACCCGAGAGGTAGAGGACGAGAGGGGAGGGGGGGAGAACCGGAGAAGGAGAAGGGAGGAGCCGAGGCGATGGAGATAGGTGACCGCCTGACCGGCGGTAGGTGGATCGAGATCACCGGAGTTCCGGACGACGGCGATGAGAGCCGAGAGCTCCAAATCAAGAGCGTGAGCGAGCGATAGCGAGAGCGATTGAGCGACTAAGCGGCGGCCGGTGGACGAGAGTGGGGGATTAGGGTTAGGGCGTCGGCGCTGCTTCTTATATATGACGGGAGGGCGGGGGGCGTGGGTGGGCTGGGACGACAACAGCATTATAGCCGTTGGCCTGGGTTGGGAGTGGGGGATCAGGCCGTTAGCGGGCCTCCCCTTATTCTGCGGGCCAGGCCAGCCCGAGCCCGATGGCCACCGGGCCGGGCCATGCTTGGGCCGAGCCCAAATTATGGGTCTTAGGCTGGGCTGACGGGCTCAGGCTGCATGGCCATCTGTAGTTTGGATCCGGCGGGGCTAAAGTTTAGGCCTATCACATTGGATGCTTAATGCTAATTAGGAGTACTAAACGTAGACTAATGACAAAACTAAGTGCATAATCCCTAGGCTAATTCGTGAGATGAATATATTAAGCCTAATTAGCCCATAATTAGCTCATGTAATGCTACAGTAAACCTATGCTAATCATGGATTAATTAAGGCAAATTAGCCCTAGGCTTATACAATTAGTTTTATAATTCATGTTTAGTCCTATTAATTGGCATCAAAATATCGGATGTGATAGAGCTAAACTTTAGCCCATGAGATCCAAACACCCCTACTAGACACGGGTAGAAATAGCATTTTTGGGAGCAAGTGCTAAACTAGCTCTACTTTTAGTTTTTTGTGAAAATGAACATTTGCACAACCATTTTTTTTACCGAAATAAGCATAAGAAATCCCAACCTATTTTTATATTTTTTCAGACCTATTTAAATTCTCTCCTACAAAGAGTCAAACTCAGGTCTACTAGATGCTATTCAGGTGCTCTAACCACTAGGCTAGAGGCCCGTTCGCCATTTGCACAACCATTGATCACGCAAGTAAAAAAGTAGCCACGGCATTGGGAGACTATTCGGTGTCGGTGGCAGTGCCATCAAGTTTTCCTTACCTACGTAACAACCTTTCTTCAAAACCAGCGATGTTATTAGCCCACGCGCATTGGGCCTGCTCTGAGTGGACTCCCAAATCTCTTCAATACCAATCCTGCACCGAAAGAAGGCCGGCGAGCGTGGCCACGTCGCGGGCTTTTTCCGGCCTTCTGATCAGGCGGTTTTCGGTCATTTAATAAAAAAACCTTCGAACTCTAGCGAAATAGAACTCGCAGTCCAGTCCCTCTCTCAATTTTTTTTTAAAAAATTCCCTTCACGTTTTCGGAAATCAACCAGCCATCCATGCGTTTGATGGGCCGGGCTGCCACTATGCCCTCACTGTTATTGGGCCCATCTGGGCCAGATTCGGCCCAAATGACCACCTCCTTTTGGTGTCTTTTATTAAATCTCATAACAAGTTGATTTTATTTATTTCATATAAAAATAATTAGAGCTCCTAAAATCATAAATTTTTTTGTGTAGCCTCTCTATGATGCACACTATGTAGAAAAAATATTAAACTTAGAAAATAAAAAATTTTAAAATAATTTAAAATAACCCATTTCAATTAATAAATATACCTTCCATGATTTCTACACATTAAATTATTGAACCAAAAAATATAAAATTTGTTTTGTGGCTACTTTGCAATGTTACGAGATGTTTCCAAACACTACAAAAATTTTGAGACAAATTTGAAATATTTCAACAAATTATTATCTCGCGCTCGATAAATAAATAAATTAAAAAAAGGATTCGTGCTGGATCTTTATAGGACTCGAAATATATATACAACAAAATGTAAAATTCATGGCTAACATATACAGTCATCCACAAATAATAATTTAAAAAAACTAACACATTTCACAAAGAAATTCAGCTACCATTACTCATACTCATGTGCTTAACTACAAATAAAAAACAAATATCTAATAATAACCATACATAGCTTCAAGAAACTCATGAATGATCTTTATGTGACTCGAAATATACGTATACAACAAAATGAAAAATCCACAGCTAACATACAATGGCGATAAGCGGCAACGTCGCAAACATTTCTAGTAAGGTCTATTTTTACGCTTTTCCTAAACACCGTACCAGTCGCCTGGTTTTTTGGTTCTGCTCGGGCGATGTATTGTCCATTAATGTTGCTTCAAGTGCAGACAGATTTAGACCATGGGATGGAGATCTGATGGCTGTTAGCTATCACTTGAACATGAGCTATATTTCAGGCATCTAAAATATAGCAGTTCTTTTTTATCTCAGCGCAAGATTCACATGACTTGGTTTGTAAAATGACACCTATAATGAAGGTTCCTTTTTGGACTGCCGCTAGAGATGGACTTTAGACATTTGCCTCTAAAAATAGATTAAAAAAGAGAGTTAACGTCTAGATTATGCCACCTCTTTGAGAAATAGTCGGTGGGGTGCCGCGGAGCTGGCATAGCCACAATTAGAATGGCCCATAATGGTAATTAGTATTGGCGTTACCACAATTTTGCAACAGGTTGTTCTAAGGGACCCATTACTAAGGTTAGTCTCTCGGTGGGGATTACATTTCTCAGTTTCCAAAACTGTCATGTAATTAAATATCGGTATTGATAATATCAGATAAGTATTATTAGATCGGTCATGAGGTATATTTTCATTTTATAAATATTTTGTGTCATAAACATTATTATTTTCCACCTATATATTTGATCAAATTTTAGGCACGTTAACTGAGAAGTACATCAAGAATTGCCTTTTTTTTTTAATGGACGGAGGTTGAGGTTGTAATAATTACTGTGCTACGGGTCTCTTAAAAGGCAGGAAACTGAGCAAGAAACATAGCGTAGCGTATTAAGAGGCGTTCACACAGTGCTCTTTGATTCAGATATCCCTGGCTTGAATTTGCTGCGTACCGACCTCGACCGGGCGGAAAGCAGGAAAACCGGCTGTCATCACGGTGCGTGCGTGTGGCTGAGCCGCTGAGGGAAATCTCCTGCATGAAGTTATGCGCCTCAGCCAGATGTGCCGTTTGTCCCGCGGGAATGTTCCAGATACCATACCACACTTTTGCTTTGCTCGAAACGCTGTGCAGCGGACGAAATTCAACTAAATATCATTCTAAAATTATAAATTATTCTAAAAATTTTGGAGAGTCAAAATATCTCAACTCTGACCAAATTTATATAATAAGATAATAATATACTAACTAAATATCATTAGAATTTTTATCAAATATATTTTTATAGTATACTAATTTGGTATCATAAATTTTTATATTTTTCTCTATAATTTTAGTCAAATTTGAGATGTTTTGACTCTTCAGAATTCTTACAATGACTTATAATTTCAAATCAGGGAGTAAACGTTTGTGACCCCCGTGTTTGTTCCAACAGGAATCAATCGATCCGCTGCAAAAAAGGGTCATCGAACTTTCCAAAGGTCTGTGCGACTACTCTTGTTTATAACTGAGTACTACATGTGTTCGTTTTAGTTCCATTTAACTAGAACAACTCCAAAAGTCTGGTAAAAGATAAAGTCGCTAATTTAATTGTGTTCAATTGCTAATAATAATATCAAGCATGTTATGATATCAAACAAAATGAGATGCGCAAGGACGAGGAACAGATAAGCTTGTCAGAACTCAGTCGTGGGAATGAAAGGCATAGAAATACAAGCGAATTAAAGCATTGGAATTAGGTCTCTAGAGTATTAGAGTCAAGTTGCTTAACTATAAATCAAGTTGTAAGAGCCAAGTATAAGGTCGAGATGGCGGACTAGAGGGGATGAATAGTCTGTTTTAAAACTAATCGCAGCAAAATTAAACATATTCGATCTAGCCAAAACTACACCCCTCTATCTAGACTCTAAGCACATTTCAAAATATCCTAAACAAGAGATAAATGTGCTAGCCTAGCTTAAGCTCACCTAATCAATTGTAGCGCAAGATCACACCTAAGTACTAGAACTTCAAGCACAAGGGAGGAGCTCCTACACACGAGTAAGCAAAGAGCACTATGCAACTTAAGCTCACTAGCAATGCTCAATAAGAAGGATACACAATCCAAATCAAAGAGCTCAAGTCAATTAGCTACACAAGCTAAGCAAGGGATCTACTTCTATGCTACACAAACTAGAACGTGATTAGCAAGCTACACAAGCTAACTAATCACAGGAGCTACTACACAAGCACAAGATGAACAACAAGAACAAGCTTGGGTAGAAAGGGCGCAAACTACCGCGAAAGATGATGTACATGATGACGCGCTGATTTTTCCCCGAGGTTTACTTGGTTGCCACCAAGCTACGTCTTCGGTTGAGACAAGCTCCAAGGTTATCGCCGATCCTCTAATTAGCGGTGACCTGCAAGTCACCCTCTCCCACGTGAAGTGCTCACCATGAGCTCTAGCTTTTTGATCGGGCCGGACCACTTGTCTCCCCTCATGTCTCGTTCTTTACTAGTGTTGCTCTTGGCGATCCCCGCGGGACGAGCACCAACCCCTCATAAGACTTCTTCGGAGCCAAGCACAATTTCCTTGCTTGCTTCGACAGAGTCACAAGCCACCAATCCATTTCGGAGGTGGAAACCTCTAAGAGTAACAAGCACCACCTGCTTGCAACTCGATCACCTAGTGCCAATCTCTTGCAACCACTCAATGCAACGTACTATCGATTGATCACTCACTTTCGGATGCTATCTCTATAAGCACTAGTGAGTTGGAGAGCACCTAAGCACACCTACACAAGCTACACAAGCCCAAGGGTGCTCAGCTGGCCAGCCAAGCCGGCCACAAGCTCTATTTGCAGCCACAAGGGCCACAATAGCCGTCAGGCTCTCACTGCGCCGTTTGGACAGAGCTCCGGACACGCGGGCACAGCCGGTCCGGACTAACGCTCCGCGTCTGTATCCTCGGATTCTCGCCACGTGTCACTAGCCGTTTGATTTCGACCGTTAGCGCACAACTGCTCTCTCTCGCGCCAGTTGTCTCAGCTTCGGACACTGAGCTCCGGACGTGCACAATCACAGCTCCGGACAAACGAAACGCCGCATCCGGAGGTGGGTAAAACAGACCAGAGAGCTCCCAACACGTCCGGACGTTGTCCGGACCAACGACGAGCGTTCGGATCACTGCAGCTCACCACGTGTCACGCCATCGTCGCTCCACCACTGCACCGAGCAACTGGATGCAAGGGAAACGCTCCAGACGCCATCATCTAGACCAAATGTACCCTTTCGGATCTCACAGAGCAACGCTAGCTCTGGACGCGCGCGCACGGTTTGGAGGACACTGTTCACCAACGTCCAGACCACTCTACACAGCACGACAAGCTAGGGTTAGGTTCTGGACTCTCACCAATGGTCCGAACCACCCTGGCCTCAGCGTCCAGAGCTCCTTTTGAGCTTCTCTTCACCTCAAACTTGTTCATCTTTCCAAATGTGCTTATACCACCAAGTGCACAACCTCATATGCATGTGTGTTAGCTTTTCACAAATATTTTTCAAAGGATTTTTCTCTTTTTTCACCACGCCACTCGATCCTAGTAATGTCACGATGTTAGACCACTCGAATGGCACTAGATGACCGATATGCAAACAAGTTTGCTCCTCAATAGTATGACCATCTATCCTAAACCCGGTCAAGTACTTCTCTACTAAACTTTACATCGGTGAAATAATGTCCTATAGGTTATACCTTTGCCTTGCACATTTTTATTTCTTCTGTCCATCTCCATCACCATCGATCGATACCGATGCAACACATGTATCAACACCTCATGAATGATATGATCCATTTTACATCATCACATGGCTTTTGGTTCATCGATCCTTGACTTCACTTACTCTTCACCCTTGTTTCGGCCTTCGGCGCCAAGTCTTTACTCAAGCCTCCTGACACTCGGTACCAACGGCTTGAAAGCCTCTAACTTGCCCTTTGCCCTCACAGCCGGTCCATCAAGCCAAGTCATGTCTTGATCTTCTTCACCTAGCCACATAACTCCATGTCATGTCTCATGCATTAAGCTCCTCCATCATCACATGTGTGAGCTAAGCAACAAATTCAGTGCCATTTCCATCTCCATGGCATAGTTGCTCTTACAAACGTACCTGTGGGCTAATCACCTGTGTATCTCACAAAAACATTATTAGTCCACTTAAGTTGTCACTCAACTACTAAAACCAAACAAGGACCTTTCACCAAGTCATACAATAGATGTCTCCTATTTGTTTTAAAAAAGTTTCTCTTTCCTATCCCTCCTCGCAACACTTGTTGTTCGTATCCAGCTTGGTGCTTGCATGATGTAACAGAACCGCCTAAATCACGTGGCCCACAGGCACCTATCATCGCCACTAATGACATCTGACAGCCGGGCCCGTGTTCCAAATGACCTAGGCGGGCTCTGCCGGGCTACATAAGCACCCGTTATCTTCGACAGGATCCCATTGCGAAACCATTACAGGATTACAATATTTCATAACAAAATACATCAGAGTAAAAGTGCGGAAGATTAAATAGTACTTAATATTACAAACCGGTGTTCAAATAGAAATTAGGTGCAGTTATTACAGACCATAACCAAAGAGGTAGCAGTAGCGGTAGAACAATAGTACAACAAGATAGATAGGTAGTACACAAACCCTGCCCACGGGTTCAACCTTATTCTTCCTCGCTCTCCTGGACGATAGTGACACAGCATGGAGCAAGACAGACTTCAGGCTCCTGCTGACTACCTGCAACGGGGTTAACAAACCCTGAGTACATGGGTACTCCGCAAGACTCACCCGACCAAAAGATGTAAGATTAGACTCAGGAATGCAGGCTGAGGGGAGTCAAGGTAAGACTTTAGCAAGAGTTCAAGAGTTTTGCGGAAAAGCATTACTAGTCCTATTCCAATATTTTATTTCCATGATATTATTAATCATTACCATATTTCAAGTACTTTTCAATATCCATCATCATTCTTTCAATATATCTTTATTCATTTCAAAAACATCCTAGTTTCGAACCACTATTCACTGTAGGTGTGAGGATCAAGTCTCCATAACCGAGGAGCAACGACGATTCGAATCGATTATTACCCAACTGGGGATCCCTATCCACACTGCATATGTAGCACTTAAGCTTGCACATGCCTACCTCGCCTACCACAGCTTTTCCTACATACCCCGGAACCGGTCCTGCGCCACCCGAGAGCACAGTACTCCTCTAGTCTCCAGGCACGCCGGCCACGAGGGTACACGCTACACTCGCCATCTCTCCGCTCCCAGTGCGTGGTTGTCGGTTCCAGCAGTAGAGCCACCGGAGTCAGAGGCTTCCCGTAGTATGTGGCTAGTTGCAAAGTCTAGATCACAGCAGGCCTGACAACGAAGGGTCCCTAATATTTTTCCGTTAGAAACCATGCATTGGGACTCTAACCCAAGTACACTGGTAAATACCCGGTTTTCACAGCCCTTTCCCGATGGCGACGAAAGTTGGGACTCTAACCCAAACAGTTGGCCAACCAAACGGGAAAACACATCCCCGTTGATGACAATGAACTAGCTAGGAACACTGCCAACCAACAAGAACAAAACCAATCCCATAAAGTGATTCAATTTCTTTGTACCATCACAGTTGAAAATAGCATTTTGCAAATCTAACCGTGAAGCATGGCTAAGCATTTTTCAATACTTTTAAATAATCAGATTTTCAGGTACTGATAAGTAGTCAAGAATGGTAATGCATCAATTGGTTATCAATCAACTCCTATTAACGTAATGCAATAAATTAACTCAAGTGGTAACATTTTTAAAACAACAAGGGAGGGGCAAATGCACCGGGGCTTGGCTTGGATACTGTAGAGAGTTGGGTCTGGGTCGGTGCCACAAATATCAAAGCCCTGCACAATCTCCTGAGCAGTCTCCTCAGATGGACCCTCAGATTTTATCTCCGAATTCTCGGTCACTACACGTTTGCAATAATGAATGTATAAATGCGATGCACATGAAATGACAGACGAAATTTAATAATAAATAAAACACACATGTGCACAGGACCCTACCTCAGCTAAACATGATTATTCTAATTCAACATGCCCTAGGCCATAAAGAGTGATTGACCTAGAATCACAACCAATCCAAAAACACACAAAACTATCAATTGAATTTCCAATCCATTTTTATCCATTTATTAATCAAACATATAATTAATAAACCATCAAGGTATTTCATTTTGAGTCTAAACTTCACCATCAGACAGATTTTAGTTCCAAACAGTGACACAACAATCTTCATGATTTTTGGAATAATACAGAATTTATGAAAAATCAACAAAGTTCCATTTATCAATTAATATGCTGATTTTTAGTTGCTGCAGAAAGTGTTCAAAACACATTTTTAATATTTTTATCAAATAATACATATTTCAGAGAGTTTACATAATTATTTTCATAATTATTAATGCAGTAAATTAATCTACACAAAAATGTGAAACGACAGCACTATTTACTCAAAATATAATTGGAAAATGCTTTGGAAAATAACCAATAAAGAGAAAACCTCACTCTGGCCCAAACCGGCACAACAGCATAGGCCGGCCCAGCGCGGCCCGCCCGCGCGCGCGCACATGCGCCTCGCACAGGGTCACTGACGGCCTGGCCCCAGCCGTCAGCTCCCTCTCCCTCCACACACAGAGACACTGACAGGCGGGGCCAGCCTGTCAACTCCTTCTTCCTTCTCCGACCGAGCGCCCGCGCGCGCGTGCGCAAGGCGGACCGGCGCGTTCCTCGCCGCCGGCGACCCCCAACGGCAAACCTAAACGACCCTAAGTCTACCCTGGACCCTAGCCAACCACTCTACCCACACAGCCTACGCCCTACCCGCCTCCGGCGAGCTCGTACTCGCCCATGGCGGACCACGACGGCACGGAGGCCCCGTTCCGACCACCGAGACACGGTTGAGTTAGGAAAAACGGGATAGGGAGATCTGGGGGCTCACCACAAGACTAAATCGGCAGTGGGTTGGGACTGGAGTGGCTTGAATCGACGAGCGTGATGACGGCGGCGGGTCGGTGGCGTTCACCGGAGAAAGATCTTCCCGTTCCGACGACCCTACGGCACCGGATTGAAAACCACCACACGCACAAGGATCAATAGGAGTTAGGGAATCCACAACACGGAACCTAAGGAGAAGAAGCTCACCACGGAGAGCTAGACACGGCCCGATGACTCGCGGCGGCGCTCCGGTCGGACGCGGAGACGACGACGCCCGCAGCGACGCTCACAGAGCACCATAGCTAACAACCGAGGCACCAACCGAAGCGCAATGAACTAGGCTACCTATCTGTGAGATGGAGAGTGTGGAGGTGGCTTGACGGGGGCAAATTTGAGAGTGGCCGACGAGTGCTCACCGGCGACCGCACGAAAGGAAAAACGAAAAGGGGAGGGGCTCGTCGCCTTTAAAGACCAGAGGGTGTGGGGATAAGGCTAGGGACGTCCGAGGCCCCCTCCTCGACCGCTTGACAGCGCCACGGCGTGCCCACATGAAAGATCCTAGTTTAGTTTTGGTAATTGATGAAACCAAGTTACTAATCTAAGTGCTAAGTGTGTGTAGCCAAGAGTAGATTAGTGATATGGAGAAAGATGACATGAGCTCAAGTGAAGATCAAGATGAAATGATCAAGGAGAAAGAAAAGGACTTAAAAAAGGAAATCTAGAGGCTAAGGTATATTCAAATAGGGCTTTTCTTTTAGTGATCAAGACTCCAAGTGGGAGTGATCATATTTAGGATAGATAGCCGACTATCAAGGGGAGAACTAAGCTATTGGATTACTTTCAGTGCTCTAGGTTGTATCTCATATGCATTGATCTAACCAACCTAGAGAATTCCTTTGAAAACCCTTAAAAAATGTTTGCAAAATGCTAACACACTGTGCACAAGTGTAGAAGACCTTGAGTGTTAGCACATAGAAGCAAGGGGTGAGAAATAGACTTGAAAATGGCTGTTTCCAGAGCGTCGGACTGATAGTGGGCGTAGCGTCGGACCATTGATTCGGTCCGACACCTGATCTGTCAGTGAGCGTCGGACGCTCATTTACCGAGCGTCGGACCATTGTGGTCTTCAGTCCGACAGTGCCGAACAGCGAGGTGTGACGCGTGGCACGCTGAGGAGCGTCGGACGCTTGAGAAAAGTCCGACGGCGAGCGTCGGACGGACGATGTTTTAGCGTTTTCAAACCTCTCTGAAAGCGTCGGACGCTGAGTTTCTTTAGTCCGACGGTGCTTACGCGATCGTCCGACGATACGCGCGCAGTGAGCTGAGAGAGGGCGTCGGACTCTGCGGTTTAGTCCGACGCCCCTAGTCTGACGGTAGTCAAACGCACGAAATTAGTTACCGTTGAGATCGGACGATCGGCGTTTAAACCTGTTGGCACGTGGCGTTCATCCGAGCGTCGGACGCTGCTGTTTGGTCCGACGCTGTCGGTCCGACGGTATAAAAATGAGGTTAACGGCTGTTTCAGAGAGTGTAACGGCTAGGAGTTGGCTTGGGAGTATTTATACTCCCTCCCTGGTCACTTGGTGACTAGCTAGCACATTTGGATCATTGTCATACACTTTGTTGCATTCTAGCCTCCCACTCTCTCACTAGTTCATCATCTTGATCATCCTTGTGCGATTGAGTGAACTTCAAGTGCATCATTGCTTGTGTTTTGCATTCTAGAGCACTTGAGAGCAAGCCCCGGATTAGTTCTTATTCTCTTGGGACATTGTCGTGTCCCTAGACGGCTTGGAGGAGAAGAAGGTGTGAAGGAGCTTGGTGATTGTGCTTACTCACACCCGGTGATTGTGAGGGGTTCTTGTGCCTTCCCCGAGCGAAGTGCTCAAAGGTAACTCTAGTGGATTGCTCGTGTCTTTGAGTTATTTCCTCCGTGGTAGGTTCTTGTGGCGCCTAGTGTAGGCTCGGTGTGTGATATCGATTAGCCACCGAACCACCGGTTGAAGTCGACACAACGAAGACGTAGCGTGCCGGCAACCACGTGAACCTCGGGGATAAATCTTGGTGTCTCTATTGATTTCCTCACCTTCGAGTGAGTGACTTATTGATTGTCCCGGTGATTGGCTTCTTCACAAGGCAAAGATTCATTCGATGATCATCTCTTTCTTATTCTTGTGCAAAGTAGCTTGTTCTTTTGTCTTGAGTAGGTGTGTAGTTGTTTAGTTTTTGCTAGCTCTTTTGTGTGGATTAGAACTAAGTTTTAATTAGAATTGTGTAGGTGGCTTGCCTAGGTTAGTGGTTGCCTTAGCATTGCATTTATAGCCTCTTGTGGTTCTAATTACTTGTTTAGTGGTTTGTAGAATTTTTATTTAGGCTATTCACCCCCCTCTAGCCATACTAGGACCTTTCACCACGCCTGCCGAACGACGGCAGCGCGTGGCGTGGCATGCGTGGTACCTGCCGAGGAAGATGAACCCGGGGACCCCCTAGCTACAGTGCTACAACCTAGGGTCAATTGCTAATTGATTTGATTTCGAGCAGATCCAATTCGATTCAGCAGATAGTGTAAAAATAAAAGTTGTGCATAATTTCATGATGAACAACTTTGTTTTTGGCACCACATTCAAATTCGATCAGATTTTCAAACTACAGAAAAAGGGGTAAAAGTAGGGTTTGAATTTCAAACTGAAATTTTAAAATTACTTTTGATTTTTATCGACAACTAGAAAAATGGTCAAAATAAAAGTTGTTCCTCTCAGTGAGCTTTACAACTTTTATTAAGGAAGTTTTATCAGATTCTCAATATTTTTGAAATTGAAGTTTAAAATTTAAATTTCAACATACTAATTTGAGTTCAATTTGAATTTCTATAATATAACTTAAAAATCCCCAAAAATAAAAGTTGTTATATTTTAAAAACCCTACAACTTTTATTAAAAAACTTTCATCAGATTCATTGTAGATTTTGAATTAGGGTTTTAGGTCAACTCTAGAGCTTAATTTGATTTCTTATTAAATTTATATTTTTGACTTTTAATTAAAGGCTTAATTACACCATCCACAGCACATGAAATCAAAGCAGTCTAGTGACCCTAAACACAATCATATGTAGATGCTTAAATTTAAACATGATGACATGGTAGGTTAATTTCTTTGTAATACAAGAGGTATTACAGCCTTTCCCCCCTAAAAAAATCTCGTCCCGAGATTTGATACAAGATAAAACAAAACTTCAAACAAAGTAATGGAAAAGAAAATTGTCTTAAGCAATCTAAACCCAGTTGATACAAACTAACTAGGGAACTCCACATGCTACATCATCAGACAATTACATCTACAAGGTAGCGAAAAACTCGGGGAAATTCTCGGCTAGATAGTCTTCAGATTCCCATGTAGCTTCTTCCTCGGAATGTGCACTCCATTGGACCTTGTACCACCTGGCTGTGTTCCTTCGTGTGACATGATCCTTTATGTCCAGGACTCGAATAGGATACTCCGAGTATGTCAATTTCGGTTCAAGTTCCACTCCTTCCACATCGATGACGTGGTCGGGTACTCGAAGACACCTCTTGAGTTGTGACACATGAAATACATTGTGTACGTCTGAAAGATGCTCTGGCAACTATAACTTATAAGCTACTTTTTCCACGCGTTCTATGATTAGGAAAGGTCCAACATAATGCGGGGCCAACTTGCCTTTGACGCCAAATCGATTGACTCCTTTCATTGGCGATACTTTCAAATACACATAGTCTCCCACTTTGATCGCTAAGGGTCGACGCCTTCGATCGGCATAACTTTTCTGTCGAGACTGTGCCACTTTCAAGTTCTCTTGTATCAATCTGACCTTTTCTTCGGCTTCATTGACCAGATTAACGCCGTAAAACCATCTTTCTCCAGGTTCAGACCAATTCAATGAGGTACGGCACCTACGACCGTAAACTGCCTCAAATGGAGCCATCTTGATTCTTTCTTGGTAGCTGTTGTTATACGAGAATTCGGCCAATGCTAGACATTCATCCCACTTGTCAGGGTAATTGAGTGCACAAGCCCTCAACATATCCTCCAGTACTTGATTGACTCTTTCCGTCTGTCAGTCAGTCTGTTGATGGTATGCAGTGCTATGCAGAAGCTTTGTACCTAAGGACTTGTGAAAAGCCTGCCAAACTTGGAGACGAACTGGGTGCCTTGATCGGAAACAATGGTCTTCAGCACACAA
The DNA here is from genome assembly GCA_038502445.1 of Eremochloa ophiuroides. NCBI lineage: Eukaryota > Viridiplantae > Streptophyta > Magnoliopsida > Poales > Poaceae > Eremochloa > Eremochloa ophiuroides. The sequence continues at coordinate 1,555,055 of JAHLJS010000005.1, forward strand.
TGCAACTTCATTAAGTTTTATATGTAAAGCTTCGCGTATGTCGTTGCCCTGTAATCTTTCTTGACTGGTAGAAAATGAGCTTGCTTCGTGAGACGATCCACAATAACCCAGATTGAATCAAAACCTCTAGTTGTCCTGGGTAATCCCACAATGAAATCCATGCTGATGTCTCCCCACTTCCATGTAGGAACAGGCAACGGTTGCAACTCTCCATCAGGCTTCATGTGAACAGCTTTCACTTTCTGACAAGTGTCACATCTCGCGACATACTGAGCAATATCTATCTTCATCTTTGTCCACCAGAACTTTTGTTCCAAATCCTGATACATTTTATTGCTTCCAGGATGAATAGAAAACCTTGCCAAATGTGCTTCATCAAGGATCTTTTGTCGCAACTCTGGTACCTTTGGAACTACCATACGATCTTTGAACCACACGACACCATCATCATCAATCCTGAAGCAATCTGCCTTGCCAGCTTGAACATTTTCCTTGATGTGCTTGATTCCAGTATTCCCCTTTTGAGCGGCAATAACCTCATCTCGGATGGATGTTTCAATACTGATATTGGCCAAACTGCCCTGTGAGATTATTTCTATGCCTAACTTTTCCAACTCGTAGCACAAGGATGAATCATATGGCTTGACTGTCAAACAATTGCAGTGCACCTTCCGACTGAGTGCATCAGCGACCACATTCGCCTTGCCTGGATGATAGTGCACTTCAATATCATAATCCTTGATTAGTTCGAGCCATCTTCGCTGTCTCATGTTCAATTCTTCTTGAGTAAAGATGTACTTTAAACTCTTGTGGTCAGTATAAACATTGCAAGTACTGCCTAACAGATAATGACGCCAGATCTTCAATGCATGTACTACAGCAGCCAACTCCAAATCATGGGTGGGGTAGTTCTCTTCATGACGCTTGAGTTGCAGTGAAGCATAAGCAATGACTCGGCCTTCTTGCATCAAGACACAACCAAGTCTAGTACCAGAAGCATCACAGTACACGTCAAATGGTTTTTCAATGTCAGGTTGAGTCAGGACTGGTGCAGTGGTCAGTAACTTCTTTAAAGTCTGAAATGCTGTCTCACACTCTATTGACCAGACAAACTTGACTTGATTCTTCAACAAGTTGGTGATGGGTTTGGCTATTCTAGAAAAATCCGGAATAAAGCGACGGTAGTACCCCGCAATTCCTATGAAACTGTGGACTTGATGAAATGTGGTTGGTGGCTTCCAATTCAAGATTTCTTCTACCTTGCTCGGGTCCACAGATACACCTTCAGCAGATAAAATATGGCCAAGAAAAGGAACTCGGTCCAACCAAAACTCATATTTGCTGAACTTGGCATATAGCTGGTGTTCTCTCAAACGGGTTAGAACAACACGAAGATGGTTGGCATGATCTTCGGGGGTTTTGGAATAAACAAGAATGTCGTCGATGAACACGACTACAGACTTGTCAAGCTCAGGCATGAAAACAGAGTTCATTAGGTACATGAAATAGGCAGGTGCATTGGTTAGGCCAAAGGACATGACCAGATACTCATAAAGGCCGTATCTGGTGGTGAATGCTGTTTTGGGGACGTCTTCGGGACAGGTCTTTATTTGGTGATAACCAGACCTAAGGTCAATTTTGGAAAAGACCTTGACTCCAGCTAATTGGTCAAAGAGTAGATCAATACGAGGTAAAGGATATTTATTTTTTATGGTGACCTCGTTGAGTGGGCGATAATCAACACAGAGTCTGAGTGACTTATCCTTCTTTTTCACAAAGATAGCAGGACAACCCCAGGGAGATGAACTAGGTCTGATGAAACCCTTATCAAGCAGATCTTGCAGTTGAACTTTAAGCTCAGCTAATTCTTTGGGAGGCATCCTATAGACTCTACGGGATATAGGTGCAGTTCCCGACTTCAACTCAATAGCGAACTCCACGTCACGGTCAGGTGGTAGGCCGGGTAGATCATCAGGAAATACATCCGGAAATTCACAGACTATCGGAATATTTTGGATTTCTTGGACTGAGGTGGCACACAGTCTCTGCATAGACTTTTCAACCATTCTCACGGGTAGTGGTAGCTGGATATGAAGCTGAGATTGACTACCAGGTATACTGACTTTTATGGTCCTATTCAGCACATCGATCAAAGCCTTGTACTGATACATCCAATTCATACCTAATATGACATTTATGTCCTGGTCCTTGAGTACTATCATATTGGTTGGGAATATATGCCCGTCCAACTCGATAGGTGCCCGCTGTACTATCTCCTTAGTATTTATACGCCCCCCGGGCGAATGTATAAGGAAGTTTTCCTTTATTTTCCCAATTGGAATCTCATGCTTGACAATAAATGTACGATTGATGAATGAATGTGATGCACCAGAATCAAAAAGTGTAATAGCAGGGTGACTGGTGACAGGAAACCTACCCATCATGATGGGATTTCCTGCAGGGATGTCATTCACATGAGTATAATAGACATGTCCTGCTTTCTTGACAATTTTTCCCTTCTGAGCCTGGTGCTGCTGGCCACGGTGCTGATTCTGATGCTGCTGCTGCTATCCAGGACCTCTCTGGACATTTTGATTGTACTGCTTGGGGTATAGGCAATTGGGGGCCCAATGCCCCATCTTACCACAATAGTAGCAGGGATGATTGTATGTGGTCTGAGGTGTATTGATATGAACGCCTGGGGCATTCGGCTGAGTAGTGTTCTGTTGGTTTGAGGTATGGGAGGTAGCCGCGGTGCGTACCACGACCTGCTGCTGGGGGTAAGCTGGACGGTTGTGGTGAGTAGGATGATAGATGATCTTCTGACGTTTTTGACCGTCAGAAAAGCCTGACTTCTTCTTCTTTTCAACCTGATGCTTACGATCACTTTCTTCGTAAGCAATGGCACTGTTGACGGCTTCGTGATATGAGCAATTAAGGTTATTGGATAAGCTGCGCTGGATCTTGAAGTTTAGGCCCCTGACAAAGCAATCTTTCTTCTTTTGGTCGGTGTTGGTATGTTCAGGAGCATACTGGGCTAGATGGTTGAACTGGTTCACATATTGCATAACAGAAGATTCCTTCTGCTGCAGAGCTAAGAACTGATCCAGCTTCATCTTCATTACACCTGCAGGGATGTAATGTGCTCGGAAGGCTTCACGAAACTTTGCCCAAGTAAGCTGATGTCCCTCGGGCTGTGCAGACAACAGGTTGGCATACCAGGCACTGGCAGGACCACGCAGTTGCTAAGCCGCGAACAGTGGCTTTTGGATATCTCTGCAGCGGATCAAGCTGAACTTTTGCTCCATAGTGCGGAGCCAATCATCGGCCTCCAAGGGCTCATCGGCCTTTGTAAACATTGGGGGACGTGTTTCAGTGAAATCCACGTAGGTAGTTTCCTCATCTTCGCGGCGGTCTCGACGCCCGCCACGGTTTTCCCGGTTTTGGGCCATAGCATTGGCTGCATTAGCAAGGGCTGCGATGGCATCGGCTAAGGTTGGTGGAATATGTGGCGGGTAGGGAGCAGCTCCTTCATCAGAAGTACCGGCACCAGTCGAGCGGGTGTTGACCATCTGTTTTTAGGACAACCAACTAAGGACTTACATTGCATAATTAAAACATGGTAGCATTACAACTTAAAACATTAAACATAACAAAGTTCAACATACTCGGACATAACAAGTTCCACCCCAGACTAAGGTTCTTGGCACGATGATTACAACACTTGGATAGCAGAAGACTAAAGTCACTAGTCCTAAGGCTAGCCTAGTCGATGACGACAATCTCCTCCTCCTCGTCCTCCTCAACGACCACCTCCTCCATCGGGTCAACTGCCTCAAAGTAACCGTCCTCAGTAGCCTCACTGTCATACTCCTCCTTATCTGGTCCCACGACAACACCTTCCTCAGGCTCCTCCTCATGTGGAACCAGAATCAGATTGAGTTGATCATTCAGCCTATGCACCTCCTCGTGCAGCATACCGTTGTTCCACTCAAGGTTCTCCACATACCCCTCCAGCTCCTCGACCCTCTCACGGGCCATGCCCTCACACTCCAAAGCGTGGTCCCTCTGTTGAGTCAGGCGGTCGATCTCCCGACGTAGATCTTGGTTGGTCCTCACATCCCGTTAGTGGTCAGCCCAGGCCACGCGGAAGTCCTCTCGCATGAGACTCATCTCCCTATGTAGCTCCTTGATCTCCTTCTTCAACTCTTTACGACTACGGCGGGGAGGGGGGCTGCCAGACGCCTCCTCACCGTCACGCGGTGCCAACTGGTGGCGCGGAACTCCACGGGGACCAGTCATCTTGCGAGCAGTCAACTTACAACGTGCCAGCTGGAAAGGTAAGTTTGAAATAGTAAGGATATAATAGGCTAGCAAGAATAGGTGTGATAGATCTTAACCCATATACCCACTTTTAAGGAGGAAGTTATTAACATGTGTGATTATCATGATGCATGCACGTACTTACGAATTTTAAATCATGCAATATAAATCAAAGCATAAATAATTTGAACATAGGGCTAATATTAATAATGTTGTTCCACCTGCTACCATAACCATAATAAGATATGATAAATTACAGAACAAGATAAGAACTACCGAGTAAGATAAGAATGTAAGCAGTTTGGACTCAAAATAACAGTTTAAGTTTTTACGATCCAAAACATTTTGAAGTTTTCGAAAAGTACCCCGCAATGATTTAGCAATGGAATTCTCTGTTACCAGCTATAACAGAACCGCCTAAATAGGCACCTGTCATCGCCACTAATGACATCTGACAGCCGGGCCCGTGTTCCAAATGACCAAGGCGGGCTCTGCCGGGCTACATAAGCATCCGTTATCTCCGACAGGATCCCATTGCGAAACCATTACAGGATTACAACATTTCATAACAAAATACATCAGAGTAAAAGTGCGGAAGATTAAATAGTACTTAATATTACAAACCGGTGTTCAAATAGAAATTAGGTGCAGTTATTACAGACCATAACCAAAGAGGTAGCAGTAGCGGTAGAACAATAGTACAACAAGATAGATAGGTAGTACACAAACCCTGCCCACGGGTTCAACCTTATTCTTCCTCGCTCTCCTGGACGATAGTGACACAGCACGGAGCAAGACAGACTTCAGGCTCCTGCTGACTACCTGCAACGGGGTTAACAAACCCTGAGTACATGGGTACTCCGCAAGACTCACCTGACCAAAAGATGTAAGATTAGACTCAGGAATGCAGGCTGAGGGGAGTCAAGATAAGACTTTAGCAAGAGTTCAAGAGTTTTGCGAAAAAGCATTACTAGTCCTATTCCAATATTTTATTTCCATGATATTATTAATCATTACCATATTTCAAGTACTTTCCAATATCCATCATCATTCTTTCAATATATCTTTATTCATTTCAAAAACATCCTAGTTTCGAACCACTATTCACTGTAGGTGTGAGGATCAAGTCTCCATAACCGAGGAGCAACGACGATTCGAATCGATTATTACCCAACTGGGGATCCCTATCCACACTGCATATGTAGCACTTAAGCTTGCACATGCCTACCCCGCCTACCACAGCTTTTCTTACGTACCCCGGAACCGGTCCTGCGCCACCCGAGAGCATAGTACTCCTCTAGTCTCCAGGCACGCCGGCCACGAGGGTACACGCTACTCTCGCCATCTCTCCGCTCCCAGTGCGTGGTTGTCGGTTCCAGTAGTAGAGCCACCGGAGTCAGAGGCTTTCGGTAGTATGTGGCTAGTTGCAAAATCATGATCACAGCAGGCCTGACAGTTAGAAACCATGCATTGGGACTCTAACCCAAGTACACTGGTAAATACCCGGTTTTCACATCCCTTTCCCGATGGCGACGAAAGTTGGGACTCTAACCCAAACAGTTGGCCAACCAAACGGGAAAACCCATCCCCGTTGATGACAATGAACTAGCTAGGAACACTGCCAACCAACAAGGACAAAACCAGTCACATAAAGTGATTCAATTTCTTTGTACTATCACAGTTGAAAATAGCATTTTGCAAATCTAACCGTGAAGCATGGCTAAGCATTTTTTAATACTTTTAAATAATCAAGTTTTCAGGTACTGATAAGTAGTCAAGGATGGTAATGCATCAATTGGTTATCAATCAACTCCTATTAACCTAATGCAATAAATTAACTCAAGTGGTAACATTTTTAAAACAACAAGGGAGGGGCAAATGCACCGGGCTTGCCTTGGTTACTGTAGAGAGTTGGGTCTAGGTCGGTACCACAAATGTCAAAGCCCTGCACAATCTCCTAAGCAGTCTCCTCAGATTGACCCTCAGATTTTATCTCTGGATTCTCGGTCACTACACGTTTGCAATAATGAATGTATAAATGCGATGCACATGAAATGACAGACGAAATTTAATAATAAATAAAACACACATGTGCACAGGACCCTACCTCAGTTAAACATGATTATTCTAATTCAACATGCCGTAGGCCATAAAGAGTGATTGACCTAGAATCACAACTAATCCGAAAACACACAAAACTATCAATTGAATTTCCAATCCATTTTATCCATTTATTAATCAAACATATAATTAATAAACCATCAAAGTATTTCATTTTGAGTCTAAACTTCACCATCAGATAGATTTCAGTCCCAAACAGTGACATAACAATCTTCATGATTTTTGGAATAATAAAGAATTTATGAAAAATCAACAAAGTTCCATTTATCAATTAATATGCTGATTTTTAGTTGCTGCAGAAATTGTTCAAAACACATTTTCAATATTTTTATCAAATAATACATATTCCAGAGAGTTTACATAACTATTTTCATAATTATTAATGCAGTAAATTAATCTACACAAAAATGTGAAACGATAGCACTATTTACTCAAAATATAATTAGAAAATGCTTTGGAAAATAACAAATAAAGAGAAAACCTCACTCTGGCCCGAACCGGCACAACAGCACAGGCCGGCCCAGCGCGGCCCGCCCGTGCGCGCGCACATGTGCCCCGCACAGGGTCACTGACGGCCTGGCCCCAGCCGTCAGCTCCCTCTCTCTCCACACACAGAGACACTGATAGGCGGGGCCAGCCTGTCAGCTCCTTCTTCCTTCTCCGACCGAGCGCCCGCGCGCGCGTGCGCACGGCGGACCGCCGCGTTCCTCGCCGCCGGCGACCCCCAACGGTGAACCTAAATGACCCTAAGTCTACCCTAGACCCTAGCCGACCACTCTACCCACACAGCCTATGCCCTACCCGCCACCGGCGAGCTCGTGCTCGCCCATGGCGGACCATGGCGGCACGGAGGCCCCGTTCCGACCACCGAGACACGGTTGAGTTAGGAAAAACGGGCTAGGGAGATCCGGGGGCTCACCACAAGACTAAACCGGTAGTGGGTTGGGACTGGAGTGGCTTGAATCGACGAGCGTGACGGCGGCGGCAGGTCGGTGGCGGTCACCGGAGAAAGATCTTCCCGTTCCGACGACCCTACGGAGAACCTAAGGAGAAGCTCAACACGGAGAAGAACCTCAATAGGAGTTATGGAATCCACAACACAGAACCTAAGGAGAAGAAGCTCACCACGGAGAGCTAGACACGGCCCGATGACTCACGGCGGCGCTCCGGTCGGACGCGGAGACGACGACGCCCGCAGCGACGCTCACAGAGCACCACAGCTAACAACCAGGGCACCAACCGAAGTGCAATGAACTAGGCTACCTATCTATGAGATGGAGAGTGTAGAGGTGGCTTGACGAGGGCAAATTTGAGAGTGGCCGACGAGTGCTCACCGGTGACCGCACGAAAGGAAAAACGAAAAGGGGAGGGGCTCGTCGCCTTTAAAGACCAGAGGGTGTGGGGATAAGGCCGGGGACGTCCGGGACCCCCTCCTCGACCGCTCGAGAGCGCCGCGGCGTGCCCACACCGGCCGGACGATGGCAGCGCGCGGTGCGGCACGCGCAGTACGGGCCGAGGAAGATGAACAGGGGGACCCCCCCTAGCTACAATGCTACAACCTAGGGTCAATTGCTAGTTGATTTGATTTCGAGCAGATCCAATTCGATTCAGCAGATAGTGTAAAAATAAAAGTTGTGCACAATTTCATGATGAACAACTTTGCTTTTGGCACCACATTCAAATTTGGTCAGATTTTCAAACTACAGAAAAAGGGGTAAAAGTAGGGTTTGAATTTCAAACTGAAATTTTAAAATTACTTTTTATTTTTCTCAACAACTAGAAAAATGGTCACAATAAAAGTTGTTCCTCTTAGTGAGCTTTACAACTTTTATTAAGGAAATTTTATCATATTCTCAATATTTTTGAAATTAAAGTTTCAAATTAAAATTTCAACATAATAATTTGAGTTAAATTTGAATTTCTGTAATATAACTTCAAAATCTCAAAAAATAAAAGTTATTCTATTTTAAAAACCCTACAACTTTAATTAAGACACTTTTATCAGATTCATTATAGATTTTGAATTAGGGTTTTATGTCAACTCTAAGGCTTAATTTGATTTCTTATTAAATTTTTATTTTTGAATTTTAATTAAAGGCTTAATTACACCATCCACAACACATGAAATCAAAGCCCTCTAGTGACCCTAAGCACAATCATATGCAGATGCTTAAATTTAAACATGATGACATGGCAGGTTAATTTCTTTGTAATACTAGAGGTACTACACATGAGAGCCAAGCTCTCCTCTCTCGTCCCCCCTTCTCTCCTCCACATCAGCATTTACTTGGCTTTAAGTCGATTATTATACCTGCTTTTAGGCAAGCCAATAAAGCATCACAAGTTTTTTTCTACTTTTTCTCGACAAATGGACGAAAGAAAAAGAAAGAACCAAATCTGTATTTTGTTTTTTTTATTTTTTTGAGAGAACTGGAGGGGCAAAAGCCCCTACAGAAAACACATTAAAAATAAAATAATTACAAAAGCGTCAGGCCAGGTTTCACTCAAGAAACAAAAAAGGAACCAAAGAAAATAAAAAAAAACTTTTACCGTTACAACAAACTCAGAACACATTAATCAAACATTGAAGATAGTGAAGGCTTAACTCGATGCACCATCCACAGCACATGAAATCAAAGCAGTCTAGACAAATTTGTAGGGATCCCATTGAAGATAATATCATTTCTTGCCGACCAAATTGTCCAACTCATAAGAATTAGCACTGTCAAGAAAAATTGAGACGGGAGTGTGCTTCTGAGCTGAATCACAGCATCCAGGACATTTAAGCTATTTGGGATATTCAAGTTCAGAATGTTCCAGCACTGATTTACATGACTGCAATGGAGGAACAGATGCTCAACTATTTCTTTAACATTTTCATTGCAAAGCACGCAGTCATAAGAATCTAGAATCATGTTTTTTCTTTTCAGAATGTTCCTCCTAGTTAATCTATCCTTGATCACCAGCCAAAAGAAAACTTGATGTTTGGGTTGACAGAAGCATTCCCATAACTACTTGAAGATGTTCTGGGCTTGCTGATGCCCAATTAATTCTCTATATGCTCTTGATGACTGAAACTTAGCTCCCCAAATGTATTTCCAGATATCCTTGGCCTCATTAAGTTGCATTACTTCAAAATCTTGTTGTACTCTTTGTAATTGATCAAAAGCAATTTCAGAAACTGGCAAGTAAAACAACAGAGGTACTTGTTCTGTCTCCATGGCAACCTTTACTGTGATAGGTTGTTTTTAACAAAAGATTATAATTCAGGTAGCCTTTCTTTCTAGATCCGAGTACACCACTTGTGATGCCAGAGCATTATTGTTGAACCACACTTCTATCTCTGTTAATTCTTTGAATTTTGGTAGGTTCTTCAGGTTTTCCCTCCACCAATAGGACCCTTTCTTTATATGACCTAGCAATTTATTATTTCTGTAATATTTGTCCCAAACAAGATTAACCCAGGGTATATCTGGTTTGTTAAGGAACTTATCTTAAGTTTTTCATTCGCAAATCCTCTGACATTTCGATCACTCGAGGAATAAATAAATATACTATATCCTTTGTCATTGCCTAGCATTCGATCACTCGAGGAATAAACAAATCATCTACCTTTTTTAAGCAAAAGAACCAAATTATTAGTAGTTATATAACGAGGAATAAAACAGAGAAAGGAGATGTACTGTTCATAGCACTGTTTATTAGTCGATGTACTGTTCATATAACGGGGAACCAAATTATTAGTCGATGTACTGTTCAAAGTACTGTTTATCACTGTTTACGGTATGTTCTCTACTGTTTATGTTACTGTTTATAGCACTGTTCATTTTTTTTTACTCCGCACGCTTTTCCAGACGATCGCATTTTTTCCAGGCGGGCGCGGCAACGCGCGCCGTCCGTCCTAAGACCATCCAAGGAGCAGGACAGTACTGCAAAACGACCTATAGCTTTTCTCCCCTTTGAGACCCAAAACTTGATTGAAGCCTGCTGCCTGCTGATTTAGTTTTTTTTTCTTGCGATGAAAGAATAATTTTATTATATGATAGCTGTGTACATCAACACATTACAAGTAATCTAGATTTTAAAAAAATACCCATGCTATGAATAGCATAGCTTAAAACCTAACATGTTAGATGCTTCGCAGTGTGGTTGATCACACAGGCAAACACTCGTCAAATGCCTCGAGAATAAATGTTCAACGAACGACAGGCAATATTCCTATAGGCGGAATTAAGAAACTTCTCTTTTCCAGTGTCTTCCTTCTTCTTTTTTCTGCCACCAAAGAATGAGAAGATTGATCTGAAACTTATTCTTACTGATCCTTCATCGTGGCTATATTTAACCACAACGAAACAGAGAAAAGATCGGAGAAAATTATTCTATAGCGATGACATCACCTCCGCCTTGATGCCGTCGTCTGGAAACAAAAGTCTTCATGTCGTCATGTTGATGAAGATGCTGACGCCGAGGTTATTGCCCTCATCTTCAACGGAGCCGCCATGGAGAAGACGATTCCACCCTTCTCCTTCAATGTCGCCGGTGAGGAGGAGGAGATAAAACTTCAATACCAAGAAATTTGGCATGAAGAGGCACTAACCACAATGACTCGATCTACTAGAAAAACTTATTAAAAATAACCAGAGGGGGAGGGAGAGGGGCCAGCAGCGGTGGACGACGGGAGGCGGCGGCGGCGACGGCGGTGCTAGGACGGGTGCTATGGTCCTGGCTCCTGACCTCAGGGGTCGGATCAGATCTGTAAAACTGACGCTTGCTGATTTAGTTGGTTGACTAAAAACTAAGGAGATATTTAAATTCGGGGTGTAAAGTTTTTACGTGTCACATTGGATATTTCATAGGATGTCGGAAGGGTTTTTCGAATATTAAGAAAAAAAATAAGGACATAACTAGCTTGTAAGCCGCGAGATAAATTTATTAAACCTAATAATCTGTCATTAGTAAATGTTTACTTTAGGATAATATTGTCAAAAAATTATAGACTAATTAGGCTTAAAACGTTCATCTCGCAATTTACACGTAATTTCTATAATTAATTTTTTTTCTATAATATTTCAAGTATGTGTCAAACATCTGATGCGATGGTTATAAAGTTTTTAGGCTGCAACGTAAGTGCAAAGCAGCGCGTATAGTATGTAGGATGGGGCCCTATCGCGCAAGACCTCTGGGGGCGTTGCGCGTCAAGCCGGCTCTGGACAGACGAAAGCTAAGCATCCCACCCCCTCCCCCCCACCCGTAAACCACCGTCCGTAAACCATCACACCCCCCACCCCCCCCCCCCCCCCCCCCCCCCCCCCCCAAAACAAAGCCCCCGCCAGACGCAAACACAATCTCCGCTAAGGTACTGCCACCTAAGTGCTGCTGCTGCTACTCTCATGGTGGTTTCAATGCACCTCCTGCTGCTGCCCCTGGCTGTCGCCCTCGCCCTCACCCTCTCCCTCTCCCTTTCGCTCTCGCCTGTGGTAGCATCAGGTAGCATCCATCTATACATCTATCCTCGTCGTTAAGCGTTGCTGTGTTGCTGCCCGTCTTCTTACTGCCTACTACTGAACTGCTGTGCTTCTGCATGCATTTTGGTCGTCAGCGACGACGACGACGGCGCCGGCGCCTTCGTGTGGGACTTCCAGTGTTGCAGAGGAACTCGAGGTGAGGAGTAAGGTACGTCGTCATCCCTCTTGTCGTATAATAGCAAAATTACGCACGAAAATCCTTCCATCTACGATCGACTTTCCTCTTCAGTACACACGGCTGAAGGTAACCACGCCGGTTTTGAACAACATGTAACCATTCCCAAACCACCCTTCTTGCCTTCTCCACATTAACCCATCCCCAACCTTGGGGTGCCGGCCGGCTTTGAACAACACGTACCCATTCCCAACCGAGGGGTGCCGGTTTTGCGCGTCCGTCCCGCTCCGGAGGCGGGGCCTTTGCCTCCTTTGGGTGCTCGGTGAATTAGCTGTTGTGCAACAGCAGGGATGAGCAGTTGCGCAGCCCCGTGTGTGAGTCCGCCGTCATCGATCGTCGATTGTACGTCACTGGGAAGTGGGGAGTGCATAACTGTAGGGGCCTCAGCTTGAGGGTGCGGAGCTTGCATGGTGGTACGGTGGTGCCAACTCCGGGACGACGCAGCGTTCCTGGGTCATTTGAGCTTGGTGCGGAACTCCTGGTTTCCTTCGGGGACATGGTAAGGTAGAATACGAAAAAGTTTAGGGGGCTAGATGATTAGATCGTGACTCTTAGGAATACTATCAACAGCTGTGACGAGATTTGGAAAGAAACGGGGTCCTTTTTGCAAAAGAAACCGATCGGCACTCAGGCCGGACCGCGACCGCCTGGGCTGTTTTCCTTTTTCTCGTATTCTTTCTTTTATATATACTGGTTGAGTTCCTGGGCGTTGCAACGGAAACATATAATACAACGAGAATGTATATACAGACGTGTGTTATATTGTTATTAAAAAAGTTTCGTAGTTGTCAGGTTTGAATTCTAAAGATTACATAAGTCTAATTCTTTTATATGCTTCTCGATGTTGGCCCCGTTTAGGTCCCAGTTGCAGTTGTAATTCTGCACTGTGGTACGTTCGTTTCTATTTGACAACTTTTGTCCAATCATGCCCCAAATAGGCTTAAAAGATTCGTCTCGTGATGTACATGCAAAAAGTACAAACATACAAACATTTCGTCTATATTTAATGCTCTATGCATGTGCCGTAACGTTGATATGACTAGTTGCAATTGTAATTTACGGTGGATCTAAACATGGCCGTTGTTTATTTTTTTCATCCCTTCTCTCTTGAGACATTGCATGTCATCGAGCCTTATCTCTTTCTCTCTTGCGTTCTCCACCATTGCTTCCTACAGTGTTACATCCATGTACTATTGATTATTCATTATAATATAAACAAAACATTAAATTTAATAATAATAATATAGTAAAATGTTAAATTATAATGTTTACCTCCATTTGTAGTGTTAGTCTTGTCACCCAATGGTGTCGGAGAGCCACTATTTTCCATTAAATTAACCCTCAAACGCCTGGGAGTGATAGGGTAACTATTAGCTTTGAAACAAAAAGGCAATTTAGTTCTACATGTTGGCAGAGCAAATAATGCCACCAAGCGGCGTGGCTACACAACAGAGGAAGTAATGATTCGACGCTTTTGCTGGACAGGAAAGAATATCACCTATATAGTTGAGCTTGTGTTGGTGATTATGGACAAATGCATGAGAAATCAAATAGCAAAAGAATTCCCATCAGAAAAAATAAAAACTGATTTGTTTGTGCTCTTTATCTTGGCTAACTGATTTACAGAGTGAGGCATTGATGGGTTCGCATGTCAATCACATTTAGTGTTCCCTAAAAGGAAAATCAGTTAGCCAGTGCAGTTTGAACTGATATTGAAAATTCATGGTACATATTTTGTTACTACCTTAAAATTCCTTGAACTGTTATAGTGTTAGCATCCTATCCGTTTACTGCAAACATTCCAGTCACTATGTCTGGCTATAAATCTGGTGGCTGAGTGCATCGTAATATTAAAACTATATGATGCACTGGATATGCACTTGTCCATTTTTAGCAGATATAAAAGATATTTCACTTGTCAAACAAAAGAGTGAAGCAAACAATATTATATACTTTTTTCCACTGAAAGTTTTGAGCTTTCGACTTTCAATTACAAAATATTCTGAGTAGCATGAAGGAAGAGTTGGCATGAATAGAGAGGGTGAGAGAAGGGCACATGCAGTGATCACGGTGCAGATTGGGGAGCACAGGGTCAGATGGGATCAGTGAATTAAATTATATAACTATGGTTGCTGCCAATTTTTTAAATCTCAGATTAAAGTGTTTAGCGGGTACACCAAAACACTAAGGTATAGTGGCACTAAGCCATCACCCCCCCCCCCCCCCCCCCCCCCCCCCCCCCCAACCACACACACCCAAAAAAAAAAAAAAATTTATGGCCAAGCATAAGGGAATTCAGAAGACATTGACACTTCCACAGGATAGCTGATAAGTGCATGACAGCATATTGCATAACTAAGAAATATCGTAGATAGTAGTGACAATCTGACATATAGCTAGTAAGACAGTCAAAAATTTAGTTCCAGTGCCTGTATGTTTTATTTTTAGACTTCACTACTTTAGCCGTTCAGCCATTCAGTGTTTCATTAGCAATCGTCTTGTTTTGTAGACTACTTCAGAGTCCCTGAGAGCGCGGTTGTCTGCACGATTCTCTTAGATAAGAAACCAGAAGAAATCCCATTGTCCACGACAACATAACGATGCAAAGTTCAATCACCTGGATTTGGCAGCGGGTCCTTCTTGGCGGATGGGGTCAGGGCCGTCCCGGAGAAATTGGAGGCGTTGTACGAAACTAAAAAAGAGGCTTATTAGTCTAGAGAAAAATACGACTAAATGTACGATATGATGAAGTATGTATTACGGTCCTGTTTAGATTCACTATAAAATACAAAAAGTTTCATCATATCAATTTTTAGACACATGCATAGAGCATTAAATATTGATAAAAACTAAAACTAATTTGACAATTTCGCAAAATGGTATGAGACAAATCTTTCGAGTCTACTTGGGGTATGATTGGACACTTATTATAAAAGTTAACACGTTGCTACAGTAACTCATTTTGTAAAATGAGTGAATCTAAACAGGCTCACATTGCAATAAGATATACGAAGAATGGTACCTATGTTGCATAATCTTTACTTGAATAGCATCATTCTTTTAGTGTTCTTTGAAGTGAAGTCTTCAAAGATATGCTTATAATCAATCTTCTCCAACATTTCGCCTTCAATTGCTATTATAGCCAAATCATTGTCTTTCTTGTGTCATTGTAGAATGTAAATAAGTCTTCAACAACTTCAATTTAGAAAAGCTTCGCTCTGCTGATGCAATGGTCATAGGAATAGTCAATAGAACTCTATATGCAATAGTTGCATCAGGAAAACAACCATGCTCCTTTAAAAACCGCAGAATTTCAATAGGCCCCATTCTTTCATTTGGAATGAATTCTTGTAGAAACTTCAACTCCATATATAGTTCTAATGGGCCAAAGGCCGAAGCAATACGTGCTTATCTACCTATTACGTAACATATACTGTATGGTGGCTCATCCTGCACATGCACAGGGACGCCCCTGATGGGTCTTGCGGTTAGAGCAGGGGCGGACGCGCCCTTTTCCTTCTTCTTCTTGTCCTTGGAGGTAGATGACGGCTTCTTCTGCTTGGCCGGCGCGGGGGTGGGCGCATCGACGGGTGTGGCTAGGGTGGTAGCCAGCGGCGGCGCGGGAGCCGAGGTGGCTGTGGCGGTGGTGGTGGGCACGGCTGTCGGCGCGGCAGACTTGGTGGGGGGGCGGGCGCCCGTGCTGGTGCCGCCGCGGGAGCGGCGCGGCGGCATCCTTGGTCAGGGCGCAGGCGCGGGGGCCGCCGCGGTAGCAGGGGTGGTGGGGGCGGGTACGGGGTTGGTGGGTGCGGCGGACGTTGCTGTGGATGACAGCGTGGCCGAGGTGGAGAACGACGCGGCGGCGGATGTCTGCGCCGGTCGCAGGGGAGGGCGCGACAGCGTCCTTGGTCGGGGCGCGGGCGTGGGGGCCGCCGGGGGAGCAAGGGTGGCGGGGGCGCGTGCGGCCGGTGCTGTGGAGAACGAGCGGCCGGGGTGGAGAGGATTAGAGGTCGCGGGGAGCTCGAATTGGCAGGGAGGGGCAGCGGTTCTGCGACGGTGGAGAGAGGGGCGTGCAGCGGTTGCGCGCGCGAGAGCCGAGCAGAGAGAGGGGCATGCGGCGCGTGGTGTTTTTCGCCGGGCTCATCACGAGAGAGGGGCGAAAACGATGACCGCCGGATCTTTTTAGTTGTAGAGATATATACATTTTAAATAATCAGGTAGAGCATGTAAAAATTCCTCGCAGGTTTCTGTGCGTGCTGCCGCTCCACCCAGCAGCACCTCCACCCAGGCACCCAGCGGCGCGCTGTGCGTGGAGAAGGCATCGACAGAGGCATTCGATGGAGTCGTGGCGCTGCAGGACGGCGGATCAGGCCGGCTCCTCTGCTGGAGAAGGAGCGGCCAGATTTGGCTGGGTGCGGTTGATGTGGACCCCACCGGCCGCTCTGTGCTACGCGTGGGCAGCAACAACAAGCCGTTCATCGACGTGGGCCCACTCGTCAGCCAGGCCGCCGCCGCGCGCGGGCTCGGCCTTGCTGGTGTCGCGGTGCATCACATCACCGGTGGATTGTTTCTCTCGTTTTACACGAGCGTTCACAAGGACG
Organism: Eremochloa ophiuroides; assembly: GCA_038502445.1. Lineage (NCBI taxonomy): Eukaryota > Viridiplantae > Streptophyta > Magnoliopsida > Poales > Poaceae > Eremochloa > Eremochloa ophiuroides. Next base: position 1,571,797 of record JAHLJS010000005.1, read on the forward strand.
GCAGCACCAGCACCCTCCTCGTCGTTGACCAACTGTCGTCACCATCCTGGAGCGATGAGGTCAGCGGATCCTTTTTTTTTTTTTCTTTCTTTCTCAGCAGCTCGTACTACGTGCTATTTTTGTTGCTCATACAAAGCTCCGTTGACGCAGGCCAACCAGCCCGCCCCGGCCCAGCCTACAAGTAGAGTGTTCTCCATGTCTTTGCCTGATGAGGACGGCTTTCTTCCTCTGGGCTCCTACTACGCTGGGCAAATTCTGTTCAGGCCCAACAACTTTGACCCTTCCATTTATCTAGTCACTGCCCCGTCAAAGAGCCACGAAGCAAGAATTCTGCGCTTCCGTCCGGGTGGTCTGTACCCTTTATTTGTTTTTTTACTTAAAATATAATCTCACACATGCATGGGCATATCATGTCGTATTCGTATATAGATAGAATAGACAGACAAATACATTAAAAAAACTGAAATGTTAACATAAATGAAATTCCATCAGGAAACGATACGGTCACGCCCATGGACCGTCACACCTATGCAGCAGGGTTAGGCATCCCACGGCGGTGTTCTTTTGACGCCGACAGACCTCAGGACATGTATTGCGCTATCCTCAAGGTAATAATTATTATTATTAATCACTGCTGCTACTGTAAGTGGTTATTTATTTTCTGTATTCCGGGCTTTGTTACTCGCTCTCTGACCCTCTCTTACAACATGTAGGACGATCAAGAGCTCGTTTATCTCATCTCAGACTCGGACGGTCCATCATCCTCCTCTGCCACGCCGCCAAACGTCTCGCTCGTCGTGGCCCACCAAAGGCCCACTCCAGGAACGCCTCCATCCCTTGTAGGCGGCCTGCCATACAGGGCTTACGCGGACCGCACCATCACTGGAAGGTAATGAATGGGCCGACTTACACTGTCTCACTCTTTCTCTTCTGACTCATTATTATTATTAGCAGCAGCATTCTCGAAAAAGAAAGAAAGAAAAGAGTAACAGTAGTACGTAGGGGGTATTTAGATGTGTAAAGTTTTGGGATTTTGACACTGTAGCAGCGAGGAATCTTTTCCTATAAATGTCCAATCATGGCTCAAGTAGACTCAAAAGATTCGTCACACGATTTACAGGCAAACTGTGTAAACATGTAAAAATTTCGTCTACATTTAGTACTCCATGCATGTATCGTAAAATTGATGTGACGAAAGTTTTGGGATTTTAGAGGGGATCTAAACACCCCGTAGTAGAGATATATGACGTCACCTCACCATTAATTGTGGCAATGTGCGTGTACATATATACAGTTACATCTTTTTGGAGGACGCTAAGCTGTGGCAGACGGTGGCAGCGGCGACAGCACACAACTACACCATCGCAAGGGACGTCAGGGTCGCCTGCTCCGCGCCTACGTCTCCTTGCCGAGGCGGCGACTTCGTCGCCGGCGTCACCTCATTTGGTGAAGACGGCAGCAAGAACGCCCTGCTCCTCGCATCAGACGGCGTTTACATGGTCGTGCCGCCCAGTCTGTGCGGCACGCCCGATGATGACAATGACAACACAGTACGCAACTGGGTCATCGGCGTGATAGTGTCCCTGGCCGCCGCACTGGCTGCTTACGGGGCTTGCAAGTGCTGCAGTGGCAATGGCAACCAAACCAATCACCAAGAGCACAACAACGGTTGGGTCAACAACGGCAACATCGAAATCATTACCCAGTATTTCTATGGCGCGACCTGATCTGATTCATACTATATATATTAAGATGTTGCCCTGATCCGTACTTTTTTTTTCTCTCTTCATACATATATACCGAATAGCAATACTGTGTGTGGATTTCGACAAGAGACAAAATATTAAAGATGATATTATTTAATTTATATGTCTTGTGAGTCTGTGGGTGTACGACGACTTCGTTCTGACGCCCATACTTTGTTCTGACGCCCAACGCTTTTGGATCTCAATTTTGCCACGCTATGGGTAAGACTGATTGGCCTGTAGTCTGACAGAGAAGATGCATCAGCCTTCTTAGGGAGCAAGAGCAACACAATATGCGATGTGTTTACGGTCTTGATGTGCTGATCGTGCTGATGATAGAAGTATGTAGCTGCTCCCATCCCAAGATGTCCTGTTTGATGACATTCCATGCAGATTTGAAAAAGACTCCAATGAAACCATCGGGTCCACGATCTTTTTCCCAAGGAAGGTTCTGGATCGCAGCATAGGGTGAGTCATGGGTGGAGAGGGACCGAACAAGTTGCCGAAATGACTCTGCGCCGCGTGAGTTGTGACTTCTGATGTTAGGAGAATACCGTTGTGTCGTCCACCTGAAGCGATCTTACCCTTATAAAGAAAAGTTTGGAGGTGAAGGAAGATGCCTTATCATTGTTAGCATGGAGAATTGCTTTGCTCCTAATTTTTTCACCGCAGTTAGACCCCAGCAGCCGCTATTTGACTTGCCTCTGGTATTGCACTTGCATAGGAGATAGGACTTAGCATCCTATACTCCAATACCACATCAAAGGTCCAGATCAATTTTATTTTTTTTAATATGGATGTTGTAAAAGTAGCTCATAAATATTACATGCGTTGCACGTGTTAGAAGTGTTTTAGATGCATATTGTAAGTGTTGTTTAAAATGTTTCATCCTTTTTTTGACATATATTTCAAGTATACGTTTTCAATGTTTCATCTTTTTTTTCTAGATGTATGTTTCTAGTGTTTAATCTGGATGTTGCATATGTTTTCACATGTATGTTGTGATGAAAAAAATAGCAATTTAGCGATGCACAAATTAATTCCGACAATGAGAAAAAGACCAACAGCATGTAAATCATGTTTGAGATCTAACACTACCACTACGATCTGAGACAAATTCATGACATCTAGTGCTAGCAACAGAAAGGATGCGAGAATGAACAACAGAGAGAGAGCGGACATCCTTACAGTGGGGTTGTCGGCGCTAACAGCGCAAAAGAAGACGAAGCAGACCGTCGATGGAGATCAGCGAACACCGGACGTAGAGGGAAGAAGACGTCCAGCGAGCAGTCGCGACAGCGCTTCCCAAAAACCTGATGCGCCCCCTACCCCGTGCAGGGACACGAGAGGACGTCGGCTTCGGAGCCTGCTCTTCCGGCGTCGATGGCACGTCGACGGCGGGATGGGGAAGACGGCGGCAGCGCAGCAAAGTGGAACAGGGGGAGAAGAATTCTCGGTGTATTGAGGACGACGTCTCGCCCTTTATTTATACACGCGCACGCGTCACAGCAAATAGAAAACCAATTAGCCGCTCAATCACAGTCATTATGATAATTAACCTGCCGTTTGTGTAATTACCATAATACGAGAATAATTGCTTACCAAATAGGCCAGCGCAATTTTCTCCATGCATGCAAAAATTTTGAGTGGCAAAAGGAAGCCGCGCACCCGTAAGGGTTGGAGCGGGAAATCGCCGGACCATTCACGCGCATGTCGTGCGCGCGCGCCCCGCCCCGCCCCGTCCGGCCCGGCGAGGCGAGGCGAGCGAGCGCGCGCGTGTTTCTTCCTTTTCCCTCTCTCACGTAGCTTCAACTAAATGGGGATAGCCCACACTTTTAAGTTGGCTTCACTCCATTTAGACTAGCAAGGTGGGACTAAAGTCCCCCACCATGTCACATATGCATGCATGTGTGAGTGGGCCTTTGGGATTTCTATGGAGATATTTGGGTCATAGCCCAAATCTTCTAACAATCCCCCACCATATCCCAAGGGCACGCGAGTCATACTCCCTGTACCACAGTACTGTTAATATACCAGCTATTCAATGGAGACCGGTTAAGGTTGAACATCCACCTAGAACAACAAGATAGACCCACCCACAACTGCACAATGGACTAGGCCTTGAATTGACAGTTTGGTGTGAATAGGTTTCTCTTGAAGTCTTGACTGATACTAGGCTGCCATAGCCAACCCCGCGAGTGGAGCGTATAAGTCATACTCCTATCTCACTTCATGAGCTTCTTAAAGAATTCCCAATTCTTATAAACTGCGACTAACAGTTGGGCTCACATAGGTGTGTTCTTACAGGGATACTCTGTAGGACAGTATCTCGCTTTAAAGCCTCAGAACACATTAAGACAAAGTCAACCTGCCTTACAGAAATAAGAGTACTGCATCTCCAGCGGAGTGGGTTAAAATAGAATTGTACTCTCCCGTCAACCAACAGCTTGTTCTTCCCATATCCTAATTCACGGGATCTCCGATCACATAGGCTGGGTTACTACTGAGGTTAACTCACTTGGGGTCTCAATCCCATCTCCTTCGATGCATTGTCAATCACGGTACGTGATAGTCCCTTCGTAAAGGGATCTGCCAGGTTCTTAGCTGTCTGGATATAATCCACAGCTATTACTCCGGAGCTCCTCAATTTCCTGACAGACTTCAGTCTACGCTTTACATGTTTGCTGGACTTCGTATTATCCTGACTACTCTTCACCTTTGTGATCACTGTTTGATTATCACAATTAATAAGAATAGCAGGAATTGGTTTCTCAACCACTGGTAAGTCCATCAACAGTTCTCGTAACCATTCAGCTTCAGTAGAAGCTGTATCTAGAGCTGTGAGCTCTGCCTCCATTGTAGACTTTGTAAGTATTGTCTGCTTACAAGACCTCCAAGAGACAGCGCCACCACCCAAAGTGAATATGTATCCACTAGTGGCCTTGAGCTCATCAGCTTCTGTAATTCAATTTGAATAACTATATCCTTCGAGTACCCCCGGGTACCCAGAATAGTGAATTGCATAACTCATAGTACCCTTTAGATAGCGCATTACTCGATCAATACCACGCCAATGATCATTTCCTGGATTAGAGGAAATTCTGCTCAACTTGCTTACAGTAAATGAGATATCAGGGCGGGTCGCGCTAGCTAGGTACATCAGGGAACCAATTATTTGGGAGTATCTCAAATGATCCTTACCTAGTCTCTTATTCTTTCGAAGTATTAGGCTAGGATCATAAGGTGTTGGGAAAGGTTTGCTATCCATATAGCCAAAACGGCTCAAAACCTTTTCCACATAATGAGACTGCAAAAGAGTAATCCCATTCTCATCCTTATTAAGTTTAATGTTGAGAATCACATCTGCTTCCCCCAAATCTTTCATGTCAAAGTTTTGGGATAAGAATGACTTTACATCATTAATCTCGTCGATACTTGTCCCAAAGATTAGTATGTCATCAACATACAAGCACAGGATTACTCCTTTGCCCCCACCATAGCGGTAGTACACGCAAGTGTCGGCTTCATTTACTGCAAATCCAGCAGAGGTCAGAGTCTTATCGAACTTCTCATGCCACTGCTTGGGTGCCTGCTTTAAGCCGTACAAGGATTTGAGTAACCTGCACACCTTGCCCTCTTGTCCTTGTGCTATAAATTCATCGGGCTGATCCATATAAATTTCTTCCTCTACCTCTCCATTAAGAAAAGCCGTCTTCACGTCCATCTGATGAACGAGAAGACCATGGGTAGCAGCCAAGGATAATAGCACTCGGATTGTAGTTAATCTGGCAACCGGTGAGTAGGTATCAAAATAATCCTCGCCTTCCTTTTGTGTATAACCTTTAGCAACAAGCCTGGCCTTGTACTTTTCAATAGTACCATCAGGCCTAAGCTTCTTCTTAAATACCCATTTACAGCCAATCGATTTGCAACCCACAGGTCTATCTATTACTTCCCATGTACCATTTGCAGTAATTGAGTCCATTTTACTTCGGACGGCATCTTTCCAATATTCTGCATCTGGTGATGCATATGCCTCTGCAATGGTAGTGGCTGTATCATCCACGAGATACACAGTGAAGTCTTCACCAAAGGATTTTGCAACCCTTTGTCTCTTACTCCGTCTAGGAGCTACAACACTGTCATCCTCTTCGTTACCATGTGAAGTTATAATTGGTTCAACAATGGGCATTGGTTTAGGAATAAATTCATTTGATGAACTGGGCAAAGAGTAAACATCTTTCATCGGGAATATATTTTCAAAGAATGTAACATCCCGTGACTCCAAAAGTGAATCAACTAAAATATCAGGTGTTTCTGATTTTATGACTAAGAACTTATACGCTGTGCTGTGGTGCGCGTATCCCAAAAGGATACAATCAACTGTCTTTGGTCCGAGTTTGCGCTTCTTATTAATTGGTATACTGACCATGGCCAAACAGCCCCAAGTGCGCAAGTAGTGGAGAGATGGTTTCCTCCCTTTCCATCCTTCGTACGGAGTCACATCACTATTTTTAGTGGGAACTCTATTTAGAACGTGACATGCTGTCAAAACAGCTTCCTCCCACCATGCCTTAGCCATACCGGATGTTCCTAACATGGCGTTCACCAAGTCCATTAACGTCCGGTTCTTTCTTTCGGCAACCACATTAGATTGAGGGGAATATGGAGGTGTCCGTTCATGAATAATTCCATTCTCCGCACAGAAAAGATCAAATTCATTGGAGAAATACTCCCCGCCGCGATCAGACCTAACACGTTTGATTTTCTTTTCCAATTGATTCTCTACCTCTGCTTTATAAGTCTTAAAACATTCTAGCGCCTCATCTTTAGTTTTTAGAAGAAATACATAACAATACTTAGTAGCATCATCGATTAAAGTCATGAAATATCTTTTTCCTCCTTTTGTCAACACACCATTCATTTCACAAATATCAGAATGTATGAGCTCTAATAATGTTGTGCATCTCTCGTCTACAGTCTTATGTGGCTTACGAGGTTGCTTTGCTTGCACACACACTTGACACTTAGAGCCTTTAACAGTAGAAAAATTCGGAATTAAACTCATACTGGATAGACGCGACATACAACCAAAATTAATGTGACACAAACGTGAATGCCATATATCAGCCACCGAATTATTTGAATCACACACATGGTTCACAACTTTATTACAGAAATTGGAGAGTGAAAAGCGGAACAAGCCTCCGCTATCATAGCCTTTGCCAATGAACTGGCCATATCTCGAAATGACTACTTTATTAGACTCGAACACCTGTTTGAACCCATCTCGACATAGGAGGGATCCGCTAACGAGGTTCTTCTTTATTGACGGGGCATGCTGCACGTTCTTCAGCCGCACGATCTTTCCCGAAGTAAACTTCCGATCGACCGAACCAACACCAAGAACAGTGCCATGCGACCCGTTCCCCGTCATGACGGTTGAACCTCGGATGTCCTGGTAAGATTAAAACATAGAGATATCAATACAAACATGAATATTGGCTCCTGTATCTATCCACCAATCATTAGATTGACATACAGAAAATATGCTAGGTAAAGAATTACCGTACCCAGATCCGTTAGGATCGCCAATAGTCACGTTGGCAGATTTCTGCCCTTGCTGATTCTTCTTGCCTTTGCGGTTCTTGCACTTCTTGGCGAAGTGTCCAGTCTCACCACAAACGAAGCATACAACTTCATCCATGTTCATCTTCTTCTTCTTGAATTGAGTAGTCTGGACAGCCTTTTGCTTGTTCTTGCCAGCGTGCTGCATCACATTAGCGCTGGACTGCCCTTCAGGTCCTTTTGGTGGAGCATCCTTTGCCCGAGCCTTCTCTTCAACATCAAGACCAGCCAACAAATCCTCAACGAAGATTTTCTGTCTTTTATGTTTCATAGCCGTGGCAAAGTTCCTCTATGACGGAGGTAATTTGGCAATAATTCCACCAGCCACAAACTTATCAGGCAAAGCAAGACCGAGCTGTTCAAGTTCCCTCACAATAAGTTGGAACCAGGGTTATTTTTACCGACCGGTAGCCGGTAACCGCCGGCCGGCGGTACCGGTATACCGGTCCGGTTTGACCGGTTACCGGTAGAAACCGGTCGAATTCAAATTTTGAGTTTGAATCCCATTTCAATCGGTTCCGGACCGGTATACCGGCCGGTTTGACCGGTTACCGGCCGGTTTGAGCGGTTTACCGACCGGTTTGGTGGTAACCGGTCGCATTTTCAAATTTCAGATTTATTTTTTTTAAAAAAATGCTGAAAAAATTTCTAAAAATAGTTCATGATTTATAGAATCCAATGATGTCAAAGTTTTTCAAATTTGAGTGCGTTTAGTATATTTTTCGACCTTCATGATTTAATGGGTTTTTTTTTACTTCGGGACTTCGAAAAAAATTCTAAATGTAGTCAAATTTGAAAAATTTTGACACCATTGGAATCTATAAATCATGAAGTATTTTTAGGAATTTTTTTACCATTTTTTCCTCCGATTTTAAATTTGAAATTTTGGTTTTTTCAAACCGGCCGGTACCGGTACCAGCCCGGACCGGTATGACCGGTAACCGGCCGGTTACCGCGGCTACCGGTCGGAAAAAAAAACCCTGGTTGGAACTCATGAGCCGGTTCCACGACCGAACGGTTTTCAACCATTTTGTAGTCGTGATACTTCTCCATCACGTACAGCTCATGCCCAGCATCTGCAGCACCGAACTTGTGTTCGAGTGTAACACCCGGAAATTTTCAATCTTTGAAATAGGAATTTAATTTGATTTATTTATGCAATTGATTGAGCATTTAATATATAGAATAATATTTTTTGTGAATTAAAATAAACCCTAGGGCATAGAAACATGTTATGTTGCATACATGCCGCTGCACATATTTATTTCCTGAGATTTGATTGGATTTTGCAAGGGTTCAAAACTTAGTTTGAAAAGCCATTTGGAAAATAAATTTGAAAATAAATTGAGAAAATTAGAAAAGGGAAAACTCCCTCCCCTTCTCTGCAGGCCGAGCCGGCCCATCCCCTCTCCTCAGCCCAGGGCGCTGCCCCTCTCCTCCTTCTCCGCATGGGCCGAGCCGGCCAGGCCGAAGCCCAGCTTCAGCGTAGCCCGCCTCCCCTCCTCTCGGTCTCGCTGACACGTCAGGCCCACGGCTCAGCGTCGTCTCCCTCCTCAGGACGGAGTCCGAGCGGAGCACGAGCGCCGCCTCCAACAGAAGGCAACCGCCGGATTTTTCGGACGAGTCCATCCCGTGCATGCCTCCACTGGTCCGTAAAAGGAAGCCGCGGCCCTCTTCCCCCGCCGCTGACGCGTAGGGCCCGCTGCCCCGCGCCATCCCCTTCCTCCAGTCGGAGTCCGCGCGAGACACGAGCGCTCCCTCCTCCGGGTCGAGTCCCAACCGAGTCCAGCTCTCCTACACCTCCCTCGCGCCCCTATATAGGTCGGCCGAGCCCTGCCGTCCCTCCCCACAAGTTCCCGAGCAAGCCACGCCCTCCAATCTTGCCCTAGCCGCCGCCCCGAGCTCCGCCGTCGCCCCGAGCTCCGCCGCCGCCGCCGATTTCTCCTCGGGAAGACTTCTCCGTCGAAATTGGTTGTTCTCCAAGCTTCGCAGCAAGGTCAGGGACCTTCCCGACCCCTTCTCCCTCGGTTTTGTGCACTATAGCCATGATGCCGAGCTTCGCCGCCACCATAGTTCCGCCACCTAGCTCGCCGCAACCTCCCCGAGCTACCTCTGTGGCAACCGAAACCATAGATAGGTTTGGCTTGAGCTCCTTTTGCTTCCCGACCAGATCCCGAGGTGTGCCGAGCTTCCTAGCCCCGAAAACGCCGTCTCCGGCCATCTTGCCGGCGAGGAATCGGCCGGGCGCCGCCCGACTTCGGCGACCAGGGCCGCCCCTCTTTTTCCCCGAGCTACCTGCGCCGTCCACGGCCGATCCAACGGCTCACAGTGAGAGATACCCTTTCGCCGGCACTTTTGCAAAAGAGCCCCTGAGCTTTTTAATGTTCTAACCCGCGATCCTTTGGCGTATTTCTCAGATTACTCTTTCCTATTTAGAAAACGTGTTTCCTCGGTTTTAATTCAAAAGGCGTTTTCAATATTTACAGATTTGGCACTCAGTTTATTTCGGCCATATTTTATTCGTTTTAGCTCCGATTTGATCCGTTCAAGTCTCGTTAGATTCGTAATTTCGTAATCTACCTAATGATGCTACTGTTACTCATGTTTTCAACTTTTAAAATTCGAGATTAGATTTAATCTATTATTTTATTAAAGTAAAACTTGTTTATTTCATAACTTTCCCGTTTGAACTCCGATTTTCGTGATCTTTATATCGTTGGAATCGTAGCGAAGCGTAGATTATTTTTATACACTTTTCAATCTGTTTTTTCACTGTTGGTGTACTGTTTCTAATATAGATCTTGTTTGCTTCGTGTATGATTGCCTCGATGATTGTGTGGTGATTTTATGATCGAGTTCAGACGGTGAGCAGTACGTTGGTGATCAAGAGTACACGGAGGATCAAAGTTCTCCAGAGCACTTTGATCAAGGCAAGTATAGCATGGATCATCCTTGTTGTCTATTCACCTTAATCACCAAATTCATGATGCATGTGTCTACCTTGGCAACCCTAGTATTTATTCCTAGCTTTTGATCACTTGATCCTTGTTACGTATGAGATTGCATTTGAGTAGTGATGCTAGTGATTTGATGGGTCATGATCTTATGAACTTGAATAATTGATTATGAAATAAAGATTAAAAGATGCTTTTTAGCAACATGGACTAAGGACTTATCTGTAAGTATGACACCAGGACTTACAGCGCAACCATGGGGGCTATATGCCTCTGGCTTTAGTCAAGTAGGAAGTTACTTTCTCCCATGCTATTAATCTTGAAAGGTTCTTTGCCGAGCTGGTTGTTTTGCGGCTCCTGTCCTTGTGTGTACTGCTGCGTGTGTGTGCCACTTGGAAGGTGGGCTCTACCGCCCCTTGCCATTGCGCCCGGATTGATTAGTAACTTGTTAGAGAGCCTTTTGAAAGACTTCATAGTGAGACCCTGTTATGCACCTTGGCAGTGTAGTGTGGGCCTTGCAAACCCCGACACATGGGAATCACGACTCATGGTGAAAATGTGCAACCTCTGCAGAGTGTAAAACTGATATATCAGCCGTGCTCACGGTCATGAGCGGCCTTGGACGTCTTACAGGAATTTAACTAATTGAATATTGATTTATTTGAAGTTTCTATTGATGTTTATTCCATATTAATTATCATGTTTATATGATCATGCAAATCTTGTTCCTTGGTATATTCTATTGCTGCTACTTAATTGCTAAAATGTGATCAACTAAAAGCAATCGCTGTCAACCAGTGTCATGCCTTATTTGAGCCTCATAAACCCGTGTTATTCTTGTTGAGTACGACATGTACTTACGCTTGCTTTATTTTTCATATTTAGATAAAAATCCCGGATGGGTAACAGATGACTATGAGGATTCTTCTGAGGATTATTAGGATTATGTTCACCAGTCAACTATTCCCTGTGGATGGAGTTTCCGCGAGAGTTATATATATTCCGCTGTTATTAATGTAAAGACTCTGTGATATTACTCGTTATATATTGAATCTTGGGATGGTACTATGTAATTTGTCACTTATGTGTGTGATTGATCTCTGGGCGCACATAAGTTGGTTCATTCAATTTTATCATTAAAATTGGGTGTGACAGATTGGTATCGGAGCATAGGTTGACTGTAGGACGCAAGCCCAGATAGAGTGGACATTTTATGATGTGCTTTTCTCATCTTATTCATGCTTTCTACCTTAACCTTGATAATTGCTAATTTATGTGCTTCCCTTACCCTTATTCCATTATGAGAATTTGATTTCTCTTCTTATTCTAAGATCTATCATGCTTTCATGCTTTCTCACCTTGTTCTATTACGAAAATTTTAATGTCATTCTCATTCTACCTCTGTCTTGGTTGAAAAATTAAGAAGATGAGATATGATCGCCAAACTACCCCACAAGCATGTTGGAGAAGCCAAGCCGTAAGCATAACTATCAATGTGAGGATGAATTAGGAATTAGGAAAGGATGCCCAAAGCTCGATAAGAAGAATCAAGATAGGAGTCCACTTAGATAATAGAACGATTTAGATGTGAGTCAAGTTGAGTCGAGTCTTGTGTGCGTGTGAATTTTATGTGCTTGTTGCTTTGTGCTTATGAATTATGTGTGATTTGGTTCTTTGTAATGAGTGTTGAGAATTATGGGTAAATCTCTAATTCTCTTAATTAAAAGATTTAGGGTATAAAGATTGTTAAATAAATAGTTGGGTTGATTAAAATCTAGTTTTCTCAAAATCTGATTTTCAGACCTCTCTGCCTTCGTAATTTTGCTTAATTAATTTTGTAAATCCAGAAATTATGAAAATTTAATGGGGAATAGTAGACTTCCAACCCTTTCCACGGACTCAAGAATCACAGTAATATCTAGTATGGTTTGGGAGAAACAATTGATGCAATTTAAGATTTCTGCGCAGTATGGCAGACCGGACAGTTTCTGTTATTGTCTGTTTTTGGTTAATCTAACATCAGAATCTGGAAAAGTGGTCCACATGAAGATTGTAGAAAATTTCTCAGGCTTTCGAACAATATGGAGAATGCCTCTGTTTGATTTCTGAACCTCCAGATATGATCAGTTTACTATGCTGCTGTTATCGGATCTCACCCAGAAATTCAGATTCATGCCTTACAAGTGTTTGCATAATAGAAATTTTTTTTCCAAAACTCATTTATATGTTGAAAAACAGATAGCCGGTAACAGGAGGAATCCTAATCCACCACCACCACCACCACAACCTAGCATTCAAGATCTCATAGCGTCGCAGACGCAGCTGATGGAGACAATGATGCAGTTCATTCAAAACCAACCAGCTGTAGGACCACAACCTGCTCAACCTCAAGCTAGAGATAAGCGAGGAGAATTTTTGAAAGGTCGTCCACCTGTGTTCAACCACGCCGCCGACCCATTGGATGCTGATGATTGGCTTCGCGCCGTGGAGTGACAACTCACCATTGTGCAATGCAATGATGAAGAGAAGGTGTTGTATCCATCTGGACAGTTGCAAGGAGTTGCTCAAGACTGGTGGGATGCATTCCAGTATGGTCGCCCCAATAATGCGCCTGCTATCACCTGGCAAGAGTTTTGTGAGAACTTCAGGTCATACCATATCCCTGAAGATTTGATAGAGTTGAAGCAGGCAGAGTTTAGAGCTTTGAAGCAAGAACAAATGTCGGTGCCAGAGTACCGTGATCAGTTTGTTCATTTGTCGCGGTATGCTCCCGATGATGTTGCTAATGACAAGGACAAGCAGCGTCTCTTCCTCAAGGGACTTCACGATAGATTGCAACTCCAACTCATGACAACCACCTACCCCAATTTTCAAGAGCTGGTGAATCGCGCTATAGTGATCGACAACAAGCACAAGCAGATGGCTGATAACAAGAGGAAGAAGCAAGGACAAACCTTTACAAGAAATAACCGTTCGCGTCCCAACGCCCAGCAACGGAATTTCCAGCAGAGACACCAAGGGCCATCAAATCAATGGAACCGCAATCAGAACCAGCCTCGTTCTCAGTCTCCACCATAACAGTAGAAAACTCCTACCCAAACTCCTCAGCAAGCTACCCCTAGCAAGACCCCTAACAGGACCAATACATTTGGCACTCCCATCAAGTGCTTTGCCTGTGGAGAATTGGGACATCTCTCTTATCACTGTCCCAAGAAGGAGAACCAGCAGACTCCCCAGAGTAGCAACCAGAAGGGAAGACATCAACAATCGTCTAATCAAGGAAGTGTGAACCATGTGTCTGCGGAGACAGCTCAGGAAGCACCAGAGGTTATGATGGGTACGTTCAACGTCAACTCCATCCCCGCTACCGTTCTTTTTGATTCCGGTGCTTCGCATTCATTCATATCACAAGTGTCGGTTACCAAAGTTAGGGGTACCCAACTTCCATGCAAAAAACGCTCATTCCCAACTTGGTCTGGCCCAAGTAAGGCCAGTCGAAGCCCACGAAGGCCGCGTCTACAGAGGCCCAAATCTCCTATTCGCCCGAGCCTCCCCGGGAAAGCTCGGGCGAGCCTCACCCTCGGCGTCCAAATCGCTCGGCGCCCAAATCTCCGATTCGCCCGAGCCTCCCCAGGAGAGCTCGGGCGAGCGGCACCCTCGGCGCCCCAAATCTCCGATTCGCCCGACCCTCCTCGGGAGAGCTCGGGAGGCGGCGTCCTGGGCGCCCAAGTCTCCGATTCGCCCGAGCCTCCTCGGGAGAGCTCGGGAGAGCGGCGTCCTCGGCGCCCAAATCTCCGATTCGCCCGAGCCTCCTCGGGAGAGCTCGGGGGAGCGGCGTCCTCGGCGACCCAATTCTCCGATTCGCCCGACCCTCCTCGGGAGAGCTCGGGCGTGCAGCACCCTCGGCGCCCCAAATCTCCGATTCGCCCGAGCCTCCTCGGGAGAGCTCGGGAGAGCGGCGTCCTCGGCGCCAAAATCTCCGATTCGCCCGAGCCTCCTCGGGAGAGCTCGGGGGAGCGGCGTCCTCGGCGACCCAATTCTCCGATTCGCCCGACCCTCCTCGGGAGAGCTCGGGCGAGCCGCGTCCTCGGCGCCCAATTCTCCGATTCGCCCGACCCTCCTCGGGAGAGCTCGGGAGGCGGCGTCCTCGGCGCCCAAGTGTCCGATTCGCCCGAGCCTCCTCGGGAGAGCTCGGGAGGCGGCGTCCTCGGCGCCCAAGTCTCCGATTCGCCCGAGCCTCACCCGAAGCCTCCTCGGGAGAACTCGGGAGAGCGGCATCCACGGCGCCAAAGTCGGCATCCAAGGCACGGGTGATGTCAGCGAAGCAATCTTGGACCACAAGAAATCTCTCTGACCACTTTACAAGCACTGTCCCGTCAGGCGAGACTCTCGACGCGACTGTGCTTCGCACGCCCCTGATGGCCATACCACCTGTCGGGATTTCCCTGACAGCAGATTTGATGGGCCACTACGACCGTCCTCCACGGTATGGTCTACGGTGCGCTGCCCCGCTTCGGGAAAGGCGCCCACTGCGCCGTCCACACGAAAGGATGAGCACGCCTTCAGGATCCCGAGCCTCGGGAAACAGCGCCCCAAGATTTGATGGGCCCACTACGATCGTTCTCCACGGTATGGTCCACGGTGCGCCGCCCCGTTTCGGGAAAGACGCCCACTGCGCCGTCCACACGAAAGGATGAGCACGCCTTCAAGATCCCGAGCCTCGGGAAACAACGCCCCAAGATTTGATGGGCCCACTACGATCGTCCTCCACGGTGTGGTCCACGGTGCGCCGCCCCGTTTCGGGAAAGACGCCCACTGCGCCGTCCACACGAAAGGACGAGCACGATCCCGAGCCTCGGGAAACAGCGCCCCAAGATTTGATGGGCCCACTACGATCGTTCTCCACGGTATGGTCCACGGTGCGCCGCCCCGTTTCGGGAAAGACGCCCACTGCGCCGTCCACACGAAAGGATGAGCACGCCTTCAAGATCCCGAGCCTCGGGAAACAACGCCCCAAGATTTGATGGGCCCACTACGATCGTCCTCCACGGTGTGGTCCACGGTGCGCCGCCCCGTTTCGGGAAAGACGCCCACTGCGCCGTCCACACGAAAGGACGAGCACGATCCCGAGCCTCGGGAAACAGCGCCCCAAGGTGATTCTCCCTCTTGTCACATCGTACGGAAGGATAGCCGGCAGGTGTAAACGCACCAAAGTCGAGCGGACCACGACGGCCATATCCAGAAGACCCAGAGAGCCGACGACAAGACATGGTCAGACGACTGTTTCTACCTTGGAACTCGCGAACCAAGATAGCCATACCCATGCCCCGAAGGCACGGAGAAAAGGCAGCAGCTAGTCAAACGGAGAACGGCAACTCCTCACTATTTTAATAGGTAGCGTCGTAGCCGCCTTTGCCTCTCCCTTGCGGCTATAAAAGGGAGAGCAGAGGCCAGCTTTAGGACAGGGAGAAGAACAAACAAACGGACGGAGAAGTTCCAAGTTCTCACCCACAGCAAACGACTTGTAAACATTTAGACACTCACAAGAGACCTGGGAGCTCTTCCCTCTCTCGCCTAGCTTGTAACCCCCTACTACAAGCACCCCGGTGCAAGGCAACACGACTCTCCTCTCCACTGGACGTAGGGCTTGCTCGGCCTGAACCAGTATAATCCCTGTGTTCCCCCTTGCACACCATCCGTAGCCTCAACCGCAAATCACATATTTACTAGCCGGTGTTAGCCTCGCCAAAATTAGCACCGACAGTTGGCGCGCCAGGTAGGGGCCTTTTGCGTGTTGATCCCGGTTGCGGATGGCAGCCAGCGTCCCTGCGCTTCCTGCTGGCTCGGTGCTCAGGTTCGGGCCACTGTCCTCGGCCTCGAGATGAACCTCCGCCCAACCCGAGCCTCGGGCCATCATCACCCCGACCCCGGCCCAGCAGGTGGCTGGGAAAGGGACCCCGGCGACACCTCCACCCGTTTCAGGGAAACAGAGGGAACGCCACGCGCCGCTCCCGCCGAACTAGGCGGGGGAAGCGCATCCGCGTCAACCCGACCAATCCGGTGCCCCCCGCGCGAGACACCGCCTCTACGATCATCACCAGCGCAACGCTGGTAGCTCGAGCAGCTAAGTCACAGTTACCCTTAAGCTTCCATGCTTTGTTCATATTTGTGGTCTCGGAATCGATAAATAAGCGTTCTTCAATTATCACGAATTTTGAGATTTAAACTGAAACCTCCCTCACGTCCGAACCTCTCCAGCACTCTTGAAAAAATCCGTGAAACCCGAACAGGCAAGAGAACACCCTTAGGGCATGGCTGGCCGAGCCGCGAGACCGCCTACGCCTCCGGGCTACGGCACCTCCACTCACCACCCATCGTCCGACGGGTGACTTACGCTTCGAGGCAATTTCATGGGGTTTTTCAAGTACGGGACGAGGGGTGGACGCTTGGGGACCGACGATCTAATTTTCTCTGCGCCTTTTCGATAGCTTTTTCGAAAATTCCGCGCCGAACTCCTTTCTGCACTCTAGCAAAACTTGCGAGATCCAAAGAAGTAAAAGGACACTCTTAGGGCAGGGCTGGCCGAGCCGTGAGATCGCCTACGCCTCCGGGCTACGGCACCTCCACTCACCACCCTCCGCCCGAGGGTCAACTTGCGCTCCAGAAAGATTTCGCGAATTTTGCCTGAGTGCGAGAAGAGAGACGGGCGTTTGGGAAATTTAGTAAAAAAACGAACTCACTCGAGCCTTCTCTGAGATACCTAGCTGTGTGCGCGACAAAGTGGGAACCCCTCGGGTCGGACTGGCACAGCTCTGGCTCTGTCTACACCACCGAGGCTACGGCATCCCTAAAAATGCTAAGTCCTCAACTTTCATCACAAAGTCTGATATTTACATGGGCACTCGGCCAAGACTTATTATTCACAGGACGACAGAGGACTTCGCGCCACAAGCTCACTCCACCGTGGGAAGGACCGTTCATCGTCGCCGAGGTGCAACGCCCCGGCAAAGCTCGCGAACGAGAACGGCGAGGTCTACAGCAACGCTTGGAACATCGAACAGCTACGTCGCTTCTATCCTTAAGATTCCAAGCATTATACTATTTTGAAAATCTTGAAATCGATGAAAAGACCCGACTTCTACTCTTTTTAACATGATTTTAGATTTTCAATCCGAGCCTACACTCGGAAGTGAAATGAACCTTTATTTCACCGCACAGTAAATGCGAGGCTCGGCCTAAACTACGGAAAGACCGACCCTCCCTCGGGGGCTAGGACGGGGGGAAACCCCGGACTTTCCCGAGATCCGACAATTTTGGAAACGCAAAAATTTCAAAACTTGTCGAATTCGTTTCTCCCTAAAACACGCTTCCTTCCGGAAATCAAGCATGAACTTATAGAATTCGAAGAATGAGGGAAGCCCCAGAAGACAGAGCCGGTCGAGTCGGAGACCGCTTATGCCCCAGGGCCACAGCATCTTCCCTCGCCACTCCGTGTTCGAAGGCTAACCCGCACTCGGAAGAAAACCTATAAGATCTACGCTCGGCCAAGGGAGAAAGCTCGGGAGGAAAACACCTAAGCTTCTTTTCTAAAGGATTCTTTCTGCCAAAGCTCTTAGGACGTCGGCTGCGTCTATGCCACTAAAGCTACAACACCCGAAAAACGTCCCCCGAGGCTCGATGGCCCGGGAGCAGGATCGGCAAGAAAAAATGCCTAAGGAAAAAAGCACGAAACAAAGTGAAACAAACATTCAGCAAATATTTACATGCAAATATTTACATAAATGTTAAGGCCACGAAAGGCCATATTGTTTGTTTCCTTTCAAACCACTCCCGAAAGGTTACTTTTTACAAGGGCACTACGGCCCGCTTCTTCTTCACGGCAGGTTCAGAGGAGGGAGCTCGACCTCGGCTTGGAAGAGACCCGCCATCACCACACACGCAAACCGCCTCGACTGAGCCGAACCGTCGCGTCCGTCAGGCTTCGCGCCTCAAAAGGTCAGCCAAATCATTACAAACCGCACGCTTCGATTCCACCTACGTTTTCTCAACGAAGAAACCCCGGGCTCGGGCGCCCGTTACGTTCCCAGGGGATCGAAGACTGGCCCTCCGAGGCTCGAACAGTCGCCCCAGGGAAATCGAGTTAGGGACAGCTAGCGGATGGGTCACGAAAACGGCCAGTATCCCGACGCCCGGAACGTCACAAGGGACATCCCATGCTGTGTCCAAGTCCCAGTAGTGAGTCGGTTACGTGGAATCCCTCCGTGGGAGGCATCATGCCCTCGGGACCCGTCGAAGGGACCCAACATCCACTAACTGACCCTCGGGAAATAATTGGAGTGTGCTCAGGCCACTAGCCGACCCTTAACGAATAGGGCACGGACCTCCACTTGGACCAACCCGTTTGTAGCTCACCGGAAATGCCGACTCGTGCCCCAGCGGGGAAGTCGAGCAAGACCAAACCTTCCTCTTCCCGAAAAAAGAGCGTGAAGGTCGAATTAAAAAAGACAGGGAGGAACCCGATCGATCTCCGATACGAAAACGAAGGCTCGGAAACTTGCCCTGCACCTTGGAAAGACCACCGAATGATCTCCCAACACGGTGGGAGGCTCGGGGGCTCCGCTTCCAAGGAAACAACCCACCTAAATAAATCAAAAAACACCCGAGGACTAACAAACACGATTCTAAGCCTTTGAAGGGATATATCATCCCTCCAAAGCCTCGGGGGCTACACCCGGCGGGTGCGCTCGCGCGCACCCCCCGGAAAAACAACCCACACTTTATCTTTTTTGACAGGAAGAACCGGCGTGAACCTGTGGAGGAGTGCCTTCACTCCGCCACAGGCTCGGGGGCTACTGTCGGTTACCAAAGTTAGGGGTACCCAACTTCCATGCAAAAAACGCTCATTCCCAACTTGGTCTGGCCCAAGTAAGGCCAGTCGAAGCCCACGAAGGCCGCGTCTACAGAGGCCCAAATCTCCTATTCGCCCGAGCCTCCCCGGGAAAGCTCGGGCGAGCCTCACCCTCGGCGTCCAAATCGCTCGGCGCCCAAATCTCCGATTCGCCCGAGCCTCCCCAGGAGAGCTCGGGCGAGCGGCACCCTCGGCGCCCCAAATCTCCGATTCGCCCGACCCTCCTCGGGAGAGCTCGGGAGGCGGCGTCCTGGGCGCCCAAGTCTCCGATTCGCCCGAGCCTCCTCGGGAGAGCTCGGGAGAGCGGCGTCCTCGGCGCCCAAATCTCCGATTCGCCCGAGCCTCCTCGGGAGAGCTCGGGGGAGCGGCGTCCTCGGCGACCCAATTCTCCGATTCGCCCGACCCTCCTCGGGAGAGCTCGGGCGTGCAGCACCCTCGGCGCCCCAAATCTCCGATTCGCCCGAGCCTCCTCGGGAGAGCTCGGGAGAGCGGCGTCCTCGGCGCCAAAATCTCCGATTCGCCCGAGCCTCCTCGGGAGAGCTCGGGGGAGCGGCGTCCTCGGCGACCCAATTCTCCGATTCGCCCGACCCTCCTCGGGAGAGCTCGGGCGAGCCGCGTCCTCGGCGCCCAATTCTCCGATTCGCCCGACCCTCCTCGGGAGAGCTCGGGAGGCGGCGTCCTCGGCGCCCAAGTGTCCGATTCGCCCGAGCCTCCTCGGGAGAGCTCGGGAGGCGGCGTCCTCGGCGCCCAAGTCTCCGATTCGCCCGAGCCTCACCCGAAGCCTCCTCGGGAGAACTCGGGAGAGCGGCATCCACGGCGCCAAAGTCGGCATCCAAGGCACGGGTGATGTCAGCGAAGCAATCTTGGACCACAAGAAATCTCTCTGACCACTTTACAAGCACTGTCCCGTCAGGCGAGACTCTCGACGCGACTGTGCTTCGCACGCCCCTGATGGCCATACCACCTGTCGGGATTTCCCTGACAGCAGATTTGATGGGCCACTACGACCGTCCTCCACGGTATGGTCTACGGTGCGCTGCCCCGCTTCGGGAAAGGCGCCCACTGCGCCGTCCACACGAAAGGATGAGCACGCCTTCAGGATCCCGAGCCTCGGGAAACAGCGCCCCAAGATTTGATGGGCCCACTACGATCGTTCTCCACGGTATGGTCCACGGTGCGCCGCCCCGTTTCGGGAAAGACGCCCACTGCGCCGTCCACACGAAAGGATGAGCACGCCTTCAAGATCCCGAGCCTCGGGAAACAACGCCCCAAGATTTGATGGGCCCACTACGATCGTCCTCCACGGTGTGGTCCACGGTGCGCCGCCCCGTTTCGGGAAAGACGCCCACTGCGCCGTCCACACGAAAGGACGAGCACGATCCCGAGCCTCGGGAAACAGCGCCCCAAGATTTGATGGGCCCACTACGATCGTTCTCCACGGTATGGTCCACGGTGCGCCGCCCCGTTTCGGGAAAGACGCCCACTGCGCCGTCCACACGAAAGGATGAGCACGCCTTCAAGATCCCGAGCCTCGGGAAACAACGCCCCAAGATTTGATGGGCCCACTACGATCGTCCTCCACGGTGTGGTCCACGGTGCGCCGCCCCGTTTCGGGAAAGACGCCCACTGCGCCGTCCACACGAAAGGACGAGCACGATCCCGAGCCTCGGGAAACAGCGCCCCAAGGTGATTCTCCCTCTTGTCACATCGTACGGAAGGATAGCCGGCAGGTGTAAACGCACCAAAGTCGAGCGGACCACGACGGCCATATCCAGAAGACCCAGAGAGCCGACGACAAGACATGGTCAGACGACTGTTTCTACCTTGGAACTCGCGAACCAAGATAGCCATACCCATGCCCCGAAGGCACGGAGAAAAGGCAGCAGCTAGTCAAACGGAGAACGGCAACTCCTCACTATTTTAATAGGTAGCGTCGTAGCCGCCTTTGCCTCTCCCTTGCGGCTATAAAAGGGAGAGCAGAGGCCAGCTTTAGGACAGGGAGAAGAACAAACAAACGGACGGAGAAGTTCCAAGTTCTCACCCACAGCAAACGACTTGTAAACATTTAGACACTCACAAGAGACCTGGGAGCTCTTCCCTCTCTCGCCTAGCTTGTAACCCCCTACTACAAGCACCCCGGTGCAAGGCAACACGACTCTCCTCTCCACTGGACGTAGGGCTTGCTCGGCCTGAACCAGTATAATCCCTGTGTTCCCCCTTGCACACCATCCGTAGCCTCAACCGCAAATCACATATTTACTAGCCGGTGTTAGCCTCGCCAAAATTAGCACCGACAACAAGGTTTTGTTAGGATACACGGTATACCACTATTAGCCCTACAAAACCCATTATTGGTAAATTCACCCGGTGGGGCTATGCAAGCTCAATATTATTGTCCTTCAGTTAGCATTACTTTAATGGGGGTAGACTTTAAAGTGAACCCTACGGTAATAAGAACAACTGGAATAGATGTTATATTGGGTCTGGATTGGATGAAGCAGCACAAGGCAGTTATTCAGTGTGAGGAAAAGGTCGTTGTGTTAACTACGTCCAAAGGAGATAAAATCAGTGTTGACGTAGTTATGCAACCACCACCAGTAGCGACAGTTAACCAGATTCGAGAGGAATACCCAATTAAAATATTAGAAACCACAGAGCGATTCAGAAGGAGAGAAATTATAAAGTTATGCAAGGTACAGTGGAATCGGTCTTCAGAAAACGAGGGAACATGGGAAAAAGAAGAAGAATTAAGGAAGTTATATCCCCATCTTTTTGAGTAAGCACTAACTAATCTCGAGGACGAAATTATTTTTAAGGGGGGGAGAATTGTAACACCCGGAAATTTTCAATCTTTGAAATAGGAATTTAATTTGATTTATTTATGCAATTGATTGAGCATTTAATATATAGAATAATATTTTTTGTGAATTAAAATAAACCCTAGGGCATAGAAACATGTTATATTGCATACATGCCGCTGCACATATTTATTTCCTGAGATTTGATTGGATTTTGCAAGGGTTCAAAACTTAGTTTGAAAAGCCATTTGGAAAAGAAATTTGAAAATGAATTGAGAAAATTAGAAAAGGGAAAACTCCCTCCCCTTCTCTGCAGGCCGAGCCGGCCCATCCCCTCTCCTCAGCCCAGGGCGCTGCCCCTCTCCTCCTTCTCCGCATGGGCCGAGCCGGCCAGGCCGAAGCCCAGCTTCAGCGTAGCCCGCCTCCCCTCCTCTCGGTCTCGCTGACACGTCAGGCCCACGGCTCAGCGTCGTCTCCCTCCTCAGGACGGAGTCCGAGCGGAGCACGAGCGCCGCCTCCAACAGAAGGCAACCGCCGGATTTTTCGGACGAGTCCATCCCGTGCATGCCTCCACTGGTCCGTAAAAGGAAGCCGCGACCCTCTTCCCCCGCCGCTGACGCGTAGGGCCTGCTGCCCCGCGCCATCCCCTTCCTCCAGTCGGAGTCCGCGCGAGACACGAGCGCTCCCTCCTCCGGGTCGAGTCCCAACCGAGTCCAGCTCTCCTACACCTCCCTCGCGCCCCTATATAGGTCGGCCGAGCCCTGCCGTCCCTCCCCACAAGTTCCCGAGCAAGCCACGCCCTCCAATCTTGCCCTAGCCGCCGCCCCGAGCTCCGCCGTCGCCCCGAGCTCCGCCGCCGCCGCCGATTTCTCCTCGGGAAGACTTCTCCGTCGAAATTGGTTGTTCTCCAAGCTTCGCAGCAAGGTCAGGGACCTTCCCGACCCCTTCTCCCTCGGTTTTGTGCACTATAGCCATGATGCCGAGCTTCGCCGCCACCATAGTTCCGCCACCTAGCTCGCCGCAACCTCCCCGAGCTACCTCTGTGGCAACCGAAACCATAGATAGGTTTGGCTTGAGCTCCTCTTGCTTCCCGACCAGATGCCGAGGTGTGCCGAGCTTCCTAGCCCCGAAAACGCCGTCTCCGGCCATCTTGCCGGCGAGGAATCGGCCGGGCGCCGCCCGACTCCGGCGACCAGGGCCGCCCCTCTTTTTCCCCGAGCTACCTGCGCCGTCCACGGCCGATCCAACGGCTCACAGTGAGAGATACCCTTTCGCCGGCACTTTTGCAAAAGAGCCCCTGAGCTTTTTAATGTTCTAACCCGCGATCCTTTGGCGTATTTCTCAGATTACTCTTTCCTATTTAGAAAACGTGTTTCCTCGGTTTTAATTCAAAAGGCGTTTTCAATATTTACAGATTTGGCACTCAGTTTATTTTGGCCATATTTTATTCGTTTTAGCTCCGATTTGATCCGTTCAAGTCTCGTTAGATTCGTAATTTCGTAATCTACCTAATGATGCTACTGTTACTCATGTTTTCAACTTTTAAAATTCGAGATTAGATTTAATCTATTATTTTATTAAAGTAAAACTTGTTTATTTCATAACTTTCCCGTTTAAACTCCGATTTTCGTGATCTTTATATCGTTGGAATCGTAGCGAAGCGTAGATTATTTTTATACACTTTTCAATCTGTTTTTCCACTGTTGGTGTACTGTTTCTAATATAGATCTTGTTTGCTTCGTGTATGATTGCCTCGATGATTGTGTGGTGATTTTATGATCGAGTTCAGACGGTGAGCAGTACGTTGGTGATCAAGAGTACACGGAGGATCCAAGTTCTCCAGAGCACTTTGATCAAGGCAAGTATAGCATGGACCATCCTTGTTGCCTATTCACCTTAATCACCAAATTCATGATGCATGTGTCTACCTTGGCAACCTTAGTATTTATTCCTACCTTTTGATCACTTGATCCTTGTTACATATGAGATTGCATTTGAGTAGTGATGCTAGTGATTTGATGGGTCATGATCTTATGAACTTGAATAATTGATTATGAAATAAAGATTAAAAGATGCTTTTTAGCAACATGGACTAAGGACTTATCTGTAAGTATGACACCGGGACTTACAGCGCAACCATGGGGGCTATATGCCTCTGGCTTTAGTCAAGTAGGAAGTTACTTTCTACCATGCTATTAATCTTCAAAGGTTCCTTGCCGAGCTGGTTGTTTTGCGGCTCCTGTCCTTGTGTGTACTGTTGCGTGTGTGTGCCACTTGGAAGGAGGGCTCTACCGCCCCTTGCCATTGCGCCCGGATTGATTAGTAACTTGTTAGAGAGCCTTTTGAAAGACTTCATAATGAGACCCTGTTATGCACCTTGGCAGTGTAGTGTGGGCCTTGCAAACCCCGACACATGGGAATCACGACTCATGGTGAAAGTGTGCAACCTCTGCAGAGTGTAAAACTGATATATCAGCCGTGCTCACGGTCATGAGCGGCCTTGAACGTCTTACAGGAATTTAACTAATTGAATATTGATTTATTTGAAGTTTCTATTGATGTTTATTCCATATTAATTATCATGTTTATATGATCATGCAAATCTTGTTCCTTGGTATATTCTATTGCTGCTACTTAATTGCTAAAATGTGATCAACTAAAAGCAATCGCTGTCAACCAGTGTCATGCCTTATTTGAGCCTCATAAACCCGTGTTATTCTTGTTGAGTACGACATGTACTTACGCTTGCTTTATTTTTCATATTTGGATAAAAATCCCGGATGGGTAACAGATGACTATGAGGATTCTTCTGAGGATTATTAGGATTGTGTTCACCAGTCAACTATTCCCTGTGGATTGAAGTTTCCGCGAGAGTTATATATATTCCGCTGTTATTAATGTAAAGACTCTGTGATATTACTCGTTATATATTGAACCTTGTGATGGTACTATGTAATTTGTCACTTATGTGTGTGATTGATCTCTGGGTGCACATAAGTTGGTTCATTCAATTTTATCCTTAAAATTGGGTGTGACAGATTGGTATCGGAGCATAGGTTGACTGTAGGACGCAAGCCTAGATAGAGTGGACATCTTATGATGTGCTTTTCTCATCTTATTCATGCTTTCTACCTTAACCTTGAGCCGAAGTGTGATATAGTCACAAGTGAGAGTGTGGTGCAGTGGTAGAGTGGGGTACGCACGGGAGACAGGTTGCGGGTTCGAATCCTACCGGTCGTGTAGCATGCGAATTTTGCGAAAAAATACCGCGACTTACGACTTTTAGCATCATCATCGTCAAGATATAAAAAAGCGTTGTTCCCGATCCTGTCTTGTCACACCATGGATGCACAATAATACAAGGTCTATAATACCCGTTCGGTCTTGTCACACCATGGATGCACTATGGAGTATTCAGTTTAGACACGGGATATCTTATGGGAACAAGATTGAACTAAATCACACAATAATATAATACCCGTTCGGTCAAATAAAAAATTTCGGTCACGTTGCTATATGTTACTTCTTTCTTGCCTACGGCTGATGGATCAAACTCCAGTTAGACTTCTTGCCGAGTCTTAGGGCTTGTTTTGATGGATTAGTACTTGTTTTTTTTACTTGTTAGTTACTCCCTCAGTCCATTTGAAGATTAAATTATAAGAAACGTGTCGGTCAAACTGTGTCAAATTTGACTAAGTTTATAGCAAAAACATTTATATTTACGTTTCAAAATAAATTTATTATAAAAATATATTTTATAACCGATCTAACTGTACTTATTTTGTGTCATAAAAGTCAGTAGAGGTGTTTCTCAGAGAGAGAGCAATACATGTAGTATACCGAGTAGCAATACTGTGTGTGGATTTCGACGACAAGAGACAAAATATTAAAGATGATATTATTTATTTATATGTCTTGTGTGTTTGTGCATGTACGACGATTTAACGCCCAACGCTTGGTGGCTATTTTTAGGCGGGTCACTTAAGTAAGCGCCACTAAAAATCGATTTCTAGAGACGGTTCCTTAAGTGATCGTCCGTAGGAATAATCTGAATTTTTTTTGAGATTTTCAAATGCCCTTGTATGAAAAAACTGTCTAAATAAAAGTTGTAGATCCCGAAAAGTTATGAAACTTTGTAGTTTCAAATTTTTTCATTTGAAATCATCTTGTTGATGTAAATTACGGTCAAAGTTTAAAATTTGAAATTTGACTTTTTAATAAAAGCCTCGGATGGAGAAACACTCTACATTAAAGTTGTAGATCTTAAAAAGTTACTCAACTTTGTAGTTGGACAACTTTTTAATTTAAATTCATTTAGTGCCTCAAACAATTATTTAGTCTCGATTTGTTATAATACGTGGGGAGTTAAAATAGGATATAGTCACAAGTGAGAGTGTAGTGCAGTGATAGAGAGGGGTACGTGCGAGAGACAGGTTGCGGGTTCGAATCCCGCCTGCCGCGTAGTGCGCGAATTTTATGCGAAAAAAAGTCGTGTCTCGCTTGTTTTGGGTTCTTGTGCCGTCGCCATTTTGGAGACAGCTAGGCCAGCCATGATGGGAAGCTGATGGTGAGCGTTGGGTAGGTTTACCTGTGACACGACATGCCTGCGGCGGTCCGAACATGACATTGCAGTAGTAGTACGACTAGTAGTACTCAGCTTACTGCATCAATATAAATGGCCATCGATCGTCGGATTGGATATTCCAAAACCTTCCCTAGGCTGTGTTTAGTTGACAAAAAATTAGGGAAAAAATATACTGTAGCACTTTCGTTTGTATTTGACAACTTTTGTCTAATCATGGTCTAAGTAGACTTAAAAGATTCATCTCAAGATAGACAGGCAAAAAGTACAAACATGCAATAGATGCTACTTCATTTAGTGCTTCATACAAACAAAAAGTACAATCGATATAATGTAGAGAGAAGGAAAATTTTCAAACTAAAAACTAAACGGAGCCTTACTTGATTTTCCAGCTAGCTAGCTAGCTGCCGCTTCCGCTGCCGCCGCCGCCGCATCCACGAAACGCGCGAGCAATGGAGCCGATTCGGCGGCAGCGGGTCCTCGCGCCGCGGGCCGTGCTGCTGCTCGCGCTACTGCAGCTCGCTGCTGGTGCACCGACACATGGAGACCATTTCCGGCAGCCACCAGTCCATGTCCCAGCTCCAAGGAAATGGATGAAAGGTACATGCATGGTAGACCTAGGAGTACTTCTGTTGAAGTCAGACCATAATAATAATGCATGCGCTGATTCCATGATCATGATGGGGCGCGCATCATCTGCTTTCTTCTTCTTCTTCTTTTTTTTTTTACTTTGCTTAACCTGTGCTTTATTTAATATATTGTACTAGGAACGAGAACGGCGGCGGCGGCGCCGCCGCCCTTCTGCGGATCAGCTGCAGGGTCGTGTGAAGAGGAGAAGAAGCTGCGGGAAGCATTCCTCGCTGAGGTGAAAGCCCAGGGTTACCATGATGCTCACTGCAGATCCGAGCTGAAGGCTGCATTCGGTTGAGGGTATAAGCGCTTATAAGCGTTTATTTTTCAGCACTTCAGCAGTATTTTTCTCCCACAAGATTTGAGCACTTCTACAGCACTTCAGCGCTTATCTACAGCACTTCAGCTTCACCGAACACAGCCGAAGACGTTCATCTGCGCGGTAAGCCTATACAGGAAGGAACGAACACCGAACACAGCCGAAGGCGTTCATCTGCGCGGTAAGCCTATACAGGCTGGAACTTCGTTCCTTCATTAAAAAAAGCCTGCCACCGCCATGCATGGCTCTCCCTCTCCAACGTACCTGTCCTGCTTGCTGTTGCGCGAGCCTTGCACGAATAAAAAATTCATCGCCCTAAATAATGCATGTCTCGGCCAGAAAAAAAAAAACAGAATTTGGAAACATGATAATAATAAATCCCATCACTTCAGATATACTTGTAGCCTATTCAACCATCAAAATAGAATATAGAAACATGATAATAAATTCCTAGGCATGCATCGTCCTGTCTGCAACTGTCTATTAGTATAGTAATTAAATGAACGAATGTCAAATTCAACTAATCTCCGATCGATAAGTCCATATCATCATGTTCGGGGTGGTGCTACAGTTTTTCCCGACCGTTGCTTTGGAGACAATAATTCGGGACGAGTAATTGCGTGTTCCACCAGTTTGAAAGCAAAGTTCTAACCACAAAAAACGGTCAAACATAGCTGATACTAGTATTATCCAGGAGGACGTACAGCTACTTCCTCCGTTTCAATTTATGAATCGCTTGATTTTTTTACCCTAAATTTAACCACTCGTCTTATTGTAAAATATCAATTTTTTTGTTATGCCCTGTTTTATTAATAAAAGTTCTTCAAGAATAAGTTAAATTTCACTCTTTTTGCGTAAATTTTTTGAATAAGACGAGTGATCAAACTTAGGGTTAAAAAAGTCAAACGACCTATAAATTGGGACGGATTAAGTAATTGATAAATTAGCTGTTGGTCCACCTATTAGCTACTATTATCTGATTTGGTCCAACTAGTGACATAGTTGTTATTTTAAGTTCCCACTAACAATTATCTAGTATATTATCTATATTTGTTTGGAGATAATTATTAGCACATACTGTATATATAGCTACTATCTATATATAGAGAAGCAAACAAGACCTTAGATGTATAGCCTATAAAAGGCCACATAACAGCCCAAGTTGATATTGAGCTTTATTTATTACCGTCTTCATCTCCCATATCAGATGCCCGGTATAAGCGTCTGCATAGTACGTAAGTGGCAAATAGTCCCGAGTTGTTCCTAGACAAAACATTAAATAGAGTTCGGAAGAAGTGATTTATTCCAAAAACCAAAAAAAAGAATATAAAGATGATGGACTAACTTATTCTTCAAACAAAACAACATGTTAGCCTGTACAGTTTCCTTGACAAATTTACCAAAGAAAGATTAACATAGAACGCCTAAGGACTTTGTTGTATATATATGCAGGTTTGCCTGGATTCAGCTCCGGCGGCTGAGCCATTCCCATTCAGCAACACAACCGCGACCATAGCCAACAAATCGTCACTTCCTCTACCATGCGCCGCCGCGTCTGTCTCCATCCATGACCTCACGTCGCCTAGCACCGAACCTCCCAAGCCGGAGTGCCTACATGCTGATGACAGCAAAGCTCCGACGTCGACGAAACCCAAGTGGCTCATCGCTCTCGTATCTGCCCTGGCAACGCTGTTTGGTGGCCTCATCGCCTACATGATTCGCAAGGCAACACTCGAGTGCTGCAACGATAACCAGTGCTGCAGCAACATCAAGTGCTGCCTATGACTGTTTGTTTAGATGCACCTCTAAAATCTAAAACCTCCGTCACATCGAATAGTTAGATACATATATGGGCATTAAATGTAGACGATTCTTTTGCATGTTTGCATAGTTTGTATGTAAATGGTGAGATGGATTTTTTTTGCCTATTTAATTAGATCATGATTGGATATTTATTGCAAAAGTTACCACGCGCTCTAAAATCCAAAACTCCAAAAGTTTTGGTATCTAAACGGCTGCTATGTACAGGACCCAACTTTGTTATGTCCACAAAAGTAATATTATTGTACTCAAATATACTATATTACTAGTAAAAGTGCTCGGCGTTGCAACGGAAGAGTATCAAAATAAAATTTTCGTCAACTCAACAGTTAATGACCGTGCGTTGTAGCTGAAAAGTGTCAAAATAAATTTTTCGTTAACTCAATCGGTTTCGTAACCAATCTAGAAAAAATAATTACTATACGTGTTTGACTTACGTATCAACATCTCTTTGCCAAAAAACCAAGAAAGATATGAGTTTTTGTAGCGGAATGTCTCTTATTTTATTTGTATCTCACTTGATTGTCGTCCTTCACTTTACCATATGGTACTAATGTCAACTGGGCAGACAAAACTAAACCGGACTAAGTACACGTCTTATTAAGATTTAAACATGGCCCATTAAAAATATATAAACCTTCTAAGTCTAACCGTACAAACTATTATATGAGTAGTTATTTTATTAAATTAGATTGGTTCGGCCCAATCTCAAATCAAACCAGACCTAAAAATAGATTTAGCAACAGACACTAAGGCCTGTGGTGGGTTGAGTGGAGTGAACCGGTAGTTGGATAGGGTGGACGAAAAAAAAACATAAAAAAATATTGATATAGATATAAATATAAATATAAATATAGACTAGTACAAGCCAAGTGATGGTTTAAACCATTGCAGCATTGTGAACAGTATCCGACCCGGAAATTTGGGCAAACTGCTCATGAAATCCAATCCAACAAAATAACTAGGACAAAACTATCGAAAAAGTGTCTTAATTACATTGGAGAGAGATGAAGATTGTTCTTGCTTGTTATTTCTATTGGCCTCCATCCATATTGACTTCCGCAACTAGTAGCTTTTGACTGTTGACTTCCCGACCACATGACTATCCTCTTTTCTCCTTGTAACACCAAAAAAGTATCCATACTCTGACCAGTCTTCTGAGAGCATATAAATCACTCTTCAGTTTCCAAAAAAACTCCAAAAAGCAAAATAAGAAATCATATCCAGAACACCATGTATTATATTGCTTAACTCGTAGCTCGCTTGGGATTCTATAGAGCCAACAAAATCAAACCCGGAAATCTTTGAAAGCATAGCCCAGTAATTTCTTAGCTTCCACACACTCAATAATAATAGATGATTGGTCGTTTCTTTCCCATAACAAAATAAAAGGAGCCATCTTCTAATTTCTTCTCTTTTTACTAATATATAAGGCTCTCGCTATCAATGCTTTATTCCTATATATAACAGTCATAAGAAACAGTGAACATATTGAATAGCCCTAATGTTAACCACTTTTGTAGGTGGGCCATGATGAGTAAATGCCATTACAATTAAATTGCAATGTCAAAGAATCTTCATCATCGGTGAAGACTAGCTTGTCGTTGGTGCGAGTTCATATAGACGTCCATCCACATCTTAGCCTAACATGCATCGACTCTTCTCCAAAGCATACAAAGCTGTTCTCCAGCCTAGAATTCTGCTACTTTTCCAAATAAGCCCGATACGATGCCCCATCGCCATCCGACGACGACAGGACGCGGGGCTAGACCTGCACGCACCTGCACGCACGCAAAACTATCCCGGTCCCCCGTTTACGAAACCTACATACGTAGTACCCCCCCCAGCCGCTCGCGCCGCCACGCGACCCGGCCCGGCGCACGTCGCGTCAAAAGGCCCTGCGCGTCTTGCCGCCCGGCCGGATTTCCTTCCCTGGGCCAATTTTTCAACGGCTAGAAGAAACGAATCTACTCCCTCCCTCCCTTAAATAGTATCACCGTTGATGTGCGTACCACAAGCTTAACTCGATTTGTAGAAAATATGTACAACATTTGTATCCCTAAATAAATTGATTAAAAAACTACATTAAAAGATCTTTCTAATGATATTGTTGACGCAAAATCTGGCCAACACACTGCAAGAACAGAAGCATCCGGTCGCGCAGGGAGCGAAACCGAGCAGCGCAGCGAAGTGCGCAAAACCCGGCCTAGCCGGGGTGTAAACCCGGCCTAGCCTGGTTTCCGGCCTAGCCGGGTTGCAAACCCGGCCCAGCCTGGTTTCCGGCCTGGCCGGTTTCAGGAACCGGCTGAGCTGCCTTCCTCCGGTTGCGCCAGGGAAGGTGTAGGTCGAGGTATTTGGTCGTCGGGACGACCGTCTTCAGCAGCAGAGGACGTTTTGTTGACGAAGATGCGCCCGTCCTTCGCCGGAAACTCCCGAACACCCCTCGGGAAGACCCGTCGGAGAGATGCACGCGGAGGTTGCCCTAGGGATCCGCGGAGGCCGCCTAGAGCGCCAACTAAACTCGCGGAGAGTCGAGCCGAACAGCAAGATAGAGAGGTAAACCACCGAAAAGTCTACATAGTAGATGTATTTTGACGATTGGATGGCTAAGATCTCAATCGGCCATGATCCTCCATATATATAGAGGGGGGTGGTCTTATCCCAGTAGGAAACACGTATTTAGGCAAGTCTTCAAGTTTTCAACGTCCAAAAACTATCAAAAACCGATTAGATCTATTAATCGGCTCGGACTCTGCCAAACCCGGCCAAGCCGGGTTTCACGGGGGTCGTGGATGCGCCACGTGGCCTGACTGAAGGAGGCCGGCATAGGGGCCAAACCCGGCCTAGCCTGATTGCAAACCCGGCTTGGCCGGTTTCGTCGCCATGTCCAATTTTGAGTGCAAACATATGCCCTCCTGTTTTTAGGTGAATCTCTGCATATGAACCTGAAAACACAAGCAAAACCAAACAGCGACGATACTTAACCCAACGGCTGTTTAGCATCTATGGACGATGTATACATCGGCCATTTGTTCTAAGGGCGATACATGTACCGGCCATTGTTTGGAGAGCACTTAGGCTTCTTACCAAACACCTGGAAAGTATTTTCTCAAATACCACCCATTAATTACTCTTGTGAGACTTTCACCTTGCAACGTCTCTAGCATATAAGAGTTTTCGAATATGATTTTGATTCTTTCATAAGGACCTCACCAAACATTTGAACAATAAATCGTCGGCGGTTCTCCAATGAAACTCATCATTATGCAATGTGGATTTAAATGCTCTTCGCCGATTGCTCTTACCGGCTTTAGCTCTGAGATCCCGCAAAAATTTCAATAGGGGAGTCCTCCAATCATCCAAATCAGTCTAACCATTAATTTGACAATTTTCTGGCCGATTTGGGCTGAGCTCGCAAAAGTCGGCCTAGCCGGCTTCTGCACCCGGCCTAGCCGGATCCTTACCAAAACCGGCCTAACCGGCTTCACCACCCGGCCTAGCCGGGTTTGCCCCAGAACCAGCCTGGCCGACTTATGAACCCGGCTAGGCCGGTTTCCACGTGCACGCATAGGAAACATCAAAAACAGATTACATCGGCTTAATTTGTTTACGCCCACCGACGTCAAAGCCTGATGCTCACTGAGCTAACATGTCGCTACCAATAAGGAATAATCAAAACTCCAACATGTCACACTCCACATATTGCAATATGGACAAACCGAATGAAGGAACTTCATTTTCGGCTTAAAATGATGATATTAATGTATTTTAATCGGCTTGATATCTCAAACAGCATCGTTGTGAGAACCAATGATTATGCCAACATCTTGGCCTTATTTTTAAGCCGATTAATCATATTGCCATATCCATGAATAAAATCCAAAACAAATGTAATGTGCCCCCCGAGCCATAAAGCTATCAAAACAAATTTTATGAGGGCACTTCTAATAGCACGATGGTTGTAAGCATACACCGGCTATGTTCTATGCTAAGGACGATAACAAAGCATCGGCCACATGTATCCATCCACAAAGTATGCATAGCCGAAACAACATACTTCAACTCTTGATATAGGAAGTCATTAATATGCATAATGACTTAGCAACTCTCCATAATATAATGACCCATATCAAGAATGAGAATAAGGAGTTGATGGATAATCCTGCATACCTAGGAATGAATACCACATAGACATAGGCAGAGAATACGGATAATACCAATAATTTCGGTGACTTGGTGCAACTCTCCAATTTGGCAACCGTTTGTTGATCTTTCTTTTTTTCTTGGTCTTCGTTGCACCACTTGCTTGAGCATCGTCCTTCTGATTTTTGAATACGTCCTTTAGACACCCACGCCAAGCCCTTTTCTTTCAACTCCTCTGCACTAAGTCTTTGCAACTTCTTTTCTTGCCACTTTGGTAAACCGATTGAGCATATCGGCTTTATTTTTATATCGGATAGTGGCAGATCTCCCTCGATTTTGGACACTCTTGCCCACTTTTGTTCAGATTTGGCATCTAGATTGTCAATACATGATGCTCTCATGTCTTTGCCATCAATAGCCGAATTCTTCAACGATGTAATCGGCTTTTCAATAATTGAATTTAGATCTGAACTTTTGTCCTTTCGTCCATCATACTTCACGCGGTAAACCTGTTTTACCACCTTCTTCTTTAATTGAGCTCCAGGCCAATTCGAGTCAAATCGGTCTTTATACGATGATGATCTATTTGAATGTCTTGGAGCTGCATATACTTCATGTTGCGGTCCGAAATATGATGGAACATGTGCTCCTTGATCAAACCAGCCCCAAGATGAATAAGGATAGGAACATGTGGGCTGCGGTCCATATGCCATGGGAATCGACTGCTCAAAAAGAGAATACGTTGCCATTGTGCGAAATCTATCTCCTTGCCGATTCGGCTCTTGAGATTTGTGCTTTGGAGGTAATCTTGATGTTTGAGCCTTCTTCAGTCGATTAGCGATGTTTGCTTCACCCATCTTCTCATATTGAGCTAGAAGGGCTTCGAAGCTAAGCTTCGGCCTTCTATTCCTTTGTTTGCCACAACCTTTACCTCCATGAGTATTTTCTTTCTCCCCAACTTCTCCTGCGTCCCTAGCACTCGAAACAACAGAAGGAACAACAGCGGGGACCAACTCCGCCGAAACAGAATCAGCAGAGGTGCCGGCAGGAGGGACCTCGAAACCCGGCCTAGCCACCCTAAACCCGGCCTGGCCGGTTTCTGGGAAACCCGGCTGGGCCGGCTTTGACCCGGCCTGGCCGGGTTCTGCGCCCTGTGCAGCAGATATCTCCGGGAGCTCCTCTACTCCAGCGATCTCTTCTCGGGGCTGTATAAAGCACGCTGGATCACTCCTCTTTCCCTTTTGCCCCCCAGTGTCCTCTAAATTTGTGATAACTTCACTGCCCTTTATAATATTTTTGATTAAGAATTCTTGGACAGTGACATTGTCTCCACTTGGGGGGCTCCACATCTCTCGCTTTGACATTTGAGCAATGAGCTTTAGATGAATCGGTCAACACAAGCCAATTCAACGCCTGTTTGCCATCAAGACCAATTGAATCCAATTGGCCCATTTGTTGAGCTTCAAAAAATCTCAATCGTCCTTTACCAATAGACGATTGGATCACTCGACAAAACACTTTGCAATTATGAGCAAACGAATTATAGCACTTGCAATATGTAAGCTCTTCTAAATTATGAATAGACGACAAAGCATTGTGATCAATAATTCTAATAAAGTTATTCTTAAGCAAGATATCCAAAATATGATCACAAAAAATAAAGTCAAAGGTGCACTTTGAGTTATTTAACCGATTATTTTGTGGAATCGGTCTCAAAGCTGGGCAAACGAAAGAATTAGATTTGACATCAATCCTTTCAGCCACACCTTTGCAATGGCTCTTAAGAAGCTTTAGTTTTGATAAACAATTACTACCGGCCTTGCCATATGACACAACGTATTAGCCAATAGAATCTGAATTTATTTTATCATCAACAAATAAAATGCCATTCTCAACCAGTCTTTTGAGACTATTAAAAAGAATATCTCTAATTGATGTAGGAATTGAGATAACATGACCAGATTGGAATTCGAGCAAATTATTTGTGTTTACCTTGTTGATCATGTCGGAGAAGTAGATATCCTTGATTTGAACAATGTTGCTTTTCATCTCCATAGAACGATCAACAATAGGTACCGAACCATCCGAGGACGCTTCGGAAGCCGCAAGCATCGGAAAAGTCGGTTCAGTAGCCAGAGAACCGACTTGGGCATCAGCAAGCGCGTGAGTGGCATGGGTGGCCGACAAAGCCACTAAACCCGGCCTAGCCGGGTTGAACCCGGCTTGGCCGGTTTTCAGGCCACACGGCCCAGCCGCCTCTGACCCGGCTCGGCCGGGTCCTGCGGCCTGCGCAGAACTGACTCCGCAGTGTTCGGCTTTAATAGCCGATAACTCCGAATCAATTCTCTCTTGAGCCGATAACTCGATAGCAAACGGCTCTTTCACATTGGTCTTTTCAAAATAATCATGGAACTGCTCTTTTAACTCAGACCATGAATAAATAGAATTTTTAGGTAAAGATGTAAACCATGCAAAGGCAGCCCCGGTGAAAGACAAAGGGAAATTTCGTATTCTCATGTAACCTTTTTCAGCTTTGTCACCCAACCACAAAAGATATAAATTAAGATGTGCCATAATAGATTCACTATCTTTACCACTAAATTTAAATAAATAAGGCCTAACCCAGTTATCAGGATTCTCGTATAAATCGTATTGCAATAGGTATGGCCTATGGTATTTGGGGATCTTCCATTTAGAGGATCCACATGGGTTCATAGCATTGGGTAACTCCTCGTCGATTCGGCTAGAGCTAGAAGCAACATATGAAGCCGAATCATGAGTGTTGCAATTTACCCATCTTTCATCGATTTGGCCTGAGCTAGGAGCATCATACGAGGCCGAATCATGAGAATCACCATTACAATACCTTGCTGAATTTTCATTAATTCGGCACGAGTTAAAGGTAACATATGAGGCCGAATCCCGAAAAGAAGCATTGGCATGTGGTGCTGAATTTTGAGAATAATTGGCTAAATAATTACCATTGTCACAACCAATTTTTTCATCCATCGGCACTTCTTGTGGCGGAACCACATGTTGTGAACTTATAGCCGATGAATATGGATTTATATGTTGCGTGTTGCTAGAAGCATCAAAAGTCAAAGAACTAGCAGTTGACAACGGCTTTTGATCATAATATCCAAAATCATGATGCGTACGATGAAGAGCATTATCAAAAGCATTAGCCGATGCACCATGTCCACTACTATTATGATTAGCAACACCAACATGGGAGTTCATGGAGCTTGCAACATAATTACTAGAATCATAATATTCATTTGCACGTTGTACCTTTGTATCGCATTTAGCCTCCTCGGAATTCCTGGATGGAGCAGCAATTGTATCTCTGAAGTTAGGTTCGCGGAATTGGATCACCTTGTTGTCCTGAATCTTGTAGCAGCTCTCTAAGAAAGCCCTGATGATGGCGTCCTTCCGGGATTGCAGCTCTTGACGAAGATCATCGGGGAGTTCATCAACTAAGTACTTCATGATTTGGAATTTGACCGCCTTGCTAAATTTTCCAATAACAAGTGCAAGCAAGATCACAAGGGGTCAAAAACCAGATGCAATCGGCCTTGTGGGCCTGATGCAACGATATTTGGCGATCACAAGAAGACACATTAGCGAGTAATAAGGCTAGGTCAAGGAAGATTCGGCTACAAAGTAGAGCCGAAGCAAATCGTTCCCCAGCGGAGTCGCCAAAAAGTATGTTGACGCAGAATTTGGCCAATACACTGCAAGAACAGAAGCACCCGGTCGCGCAGGGAGCGAAACCGAGCAGCGCAGCGAAGTGCGCAAAACCCGGCCTAGCCGGGGTGTAAACCCGGCCTAGCCTGGTTTCCGGCCTAGCCGGGTTGCAAACCCGGCCCAGCCTGGTTTTCGGCCTGGCCGGTTTCAGGAACCGGCTGAGCCGCCTTCCTCCGGTTGCGCCAGGGAAGGTGTAGGTCGAGGTATTTGGTCGTCGGGACGACCGTCTTCAGCAGCAGAGGACATTTTGTTGACGAAGATGCGCCCGTCCTTCGCCGAAAACTCCCGAACACCCCTCGGGAAGACCCGTCGGAGAGGTGCACGCGGAGGTTGCCCTAGGGATCCGCGGAGGCCGCCTAGAGCGCCGACTAAACTCGCGGAGAGTCGAGCCAAACAGCAAGATAGAGAGGTAAACCACCGAAAAGTCTACATAGTAGATGTATTTTGACGATTGGATGGCTAAGATCTCAATCGGCCATGATCCTCCATATATATAGAGGGGGGTGGTCTTATCCCAGTAGGAAACACGTATTTAGGCAAGTCTCCAAGTTTTTCACATCCAAAAACTACCAAAAACCGATTAGATTTATTAATCGGCTCGGACTCTGCCAAACCCGGCCAAGCCGGGTCCAAACCCGGCCAAGCCGGGTTTCACGGGGGTCGTGGATGCGCCACGTGGCCTGACTGAAGGAGGCCGGCATAGGGGCCAAACCCGGCCTAGCCTGGTTGCAAACCCGGCTTGGCCGGTTTCGTCGCCATGTCCAATTTTGAGTGCAAACAGATACTAATTATGTAACATAAAAACTAATAAATTTTAATATATATTTAGTCAATGTTATTTCTCGGGAAACGAAAACGACACTTTTTTAGGGACGAAGGGAGTATTATTCTAGCGTACTAGTGCTCACGTTGTAGCGGCGGCTGCCATCAGGACAGCGGCAAAGGGAATTAGGTGAGCTCAAAAAAATAAAGATCAATCTAGAACATGCAAATTTGCAGGACAACTTTATGCTAAGTAGATTAAAAAAAACTGATCTACGAGTTGATGAATCCAACAGGGATCAAGAACAGCATACCGTCGTTGATGAGTAGTGGTAGAGCGTGCTGAGAACATGTTAAGAAACGGCGCTGTTGCGGATCTCTGATTCGGTTCCCCTTCCCTCCCGTGCGCAGCAGATGAGGCGACGCTCGTATCCCTTTCGAATTGCACACCAGATGAACACAAAAGAGAGCAAATATTGGTGGAACTTGTTTCTCCTATTCATTATAGATGTGTACAGGTTCCTTTATATAGTCTTCACCCTTTAGGGATATATTTGATTTTTTTTCACAAGGTCGGCCAATAAAGGGGCCTTCCGGTGCCAACGCTGGGGATCGAACCCAGGTCGTCGGCTTAGGGGCTGGCTCAAGGAACCACTCGGGCTTACCAGTGAGCCCATAAATATCTCTTAGGGTTATAGTCTCCTAACACAGTTAACAGGTTTGCAAACCAACTCCACCCCATCTTTCTATCCCCTCTCGCATCTCGTGAGCTGAAGGATGCTGCATTCAAGAATTCATATTCTGGTTGATTTGGCCGATACACTCGCCAGCAAGCAGTCATCCCGAGGGTTTCAGACTTGAGGGTAAACCTGGTAATTGTCCATGATCCAGACCATAACCAAACCGCACTAGTCCTCACGTTTGCCTCCAAATCCCCAATCCACCCCACCCCACTCGTTCCTCCCCTAAAACAAGTCCACACCGAACTGCAGCGTTCTTGAACCCAGACGAGACAAATCCACGGTCTAAATCCAGGATTCGAACCGATGGTGACCTCGCCCACCAAACCGACGGAGAGGATTACGCGAGCAGGTAGGAGAGATAGCGACAAAGGGGAGCCTAGGCAGGGAGTGCGCTAGCGCCGTGGAGGTCTTGAGGCTGGCGCCGGGCAAGGCAGCACGAGCCTCTGCTCTGTCTGGGCATGCGCCGCCAGCCCGCCATTCGTGCCGCGCCCGGCGGCTTCGATGACCCCATGTTCCCGAGCGTGGCCGAGACAAGCACGGATGTCCATGCGCATCCTCCCACCTGTGCACGCTACTGCGCAGCGCGGAGCGAGAGCGAGAGCGAGCAGCCGACGAGTGCCATGCGTTCTCTCTTCTCTGCTTCGTTTCTAGCTGTTGACATCATCATGACGCCATGCTACGTCACCGCGCGGGTTTGTGGGTTTGGAGCCCCGAATCAGGTTAGGGCTGGGACAGGTTTGGAATCTCCCCTGTGAACCACCGTCAGGACCTAGAAAGCACAGTCGCACCCATATTCTCCTTCTCCGCTCTTTTGTCTCCTCCGTCCACCTCTCCTATTCCCTTTTTGAAAGGACCTACGATGCCGCCTAGAGGAGGGTGAATAGGCGTTTCTGAAAATTTACACTTTCAAATGCGGAAACGATTAGAACCGAAGTTTCTAAGTACGTTTCTAATTACTTAGAAACTCCTCACAAAGAAACAAACTCCCCCAAAGGAATAAACAGAGTATATAAACTGAATATGAAACACTTAGGAGCCTAAAACCTGCACCACAAAGGATTAGAACAAATGGCACAAAATTCCGCACAGAGAGCTAATACCGGACGCGTCCAATATTAATACCGGATGTGTCCAGTATGCACGGGTGAAAGCCCATGTTTGGTTTTGGGTAATTGATGAAACCTAGTTTGCTAACGATTGCTCTAAGTGTTTCATGAGAATTGATTAGAAAATGGCAAGATGGAGCAAAGGACCGGGTCGGTGGAAGTCACAAGTGAAGGGCAATTACGGCGTCCATGAAAATGGTGTAAGTCCATCAACAAAGGAGAAAGCCCTATTGACGGCATCCATGCAAATGGTATAAGTCCATCATCATAGGTGTCCACAAGGTCCATCAAGAGATGAGAAGGAAGTTGATAAGAAACCAGGAGCTCAAGACAAAGGTACAATCAATAGGAGCTCTTTTGGTTTTTGTGATCAAGACTCCATAGAGGGAGTGATCACATTTAGGATAGATAGCCGTACTATCAAGAGGGGCGAAATCGTTGATGAAATACGGTTATCAAGTGCCACTAGGTGTTCATGATCATTGCATATGCATATAGATGCTAGTGACACTAACTTGACCCGTGGAAAACTCTTTGAAAAGGCTAACACACGTGCACCGAAGTGAGAGACACTTTGGAGTGTTAGTGACTTAAGAAACGGGGTGAAGTTCAAGGGTTAGAGAGGGTTTGGTCCTCTCTTCCTCCTGCCGAGCTTGCGAGGCAGGATTCGGCGAATTTCGGAAACGTTACAATAGAAAAACTAGCGTCGGACCGTATTGTCACAGAGCGTCGGACCATTAGCCTCAGTCCGACGGCTAACACTGCTGAGAGCGTCGGACGCTCAGTTTCGGAGCGTCGGACTATTGTCCGAAGCGTCCGACGGTGCAGAGCGACGAAGAGGTAACACGTGGCGAGCTCTGAGAGCGTCGGACTCTCGGCGTTAGTCCGACGGTGAGCGTCGGACCATCGTCCGACGGTTTTCAGGGCTCGGGGAGCTCTCTGGAAACGTCGGACGGCCGCGTTCGTTAGTCCGACGGCTCCGTCTGACTGAGTCCGACGGTGGTCGGCTGAGGGCGTCGGACCGGTTGGTTTAGTCCGACGTTCGTCCGTCCGACGGTCGTTTTGGCGCGAGGAAATAGCCGTTGTGATCCAACGTTCGACTTCAAACGGCTAGTGACACGTGGCGTTCATCCGAGGCGTCGGACCGTGCGGATTAGTCCGACGCTCTGGCCGTCGGACAGTCCGACGGTACGCAGTGAACTCTAAACGGCTAGTTCTTTGTGTGTGGCTTATAAATAGCGACTTGGCCGGTTTGGGGAGTAGCTCTTGGCACTCCTAAACATCATAACATACTTGTGAGCCTTCCCACTCCACTCTCACTCATCCTACTTGATTGTGATCATCATTTGGTGAGTTTGGAGAGCATCAAGTGCATTGCATTGATAGAGATCATCTAGAGGCACTTGTTAGTGGTGATTCGCAGCGGTTTCTCTTGTTACTCTTGGAGTTTGCCGACTCCTAGACGGCTTGGAGCTGCGAGGATTGTTGAGGGGAGTTGGTGATTGTCTCCGCCTCCGATCGGTGAAGTTGTGAGGGGTTCTTGAGCCTATCCCCGCGGGAGATCGCGAAAGGCATCTTTAGTGGATTGCTTGTAGCTTGGTGGATCCCCATCTTGTGTTGGTTGTGCGGCACCCTTGAGAAGGGTTTGGCGGGTGATGCCAATTAGCGCGTGAACCTCCAAGTGGGTGTATCGCTACAACGAGGACTAGCTTGCCGGCAAGCAAGTGAACCTCGGTAAAAAATCTTGTGTCATCTCTCTACCGAGGATTTCCCTTATATGTGATTGATTGGTTATATTGGACTTCATATCTTCTCTTC
The DNA here is from genome assembly GCA_038502445.1 of Eremochloa ophiuroides. NCBI lineage: Eukaryota > Viridiplantae > Streptophyta > Magnoliopsida > Poales > Poaceae > Eremochloa > Eremochloa ophiuroides. The sequence continues at coordinate 1,613,501 of JAHLJS010000005.1, forward strand.
ACCGGCGGTATTGAAATCACCTTTACTCTTTACATTTGTGTACTTCTCTCTTGTGTAGCTTGATTAGTTAGTTGCTCACTTAAGAGTAGTGTGAAGTAGTAACATAGCCTTTGAGTGTGAACTAGAGATCATAGTGTAGTATACTTGTCTAGGTGGCTTGCATAGTGTAGTTTAGAGCTAGTGCTTTGCAAAGCTTGCTACTGTTACTAATCGGCTTGTTAAGTGTTGTTTGTAGATTTTTATAGGCTATTCACCCCCCCTCTAGCCATTTAGGACCTTTCAACGGGCTGTACAGTTTTGCTCCAAAACTCTTGCTGCTCTTCTCCAATCTCTCTCACAGTCCCCTGGTGATGTATATATGCCTGTATAACCTGCACAGCAACTTGCACAACGGAGACAATCACAAATATTAAAGGAATGCAAAGTGAGACACAATATTTATTTTACCGAAGTTCGGCACCCCCTCGGGTCCTACTCTCCGTTGAGCCGGCTGCGAGCAACCACAAGGGTTAGCTCTAGAGGACACCACAGGTCAACTCTAGCCGCGGTCTATTTCACCCGTTATGCTCCTTCAACTAGGTGATCTCTTTTGCGGAGAGATCGAACCGTTACAAACTTTCCGAGGCACACCACAAGTTCTTGGGTGCTCTCCAGCGACGCCTAACCGTCTAGGACCGAAGAGTCCAAGAGTAACAAATGTGAACCACGAGATGGACGATTTGCACAAGTGCTCAAGTGATGGCTTGCTCTCTATTTTGAATTCTCTCTAAACTCACAAATGGATTTGGCACTTTAGGATCAATCACTCACTTAGAGAGGGTTAGAGAGTGTTGCTAGAGCTCAGAGAAGGTCAGGGAAGTCAGTAGTTTCGGCAGCCTCCAAAGGTGGAGGCTTGGGGCCTTTTATAAGCCACTCCCCGAAACTAGCCGTTAACTAGCCGTTGGAATACCGGACGCGTCCGGTATGCATACCGGACACGTCCGGTATTGCCCCAACGGTCACCTGTCAGAACTCAGATCTCCCTTGGATACCAAGTGCTGCCGGTACTACCGTTCTTAGGGTCGGTACTACCGCTTGAAAACCGGTACTGTCGGATTAAAATCCGGTACTACCGAAATATATTTTCTGAAACCCGAGAGCAGCGAGTTGGCTGGGAGGAGATTCGGCGCCAAGTGCCAGCGGTACTACCGATACAGAGTCGGTACTACCGGCACGTCGGAACTTCCAGCCAACACCGGAACTTTTGACAAACAAACAACATGAGAGTTAGGGAAAACTCTGCTGAAACTGCCAATACCGGACGCGTCCGGTATGCTCAGCCTGAGAGCTCTCAACTAGTTGAAGCGCCCTACCTCTCTCATATCTCACATGGGTTGGTTTGAGCACTTATGTATCACCATCTATCATCATGATGCATCCCTCTTAATAGTACGGCTTTCCTATCAACTCAAATTTAAATGTAAAACGAATTTAAACCTTGTAGTTGATCTTCAAGTGAATCAAGCCGTTTTTCTTCAACCTTGTAACAATGGGATGTCGTGAGTGATTTTAAAATTCATCTTGAGCAAAAACCATCTTGAGCATGTAACTTGATTGCAACATTTTATTTGTGAGATGATTTCAATGCATCGAGTTACTTTGATTGCTTCTTCTCGAATAAGCAAATTTGATTCTCCACCACGTCATGTCCTTCATGCTTGATTAGTCCATCGACTAAATGCAAGTACTTCTCTTCTTCACCCTAGTTAGATTCTTCGACCGCCAAGCCCTTACTTGCCCTTCACCTTTGCTTAGTACCTCAAAGACTTTTGCTTGTTATCTTCACCAACTCAAGCACTTTAGTCACAACTACTTTTGAATCATCCATTCAAATGTGTTGTCATCTTCACTTTGATTGTTTTGATTCCAAGTGAATCATTGATACCTCATAATAAATGAGCCTTTACTATAACCTCATTTTTATTGTTGTCTTGTGTTTGAGTTTGATTGAAACATACAACAATCCATCATTTTGGCTTTCAACAATATTTCAAGCACATATGAGATATACAATTCCATGTTTCACACTTAGCACACGGGTTAGTTCTTTAATCAACATTGTCATCAATTCATCCAAAACCCACCAAAGGGTTAGATGCACTTTCACTTTTCTTTGCCGTAGGAGCAACCACACCCGCACCAGCATGACGCACCACGCCGCGCCCTACACGCCCCGTGGCCCATAGCGGCCTTCACCCATTCCTCGTGTGGTCGCCTCTCCCGCCTCGCCCACCTCCTTCCTTTCTCTGCATCCTAGCCCCGCTCGACAATCACCTCCTCCACATGGCCGCCGACGACGGCCGTGATTCCTCACCTCCGTGCCCCCCCCCCCCACACACACACTAAAGGCCACCTACTCCATGCCCCTCGCACCAACGGCCACCTCCTCCACACCTCCAGCGGAGCGGCGTAAGTACCTGCTTCAAGCGTGGCGGCATCGAGCGCGATGGGCGGCCTCGAGCGTCATCCTCCGGATCCAGTGCCGAGCTCCTCGGGGGCGAGCGTGCCAACCTTCTCCACACCTCCTTCAGATTCGGCATCAATCTCCTCGAATTTTTTTAGCCTACTTACTTGGAACATGATTGGACACAGATTGCAAAAGTTAGCATGTGTGCTACAGTAGTCCAAATATAGACGAAAAATTTTTACACGGGCCTGCCCTGACCGTAAAATCTTTACACCCATCATATGAGTGTGTTAAATATAGACGGAAAAAAACAACTAATTACACATATTGCTTGTAAATTGTGAGACGCATCTTTTAAGCCATTAATCCCTGATTTGACAATGTTGTACTAGAGTAAATATTTACTAATAATGGATTAAGTGGGTTTAATAAATTCGTTTCGTAGTTTAGAAGCGAGCTATATAATTAATTTTTTTTATTACTATTTGAAAAAACTCTTCGACATCTAGAAAACATTCAATATGACAAGCAAGGTTTGTACGGATCTAAACACCACGTGAGTCGAGTTTTTATATGCCTATCTATCATCGTGTGCTGCCGTCGACGGAGCGAGGAGAGGTGGGGTCGACGACGCAGGTGGCGAGGCGGACGGAGAGGTCGTAGGGGAAGGAGTTGGCGTACTCGAAGGAGACGGTGTCGCCGGCGAGCAGTGGGCGGCCGTCGTTGAGGAGGCAGTCGTCATGGGCGATGCGCCTGAACTTGCTCGGGTCCACCAGGCTGACGGAGCTGAACCAGCCGCAGCGCACGTGGATGCCCGCGATGGCGCAGTCGTCGTCGCCGCCGTCGCCGTAGCCCAGGCACTGGTTGATGACGTCCACCTTGTACGCCGGCACCCCGCCCGGCAGCGACGTCGCGTGGCCCTGGTAGATGGCGATGTCCTCCGCGCCCGCGCACCCCTCGTCCATCCGCACGGGACGGAGGATCTTGCGGGGCAGTGGAGCTGGCGGTGGCGCCGGGACGCGGGCGGCGAGGGAAGCCGAAGCAAGCAGCACGGCCAACCAGCAGGCCGATGCCACCATCGCCTTCAAGCCGGTCGACGACGACGCCCTCATCCTTGGAGGCTTTGGTGGTCGCCGGTAACGACGTCGACGTGTTCTTCGCAGCGGCGCCGAGGTTTGCGGCGGCGGAGCTGCTGCTGTTGCGCGCCGCGCCCTGTACGTGACGCTGGGTTATATATAGACTGCTCTATCTCTTCTCTGACAACTAATCCATCTTCTCCGCGTCACCGCTCCCCTCATCCTCAATCACCGCAAATCAGCCGCGTCCCTGCGCCCCCAATCGGCGCCACTTCCTCTCTCCCTCTGTGTGTGTGTTTCCATCCATATCCCCCGCTTCAATTCGAATTCGTCTCCCGCCACGCAGGCACCCCCGCTTTGTGAAAGGAACATGTTAGGATGCTGCCATTCTCAAAACTAGAAGCAACCAGTAGAGTCCAGGTCGGTGTTCCTCTAAATTCTGTCCATACTCCGTCCTGCCTACTAGTCATTTGGTGGATTAATTGTTGAGTGTTCAGAATGGTTCATGAAACGTTGGATTTTCTAGGATACTAACCTCCATCATCACCAGCCACCCCCCCCTCCACCGACCGTGAAGACCCCGACGCCGGCAGCAGGAGTACTGCGATCGATGCACCCAGTGGCGGGTCCAGATAGGCCCGGGACTACCCTAGAATTTGGCCCAAAAATTTTTTAGTACTTCGCGCAGCCCACCAAATGGGCCCAATACAGAGCGCCGCATCCCTTCTCTCGTCACGGGCGGCCAGGCGCATGAGGCAGGGCAGCGCTGCGTCGCCGTGACCCACGGGACGCAGTCCGGGCGCCACCGCCACCATGCCCAGGCGCCCAGGCGCTGCCGCTCCATCCGCATCCGGCCAGGCGGCCATCCCACCGGGCGCAGACCACCGGCCACAGCTTCCGCGCCCAGGCAGCCATCCCACCGGGCGCTCCCTCCCTTTGCACTGCTCGGCTGCTCCCCCTGGGCGGCATCTAGCGGACCAGAGCACCAGGCGCTCCACTCCGCCGGGCGGCGGTCGGCCAGCCATCTGGCACCCCATCCCGCCGGCGGCCGAGGCTCGAGGCCTCCGCTCCACTGCTGCTCAGCTGCTCGGCTGTCTGTCAGTCTGTGAGTTCTCTTCACTGCTTTTTCTCTCAAATAGTTTAGGGATTTATGCAATTAAGCCTTAGGATTTTGATTTTGGATATTGGATTGGACTGTAAAGGCTTAGGGATTTTAGATCTATCATCTGTGAGCTTAGAATTGAATGAAATTTGCTCTGATTTTTCAAGAATTTAAGGCATGAAGAAATCAAATATAGCATTTCTTTTTCAGAAGCATGAGGCAAAAAAAATTGCAACTCAGACTGCTCCACCAAGAGCTTGAGAATCGGTTTGATGAGGTTAGTAGGGAGTTGCTTATTTGTATGTCAGCATTGAGTCCCTCCAATTCATTTGCCTCATTTGATGCTCAGAAAATCCTTAAGCTTGCAACTTTTTATCCTAAAGATTTTTCAAGTTCTGAGTTGAGGACACTTGAAATTCAACTTGGCACATATATTGAAGATGTGAAGATGGATGGCAGATTTGAAGGACTGAACACCCTCGGTGAGCTCTCTAACAAGCTTGTTGACACTAAGAAACATGAATTTTATGGTTTGGTGTACTTAGTCCTTAAATTGGCATTGATCTTACCGGTGGCGACGGCAAGTGTTGAAAGAGTATTCTCTGCCTTGTGTTTAGTGAAGAATAAGGTGAGAAATAGTATGAGTAACAGATTATTAAATGATTGTTTGGTTATCTTTATTGAGCGTGATATATTCTCCACTGTAAGCGAGGATGACATAGTTGATGCTTTCATGGCAATGAGAAAGCGCAAAGTAAGAGTCTTGAACTAGAAGTATCAAACTTGTCCTGTAGTCTCTTATTTATGTAAGACCTTATTTATGTAAGACATCATCTTATTTGTGCAAGTTTTGAACCTATTTATGTAAGTGTCAAGCCTTTTATTTGTATTGTCACAATTTGGTTAATTTATAGCTATTTTATCGAACTTTTTCTTTGAATTTTTTTTATTGCGGATGAAAAAAATTTTAGGACTACCCTTGTTTCAAATCCTGGGTCCGTCACTGGATGCACCAAGGCTGCTTCGACGACGAGTTGCCTTGGCCGCGACCCTGACCCCACAAGCCGACCTCCTCCTCTTTGCTGTGAACGTTCAAAACTGAGGTGTGTCGTATATTATTCGATCTATGCCTTGAGTCTTTATTTGTTGCCTTTTGTCTCACAGCTTGGGCTTGGCCATGTTTCCTGTACATTGACCATGATTCATAGAAATTCCATGGATGTTTGCCTCCATTCAACCTCAAATGTGAATGTTCTGTGTTGCTTTTCCGAAATAACCATCCAATCTAGGCCAACTACCCTATCGCGTTAGTGCCAAACAACAGTCCGTGAAGCTTTTAGGACCTTCTAAACATTTGCTATAGTATAGAGGTCTGCAAATCTCTCTACCTCTACTCCAAAAAATATTTGTCTCAGGTACGTGCACCAACAAAGGTAATTGTTCTTGAATTGTCGACAACCTGAAGAAATTTAATTGGATTCTTTAAGGTTTTGGCCACCTTACAAAATCAGATTATCACCTGTCAAAAACAGAAAAAAAAAACTGTATGCATCTATTGGTTCCACAAAGATGCCTGAAGATGAACCTGACATCCACTACAACACGGCTCATAGTACAAGGCGTTTAAAAATGCCTCCAAAAGTAGCTAAAATGCCTTCAAAGACCTTTTTAGGCATACTTAATAATGCCTGTGATAAACTGGACGTTAAAAGTCTTTTGTAGCGTTTTTCTAGAACGCCTTTTAACATCAATCTATAGAGGCGTTTTCTGATGGCCTAAAATACATTTTAGAGGCGTTTTTTACGAGGCCTTCAAATATCAATCGAGGTGCTATTAAAAAATGCCTCCAAAATCAAGCTGTCTAAGCAGAACTGCTAACAATATAAATTCGACACAATACATTGGAGAATGAACCAACAAGAGCACACGTTAACAATGTACATCCAAACATTTTAATCTTTTAGACATACAGAGTTATATTCGTAACCAAACATGATCAATAAGATAAAAAAATTAACAAAATATCCATCTTCAAATGATATTCCTCAGCCCTGAAGCTTCTTCCTCCCTTTAAGAGAGAGAAAAAGCTTGAGATGTTCAAGTCACAGTAGTGTAAATCAAACTGACAAGTCCTCCTGCTTGAAGCCAAACATGTCCCAATGAGTGAAGTAGTGTGCTAATGCATTACAGTTAGAGAATGACTTCAAAACTAGAAAGTGAAACCAAACTGATTTTCAAGATGTAGCTTAGAGATCTGCAGCAGATGAGCATGATTCTTCACCGCAAAACAATTTCGCATGACGTAAGAACGATAAGGAATCAGGAGCTATTAGATGTACCTTATTGGGTTCCTTTTCTCTGAATCATCGACCATGTCATTTGACCAAAGCAGAAGAGCGAAAAGTGATATTTGAGTTAGATATTTTCTTACTAGGTGGGTGCCTCACAAGAATCAACTTGACAACCAATATACAGGAATCCCTTCTAGGAAGTTGGAAGAATAATTTAGCCCCACGATCAATGCATGATATTCAGCAGCATTGTTGGTCATAATACCCAAACCCTCATGTAGCAGAGCAATCTTCAGTAGAGAGGTTTACACAATAAACAGCTAGGCATGCTAATTGAAGAAAAGATAAAACAGCTAAGCTAAGACTAGTGTACATACCACCGATCCATCTAATTGGTGAATTATGACCCCAGCACCTGATTTGCGAGTATTTCCTTATAAATCCGTGAAGGGACATCACAAATATACATGCAGACCAAGTAGCAACACAACCACCTGAGATGTAACTTCCAAAAGATCAGCTTAACACCCAAGTTGTGTTAGATAAGGTAAGGCCCTGAGAATTAAGGGAAGTTGCAACGCGACGCTGAGATAGAAACTACTACAAAGTATAAAAATGACACTAGTTTCATGGTGATAATGTGAAATGTGTGCCTAGAAATGCAATAATTGGTTCAAGAAAAAAAAAAGTAGACCATAGGAATTAATCTGTAGCGGAAAACACTGGCAAGTGACAGAGACAGAGCATTGCATTCTTTCAATCAGCATATATGATACATGTTCTACTATATGAGAGGCCATACTGATTACTAACTATTTGACCTGAAAGACCTGATTTGCTTATTTGATCTGGCTTCCACAAGACATTTAGTCCATTTACATTAGATGTGAACACTTACACCTTGAAGTGGGGGTAAAGTAAGTGAAATTGGAAGGAGTGAGGACAGAAATGTCCAGCCAGAATGAAACAGAATAAAGCATCAAATTGTATTTTCCTTACGACGAGTGGGCATTAACTAGACAAGTTTGAATAGTATGATCTTTGTTCTCTCGGCAGCACTTATCTCCTTGTTCTCTCCTTTCATTATCAGCCTTAAAAGGCACTTATCAGTTTGCAAATACGAAATCCGGATTGTAGTATTGGTTTTCGTATCACTCCTTTTAGGAAGCCCATTGAAGTAGGGAAGGGGGTGATTGATCTTTTTTGAATCAGGCCTTACTGGCCAAGTGGTGGTATAAGCTTCATTGCGGGATAAGTTCATTGTGTTATTACAGGTAGTATTGCTCTCAAAGCTCGGAAGGGAAGGAAAGGTAAGGTCAGAGCAAGCTTATTTACTAAGATCCTAGCGAGTGGATTTATGAACGAGCCATTCATTTCATTTAAGTAGAACAGCCTGTATGTTCAGTCTGCAATATTCTGTATGTTCAGTCTGTATGATATCATATAGGATCTGTATGTTCTATATGTTCTATTTTCCACACATGACCTGCTAACTGATATCCACCCACCCTTTAGCTGTTTTGGTTCTCAGGGAAGCACACAGTTGCACCTACTTTTCTCTATAGTTTGGACCAAACGGCACAAAGCAATCTGGTAGACCCTTCTAGAGCCAGTGCACTAACAATAGAAGAGTGCAAATTTATGCTTTTTCTGAACCTAATAACTCTGATTTGCTGCCGATAAGGATCTGCATGACTGAATCATGATGCACACTTTTAACAGAGATTTCACAACCATTAATGTTATTTTTTTCATTTATTCAGGTTGTGAAAGTGCAATCAAGCTCTACTATGGGTTTTAGTAGTGATGATCACTGAATTGAATTAGAGAACTAATGAGATTTATAGAGATGACAAGTAGGGAATGACTATTGAAGGATGTTATACAACACAAGGGAGCCCCCAATTTCATATGATGGATGTCACCGACTCAAAGGAGTTCTAATTCATTTTCATTTTTATTTTTTTCGCAAACATGCCCAACTGGATATGTGTTTCATTAAGTAGAGGATAGAGTTGCCCTGTTAGTGATTCCCTTCCGAATTTGAGTTTAGAAAAAGCCGTACTATCAAGGGGAGGCCCTAGGACACTTGTCAAAGTGTTAAACCAAGTTCTCATAGTTTCATCAGAACATCCTCATGCCCTCACCAAAACAGCCAGACAAACTGCACTTCAATTCAGCTGTTTTTGGCGGGGCGGCAGTGCCGCCCTTAAATGACTATTGGAACCCAAGGGTATAAATACCCATTCTCCAGCTCTTCAACGGTTACTTCTTTTTCCTCACTCACTCTGCTCGACCCAGAATAGAAAAAGAAGGGTATCTCTCTCTCTCTCTCCAACAATCAAACCTTGAGAGAAGAGACATCAAACTTTGATTAGGGAGCAGATCTACTGATTCCTAAAGTTTGAGAGCATTTTGTTCATATTTGGCCGGAGCCCTAGGGTTTCTTACTCTTGGAGCTTTGCTCTTAGCCGGATAGGCGTCGCCCTAGAACTTGCCAACTCGTGTGTGACAGTCTAGGGAGGTTTGTAACATGTGTGGAAGCTAAGAAATGACCCCTCAATGAAATGAAAAAAAGGGTGCCAAACTGATACTTTGGTTAGCTAAAAAAATATAGGTAGATGGCCGGTAGATAATGGATAAAGAAGGAAAGACAACATACAAGCAAAAATATGGTGAATGGGCGTGGCGCTAAAAAGTGGATGGCCGGAAGATAATGGATAAAGCAGGAAAGACAACATACAAGCAAAAATGGTGAGTGGCCCTAAAAGGTGGATCTGCAGTATTAATTAAGAAAATAAAATGATGAAACAAACAGAAAAATGTTAGATGGGAAGGCAAAACAAGCAAACAAAATAAAAGAATTACCTGCACGAAAATCAAGTAGATTGGGGAAAGGACGATAATGAAACCGGTTGTTGTGCCGTACAATAATTCAACAGATAACATTAGATGCGAAAGGAAACAAGCAAACAAAAAAAGGAATTACTGGACCGAAATCAAGTAGATTAGGGAATGGATAGTGAATCCAGAAGTTGTGTCATACAATCATTCCCAAATCCTGGTGAAATTGAAAAATTGGACTGGAACTGGGACAAGACAACTAACGCCTGGATCTGGTAGTGGATCTGCGGTATTACGAAAACCAAAATGAAAAATAAGAACATTAGTTCAGAGGGCAATAATGCAGAAAGCAAGAACACAATGGAGAATCGAAATTACAAGCGCACAACTAGAGTTAAACAATGTTCATCTCTCTCAAGACAAAGACAAGTGTAGCTATATATGGGGTTCTTCATTCTATACTTCGAGCAAAGCTTACTATTGACTGTTAGGGTCTATAACAGTTTCTCCAGTTTATAAATGGTTATGGGAGTCGGATTGTCTACCTAGAAGGAAGGTATTCTTTTGGCTTGTCCTCAAAGATAGATTGAGCACTAGACAGATTCTGAGACGAAGAAACATGGACTTACAATCCTATAATCGTGTCCTCTGTCACTTGAATGTGGAAGAATCTCTTCTCCACCTCTTCTTGGAATGCCCTTTTGCAATGAGTTGCTGGAATTTGCTGGGCGTGGCCCATCTAAAACAGAATGAAATTTGCAGCAGTGTTATTTTGTTCAAATCTCACTTACAGAAGCCTTTCTTCTTTGAGATCATTAATTGCTGCTATGTTCTGGGCTATTTGGACTGCGAGGAATGATGTTTTTTTTTCGAGATCGTGACTTCACGCGTTTTTCATTAAGAAGAAGAGCCGAAGGAACGGCAAAGTAACCGACACAAAGGATTCGTAAGTAATCCATGCATTACCAACAAGATCCACAACACAAAACAAAACGCAAGAAAACAGAGAGGGAGGGGGGGGGGGACCCTCCACCTGACAACCTCAGCTAACTGAACCTATTACAATAAGACTCAACACGAAGGTAGCCAGTAGTGAAGTGAAGCCGTAGATGAAACCATCCAAGCTACGACCTTAGCGGCAAAGTATCCATTAAGGGAGCTGGTAGCATAAATTAGCTACGACCTTAGCGGCAAAGTATCCGCCAAGGGAGCCGGTTCCTCTACCTTGGCAGCGAAGTATCCGCCGAGGGAGCATGTTCCACAACTCAGCTACGACCTCGGCGGCAAAGTATCCGCCGAGGGAGTAGGTTCCTAACCATAGCTACGACCTCGACGGCAAAGTATCCGCCGAGGGAGCTGGTTCCACAACCCAGCTACGACCTCAGCGGCAAAGTATCCGTCGAGGGAGCCGTTACCACAACACTGGCGGCAAAGCATCCGCCCAAACACAAGACCATCAACACGGCAAAGTATCCGCGGATGGGACCAACACGCTCCCAGCTGCAAAGCATCTGCCAAAGGGGGCCTTAGCGACGACTACGGCTACAACATCCACCAGTTGGACAAACCAAAGTGAGGAGGAAAGGAAGTACAAATAGGTTCAGCACAGCAGCCATGACGACCTACGGGAGGGGCGACGGCAGTAGGAGATTCTTCAGCAACGCCTTTAAGAAGGGAGCGACGTCCAAGACTTCATCGTCTCTGGCCTTAGAGACTCCTAAGACAGGGCTTTCACCCAGAATCCGACGGTGAAGGGGCTGGGTTTAGAAATGACGCCCCCAAGAGGGTGAATGGCGCCAAGGCGTCACCGTCATTCGCCCGGTGAATCCGGACTGAGCTTTCGCTTAGAACCCAGGCAACTACCACTGCCAACTGCTGCTGTCGGCCCTCGTAGACGAAAAAAGCGGCGGCGGCGACGTGTGGCTGTCGGCACAAGGACTAGACTGGCTGCGTCAGCCGCATCCCCGCCCACCGGCCCGGCCACAAAGGCCGCACACGCCGCTGCCTAGCCACCGGCCAGGCCATAGCGCCGACCACCAGCCCAGCCGTCGGCCACCGGCCACCGGCCAGTCCGAGCAGGGCGCTGCCCCGGCACTAGCCTAGCCGTGCTGGCCGCGGCCGGCCACTAGCTTGGCCAAACTGGCCGCAGCCAGCTAGACGCCCGTAGCCCCCAGATCCGCTCACCCCTCCCGGAAGCCGGATCCGGCCAGCAGGGGGCCGTCGGGCGCAGCCCGCAGGCCCCGAACCAGCCGCCCACCGACGAGGACCCGCAGATGCCGGACTGGCCGCACTGGTCGCGGCCACGGCCACCGCAGGCCGCACAGGTCGCTGCCCAGCCAGTTGCACGGCCGCGGCTACCGAGAGCCACCGCCGGACGCCTGGCCCACCTCGCCGGACGCCGCCGGAGTGGCTGCAAACGCCAGATCCGGGAGAGGGAAGGGCGGATCCGGCCGGGAGAGGCGCGGATCTGCCCCACCGGCCGACCTCACCGGAGCAGGGTGGTGGGGGTAGGAGGAGGGGTGGAGCGGAGCCGGGGGGAGGGAAGAGAGAGGAAGGAGCCGCGAGAGGGAGGGAGGAGCCGCGACGGGGCTGGTTGTGCAGCCCCCGTCGCTGGCCGCCTTCGCCGCAGGCTGTGGGGGCGACGACGGCGGCCGGGGAGGCGCGGTGGGGCGCGGCCGGGGAGAGGGTCGCGAGTCGCCCAGGGGAGCATATTCTGATGCGAGTTTTCCACTCATTTTCAGGAATGTGACTCAAGTTTTGCTTAGAGCAAAGGAAACTTGTAAAGCTCAAATTCAATTATGGCTAGACAACTTTGCGTAATTTTGCTTATCTTCTTTATTTCTTTCTTTGTTTCCTGAGTTTTGTATTTCGGATACCCTTTTTATTCAATAAAATTCCAGTAGGGGAAAATCACTCCTGTTCCATAAAAAAAAAAACTAGAGAAATGACAAGGGGATGTGGAAGCACAATTGAGAAACAACAAGATTCAGTGGAGCAACGGAAATGTAAACGGTCTAATGAAATGAACGTACTGACTGTGAGCCAAATGCAGTGTGAATGAGAAAAACATGGAGCAGAGCGACTGATTGTGGCACGGAGAGCCAAACGAAAAGAACGAGGAAAGAATGGAGCAGCTCGACCGTGTGGGGGCAGGATGTAGCGGGGTTTTTCTTTTTTTCTGACAACATAGCGGGTTAAAATAAATAAAATATTGGTCGCAGGGAGATATGCATGATGTCGAGGCCGAGCGAACGAGAAGCGAACAGAAATTGCGCGAGATAAAACGAAAGGTACGGTCAGCAGCGGTGGAAATCGGAGGGACAGGTGTCAATGTTTGGGAATATCAGTGTAGGATGGCGAACGGTAGAGATAACGTGTGTTGTAGTGCGGCGTTGTTACTTTGTATTTTTCCGCGTCGACATGCATCACGCGCGTCACTCCTTGCATGTGGATCGGAAGTGGTCAGAAGACTTGCTTCCCGTGCCCTTATCATGTGAGTTCCTTGATGAAAGCGCCTTACATCATATTCCTCCTCTCCAAGGCAATTCGATCACTCGAGGAATAAACAAATATGCTATATCGTTTGCCATTGCCTAGCATTCGATCACCCGAGGAATGAACAAATATACTATATATCGTTTGTCATCGCCTTAGCATTCGATCACTCGAGGAATAAACAAATCAATCATCTACTTTTTTTGTTAAGCAAGAGAACCAAATAATAATTAAGACCATACATCCAATGAGCAGGACAGTACTGTAAAATGACCTACGTACACTTGCCCATTTTAGAGCTGATGTAAGTTGGTCGACTAAAACTTGCAAAGCACCGCGTATAGTATTTGGATGTGGTCCAACCGCGTAAGACTTTTGGGGGCGTCGCGTTTGCATCCCCCACCCAATGAGCCCCCGCCGACGCCCAGACGCGAAGCCGGCTCTCGTGTCGTGTCTCGTCCGACGTTGAGAAGGTTTTCGTTTTCCCCGCATCACAGCCCCAACCTATAAAGCCCCCGCCAGACGCGAACACAATCTCTGCTAAGGTACTGCCACTACTCTCATGGAGGTTTCAATGCACCTCCTGCTGCTGCCCCTCGCCCTCGCCCTCGCCCTCTCCCTCTCCCTTCCCCCCTCGCCTGTGGTAGCATCAGGTAGCATCTATCTATACTCCCTCCGTATCGTAAATAGATGATGTTTTGAAAAAAAAAAGGTCTTGTCAAACATTGAAAATATAAATCATAAATAACTTTTAAATCGTTGAGTTTGAAAGTATCAAAACTATATAAATAGATTTATCTTTAAATATATTTTCATAAAAGTATACGTATATCATTTTTTAATAAATGTTTTTATAGAAATATGAAGTCAAAGTTATGCGTCGAAGACCATGTCACTGTTCTAAACGTCATCTAGATCTGATACAGAGGAAGTATATCTATCCTCGTTAAGCGTTGCTCTGTCGTTGTTGCCCGTCTTCTTACTGCCTGCTACTGAACTGCTGTGCTTCTGCATTATGGTTGTCAGCAACGACGACGACGACGACGACAGCGCCGGCGCCTTCGTGTGGGCCTTCGGGTGGTGCAGAGGAACTCGATGTGCGGAGCGAGGTACGTCATGGGTGTCTTCTCATATAAATAATAGCAAAATTACGGCTCTATTCCTCTTCAGTACAAACTGTAGGGACCTTGGACGAATGGGGGTGCGGAGCTTGGTGGTGGCGCCAACTCCGGGACGACGCTGGGTCATTTGATGAGCTTGGCGCGGACCTCTGGTTTCCTTCGGGGACATCCTAAGGTAGAAGACTTAGGAATACTTACGCGACAGCTGTGACGAGATTTGGAATGAAAGAAACGGGTCCTTTTTGCAAAAGAAACCGAGCCGCCCTCGGGCCGGACCGCCTGGGACGTTTTCTTTTTTTTCTCATCTTCTTCTTTTGTATTTTACTATGTAGTATGTCCGTACGTTGCTACGAGATAGTTAAATTTTATACTTAAAATCGCACGACTTTATAACGACATTTAATCCAAAAGACAAAGTCCACAAAATTAGCACAATCATAGAGAGAGCAGTGTCGCAGCCTCACGTATTCTACTATATAGACCTTTCTGTGACATGGCTAAAATGTTTTATATCACAAGCTCACCAACCCAAACAATACATAGTTCAACCAAAAATATATATAAAACAAATATAAGTTCATATATGCTCAGATTTACATGTCCAAAAATTACACAAAGTTTCAGGCAAGGATGCACATAATCATGGGGCCGATGCCATACCTCTGCTACTATGGGCAATAGCCACAGCGGACTACTTCAAAGTGCAGTATGCTTTAGGTTTGCTATCATTGTTGCAAGATGCCTTACATTTGATCATTTAATTTACCATTTTAGCTTGCCATGACATCCTGAAGCTTAGCTCTCTAACACTCCTTGAGCGAAACACAATTTTGCCATTATCTGAAAAACTGCTATATGTTGGACTTGGACATCTCTAGTTATAGGTGTGCTCTGTTCTTCACTGTATCTCATTCAGCTATGCCACATGTGCTAAAATCTGCTAAAAGACACATCAGCTAGAAGCTGAGTTATACCAAGGACATTTCATTTGCTTGAGCAATAAATAATCTGTGTTGTAATCTCAAAAAAATAATCTGTGTTATACTTTTCTTGGCAGCCAACATGATAAAATCAAGTACCTTAAAGTCATTTTCAAATGACCAATATGAAGATAGCATATAGCTTATTATTTGACCAACCCAATCTGATGAAATCATAAGCGGGACGACACGCGCGGCAAGCTGGGCGCGCGCGGCGGAGCTAGAGCGGCGTGCACAGCGGAGCTAGAGCGGCGCGCGCGGCGGCGGGACGGCTGTGCTCTGCCCTGTTGACGGGCCAACAGCGCCTTGCAGTGTTGTCGGGCCAGCCCGTCACGGCCCGTGGCCTCACAGGCCGTGCCTAGGCTGCTGGTGGCTCCTGTGGGCTAGCACGGCATGGCCCGCGGTGTCTAACAAGCCGTGCCAGCCCTTGACTGCCGGGCCGAGCGGCCCGAAGGGCCATCTATAGCATAGAATAGCTAGCATGGAGTAAGGTCTCAAAAACCATACAACAATTGTAGGAGAATAGGCTGAAATACTATTATAGTAAGGAAACACCCTGGTACCTAGCATTTGCATCTCAAGATACAGGACAAACAGTTCTAAACAACCACCATGTATATGTGCTAGAACCAGGATCCAAGGGTAATGCATAGCTACTAATCCCCTTTGTAATATTACAGGTCTAAATCAGAGCGATAAGAGGGGAGAAAGTAATAAAGCAAACATGTGTAGACTAAAATTATTCAGGTCATGCCCCACCACACTCAAACAACTTTTGAGGCTAGCAGGATTCCAAGGAATCATGTAGCTTATGAAAGAGGCCAGCAGATTAACAACTGCAGAGTGCAGTGAATAAATCAATAAAATCAAAAGAGAGCATTTTTCAGAGTTAACAGCAATAGAACATAGAAGATTAAAAATAACAACCTCAAAGGAAACTCCACTTATGTTATGTCCAACATCACAATGAAATATACATTTCTATCATCAGCTACAGCCAACACAGGTGTTAATCACTTATATAGGTACAAGACAGAAATAACATGAGATTTATCCACTGCACATTCAACTATAATCAGCTCCAAGCACAGCTAATGCTAGACTGGAGGCAATCATCCACGCATGGCATGGGTGTGCATGATTTTTTTTTTTTACACAACTGTATCAAGTCTGACACCAGATTTTTAACAATATACAACGTACGAATGAATGGTTATCAGGGCCGAGGACGGAACAAGATTTCATCATAAATATAGGAGACTGGAGTAGTATAATACGATGGGAATTGGAAGCAGAGTAGCACTCCGCTCGTTTGCTTGGAAGTGGCACATGTAGTGGTCTTCGCCGCAGGCATCCCTCATGGTCTGGAGTGGGCTGATCTCAGGCCACCATGGGTGGTACACGATGCTGAGATTCATGAGCGCCCGCACCAGTTCAGGCCGGAGCAAACACAGCTGCCACGCCATGATGGCACCCAGTCGTGTCCCACCACGAACACCTGCAACGAACGGAGAACCCGATCAAAAAGAAGAAAACAAATGAAGTCACGTATCTGCTGCAACGAATCGAACGAACTGCAGTAGTAAAACCTGGGGCTCAGAGATGAGCGCGACGAGGTCACCAACGACATGGAAGCAGTCCTGCATGCATGGAAGGTGATGTAGCTGGACACATCGGGAGGGGAGTCGGAGTCACCGTAGCCGCAGGCTGGGCACCACGAAGCCGCACCCGGGCGGCGCGGAGGGCGACGTCACGGAGGGAGTGAGAGGGCACCGTGGCCGGGCCGCCGGGCGGCGCTTAGGGCGGCTGCAGGGGGCACGATGGGGAGGACGGCGACGCCGAGGACGATGGCGCCGGGTGGCGGAGGAATCGTGGAGCGAGAAGAAGCATCGCAGGAAACGGCAATAGTCGCGACCCCGTGGCCACCAGCCTCTCCGTCATCTTCTCCGCCCCAGATCGACGCAGACCTGGACAAGCGGCGAGGGAGCGGCGCGGCGCCGTTGCGCAGTCGGAGGAGCACCGGGCAAGCGTTGCATGAATCGCAGGGTCAAAGGAAGGAAGTCGAGTTGCGTGGATCACCGTCATCTCCATTTTTTTACTTGCGCAGGGGAAGGAAGGAAGGAAGGAGCGTGCCCTGGCTGCGGGATTGACAGCGCGGAGATCAATCGCATGCCGTGATTGGCGGGGTGTGGAGAGGAAGGAGGGTTCGTGGGAAGTACCAAAACAATTGTCGCATTAAAAATTGTCCACACTTTAGTCCTATTATTAGTTGTAGAGATTATTACTAATATAAATGTAGGAAAGAAATGAAACCTTATTATACATTAGAACTTGTATTAAAAATAAAAAATATTATATAATTGTATAATTTATTCACTGATTTTATAAGTACTAACATTGAGCATTTCTATGTGAAATATATAGCAGTATGTATTGTCTACTCTAAATTTACACGTGTAAAACAAACATTAGGCTCATCCTAGCTCATGTCACTGACATAGATGCCATTTCTAGGTCGAGTGTCAACCCTGAACACATGCGCCTTGGGGTGTCCTTCCAACCGATGGTCACATTGGTGAGGACGACGCACTCCTCAATGGACATCTAGAAGTTCTAGCAGAGCGGTTTGAACATGTTATAGCTGTGCACCGGTGACATTGCTTACTTCTCACGATCGTACGTGAACTTGACACCGC
The DNA here is from genome assembly GCA_038502445.1 of Eremochloa ophiuroides. Lineage (NCBI taxonomy): Eukaryota > Viridiplantae > Streptophyta > Magnoliopsida > Poales > Poaceae > Eremochloa > Eremochloa ophiuroides. The sequence continues at coordinate 1,631,552 of JAHLJS010000005.1, forward strand.
TTTTTAGAAGATGTAGCTAGCTTATTTGATTGATGCTCGTGTCAAACTTGGAGAGATTATTGTTGTGTTTTATAGAAGTAAATCGACAATCTATTAGACGCGTCGACGCGTCATGAAGGGTCCAGGACTAATGTCTCACTAGTACAGAAAAGATTTTTGATCCACTTTAAGTTTTGGCTTTAGTCCGGTTTTTTTTCATGTGTCCGGGACCAGTTGATAACACCAACCGAAACTAAAGGGTCAACATTAGTTCTGGTTCGTAACAATAACCCGGACTAAAGAGTCATCTACGGGTTAGTTCAAAAGCAAAACATATATCTTATCTGCAGTAACATGTGTTGTGTAGGTTGGGTGGTAAATCGCTCGCGAGGATATGCATGAGGTCTTGGGTTCCAATCTCACAGGGTGGAAAGCTAAAGTCTTTAGTCTCGAATTTCTAGTCCCGGTTGGTAAAACAGGGACTAAAGAGGTATAGAATCGGGACTAATATATAAGGCCATTTTTCTACTTAGTGTCTCCTGTTTGTTCCATATCGCTATGGCTATCGCTATCGCTAGTCGGATGAGTAGCGAATGCTAGCACCAACACGGTTTGATTTCGTTCCTAGCCATCGCCTCAATTTTATTTTTGGTTCGATTCATGCTATATCGTCCGTAGCCAGTCTGATTTGCTCCGATCGGTCCGTACTAGATTGAGCCTATAATAATTCAAGGTTTATCAATTTTCCGAGGACCTCTACATAAGTGTCTAAATTCTTTTACTTTATTTATTAGGGTCTGTCTCCGGGGCAGTTGCCTGAAATCTTGCACAACCATCAGGCACCAGCAGCCAGCGCTCCGCAAGCCATCTCTCTGTCTTCTTCCTCCACCGCTCTCCCTGCACTCGAAGTAGTAGCGCGGTGACGGTGGCCACGAACACCTCCTCGGCGCCCAGCAGCAGCACGTAGGCGACGCCACCGGCCACCCTGTAAACAGCGCTGCGTGGCCACGATGAAGTAGGCCCCACGCCCGCGACGGCTCCCAGCGGCCTCGGCTCCCCATCTCCCACCCGCAGCCCCGTGACGCCCGCGACGATGGCGGCCCCGCGACAACGGTCTTGGCTCGCCCCGCGCCCATGACGGCTCCTCCCGGTGGCCTCGGCTCGACTCGTGCCGCCTGGCGGGGTCGCGCGCGCGGCCCCCAGTAGCGGCGCATCGGAGCAGCCGGCGGAGGACCTCGTGTGGCCGGAATTGAAGAAGAGCGCCCGCGGTGGAGGAGCGTCCGCGCGGTGGAGGAGCTGCGTCCGCGGCCTGGTGGAGTCGCCCGCGTGCGGCGGCGCTCACCCGCGACGGCGCGCTCGCTCGTACGCTGCGGCCTACTTCTTCCTCCACCGCGGCCCCCAGGTAGGCCCTCCGTGGCTCCACCGCCACCGACGACCCTCCCCTCCCCAACCGATGCAGCAGCGGCGGCGACAGCCACAGCATAGACAGAAACAATGGCGACGGCCACACAGAACAGAAACACGCACACAATCTCAATACACAGAAAAGGACACAAAACAACCACTGCCCATTGATCTCAGATCCGACGCTCCAGGAAATCGACTGACAAATAAACAAAACATCAGGTGCCTGCAAACTAGCAATTCTCTATTTATTATCCACATGACTTACCGTTAGATAGATTCTTTATTTGTTTGCACAGTTCGTGCAAAACTCACAAGATATATATTTTAAGCCTACTTAGACAATGATTATAGATACTTATTTTAAAAGGTTTCACACATGCTACGGTGTTGTTTTCGCAAAATTTTTACCTCTAACAGGCCTTATTAGTTGGCAGGAATTTTCACTGTAGCAGCGAGGAATCTTTTACGATAAGTGTCTAATCATGGTCAAGTAGACTCAAAAGATTCGTCTTGCGATTTACAGGCAAACTGTGCAAACATGCAAAAATTTCGTCTATATTTAGTGCTCTATGCTTACGTCGCAAAATTGATGTGACGGAAGTTTTGGAATTTAGAAGGGGATTTAAACGGGGCCTTAGACCTGGGAGGGGAGTTTGCATGAGAGCCAAGATCCAATTAGATTTTGACACTTGGATTCTAGGGGAATTTGGACATCCGTATGTTTCGGCCCAACAGCGTTGGATCGCATCGCATCTCGCCTCCCGAGCGTCTCTGCACATCTCGCTCACCGGACTCGAAGGATTATGGGTCCACTCGCGTGTCGTGTCGGCGATCCCTCGCTTTCAGCTCCATCTGCCCGGGAAGAAAAGGACCATCTCGCGCTCAAATTCGTTTGGATTGGATGCGCTGATTCCATGATCTTGATGCGCGCGCATCCTCTGTCTCTTTCATGCGTCGTGTTCATCTGCTGATGCGCGCGCTTCGCGTGTATACTACTAGTACCTACTACCGCATGAGAGCAAGTTTAATAACCCAGCCAGCAGCTGGCTGTAAGCAAGGGCCACATCATTTACAGCCCACTATTCAGCCTGTTAGTATAATATATTAGGTATTTAGCTAGCTGGAGTAGAAATGATAAGTATTTAATGTTATAAAAATGGTAAGAGAGGGAGGGGAATTTTTTCTCTCATACCTTGTGCTTCAGCCGGCGAGATGGGAAACGCCCGCTCCGTGCTCTCTCTTCAACGTGGCACCTTTTACTGTTGACATAGACTTCTTTTCGCCGGCAAATACACGTTACTATACTTGCTCTTAGCAGCGTTGCATATGCATGCATGCATGTTTTCTTTTGTTTCACTTCCGGTGCTCTTTATTAATTTGTTCTAGGAACGACGGCGGCGGCGGCGGCGGCGGCAGCGCCCTTCTGCGGATCAGCTGCAGGGTGCTGCTGCGGTGCTGAAGGCGAGGAGAAGCTGCGGAAAGCATTCCTTGCTGAGGTAGTGAAAGCCCACGGTTACCATGATGCTGCGTGCAGATCCGAGTTGAAGGCATACATCTGCGCGGTAAGCCTGCCATGCATGGCTCTCCCCTCTCCATCGTCCATGAGTTCATGCGCGGGGCCTGGTGAAGAAGAGGGGGAAGAAGAGCGAGGACGGCGACCCGCGACCGCGTGCGATGGGCTCGGGCCCAGCGGCCAGGGGCGCCTGCTGTCGTTGGAGCTGCGCAACCTAGGAATAAAGCAGATTTTTCCATTTTTCTAACGGCGCACGCACGCGGTCCAACTGCATCTGATCCTTCCACTGCTTCTGATCCTTCCAGACACACGCACATGTTTGGATATTTTATGCTTGGGCTCTAACTCATCTCCCTTTTTGATATTGACATCATGGAACCTGGTCTCATGTGCCAATATAGATTGTTGATGTATATATGTCAGCACATGTCATGCTATCCTGTATTATAAAACTCAAACTCCAGCTAGCCTTGTAAGAATAAAATTAAAATTCTTCACCCTAATTAAATGCATCCCCCGGTCCTAGTCAAAGTACTACTAGTGTAATCTGCAGCTGTCTACGAGCTAGTATATAGTAACTAAATGGTCGAAAAGGTAAAATCTCCGATAAGTCCATATCATCACACGTCGTTCCGGGTGGTGCCTAAACCTGAAAATGGTTTGGGCTGAAACCAGATTCTGTAGTTTGTTTTTTCATCTGGGCTTACATAATTTGGGTGAAGATGGGCTAAAGAAATTAGTGGGCTGGTTTAGTCTCTGGAGAAGCAGTGAACCGGTCTCAGTCATCTGACGTCTTCGCCGCACGGAGCCACGGTAGCGCGGACTCAACATGGGAACAGGCCGTACGTGTCATGGAGGTAGGCGGAAGAGGCACGTTACGTTCCGTACGTATGAGCGATGGGCTGGTTTATATATACGATGGATTGGATTTGGGGTGGAGTAATTAATCAACATATACACATATGGACTGGTGTGGGTTTGGTTTGGATCCCAACCCATTGTCAGGTTTAATCTGGTGCCACAGTTTTTCACTGTTGCTAGGAGACAATAATTCGGGGAGTAATTGCGTGTTCCACCCGTTTTAAGCAAAATTCTAACCACAAAAATACTATCAAATATAGCTGATAGCCTGACACTAGTATTTACCGAGCTAATAGCACATAGTTAACCTAACTAGTTTGGATACACAGCTAATTGATTTGTTGGTCCATCTATTAGCTGCTATTATCTGATTTGGTCCAACTAGTGAAATAGTGGTTATTTAAAGGTCCAACTAAGAATTATCTAGTATATTATCTATATGTTTGTTTAGAGATAAAATTAGCAGAGAACTACTATCTATAGAGATTAGAGAAGCAAACAAGACCTTAGTTGTACAGCTATAAAAGGCCACATAACAGCCCAAGTTGATATTGAATTTTATTTATTGCCGTCTTCATCTCCCATATCAGATCATACCAGATTACCAGGTATATATAAGCGTCTGCATAGTAAGTGGCAAACATATAGTCCCGAGTTGGTCCTAGACAAAACATTTAATTTAATAGAGTTCGGAAGAAGTGATTCTCTTCCACAAACAAGAAAAAAAAAAGAATAAGAAGATGATGGACTAGATCATTCTTCAAACAAAACAGTCGAATTTACCAAAGAAAGATTAATGGAACGCCTAATGACTTTGTTGTTTAATTAAGCTGTTGTCTCGTGTATATATATATATATATATATATATATATATATATATATATATATATATATATATATATATATATATATATATATATATGCAGGTTTGCCTGCCTTCAGCTCCGGCGGCTGAGCCATCCCCAGTCAGCAACACAACCGCGAGCATAAAGGACTTGTCTCTTCCTCTCCGGTGCGCCGCCCCGTCTGTCTCCATCCACGACCTCACGTCGCCTAGCACCGAACCTCCGACGCCGGGGTGGCTTGATGACAACAATGCTCCGACGACACCCATGTGGGTGTACGGTCTCGTAGCACTCGTGATATCTGCGTTGCTTGGTGGTGGCTACATCGCCTGGATATGCAGGGCAAGACTCGAGTGCTGCAACAATAACCAGTGTTCCATAAACATCAATTGCTGCCTATGTTCGCTTTAGGGCACTGCCTTGCTGTAATATATAAGACCTAGTACATGTTGCCCTGCTGCGCTGCGCTGCGCCTGCTACTATATTATGTCGTCTTACTTTCTTGTGTAAGAAGAGAACTCTAAGATGATATTCCTGTCAATTTCCTTTACGCTGCTTGTCCATTTCTTCGTCACTTGATGCCGTGTTGCCGCTCAGCCCATGGATCCCTCGATGGCCGCCAGCCCACCACTTACCTGCTCGCCGCGGTTGAAAAGTGATCGGAAAACAGAAGCTGGCTGGGCATGGGTCAGGTTCAGGATGGGCCAGGCCCAGATAGGAACCGTCGAAAATTAATTAGAAAAAGACTTACTTACTTCTTAAGCTGCGAATATATTGTATATTCAGATTTTGTTCTTGGGCATGTAATCCTTTGGCCATCTTTCATCTTGACCTCATTTAGAGGTGGTACAATAGGCAAACAGAGGCTCTAGTGCAGCGCGTTCGTTCTACAGAAGTTGCCACTGAACAGGAGTGGCGCAACATCAGCACCTCCAAATGTAGAAGCTACCTACGAGTGCAAACATAAAACTCAGGTTGATGATAGACCATCTGCAGCGCTGTCCTTTACCATGTCCTCCAGGAAAATATACCAGATGAAAGAGCTGCAGTGGGTCCTGTAAACTACCCGCTATGCAACCGGCGCCCCCTAAATATAGCACGGTAGCGTTCATCCTGTACCTCCATGTGACCCATCACGCTCGGGATAAAGTGCATGCATGGGGAGGCACGAGCGGCAGAGAGATCATGCGGCTCTGACAACTAGCATGGCCCAACTATTTTAACTGCCTAAAAAATATTTTAACTCATAAACTAAAAAACAAAATTAAATTCTGATTGTACCATTAAATTTGTTGCAATAAATACTTCAAAATAAAATCTCACATGCATATATTTAGATAAAATTTTTAGAGATGACAAGTGAGGCCGTTGTTGGAAGTAGTATAGAGTATGAGATATAGAGAATGGATGAGTGTGGGAAAACATGGTATAGAGAAGAGAATCTTGATGACCAGGACGAAATATTTCTTTTAGATGAGAGATTTAGAGGATGATGAGTGCGGTTGATCATAGGAACAATAGGAACACCTGGGCCTGAGATGGGCTGTGGAGGCCTCATTTCCTTGGAAAAGGACACAATAATACTGAAATTTATATGATCTATAAGGCCCTGTTTAGTTTTAAAAAAAAGTGCAAGATTTTCCGTCACATAGATTGTTCTTTACGTATACATAGAACATTAAATGAAGTAGCAGCTATTGCATGTTTGAACTTTTTGCCTGGCTTTCTCGAGACGAATCTTTTAAGTCTATTTAGATCATAATTAAACAAAAGTTATCAAATACAAATAAAATTATTACAGTGTAATTTTTGATAACTTTTTGCCAACTAAACAGCCGCTAAGTCTATAGCGTACTCGCAGGCAGCGGAAAAAAGCAAGCGTGTTGATGAAGGACAATGCTCAAGGATACCTTACGTGTTTTGGGACCAAATTATCACGACCATTTTTTTTAGGCAAAGGAATTTTTATTTCGGCCTCTATAAGGGGTTTACACACGACCAATTCTTATTACAGTTTTAAACATCGATAAAATTTTAAGAAGCTCACAAAAAACGAAACCAAACAAGCGAGCATCTAAGTAAGCACTAATTCTTTTAAAAGATGACGACCACCTATGCTTAGCGAAGACCTCTATAACTAAAGTCTCCAGCGTGCGATATGTCCACTTTAAAGATGACCAATAACAAGATAGATTCTAATAATAATGAGTAATGGTGCACCAATAATAGTTAAACAATTTCTCACATGCTAGCCAATTAAACAGTCCATCACCAATCAGCGCTTATTTTCAGCCACGAAACAGTATTTTTTCTCTCACAACAAATCAGCACGAGCCGAAATCAGCGTTTATTTTCAGTCAAAAGAACAGGCTGAGTAATGCCGTTTGCCCCTCTTCACCTCCAGTCCATAGTGCTTTTGGCCTATATCTGCTACTGAAATGAGAACCTGATGGCTCTGTTCGCTGAACCTGAAAACCGCTGAAAATAAACACTGCTGCTGATTTCTTGTGAGAGAAAAATACTGTAGAAGGACTAAAAAATAAACGGTTTTAAGGTTTAGCGAATAGAAAAATACTGCTGAATTTCAGTGGTATGAAGATTGCAGTAAAATTGGTGGTAGCTAGAGAACAACTGGGTCTTGGAGCGGACATCAAACCAAACAATTTCAGAGCACAATTCAATTTGGTTAATGTCGTGGTATGAAGATTGCAGCCTGCTAATCTTCAAAGGATATGAGTAAGGGGCTCCCCAACAAAAAATTAGCAAGCTACCCACTCTGTTCGTAAGGATAGGTACAATAAAACCATCACTTGACTTATAGTCAAGACATATCGGCACAATCTTAGGTAGAAGAGAGAGAAAGCAGCAAAAATCATCAGCTTGGCGCAACATGCAGCGCCCGCGCTTGCGCAGGGGCCGAGGTGAGTGGGTCCCGCCACTACCGCATGCTCCCTCCTTCAGCATGTGTTTCGCCCACGAGCAGGCATGTGGTTGGCCAGCAAGAACGGAAGATGGAGAGAGAAAAGAAAATGTGAGTCTCATACGAATAGAAAATTATATTTTATAATCGAAGAAGAGACTAAGGCCCCGTTTAGATCCCAGTTACAGTTATAATTCTGTACTGTAGTACGTTCGTTTGTATTTGACAACTTTTGTCCAATCATGGTCCAAGTAGGTTTAAAAGATTCGTCTTGTGATGTACATGTAAAAAGTACAAACATGCAAACATTTCGTCTACATTTAATGCTCCATGCATGTGCCGCAACGTTGATGTGACTAGTTACAGTTGCAATTTGCACTGCATCTAAACAGGGCCTAGAGATTTAGGGTTTAGGGTTTTATCATATACCTTGTCTATTAAAGTGGTCTCTTATTTACCTAACTTGGCTCATAGCCAAGCTGGCTTTGCTTTAAGTCTCCAGCGTACTAGCCATGAGCACTGTGACCAAGGAGGAGGAAAGCAGCGCCGATTTGCTTTAAATTGCCGCGGTCTTGTAAATGCCCCCGGCGTCCCTTCGTTTGCCTGGTTAATGACGCACGGATGGCGATGAAAACGCCGTTAACTCCCTCACAAACGCGCGCTCAGTTTTCATGCGCGCTCACGTACGTAACCCTGCGTCGCGCGGCCGCGCAAACACAACTTCGCGCGCTCACGTATGTACCCTCTCACGCAGAATTCTTTCCCGCGCCACTAAACAGCGCTAAAAAATCTAGCGGCGACGTAATCAGACGAAAGTTTTGGCATCCAAAATTCGAAACTCGTCGCCCGTCGAATTGGCGCCAGTTCTCAGTTTCATTTTCAGTTTTCCGTGGCCTATATAAGTTGCCAAGGTGGATGAAACGTCCAGGCAAGTCCACTGAAGAACTCTCCATCTGACCCTCTCTTCTTCCTCCACCTCTGATCCACGCTAGATTAGATGCCTGCACTTGACATTGATCTGAATGAAGAACCACCCGAATCTGGTGAACTGTATCCCATAGATTGGGATGACATCGTTGAGTATGATGGGCCGGCAACAAGCTAGTGCAATCTTCTCTTTCCTTGTCAGACTGGAACTTGGTTACCTCAGTTTCTGCAAGTTGCATTAGAGCATGAACGACGTCTTCAGCAGGGGCAACCTCCTGTTGATCTTCTTCTTCTTCGACATATGAATCCGGCGCCCAGTTCACACCACGAACAAGCTTCTCTGGCACGGGAGATTCCTGTTGATCCTCTTCTTCATCATCACAAGAATCCGGCGCCCAGTTCACACCACGAACAAGCTTCTCTGGCACGGGAGATTCTTGCTGATCCTCTTCTTCATCATCACAAGAATCTAGCGCCCAGTTCACACCACGAACAAGCTTCTCGTCGACGGTGCCGAACTGGCCTTCCATGGCTCAAGAGGCCACGATGGCGCTGAGAGCTGAGGAACGACGACGGCTTGGGCGCTCGGGCGTGGTGTACTGGTGTCGATGTGAGATGGAAGAGGCAGTACGTGGGCAAACGGTGGAGACGTCCAATAGGTATAAAAGCTAACGGAGCCGGCGGCGTAGCTAAGACCACCCGCACTCACTTCCTCTACGCGTTCCTGGAGGAGAGAAAAACGCTGCAGCAGGTCCGGTACCCCCATCCGGAATCGACGCGGACGTCCGCTCGTCCTGAACTGCGACCGGAGGTGGAGGACGTACAGTTCGCTCGCGCCGGGCCCACGTGTCCTCGCGTCTCCTGCCGCCCGCCGCTCGCTACTCGCCGCGTGGCACTGAGGGAGCCGCCGCCGCTCGCCGCGCCGGAGCTGGCCGCGCGCGCTCGCAGGAGCCGCGCGGGCTCCCCGGGAGGGCTCGCCGTCGTCGAGGGAGAGAGAGAGGAGCGGAGCCGCGCCGGGAGGGCTCGCCGGCCGCTCGCGCGTGTTGCTCCTTCGCCCGCCGGAGTCCGCGCTGCTCCTCCGCCCGCCGGAGCGCTCGTCCCGCCGCCGCGCGCTCGTCCCGCCGCTCGCGGCCTGGCTTGCCCGCGGCTGGGGGTGGCCGGCCTGGCTCGCCGGCGGCCGGGGAGGGCGGCGGCTAGGCCTGCTAATGGGTTGGGTTGAAACGGGTTTAATGAGTTGGGTTCTCAAGTGGGTACACTTTGGACGGGTAGAAATGGGTTGACTTACTGAACGGGTTGGGTTGGGGTGGGTTTAACAGAAAAACGGGTTGGGATTGACATCTTGTTTTTTTGGGCTTGAATGGATTGAACTCGTAGATGGATGTTATATTAATAAACATCTGACAGTGCAGATTGTCATGAAGTTGCTGCTTACTATATTAAATTATCTGCAACAAATTTTAGCCAATTTCGATAAAAATTTAAGGTGTGAACGCGAGGTTTTATTTTTAGGGTCCGACTCTGACGTGGGGCCCACATACACATCCGGCAACGCCGGTTGGCATGAAGTTGCTGCTTGCTATATTAAATCATCTGCAACAAATTTTAATCGATTTCGATAAAATTTTATGGTGTGAACACGAGGTTTTATTTCTATGGTCCGGCTCTGACGTGGGGCCCACATATATATCCGGCAACACCGGTTGGTATGAAGTTGCTGCTTACTATATTAAATCATCTGTAACAAATTTTAATCGATTTCGATAAAATTTTATGGTGTGAACGCGAGGTTTTATTTCTAGGGTCCGGCTCTGACGTGGGTCCCACATACACATCTGGCAGTGCCGGTTGGCATGAAGTTGCTGCTTGCTATATTAAATCATCTGCAACAAATTTTAATAGATTTCGATAAAATTTTATGGTGTGAACGCGAGGTTTTATTTTTAGGGTCCGGCTTTGACGTAGGGGCTCGTATACACATCTGGCAGTGCTGATTGACATGAAGTTGCTGCTTGCTATATTAAATCATCTACAACAAATTTCAGCCAAATTCTATAAAATTTTAAAGTGTGAACGCAAGGTTTTAAACTCATGGTCCGGTTTATGGGTTGAAATGGGTTAGAATGGGTTGGGTCGAAGATAGAATGGTATGGGGTGGGGCAGGTTAAAAAGAGAATTAATTTGTTACGGGTTGGGTTGAGTATGGGGTGGGTATTAACCAATTAGCAGGGCTAGCGGCGGCGCAAGGGGGCAGGGAGGGACGGGGAGAGAGAACGGGAGGGATGGTGGGTGGGTGATAAAAAAAGAAAAAGAAATATAAAGGAGAGATATAGAGGATAGATGGGTGCGGGAGAAAGTAGTATAGAAGAGAGAATCTCGATGATCAGAACGGAATATTCCTTTTAGAAGATGAATTTAGAGGACGATGAGTGCAGATGGTCTAAGACTAAGACTACGTACATGATAACGAGACGACGAACACCGGGAGAAACGCTGCGCTTCCGAGAAACCTGCGAAAGTAGCTAAGGGCATGTACAACAGAAAGACAGTTGCTATCTATATATTCTTGCGATTTACAACACAGACGGTTAAACCAACGGCTCATACAACCCATAGATAGTTGTTGTCTATTAGGCTGTCTACAAATCATTTAATGCTTGCACGTAACCATGATCAATCATGAATATCATTTTTATGTACTATTATGTTGCTAATTGATACAAAACAAATCTTTCAAAGTAAATCATATATGCTATATATAAGTAATATAATATATCTCATAAATCAAATATAATATAGCATACAAATTAGATATAACACATGTCTCTTCATATATATATATATATATATATATATATATATATATATATATATATATATATATATATATGTCATCATTTCGGTAGGAACACAGTGTATCCGTGCGCAGCAGATGAAAGGCTACCGTTCAAAACCCACAGTGGATCAGTACAACGCAAACAATTCACATCGGAGCACGAGCCCTGGCTGTCTCTTCACCAGACGACGGCAGCACCCTATCACTTCATTAAATTGGACGGAAGCACTAACAGAGTTGTATACAGACAGAAAAAAAACCACCGTTGTACCTGCCCTAAGGCGACGGAGACTAGTAGAAAAACGCAAAAGGCTCAGCCGACAGAGACTCGGGAACGGAGGGAGTAATTGCTACGACTAAAGTTGACTTTAGCCAGCTAAAGATTACTTGACTATTCTCAACTAAACTTTAGCTGGTTATGCTTGGATGCTCTAACGAATTAAAAATCTTGACTATACTATCCCTGATTAATTTTATTATTTAGATACCTAAACTTTTGCAAGAGGTGTTTAGATGTCCTACCTAAACTTTAGTTGAGAATAGTTTAGTCATTTATACCTTTTACCTGGGTTGAAACAACTAATGTGATTGTGTACATTTATGCCTCTAGCTAAAGTTTAGTTGTGGATGCACCACAGCTAAAATTGAGGTGGTGCATCCAAAGAGGGACTAACATCGCTCTCTATATGCATATAGGAATATAATTCTAGTGCGGTACCAAGTTAGATTATTTTAAGTTTAACTAAATATAAATAAATAATATCAGTATTGATAATATCAGATAAGTATTATTAGGAGGTATATTTTAATTTTATAAATATTTTGTGTCATAAACATTATTCCCTACATTTCAAATTGTAAGCTATTATAAGAATTTTGGAGAGTCAAAATATCTTAAGTTTGATCAAAATTATAGAGAAAAATATGAAGATTAATGATATTAAATAAGTGTACTATAAAAATATATTTGATGAAGAATCTAATGATATTTAGTTGATATTGTAAATATTATTATTTCCTATATAAACTTAATTAAAGTTGAGATGCTTTGACCTCCAAGATTCTTAAAATGACTTGCAATTTGGGATGGAGGAAGTATTATTTTTTACCTATACATTTGATCAAATTTTAGGCACGTTAACTAAGAATACATCTAGAATTACCTCTTTTTTTAATGGACGGAGGTTGAGGTTGTAATAATTACTGTGCTACGGGTCTCTTAAAAGGCAGGAAACTGAACAAGAAACATAGCGTAGCGTATTAAGAGGCGTTCACACAGTGCTGTTTGATTCAGATATCCCTGGCTTGAATTTGCTGCGTACCGAACTCGACCGGGCGGAAAGCAGGAAACCGGCTGTGCTTGTGGCTGAGCCGCTGAGGGAGCGCGTCAGCCAGATGTGCCGTTTTTCCCACGGGAATGTTCCAGATACCATACCACACTTTTTTGTTCGAACAGGAATTAATCGATCCGCATTGGACTTTCCAAAGGTCTGTGCGACTACTCTTGTTTATAACTGAGTACTACATGTGTTCGTTTCAGTTCCATTTAACTAGAACAACCCCAAAAGTCTTTAGGCACAGAAATAAAAGGAACAGATAACCTTGTCAGAACTCAGTGGTGGGAATGAAAGGCATAGAAATACAAGCGAATTAAAGCATTGGAATTAGGTCGTTAAAGCATTGGAATCAACATTGCAAAGCACGGAGGCATAAGAATCTAGAATCATGTTTTTTTCTTTTCAGAATGTTCCTGCTGCTTAATCTATCCTTGATCACCAGCCAAAAGAAAACTTGATGTTTGGGTTGAAGGAAGCATTCCCATAACCACTTGAAGATACTGTGGGCTTGCTGATGCCCAACTAATTCTCTATATGCTCTTGATGACTGAAACTTTTTTAGATCAAAGGCTTTCCTCTGGGCTCCTACTACGCTGGGCAAATTCTGTTCAGGCCCAACAACGCTGACCCTTTCATTTATCTCGTCACTGCCTCGTCAAAGAGCGACGAAGAAAGAATTCTGCGCTTCCGTCAGGGTGGTATGTACCCTTTATGTAAAATATAATATAATCTCACACATGCATGGGCATATCATGTCTTATTCGTATAGAGATAGAATAGACAGACAAATACATAAAAAAAACTGAAATCTTAACATGAATGAAATTACATCAGGAAACGATACGGTCACGCCCATGGACGGTCGCACATATGCCGGGTTAGGCATCCCACGGCGATGTTCTTTTGACGCCGACAGACCTCAGGACATGTATTGCGCTATCCTCAAGGTAAACTGCTATTATTATTTCACTGCTGCGGCTGCAAGTGGTTATTTATTTTCTGTATTCTGGGCCTTGTTGCTCTCTCACACCATTCCTTCCTATAACGAGTAGGACGACGAGAGAGAGAGAGGGAGGGCGCGGAAGGAGGGAAGCTAGGATCTACCGGATCTGGAGGTAGGCGGGCCGGCCACGGCTCCTGCCCGGCGGCGGCGGCGCCGGCCTGGCCGTCGCCCATCCTGTCTTTTTTTTTTCTCGCGTCGGGGATTGGGGTGAATAACGCACGCACAAGATGGGGAAAGAGGGCCGACAGCTTGTGCTAGTAGAGAAGGGCATTTTAGTCTTTTTACGTACCATGGAGTGGATGATCTAACAGAGAGTGCTAACCGAATGGACGGAAGGACGTATACCTAAGGAAATTTTGGTTTGAGGCCATACACCCAAATTCAAAAAAAATGGGCCAAATACCTAAGCGCACTTTTTTCTGAGGCCAAATACCTAATTCTCTCTACGTATATACCAAGTAGCAATACTGTGTGTGCATTGGTTTCGACAAGACAAATTATTAAGATGATATTATTTATTTTATATGTCATGTGTCTGTGGGTGTACGACGACTTCGTTCTGATGCCCAACATTTTGCCACACTGTGGGTAAGACTAATTGGCCTGTAGTCTCAAAGAGAAGATGCATCAACCTTCTTAGGGAGCAACACGATCAGCACCCCCAAGACTGTAAACACATCACCAGGCTCTGTTCGCTTCAGTTTATCAGCGCTTATTTTTAGGCATGAAACAGTGTTTCCTCTCATAATAAATTAGCATCAGCCAAAATAAGCGCTTATTTTCAGCTCCATCGAACAGTCGGTGCTGATCGTGCTGATGATAGAAGTATGTAGCTGCTCCCAAGATGTCCTGTTTGATGACATTCCATGCATGAAAAAGACTCCAATGAAACCATCGGGTCTAGGAGCTTTTTCTGAAGGAAGGTTCTGGATCGCAGCATGAAGCTCCTCAAACAAGAATTCTTCTTTCAGGTGATGAATGTCATGGTGCTCGATATTCAAGAGTTCCTAATTTAGGGTGTGAGTCCTGGATGGAGGGGGGCGAACTAAAGCAATTGGATGTAGCTTTTCCTTTTTCTTGCATTTGCCCTTACAAAGAAAAGTTTGGAGCTGCAGGAAGATGCCTTGATCATTGTTAGCCCGGAGCATTGCTTTGCTCGTAATTTTTCCACCGCAGTTAGGCCCAGCAGCCGCTCTTTGACTTGTCTGTGTAGTTGCACTTCCATAGGTTTTTAGCATCCTATACTCCTGTACCACATCAAAGATCTAGATCAACTGTCTCGCTACAATGATGAGTAGCTTACAGTTACCAATTTTACGCCGCCCCCAACCTCGCAGAGCTTTCGCAGTTCTAAGCATTTTGGTGTGAAGCATCAGAAATGGATTTGTTAATGTAAGGGGTCTGTTCCAAGCTTCAGCAACCACCTCTATGTACCCAGGCAATATTGGCCAGTATGCTTCGAACCTAAAACCTCTATTTTCGCAATCTATGTTTCCAACCAGCAACAATGGGCAGTGGTCTGAGACCAGAGAAGACACTGCATGGCGTGTGCTGTTAGGAAATAAAATATCCCACTCACTTGAACAGAAAGCTCTGTCGATTCTAGTATGAGTCCAGCTGTTAGACCATGTGAACATCCTCCCTTTTAGCCCTAGTTATTTTAGCTCCAGGTCGTCCAGCAACTTTCTAAATGTGCCCATCAATCTCATATTAATCTTTTAGCCCTGGTTCTTTTAGCTCGAGGCCGTTTTGGAAATGCGCCGGTTGGTTTTGTTGGGCCCAGTTTCCTCTTCGAGCCTTGGGCTCGATCAACATGTTTCTAACCAGCAGCAATGGGCAGTAGGCTGAGAAAACACTGCATGGTGTGTGCTGTTAGGAAACAAAAAGGTGTGTTTGGTTCATGTTCTAGTCCAAGCCTGGCTAGCTTTCTGAGCCAGGTCAGACTTAGCCAGCTTTACACAAGCCAATAGTCAGTTGTTTGGTTGGAGTGATTTCTTAAGCCTGGTTAAGTTTTGGTGTGTTTGGTTAGCTGGTTTTGCTGGAATAGAATCACCTTCTCTTTGAGATGGGTGCGTCACCCTCGATACCTCCGGCAGATCAAGTAGCACGACGCGCCGACGGTGGTGGTGCAGCCCAGTTGAAAGCCCTAGTTTGATTTTGGCTAATTGATGAAACCTATTCACTAACCATGTGCCTAAGAGTTCTGATTAGAAGGATGGTTAGTAGATCTAAGTGAGGAGCTATGACGGCGTCCATACAAGTGGTGTAAGCCCATCAACAAGTTGTGATCAAGTGCTTCTCGACTTGGATTCGGAAAAGAGCTCAAGGCCAAGGTATAAACCATATGATCTCTTTGCTTTTACTGATCAAGACACTATAGAGAGTGTGATCATATTTAGGATAGATGACCGGACTATTAAGAGGGGAGAAAATCACATGCAACCTTGGTCATCAAGTGCCTCTAGATGAATTAACTTGAGCATTTACATTTAGATCTAGAGCACTAACATAAAGCCTGTGAATATTGTTTGAAAAATGCTAACACACCTTGCACGTGATAGTTAAACACTTTGTGGTGTTGGCATATTTGAAAACGGGGTGAAGTTTGAGAGGCACCGAACGCGGCCTCGAATGCACCGGACGCTGGCTCTGCATGTCTGGTGGCTAACCCTAACTCCGGCTCTCTGCGGTGGAAGCACCGGACGTCGTCCGGTGGCGTCGCGCGCTCTCTAGAACCTCTCTGGACGGTCACCGAATGCTGGTGCGTCGCGTCCGGTGGTGTCGCGTTGGCTCAGCTCCAGAATGAGCACCGGACGCTGGGAGCGTCTGGTGGGGGTTCACCGGACGCGTCCGGTGGACACCCCGAGCTCTCGGGTGAATTCTGCACTGTTTCTGGAACGACTCAGTGGACGCGTCCGGTGTGACTGGCTCCGCGTCTGGTGAGAACTTAACTGTGCGCGGGAAATTCTGACCGTTGGAATCCGACGAACCGCATTCAAAGAAGTGGCGACATGGTGCGAATCCCTGCACCGGACGCCCCTGCGTCCGGTGGCTCAGCGTCCGGTGACCTCGTAGATTTCTGAAAAACGGCTACTTTTTAACCCACTCTTATAAATAGCCACTCTAACGGTTTGGTAGCTCTCCCTTGCACATTTTACTGATCATAAGACATCCTCGAGCCATCCCAAGCCTCTCTCACTCACTCTAGTGTATTGATCCACATCTCTAGTGAGTTTAGGAGTGATCCAAGTGCGTTGTTCATCCTAATTCATCTCTAGGCACTTGTTAATCATTGTTGCTGCGGATTTCTTCTATTACTCTTGATGATTGCCGTCACCTAGACGGTCTTGGAGTAGCGGAGGAGTTAGCGGAGTTGATTGTGAGGGGTTGGCACCTTCCCCGGCGGAGAGCCCAAGGTAGCCCTAATACATTGCTTGTGTCATTGAGTACCTTACTCGTGGTAGATTCTTATGGCGCTCATTTGTTGAGCTCGATCTTGGTGATCGATTAGCCACCGAACCACCGAGTATTGGTCAACACAACGAGGACTAGCGTGTTGGCAAACACGTGAACCTCGGGATAAATTGGTTGTCTCCATTGTGTTGGCTATTCGGATTTCATCGTGACCATCACCATCGCGTGATTGGATTATTCCATTTGGTGATTGGCAATATCTACTCTACTCGGTGGTATAACTCTCTCCACTACTCTCTTTACCTTGTTGTACCTACTTGTGTAGTGGTAGTTTTGTTAGTTTGCTCACTAGGCTAAGTTAGTTCTAATGACTTAGGCTTGCTTGTGTGAAATTAGAGACATAGCCTAGAATTGGTTAGTAGGCTTGCATTTTTTAGTAGGCTAGTGTAAAATTCGCTTCGCTTCTTATTTTACTACCCACTCGGTTAAAGTGTTGTTTGTAGATTTTTATTAGGCTATTCACCCCCCAGCCATTTAGGACCTTTCACCAGTGGCCGGTGAGGGTGGAGCTGCGCCTCGTGGCTGTCGCTGCTCTTCTTCACGCTGTGGCCTGGGCCTCCTCCTCCGGCACCGCTGCTTTCCACGCCAGCACGCTAAGGAACACCAGGCAAAGACACTGCCACCTACGGACGCACCTCCACCACCATGGCGTTGACGACAGCGTCGACCTTGATGTTCCAGGAGCCGGCGACGGGAAAGTTTCCTGGTGGACGGGAAAGCGCGAGGCGTCCCCGGAGCGGCCACCCCCGCCGGCGCCGTCGTCGATCGCGAGCGGGTCGGAGAAGGAGATGAAGCCGGACACGGAGGCCGCGTCGGATCCAGCGCTCTCCACGGAGGCCTCGTCGGACGTGGAGGCGAGGAAGATGCGCTGGACACTGTCCACGCCGGGCACCATGGTGGTGGGGCCGGAGGACGCGGACGCCTCCGCTGGCCTCCGGCGAGCGTGGCCGCACGGAATCGGAGGCCCGGTGGGGCGCGGTCAGTAGAGGATAGGCCGCGGCCTCGACTCTGAACAACCCCACCTCGTCAGCGGCAGCGATGGTGGAGAGGAGCTGAAAGGCGAGGAGGAACGGTGGAGCCGCCATGGCTGCTGCTCTGCTCGAGGAGGACCAGATCTGGGCCGTCGTCGAATCGTTGCGAAGGAGGAGATCTGGCTTCACCTCGTCCAGGTCGCTTGGTGGCCGATGGAGATCTGGCTTGCCCTCGTCGGAGCACGGGCGGTGGGCGGAGTGGTGATCGGTGTGGAGCTGGAGTGGAGGGCGGCGGAGACGGGGAGGTGAGGAGACATGATGGACCGCTTAGCTAAGCCTGGCTTGCAGGGAACGACCGCCCCCGTCGCTTCCAGCCTCGTGTGGTCTTGTGCAAGCCTGGCTAGATGGCCATTGCATAAAACCAAACAAGCCAGGTTGTATTATGGAAGCCTGGCCAGAAGTGAGGCCAGGGAACCAAACACACCCAAAATATCTCTTGGCCTCCTCGCCGCCACCGCCGCGCCTGTGGGTCGCTCTTCCAGGACGATGCGTTCTTGGATGATGCAGCTCGAGAGGTGGACGCCATCCTTTTGGTTAGACTAGGCAGTACAGACAGCTAAACTTTTATTTTAAAAAATAAAATAAACGAATCACGGACTCAGGTGCGGGAGGGAGACAGAGAACAGGCAACGAAGAGATCGTGGTCGTAATGTTGATCCAATCCAAAGCTTTTGGAGAAGTCAATGTTTAGATTGAGTAGCTAGTTTCTTCTGGTTGGCCATGCATCAGCACTGCTGGACTGCAGCTCATCGCTGGCGGCGTCATGGGTTGCAGGATTCGGAGTCTTGTGCGCTCTGTAATCAGGCGCCCGAGGAGATCGATCACCTCCTGCTCTCCTGTGTATTCAGCAGAATGACATGGGCAACTGCTTTGGAGTCGATCAGTTTGGGAACCCTTGCAGTACTGCAGGACGATGCTTGCTTCTGGACGTGGTGGCTAAGGTCCAGAAAATCAATGCCTAAGGTCTGCAGGAAAGGCTTGGATTCCCTGGCGATGTTGGTAGGATGGATGCTGTGGAAGGAACGCAATGAGAGAACCTTTGGAAGAGGAAGCAGAACACTACAGCAGTTCCTTCAGTCATTAGCGATGAAGCCAAGCTATGGAACCTAGCAGGGTTCAGACATTTGCGGCAGTTGTTTCCCTGGTCGCCTTTCAGTTTAGCCATGTAATCGCTTTGCTTTGTTTTTTTTTTCTGGCAGTAACCCTTGGATTACCACGTCTTTGTATCTTGTTAAACTCTGCTTCCTCTTAACAAAATACATACCTCATGGTACGGTCGAGAAAAAAAAGGATTGAATAGCTAGCATTGTGGAAGGAGCGCAGCACCAGTAGGGATGGGCATAGCAGCCCCTGCGGTGCCTGCAAAGCCTGCTAAGTAAATTCCTTCCAGGCCCAGTGGATCGACGCGATCAACTGAGCCTGCTGTAGCGGTACCTGCCCTGAGGATATAATCAGTTGTCGCACGCTAAGTAAATTGCGCTGTTGTCGCATGAGAATGCTGAATGCCTTTGGCTAATCTTCTGGATGCCTCAAACTGTAACGCGCAGGATTTGCTGACGAAATCTTGTGCTGTTGTTAGTTGTGTTTCGTGTGGTGATGTAAGCAGATGGAATATTGGCTCTGTTTTTCTGTATTAATGACTGGTACACTGAAAGGTAGCAATATTTGTACTGCTAAATTTTTAAGCATGTAAAAATTGCTGAAAGTGAATCAACTCGTGAACTTTAAGCATGACGAAAGATGAACTATCTGATGCCGAAAATTTTGGTATTCAGAACAACTGAATGACACCTATTGGAAAACTGCTCCAGAATATACATCTCTGGACCATGTCACTACTCGATAACCCGACGTGATTCTTCCTTGCTCCCCAATGCTTAAACACTAAAAAGCACATTGAGAAAACGAGGAAATTGATCGGCGAGAGCCGAGACTGCGACTTCGCTTTAGCCTAGCGTTGCAACTTGCAACTTGCTGCTTGCGTGTCCCGTTGGTAAAGCGGTTCATTCGGCCGGCGCAGATGCTCCACAACGATCAACGAAGTGATCAGGTAACAACGCACGCACTCCGGCCCCATGGCCACCGTCCGCCGCCCGCCCCACCGAAAGGCGCCAAGACCGTCCTGTATACTTCCCGACTGGGTGGGAAATGGGAATGGGAATTGCATGTTGCCTTGCCATGAGTGACAACGGCAGGGCAGTCACTATCACCTGCCGCTGCCGTGCCCACCAGCAAGCTGTGATACTGGAGCCACGTCGGTTGCATGCGTAACCAGCAAGCTATGTATATTATATAGGGGGCAAACCATCCTAATATACTTCTCTTCTCTTCTAAAGTCATCCTCGTCCTCCTCTCCAGCACTGGCTATATATATAGGGGGCAAACCATCCTCCTCCTCCACCACCACTCCAGCGCAGGCATAAGTGGTAAGTTGAGATGATAAGAGGGAGAGCAATGTCGTTGGTCATCTGCTGCTGCTACCTTCTACTCCATGCAGGTTAGTTGGCCGGCCGACTGGCCTCGATCCGTTGCCGCACCGCTATCCTCTTGCTACTCCGTTTATATATTATCATTACTACTACTACTTATTACTGAACCGGCCTGTTGTGATTTGTCGTCGTAGCGCAGCACCGACGACGGCGGCCGCCATGAACAACACCTCCTCACCACTACAACTCGCGGGCGCGGCGGCGGCCACGGTGGTGGTGACCCCTTCCACCTCCGCCACCCACGGCGCCCTCGACAGCACCAGGATGGAGCCTGCCGCGCAACCTCCCACACCGCAGCGGCAACAGCTTCCTCGTCCTCACACCACCAAGAAGAATGCTCCGAAGAAACAACCCAAGTACTGGCTCATCGCTATCCTCATACCTGCGGTTGCAGCGATGCTTGGTGTTTGTGGTCTCGTCAACAACAACATGAAGTGCTGCAACAACAACCGCATCGAGGTCAGGCGCCCGCCGTGGCCGGAGACCAGACTGAACATTCCAGTTTGAGACCATCTGCACAGTAACATGCATGCAATAGCCCAACATAGTAAAAGACACGACAAGTCCGAAACCCATTAGCTGTTACTAATACTAGCTCATATCCATAACAGAGTAACATGCATACAATAGCCCAACATAGTAAAAGGACGTGCCTTTTACCAGGTTGGGCTATTGCATGCATGTTACTGTGTTACGGATATGTGCTAGTAATATTAGTAATAGCTAATGGGCTTCGGACTTGGGCCTGCGTGCCTTTTGCTGTGTGTTGGGAAGCCGGATACCAGAGTGAATAAATTTAGCCCTGTCCTGCTCTTGTTCTCGTAGGTGTAGGGCTTTTTATCCCTACTAGTAGTGGTTTGTATTAGTAGGTGTAAGCCTGTAGGCTTACCATCCATGTGTTGTGTTTGCTTGCCTATTAATAATGGATGAAATATATGTGTGATCGTTGTCGCAAAAAACTCTGATGGAGTTCTGGTCCATCCGTTAGTTTGCACGAATTGCAACTTCTAATTTTTTTCCCTCACATAAATTTTTTGAATAAGACGAGTGGTCAAACTTAGACTCAAAAAGTCAAACGAATTATAATTGAAAACGGATAGAGTATGTACTAGCTAGCACGACCCTTGTTTTTTTTAAGGCAAAAAACTGTGGGGGAAGTCCCCACAGCACTTCATTTTCTATTTTTATAAAAGAAGAGTTACAAGGTACTTACAACATGATTAACTGACAGCATCTAACCAGAAACAAAAAGCTGACCTAAGGTCAGGCTTGAAGCGAAGAGATTGCAAGAGACATTGAAGTTTAAAGTTCCTAAACCAAATATTAATGTGAACACGACCATTATTGAAAATTTGATCATTCATGAGCTTCCAGATTTCCCAAGCTGCTAGAATCCCATGTTATTATCAGGTGTCACAAGAATGGCTGCTGATTAGAGTACTCCATGTAGAGTTTGGAATCAGGAGCAGGGGTCATGGCGTCATATTATTACTTTCCGGCCGGGACGTGTGCTAGCTAGCTAGTCTGCTAGAGAACTGCAACTCTACAAGTATATATGCGTCCCAAATTAGTTCGTACAATATGTTCGTGCTAATAAGTTCTTCAAATCTTCATAGCTACACTACCTAATAATGACTTTTTTGTTACAACAATAATAAGCTGATATCGCTTCTTTTAAAATATGCAACGCACCATGCGTGTTCACACATCGTAGCTGCCTCCTGCTACGAGAATGGTGGCGGCTGGCGATGCCGGGCAAAAATGCAACGCAATCGATTCCGAACCCCTGCTCTGGTACGGTGCCTTTGACGATGACACCCTGCCACTTTTTCCCGAAAGATTGTGTCATCTGGAATATGAGTTCTTCTCCACGCATCCCCCTCCCCCCACCCCCCAGATCATACTGTACCATAGCACGGGCGGAGGCACCCTAGGGGCGGGGGTAGGGCGGCCGCCCCAGCTACCTGCGAGCTCTTCTCAGACCCCTTCTTCTTCCCTAACACCGGCGATGATGAGCGACGAGCACGAGCAGCTATCTGCTGCGTTGGAGCACGGAGGAAGAAAGCAGTGGATGGGCTTTTTCTTTATTTTGTTCAGCCCAGCAAAGGTGAGAGGCCCATTGAAAGCCCACCGACGCACTCTCCTCCTTCACCTTAGCTCAATCGGTGAAATCCCCCATCTCCAAATCGCAGCTGCCTGACGCCCTAGCAAAAGGTCGCGAGGAGCCACCCGCCATTCAGTCGCCCACGGTCAGCACTCGCTCGCTGCAGCTCGCCTCCCCTGGCCCCCCGCGGCCCCGCGTAGGCGCGAGGCGCACCCCCGTCTGCCTCAGCGCCTCCCACCTTTTCACCGCCCACCGAAAGGAGCAACCGAGCTGCGGAGCGGAGCAGCACTGCCCCCGTGGTAGGCCAGTTCGCGAGGCCAGACTGCAATCTGCGGGAGCTGCTGCTGCTCTGCAGACTGGTCATCTGCAGCGATGGAGGGAGGAGAGAAGAAGGTACACGAGGATCGAGGAGGGTAAGGGTCTACCCAACATTGGCATTCATACCATTTACAGGTTAACTGGAAAACGCTAATTGATATTCATACAATTTACTCGCCAAGACGCTAATTGATATTCTTCAAATTTGAGGTAAAAATCTTGTGTTTCTCATCCATTTTTCGTCATAATATGTGTGGTTGTAGCGTTTTTGCCATAATTTGTGTGATTGTAGTATGTGAATACGGTGCGATACGAATGTGATTTATTTCCTCGTCACAACACGCCCCAGCTATATTATTTTCCTGGCTCCATTATTGTACCATAGTGTGTCTTCTTGAGTAAGGACCCCCAAAGTATCTCCATTTTTATCACTGAATGTAGATAATTTCAACTTAGGCCACTTGTTTTTCTCCATCAGGTACCTTCCTCCAGCCCCATGCACCACAAGGCATAAGCTCATTTTCAGTGCCTCCCTTATTCTCACCTTTATCATCCCCTTTGTATTTGCATCTCCTTGGAGAACCCAAATTTTCCCTGCTCTTTGTTTCCAATTTTTCTTCTAACTAGACTTCTTCCTCTTTTTATATCCCTACTCATGGCAGCTTCACTGAGGATCCTCGATCGTCCCCCTCTCCCTCTCTCTCGCGTTGTGTTCTGCTGCCTCGCGTCTGGAACGCACGATCAGTGCATCAGGTAGTGTAACATCATCTATCCTCGCGTTGCTGTTACAACCTAGTACTGATCTGCCTGTGTTTTGGCATTATATTCTGGTTGGCAGGTACGACGACGTCGACAGCGGTGTGCGGGTCGTCCAGCTGCCTGTTGGGTGCAGAGGACGTCGAGGTGCAACAGGCAAGTCATCGCTCTCTACTCCTCTCCACTCCATGAAATTTTCAAACGCTCTTATAGCAAAATTACGCATGAAAATCCTTGGATCTACCGCTTTTCAATTCCTTTGCATTCTCCATTTACCCCTATCTGTCTCCAGCAATACTCCGAACAGTTGCCATGGTTGTTCATGGCACCAGCAAACTATTCATGCATCCCTATCCACTTGCCTAGTACCTCATCGTCTCTCTCTCCCTTTCTCTCTTTCTCTCTCTCTCCCCGGGTCGACGGAAGAGGCAGACGCGCTCCGGCTCCACTTGTTCTTCACCTCGAAGCTCCGCTCCAGCGCGCACACCTACTCGGCGCTCGGGCGCCACTTGTTCTCCCCGCCGCCACACGCCATCATCCCCTCGTCCACGTCCGGTCCGCCTCCATCCCGACCACGCGCGTAACCATCATCTGGGAACACGCACAAGGATTCATCAAATCTTCCGCACGCCACCGTCCCACGCGCGGAGGCATCCCCGTCTTGGAGGGATCCAGAGAGGGGTGTAAATGGAGAAGAGGCTGGAAGTTACGTTCCGGATTGGCCATCGCAGTGAGGGAGGGACCGGCGCCGCGTGGCTACTAAAGGATCAAAAGAGCGCCTCCATTGCTGCCTCCCTGATCGTTTCTGTTCCCTGCCGTGACCCATGGCCAACACCATGCGGAGGCGCCAGTAGTGGAGGTGGTGGCGACGGCGCCGGCGGAGCGCACGCGCCGCTCGCAATGGGTGCTCAGCAAGATGACCTTACTGCTGCTGCCGCCGGATCCGAGGAGCAGGCGCCAGGGCGGAGGACAATGACGAGGAGGAGA
Source organism: Eremochloa ophiuroides (assembly GCA_038502445.1). NCBI lineage: Eukaryota > Viridiplantae > Streptophyta > Magnoliopsida > Poales > Poaceae > Eremochloa > Eremochloa ophiuroides. The sequence goes on from JAHLJS010000005.1 coordinate 1,656,336, forward strand.
TGCAGGTGGGCGTTGGGATTTTCGGATCGATACGCAAGCGATAGGATGGGGATCGAAGGCGACGAGCAGGAGGACGGCGGCGGCGGGTGTAAAGGATGCAGAAGTTCAGGAGGCTGGCCTACTTTGGTATCCATCGGGGACTGGTTAAGGTAGAAGACGCAAAAGTTCAGGGGCCTAGAAGATTAGATCATGACTCCTAGGAATAGTAGCAAACTAGCAATAGTTGTGACGAGATTTGGAAACAAACGGGGCCCTTTTGCAAAAGAAACCGATCCGCCCTCCGGCCGGACCGCGTGGCCCAAAACCGGCCTGCGAAGCCGTTTTCCTTTTTTCTCGTTTTCTTTTATTTAAATCGGCTAGAACTTTTTGAAAGGAACAGGAGAAGCCAGAGGCTCCTACTGAAAATTTATTAAAAGGGAAAAGGACAGTACAGAACAGGAATTACAAGAGAGCAAAAAGCAGAGAACAGAGAACAAAGAGCTAGGACTAAGGAACTGAGAAGGAGAGGAAAAAGAGCCACCAAATTACAAAACTGAATTCAGCCATGATTCAAACAGAGGAAGGAGAGATGGCTTGATTCTATGCAGGAGATGAGAAGCTTCTTCTGTAAGGTAGTTCTAGAACTTGTAAAGATTCGTAGTAATAAATCAAATGAAAATCAAGACAATGTCAAATCAAGTTTCATGAACTCGAAACAATTATTCTTACTACACAGTAAAAGCATAAAATCACATGATTCGGTGCAAAATCAATGTTGTAGATATATAGATCTACCGTTTCCCAAAAATTACCAAATTTTTATGGTAGCTCACTATTGATGTGTAGGATCTGTGGTAACAATTTCATGTCTATTGAATATTCTATGACTGAGTTATATCTTTTATATCTTGCAAAAAATGCTTGTTAATGCCTCATAAATAATTAAAATAAAGTAAAAACGGAAAACGTGTGACCCATCTGAAGTACTGTGTTGTTGTCCGCTCCGCCCACCGGCGTGGACACTGGTGTCGGCGGCGCGCTGTGCGTGCAGAAGGCGTCGACGCTGCAGGATGGATCAGGGCGACTCCTGTGCTGGACCAGGAGCGGCCAGATTTGGCTTGCGGCGGTGGCTGTGGACCCCACCGGCGGCTTCCTTGTCCTACGCGTGGACAACAACCAGCCGCTCATCAACATGGACCCACTCGTCAGCCAGGCCGCCGCCGCGCGTGGGCTGGGCCTTGCTTCGGTCGCGGTCCATCAAATGACCGGCCAATTGTTTGTCGCCTACTACACGAGCGTTGGCAACGACGGCAGGACCCTCCTCCTCGTCGTTGACCAGCTGTCATCAGCATCCTGGAGCGGCGGCTATGATGAGGTCAGCGCATCCTTTCTTTCTCAGCAGCTCGTAGTGGAGTAGGATTAAGGCCTGTTTAGATCCACCGCAAATTGCAATTGCAATTAGTCACATCAACATTGCGGCATATGTATGGAGCATTAAATGTAGACTAAATATTTGCATGTCTGTACCTTTTGCATGTACATCACGAGACGAATCTTTTAAGCATATTTGGGTCATGATTGGACAAAAATTGTCAAATACAAACGAACGTGCTACAGTGCAAAATTACAACTGCAACTGGGATCTAAACACAGCCTAAGATCCCGTTTGGCACAGCTCAGCTTTACAAGTAAAGCTGTTTTTGTTGAAAATGGCTTCATGAGTAACTCTTTTGGTGAAGCTGACCTGTTTTGAGAATATTGTTTGGCAAAATAGCTTCACCAACAACTTCATACATGGTTCATAGAGAGAAATGAGGGAGAGAGGTAGGAGAAGCTACTTTTTTCAGTTTCATGTCAACCCATCCTTTTGTGAGAGGAGAGAAAAAATAGCTTCATCCATGAAGCTGTTTTAGAAAATGGCTCACTGTGCCAAACAGTCCCTGACTCCTACTCCTATTTTCTTGGCTTTTCTTTTTGTTTATTTATTATGCTGCTCATACAAAACTCCGTCCGTGGTGATGCAGGCAAACCGGCCCACTCCGGCCCAGCCTACGAGGAGGGTCTTCTCGATGGCTTTGCCTGCTCAAGCGGGCTTTCCCCTTCTGGGCTACTACTACGCTGGGCAGATGTTATTCAGGCCCAACAACGCCGACACTTTCCTTTACATAATAGTCACTGCCCCAGCACAGAGCGACGACCAAGCAAGAATCCTCCGCTTCTCGTGGGGTATGTACCATTCTTTTTTTATATATATCTCACATGCATCGGCATATCATATCGTACTCGTGTATATAATATAGAATAGACAGACAAATAAAAAAACACTGAAATCTTAACATAAATTCCGTCAGGAAATGGTACGTTGCCGCACATGGACGGCGCCCCCCAAGTCTACGCAGCAGAATTAGGCATCCCGCGCCGATGCGCGTTTGACGCGGACAGGCCTCATGATCTGTATTGTGCTGTCTTGACGGTTTATTATTATTATTATTATTATTATTATTATTATTATTATTATTATTATTATTATTATTATTGTTGTTGTTGTTGTTGTTGTTGTTGTTGTTGTTGTTGTTGTTGTTGTTATTGTTGTTGTTGTTGTTGTTGTTGTTGTTGTTGATGTTTCACTACTGCTGCAATTGGTTATTTTCTGTATTTGGGCCTTGTTACTCACACTCTAACCCAATTCCTATAACATGTAGGACGATCAAGAGCTCGTTTATCTCATCTCGGACTCCTCTGAAACTCCGCCAAGCGTCTCGCTCGTCGCAGCCCACCGAAGGCCCACACAAGGAACGCCACTATCCCTGGTAGGCGGCCTGCTATATCGGGGTAACGCGGACGACACCGTAACCGGAAGGTAATGAATGGGCCGGCCCGACTTGCACCGTGTCATTCTCTTCTTGTTCTTCTCTCTCTAAGTATTAGTAGTAGAGATTGTTTCTTAAAAAAAAGAAAAGAAAAAAAAGAGTAGCAGCAACAGCAGTAGAGATATATGACGTCGCCTCACCTTTAATTTTAATTCGTGGCTTGTGCATGCAGGTACATCTATGTGGAGGGCGCTCAGCTGTGGCAGACGCAACCAGCATGCAGCAACCCCATCGCAAGGAACGTGCTGGTTGCGTGCTCCGCGCCAACTACGTCTCCTTGCGGCAGCGGCGACGACTTTGTCGCCCGCGTCACCTCATTTGGCCAAGACGACGTCAGCAACAAGGCACTGCTCCTCGCATCTGATGGCATCTACATGCTCGTGTCGCCCAGCCTGTGCGCCACGCCTCATGACGACGACCACAGCACAGCCAAATGGGTCATTGGCGTCGTATTGTCCCTGCTAGGCGCACTGGCTACTTATGGGGCCTTACATTTGCCCTTACAAAGAAAAGTTTGGAGCTGCAGGAAGATGCCTTGATCATTGTTAGCCCGGAGCATTGCTTTGCTCGTAATTTTTCCACCGCAGTTAGGCCCAGCAGCCGCTCTTTGACTTGTCTGTGTAGTTGCACTTCCATAGGTTTTTAGCATCCTATACTCCTGTACCACATCAAAGATCCAGATCAACTGTCTCGCTGCAATGATGAGTGGCTTACAATTACCAATTTTACGCCGCCCCCAACCTCACAGAGCTTTCGCAGTTCTATGCATTTTGGTGTGAAGCATCAGAAATGGATTTGTTAATGTAAGGGGTCTGTTCCAAGCTTCAGTAACCACCTCTATGTACCCAGACAATATTGGCCAGTATGCTTCGATCCTAAAACCTCTATTTTCGCAATCTATATTTCCAACCAGCAACAATGGGAAGTGGTCTGAGACCAGAGAAGACAGTGCATGGCGTGTGCTGTTAGGAAACAAAATATCCCACTCACTTGAACAGAAAGCTCTGTCGATTCTAGTATGAGTCCAGCTATTAGACCATGTGAACATCCTCCCTTTTAGCCCCAGTTCTTTTAGCTCCAGGTCGTCCAGAAACTTTCTAAATGTGCCCGTCAATCTCATATTAATATTTTAGCCCTGGCTCTTTTAGCTCGAGGCCGTTTTGGAAATGCGCCAGTTGGTTTTGTTGGGCCCAATTTCCTCTTCGAGCCTTGGGCTCGATCAACATGTTTCCATCCAGCAGCAATGGGCAGTAGGCTGAGAAAACACTGCATGGCGTGTGCTGTTAGGAAACAAAAGGTGTGTTTGGTTCATGTTCTAGTCCAAGCCTGGCTAGCTTTCTGAGCCAGGTCAGACTTAGCCAGCTTTACACAAGCCAATAGTCAGTTGTTTGGTTGGAGTGATTTCTTAAGCCTGGTTAAGTTTTGGTGTGTTTGGTTAGCTGGTTTTGCTGGAATAGAATCACCTTCTCTTTGAGATGGTAAGTTACCACCGTTGAGACATTCCATCGAACACCTACAGTGCGTCACCCTCGACACCTCCGACAGATCGAGTAGCACGGCGCGCCGACGGTGGTGGTGCAGCCCAGTTGAAAGCCCTAGTTTAGTTTTGGCTAATTGATGAAACCTATTCACTAACCATGTGCCTAAGAGTTCTGATTAGAAGGATGGTTAGTAGACCTAAGTGAGGAGCTATAATGGCGTCCATACAAGTGGTGTAAGCCCATCAACAAGTTGTGATCAAGTGCTTCTCGACTTGGATTTGGAAAAGAGCTCAAGGCCAAGGTATAAACCATATGATATCTTTGCTTTTACTGATCAAGACACTATAGAGAGTGTGATCATATTTAGGATAGATGACCGTACTATTAAGAGGGGAGAAAATCACATGCAACCTTGGTCATCAAGTGCCTCTAGATGAATTAACTTGAGCATTTACATTTAGATCTAGAGCACTAACATAAAGCCTGTGAATATTGTTTGAAAAATGCTAACACACCTTGCACGTGATAGTTAAACACTTTGTGGTGTTGGCATATTTGAAAATGGGGTGAAGTTTGAGAGGCACCGAACGCTGCCTCGAATGCACCGGACGCTGGCTCTGCGTGTCTGGTGGCTAACCCTAACTCTGGCTCTCTGCGGTGGAAGCACCGGACGTCGTCCGGTGGCGACGCACCGGACTGTGCGCGCTCTCTAGAACCTCTCTGGACAGTCACCGAACGCTGGTGCGTCACGTCCGGTGAGTTCAAACGAGCGTCCGGTGGTGGCGCATTGGCTCAGCTCCAGAGTGAGCACCGGACGCTAGGAGCGTCCGGTGGGGGTTCAGCGGACGCGTCCGGTGGACACCCCGAGCTTTCGGGTGAATTCTGCACTGTTTCTGGAACGACTCAGTGGACGTGTCCGGAGTGACTGGCTCCGCGTCCGGTGAGAACTTAACTGTGCGCGGGAAATTCTGACCGTTGCAATCCGACGAACCGCATTCAAAGAAGTGGCGACGTGGCGCGAATCCCTGCACCGGACGCCCCTGCGTCCGGTGGCTCAGCGTCCGGTGACCTCGCAGAGTTTTAAAAAATGGCTACTTTTTAACCCACTCTTATAAATAGCCACTCTAACGGTTTGGTAGCTCTCCCTTGCACATTTTACTGATCATAAGACATCCTTGAGCCATCCCAAGCCTCTCTCACTCACTCTAGTGCATTGATTCACATCTCTAGTGAGTTTAGGAGTGATCCAAGTGCATTTTTTGTTCATCCTACTTCATCTCTAGGCACTTGTTAATCATTGTTGCTGCGGATTTCTTCTATTACTCTTGGTGATTGCCGTCACCTAGACGGTCTTAGAGCAGCGGAGGAGTTGGCGGATATGATTGTGAGGGTTTGGCACCTTCCCCGGCGGAGAGCCCAAGGTAGCCCTAATACATTGCTTGTGTCATTGAGTACTTTACTCGTGGCAGGTTCTTGTGGCGCTCATATGTTCAGCTCGATCTTGGTGATCGATTAGCCACCGAACCACCGAGTAGTGGTCAATACAACGAGGACTAGCGTGCCAGCAAACACGTGAACCTCGGGATAAATTGGTTGTCTCCATTGTGTTGGCTATTCGGATTTCATCATGACCATCTGAAACGACCTCGATTTCTGCGAAGGGAAATCCTCAGGCTCGAATTGTAATTCAACAGATTGCTTGGGACAATCCATGAAATTACCCATATCTCAGTTGACACCAGGATCCATACAACGGTAATTAAGTCTTACATAAACACTTATTACATCGCCACACTGGTGGAATCAACATTCAGAGAAGCTTTAGAAGACGCGGAAACGTTTCATCCTTCACGGCCAACTTGAGTGTAGCACGTGACCCTATTCCTAGCCATCATCTTCCTCGAAGTCATACTCATTCTCGTCACCTGACAGCAAATTTATCAGTACGATATGTACTGGCCACGGAGCCCACCTATGCAGCATTTGCTTTGTGGAAAGTGGATGCAAGGCTATTCAAGCAGACCTATAGGCTGAGGTTTCCTATGCAGCTGAAAACAATGTTTAATTAGTCAGGTTTTATCTCCAGTTAACACCATTATTCCTTTTCCCATCACCACATCTCACATACCCACACCTCACTCTCATTCGACAGGCCCAACTCCCTCTCTGGCCTATCTCAGCGGCACACTACCACAGCGGGTACACTGCCGGAAAAGTGTCATCCAGGGGGAGAAGAGAACACTCACTACACTAGTAGAAGCTTCACAGGAAAGGTCCATAGCGAACAGGTTGGCATATGTATCGATCGATCAACCGTACACTCTGCAGAGGTTTCACTACCCACAAGATTAGCCATCATAGGTGTTGCGCAAACACCTAGGCAGAATTCCAGGTGCTTGCTTGCCTAGGTCGATGCCACCCTACCACTCAGCCCTGGGATATTCCGGATCCTACACCGTTATGCTGAGACTGGGAGACACAGTACCGGGCCCATCCAGTGGTACTGCGCATCTAGAGCGGAACGGGAACCCATCGACCGTCTCCGCCCACCCTTATCACCTCTCAACCTAGCAGTAGTGGCACCGTCCTACCAAGTAGTCCAGCCGTCTCCCGCCCATCAGAAGCGAGTGAGTAGAAAAGGATTCCCATGAACCTGAAACTAGTCCGTCCTAGGTTTGACCAAGCAGGCATCTTCACTTAGGGGATACTCTCCCCGTGCCATCACAGCACCTCCGTCCACGGGCTTCAAACCACCAAGGCTATCCCACCCGGAACCTCCTCAACAACTTTACCCGCCACAGGTATCTCGCTTGGGGATGCCCAGGTTGCACCCCCGGCACGACTTGCCCCATGGGCTTGTCTCACATCCCACTTGGTCGACATCAACCCTTACCACGCACCCAAGACGCACGCAGCACTCTCTCCCAGTGGTTATAATCAGATATACACCGTCCCAATTCCACCACATAGCATATAGCAAGTAGAAAGTAGTGGAAAAGTAACAGTAAATTAAGCAGCAGCTAACCTAGCAGCGGATAGCAGGGTATAGTCTTATCAAGGCAGGGAATTCAAATATACTACCATGCAACCAATCCATACATAATCATAAAGCAATAGCAACAATGTCATTTGCAATGCGTAAAAAGGATCTAAGGATTTGGTGGGACGTGGCACCTTCGTAGTCGTCTCCTAGCTCCTGAAGGTACTCGTGGTCGTCTTCCTTAGTCAGATCCTCCTCCGGCTCTGAAATCGAACACGAAATAGTCGCGTCAGCGACTCCTATAGAGTATTTCAGAAAAATCTAATAAAATAAAGAGCCAAATACACACAAACATAGTCTTAGATTGTAGATCTCATTTTTCTGAGAATTTTGATATATGGTGCGCAATTTTTAGACATCGAATGAATAAGTTATGAATTTCCGAAAATTATCCTGTTTTCTGAAAATGGAAAAATGGCCGATTAATCGGGGGTGACACGTGGCAGCTTCTGGTTGGTCGGGTACTGTTCACATTGACCGAGTCAACGCTTCCTCTGACTAGTGGGGTCGGGTGACGTTATAGTGACGTCACTGGCATGACACGTGGCAGCGCCAGGGCTCGCCACGTGGTCGCGCTGGGACGCTTCGGTCCGGGTCTACGAGAGCCGGTGCACGGTGAACCGCACGAGCGCCGGTTCATGGGCCGATGACCCAGCTCATGGTGAACCGAGTTCCCCTACCCCTTTACCCATACGGTCTACGGTGGACAGGGTCTACGGATGTGGCGCCTCAACAGAACACAGACCCGATGGTCGCCCACCAGGTGTTCGATGCTGGTTCCCAGAGAGTCGCCGGCGTCGGCGTAGCTCGGCGTAGCTCGGCGGTGGTCGGGGGTGGTTTGTGACCTTGGCCGACCATTCGGCGTGCCATGGCGGCCGGTGACGAGCTGCCGCAGGGCTAAAGCTACGTTGCAGCCCACAGCGAGGCAATTTCTCCCTTCCGGGCCCCAATATTCGTTTCTAAGGGACCCAATTTGGCTAACAGGGTCCCTTTTGGTGCTCGGCCATGGCACAGGCGCTTCTCCGGCGAGGCGGGCGGTGGTGTGGTGGCCGGGGTTCGGTTTTGGCATGAGCGGGTGTGGTTCCCTTCTATTGACATAGTCAGTAAGGCCCTCGGGTCGTTGGTGGCAACTTGGTGTCACAGCAGGGTCTCCTCCTGGCTTCGGCACGCGGCGGAGCTCCGGCGAGGTCACGGCGCACTCGAGCAGGGCGGACGAGGCTTTCTCTAGCGCTTAGATCCACGTAGCTAGCTCAAAGGGGTCGTGGCGGTGCTCCACGACGCTCTAACCTATACGGGTGCTAGTCGGATTGCTCGGAATGGGTGATTCGGCGTCGGAACGCGTCGGTGGTGAGCGCGCTCCGCCGAGAACGCGTCGTGCTGCGTTCTCGGTCTAGCAAGCTTGTAGTCCAGTGTTTCGGCCGGTTGCATGAGTGCATGGTGCAGGTGATCTTCCTGAGCCGGTAAAGGCTCGTGCCTGTGCGTCCCGTGGGCGGAACGCCATGGCAAAAGCAGGGCGAGGTTCGGACATGGCGTGCGGTGGCTCACCATGGTGTCGGTGAAGCTAGGATGGTGGTGCAGTGGCGAGTTGGAGCCGTGCAGAGCGATCGCAGTGCCGTGCCGCTCCTCGTCCGCAGCTCGGGCTTTTCCTCCGTGCCCGGCTCCGGCGTGCTCCGCGGCGGTAGCGCTTCGGCGGTGCTCTCCTCTCTCTGCTCCACCCTTCTTCCTTCTCCCTCTCTCACACGGTGTGGTGTTGTGGCGTGGTTGGTGCCACTAGTGGCGGCGGCGAGTGGAACGAGGCTAGGGCGCCGTGAGGTGCTCCAATTTATAGCGGAGCTCGGGTGGCTACTTATGGCGGGCGGCTCTGATCTGCTCGGGCCGATCGGAGGGCTGTGGCTTGCGCGAGTTAGGGTTCTGGTGGTGCGCGCGGGCTTCTTGGCGAGCAAGGCAGGGGACAGGCGAGGGACAGCGGGGTCAGGGCTCTGCCATGCGTGGCGCTGTCGGTCACGCCATTTGCATGACTCTGTCGGCCACCGTCTTTCGCGAGGTGAAAAGAAGAACAGTAGCGAGAGGAAAAACGCTGACGGGTGGGGTCGGGCGGTCAGCGGCTGCGGGGAGCGGGTGCGGATGAAACGGTCGCGCGCGTGCGGTCGGCATCGCGCGTGCGCGCGGTGTTGGGCCGGCCCAGTGCGGGAAGGCGGGGTGGAGCGCGCGCGCGGGTGAGGTGAGGAGAAGAAGGCCGGGCTGGTTTGGGCTGGCTTAGCAGACCGGCTGGGCCGAATGGCTGGCCTAACTCTCTCTCCCTTTTTATTTTCTTTTTCTTTTTCTATTTTCACTTAAGTGTATAAATACATATATTACCCATTTTAAATATTGAGTAAATACAACCATAAATTGCAATAAATCCCAAATGTGATGCATAAGCTATTATTCTATGTGAATGAAATTAAAATGCAAGCTATACTCCTTTATTACCAAATTCATAATGAAACATATATGCTTGCACAAGAAAAATGGGTTTTCACAATAAATAAATGAAAAATTTTAATTGGTTGGGATTTTTAGGTTGTGTGGATTTTAGGGTTGTTACACCATCACCATCGCGTGATTGGATTATTCCTTTTGGTGATTGGCAATATCTACTCTACTCGGTGGTATAACTCTCTCCACTACTCTCTTTACCTTGTTTGCCTACTTGTGTAGTGGTAGTTTTGTTAGTTTGCTCACTAGGCTAAGTTAATTCTGACTTAGGCTTGCTTGTGTGAAATTAGAGACATAGCCTAGAATTGGTTAGTAGGCTTGCATTTTTTAGTAGGCTAGTGCAAAATTCGCTTCGCTTCTTATTTTGCTAAGCACTCGGTTGAAGTGTTGTTTGTTGATTTTCATTAGGCTATTCACCCCCCAGCCATTTAGGACCTTTCACCAGTGGCCGGTGAGTGTGGAGCTGCGCCTCGTGGCCGTCGTTGCTCTTCTTCACGTGGTGGCCTGGGCCTCCTCCTCCGGCGCCGCTGCTTTCCACGCCAGCACGCTAACGAACACCAGGCAAAGACACTGCCACCAACGGACGCACCTCCACCACCATGGCGTTGACGACGGCGTCGACCTTGATGTTCCAGGAGCCGGCGACGGGAAAGTCTCCTGGTGGACGGGAAAGCGCGAGGCGTCCCCGGAGCGGCCACCCCCGCCGGCGCCATCGTCGATCGCGAGCGGGTCGGAGAAGGAGATGAAGCCGGACACGGAGGCCGCGTCGGATCCAGCGCTCTCCGCGGAGGCCTCGTCGGACGTGGAGGCGAGGAAGATGTGCTGGACACTGCCCACGTTGGGCACCATTGTGGTGGGACCGGAGGACGCGGACGCCTCCGCTGGCCTCCGGCGAGCGTGGCCGCACGGAGTCGGAGGCCTGGTGGGGCGCGGTCAGTAGATGATAGGCCGCAGCCTCGACTCTGGACAACCCCACCTCGTCAGCGGCAGCTGTAACACCCTTGGTGTTACTGTTATTAAAAACTGTCATGTCTTCATAATCATCTGCACATCATTCCGCATAAAACCCAATTACTGTGCATTGACTGAAATAAATTTTATTCTTGGATGTGATTGTGCATAGGTGCTTTAGAGTGACTCATTATGTAAATGTTTGTGGTTATGTGTAATTATCTAGATCCAATTGAAAAATAAAAAGAAAATCATTTATAAATCTTAAATCGGGCCAAAAAGCCTAATTTAAAAACTAAATGGGATTAGAGGTTAGGCCTTAAACAAAAGTTGTAAATCCTTAGAAGTTGAGTAACTTCTATTTGGAGCGATTTTGAAGTTATTAAAAAGAATTTCAAATAAAACCCTAATCTATGCGTTAAAGTTTAAATTTGATATACAAATTCAAAATTTAGCAAGAATCTGGTGATAGTTCCTTAATAAAAGTTTAGCTCTTTCAAGATGGAACAACTTTCATTTTCGGAGATTTTAGAGTTATTAGGTGGAATTTCAAATTAAACCCAGAAGAGTGTTTTGAAATTCAAATTTAAAATGTTATTTCAAAATTTTTTGAGAATTAGACAAAACTTATTATATGAAAGTTGTAAAGTTCACTAAATGGAACAACCTTGGTATTTGAAGATTTTGAAGTTATTATACAAAATTTTGATTTTCAAGTTTCTATTCAGACTCTCGTTTAAACCCTATTTAGCCCCTTTGTCATAATTTTAAAAATATTCAAAATTTGAATGCAGTTCAAAAAGAAAAGTTGTTCCATTTGAAATTTCCCACAACTTTTATTTTTGCATATTTTTTAGTCTCTATACAAAAACAGGAGTAATCGTAGAAAATATCTAAGGGGAGTTATGAGAGCTACAGTGCTGCACAGGGCATCGTTCCCTTCCTCTGTACGCGAACAGAGCCGACCGCGTCGCGCACGTCGCCGCTGCTCCCATCCTGCCGCTCGCTCGTCGTCGAGGCCGAGTCCGTGGGGGCCCTCTCCACGTCGCGCACCTCTCCTCTGCCCCACTTAAAGCTCAAGCCGTCGTCGTTTCTCCTTTTCTTCTCCCTGTCCACCGCCATCGAGCTCCCTGTTGATCGATAAATTCACCTTCCATCGTCCACCATCCTCCAATTCACTAAGCCATGGAGTCCGCCTTGTCCTAGAGTTCCGTTTGGATCAGTTCTTAGCGCTTTTCATCGCCGAAGCCGCGCAAACGACGTTTTCTTCCTCGGCAACGGCCAGAGCACCACCGCGAGCTCGAGTCTCACATGGCCGGCTTCCTGCAGTGAGTTCTTTCCCTCATGTTTGCGCGTCCTAGGCTCCTTGTGTTCTCGTGATTCTTGCGCGCTCATCGGTTTCGTGTTTGGAGTCGTATAATCGCCGGAACATCACCGGCGGCAGCCGCCATCGGCATAAGCGCTGCAGCTGTTGTGCGTACGCGTGATCAGAGGGCCATGAACCACCTCCGGGCCAGCTGCGGCAACCAGCGGGTGCGCAAGAGCCCCATGGTCCGTTTCCCTCTCTTGAGGTGATTTTTGGAGTTGATTATGGACCTTGGAACACGAAACCCTTGCTGTTACATGGCATTTGATTACTTGTTTTACTGTGCTCATAACAAAATGCGAAGATGAAAAACTTAAAATGCTTTTTGGTTCAATTAAGCATTCCCTTAGTTAATTCATGTATGTAATATTGATCATCTTTAGGATGCAACCTCTTGGGTAAAAAGGATTGGTTAATTGTGTTTCTTATATTAAGGTTTTGTCCTTCCATTGGTAAATGTAGAATGGCTTGCTGTATAAAATAATTAAATGTTATCAAACCCTGAATAATAATCAATAAGTTGGTGTGGTTGGCTTACAACTTTATCATGAAGGAAAGTTATACTCAACTTTCTTCGATTAATTAATTAATGTAATGCACTTGTATGTTTCTCATCATGCTTCATGATCATTGCATTACCTCATGTTAAAGCATGCATCATTCATTTGCGTGTAGTGCATGCGCGAGTGAAAAGGCTTACGTCGATCAAGTCGGAGGAGATCCATCGATCAAATGGTGGTGATGTCAACATCGTGATCTCTGTGAAACTAACCAACCCTGCAACACAGGCAAGCCCTGGTGCATTCAGCCCTCTCCTTATGATTTGAAAAATGTTTATAACTTGAGTTAATCTATTGTATTAAGTTGATAGGAGTTGTTTGATAACCCAATTGCTGCATTACCAACCTTGACCACCGAAATATCTAGAACCCCTTTTTAAAATAAAAATTAGCCCTGCTTAAATAAATTAGATAAATGCTATTTTTGAGCTGTGTGATATATATGCTAATGATTAATTCATGAAAAAGGGAATTGGTATATTCTCATTTGGTGGCTGTGCACCTGATCAGTACATTGTCACCGACGAGAAGGGATTTTCTTGCTCGATGGTTGTAAATTTGGGTTAGAGTCGCAATGCTCGACCGCCGGCGGAAAAAGGATTTGAAAACCGTTGGGACACTTGTACTTAGGTTAGAGTCCCAATGCAATGTCGTCGGTGGAAAAAGAATTAGGGACCGTTCATTGTAGGCCTGCTGTGGTCAAGACTTTATAAGTAGCCACATACTACGGAAAGCCTCTGACTCTGGTGGCTCTACTGCTTGAACCGACAACCACGCACTGGGAGCGGAGAGATGGCGAGAGTAGCGTGTACCCTCGTGGCCGTCGTGCCTGGAGACGAGAGGAGTACTGTGCTCTCGGGTGGCGCAGGACCGGTTCAGGGGTAGAAAAGCCGTGGTAGGCGGGGTTGGTATATGCAAGCTTAAGTGCTACATATGCAGTGTGGATAGGGATCCCCAACTGGGTACTAATCGATTCGAATCGTCGTTGCTCCTCGGATATGGAGACTTGATCCTTTGACCTACAATTGAAAAGTGGTTCGGAACTAGGTGTTTTTGAGAATAATTAAGAATTTGAAAGTATGATGATATATGAGAATGAATTTGGAATTATGGATTATGATTAAAATAAGATTGAGTAAAATATTAAAATAGGATAGTAATGCTTTTCTGTAAAACCCTTTGACTCTTGCTCAAGCCTTACCTTAACTCCCTTCAGCATGCATTCCTGAGTTTCATTCCTTTTTCTTAGTCGGGTAAGTCTTGCGGAGTACTCCAGTACTCAGGGTTTGTTAACCCCTGTTGCAGGTGAGCCGAGTGTACAGTTCGGCTTGGGACCGTGTTGGTTGATGGATCGCGCATGATCAAGAATGTGTATATGATATAACCCTTGTGCAAGGGTATAGTTGTACGCTGCTTATCCACTACGAAACTCTGGTTCGGGCTAATGTAATCTATATTTGTAAACCTATGTTTATGTACTACTTCCGCACTCTTCACTCTGATTTGTATTATTTGTGTAAACTATTGTAATACTTGCAAGGTCTTTACAATGAGATCCTCGGGTGAATTAGGGTTTCCGAGGAAACCCGGCAGGCCACCTAGGTCAAGGGAAACTCGTGCAGACTGATCGTGGGTTCTTAGGGCCGATGACGGTGCACGTGGGCCCTATGATTAAGACGGTTCTGTCACAGCAGCAATGGTGGAGAGGAGCTGAAAGGCGAGGAGGAACGGTGGAGCCGCCATGGCTGCTGCTCTGCTTGAGGAGGACCAGATCAGGGCCGTCGTCGAATCGTCGCGAAGGAGGAGATCTGGCTTCACCTCGTCCAGGTCGCTTGGTGGCCGACAGAGATCTAGCTTGCCCTCGTCGAAGCACGGGCGGTGGGCGGAGTGGTGGTCGGCGTGGAGCTGGAATGGAGGGCGGCGGAGACGGGGAGGTGAGGAGACACGATGGACCGCTTAGCTAAGCCTGGCTTGCGGGGTACGACCGCTCCCGTCGTTTCCAGCAAGCCTGGCTAGCAGCCTCGTGTGGGCTTGTGCAAACCTGGCTAGATGGCCATTGCATAAAACCAAACAAGCCAGGTTGTATTATGGAAGCCTGGCCAGAGGTGAGGCCAGGGAACCAAACACACCCAAAATGTCTCTTGGCCCCCTCGCCGCCACCGCCGCGCCTGTGGGTCGCTCTTCCAGGACGATGCGTTCTTGGATGATGCAGCTCGAGAGGTGGACGCCACGGACAGCTAAACTTTTACTTAAAAAAATAAAATAAACGGATCACGGACTCAGGTGCGGGAGGGAGACAGAGAACAGGCAACGAAGAGATCGTGGTCATAATGTTGATCCAATCCAAAGCTTTTGGAGAAGTCAATGTTTAGATTGAGTAGCTAGTTTCTTCTGGTTGGCCATGCATAAGCACTGCTGGACTGCAGCTCATCACTGGCGGCGTCATGGGTTGACTCTTGTGCACTCTGTAATCAGGCGCCCGAGGAGATCGATCACCTCCTGCTCTCCTGTGTATTCAGCAGAATGACATGGGCAACTGCTTTGGAGTCGATCAGTTTGGGAACCCTTGCAGTACTGCAGGACGATGCTTGCTTCTGGACGTGATGGCTAAGGTCGAGAAAATCAGTGCCTAAGGTCTGCAGGAAAGGCTTGGATTCCCTGGCGATGTTGGGAGGATGGATGCTGTGGAAGGAACGCAATGAGAGAACCTTTGGAAGAGGAAGCAGAACACTACAGCAGTTCCTTCAGTCATTAGCGATGAAGCCAAGCTATGGAACCTAGCAGGGTTCAGACATTTGCGGCAGTTGTTTCCCTGGTCGCCTTTCAGTTTAGCCATGTAATCGCTTTGCTTTGTTTTTTTTTTCTGGCAGTAACCCTTGGATTACCACGTCTTTGTATCTTGTTAAACTCTGCTTCCTCTTAACAAAATACATACCTCATGGTACGGTCGAGAAAAAAAAGGATTGAATAGCTAGCATTGTGGAAGGAGCGCAGCACCAGTAGGGATGGGCATAGCAGCCCCTGCGGTGCCTGCAAAGCCTGCTAAGTAAATTCCTTCCAGGCCCAGTGGATCGACGCGATCAACTGAGCCTGCTGTAGCGGTACCTGCCCTGAGGATATAATCAGTTGTCGCACGCTAAGTAAATTGCGCTGTTGTCGCATGAGAATGCTGAATGCCTTTGGCTAATCTTCTGGATGCCTCAAACTGTAACGCGCAGGATTTGCTGACGAAATCTTGTGCTGTTGTTAGTTGTGTTTCGTGTGGTGATGTAAGCAGATGGAATATTGGCTCTGTTTTTCTGTATTAATGACTGGTACACTGAAAGGTAGCAATATTTGTACTGCTAAATTTTTAAGCATGTAAAAATTGCTGAAAGTGAATCAACTCGTGAACTTTAAGCATGACGAAAGATGAACTATCTGATGCCGAAAATTTTGGTATTCAGAACAACTGAATGACACCTATTGGAAAACTGCTCCAGAATATACATCTCTGGACCATGTCACTACTCGATAACCCGACGTGATTCTTCCTTGCTCCCCAATGCTTAAACACTAAAAAGCACATTGAGAAAACGAGGAAATTGATCGGCGAGAGCCGAGACTGCGACTTCGCTTTAGCCTAGCGTTGCAACTTGCAACTTGCTGCTTGCGTGTCCCGTTGGTAAAGCGGTTCATTCGGCCGGCGCAGATGCTCCACAACGATCAACGAAGTGATCAGGTAACAACGCACGCACTCCGGCCCCATGGCCACCGTCCGCCGCCCGCCCCACCGAAAGGCGCCAAGACCGTCCTGTATACTTCCCGACTGGGTGGGAAATGGGAATGGGAATTGCATGTTGCCTTGCCATGAGTGACAACGGCAGGGCAGTCACTATCACCTGCCGCTGCCGTGCCCACCAGCAAGCTGTGATACTGGAGCCACGTCGGTTGCATGCGTAACCAGCAAGCTATGTATATTATATAGGGGGCAAACCATCCTAATATACTTCTCTTCTCTTCTAAAGTCATCCTCGTCCTCCTCTCCAGCACTGGCTATATATATAGGGGGCAAACCATCCTCCTCCTCCACCACCACTCCAGCGCAGGCATAAGTGGTAAGTTGAGATGATAAGAGGGAGAGCAATGTCGTTGGTCATCTGCTGCTGCTACCTTCTACTCCATGCAGGTTAGTTGGCCGGCCGACTGGCCTCGATCCGTTGCCGCACCGCTATCCTCTTGCTACTCCGTTTATATATTATCATTACTACTACTACTTATTACTGAACCGGCCTGTTGTGATTTGTCGTCGTAGCGCAGCACCGACGACGGCGGCCGCCATGAACAACACCTCCTCACCACTACAACTCGCGGGCGCGGCGGCGGCCACGGTGGTGGTGACCCCTTCCACCTCCGCCACCCACGGCGCCCTCGACAGCACCAGGATGGAGCCTGCCGCGCAACCTCCCACACCGCAGCGGCAACAGCTTCCTCGTCCTCACACCACCAAGAAGAATGCTCCGAAGAAACAACCCAAGTACTGGCTCATCGCTATCCTCATACCTGCGGTTGCAGCGATGCTTGGTGTTTGTGGTCTCGTCAACAACAACATGAAGTGCTGCAACAACAACCGCATCGAGGTCAGGCGCCCGCCGTGGCCGGAGACCAGACTGAACATTCCAGTTTGAGACCATCTGCACAGTAACATGCATGCAATAGCCCAACATAGTAAAAGACACGACAAGTCCGAAACCCATTAGCTGTTACTAATACTAGCTCATATCCATAACAGAGTAACATGCATACAATAGCCCAACATAGTAAAAGGACGTGCCTTTTACCAGGTTGGGCTATTGCATGCATGTTACTGTGTTACGGATATGTGCTAGTAATATTAGTAATAGCTAATGGGCTTCGGACTTGGGCCTGCGTGCCTTTTGCTGTGTGTTGGGAAGCCGGATACCAGAGTGAATAAATTTAGCCCTGTCCTGCTCTTGTTCTCGTAGGTGTAGGGCTTTTTATCCCTACTAGTAGTGGTTTGTATTAGTAGGTGTAAGCCTGTAGGCTTACCATCCATGTGTTGTGTTTGCTTGCCTATTAATAATGGATGAAATATATGTGTGATCGTTGTCGCAAAAAACTCTGATGGAGTTCTGGTCCATCCGTTAGTTTGCACGAATTGCAACTTCTAATTTTTTTCCCTCACATAAATTTTTTGAATAAGACGAGTGGTCAAACTTAGACTCAAAAAGTCAAACGAATTATAATTGAAAACGGATAGAGTATGTACTAGCTAGCACGACCCTTGTTTTTTTTAAGGCAAAAAACTGTGGGGGAAGTCCCCACAGCACTTCATTTTCTATTTTTATAAAAGAAGAGTTACAAGGTACTTACAACATGATTAACTGACAGCATCTAACCAGAAACAAAAAGCTGACCTAAGGTCAGGCTTGAAGCGAAGAGATTGCAAGAGACATTGAAGTTTAAAGTTCCTAAACCAAATATTAATGTGAACACGACCATTATTGAAAATTTGATCATTCATGAGCTTCCAGATTTCCCAAGCTGCTAGAATCCCATGTTATTATCAGGTGTCACAAGAATGGCTGCTGATTAGAGTACTCCATGTAGAGTTTGGAATCAGGAGCAGGGGTCATGGCGTCATATTATTACTTTCCGGCCGGGACGTGTGCTAGCTAGCTAGTCTGCTAGAGAACTGCAACTCTACAAGTATATATGCGTCCCAAATTAGTTCGTACAATATGTTCGTGCTAATAAGTTCTTCAAATCTTCATAGCTACACTACCTAATAATGACTTTTTTGTTACAACAATAATAAGCTGATATCGCTTCTTTTAAAATATGCAACGCACCATGCGTGTTCACACATCGTAGCTGCCTCCTGCTACGAGAATGGTGGCGGCTGGCGATGCCGGGCAAAAATGCAACGCAATCGATTCCGAACCCCTGCTCTGGTACGGTGCCTTTGACGATGACACCCTGCCACTTTTTCCCGAAAGATTGTGTCATCTGGAATATGAGTTCTTCTCCACGCATCCCCCTCCCCCCACCCCCCAGATCATACTGTACCATAGCACGGGCGGAGGCACCCTAGGGGCGGGGGTAGGGCGGCCGCCCCAGCTACCTGCGAGCTCTTCTCAGACCCCTTCTTCTTCCCTAACACCGGCGATGATGAGCGACGAGCACGAGCAGCTATCTGCTGCGTTGGAGCACGGAGGAAGAAAGCAGTGGATGGGCTTTTTCTTTATTTTGTTCAGCCCAGCAAAGGTGAGAGGCCCATTGAAAGCCCACCGACGCACTCTCCTCCTTCACCTTAGCTCAATCGGTGAAATCCCCCATCTCCAAATCGCAGCTGCCTGACGCCCTAGCAAAAGGTCGCGAGGAGCCACCCGCCATTCAGTCGCCCACGGTCAGCACTCGCTCGCTGCAGCTCGCCTCCCCTGGCCCCCCGCGGCCCCGCGTAGGCGCGAGGCGCACCCCCGTCTGCCTCAGCGCCTCCCACCTTTTCACCGCCCACCGAAAGGAGCAACCGAGCTGCGGAGCGGAGCAGCACTGCCCCCGTGGTAGGCCAGTTCGCGAGGCCAGACTGCAATCTGCGGGAGCTGCTGCTGCTCTGCAGACTGGTCATCTGCAGCGATGGAGGGAGGAGAGAAGAAGGTACACGAGGATCGAGGAGGGTAAGGGTCTACCCAACATTGGCATTCATACCATTTACAGGTTAACTGGAAAACGCTAATTGATATTCATACAATTTACTCGCCAAGACGCTAATTGATATTCTTCAAATTTGAGGTAAAAATCTTGTGTTTCTCATCCATTTTTCGTCATAATATGTGTGGTTGTAGCGTTTTTGCCATAATTTGTGTGATTGTAGTATGTGAATACGGTGCGATACGAATGTGATTTATTTCCTCGTCACAACACGCCCCAGCTATATTATTTTCCTGGCTCCATTATTGTACCATAGTGTGTCTTCTTGAGTAAGGACCCCCAAAGTATCTCCATTTTTATCACTGAATGTAGATAATTTCAACTTAGGCCACTTGTTTTTCTCCATCAGGTACCTTCCTCCAGCCCCATGCACCACAAGGCATAAGCTCATTTTCAGTGCCTCCCTTATTCTCACCTTTATCATCCCCTTTGTATTTGCATCTCCTTGGAGAACCCAAATTTTCCCTGCTCTTTGTTTCCAATTTTTCTTCTAACTAGACTTCTTCCTCTTTTTATATCCCTACTCATGGCAGCTTCACTGAGGATCCTCGATCGTCCCCCTCTCCCTCTCTCTCGCGTTGTGTTCTGCTGCCTCGCGTCTGGAACGCACGATCAGTGCATCAGGTAGTGTAACATCATCTATCCTCGCGTTGCTGTTACAACCTAGTACTGATCTGCCTGTGTTTTGGCATTATATTCTGGTTGGCAGGTACGACGACGTCGACAGCGGTGTGCGGGTCGTCCAGCTGCCTGTTGGGTGCAGAGGACGTCGAGGTGCAACAGGCAAGTCATCGCTCTCTACTCCTCTCCACTCCATGAAATTTTCAAACGCTCTTATAGCAAAATTACGCATGAAAATCCTTGGATCTACCGCTTTTCAATTCCTTTGCATTCTCCATTTACCCCTATCTGTCTCCAGCAATAC
Organism: Eremochloa ophiuroides; assembly: GCA_038502445.1. Lineage (NCBI taxonomy): Eukaryota > Viridiplantae > Streptophyta > Magnoliopsida > Poales > Poaceae > Eremochloa > Eremochloa ophiuroides. Next base: position 1,676,697 of record JAHLJS010000005.1, read on the forward strand.
TCCGAACAGTTGCCATGGTTGTTCATGGCACCAGCAAACTATTCATGCATCCCTATCCACTTGCCTAGTACCTCATCGTCTCTCTCTCCCTTTCTCTCTTTCTCTCTCTCTCCCCGGGTCGACGGAAGAGGCAGACGCGCTCCGGCTCCACTTGTTCTTCACCTCGAAGCTCCGCTCCAGCGCGCACACCTACTCGGCGCTCGGGCGCCACTTGTTCTCCCCGCCGCCACACGCCATCATCCCCTCGTCCACGTCCGGTCCGCCTCCATCCCGACCACGCGCGTAACCATCATCTGGGAACACGCACAAGGATTCATCAAATCTTCCGCACGCCACCGTCCCACGCGCGGAGGCATCCCCGTCTTGGAGGGATCCAGAGAGGGGTGTAAATGGAGAAGAGGCTGGAAGTTACGTTCCGGATTGGCCATCGCAGTGAGGGAGGGACCGGCGCCGCGTGGCTACTAAAGGATCAAAAGAGCGCCTCCATTGCTGCCTCCCTGATCGTTTCTGTTCCCTGCCGTGACCCATGGCCAACACCATGCGGAGGCGCCAGTAGTGGAGGTGGTGGCGACGGCGCCGGCGGAGCGCACGCGCCGCTCGCAATGGGTGCTCAGCAAGATGACCTTACTGCTGCTGCCGCCGGATCCGAGGAGCAGGCGCCAGGGCGGAGGACAATGACGAGGAGGAGATGCAGGTGGGCGTTGGGATTTTCGGATCGATACGCAAGCGATAGGATGGGGATCGAAGGCGACGAGCAGGAGGACGGCGGCGGCGGGTGTAAAGGATGCAGAAGTTCAGGAGGCTGGCCTACTTTGGTATCCATCGGGGACTGGTTAAGGTAGAAGACGCAAAAGTTCAGGGGCCTAGAAGATTAGATCATGACTCCTAGGAATAGTAGCAAACTAGCAATAGTTGTGACGAGATTTGGAAACAAACGGGGCCCTTTTGCAAAAGAAACCGATCCGCCCTCCGGCCGGACCGCGTGGCCCAAAACCGGCCTGCGAAGCCGTTTTCCTTTTTTCTCGTTTTCTTTTATTTAAATCGGCTAGAACTTTTTGAAAGGAACAGGAGAAGCCAGAGGCTCCTACTGAAAATTTATTAAAAGGGAAAAGGACAGTACAGAACAGGAATTACAAGAGAGCAAAAAGCAGAGAACAGAGAACAAAGAGCTAGGACTAAGGAACTGAGAAGGAGAGGAAAAAGAGCCACCAAATTACAAAACTGAATTCAGCCATGATTCAAACAGAGGAAGGAGAGATGGCTTGATTCTATGCAGGAGATGAGAAGCTTCTTCTGTAAGGTAGTTCTAGAACTTGTAAAGATTCGTAGTAATAAATCAAATGAAAATCAAGACAATGTCAAATCAAGTTTCATGAACTCGAAACAATTATTCTTACTACACAGTAAAAGCATAAAATCACATGATTCGGTGCAAAATCAATGTTGTAGATATATAGATCTACCGTTTCCCAAAAATTACCAAATTTTTATGGTAGCTCACTATTGATGTGTAGGATCTGTGGTAACAATTTCATGTCTATTGAATATTCTATGACTGAGTTATATCTTTTATATCTTGCAAAAAATGCTTGTTAATGCCTCATAAATAATTAAAATAAAGTAAAAACGGAAAACGTGTGACCCATCTGAAGTACTGTGTTGTTGTCCGCTCCGCCCACCGGCGTGGACACTGGTGTCGGCGGCGCGCTGTGCGTGCAGAAGGCGTCGACGCTGCAGGATGGATCAGGGCGACTCCTGTGCTGGACCAGGAGCGGCCAGATTTGGCTTGCGGCGGTGGCTGTGGACCCCACCGGCGGCTTCCTTGTCCTACGCGTGGACAACAACCAGCCGCTCATCAACATGGACCCACTCGTCAGCCAGGCCGCCGCCGCGCGTGGGCTGGGCCTTGCTTCGGTCGCGGTCCATCAAATGACCGGCCAATTGTTTGTCGCCTACTACACGAGCGTTGGCAACGACGGCAGGACCCTCCTCCTCGTCGTTGACCAGCTGTCATCAGCATCCTGGAGCGGCGGCTATGATGAGGTCAGCGCATCCTTTCTTTCTCAGCAGCTCGTAGTGGAGTAGGATTAAGGCCTGTTTAGATCCACCGCAAATTGCAATTGCAATTAGTCACATCAACATTGCGGCATATGTATGGAGCATTAAATGTAGACTAAATATTTGCATGTCTGTACCTTTTGCATGTACATCACGAGACGAATCTTTTAAGCATATTTGGGTCATGATTGGACAAAAATTGTCAAATACAAACGAACGTGCTACAGTGCAAAATTACAACTGCAACTGGGATCTAAACACAGCCTAAGATCCCGTTTGGCACAGCTCAGCTTTACAAGTAAAGCTGTTTTTGTTGAAAATGGCTTCATGAGTAACTCTTTTGGTGAAGCTGACCTGTTTTGAGAATATTGTTTGGCAAAATAGCTTCACCAACAACTTCATACATGGTTCATAGAGAGAAATGAGGGAGAGAGGTAGGAGAAGCTACTTTTTTCAGTTTCATGTCAACCCATCCTTTTGTGAGAGGAGAGAAAAAATAGCTTCATCCATGAAGCTGTTTTAGAAAATGGCTCACTGTGCCAAACAGTCCCTGACTCCTACTCCTATTTTCTTGGCTTTTCTTTTTGTTTATTTATTATGCTGCTCATACAAAACTCCGTCCGTGGTGATGCAGGCAAACCGGCCCACTCCGGCCCAGCCTACGAGGAGGGTCTTCTCGATGGCTTTGCCTGCTCAAGCGGGCTTTCCCCTTCTGGGCTACTACTACGCTGGGCAGATGTTATTCAGGCCCAACAACGCCGACACTTTCCTTTACATAATAGTCACTGCCCCAGCACAGAGCGACGACCAAGCAAGAATCCTCCGCTTCTCGTGGGGTATGTACCATTCTTTTTTTATATATATCTCACATGCATCGGCATATCATATCGTACTCGTGTATATAATATAGAATAGACAGACAAATAAAAAAACACTGAAATCTTAACATAAATTCCGTCAGGAAATGGTACGTTGCCGCACATGGACGGCGCCCCCCAAGTCTACGCAGCAGAATTAGGCATCCCGCGCCGATGCGCGTTTGACGCGGACAGGCCTCATGATCTGTATTGTGCTGTCTTGACGGTTTATTATTATTATTATTATTATTATTATTATTATTATTATTATTATTATTATTGTTGTTGTTGTTGTTGTTGTTGTTGTTGTTGTTGTTGTTGTTGTTGTTGTTATTGTTGTTGTTGTTGTTGTTGTTGTTGTTGTTGTTGATGTTTCACTACTGCTGCAATTGGTTATTTTCTGTATTTGGGCCTTGTTACTCACACTCTAACCCAATTCCTATAACATGTAGGACGATCAAGAGCTCGTTTATCTCATCTCGGACTCCTCTGAAACTCCGCCAAGCGTCTCGCTCGTCGCAGCCCACCGAAGGCCCACACAAGGAACGCCACTATCCCTGGTAGGCGGCCTGCTATATCGGGGTAACGCGGACGACACCGTAACCGGAAGGTAATGAATGGGCCGGCCCGACTTGCACCGTGTCATTCTCTTCTTGTTCTTCTCTCTCTAAGTATTAGTAGTAGAGATTGTTTCTTAAAAAAAAGAAAAGAAAAAAAAGAGTAGCAGCAACAGCAGTAGAGATATATGACGTCGCCTCACCTTTAATTTTAATTCGTGGCTTGTGCATGCAGGTACATCTATGTGGAGGGCGCTCAGCTGTGGCAGACGCAACCAGCATGCAGCAACCCCATCGCAAGGAACGTGCTGGTTGCGTGCTCCGCGCCAACTACGTCTCCTTGCGGCAGCGGCGACGACTTTGTCGCCCGCGTCACCTCATTTGGCCAAGACGACGTCAGCAACAAGGCACTGCTCCTCGCATCTGATGGCATCTACATGCTCGTGTCGCCCAGCCTGTGCGCCACGCCTCATGACGACGACCACAGCACAGCCAAATGGGTCATTGGCGTCGTATTGTCCCTGCTAGGCGCACTGGCTACTTATGGGGCCTTACATTTGCCCTTACAAAGAAAAGTTTGGAGCTGCAGGAAGATGCCTTGATCATTGTTAGCCCGGAGCATTGCTTTGCTCGTAATTTTTCCACCGCAGTTAGGCCCAGCAGCCGCTCTTTGACTTGTCTGTGTAGTTGCACTTCCATAGGTTTTTAGCATCCTATACTCCTGTACCACATCAAAGATCCAGATCAACTGTCTCGCTGCAATGATGAGTGGCTTACAATTACCAATTTTACGCCGCCCCCAACCTCACAGAGCTTTCGCAGTTCTATGCATTTTGGTGTGAAGCATCAGAAATGGATTTGTTAATGTAAGGGGTCTGTTCCAAGCTTCAGTAACCACCTCTATGTACCCAGACAATATTGGCCAGTATGCTTCGATCCTAAAACCTCTATTTTCGCAATCTATATTTCCAACCAGCAACAATGGGAAGTGGTCTGAGACCAGAGAAGACAGTGCATGGCGTGTGCTGTTAGGAAACAAAATATCCCACTCACTTGAACAGAAAGCTCTGTCGATTCTAGTATGAGTCCAGCTATTAGACCATGTGAACATCCTCCCTTTTAGCCCCAGTTCTTTTAGCTCCAGGTCGTCCAGAAACTTTCTAAATGTGCCCGTCAATCTCATATTAATATTTTAGCCCTGGCTCTTTTAGCTCGAGGCCGTTTTGGAAATGCGCCAGTTGGTTTTGTTGGGCCCAATTTCCTCTTCGAGCCTTGGGCTCGATCAACATGTTTCCATCCAGCAGCAATGGGCAGTAGGCTGAGAAAACACTGCATGGCGTGTGCTGTTAGGAAACAAAAGGTGTGTTTGGTTCATGTTCTAGTCCAAGCCTGGCTAGCTTTCTGAGCCAGGTCAGACTTAGCCAGCTTTACACAAGCCAATAGTCAGTTGTTTGGTTGGAGTGATTTCTTAAGCCTGGTTAAGTTTTGGTGTGTTTGGTTAGCTGGTTTTGCTGGAATAGAATCACCTTCTCTTTGAGATGGTAAGTTACCACCGTTGAGACATTCCATCGAACACCTACAGTGCGTCACCCTCGACACCTCCGACAGATCGAGTAGCACGGCGCGCCGACGGTGGTGGTGCAGCCCAGTTGAAAGCCCTAGTTTAGTTTTGGCTAATTGATGAAACCTATTCACTAACCATGTGCCTAAGAGTTCTGATTAGAAGGATGGTTAGTAGACCTAAGTGAGGAGCTATAATGGCGTCCATACAAGTGGTGTAAGCCCATCAACAAGTTGTGATCAAGTGCTTCTCGACTTGGATTTGGAAAAGAGCTCAAGGCCAAGGTATAAACCATATGATATCTTTGCTTTTACTGATCAAGACACTATAGAGAGTGTGATCATATTTAGGATAGATGACCGTACTATTAAGAGGGGAGAAAATCACATGCAACCTTGGTCATCAAGTGCCTCTAGATGAATTAACTTGAGCATTTACATTTAGATCTAGAGCACTAACATAAAGCCTGTGAATATTGTTTGAAAAATGCTAACACACCTTGCACGTGATAGTTAAACACTTTGTGGTGTTGGCATATTTGAAAATGGGGTGAAGTTTGAGAGGCACCGAACGCTGCCTCGAATGCACCGGACGCTGGCTCTGCGTGTCTGGTGGCTAACCCTAACTCTGGCTCTCTGCGGTGGAAGCACCGGACGTCGTCCGGTGGCGACGCACCGGACTGTGCGCGCTCTCTAGAACCTCTCTGGACAGTCACCGAACGCTGGTGCGTCACGTCCGGTGAGTTCAAACGAGCGTCCGGTGGTGGCGCATTGGCTCAGCTCCAGAGTGAGCACCGGACGCTAGGAGCGTCCGGTGGGGGTTCAGCGGACGCGTCCGGTGGACACCCCGAGCTTTCGGGTGAATTCTGCACTGTTTCTGGAACGACTCAGTGGACGTGTCCGGAGTGACTGGCTCCGCGTCCGGTGAGAACTTAACTGTGCGCGGGAAATTCTGACCGTTGCAATCCGACGAACCGCATTCAAAGAAGTGGCGACGTGGCGCGAATCCCTGCACCGGACGCCCCTGCGTCCGGTGGCTCAGCGTCCGGTGACCTCGCAGAGTTTTAAAAAATGGCTACTTTTTAACCCACTCTTATAAATAGCCACTCTAACGGTTTGGTAGCTCTCCCTTGCACATTTTACTGATCATAAGACATCCTTGAGCCATCCCAAGCCTCTCTCACTCACTCTAGTGCATTGATTCACATCTCTAGTGAGTTTAGGAGTGATCCAAGTGCATTTTTTGTTCATCCTACTTCATCTCTAGGCACTTGTTAATCATTGTTGCTGCGGATTTCTTCTATTACTCTTGGTGATTGCCGTCACCTAGACGGTCTTAGAGCAGCGGAGGAGTTGGCGGATATGATTGTGAGGGTTTGGCACCTTCCCCGGCGGAGAGCCCAAGGTAGCCCTAATACATTGCTTGTGTCATTGAGTACTTTACTCGTGGCAGGTTCTTGTGGCGCTCATATGTTCAGCTCGATCTTGGTGATCGATTAGCCACCGAACCACCGAGTAGTGGTCAATACAACGAGGACTAGCGTGCCAGCAAACACGTGAACCTCGGGATAAATTGGTTGTCTCCATTGTGTTGGCTATTCGGATTTCATCATGACCATCTGAAACGACCTCGATTTCTGCGAAGGGAAATCCTCAGGCTCGAATTGTAATTCAACAGATTGCTTGGGACAATCCATGAAATTACCCATATCTCAGTTGACACCAGGATCCATACAACGGTAATTAAGTCTTACATAAACACTTATTACATCGCCACACTGGTGGAATCAACATTCAGAGAAGCTTTAGAAGATGCGGAAACGTTTCATCCTTCACGGCCAACTTGAGTGTAGCACGTGACCCTATTCCTAGCCATCATCTTCCTCGAAGTCATACTCATTCTCGTCACCTGACAGCAAATTTATCAGTACGATATGTACTGGCCACGGAGCCCACCTATGCAGCATTTGCTTTGTGGAAAGTGGATGCAAGGCTATTCAAGCAGACCTATAGGCTGAGGTTTCCTATGCAGCTGAAAACAATGTTTAATTAGTCAGGTTTTATCTCCAGTTAACACCATTATTCCTTTTCCCATCACCACATCTCACATACCCACACCTCACTCTCATTCGACAGGCCCAACTCCCTCTCTGGCCTATCTCAGCGGCACACTACCACAGCGGGTACACTGCCGGAAAAGTGTCATCCAGGGGGAGAAGAGAACACTCACTACACTAGTAGAAGCTTCACAGGAAAGGTCCATAGCGAACAGGTTGGCATATGTATCGATCGATCAACCGTACACTCTGCAGAGGTTTCACTACCCACAAGATTAGCCATCATAGGTGTTGCGCAAACACCTAGGCAGAATTCCAGGTGCTTGCTTGCCTAGGTCGATGCCACCCTACCACTCAGCCCTGGGATATTCCGGATCCTACACCGTTATGCTGAGACTGGGAGACACAGTACCGGGCCCATCCAGTGGTACTGCGCATCTAGAGCGGAACGGGAACCCATCGACCGTCTCCGCCCACCCTTATCACCTCTCAACCTAGCAGTAGTGGCACCGTCCTACCAAGTAGTCCAGCCGTCTCCCGCCCATCAGAAGCGAGTGAGTAGAAAAGGATTCCCATGAACCTGAAACTAGTCCGTCCTAGGTTTGACCAAGCAGGCATCTTCACTTAGGGGATACTCTCCCCGTGCCATCACAGCACCTCCGTCCACGGGCTTCAAACCACCAAGGCTATCCCACCCGGAACCTCCTCAACAACTTTACCCGCCACAGGTATCTCGCTTGGGGATGCCCAGGTTGCACCCCCGGCACGACTTGCCCCATGGGCTTGTCTCACATCCCACTTGGTCGACATCAACCCTTACCACGCACCCAAGACGCACGCAGCACTCTCTCCCAGTGGTTATAATCAGATATACACCGTCCCAATTCCACCACATAGCATATAGCAAGTAGAAAGTAGTGGAAAAGTAACAGTAAATTAAGCAGCAGCTAACCTAGCAGCGGATAGCAGGGTATAGTCTTATCAAGGCAGGGAATTCAAATATACTACCATGCAACCAATCCATACATAATCATAAAGCAATAGCAACAATGTCATTTGCAATGCGTAAAAAGGATCTAAGGATTTGGTGGGACGTGGCACCTTCGTAGTCGTCTCCTAGCTCCTGAAGGTACTCGTGGTCGTCTTCCTTAGTCAGATCCTCCTCCGGCTCTGAAATCGAACACGAAATAGTCGCGTCAGCGACTCCTATAGAGTATTTCAGAAAAATCTAATAAAATAAAGAGCCAAATACACACAAACATAGTCTTAGATTGTAGATCTCATTTTTCTGAGAATTTTGATATATGGTGCGCAATTTTTAGACATCGAATGAATAAGTTATGAATTTCCGAAAATTATCCTGTTTTCTGAAAATGGAAAAATGGCCGATTAATCGGGGGTGACACGTGGCAGCTTCTGGTTGGTCGGGTACTGTTCACATTGACCGAGTCAACGCTTCCTCTGACTAGTGGGGTCGGGTGACGTTATAGTGACGTCACTGGCATGACACGTGGCAGCGCCAGGGCTCGCCACGTGGTCGCGCTGGGACGCTTCGGTCCGGGTCTACGAGAGCCGGTGCACGGTGAACCGCACGAGCGCCGGTTCATGGGCCGATGACCCAGCTCATGGTGAACCGAGTTCCCCTACCCCTTTACCCATACGGTCTACGGTGGACAGGGTCTACGGATGTGGCGCCTCAACAGAACACAGACCCGATGGTCGCCCACCAGGTGTTCGATGCTGGTTCCCAGAGAGTCGCCGGCGTCGGCGTAGCTCGGCGTAGCTCGGCGGTGGTCGGGGGTGGTTTGTGACCTTGGCCGACCATTCGGCGTGCCATGGCGGCCGGTGACGAGCTGCCGCAGGGCTAAAGCTACGTTGCAGCCCACAGCGAGGCAATTTCTCCCTTCCGGGCCCCAATATTCGTTTCTAAGGGACCCAATTTGGCTAACAGGGTCCCTTTTGGTGCTCGGCCATGGCACAGGCGCTTCTCCGGCGAGGCGGGCGGTGGTGTGGTGGCCGGGGTTCGGTTTTGGCATGAGCGGGTGTGGTTCCCTTCTATTGACATAGTCAGTAAGGCCCTCGGGTCGTTGGTGGCAACTTGGTGTCACAGCAGGGTCTCCTCCTGGCTTCGGCACGCGGCGGAGCTCCGGCGAGGTCACGGCGCACTCGAGCAGGGCGGACGAGGCTTTCTCTAGCGCTTAGATCCACGTAGCTAGCTCAAAGGGGTCGTGGCGGTGCTCCACGACGCTCTAACCTATACGGGTGCTAGTCGGATTGCTCGGAATGGGTGATTCGGCGTCGGAACGCGTCGGTGGTGAGCGCGCTCCGCCGAGAACGCGTCGTGCTGCGTTCTCGGTCTAGCAAGCTTGTAGTCCAGTGTTTCGGCCGGTTGCATGAGTGCATGGTGCAGGTGATCTTCCTGAGCCGGTAAAGGCTCGTGCCTGTGCGTCCCGTGGGCGGAACGCCATGGCAAAAGCAGGGCGAGGTTCGGACATGGCGTGCGGTGGCTCACCATGGTGTCGGTGAAGCTAGGATGGTGGTGCAGTGGCGAGTTGGAGCCGTGCAGAGCGATCGCAGTGCCGTGCCGCTCCTCGTCCGCAGCTCGGGCTTTTCCTCCGTGCCCGGCTCCGGCGTGCTCCGCGGCGGTAGCGCTTCGGCGGTGCTCTCCTCTCTCTGCTCCACCCTTCTTCCTTCTCCCTCTCTCACACGGTGTGGTGTTGTGGCGTGGTTGGTGCCACCAGTGGCGGCGGCGAGTGGAACGAGGCTAGGGCGCCGTGAGGTGCTCCAATTTATAGCGGAGCTCGGGTGGCTACTTATGGCGGGCGGCTCTGATCTGCTCGGGCCGATCGGAGGGCTGTGGCTTGCGCGAGTTAGGGTTCTGGTGGTGCGCGCGGGCTTCTTGGCGAGCAAGGCAGGGGACAGGCGAGGGACAGCGGGGTCAGGGCTCTGCCATGCGTGGCGCTGTCGGTCACGCCATTTGCATGACTCTGTCGGCCACCGTCTTTCGCGAGGTGAAAAGAAGAACAGTAGCGAGAGGAAAAACGCTGACGGGTGGGGTCGGGCGGTCAGCGGCTGCGGGGAGCGGGTGCGGATGAAACGGTCGCGCGCGTGCGGTCGGCATCGCGCGTGCGCGCGGTGTTGGGCCGGCCCAGTGCGGGAAGGCGGGGTGGAGCGCGCGCGCGGGTGAGGTGAGGAGAAGAAGGCCGGGCTGGTTTGGGCTGGCTTAGCAGACCGGCTGGGCCGAATGGCTGGCCTAACTCTCTCTCCCTTTTTATTTTCTTTTTCTTTTTCTATTTTCACTTAAGTGTATAAATACATATATTACCCATTTTAAATATTGAGTAAATACAACCATAAATTGCAATAAATCCCAAATGTGATGCATAAGCTATTATTCTATGTGAATGAAATTAAAATGCAAGCTATACTCCTTTATTACCAAATTCATAATGAAACATATATGCTTGCACAAGAAAAATGGGTTTTCACAATAAATAAATGAAAAATTTTAATTGGTTGGGATTTTTAGGTTGTGTGGATTTTAGGGTTGTTACACCATCACCATCGCGTGATTGGATTATTCCTTTTGGTGATTGGCAATATCTACTCTACTCGGTGGTATAACTCTCTCCACTACTCTCTTTACCTTGTTTGCCTACTTGTGTAGTGGTAGTTTTGTTAGTTTGCTCACTAGGCTAAGTTAATTCTGACTTAGGCTTGCTTGTGTGAAATTAGAGACATAGCCTAGAATTGGTTAGTAGGCTTGCATTTTTTAGTAGGCTAGTGCAAAATTCGCTTCGCTTCTTATTTTGCTAAGCACTCGGTTGAAGTGTTGTTTGTTGATTTTCATTAGGCTATTCACCCCCCAGCCATTTAGGACCTTTCACCAGTGGCCGGTGAGTGTGGAGCTGCGCCTCGTGGCCGTCGTTGCTCTTCTTCACGTGGTGGCCTGGGCCTCCTCCTCCGGCGCCGCTGCTTTCCACGCCAGCACGCTAACGAACACCAGGCAAAGACACTGCCACCAACGGACGCACCTCCACCACCATGGCGTTGACGACGGCGTCGACCTTGATGTTCCAGGAGCCGGCGACGGGAAAGTCTCCTGGTGGACGGGAAAGCGCGAGGCGTCCCCGGAGCGGCCACCCCCGCCGGCGCCATCGTCGATCGCGAGCGGGTCGGAGAAGGAGATGAAGCCGGACACGGAGGCCGCGTCGGATCCAGCGCTCTCCGCGGAGGCCTCGTCGGACGTGGAGGCGAGGAAGATGTGCTGGACACTGCCCACGTTGGGCACCATTGTGGTGGGACCGGAGGACGCGGACGCCTCCGCTGGCCTCCGGCGAGCGTGGCCGCACGGAGTCGGAGGCCTGGTGGGGCGCGGTCAGTAGATGATAGGCCGCAGCCTCGACTCTGGACAACCCCACCTCGTCAGCGGCAGCTGTAACACCCTTGGTGTTACTGTTATTAAAAACTGTCATGTCTTCATAATCATCTGCACATCATTCCGCATAAAACCCAATTACTGTGCATTGACTGAAATAAATTTTATTCTTGGATGTGATTGTGCATAGGTGCTTTAGAGTGACTCATTATGTAAATGTTTGTGGTTATGTGTAATTATCTAGATCCAATTGAAAAATAAAAAGAAAATCATTTATAAATCTTAAATCGGGCCAAAAAGCCTAATTTAAAAACTAAATGGGATTAGAGGTTAGGCCTTAAACAAAAGTTGTAAATCCTTAGAAGTTGAGTAACTTCTATTTGGAGCGATTTTGAAGTTATTAAAAAGAATTTCAAATAAAACCCTAATCTATGCGTTAAAGTTTAAATTTGATATACAAATTCAAAATTTAGCAAGAATCTGGTGATAGTTCCTTAATAAAAGTTTAGCTCTTTCAAGATGGAACAACTTTCATTTTCGGAGATTTTAGAGTTATTAGGTGGAATTTCAAATTAAACCCAGAAGAGTGTTTTGAAATTCAAATTTAAAATGTTATTTCAAAATTTTTTGAGAATTAGACAAAACTTATTATATGAAAGTTGTAAAGTTCACTAAATGGAACAACCTTGGTATTTGAAGATTTTGAAGTTATTATACAAAATTTTGATTTTCAAGTTTCTATTCAGACTCTCGTTTAAACCCTATTTAGCCCCTTTGTCATAATTTTAAAAATATTCAAAATTTGAATGCAGTTCAAAAAGAAAAGTTGTTCCATTTGAAATTTCCCACAACTTTTATTTTTGCATATTTTTTAGTCTCTATACAAAAACAGGAGTAATCGTAGAAAATATCTAAGGGGAGTTATGAGAGCTACAGTGCTGCACAGGGCATCGTTCCCTTCCTCTGTACGCGAACAGAGCCGACCGCGTCGCGCACGTCGCCGCTGCTCCCATCCTGCCGCTCGCTCGTCGTCGAGGCCGAGTCCGTGGGGGCCCTCTCCACGTCGCGCACCTCTCCTCTGCCCCACTTAAAGCTCAAGCCGTCGTCGTTTCTCCTTTTCTTCTCCCTGTCCACCGCCATCGAGCTCCCTGTTGATCGATAAATTCACCTTCCATCGTCCACCATCCTCCAATTCACTAAGCCATGGAGTCCGCCTTGTCCTAGAGTTCCGTTTGGATCAGTTCTTAGCGCTTTTCATCGCCGAAGCCGCGCAAACGACGTTTTCTTCCTCGGCAACGGCCAGAGCACCACCGCGAGCTCGAGTCTCACATGGCCGGCTTCCTGCAGTGAGTTCTTTCCCTCATGTTTGCGCGTCCTAGGCTCCTTGTGTTCTCGTGATTCTTGCGCGCTCATCGGTTTCGTGTTTGGAGTCGTATAATCGCCGGAACATCACCGGCGGCAGCCGCCATCGGCATAAGCGCTGCAGCTGTTGTGCGTACGCGTGATCAGAGGGCCATGAACCACCTCCGGGCCAGCTGCGGCAACCAGCGGGTGCGCAAGAGCCCCATGGTCCGTTTCCCTCTCTTGAGGTGATTTTTGGAGTTGATTATGGACCTTGGAACACGAAACCCTTGCTGTTACATGGCATTTGATTACTTGTTTTACTGTGCTCATAACAAAATGCGAAGATGAAAAACTTAAAATGCTTTTTGGTTCAATTAAGCATTCCCTTAGTTAATTCATGTATGTAATATTGATCATCTTTAGGATGCAACCTCTTGGGTAAAAAGGATTGGTTAATTGTGTTTCTTATATTAAGGTTTTGTCCTTCCATTGGTAAATGTAGAATGGCTTGCTGTATAAAATAATTAAATGTTATCAAACCCTGAATAATAATCAATAAGTTGGTGTGGTTGGCTTACAACTTTATCATGAAGGAAAGTTATACTCAACTTTCTTCGATTAATTAATTAATGTAATGCACTTGTATGTTTCTCATCATGCTTCATGATCATTGCATTACCTCATGTTAAAGCATGCATCATTCATTTGCGTGTAGTGCATGCGCGAGTGAAAAGGCTTACGTCGATCAAGTCGGAGGAGATCCATCGATCAAATGGTGGTGATGTCAACATCGTGATCTCTGTGAAACTAACCAACCCTGCAACACAGGCAAGCCCTGGTGCATTCAGCCCTCTCCTTATGATTTGAAAAATGTTTATAACTTGAGTTAATCTATTGTATTAAGTTGATAGGAGTTGTTTGATAACCCAATTGCTGCATTACCAACCTTGACCACCGAAATATCTAGAACCCCTTTTTAAAATAAAAATTAGCCCTGCTTAAATAAATTAGATAAATGCTATTTTTGAGCTGTGTGATATATATGCTAATGATTAATTCATGAAAAAGGGAATTGGTATATTCTCATTTGGTGGCTGTGCACCTGATCAGTACATTGTCACCGACGAGAAGGGATTTTCTTGCTCGATGGTTGTAAATTTGGGTTAGAGTCGCAATGCTCGACCGCCGGCGGAAAAAGGATTTGAAAACCGTTGGGACACTTGTACTTAGGTTAGAGTCCCAATGCAATGTCGTCGGTGGAAAAAGAATTAGGGACCGTTCATTGTAGGCCTGCTGTGGTCAAGACTTTATAAGTAGCCACATACTACGGAAAGCCTCTGACTCTGGTGGCTCTACTGCTTGAACCGACAACCACGCACTGGGAGCGGAGAGATGGCGAGAGTAGCGTGTACCCTCGTGGCCGTCGTGCCTGGAGACGAGAGGAGTACTGTGCTCTCGGGTGGCGCAGGACCGGTTCAGGGGTAGAAAAGCCGTGGTAGGCGGGGTTGGTATATGCAAGCTTAAGTGCTACATATGCAGTGTGGATAGGGATCCCCAACTGGGTACTAATCGATTCGAATCGTCGTTGCTCCTCGGATATGGAGACTTGATCCTTTGACCTACAATTGAAAAGTGGTTCGGAACTAGGTGTTTTTGAGAATAATTAAGAATTTGAAAGTATGATGATATATGAGAATGAATTTGGAATTATGGATTATGATTAAAATAAGATTGAGTAAAATATTAAAATAGGATAGTAATGCTTTTCTGTAAAACCCTTTGACTCTTGCTCAAGCCTTACCTTAACTCCCTTCAGCATGCATTCCTGAGTTTCATTCCTTTTTCTTAGTCGGGTAAGTCTTGCGGAGTACTCCAGTACTCAGGGTTTGTTAACCCCTGTTGCAGGTGAGCCGAGTGTACAGTTCGGCTTGGGACCGTGTTGGTTGATGGATCGCGCATGATCAAGAATGTGTATATGATATAACCCTTGTGCAAGGGTATAGTTGTACGCTGCTTATCCACTACGAAACTCTGGTTCGGGCTAATGTAATCTATATTTGTAAACCTATGTTTATGTACTACTTCCGCACTCTTCACTCTGATTTGTATTATTTGTGTAAACTATTGTAATACTTGCAAGGTCTTTACAATGAGATCCTCGGGTGAATTAGGGTTTCCGAGGAAACCCGGCAGGCCACCTAGGTCAAGGGAAACTCGTGCAGACTGATCGTGGGTTCTTAGGGCCGATGACGGTGCACGTGGGCCCTATGATTAAGACGGTTCTGTCACAGCAGCAATGGTGGAGAGGAGCTGAAAGGCGAGGAGGAACGGTGGAGCCGCCATGGCTGCTGCTCTGCTTGAGGAGGACCAGATCAGGGCCGTCGTCGAATCGTCGCGAAGGAGGAGATCTGGCTTCACCTCGTCCAGGTCGCTTGGTGGCCGACAGAGATCTAGCTTGCCCTCGTCGAAGCACGGGCGGTGGGCGGAGTGGTGGTCGGCGTGGAGCTGGAATGGAGGGCGGCGGAGACGGGGAGGTGAGGAGACACGATGGACCGCTTAGCTAAGCCTGGCTTGCGGGGTACGACCGCTCCCGTCGTTTCCAGCAAGCCTGGCTAGCAGCCTCGTGTGGGCTTGTGCAAACCTGGCTAGATGGCCATTGCATAAAACCAAACAAGCCAGGTTGTATTATGGAAGCCTGGCCAGAGGTGAGGCCAGGGAACCAAACACACCCAAAATGTCTCTTGGCCCCCTCGCCGCCACCGCCGCGCCTGTGGGTCGCTCTTCCAGGACGATGCGTTCTTGGATGATGCAGCTCGAGAGGTGGACGCCACGGACAGCTAAACTTTTACTTAAAAAAATAAAATAAACGGATCACGGACTCAGGTGCGGGAGGGAGACAGAGAACAGGCAACGAAGAGATCGTGGTCATAATGTTGATCCAATCCAAAGCTTTTGGAGAAGTCAATGTTTAGATTGAGTAGCTAGTTTCTTCTGGTTGGCCATGCATAAGCACTGCTGGACTGCAGCTCATCACTGGCGGCGTCATGGGTTGACTCTTGTGCACTCTGTAATCAGGCGCCCGAGGAGATCGATCACCTCCTGCTCTCCTGTGTATTCAGCAGAATGACATGGGCAACTGCTTTGGAGTCGATCAGTTTGGGAACCCTTGCAGTACTGCAGGACGATGCTTGCTTCTGGACGTGATGGCTAAGGTCGAGAAAATCAGTGCCTAAGGTCTGCAGGAAAGGCTTGGATTCCCTGGCGATGTTGGGAGGATGGATGCTGTGGAAGGAACGCAATGAGAGAACCTTTGGAAGAGGAAGCAGAACACTACAGCAGTTCCTTCAGTCCATTAGCGATGAAGCCAAGCTCTGGAACCTAGCAGGGTTCAGACATTTGCGGCAGTTGTTTCCCTGGTCGCCGTTCAGTTTAGCCATGTAATCGCTTTGCTTTTTTTTTTCTGGCAGTAACCCTTGGATTACCACGTCTTTGTATCTTGTTAAACTCTGCTTCCTCTTAACAAGATACATACCTCATGGTACGGTCGAGAAAAAAAAAAGATTGAGTAGCTAGCATTGTGGAAGGCGCGCAGCACCAGTAGGGATGGGCATAGCAGCCCCTGCGGTGCCTGCAAAGCCTGCTAAGTAAATTCCTTCCAGGCCCAGTGGATCGACGCGATCAACTGAGCCTGCTGTAGCGGTACCTGCCCTGAGGATATAATCAGTTGTCGCACGCTAAGTAAATTGCGCTGTTGTCGCATGAGAATGCTGAATGCCTTTGGCTAATCTTCTGGATGCCTCAAACTGTAACGCGCAGGATTTGCTGACGAAATCTTGTGCTGTTGTTAGTTGTGTTTCGTGTGGTGATGTAAGCAGATGGAATATTGGCTCTGTTTTTCTGTATTAATGACTGGTACACTGAAAGGTAGCAATATTTGTACTGCTAAATTTTTAAGCATGTAAAAATTGCTGAAAGTGAATCAACTCGTGAACTTTAAGCATGACGAAAGATGAACTATCTGATGCCGAAAATTTTGGTATTCAGAACAACTGAATGACACCTATTGGAAAACTGCTCCAGAATATACATCTCTGGACCATGTCACTACTCGATAACCCGACGTGATTCTTCCTTGCTCCCCAATGCTTAAACACTAAAAAGCACATTGAGAAAACGAGGAAATTGATCGGCGAGAGCCGAGACTGCGACTTCGCTTTAGCCTAGCGTTGCAACTTGCAACTTGCTGCTTGCGTGTCCCGTTGGTAAAGCGGTTCATTCGGCCGGCGCAGATGCTCCACAACGATCAACGAAGTGATCAGGTAACAACGCACGCACTCCGGCCCCATGGCCACCGTCCGCCGCCCGCCCCACCGAAAGGCGCCAAGACCGTCCTGTATACTTCCCGACTGGGTGGGAAATGGGAATGGGAATTGCATGTTGCCTTGCCATGAGTGACAACGGCAGGGCAGTCACTATCACCTGCCGCTGCCGTGCCCACCAGCAAGCTGTGATACTGGAGCCACGTCGGTTGCATGCGTAACCAGCAAGCTATGTATATTATATAGGGGGCAAACCATCCTAATATACTTCTCTTCTCTTCTAAAGTCATCCTCGTCCTCCTCTCCAGCACTGGCTATATATATAGGGGGCAAACCATCCTCCTCCTCCACCACCACTCCAGCGCAGGCATAAGTGGTAAGTTGAGATGATAAGAGGGAGAGCAATGTCGTTGGTCATCTGCTGCTGCTACCTTCTACTCCATGCAGGTTAGTTGGCCGGCCGACTGGCCTCGATCCGTTGCCGCACCGCTATCCTCTTGCTACTCCGTTTATATATTATCATTACTACTACTACTTATTACTGAACCGGCCTGTTGTGATTTGTCGTCGTAGCGCAGCACCGACGACGGCGGCCGCCATGAACAACACCTCCTCACCACTACAACTCGCGGGCGCGGCGGCGGCCACGGTGGTGGTGACCCCTTCCACCTCCGCCACCCACGGCGCCCTCGACAGCACCAGGATGGAGCCTGCCGCGCAACCTCCCACACCGCAGCGGCAACAGCTTCCTCGTCCTCACACCACCAAGAAGAATGCTCCGAAGAAACAACCCAAGTACTGGCTCATCGCTATCCTCATACCTGCGGTTGCAGCGATGCTTGGTGTTTGTGGTCTCGTCAACAACAACATGAAGTGCTGCAACAACAACCGCATCGAGGTCAGGCGCCCGCCGTGGCCGGAGACCAGACTGAACATTCCAGTTTGAGACCATCTGCACAGTAACATGCATGCAATAGCCCAACATAGTAAAAGACACGACAAGTCCGAAACCCATTAGCTGTTACTAATACTAGCTCATATCCATAACAGAGTAACATGCATACAATAGCCCAACATAGTAAAAGGACGTGCCTTTTACCAGGTTGGGCTATTGCATGCATGTTACTGTGTTACGGATATGTGCTAGTAATATTAGTAATAGCTAATGGGCTTCGGACTTGGGCCTGCGTGCCTTTTGCTGTGTGTTGGGAAGCCGGATACCAGAGTGAATAAATTTAGCCCTGTCCTGCTCTTGTTCTCGTAGGTGTAGGGCTTTTTATCCCTACTAGTAGTGGTTTGTATTAGTAGGTGTAAGCCTGTAGGCTTACCATCCATGTGTTGTGTTTGCTTGCCTATTAATAATGGATGAAATATATGTGTGATCGCTGTCGCAAAAAACTCTAATGGAGTTCTGGTCCATCCGTTAGTTTGCACGAATTGCAACTTCTAATTTTTTTTCTCTCACCATAAATTTTTTGAATAAGACGAGTGGTCATACTTAGACTCAAAAAGTCAAACGAATTATAATTGGAAACGGATAGAGTATGTACTAGCTAGCACGACCCTTGTTATTATCAGGTGTCACAAGAATGGCTGCTGATTAGAGTACTCCATGTAGAGTTTGGAATCAGGAGCAGGGGTCATGGCCTCATATTATTACTTTCCGGCCGGGACGTGTGCTAGCTAGCTAGTCTGCTAGAGAACTACAACTCTACAAGTATATATGCGTCCCAAATTAGTTCGTACAATATGTTCGTGCTAATAAGTTCTTCAAATCTTCAAAGCTACACTACCAAATAATGACTTTTTTGTTACAACAATAATAAGCTGATATCGCTTCTTTTACAATATGCAACGCACCATGCGTGTTCACACATCGTAGCTGCCTCCTGCTACGAGAAAGGTGGCGGCTGGTGATGACGGGCAAAAATGCAACGCAATCGATTCCGAACCCCTGCTCTGGTACGGTGCCTCTGACGATGACACCCTCATTGCCACTTTTTCCCGAAAGATTGTGTTATCTGGAATATGAGTTCTTATCCACGCATCCCCCCCACCCTCCAGATCATACTGTACCATAGCACGGGCGGAGCCACCCTAGGGGCGGGGGTAGGGCGGCCGCCCCAGCTACCTGCGAGCTCTTCTCAGACCCCCGGACCCCTTCTTCATTCCTAACACCGGCGATGATGAGCGACGAGCACGAGCAGCTATCTGCTGCGTTGGAGCACGGAGGAAGAAAGCAGTGGATGGGCTTTTTCTTTATTTTGTTCAGCCCAACAAAGGTGAGAGGCCCATTGAAAGCCCACCGGCGCAGTCTCCTCCTTCACCTTAGCTCGATCGGTGAAATCCCCCATCTCCAAATCGCCGCTGCCTGACGCCCTAGCAAGGTCGCGAGGAGCCACCCGCCATTCAGTCGCCCACGGTCAGCACTCGCTCGCTGCAGCTCGCCTCCCCTGGCCCCCCGCGGCCCCGCGTAGGCGCGAGGCGCACCCCTGTCTGCCTCAGCGCCTCCCACCTTTTCACCGCCCACCGAGAGGAGCAACCGAGCTGCGGAGCGGAGCAGCACTGCCCCCGTGGTAGGCCAGACTGCAATCTGCGGGAGCTGCTGCTGCTCTGCAGACTGGTCATCTGCAGCGATGGAGGGAGGAGAGAAGAAGGTACACGAGGATCGAGGAGGGTAAGGGTCTACCCGACATTGGCATTCATACAATTTACAGGTTAACTGGAAAACGCTAATTGATATTCATACAATTTACTCGCCAAGACGCTAATTGATATTCTTCAAATTTGAGGTAAAAATCTTGTGTTTCTCATCCATTTTTCGTCATAATATGTGTGGTTGTAGCGTTTTTGCTATAATTTGTGTGATTGTAGTATGTGAATACGGTGCGATACTAATGTGATTTATTTCCTCGTCACAACACGCCCCAGCTATATTATTTTCCTGGCTCCATTATTGTACCATAGTGTGTCTTGTTGAGTAAGGACCCCCAAAGTATCTCCATTTTTATCACTGAATGTAGATAATTTCAACTTAGGCCACTTGTTTTTCTCCATCAGGTACCTTCCTCCAGCCCCATGCACCACAAGGCATAAGCTCATTTTCAGTGCCTCCCTTATTCTCACCTTTATCATCCCCTTTGTATTTGCATCTCCATTATTCGCAACTTTATCATCCCCTTTGTATTTGCATCTCCTTGGAGAACCCAAATTTTCCCTGCTCTTTGTTTCCAATTTTTCTTCTAACTAGACTTCTTCCTCTTTTTATATCCCTACTCATGGCAGCTTCACTGAGGATCCTCGATCGTCCCCCTCTCCCTCTCTCTCGCATTGTGTTCTGCTGCCTCGCGTCTGGAACGCACGATCAGTGCATCAGGTAGTGTAACATCATCTATCCTCGCGTTGCTGTTACTACCTAGTACTGATCTGCCTGTGTTTTGGCATTATATTCTGGTTGGCAGGTACGACGACGTCGACGGCGGCGTGCGGGTCGTCCAGCTGCCTGTTGGGTGCAGAGGACGTCGAGGTGCAACAGGCAAGTCATCGCTCTCTACTCCTCTCCACTCCATGAAATTTTCAAATGCTCTTGTAGCAAAATTACGCATGAAAATCCTTGGATCTACCGCTTTTCAATTCCTTTGCATTCTCCATTTACCCCTATCTGTCTCCAGCAATACTCCGAACAGTTGCCATGGTTGTTCATGGCACCAGCAAACTATTCATGCGTCCCTATCCACTTGCCTAGTACCTCATCGTCTCTCTCTCTCTTTCTCTCTCTCTCTCTCTCTCTCTCCGGGTCGACGGAACAGGCAGAGCGCGCTCCGGCTCCACTTGTTCTCCACCTCGAAGCTCCGCTCCAGCGCGCGCACCTGCTCGGCACTCGGGCGCCACTTCTTCTCCCCGCCGCCACCGCCGCCACACGCCATCATCTCCTCGTCCACGTCCGGTCCGCCTCCATCCCGACCACGCGCGTAACCATCATCTGGGAACACGCACAAGGATTCATCAAATCTTCCGCACGCCACCGTCCCGGCGCGGAGGCATCCCCGTCTTGGAGGGATCCAGAGAGGGGTGTAAATGGAGAAGAGGCTGGAAGTTACGTTCCGGATTGGCCATCGCAGCGAGTGAGGGACCGGCGCCGCGTGGCTACTAAAGGATCAAAAGAGCGCCTCCATTGCTGCCTCCCTGATCGTTTCTGTTCCCTGCCGTGACCCATGGCCAACACCATGCGGAGGCGCCAGTAGTGGAGGTGGCGGCGACGGCGCCGGCGGAGCGCACGCGCCGCTCGCAATGGGTGCTCAGCAAGATGACCTTACTGTTGCTGCCGCCGGATCCGAGGAGCAGGCGCCAGGGCGGAGGACAATGACGAGGAGGAGATGCAGGTGGGCGTTGGGACTTTCGGATCGATACGCGAGCGATAGGATGGGGATCGAAGGCGACGAGCAGGAGGACGGCGGCGGCGCGTGTAGAGGATGCAGAAGTTCAGGAGGCTGGCCTACTTTGGTATCCATCGGGGACTGGTTAAGGTAGAAGACGCAAAAGTTCAGAGGCCTAGAAGATTAGATCATGACTCCTAGGATTTGTAGCAAACTAGCAATAGTTGTGACGAGATTTGGAAACAAACGGGGCCCTTTTGCAAAAGAAACCGATCCGCCCTCCGGCCGGACCGCGTGGCCCAAAACCGGCCTGCGAAGCCGTTTTCCTTTTTTCTCGTTTTCTTTTATTTAAATCGGCTAGAACTTTTTGAAAGGAACAGGAGAAGCCAGAGGCTCCTACTGAAAATTTATTAAAAGGGAAAAGGACAGTACAGAACAGGAATTACAAGAGAGCAAAAAGCAGAGAACAGAGAACAAAGAGCTAGGACTAAGGAACTGAGAAGGAGAGGAAAAAGAGCCACCAAATTACAAAACTGAATTCAGCCATGATTCAAACAGAGGAAGGAGAGATGGCTTGATTCTATGCAGGAGATGAGAAGCTTCTTCTGTAAGGTAGCTCTAGAACTTGTAAAGATTCGTAGTAATAAATCAAATGAAAATCAAGACAATGTCAAATCAAGTTTCATGAACTCGAAACAATTATTCTTACTACACAGTAAAAGCATAAAATCACATGATTCGGTGCAAAATCAATGTTGTAGATATATAGATCTACCTTTTCCCAAAAATTACCAAATTTTTATGGTAGCTCACTATTGTTGTGTAGGATCTGTGGTAACAATTTCATGTCTATTGGATATTCTATGACTGAGTTATATCTTTTATATCTTGCAAAAAATGCTTGTTAATGCCTCATAAATAATTAAAATAAAGTAAAAACGGAAAACGTGTGACCCATCTGAAGTACTGTGTTGTTGTCCGCTCCGCCCACCGGCGTGGACACTGGTGTCGGCGGCGCGCTGTGCGTGCAGAAGGCGTCGACGCTGCAGGATGGATCAGGGCGACTCCTGTGCTGGACCAGGAGCGGCCAGATTTGGCTTGCGGCGGTGGCTGTGGACCCCACCGGCGGCTTCCCTGTCCTACGCGTGGACAACAACCAGCCGCTCATCAACATGGACCCACTCGTCAGCCAGGCCGCCGCCGCGCGTGGGCTGGGCCTTGCTTCGGTCGCGGTCCATCAAATGACCGGCCAATTGTTTGTCGCCTACTACACGAGCGTTGGCAACGACGGCAGGACCCTCCTCCTCGTCGTTGACCAGCTGTCGTCAGCATCCTGGAGCGGCGGCTATGATGAGGTCAGCGCATCCTTTCTTTCTCAGCAGCTCGTACTGGAGTAGGATTAAGGCCTGTTTAGATCCACCGCAAATTGCAATTGCAATTAGTCACATCAACATTGCGGCATATGTATGGAGCATTAAATGTAGACTAAATGTTTGCATGTCTGTACCTTTTGCATGTACATCACGAGACGAATCTTTTAAGCATATTTGGGCCATGATTGGACAAAAATTGTCAAATACAAACGAACGTGCTACAGTGCAAAATTACAACTGCAACTGGGATCTAAACACAGCCTAAGATCCCGTTTGGCACAGCTCAGCTTTACAAGTAAAGCTGTTTTTGTTGAAAATGGCTTCATGAGTAACTCTTTTGGTGAAGCTGACCTGTTTTGAGAATATTGTTTGGCAAAATAGCTTCACCAACAACTTCATACATGGTTCATAGAGAGAAATGAGGAAGAGAGGTAGGAGAAGCTACTTTTTTCAGTTTCATGTCAACCCATCCTTTTGTGAGAGGAGAGAAAAAATAGCTTCATCCATGAAGCTGTTTTTAGAAAACTGTTCACTGTGCCAAACAGTCCCTGACTCCTCCTATTTTCTTGGCTTTTCTTTTTGTTTATTTATTATGCTGCTCATACAAAACTCCGTCCGTGGTCATGCAGGCAAACCGGCCCACTCCGGCCCAGCCTACGAGGAGGGTCTTCTCGATGGCTTTGCCTGCTCAAGCGGGCTTTCCCCTTCTGGGCTACTACTACGCTGGGCAGATGTTATTCAGGCCCAACAACGCCGACACTTTCCTTTACATAATAGTCACTGCCCCAGCACAGAGCGACGACCAAGCAAGAATCCTCCGCTTCTCGTGGGGTATGTACCATTCTTTTTTCATATATATCTCACATGCATCGGCATATCATATCGTAATCGTGTATATAATATAGAATAGACAGACAAATAAAAAAACACTGAAATCTTAATATAAATTCCGTCAGGAAACGGTACGTTGCCGCACATGGACGGCGCCCCCCAAGTCTACGCAGCAGAATTAGGCATCCCGCGCCGATGCGCGTTTGACGCGGACAGGCCTCAGGATCTGTATTGTGCTGTCTTGAAGGTTTTATTATTATTATTATTATTATTATTATTATTATTATTATTATTATTATTATTATTATTATTATTCTCATTATTGTTATTGTTGTTGTTGTTTCACTGCTGCTGCAAGTGGTTATTTTCTGTATTTGGGCCTTGTTACTCACACTCTAACCCAATTCCTATAACATGTAGGACGATCAAGAGCTCGTTTATCTCATCTCGGACTCCTCTGAAACTCCGCCAAGCGTCTCGCTCGTCGCAGCCCACCAAAGGCCCACACAAGGAACGCCACTATCCCTGGTAGGCGGCCTGCTATATCGGGGTAACACGGACGACACCCTAACCGGAAGGTAACGAATGGGCCGGCCGACTTGCACCGTGTCATTCTCTTCTTGTTCTTCTCTCTCTAAGTATTAGTAGTAGAGATTGTTTCTTAAAAAAAAAAAAGAAAAGAAAAAAAAGAGTAGCAGCAACAGCAGTAGAGATATATGACGTCGCCTCACCTTTAATTTTAATTCGTGGCTTGTGCATGCAGGTACATCTATGTGGAGGGCGCTCAGCTGTGGCAGACGCAACCAGCATGCAGCAACCCCATCGCAAGGAACGTGCTGGTTGCGTGCTCCACGCCAACTACGTCTCCTTGCGGCAGCGGCGACGACTTTGTCGCCCGCGTCACCTCATTTGGCCAAGACGACGTCAGCAACAAGGCACTGCTCCTCGCATCTGATGGCGTCTACATGCTCGTGTCGCCCAGCCTGTGCGCCACGCCTCGTGACGACGACCACAGCACAGCCAAATGGGTCATTGGCGTCGTATTGTCCCTGCTAGGCGCACTGGCTACTTACGGGGCCTTACATTTGCCCTTACAAAGAAAAGTTTGGAGCTGCAGGAAGATGCCTTGATCATTGTTAGCCCGGAGCATTGCTTTGCTCGTAATTTTTCCACCGCAGTTAGGCCCAGCAGCCGCTCTTTGACTTGTCTGTGTAGTTGCACTTCCATAGGTTTTTAGCATCCTATACTCCTGTACCACATCAAAGATCCAGATCAACTGTCTCGCTGCAATGATGAGTGGCTTACAGTTACCAATTTTACGCCGCCCCCAACGTCACAGAGCTTTCGCAGTTCTATGCATTTTGGTGTGAAGCATCAGAAATAGATTTGTTAATGTAAGGGGTCTGTTCCAAGCTTCAGCAACCACCTCTATGTACCCAGGCAATATTGGCCAGTATGCTTCGAACCTAAAACCTCTATTTTCGCAATCTATGTTTCCAACCAGCAACAATGGGCAGTGGTCTGAGACCAGAGAAGACACTGCATGGCGTGTGCTGTTAGGAAACAAAATATCCCACTCACTTGAACAGAAAGCTCTGTCGATTCTAGTATGAGTCCAGCTGTTAGACCATGTGAACATCCTCCCTTTTAGCCCCAGTTCTTTTAGCTCCAGGTCGTCCAGAAACTTTCTAAATGTGCCCGTCAATCTCATATTAATATTTTAGCCCTGGCTCTTTTAGCTCGAGGCCGTTTTGGAAATGCGCCAGTTGGTTTTGTTGGGCCCAATTTCCTCTTCGAGCCTTGGGCTCGATCAACATGTTTCCATCCAGCAGCAATGGGCAGTAGGCTGAGAAAACACTGCATGGCGTGTGCTGTTAGGAAACAAAAGGTGTGTTTGGTTCATGTTCTAGTCCAAGCCTGGCTAGCTTTCTGAGCCAGGTCAGACTTAGCCAGCTTTACACAAGCCAATAGTCAGTTGTTTGGTTGGAGTGATTTCTTAA
The DNA here is from genome assembly GCA_038502445.1 of Eremochloa ophiuroides. Lineage (NCBI taxonomy): Eukaryota > Viridiplantae > Streptophyta > Magnoliopsida > Poales > Poaceae > Eremochloa > Eremochloa ophiuroides. The sequence goes on from JAHLJS010000005.1 coordinate 1,702,407, forward strand.
GCCTGGTTAAGTTTTGGTGTGTTTGGTTAGCTGGTTTTGCTGGAATAGAATCACCTTCTCTTTGAGATGGTAAGTTACCACCGTTGAGACATTCCATCGAACACCTATAGTGCATCACCCTCGACACCTCCGGCAGATCGAGTAGCATGGCGCGCCGACGGTAGTGGTGCAGCCCAGTTGAAAGCCCTAGTTTGGTTTTGGCTAATTGATGAAACCTATTCACTAACCATGTGCCTAAGAGTTCTGATTAGAAGGATGGTTAGTAGACCTAAGTGAGGAGCTATGACGGCGTCCATACAAGTGGTGTAAGCCCATCAACAAGTTGTGATCAAGTGCTTCTCGACTTGGATTTGTGTAACAACCCTAAAAATCCACACAACCTAAAAATCCCAACCAATTAAAATTTTTCATTTATTTATTGTGAAAACCCATTTTTCTTGTGCAAGCATATATGTTTCATTATGAATTTGGTAAATAAGGAGTATAGCCTGCATTTTAATTCCATTCACATAGAATAATAGCTTATGCATCACATTTGGGATTTATTGCAATTTATGTTTGTATTTACTCAATACTTAAAATGGGTAATATATGTATTTATACACTTAAGTGAAAATAGAAAAGGAAAAAGAAAAGAGAAGAGAGGAAGAACGGAAGCCAGCCTGTCGGCCCACGTTGCGGCCCGGCAACGCGCGCACGACCGGCACACACGCGCTCGCGCTCGCGCTCGCTGCCAACCCAGGACCCGCTTGTCAGTCACTCTTTCTTTTCCCCTGTTTCTCTTCTCCGTGAAGACGGTGGCCGACCGGGTCATGCGAATGGCGTGACCGACAGCGCCACGCATGGCAGAGCCCTGACCCCGCTGTCCCTCGCCTGTCCCCTCCTTTCTTGGCCGCCAAGCGAGCCCGCGCGCACCACCAGAACCCTAGCTCGCGCAAGCCACAGCCCTCCGATCAGCCCGAGCAGATCAGAGCCGCCCGCCATAGGTAGCCACCCGAGCTCCGCTATAAATTGGAGCACCCGAGGAACCCTAGCCCATTCCCACTCGCAGCCGCCACGCTGCGGCTCCACAAGCCACAACACCACACCGTGTGAGAGAGGGAGAAGGAAGAAGGGCGGAGCAGAGAGAGGAGAGCACCGCCGAAGCGCTGCCGCCGCGGAGCACGCCGGAGCCGGACACGGAGGAGAAGCCCGAGCTGCGGACGAGGAGCGGCACGGCACTGCGATCGCTCTGCACGGCTTCGACTCGCCACTGCACCGCCATCCTAGCTTCACCGACACCACGGTGAGCCATCGCACGCCATGTCCGAACCTCGCCCTGCTTTTGCCATGGTGTTCCGCCCACGGGACGCGCAGGCACGAGCCTTTACCGGCTCAGGAAGATCACCTGCACCATGCACTCATGCGACCGGCCGAAACCCCCGGACTACAAGCTTGCTAGACCGAGAACTCAGCACGACGCCTTCTCGGCGGAGCGCGCTCACCACCGACGCGTTCCGACGCCGAATCACCCGTTCCGAGCAATCCGACTAGCACCCGTATAGGCTAGAGCGTCGTGGAGCACCGCCACGACCCCTTGAGCTAGCTACGCGGATCTAAGCGCTAGAGGAAGTCTCGTCCGCAGTGCGCCGCGACCTCACCGGAGCGCCGCCGCGGACCGGAGCCAAAAGGAGGCCCTGCCCTGTCACTAGTTCACCACTAAGCGGACGTATGCCCGTTTAGTCACGCCAATTTGACAAGACCGCATTCGATTGAACCAAGACATGGTCGTAACCGCGTTGCCGCCTTCCGCCGTCGTCGGCGACACGCCGCCGCCACAACCGAGCACCTTGGGAATCTCGGTAGCCAAAATTGGTAGTTGGTATACCATCGCCATAGACCCTGGACGCGTATACATCTCCTAGAAGACCTTCTTAGCCCCGCCGGAACCTCCCAGTCGCGGCGACATTGCCGCTGATGACTGGAGCATCTCAATACCGCGACCAGGAACAAAAACCGACCACCTCGGACAAGCTTAGTTGCGGAAGATCGAACCTCCATAGCCCGGAACACCGTGAGGTGCGTTCTCGGGGAAACGTGATCACCGTCGACACGATCCGCCTCGCCTAAATCCGTTTCAAGTACCCCCGATCGCCTCGCGCTGCGGAGAGAGGCCGACGAGGTTCGCCAAGTCTGCCTCAGCACCGCCGCGTAGATAGCCGAGCCCCGAATCATGTCTGTCGGCTTGGCTACGTGCGCCCCCACCTCGTCGGAGAACCGCCGTGTGCCAAGGGAGAGAAGGAGGCCATACCACGACTCTAACCCGCCACCATCTGGTCGGACGACTGCCTGAGCACGCCAATTGGGGAAAGCCGAGCCCTGTCTTGCCGAAATATGGTCATCGCCGCACTGTCATCGTCCGTCGCACCGGAGAGACACCGCCGCCTTGAATAGACGCCCTGGAACCCTGCTAGCCCGAATCTCCGATTCGCCCGAGCCTCCCCGGGAGAGCTCGGGAGAGCAGCACCCTCGGCGCACCAAATCTCCGATTCGCCCGAGCCTCCCCGGGAGAGCTCGGGAGAGCAGCACCCTCGGCGCACCAAATCTCCGATTCGCCCGAGCCTCCCCGGGAGAGCGGCACCCTCGGCGCCCAAATGTCCGATTCGCCCGAGCCCCGCCGAGGTTCGCCGAGGTACGCCGAGCCCCGCGGAGCTCCGCCGAGCTACGCCGAGCTCCGCCGAGCTACGCCGAGGTACGCCGAGCTCCGCCGAGCTACACCGAGCCCCGCCGAGCTACGCCGAGCTATGTCGAGCTACACCGAGCCCTGCCGAGCTACCCCCGACCTCTGAGAACCACCCCCGACCTCTGAGAACCACCCCCGACCACCGCCGAGCTCGCCCGACCACCGCCGAGCTACGCCGACGCCCCCCGACCAACGTCGAGCTCGCCCGACCAACCATCGAGCTACGCCGACGTCAGCGACTCTCTGGGAACCAGCATCGAACACCTGGTGGGCGACCATCGGGTCTGTGTTCTGATGAGGCGCCACATGCCGCACTACTGGACCCGCGCGCCACGTGGACCAATCCCGAGCTGCCCCAGATTAACCGACCAATTTTCTCATTTTCAGAAAATAGGATAATCTTCGGAAATTCATAACTTATTCGTTCGATGTCCAAAAATTGCGCACCATATATCAAAATTCTCAGAAAAATGAGATGTACAATCTAAGACTATGTTTGTGTGCATTTGGCTCTTTATTTTATTGGATTTTTCTGAAATACTCTATAGGAGTCGCTGACGCGACTAATTCGCGTTCGATTTCAGAGCCGGAGGAGGATCTGACTAAGGAAGACGACCACGAGTACTTTCAGGAGCTAGGAGACGACTACGAAGGTGCCACGTCCCACCAAATCCTTAGATCCTATTTACGCATTGCAAATGACAGTGTTGCTATTGCTTTATGATTATGTATGGATTGGTTGCATGGTAGTATATTTGAATTCCCTGCCTTGATAAGACTTTACCCTGCTATCCGCTGTTAGGTTAGCTGCTGCTTAATTTACTGTTACTCTTCCACTACTTACTACATGCTATATGCTATGTGGTGGAATTGGGACGGTGCATAACTGATTATAACCACTGGGAGAGAGTGCTGCGTGCGTCTTGGGTGCGTGGTAAGGGTTGATGTCGACCAAGTGGGATGTGAGACAAGCCCGTGGGGCAAGTCGTGCCGGGGGTGCAACCTGGGCATCCCCACGAGAGATACCTGTGGTGGGTAATGACTTATGAGGTGGTTCCGGGATGTGCATTGAAGTCCCGTGAGCGGAGGTGCCGTGATGGCACGGGGAGAGTATCCCCTAAGTGGAGATGCCTGCTTGGTCACAACCTAGGATCTGACTAGTGACCGGAAACATCTGGATTCCCTTGCTACTCGCTCGCTTCTGATGGGCGGGAGACGGCTGGACTACTTGGTAGGGCGGTGCCACTACTGCTAGGTTGAGAGGTGATAAGGGTGGACGGTGACGGATGGCAGATTCCCGTACCGTTCTAGATGCGCAGTACCACTGATGGGGCCCGGTACTACGTCTCCCAGTCTCAGTGTGATGGTGTTGGATCCAGAATGTCCCAGGGCTGAGTGGCAGGGTGGCATCGACCTAGGCAAGCAAGCACCCGGAATTCTGCCTAGATGATTGTACAGCATCAATGATGGCTAATCTTGTGAGTAGTAAAACCTCTGCAGAGTGTATGGTTGATCGATCGATACATAAGCCAACTCGTTGGCTATGGACCTTTCCTAATGTTTCTGCAACCACTATTAGATGAGAGCATATTCTTTTCTCCCCCTGGATGATGTTTTTCGGCAGTGTACCCGTTGTGGTAGTGTGCCGCTGAGATAGGCCCGAGAGGGAGTTGGGCCTGTCGAATGAGAGTGAGGTGTGGGTATGTGAGGTGTGGTGATGGGAAAAGGGATGATGGTGTTAACTGATGATAAAACTTGACTAATTAAACATTGATTACAGCTGCATAGGAAAACCTCAGCCTATAGGTCTGCTTGTATAGCCTTGCATCCATTTCCCACAAAGCAAATGCTGCATAGGTGGGCTCCATGGCCAGTACAAATCGTACTGATAAATTTGCTGTCAGGTGACGAGAATGTGTACGACTTCGAGGGAGATGATGACGAGGAATAGGGTCACGTGCTACACTCAAGTTGGCCGTGAAGGATGAAACGTTTTCGCATCTTCTAAAGCTTCTCTGAATGTTGATTCCGCCAATGTGGCGATGTAATAAGTGTTTATGTAAGACTTAATTACAGTTGTATGGATCCTGGTGTCAACTGAGATATGGGTAATTTCATGGATTGTCCCAAGCAATCTGTTGAATTACAATTCGAGCCTGTGGATTTCCCTTCACGGAAATCGAGGTCGTTTCAGTTGGTATCAGAGCCATACTTGACTGTAGGACGAGACCCATAGAAAATGGACGTTAGAATAAGAAGCCAGACTCTCTTTCGGTTATATTACCGACCTTGCATTCACTTTTTATGCAATGGCTTATCTAATACAAGGACCTGCTAATCCGTTTCTTGAAAATTTTTTTTGATGACCAGCCTTAGACCACCACTTCGTCCACTGCACGATGGCACTGTTGAGATCCCAATCTAATGGCTATTGACCTTATGCACCAGTAGCTTATGAGACCCTGCGTAGCCTTTAGACTAGTGATACCATGAGTTGTCCTGTCATTGGCTATCTGCGCATAGCACGATCTTCTTAGCAGCTAGGAACATCCTTTATATAATAATAACCATGTGATGAGTGACATTTGGATCTTATGCTTCTTATGGATCTCTATGCTTCTTTGGTTGAGTGTAGGATAGCATGAAAAATGTTTTAATTCATTTAAATCGGTGAAAACATCTAACTCCTACTTAAACCACTACAAGATTATTACTGCACTAAGCACGTACCTAATAATTTCAGATGTCAATGAGACGTTCCGCGCGCCTGGAGAACCGCCAGCCCTCCCCCGCACCTGCGCCAGGACGCGGGCGTGGTCGCAACCGTGGACGCCCAGCTGGCAGGCGAGCTGGAGTTAACTTGGAAGAAGAGCTGCGCCGGGCAGAGCATGCACCGCCGGTGAACGATCCGCCACCACAGGGCGAGAATGTGCCTCCGCCACCGCCGCCGCCGCCGCCACCATCGTTGGCGGAAGTAATGGCACAGCAGACCCAGCTGCTGAATGCCATAGCTACTGGGATGAACTGGCACCATGGGCCACCCCAGAATGACTTCCAAAGGAAACTGGAGGGTTTCCTGAAGCTGAGGCCACCCACCTTCGACGAGACCGACAGCGATCCCCTCGCTGCCGATGATTGGCTTAAATAGATGGAGAAGAAGCTGGACCTGACCACTTGCTCCGACGAGGAGTGTGTTGGGATTGTGTCGCACCCAATTTTAAGGAAAAAATTGAATGAACCAACTTATGTGCGCCCAGAGATCAATCGCACACATAAGCGACAAATTACATAGTACCATCACAAGGTTTAATATATAATGAATAATATCACATAGTCTTTACATTAATAACAGCGGAATAATATAGATAACTCTCTCGCAGAATCTCCATTCCACAGGGAATAGTTGACTGGTGAACACAATCCTAATAATCCTCTTAGATGTCTTCATAACCATAATCATCTGTTACCCATCCGGGATTTTTATCCAAATATGAAAAATAAAGCAAGCGTAAGTACATGTCGTACTCAACAAGAATAGCATGGGTTCATGAGGCTCAAATAAGGCATGACACTGGTTGACAGCGGTTGCTTTTAATTGATCATATTTTAGCAATTTGAGTAGCAGCAATAGAATATTCCAAGGAACAAGATTTGTATGATCATATAAACATGATAATTAATATGGAATAAACATCAATAGAAACTTCAAATAAATCCATATTCAATTAGTTAAATTCCTGTAAGACGTCCAAGGCCGCTCGTGACCGTGAGCACGGCTGATATATCAGTTTTACACTCTGCAGAGGTTGCACACTTTCACCATGTGTCGTGATTTACCCTTTTTCTCGAGGTGATCAGCCTCTCGATCCACTACCAAGGTAGATCGGCGGGGTTCACTATGAAGTCTTTCAAAAGCCTCGCCAACATGTCACTAATCAATCCGGACGCAATGGCAAGGGGCGGTAGAGCCCTCCTTCCAAGTGGCACACACACGCAGCAGTACACACAAGGACAGGAGCCGCAAAACAACCAGCTCGGCAAGGAACCTTTCAAGATTAATAGCATGGTAGAAAGTAACTCCATACTTGACTAAAGCCAGAGCCATATAGCCCCCATGGTTGCGCTGTAAGTCCCGGTGTCATACTTACAGTTAAGTCCTTAGTCCATGTTGCTAAAAAGCATATTTTAATCTTTATTTCATAATCAATTATTCAAGTTCATAAGATCATGACCCATCAAAGCACTAGCATCACTACTCAAATGCAATTTCATAGGTAACAAGGATCAAGTTATCAAAAGCTAGGAATAAACACTATGGTTGCCAAGGTAGACACATGCATCATGAATTTAGTGATTAAGGTGAATAGGCAACAAGGATGGTCCATGCTATACTTGCCTTGATCAAAGTGCTCTGGAGAACTTGGATCCTCCGTGTACTCTTGATCACCAACGTACTGCTCACCGTCTGAACTCGATCATAAAATCATCACACAATCATCGAGGCAAACATACACGAAGCAAACAAGATCTATATTAGAAACAGTACACCAACAATGGAAAAATAGATTGAAAAGTGTATAAAAATAATCTACGCGTCGCTACGATTCCAACGATATATAGTTCATGCAAATCGGAGTTCAAACGGGAAAGTTATGAAATAAACAAGTTTTACTTTAATAAAATAATAGATTAAATCTAATCTCGAATTTTAAAAGTTGAAAATATGAGTAACAGTAGCATCATTAGGTAGATTACGAAATTACGAATCTAACGAGACTTGAACGGATCAAATCGGAGCTAAAACGAATAAAATATGGCTGAAATAAACTGAGTGGCAAATCTGTAAATATTGAAAACGTATTTTTGAATCTAAACCGAGGAAAATACGTCTTCTAAATCGGAAAGCCAAATCTGAGAAATACGCCAAAGGACCGCGGGTTAGAACATTAAAAAGCTCAGGGGGTCTTTTGCAAAAGTGCCGGCGAAAGGGTATCTCTCACTGTGAGCCGTTGGATCGGCCGTGGACGGCGCAGGTAGCTCGGGAAAAGAGGGACGGCTCTGGTCGCCGGAGTCGGGCGGCGCCCGGCCGATTCCTCGCCGGCAAGATGGCCGGAGACGGCGTTTTCGGGGCTAGGAAGCTCGGCACACCTCGGGACCTGGTCGGGAAGCAAGAGGAGTTCAAGCCGAACCTATCTATGGTTTCGGTTGCCACAGAGGTAGCTCGGGGAGGATGCGGCGAGCTAGGTGGCGGAACTATGGTGGCGGCGAAGCTCGGCATCATGGCTGTAGTGCACAAAACTGAGGGAGAAGGGGTCGAAAAGGTTCCTGACCTTGCTGCGAAGCTTGGAGAACAACCAATTTCGACGGGGAAGTCTTCCCGAGGAGAAATCGACGGCGGTGGCGGAGCTCGGGGCGATGGCGGAGCTCGGGGCGGCGGCTAGGGCAAGATTGGAGGGCGTGGCTTGCTCGGGAACTTGTGGGGAGGGACGGCAGGGCTCGGCCGACCTATATAGGGGCGCGAGGGAGGTGTAGGAGAGCTGGACTCGGCCGAAAAATCCGGCGGTTGCCTTCTGTCGGAGGCGGCGCTCGTGCTCCGCTCGGACTCCGACTGGAGGAAGGGGATGGCGCGGGGCAGCGGGCCCTACGCGTCAGCGGCGGGGGAAGAGGGTCGTGGCTTCCTTTTACGGGCCAGTGGAGGCATGCACGGGATGGACTCGGCCACGCCAAGAGAGGAGGCCGGGGTGGTTACGGCGCGGCCGTGTCCGCTTCGAACACGAGCAGGAGGAGGAAGATGACTTGTGGGCCCCGCGTGTCAGTCACAGACGGAGAGGGACGGGGCTGCGCGGCTGGCTCGCCAAGTTTGGGCCCTGGCCCAAGCGGGAGAGAAAGGAGGAGGAGAAGTTGGGCCTCGACTGGGCCGAAAGAGAGGAGGGGTGATGTTTCTGTTTTCTTTCTTTTTAAAACTCATTTTCAAATTTATTTTCCAAATAGCTTTTCAAACTAAGTTTTGAACCCTTGCAAAATCCAATCAAATCTCAGGAAACAAATATGTGCAGCAGCATGTATGCAACATAACATGTTTCTATGCCCTAGGGTTTATTTTAATTCACAAAAAATATTATTCTATATATTAAATGCTCAATCAATTGCATAAATAAATCAAATTAAATTCCTATTTCAAAAATTGAAAATTTCCGGGTGTTACAATTCTACCCCCCTTAAAAATAATCTCGTCCTCGAGATTAGTTAGTGCTTACTCAAAAAGTTGGGGATATAACTTCCTTAATTCTTCCTCTTTTTCCCATGTTCCCTCGTTTTCTGAAGACCGATTCCACTGTACCTTGCATAACTTTATAATTTCACTCCTTCTGAATCGCTCTATGGTTTCTAATATTTTAATTGGGTATTCCTCTCGAATCTGGTTAACTGTCGCTGCTGGTGGTGGTTGCATAACTACGTCAACACTGATTTTATCTCCTTTGGACGTAGTTAACACAACGACCTTTTCTTCACACTGAATAACTGCCTTGTGCTGCTTCATCCAATCCAGACCCAATATAACATCTATTCCGGTTGTTCTTATTACTGTAGGGTTCACTTTAAAGTCTACCCCCATTAGAGCAATGCTAACCGAAGGACAATAATATTGAGCTTGCATAGCCCCACCCGGTGAATTTACCAATAATGGGTTTTGTAGGGCTAATAGTGGTATACCGTGTATCCTAACAAAACTTTGTGATATGAATGAATGCGAAGCACCGGAATCATAAAGAACAGTAGCGGGGATGGTGTTGACGTTGAACGTACCCACCATAACCTCTGGTGCTTCCTGAGCTGTCTCCGCGGACACATGGTTCACACTTCCTTGATTAGACGATTGTTGATGTCTTCCCTTCTGGTTGCTACTCTGCGGAGTCTGCTGGTTCTGCTTCTTGGGACAGTGGTAAGAGAGATGTCCTGATTCTCCACAGGCAAAGCACTTGATGGGAGTGCCAAATGTATTGGTCCTGTTGGGGGTCTTGCTAGGGGTAGCTTGCTGAGGAGTCTGGGTAGGAGTTTTCTGCTGTTGTGGTGGAGATTGAGAACAAGACTGGTTCTGATTGCGGTTCCATTGATTTGACGGCCCTTGGTGTCTCTGCTGGAAATTTCGTTGCTGGGCGTTGGGACGCGAACGGTTATTTCTTGTAAAAGTTTGTCCTTGCTTCTTCCTCTTGTTATCAGCCATCTCCTTGCGCTTGTTGTCGATCACTATAGCGCGATTCACCAGCTCTTGAAAATTGGGGTAGGTGGTTGTCATGAGTTGGAGTTGCAATATATCGTGAAGTCCCTTGAGGAAGAGACGCTGCTTGTCCTTGTCATTAGCAACATCATCGGGAGCATACCGCGACAATTGAACAAACCGATCACGGTACTCTGGCACCGACATTTGTTCTTGCTTCAAAGCTCTAAACTCTGCCTGCTTCAACTCTATCAAACCTTCAGGAATACGGTATGACCTAAAGTTCTCACAAAACTCTTGCCATGTGATAGCAGGCGCATTATTGGGGTGACCATACTGGAATGCATCCCACCAGTCTTGAGCAGCTCCTTGCAACTGTCCAGATGCATACAACACCTTCTCTTCATCATTGCATTGCACAATGGTGAGTTGTCTCTCCACGACGTGAAGCCAATCATCAGCATCCAATGGATCAGCGGCGTGGTTGAACACAGGTGGACGACCTTTAAGGAATTCTCCTCGCTTATCTCTAGCTTGAGGTTGAGCAGGTTGTGGTCCTCCAGCTGGTTGATTTTGAATGAACTGCATCATTGTCTCCATCAACTGCGTCTGCGAAGCGATGAGATCTTGAATGCTAGGTTGTGGTGGTGGTGGTGGATTAGGATTCCTCCTGTTGCCGGCCATCTGTTTTTTTTAACATATAATTGAATTTTAGAATTTTTCCACTATGCAAACACTTATAAACCATGAATCTGAATTTTCTGGGCGAGATCCGATACCAGCAGCATAGTAAACTGATTATATCTGGAGTTTCAGAAATCAAACAGAGACGTTCTCTATACCGTTGGAAAGCCTGAGAAATTATCTACGATCTTCATGTGGACCACTTTTCCAGATTCTAATGTTAGATTAACCAAAAACAGACAATAACAGAATCTCTCCGGTCTGCCATACTGCGCAGAATTCTCAAATTGCAACAACTGTATCTCCAAATCCATAATAGCTATTAATGTGATTCTTGAGGCCATGGAAAGGGATGGAAGTATACTATTCCCCTTAAAATTTTCATAATTTTTGGATTTATGAAATTAATTAAGAATAATTAACAAGACAGAGAGGTCTGAAAAACAGATTTTGGGAAAACCAAATTTATTCAACCTAATTATTTATTAATTTTTTTTTACCCTTTAAATATTTTAATTAAGAGATTTAGAGACATATGTATAATCCTAAGCACTCATTACAAAGAACCAAATCACACATAATTCATAAGCACAAAGCAACGAGCACATAAAATTCACACGCACACAAGACTCGACTCAACTTGACTCAAATCTAAATCGTTCTATTGTCTAATTGGACTTCTATCGTGATTCTCCTTATCGAGCTTGGCATCTTTTCTTGATTCCTAAGTTCATCCTCACATTGATAGCCATGCTTGCGGCTTGGCTTCTCCAACATGCTTGTGGGTAGTTAGACGATCATGTGCCATCTTCTTAATCACCAACCAAGATAGAGCTAGAACGAGAATAGAATCGAAAATTTTTATAATAGAACAAGATGAGAAAGCATGAAAGTTTGATAGAGCTTAGAATTAGAAGAGAAATCAAATTTTCATAATGGAATAAGGGTACGGAAAGCATCTAAGTTAGCAAAGAACAAGGTTAAGGTAAAAAGCATGAATAAAGTAAGAAAAGCACATCCTAAAATGTCCACTCTATCTAGTCTTGTGTCCTACAGTCAACCTATGCTCCGATACCAAATCTTTCGCACCCAATTTTAAGGATAAAATTGAATGAACCAACTTATGTGCGCCCAGAGATCAATCACACACATAAGCGACAAATTACATAGTACCATCACAAGGTTTAATATATAATGAATAATATCACATAGTCTTTACATTAATAACAGCGGAATAATATAGATAACTCTCTCGTAGAATCTCCATTCCACAGGGAATAGTTGACTGGTGAACACAATCCTAATAATCCTCTTAGATGTCTTCATAACCATAATCATCTGTTACCCATCCGGGATTTTTATCCAAATATGAAAAATAAAGCAAGCGTAAGTACATGTCGTACTCAACAAGAATAGCATGGGTTCATGAGGCTCAAATAAGGCATGACACTGGTTGACAGCGGTTGCTTTTAATTGATCATATTTTAGCAATTTGAGTAGCAGCAATAGAATATTCCAAGGAACAAGATTTGCATGATCATATAAACATGATAATTAATATGGAATAAACATCAATAGAAACTTCAAATAAATCCATATTCAATTAGTTAAATTCCTGTAAGACGTCCAAGGCCGCTCGTGACCGTGAGCACGGCTGATATATCAGTTTTACACTCTGCAGAGGTTGCATACTTTCACCATGAGTCGTGATTTACCCTTTTTCTCGAGGTGATCAACCTCTCGATCCACTACCAAGGTAGATCGGCGGGGTTCACTATGAAGTCTTTCAAAAGCCTCGCCAACATGTCACTAATCAATCCGGGCGCAATGGCAAGGGGCGGTAGAGCCCTCCTTCCAAGCGGCACACACACGCAGCAGTACACACAAGGACAGGAGCCGCAAAACAACCAGCTCGGCAAGGAACCTTTCAAGATTAATAGCATGGTAGAAAGTAACTCCATACTTGACTAAAGCCAGAGCCATATAGCCCCCATGGTTGCGCTGTAAGTCCCGGTGTCATACTTACAGTTAAGTCCTTAGTCCATGTTGCTAAAAAGCATATTTTAATCTTTATTTCATAATCAATTATTCAAGTTCATAAGATCATGACCCATCAAAGCACTAGCATCACTACTCAAATGCAATTTCATTGGTAACAAGGATCAAGTTATCAAAAGCTAGGAATAAACACTATGGTTGCCAAGGTAGACACATGCATCATGAATTTAGTGATTAAGGTGAATAGGCAACAAGGATGGTCCATGCTATACTTGCCTTGATCAAAGTGCTCTGGAGAACTTGGATCCTCCGTGTACTCTTGATCACCAACGTACTGCTCACCGTCTGAACTCGATCATAAAATCATCACACAATCATCGAGGCAAACATACACGAAGCAAACAAGATCTATATTAGAAACAGTACACCAACAATGGAAAAATAGATTGAAAAGTGTATAAAAATAATCTACGCGTCGCTACGATTCCAACGATATATAGTTCATGCAAATCGGAGTTCAAACGGGAAAGTTATGAAATAAACAAGTTTTACTTTAATAAAATAATAGATTAAATCTAATCTCGAATTTTAAAAGTTGAAAATATGAGTAACAGTAGCATCATTAGGTAGATTACGAAATTACGAATCTAACGAGACTTGAACGGATCAAATCGGAGCTAAAACGAATAAAATATGGCTGAAATAAACTGAGTGGCAAATCTGTAAATATTGAAAACGTATTTTTGAATCTAAACCGAGGAAAATACGTCTTCTAAATCGGAAAGCCAAATCTGAGAAATACGCCAAAGGACCGCGGGTTAGAACATTAAAAAGCTCAGGGGGTCTTTTGCAAAAGTGCCGGCGAAAGGGTATCTCTCACTGTGAGCCGTTGGATCGGCCGTGGACGGCGCAGGTAGCTCGGGAAAAGAGGGACGGCTCTGGTCGCCGGAGTCGGGCGGCGCCCGGCCGATTCCTCGCCGGCAAGATGGCCGGAGACGGCGTTTTCGGGGCTAGGAAGCTCGGCACACCTCGGGACCTGGTCGGGAAGCAAGAGGAGTTCAAGCCGAACCTATCTATGGTTTCGGTTGCCACAGAGGTAGCTCGGGGAGGATGCGGCGAGCTAGGTGGCGGAACTATGGTGGCGGCGAAGCTCGGCATCATGGCTGTAGTGCACAAAACCGAGGGAGAAGGGGTCGGAAAGGTTCCTGACCTTGCTGCGAAGCTTGGAGAACAACCAATTTCGACGGGGAAGTCTTCCCGAGGAGAAATCGACGGCGGTGGCGGAGCTCGGGGCGATGGCGGAGCTCGGGGCGGTGGCTAGGGCAAGATTGGAGGGCGTGGCTTGCTCGGGAACTTGTGGGGAGGGACGGCAGGGCTCGGCCGACCTATATAGGGGCGCGAGGGAGGTGTAGGAGAGCTGGACTCGGCCGAAAAATCCGGCGGTTGCCTTCTGTCGGAGGCGGCGCTCGTGCTCCGCTCGGACTCCGACTGGAGGAAGGGGATGGCGCGGGGCAGCGGGCCCTACGCGTCAGCGGCGGGGGAAGAGGGTCGCGGCTTCCTTTTACGGGCCAGTGGAGGCATGCACGGGATGGACTCGGCCACGCCAAGAGAGGAGGCCGGGGTGGTTACGGCGCGGCCGTGTCCGCTTCGAACACGAGCAGGAGGAGGAAGATGACTTGTGGGCCCCGCGTGTCAGTCACAGACGGAGAGGGACGGGGCTGCGCGGCTGGCTCGCCAAGTTTGGGCCCTGGCCCAAGCGGGAGAGAAAGGAGGAGGAGAAGTTGGGCCTCGACTGGGCCGAAAGAGAGGAGGGGTGAGGTTTCTGTTTTCTTTCTTTTTAAAACTCATTTTCAAATTTATTTTCCAAATAGCTTTTCAAACTAAGTTTCGAACCCTTGCAAAATCCAATCAAATCTCAGGAAACAAATATGTGCAGCAGCATGTATGCAACATAACATGTTTCTATGCCCTAGGGTTTATTTTAATTCACAAAAAATATTATTCTATATATTAAATGCTCAATCAATTGCATAAATAAATCAAATTAAATTCCTATTTCAAAAATTGAAAATTTCCGGGTGTTACAATTCTACCCCCCTTAAAAATAATCTCGTCCTCGAGATTAGTTAGTGCTTACTCAAAAAGTTGGGGATATAACTTCCTTAATTCTTCCTCTTTTTCCCATGTTCCCTCGTTTTCTGAAGACCGATTCCACTGTACCTTGCATAACTTTATAATTTCACTCCTTCTGAATCGCTCTATGGTTTCTAATATTTTAATTGGGTATTCCTCTCGAATCTGGTTAACTGTCGCTGCTGGTGGTGGTTGCATAACTACGTCAACACTGATTTTATCTCCTTTGGACGTAGTTAACACAACGACCTTTTCTTCACACTGAATAACTGCCTTGTGCTGCTTCATCCAATCCAGACCCAATATAACATCTATTCCGGTTGTTCTTATTACTGTAGGGTTCACTTTAAAGTCTACCCCCATTAGAGCAATGCTAACCGAAGGACAATAATATTGAGCTTGCATAGCCCCACCCGGTGAATTTACCAATAATGGGTTTTGTAGGGCTAATAGTGGTATACCGTGTATCCTAACAAAACTTTGTGATATGAATGAATGCGAAGCACCGGAATCATAAAGAACGGTAGCGGGGATGGAGTTGACGTTGAACGTACCCACCATAACCTCTGGTGCTTCCTGAGCTGTCTGCGCGGACACATGGTTCACACTTCCTTGATTAGACGATTGTTGATGTCTTCCCTTCTGGTTGCTACTCTGCGGAGTCTGCTGGTTCTGCTTCTTGGGACAGTGGTAAGAGAGATGTCCCGATTCTCCACAGGCAAAGCACTTGATGGGAGTGCCAAATGTATTGGTCCTGTTGGGGGTCTTGCTAGGGGTAGCTTGCTGAGGAGTCTGGGTAGGAGTTTTCTGCTGTTGTGGTGGAGATTGAGAACAAGACTGGTTCTGATTGCGGTTCCATTGATTTGACGGCCCTTGGTGTCTCTGCTGGAAATTTCGTTGCTGGGCGTTGGGACGCGAACGGTTATTTCTTGTAAAAGTTTGTCCTTGCTTCTTCCTCTTGTTATCAGCCATCTCCTTGCGCTTGTTGTCGATCACTATAGCGCGATTCACCAGCTCTTGAAAATTGGGGTAGGTGGTTGTCATGAGTTGGAGTTGCAATATATCGTGAAGTCCCTTGAGGAAGAGACGCTGCTTGTCCTTGTCATTAGCAACATCATCGGGAGCATACCGCGACAATTGAACAAACCGATCACGGTACTCTGGCACCGACATTTGTTCTTGCTTCAAAGCTCTAAACTCTGCCTGCTTCAACTCTATCAAACCTTCAGGAATATGGTATGACCTAAAGTTCTCACAAAACTCTTGCCATGTGATAGCAGGCGCATTATTGGGGTGACCATACTGGAATGCATCCCACCAGTCTTGAGCAGCTCCTTGCAACTGTCCAGATGCATACAACACCTTCTCTTCATCATTGCATTGCACAATGGTGAGTTGTCTCTCCACGACGTGAAGCCAATCATCAGCATCCAATGGATCAGCGGCGTGGTTGAACACAGGTGGACGACCTTTAAGGAATTCTCCTCGCTTATCTCTAGCTTGAGGTTGAGCAGGTTGTGGTCCTCCAGCTGGTTGATTTTGAATGAACTGCATCATTGTCTCCATCAACTGCGTCTGCGAAGCGATGAGATCTTGAATGCTAGGTTGTGGTGGTGGTGGTGGATTAGGATTCCTCCTGTTGCCGGCCATCTGTTTTTTTTAACATATAATTGAATTTTAGAATTTTTCCACTATGCAAACACTTATAAACCATGAATCTGAATTTTCTGGGCGAGATCCGATACCAGCAGCATAGTAAACTGATTATATCTGGAGTTTCAGAAATCAAACAGAGACGTTCTCTATACCGTTGGAAAGCCTGAGAAATTATCTACGATCTTCATGTGGACCACTTTTCCAGATTCTAATGTTAGATTAACCAAAAACAGACAATAACAGAATCTCTCCGGTCTGCCATACTGCGCAGAATTCTCAAATTGCAACAACTGTATCTCCAAATCCATAATAGCTATTAATGTGATTCTTGAGGCCATGGAAAGGGATGGAAGTATACTATTCCCCTTAAAATTTTCATAATTTTTGGATTTATGAAATTAATTAAGAATAATTAACAAGACAGAGAGGTCTGAAAAACAGATTTTGGGAAAACCAAATTTATTCAACCTAATTATTTATTAATTTTTTTTTACCCTTTAAATATTTTAATTAAGAGATTTAGAGACATATGTATAATCCTAAGCACTCATTACAAAGAACCAAATCACACATAATTCATAAGCACAAAGCAACGAGCACATAAAATTCACACGCACACAAGACTCGACTCAACTTGACTCAAATCTAAATCGTTCTATTGTCTAATTGGACTTCTATCGTGATTCTCCTTATCGAGCTTGGCATCTTTTCTTGATTCCTAAGTTCATCCTCACATTGATAGCCATGCTTGCGGCTTGGCTTCTCCAACATGCTTGTGGGTAGTTAGACGATCATGTGCCATCTTCTTAATCACCAACCAAGATAGAGCTAGAACGAGAATAGAATCGAAAATTTTTATAATAGAACAAGATGAGAAAGCATGAAAGTTTGATAGAGCTTAGAATTAGAAGAGAAATCAAATTTTCATAATGGAATAAGGGTACGGAAAGCATCTAAGTTAGCAAAGAACAAGGTTAAGGTAAAAAGCATGAATAAAGTAAGAAAAGCACATCCTAAAATGTCCACTCTATCTAGTCTTGTGTCCTACAGTCAACCTATGCTCCGATACCAAATCTTTCGCATCCAATTTTAAGGATAAAATTGAATGAACCAACTTATGTGCGCCCAGAGATCAATCACACACATAAGCGACAAATTACATAGTACCATCACAAGGTTTAATATATAATGAATAATATCACATAGTCTTTACATTAATAACAGCGGAATAATATAGATAACTCTCTCGTAGAATCTCCATTCCACAGGAAATAGTTGACTGGTGAACACAATCCTAATAATCCTCTTAGATGTCTTCATAACCATAATCATCTGTTACCCATCCGGGATTTTTATCCAAATATGAAAAATAAAGCAAGCGTAAGTACATGTCGTACTCAACAAGAATAGCATGGGTTCATGAGGCTCAAATAAGGCATGACACTGGTTGACAGCGGTTGCTTTTAATTGATCATATTTTAGCAATTTGAGTAGCAGCAATAGAATATTCCAAGGAACAAGATTTGCATGATCATATAAACATGATAATTAATATGGAATAAACATCAATAGAAACTTCAAATAAATCCATATTCAATTAGTTAAATTCCTGTAAGACGTCCAAGGCCGCTCGTGACCGTGAGCACGGCTGATATATCAGTTTTACACTCTGCAGAGGTTGCATACTTTCACCATGAGTCGTGATTTACCCTTTTTCTCGAGGTGATCAACCTCTCGATCCACTACCAAGGTAGATCGGCGGGGTTCACTATGAAGTCTTTCAAAAGCCTCGCCAACATGTCACTAATCAATCCGGGCGCAATGGCAAGGGGCGGTAGAGCCCTCCTTCCAAGTGGCACACACACGCAGCAGTACACACAAGGACAGGAGCCGCAAAACAACCAGCTCGGCAAGGAACCTTTCAAGATTAATAGCATGGTAGAAAGTAACTCCATACTTGACTAAAGCCAGAGCCATATAGCCCCCATGGTTGCGCTGTAAGTCCCGGTGTCATACTTACAGTTAAGTCCTTAGTCCATGTTGCTAAAAAGCATATTTTAATCTTTATTTCATAATCAATTATTCAAGTTCATAAGATCATGACCCATCAAAGCACTAGCATCACTACTCAAATGCAATTTCATTGGTAACAAGGATCAAGTTATCAAAAGCTAGGAATAAACACTATGGTTGCCAAGGTAGACACATGCATCATGAATTTAGTGATTAAGGTGAATAGGCAACAAGGATGGTCCATGCTATACTTGCCTTGATCAAAGTGCTCTGGAGAACTTGGATCCTCCGTGTACTCTTGATCACCAACGTACTGCTCACCGTCTGAACTCGATCATAAAATCATCACACAATCATCGAGGCAAACATACACGAAGCAAACAAGATCTATATTAGAAACAGTACACCAACAATGGAAAAATAGATTGAAAAGTGTATAAAAATAATCTACGCGTCGCTACGATTCCAACGATATATAGTTCATGCAAATCGGAGTTCAAACGGAAAAGTTATGAAATAAAGGTAGATTACGAAATTACGAATCTAACGAGACTTGAACGGATCAAATCGGAGCTAAAACGAATAAAATATGGCTGAAATAAACTGAGTGGCAAATCTGTAAATATTGAAAACGTATTTTTGAATCTAAACCGAGGAAAATACGTCTTCTAAATCGGAAAGCCAAATCTGAGAAATACGCCAAAGGACCGCGGGTTAGAACATTAAAAAGCTCAGGGGGTCTTTTGCAAAAGTGCCGGCGAAAGGATATCTCTCCCTGTGAGCCGTTGGATCGGCCGTGGACGGCGCAGGTAGCTCGGGAAAAGAGGGACGGCTCTGGTCGCCGGAGTCGGGCGGCGCCCGGCCGATTCCTCGCCAGCAAGATGGCCGGAGACGGCGTTTTCGGGGCTAGGAAGCTCGGCACACCTCGGGACCTGGTCGGGAAGCAAGAGGAGTTCAAGCCGAACCTATCTATGGTTTCGGTTGCCACAGAGGTAGCTCGGGGAGGATGCGGCGAGCTAGGTGGCGGAACTATGGTGGCGGCGAAGCTCGGCATCATGGCTGTAGTGCACAAAACCGAGGGAGAAGGGGTCGGAAAGGTTCCTGACCTTGCTGCGAAGCTTGGAGAACAACCAATTTCGACGGGGAAGTCTTCCCTAGGAGAAATCGACGGCGGTGGCGGAGCTCGGGGCGATGGCGGAGCTCGGGGCGGCGGCTAGGGCAAGATTGGAGGGCGTGGCTTGCTCGAGAACTTGTGGGGAGGGACGGCAGGGCTCGGCCGACCTATATAGGGGCGCGAGGGAGGTGTAGGAGAGCTGGACTCGGCCGAAAAATCCGGCGGTTGCCTTCTGTCGGAGGCGGCGCTCGTGCTCCGCTCGGACTCCGACTGGAGGAAGGGGATGGCGCGGGGCAGCGGGCCCTACGCGTCAGCGGCGGGGGAAGAGGGTCGCGGCTTCCTTTTACGGGCCAGTGGAGGCATGCACGGGACGGACTCGGCCACGCCAAGAGAGGAGGCCGGGGTGGTTACGGCGCGGCCGTGTCCGCTTCGAACACGAGCAGGAGGAGGAAGATGACTTGTGGGCCCCGCGTGTCAGTCACAGACGGAGAGGGATGGGGCTGCGCGGCTGGCTCGCCAAGTTTGGGCCCTGGCCCAAGCGGGAGAGAAAGGAGGAGGAGAAGTTGGGCCTCGACTGGGCCGAAAGAGAGGAGGGGTGAGGTTTCTGTTTTCTTTCTTTTTAAAACTCATTTTCAAATTTATTTTCCAAATAGCTTTTCAAACTAAGTTTTGAACCCTTGCAAAATCCAATCAAATCTCAGGAAACAAATATGTGCAGCAGCATGTATGCAACATAACATGTTTCTATGCCCTAGGGTTTATTTTAATTCACAAAAAATATTATTCTATATATTAAATGCTCAATCAATTGCATAAATAAATCAAATTAAATTCCTATTTCAAAAATTGAAAATTTTCGGGTGTTACAGATTGCTAGCCACCAGCTGACCGGTGCTGCACGAGCATGGGGGGACAACTACACCAGCGCTCACGAGGACCCAGCCCGCATTGACTGGGATGAGTTCACCGAGGCTTTCCGTGACCACCACATTCCTGAGGGAGTCATGGAGGCCAAGGAGAACGAGTTTCGCAACATCTCCCAGGGAGCTGACCGGATCCACGAGTACACCACCCGCTTCAACTGCTTGCTCCGCTACGCACCTGCGTCTTGCGTGAGTTCCGAGAAGGAAAAGATGTACTACTACAGGAAGGGACTTCAGACCAAGATCAGGTTGGCTCTGTCAGGGAACAAGAGCTACACTCTGCGTGAGTTGATTGACCACTGTATTGAGATCGAGAAGGATCGCATGGAAGCACGACTGGAATTCGAGGCCCAGAACAAGGGAAAGAAGCGCCGCTCTGAGGGACCCGCTCGCACTGCTCCACCCCAGAGACAGCGAACAGGTGCACCCCCGCCTTTCCGAACTCGCCAGGGACCTTCTTCGGGAACGAGCCGTGGTGGTACCAACAGCAGCAACTATCACCGCCCCGCTCAGACCTACCCTGCGCCGACTCGAGCTGTGCAGAACACACCCGCCCCCGCTACCAACATGCCAAGGACAAGCAATTGGAAGGCTCCTGCGACAGCCACAGCAGGCAGTGCACCCTTCACTTGCTTCGAATGCGGAAGGCCTGGACACCGTGTGGCTATGTGCCCCGACCTCAACCGTGCACCAGCAGCTGCACAGGGCACACCGAACCGGGGATCTGCTACCCGAGGAAGACTGAACCACATGACTGCTGAGGAAGCTGAAGCTGCACCTGACGCTGTGTACGGTACGTTCCTAGTTCAGGGTAACATGGCTACAGTTCTGTTCGATTCGGGAGCTACATGTTCATACATTTCATCTGCATATGCACGAAAGCATAACATACCTGTAACCCCGAGAGCAAACCCCATCCTAACTAGCTCGCCCTTAGGAACCTTCAGAAGCGTTCACATATGTAGGGGAGTGATAATCACAATCGAGGGACTTGACTTCCGAGCTGACCTAACCCTACTACCCTCCAATAGCTTAGATGTCATCTTAGGCATGGACTGGCTAACCAAACACCGGGGAGTGATATCTTGTTCACCTACATATGTTCAGGTAACCCACCCTTGGGGAACAGCTGTCCGATGTGTACCCCAAACCGAGAGAGTCCAAGCCCTCCTATGTGCCCTAGAGACTAAAGCAGATAAGACAGAGCTGACATTCAGAGATGTGCCAGTAGTCTGTGAATTCAATGAGGTATTTCCAGAGGAGTTGCCAGGAATGCCACCAGATAGAGATGTGGAGTTTGTTATAGAGCTGATGCAGGGACTGCACCAATTGCCAAAAGACCCTACAGAATGTCGGCTGATGAGTTGAAGGAACTCAAGAAGCAGCTGGGAGAATTACTGGAGAAGGGCTTCATTAGGCCTAGTGCTTCGCCCTGGGGATCTCCCGTTTTGTTTGTCAAGAAGAAGGATGGCACGATGAGGATGTGCATTGACTACCGGAATCTGAATGCGGTCACAGTCAAGAATAAGTACCCACTGCCCCGCATCGATGATCTGTTAGATCAACTGAGTAAGGCCAAGTACTTCTCGAAGATCGATCTCCGATCAGGGTACCATCAGATGAAGATCAGGGAAGAGGATATCCCGAAGACTGCATTTGTCACTAGATATGGACAGTATGAGTGCACAGTAGTCTCATTTGGACTCACTAATGCTCCAGCATACTTCATGAACATGATGAACAAGATCTTCATGAATGGGCTAGACAAGTTTGTGGTGGTATTCATTGATGGTATATTGGTTTATTCAGCTACAAAAGAGGAACATGAACATCATCTGAGGACCGTATTGGAGAGGTTGTCTCGCAACCAGCTATACGCCAAATTCTCCAAGTACGAATTCTGGCTTGAGGAAGTTGCTTTGCTTGGACACGTACTGTCAGGAGAAGGAGTCGCGGTAGACCCAGCCAAGATTGAAGCTGTGAAAGAGTGGGAACAACCCTGTAATGTGCCAGAAATCAGAAGCTTTTTGGGACTTGCAGGATACTATCGCAGATTTATTGAGAATTTCTCCAAGATTGCAAGACCCATGACCAACTTGCTGAAGAAAGAGAACAAGTTTATATGGACTCCTGAATGTGAGAAGAGTTTCCAGACCTTGAAGGAGAAGCTCACTACTACACCTGTACTAGCCCTACCCGACATTCACAAAGATTTTGTTGTATATTGTGACGCCTCTCGGCAAGGTTTGGGCTGTGTACTAATGCAAGAAGGAAGAGTGATAGCTTATGCCTCAAGACAGTTGAAGGAACATGAGCAGCGATACCCGACTCATGACCTAGAACTTGCAGCCGTGGTACATGCACTTAAGATTTGGAGACACTATCTGATGAGCAACAAGTGTGACATATACACCGACCACAAGAGCCTGAAGTACTTCTTCACACAGGAAGATCTGAATATGAGGCAGCGCAGATGGCTAGAACTCATCAAGGACTATTGTCTTGAGATCCATTACCACCCAGGGAAGGCTAACGTAGTCGCTGATGCACTTAGCCGCAAAAGCTACTGCCATACCCTCATCACCAAGTCTATGCCGTCTGAGCTCAGGAGAGAGTTTGACGCGTTCCAGCTCGAGGTAATCTCCTATGGCATGCTAAATGAGCTTCGCGTCGAGTACAATCTCACCTCACGGATCCGTGAAGCGCAAAAGAACTGTCCTGAGATAGACTATATCCGTGGTTTGATGAAGCTGGGAAGAGGCCCCGAATACCGAGAAGATGAGCAGGGACCTGTATGGTACAAAGATAGAATCTGCGTACCGACGGATTCAGCGATACGAGAAGAGATTCTGTCAGAAGGGCATGACTCCAAATATTGCATTCACCCAGGGTCAGCCAAGATGTACCATGATCTAAGGAAGCACTTCTGGTGGGAGAATATGAAGGCAGACATTGCAGGGCATGTAGCTCGATGTGACACTTGCAGCAGAATCAAGGCCGAACATCAACGACCAGCCGGCCCACTACAACCCCTCGCAATTCCAAAATGGAAATGGGAATGCATTTCGATGGATTTTATCGTTGGGTTACCCCGCACCGAGAAGAAACACGATTCGATTTGGGTGATAGTCGACCGTTTGACCAAAGTCGCTCACTTCATTCCCATCAGCATTGGCTACGAGGCCGAACGGCTGGCGGATTTATACATAACCCACATTCTGAGACTACACGGGGCACCCACAAGCATAATATCTGATCGAGGCTCAAAATTCACGTCTCGATTCTGGCAGGCCTTGCACAAATCCATCGGAACCAAGCTGGGCTATAGCACGACTTATCACCCACAAACTGACGGTCAAACAGAAAGAGTGAACCAAATTCTTGAAGATATGCTCCGAGCTTGTGTGATAAAATACAAGACCAGTTGGGAAAGCTGCTTACCCCACGCTGAATTCTCATACAACAACAGCTATCAAACAAGCCTCAAGATGTCACCGTTTGAGGCATTGTATGGGAGACCCTGCAGGACCCCGCTAATGTGGTCAGAACCCGGAGAGAGGGCCTTCTTTGGCCTGCTAAGATTGTAGAAGCAGAGGAAGGCGTAGCACAGGTCAGAGAAAATTTGAGAATTGCACAGAGTAGGCAAAAGAGCTATGCAGATAGAAGACGTAGAGAGCTTGAGTTTAAGGTTGGGGATTATGTCTACCTCAAGGTATCTCCACTTCATGGCACCGTCAGATTCCACGTAAAAGGGAAATTGGCACCAAGATATGTTGAGCCATACAAGATCTGTAAAAGGGTTGGAAAGCTTGCTTACAAGCTGGAACTACCGGAGGAATTATCTGGAGTACACCCCGTGTTCCATGTCTCGCAATTAAGGAAGTGTTTGAAGCTTCCCGAGGAGCAAGTTCCTACGGATGCATTAGACCTGCAAGACACACTTGAATACAAGGAACATCCGATCAAGATCTTGGCACGGGATACCAAGGAGACGCGGAACAAGACCATTCCGATGTGCAAGGTACAATGGAGCAATCACACTGAAAGGGAAGCTACGTGGGAGAAAGAATCGGACTTGCGGATTATGTTTCCTTACCTCTTCGAAGGGTACGTTATCTCTGAATCTCGAGGTCGAGATCCTAATGAGGGGGGAGGACTGTAACAACCCTAAAAATCCACACAACCTAAAAATCCCAACCAGTTAAAATTTTTTATTTATTTATTATGAAAACCCATTTTTCTTGTGCAAGCATATAGGTTTCATTATGAATTTGGTAAATAAGGAGTATAGCCTGCATTTTAATTCCATTCACATAGAATAATAGCTTATGCATCACATTTGGGATTTATTGCAATTTATGTTTGTATTTACTCAATACTTAAAATGGGTAATATATGTATTTATACACTTAAGTGAAAATAGAAAAGGAAAAAGAAAAGAGAAGAGAGGAAGAACGGAAGCCAGCCTGTCGGCCCACGTTGCGGCCCGGCAACGCGCGCACGACCGGCACACACGCGCTCGCGCTCGCGCTCGCTGCCAACCCGGGACCCGCTTGTCAGTCACTCTTTCTTTTCCCCTGTTTCTCTTCTCCGTGAAGACGGTGGCCGACCGGGTCATGCGAATGGCGTGACCGACAACGCCACGCATGGCAGAGCCCTGACCCCGCTGTCCCTCGCCTGTCCCCTCCTTTCTTGGCCGCCAAGCGAGCCCGTGCGCACCACCAGAACCCTAGCTCGCGCAAGCGACAGCCCTCCGATCAGCCCGAGCAGTTCAGAGCCCCCTGCCATAGGTAGCCACCCGAGCTCCGCTATAAATTGGAGCACCCGAGGAACCCTAGCCCATTCCCACTCGCAGCCACCACGCTGCGGCTCCACAAGCCACAACACCACACCGTGTGAGAGAGGGAGAAGGAAGAAGGGCGGAGCAGAGAGAGGAGAGCACCGCCGAAGCGCTGCCGCCGCGGAGCACGCCGGAGCCGGACACGGAGGAGAAGCCCGAGCTGCGGACGAGGAGCGGCACGGCACTGCGATCGCTCTGCACGGCTTCGACTCGCCACTGCACCGCCATCCTAGCTTCACCGACACCACGGTGAGCCATCGCACGCCATGTCCGAACCTCGCCCTGCTTTTGCCATGGTGTTCCGCCCACGGGACGCGCAGGCACGAGCCTTTACCGGCTCAGGAAGATCACCTGCACCATGCACTCATGCGACCGGCCGAAACCCCCGGACTACAAGCTTGCTAGACCGAGAACTCAGCACGACGCCTTCTCGGCGGAGCGCGCTCACCACCGACGCGTTCCGACGCCGAATCACCCGTTCCGAGCAATCCGACTAGCACCCGTATAGGTTAGAGCGTCGTGGAGCACTGCCACGACCCCTTGAGCTAGCTACGTGGATCTAAGCGCTAGAGGAAGCCTCGTCCGCAGTGCGCCGTGACCTCGCCGGAGCGCCGCCGCGGACCGGAGCCAAAAGGAGGCCCTGCCCTGTCACTAGTTCACCACTAAGCGGACGTATGCCCGTTTAGTCACGCCAATTTGACAAGACCGCATTCGATTGAACCAAGACATGGTCGTAGCCGCGTTGCCGCCTTCCGCCGTCATCGGCGACACGCCGCCGCCACAACCGAGCACCTTGGGAATCTCGGTAGCCAAAATTGGTAGTTGGTATACCATTGCCATAGACCCTGGACGCGTATACATCTCCTAGAAGACCTCCTTAGCCCCGCCGGAACCTCCCAGTCGCGGCGACATCACCGACGATGACTGGAGCATCTCAATACCGCGACCAGAAACAAAAACCGACCACCTCGGACAAGCTTAGTTGCGGAAGATCGAACCTCCATAGCCCGGAACACCGTGAGGTGCGTTCTCGGGGAAACGTGATCACCGCCGACACGATCCGCCTCGCCTAAATCCGTTTCGAGTACCCCCGATCGCCTCGCGCTGCGGAGAGAGGCCGACGAGGTTCGCCAAGTCTGCCTCAGCACCGCCGCGTAGATAGCCGAGCCCCGAATCATGTCTATCGCCTTGGCTACGTGCGCCTCCACCTCGTCGGAGAACCGCCGTATGCCGAGGGAGAGAAGGAGGCCATACCACGACTCTAACCCGCCACCATCTGGTCGGACGACTGCCTGAGCACGCCAATTGGGGAAAGCCGAGCCCTGTCTTGCTGAAATATGGTCATCGCCGCCCAATTATCGTCCGCCGCACCGGAGAGACACCGCCGCCTTGAACAGACGCCCTGGAACCCTGCTAGCCCGAATCTCCGATTCGCCCGAGCCTCCCCGGGAGAGCTCGGGAGAGCGGCACCCTCGGCGCACCAAATCTCCGATTCGCCCGAGCCTCCCCGGGAGAGCTCGGGAGAGCAGCACCCTCGGCGCACCAAATCTCCGATTCGCCCGAGCCTCCCCGGGAGAGCTCGGGAGAGCGGCACCCTCGGCGCCCAAATGTCCGATTCGCCCGAGCCCCGCCGAGGTACGCCGAGGTACGCCGAGCCCCGCCGAGCTACGCCGAGGTACGCCGAGCTACGCCGAGCTACACCGAGCTCCGCCGAGCTACGCCGAGGTACGCCGAGCTCCGCCGAGCTACACCGAGCTCCGCCGAGCTACGCCGAGCCCCGCCGAGCTCCGCCGAGCTATGTCGAGCTACACCGAGCCCCACCGAGCTACCCCCGACCTCTGAGAACCACCCCCGACCACCGCCGAGCTCGCCCGACCACCGCCGAGCTACCCCGACGCCCCCCGACCAACGTCGAGTTCGCCCGACCAACCACCGAGATACACCGACGTCAGCGACTCTCTGGGAACCAGCATCGAACACCTGGTGGGCGACCATCAGGTCTGTGTTCTGATGAGGCGCCACATGCCACACTACTGGACCCGCGCGCCACGTGGACCAATCTCGAGCTGCCCCAGATTAACCGACCAATTTTCCCATTTTCAGAAAATAGGATAATCTTCGAAAATTCATAACTTATTCGTTCGATGTCCAAAAATTGTGCACCATATATCAAAATTCTCAGAAAAATGAGATCTACAATCTAAGACTATGTTTGTGTGCATTTGGCTCTTTATTTTATTGGATTTTTCTGAAATACTCTATAGGAGTCGCTGACGCAACTAATTCGTGTTCGATTTCAGAGCCGGAGGAGGATCTGACTAAGGAAGACAACCACGAGTACTTTTAGGAGCTAGGAGACGACTACGAAGGTGCCACGTCCCACCAAATCCTTAGATCCTATTTACGCATTGCAAATGACATTGTTGCTATTGCTTTATGATTATGTATGGATTGGTTGCATGGTAGTATATTTGAATTCCCTGCCTTGATAAGACTTTACCCTGCTATCCACTGTTAGGTTAGCTGCTGCTTAATTTACTGTTACTCTTCCACTACTTACTACATGTTATATGCTATGTGGTGGAATTGGGACAGTGCATAACTGATTATAACCACTGGGAGAGAGTGCTGCGTGCGTCTTGGGTGCGTGGTAAGGGTTGATGTCGACCAAGTGGGATGTGAGACAAGCCCGTGGGGCAAGTCGTGCCGGGGGTGCAACCTGGGCATCCCCACGAGAGATACCTGTGGCGGGTAATGACTTATGAGGTGGTTCCGGGATGTGCATTGAAGTCCCGTGAGCGGAGGTGCCGTGATGGCACGGGGAGAGTATCCCCTAAGTGGAGATGCCTGCTTGGTCACAACCTAGGATCTGACTAGTGACCGGAAACATCTGGATTCCCTTGCTACTCGCTCGCTTCTGATGGGCGGGAGACGGCTGGACTACTTGGTAGGGCGGTGCCACTACTGCTAGGTTGAGAGGTGATAAGGGTGGACGGTGACGGATGGCAGATTCCCGTACCGTTCTAGATGCGCAGTACCACTGATGGGGCCCGGTACTGCGTCTCCCAGTCTCAGTGTGATGGTGTTGGATCCGGAATGTCCCAGGGCTGAGTGGCAGGGTGGCATCGACCTAGGCAAGCAAGCACCCGGAATTCTGCCTAGATGATTGTACAGCATCGATGATGGCTAATCTTGTGAGTAGTAAAACCTCTGGAGAGTGTATGGTTGATCGATCGATACATAAGCCAACTCGTTGGCTATGGACCTTTCCTAATGTTTCTGCAACCACTATTAGATGAGAGCATATTCTTTTCTCCCCCTAGATGATGTTTTCCGGCAGTGTACCCGTTGTGGTAGTGTGCCGCTGAGATGGGCCCGAGAGGGAGTTGGGCCTGTCGAATGAGAGTGAGGTGTGGGTATGTGAGGTGTGGTGATGGGAAAAGGGATGATGGTGTTAACTGGTGATAAAACTTGACTAATTAAACATTGATTACAGCTGCATAGGAAAACCTCAGCCTATAGGTCTGCTTGTATAGCCTTGCATCCACTTTTCACAAAGCAAATGCTGCATAGGTGGGCTCTGTGGCCAGTACAAATCGTACTGATAAATTTGCTGTCAGGTGACGAGGAAGAGTACGACTTCGAGGGAGATGATGACGAGGAATAGGGTCACGTGCTACACTCAAGTTGGCCGTGAAGGATGAAACGTTTCCGCATCTTCTAAAGCTTCTCTGAATGTTGATTCCGCCAATGTGGCGATGTAATAAGTGTTTATATAAGACTTAATTACCGTTGTATGGATCCTGGTGTCAACTGAGATATGGGTAATTTCATGGATTGTCCCAAGCAATCTGTTGAATTACAATTCGAGCCTGTGGATTTCCCTTCGCGGAAATCGAGGTCGTTTCAATTTGGAAAAGAGCTCAAGGCCAAGGTATAAACCATATGATATCTTTGCTTTTACTAATCAAGACACTATAGAGAGTGTGATCACATTTAGGATAGATGACCGTACTATTAAGAGGGGAGAAAATCACATGCAACCTTGGTCATCAAGTGCCTCTAGATGAATTAACTTGAGGATTTACATTTAGATCTAGAGCACTAACATAAAGCCTGTGAATATTGTTTGAAAAATGCTAACACACCTTGCACGTGATAGTTAAACACTTTGTGGTGTTGGCATATTTGAAAACGGGGTGAAGTTTGAGAGGCACCGAACGCTGCCTCGAATGCACCGGACGCTAGCTCTGCGTGTCTGGTGGCTAACCCTAACTCTGGCTCTCTGCGGTGGAAGCACCGGACGTCGTCCGGTGAAGACGCACCGGACGCGTCCGGTGCGTGTGCGCGCTCTCTAGAACCTCTCTGGACAGTCACCGAACGCTGGTGCGTCGCGTCCGGTGAGTTCAAACGAGCGTCCGTTGGTGGCGCATTGGCTCAGCTCCAGAGTGAGCACCGGACGTTGGGAGTGTCCGGTGGGGGTTCAGAGGACGCGTCCGGTGGACACCCCGAGCTTTCGGGTGAATTCTGCACTGTTCATCTCTAGGCACTTGTTAATCATTGTTGCTGCGGATTTCTTCTATTACTCTTGGTGATTGCCGTCACGTAGACGGTCTTAGAGCAGCGGAGGAGTTGGCGGAGTTGATTGTGAGGGTTTGGCACCTTCCTCGGCGGAGAGCCCAAGGTAGCCCTAATACATTGCTTGTGTCATTGAGTACCTTACTCGTGGCAGGTTCTTGTGGCGCTCATTTGTTGAGCTCGATCTTGGTGATCGATTAGCCACCGAACCATCGAGTAGTGGTCAACACAACGAGGACTAGCGTGCCAGCAAACATGTGAACCTCGGGATAAATTGGTTGTCTCCATTGTGTTGGCTATTCGGATTTCATCATGACCATCACCATCGCGTGATTGGATTATTCCTTTTGGTGATTGGCAATATCTACTCTACTCGGTGGTATAACTCTCTCCACTACTCTCTTTACCTTGTTGTACCTACTTGTGTAGTGGTAGTTTTGTTAGTTTGCTCACTAGGCTAAGTTAATTCTGACTTAGGCTTGCTTGTGTGAAATTAGAGACATAGCCTAGAATTGGTTAGTAGGCTTGCATTTTTTAGTAGGCTAGTGCAAAATTCGCTTCGCTTCTTATTTTGCTAAGCACTCGGTTGAAGTGTTGTTTGTAGATTTTTATTAGGCTATTCACCCCCCAGCCATTTAGGACCTTTCACCAGTGGCCGGTGAGTGTGGAGCTGCGCCTCGTGGCCGTCGTTGCTCTTCTTCACGCGGTGGCCTGGGCCTCCTCCTCCGGCGCCGCTGCTTTCCACGCCAGCACGCTAACGAACACCAGGCAAAGACACTGCCACCGACGGACGCACCTCCACCACCATGGCGTTGACGACGGCGTCGACCTTGATGTTCCAGGAGCCGGCGACGGGAAAGTCTCCTGGTGGGCGGGAAAGCGCGAGGCGTCCCCGGAGCGGCCACCCCCGCCGGCGCCGTCGTCAATCGCGAGCGGGTCGGAGAAGGAGATGAAGCCGGACACGGAGGCCGCGTCAGATCCAGCGCTCTCCGCGGAGGCCTCGTCGGACGTGGAGGCGAGGAAGATGTGCTGGACACTGCCCACGTTGGGCACCATTGTGGTGGGACCGGAGGACGCGGACGCCTCCGCTGGCCTCTGGCGAGCGTGGCCGCACGGAGTCGGAGGCCAGGTGGGGCGCAGTCAGTAGAGGATAGGCCGCGGCCTTGACTCTGGACAACCCCACCTCGTCAGCGGCAGCTGTAACACCCTTGGTGTTACTGTTATTAAAAACTGTCATGTCATCATAATCATCTGCACATCATTCCGCATAAAACCCAATTACTGTGCATTGACTGAAATAAATTTTATTCTTGGATGTGATTGTGCATAGGTGCTTTAGAGTGACTTATTATGTAAATGTTTGTGGTTGTGTGTAATTATCTAAATCCAATTGAAAAATAAAAAGAAAATCATTTATAAATCTTAAATCGGACCAAAAAGCCTAATTTAAAAACTAAATGGGATTAGAGGTTAGGCCTTAAACAAATGTTGTAAATCCTTAGAAGTTGAGCAACTTCTATTTGGAGCAATTTTGAAGTTATTAAAAAGAATTTCAAATAAAACCATAATCTATGCTTTAAAGTTTAAATTTGATATACAAATTCAAAAGTTAGCAAGAATCTGGTGATAGTTCCTTAATAAAAGTTTTAACCCTTTCAAGATGGAACAACTTTCATTTTTGGAGATTTTAGAGTTATTAGGTGGAATTTCAAATTAAACCCAGAAGAGTGTTTTGAAATTCAAATTTAAAATGTTATTTCAAAAATTTTTAAGAATTAGACAAAACTTATTATATGAAAGTTGTAAAGTTCACTAAATGGAACAACCTTGGTATTTGAAGATTTTGAAGTTATTATACAAAATTTTGGTTTTCGAGTTTCTGTTCAGACTCCCGTTTAAACCCTATTTAGCCCCTTTGTCATAATTTTAAAAATATTCAAAATTTGAATGCAGTTCAAAAATAAAAGTTGTTCCATTTGAAATTTCCCACAACTTTTATTTTTGCAGATTTTTTAGTCTCTATACAAAAACAGGAGTAATCGTAGAAAATATCTAGGGGGAGTTATGAGAGCTACGGTGCTGCACAGGGCATCATTCCCTTCCTCTGTACGCGAACAGAGCCGACCGCGTCGCGCACGTCACCGCTGCTCCCATCCTGCCGCTCGCTCGTCGTCGAGGCCGAGTCCGTGGGGGCCCTCTCCACGTCGCGCACCTCTCCTCTGCCCCACTTAAAGCTCAAGCCGTCGTCGTTTCTCCTTTTCTTCTCCCTGTCCACCGCCATCGAGCTCCCTGTTGATCGATAAATTCACCTTCCATCGTCCACCATCCTCCAATTCACTGAGCCATGGAGTCCGCCTTGTCCTAGCGTTCCGTTTGGATCAGTTCTTAGCGCTTTTCATCGCCGAAGCCGCGCAAACGACGTTTTCTTCCTCGGCAACGGCCAGAGCACCACTGCGAGCTCGAGTCTCACATGGCCGGCTTCCTGCAGTGAGTTCTTTCCCTCATGTTTGCGCGTCCTAGGCTCCTTGTGTTCTCGTGATTCTTGCGCGCTCATCGGTTTCGTGTTTGGAGTCGTATAATCGCCGGAACATCACCGGCGGCAGCCGCCGTCGACATAAGCGCTGCAGCTGTTGTGCGTACGCGTGATCAGAGGGCCACGAACCACCTCCGGGCCAGCTGCGGCAACCAGCGGGTGCGCAAGAGCCCCATGGTCCGTTTCCCCCTCTTGAGGTGATTTTTGGAGTTGATTATGGACCTTGGAACACGAAACCCTTGCTGTTACATGGCATTTGATTACTTGTTTTACTGTGCTCATAACAAAATGCGAAGATGAAAAACTTAAAATGCTTTTTGGTTCAATTAAGCATTCCCTTAGTTAATTCATATATGTAATATTAATCATCTTTAGGATGCAACCTCTTGAGTAAAAAGGATTGGTTAATTGTGTTTCTTATATTAAGGTTTTGTCCTTCCATTGGTAAATATAGAATGGCTTGCTGTATAAAATAATTAAATGTTATCAAACCCTGAATAATAATCAATAAGTTGGTGTGGTTGGCTTACAACTTTATCATGAAGGAAAGTTATACTCAACTTTCTTCGATTAATTAATTAATGTAATGCACTTGTATGTTTCTCATCATGCTTCATGATCATTGCATTACCTCATGTTAAAGCATGTATCATTCATTTGCGTGTAGTGCATGCGCGAGTGAAAAGGCTTACGTCGATCAAGTCGGAGGAGATCCATCGATCAAATGGTGGTGATGTCAACATCGTGATCTCTGTGAAACTAACCAACCCTGCAACACAGGCAAGCCCCGGTGCATTCAGCCCTCTCCTTATGATTTGAAAAATGTTTATAACTTGAGTTAATCTATTGCATTAAGTTGATAGGAGTTGTTTGATAACCCAATTGCTGTATTACCAACCTTGACCACTGAAATATCTAGAACCCCTTTTTAAAATAAAAATTAGCCCTGCTTAAATAAATTAGATAAATGCTATTTTTGAGCTGTGTGATATATATATGCTAATGATTAATTCATGAAAAAGAGAATTGGTATATTCTCATTTGGTGGCTGTGCACCTGATCAGTACATTGTCACCGACGAGAAGGGATTTTCTTGCTCGGTGGTTGTAAATTTGGGTTAGAGTCCCAGTGCTTGACCGCCGGCGAAAAAAGGATTTGAAAATCGTTGGGACACTTGTACTTAGGTTAGAGTCCCAATGCAATGTCGTCGGTGGAAAAAGAATTAGGGACCATTCGTTGTAGGCCTGCTGTGGTCAAGACTTTGTAACTAGCCACATACTACGGAAAGCCTCTGACTCCGGTGGCTCTACTGCTTGAACCGACAACCACGCACTGGGAGTGGAGAGATGGCGAGAGTAGCGTGTACCCTCGTGGCCGTCGTGCCTGGAGACGAGAGGAGTACTGTGATCTCGGGTGGCGCAGGACCGGTTCAGGGGTAGAAAAGCCGTGGTAGGCGGGGTTGGTATATGCAAGCTTAAGTGCTACATATGCAGTGTGGATAGGGATTCCCAACTGGGTACTAATCGATTCGAATCGTCGTTGCTCCTCGGATATGGAGACTTGATCCTTTGACCTACAATTGAAAAGTGGTTCGGAACTAGGTGTTTTTGAGAATAATTAAGAATTTGAAAGTATGATGATATATGAGAATGAATTTGGAATTATGGATTATGATTAAAATAAGATTGAGTAAAATATTGAAATAGGATAGTAATGCTTTTCTGCAAAACCCTTTGACTCTTGTTTAAGCCTTACCTTAACTCCCTTCAGCATGCATTCCTGAGTCTCATTCCTTTTTCTTAGTCGGGTAAGTCTTGCGGAGTACCCCAGTACTCAGGGTTTGTTAACCCCTGTTGCAGGTGAGCCGAGTGTACAGTTCGGCTTGGGACCGTGTTGGTTGATGGATCGCGCATGATCAAGAATGTGTATATGATATAACCCTTGTGTAAGGGTATAGTTGTACGCTCCTTATCCACTACGAAACTCTGGTTCGGGCTAATGTAATCTATATTTGTAAACCTATGTTTATGTACTACTTCCGCACTCTTCACTCTGATTTGTATTATTTGTGTAAACTATTGTAATACTTGCAAGGTCTTTACAATGAGATCCTCGGGTGAATTAGGGTTTCCGAGGAAACCCGGCAGACCACCTAGGTCAAGGGAAACTCGTGCAGACTGATCGTGGGTTCTTAGGGCCGATGACGGTGCACGTGGGCCCTATGATTAAGATGGTTCTGTCACAGCAGCAATGGTGGAGAGGAGCTGAAAGGCTAGGAGGAACGGTGGAGCCGCCATGGCTGCTGCTCTGCTCGAGGAGGACCAGATCTGGGCCGTCGTCGAATCGTCGCGAAGGAGGAGATCTGGCTTCACCTCGTCTAGGTCGCTTGGTGGCCGACAGAGATCTGGCTTGCCCTCGTCGAAGCACGGGCGGTGGGCGGAGTGGTGGTCGGCGTGGAGCTGGAGTGGAGGGCGGCGGAGACGGGGAGGTGAGGAGACACGATGGACCGCTTAGCTAAGCCTGGCTTGCGGGGTACGATCGCCCCCGTCGTTTCCAGCAAGCCTGGCTAGCAGCCTCGTGTGGGCTTGTGCAAGCCTGGCTAGATGGCCATTGCATAAAACCAAACAAGCCAGGTTGTATTATGGAAGCCTGGCCAGAAGTGAGGCCAGGGAACCAAACACACCCAAAATATCTCTTGGCCTCCTCGCCGCCACCGCCGCGCCTGTGGGTCGCTCTTCCAGGACGATGCGTTCTTGGATGATGCAGCTCGAGAGGTGGACGCCACGGACAGCTAAACTTTTACTTAAAAAAATAAAATAAACGGATCACGGACTCAGGTGCGGGAGGGAGACAGAGAACAGGCAACGAAGAGATCGTGGTCATAATGTTGATCCAATCCAAAGCTTTTGGAGAAGTCAATGTTTAGATTGAGTAGCTAGTTTCTTCTGGTTGGCCATGCATAAGCACTGCTGGACTGCAGCTCATCACTGGCGGCGTCATGGGTTGACTCTTGTGCACTCTGTAATCAGGCGCCCGAGGAGATCGATCACCTCCTGCTCTCCTGTGTATTCAGCAGAATGACATGGGCAACTGCTTTGGAGTCGATCAGTTTGGGAACCCTTGCAGTACTGCAGGACGATGCTTGCTTCTGGACGTGATGGCTAAGGTCGAGAAAATCAGTGCCTAAGGTCTGCAGGAAAGGCTTGGATTCCCTGGCGATGTTGGGAGGATGGATGCTGTGGAAGGAACGCAATGAGAGAACCTTTGGAAGAGGAAGCAGAACACTACAGCAGTTCCTTCAGTCCATTAGCGATGAAGCCAAGCTCTGGAACCTAGCAGGGTTCAGACATTTGCGGCAGTTGTTTCCCTGGTCGCCGTTCAGTTTAGCCATGTAATCGCTTTGCTTTTTTTTTTCTGGCAGTAACCCTTGGATTACCACGTCTTTGTATCTTGTTAAACTCTGCTTCCTCTTAACAAGATACATACCTCATGGTACGGTCGAGAAAAAAAAAAGATTGAGTAGCTAGCATTGTGGAAGGCGCGCAGCACCAGTAGGGATGGGCATAGCAGCCCCTGCGGTGCCTGCAAAGCCTGCTAAGTAAATTCCTTCCAGGCCCAGTGGATCGACGCGATCAACTGAGCCTGCTGTAGCGGTACCTGCCCTGAGGATATAATCAGTTGTCGCACGCTAAGTAAATTGCGCTGTTGTCGCATGAGAATGCTGAATGCCTTTGGCTAATCTTCTGGATGCCTCAAACTGTAACGCGCAGGATTTGCTGACGAAATCTTGTGCTGTTGTTAGTTGTGTTTCGTGTGGTGATGTAAGCAGATGGAATATTGGCTCTGTTTTTCTGTATTAATGACTGGTACACTGAAAGGTAGCAATATTTGTACTGCTAAATTTTTAAGCATGTAAAAATTGCTGAAAGTGAATCAACTCGTGAACTTTAAGCATGACGAAAGATGAACTATCTGATGCCGAAAATTTTGGTATTCAGAACAACTGAATGACACCTATTGGAAAACTGCTCCAGAATATACATCTCTGGACCATGTCACTACTCGATAACCCGACGTGATTCTTCCTTGCTCCCCAATGCTTAAACACTAAAAAGCACATTGAGAAAACGAGGAAATTGATCGGCGAGAGCCGAGACTGCGACTTCGCTTTAGCCTAGCGTTGCAACTTGCAACTTGCTGCTTGCGTGTCCCGTTGGTAAAGCGGTTCATTCGGCCGGCGCAGATGCTCCACAACGATCAACGAAGTGATCAGGTAACAACGCACGCACTCCGGCCCCATGGCCACCGTCCGCCGCCCGCCCCACCGAAAGGCGCCAAGACCGTCCTGTATACTTCCCGACTGGGTGGGAAATGGGAATGGGAATTGCATGTTGCCTTGCCATGAGTGACAACGGCAGGGCAGTCACTATCACCTGCCGCTGCCGTGCCCACCAGCAAGCTGTGATACTGGAGCCACGTCGGTTGCATGCGTAACCAGCAAGCTATGTATATTATATAGGGGGCAAACCATCCTAATATACTTCTCTTCTCTTCTAAAGTCATCCTCGTCCTCCTCTCCAGCACTGGCTATATATATAGGGGGCAAACCATCCTCCTCCTCCACCACCACTCCAGCGCAGGCATAAGTGGTAAGTTGAGATGATAAGAGGGAGAGCAATGTCGTTGGTCATCTGCTGCTGCTACCTTCTACTCCATGCAGGTTAGTTGGCCGGCCGACTGGCCTCGATCCGTTGCCGCACCGCTATCCTCTTGCTACTCCGTTTATATATTATCATTACTACTACTACTTATTACTGAACCGGCCTGTTGTGATTTGTCGTCGTAGCGCAGCACCGACGACGGCGGCCGCCATGAACAACACCTCCTCACCACTACAACTCGCGGGCGCGGCGGCGGCCACGGTGGTGGTGACCCCTTCCACCTCCGCCACCCACGGCGCCCTCGACAGCACCAGGATGGAGCCTGCCGCGCAACCTCCCACACCGCAGCGGCAACAGCTTCCTCGTCCTCACACCACCAAGAAGAATGCTCCGAAGAAACAACCCAAGTACTGGCTCATCGCTATCCTCATACCTGCGGTTGCAGCGATGCTTGGTGTTTGTGGTCTCGTCAACAACAACATGAAGTGCTGCAACAACAACCGCATCGAGGTCAGGCGCCCGCCGTGGCCGGAGACCAGACTGAACATTCCAGTTTGAGACCATCTGCACAGTAACATGCATGCAATAGCCCAACATAGTAAAAGACACGACAAGTCCGAAACCCATTAGCTGTTACTAATACTAGCTCATATCCATAACAGAGTAACATGCATACAATAGCCCAACATAGTAAAAGGACGTGCCTTTTACCAGGTTGGGCTATTGCATGCATGTTACTGTGTTACGGATATGTGCTAGTAATATTAGTAATAGCTAATGGGCTTCGGACTTGGGCCTGCGTGCCTTTTGCTGTGTGTTGGGAAGCCGGATACCAGAGTGAATAAATTTAGCCCTGTCCTGCTCTTGTTCTCGTAGGTGTAGGGCTTTTTATCCCTACTAGTAGTGGTTTGTATTAGTAGGTGTAAGCCTGTAGGCTTACCATCCATGTGTTGTGTTTGCTTGCCTATTAATAATGGATGAAATATATGTGTGATCGTTGTCGCAAAAAACTCTGATGGAGTTCTGGTCCATCCGTTAGTTTGCACGAATTGCAACTTCTAATTTTTTTCCCTCACATAAATTTTTTGAATAAGACGAGTGGTCAAACTTAGACTCAAAAAGTCAAACGAATTATAATTGAAAACGGATAGAGTATGTACTAGCTAGCACGACCCTTGTTTTTTTTAAGGCAAAAAACTGTGGGGGAAGTCCCCACAGCACTTCATTTTCTATTTTTATAAAAGAAGAGTTACAAGGTACTTACAACATGATTAACTGACAGCATCTAACCAGAAACAAAAAGCTGACCTAAGGTCAGGCTTGAAGCGAAGAGATTGCAAGAGACATTGAAGTTTAAAGTTCCTAAACCAAATATTAATGTGAACACGACCATTATTGAAAATTTGATCATTCATGAGCTTCCAGATTTCCCAAGCTGCTAGAATCCCATGTTATTATCAGGTGTCACAAGAATGGCTGCTGATTAGAGTACTCCATGTAGAGTTTGGAATCAGGAGCAGGGGTCATGGCGTCATATTATTACTTTCCGGCCGGGACGTGTGCTAGCTAGCTAGTCTGCTAGAGAACTGCAACTCTACAAGTATATATGCGTCCCAAATTAGTTCGTACAATATGTTCGTGCTAATAAGTTCTTCAAATCTTCAAAGCTACACTACCTAATAATGACTTTTTTGTTACAACAATAATACGCTGATATCGCTTCTTTTACAATATGCAACGCACCATGCGTGTTCACACATCGTAGCTGCCTCCTGCTACGAGAATGGTGGCGGTTGGCGATGCCGGGCAAAAATGCAACGCAATCGATTCCGAACCCCTGCTCTGGTACGGTGCCTTTGACGATGACACCCTCATTGCTACTTTTTCCTGAAAGATTGTGTTATCTGGAATATGAGTTCTTCTCCACGCATCCCCCCAGATCATACTGTACCATAGCACGGGCGGAGCCACCCTAGGGGTGGGGGTGGGGCGGCCGCCCCAGCTACCTGCGAGCTCTTCTCAGACCCCCAGACCCCTTCTTCTTCCCTAACACCGGCGATGATGAGCGACGAGCACGAGCAGCTATCTATTGCGTTGGAGCAGCTATTACATTGTTCTACTGCGTGCAGTGTGGTTGTCGCGCCGTGAAGACGGTTCCGCTGCATCCCTCTTATTCTTGAGTGCTGCCTCATGAGTTTTAAGTTCTTCCTCTTGATGCTTGATGACTGCTTCGCGCAAACTTAACTCCTCCCTCCTCCTGGTAAGATCATCCTCCTTAACTTTGAGACGGATTTGGTCGGCCCTAACCCGTCGCTCTTTGTCCTCCCTGACTTTGCGGTTTATCTCACGAGCCTGATTCATCCTCATAAGGTATTGAGCTTTGTCTTCAAGCTCCCTCAGGCGCCTTTGTGGCCATGCAGGCATCTCCCGATCCACCCATTGCATCCACTTGCAAGGCTACATGTGTGGATGTAAAGGATTAGACTGAAAAAGTTTGCAAGAAACGAAAGATGAAGTTGTTCTTACTACCATGAAGTCGTCATCCAGATCTGGGCACCCGAAGTACCTATAGCCGTAGTGCCGGTCCAACTCCATCCACACACACAACATAGTGCGAAACCCGCAACGGCACTTTGGCCGCTCACGCCACTCCGGAAGTTGAGTTAGGTCAGTCCTCCAGGATGACATTGTAGTTCAGTGTGGAAGGTTTGGAGAAGAAGATGTGTGGTATGCTAAACGCGTAGGAGGTCTTTTAATAGCCATTTTCTGTGGTGTGCCCATGAGGTCTGCGATGAAAAGATTTGTTAAAATGCTTTTATGTTGCGAAACACATTTCAGAAATAAATGACAAGAAAACATTACATATGCATAGGGACACTTGAAGAAACACCAGCCCCCGTCTATCCCCCCCGTGGGTGTACATCTGCACAAGGCAGTCCTCACCATGTCTGCATTTTGGCCACACTTCTTTTCCTTGCTTCACGTAGTCCCTCAGAGGTCTATCTGGACCGTAATCACTCTTGCTCTCTTCTGGAAACCTATCAATGGGTTCCTCGAAGTCCTCGGGACCAAGAGTACCCCCCATCCTCCCATATTATTGGCAGGCCCTTGCTCACCACTTTGCCCTTATGCACCAACGACTTTGTATATCAGGCCATTGAACCTCTGCATCCTCACTGTTCTTCAACTTCTGCACCGCATTCAGTAAACCTGCATTCTGATCATGCAACACACACACACACATTCTCCCTTGCTTCGACCAAAGCTCATTTCAGCCACTTAAGGAACCACAACCAGCTCTCGTTGTTCTCCGATTCAACCAAGGCAAAAGCAGTGGGCACAACCTGACTGTTACTATCAACCCCAATAGCTGTTATCAAAGTACCTCTGTATTGCCCAGTCAGGAATGTACCATCCACGCATAGCACAGGTCGACAATACTTGAAGCCCCGTCTCATGCACCCGAAGCACCAAAAGGCTCTCCTAAGGACACGGTCTCCGTCGGCGTTGATATTGTCCTCATAATCAATTATGGTGCGAGGGTTTCTAGCTTGTAGGGTTTCTAAGAGCGTTGGAAGGTGGTGATATGAATCCTTGTACGTTCCAAATCTCTTCTCTAAAACTAACTGCTTTGCTTTCCAAGTCATGTCGTAAGATATCTCATAGCCATATCTATTCTGTATAGCCAGCATTATACGGAAAGGAGTTATACCAAGTTTTTCAACAATCTTCGCATGCATCTCGTTTGCCACGAACTCTGCTGTCATGTTTCGATGCTTGTTCAGCGTCGCCTCCAGCAAGCAACTATGTGGTTGCACAATAGTAGCTATGAAGTTGCTCTCCATACGTGGCATATGACCATGAACACGCCAAGTGCACCCTGGGGTGACGCACTTAACGTCCCACGTCTTGGGGTTGGAAATAACCACCCTAAACTGCCTCTTCTCACAATAAGCCCACCGCCTGACGGCGTGCTACAGATGAACCTTGTCATGAAACATCTGTCCTTGCATCACCTCCGTCCTTGAATACTCCCGCGCCGAGTGATGACTATCGTCCACCGTCATGGCATCTGGTGAGAGGTTAGTCCATTCCGCAGGGATGTCGGTCTCGTCTTCGAACCTCCTGCTAACGTGTTCATCCACAAATGCCAGGTGCTCTGCATTCTCATGTTCCATCTCTTCGACGATTCTTTCATCCTCCTCGCCCTCGTCAGCTTCCATGTTTGTACTAAAACCTTGTTCTTCCGCATCATCTGTTCTATGCTCCACCCCAAGAATCAGAAACCAAGGTCTTCTTAGCATTTGTTGCATATTCTTGTTCTCCTGCATCCTCTATCCCCAACCGAACACCGTCAGAATCATGAACATAGGTCTGCTCTTTGTTTGTGGCCTCTAAGTCCTCTACTTCTCGAACTGTGCTGCTACTCTCTCCTTGCATTGCACCATCGACGAACTGAACAAGCATGATGTTGTCATACCCACGTTCCAAAGTCTTACTCACGAGAAACTTCTATTTTTTCGTGTTACTGGCCTCGTACAGCTCCCATCTCCATCCATTGTCCCTTAACCTGGGCACCAGCATACTAATCTTCATGCGTTGGTGCGACGGCGGAAAACCAAACCATTCATGCAACCAGGCTAATACTTGTCTCCGGCTATGATCTAGCGGTGAGTTGAGTTGTGTGTCAAAGAACTAGAACTGACTAAGGTCTACACCGCTATCCCCAGTTCTGATTTCACCATTACCATAGTAAACTCTGAAAGGAACTACATCGGATGACATTCCTGCTCGCATCGTTAAAATTACACTGTCAGTTCAATATCACCATAACCCCTAAACCCTAAAAAGAAACTAGTTACATAAACTAATATAATTACAAATATTATTGACAAGTCAAATACTAGGTTTGCATTTAATCTTGAAAAATTTATTGTTTAAAATATTCCTAACCATGGTGGCTTTTTGATAAATATTTCTTTACAGCTAGCTACCGGTTGCTCGCAGATCGTTACGAAACTAAAACATCTAAAACATAAACTAACCTAACCCTAATAAAAAACTAACCCTAACTAACTAAATAAACTAACCTATATAAGCAAAAACTAACCTATATAAGCAAAAACTAACCCTAACTAACTAAATAAACTAACCTATATAACCTATATAAGAATATCGCTCTCTACACTAGTCAAAGCTTCACAGGAAAGGTCCATAGCCGACGAATCGGCATATGTATCGATCGATCAACCATACACTCTGCAGAGGTTTTACCACTCACAAGATTAGCCATCATCGATGATGTACAATCATCTAGGCAGAATTTCGGGTG
Source organism: Eremochloa ophiuroides (assembly GCA_038502445.1). Classification (NCBI taxonomy): domain Eukaryota; kingdom Viridiplantae; phylum Streptophyta; class Magnoliopsida; order Poales; family Poaceae; genus Eremochloa; species Eremochloa ophiuroides. Next base: position 1,744,813 of record JAHLJS010000005.1, read on the forward strand.
CTTGCTTGCCCAGGTCGATGCCAGCCTACCACTCAGCCCTGGGTAACTTCGGGCACGAACCGAAACGTTGAGACTGGGAGACGCAATACCGGGCCCAATCAGGGGTACTACGCATCTAGAACTGTTCAGGAATCCCAACATCCATCACCGTCCACCCTTATCACCTTTCAACCTAGCAGTAGTGGCACCGCCCTACCAAGTAGTCCAGCCGTTCCCCGCCCATCGAAGACGAGTGAGTAGTAAAGGATTCCTATGAACCTGGTACTAGTCCTTCCTAGGTTTGACCAAGCAGGCATCTTCTCTTAGGGGATACTCTCCCCGTGCCACCACGGCACCTCCATTCACGGGGTTTCAAACCATGCAGGCTATCTTTCCCGGAACCTCCTCATAAAACCATTACCCGCCACAGGTATCTCTCGTGGGAATGCCCAGATGCAACTCCCGGTAAGACTTGCTTACACAGCTCGTCGTGTATCCCACTTGGTCGACTCGACCCTCACCACACACCCAAGACACACGCAGCACGCTCATAGTCCACCAATCTGGCATCCCAAGCCAAACCATTCCCATATGTTCACCACCAGCATCACATCACAGATACAATGCGAGTGGAGTTAATAAATATGGTGATGTAACATGCAAGTAAGCAGGTAGATAGAAATATATAAAAGAGCGTGAGCGCGATGCTGAGTAGCATAGTTGAGTGGTTGCAAGCAGTGTAATAATGGCTTAGGTAGTTGCATGCATCATATACCAGCAAAGGAGTAAATATAAAGCACTAGCATTTCTAAATATGCAATGTCTAATAGGATTCTCTAAAAGAAGGTGCTGCCATGACATCTGCGTTGTCAAGGTAGTAGTGGTATGAGCATTCGTTGGTTAGTGTAGTTGATCTGCTGGGTCACCACCTCCGGGGTGACTCCACTCCATTGGTTCTTTTGTCGTCCACGTTTTCTTCCTCCAGCAGTCTCGATCCGATCGTTGTTAATCTGGAATCAGCTACTCCGCGAAGCAATACAAAGCAAGAAAACACCCAATACACTAAAAGATGACAAGACGCGGGACGATCCAAATATTACCAGAGAAATAATAAAATGTGCATAAGTTGGCCCTCTCGGCGTATGTCCGATTTCATCGGGCCAAAGAAACAAGAGTAGGGTTTGCTATGTACGAGCTTATGTCACGGCCAAGCCAATATGACTTTATAATAAATGGTTTAGGCTGGAGCTGATCCATAGCAAACACCACGGCTCACAATCTTCCGATCCGAATGCTACGAAGAAGATGGAGATCGGAGGACGGCCGATCAGAAGGGAAGAGTAAGGAATTGCCAACAATAAATGTTGCACAAAAATAGTGCGAGTGTTTAATCCTCTTGTAGGGTACCAAGGCTGTGATTCAAACGGGTACAATCATACAAGTGCTTAAACACCCAGAATCAAGAGAGGGAGAGAGAGGAGTTAGCTAGGCACATCCATATCATATTCTCAGTCACACCTTCAGTGAAGATGGTTTTAAGCGATCGATCGAGTCGACTCGCATAGATCCAAGATCTTGATATAGACCATAGCTTTGCTAACTAAAAAGGAGCTAGTCCGATCTTTGATCCAATCGCCATGAACATGACGGGATCGAACAGAGCGGGCTATATGGAAATGAAGAGCGAGGAACATAATAAGGCAGTGGTCTACTTCTTCCAACACGCACGCCATGGAATAGACGGGGCATCAGAAGAGAGCGACATGTAAAAGACGCAAGTGCGCAAACCACTCGTAGGGTACCACGACCTCGGTGCACTGGCACTAAGTCATTTCCCAAATTCGTAGCGGTGCGGTTGTCACCACGAGAATCGAAGGAATACGACAGTCGCATAGGGTACAAGCATATGAGGGTCTGAGCACGAAGAATCAAGAATAGCAAACGGGGTATAGCTTCATGGTCATGGCGAGGCGTGCTCGCGGCCACAAGCTACACCAACGAGAGGTCGAGTTACACCCGGCATTACGGTCATGGCAGGACGGATCCCGCGATCGCAACGTCCGAACGAGGTACGATCCCTCAGCCAGCTCGAAGGCACGGCACACAGACAGACAACAAGAACAACCAGCAATAAGATCCAAAGGCACGACCACAAGACAAAACAACTCCACAGGACAGTGGAGTAGCACAATTCCATAGCTCGAAGATGGTTGGATCCTGTAACAACCCTAAAAATCCACACAACCTAAAATCCCAACCAATTAAATTTTTTCATTTATTTATTATGAAAACCCTTTTTTCTTGTGCAAGCATATAGGATTCATTATAAATTTGGTAAATAAAGGAGTATAGCTTGCATTTTAATTCCATTCACATAGAATAATAACTTATGCATCACATTTGGGATTTATTGCAATTTATGATTGTGTTTACTCAATATTTAAAATGGGTAATATATGTATTTATACACTTAAGTGTAAATAGAAAAAGAAAAAGAAAAAGAAGAAGAGAGAAAGAGGAAGAGCAGATTTGGCCCAGCCAGCCAGCCCATCTCGCAGCCAAACCACCACGCGCGCGCAGCGCCTTTCGCAGCCGCCGCCAACCGGGACCCGCTTGTCAGTCACTCTTTCTTTTTCCCTGTTTCTCTTCTTCGCGAAGGACGGTGGCCGATAAAGTCATGCAAATGGCGTGACCGACAGCGCCACGCATGGCAGAGCCCTGACCCCGTTGTCCCCTGCCTGTCCCCTGCCTTGCTCGCCAAGAAGCCCGCGCGCACCACCGGAACCCTAGCTCGCGCAAGCCGCAGCCCTCCGATCAGCCCGAGCAGATCAGAGCCGCCCGCCATAGGTAGCCACCCGAGCTCCGCTATAAATTGGAGCACCTCATGGCGCCCTAGCCTCGTTCCACTCGCCGCCGCCACTGGTGGCACCGCCCTACGACACCGCACCACACCGAGAGAGAGAGCGAAGGAGGAAGGCGGAGCAGAGAAGGAGAAGCAGCCGGAGCGCCGCCGCCGCGGAGCACGCCGGAGCCAGACACGGAGGGGAAGCCCGAGCTGCGGACGAGGAGCGGCACAGCACTGCGATCGCTCTGCACGGCTCCGACTCGCCACTGCACCGCCATCCTACTTTCACCGACACCACGGTGAGCCACCGCACGCCATGTCCGAACCTCGCCCTGCTTTTGCCATGGCGTTCCGCCCACGGGACGCGCAGGCACGAGCCTTTACCGGCTCAGGAAGATCACCTGCACCATGCACTCATGCGACCGGCCGAAACCCCCGGACTACAAGCTTTGCTAGACCGAGAACGCAGCACGACGCGTTCTCGGTAGAGCGCGCTCGCCACCGACGCGTTCCGACGCCGAATCACCCGTTCCGAGCAATCCGACTAGCACCCGTATAGGTTAGAGCGTCGTGGAGCACCGCCACGACCCCTTGAGCTAGCTACGCGGATCTAAGCGCTAGAGGAAGCCTCGTTTGCCCTGCTCGTGTGCGTCGTGACCTCACCGGAGCTCCGCCGTATGCCGTTGGAGAGAAGGAGGCCATACCACGACTCTAACCCGCCACCATCTGGTCGGATGACTGCCTGAGCACGCCACTTGGGGAAAGCCAAGCCCTGTCTTGCCGAAATGTGGTCATCGCCACCCTGTCATCGTCCGCCGCACCGGAGAGACACCGCCGCCTTGAACAGACGCCCTGGAACCCTGCTAGCGCCAAATTGAACGTCGGATCCCTGTCAACAGAGCTCGGGGAGGTGGATTCACCACTCCTCAGACCTTGTCGCGCCTCGCCGGAGCCCTGCCGGCGCAACGGCCTCACCGCCGGAAACCGGAGCTTCTCAATACCGCGACCAGGAACAAAAACCGACACCTTTTGGACTCTAGAACACACCACTAGCCCGACGGCTGACTGTGAGAACCACCCCCGACCACTGAGAACCACCCCCGACCTCTGAGAACCACCCCCGACCACCGTCGAGCTCTCCCGACCACCCCCGAGCTACGCCGAGCTACGTCGAGCTCTCCCGACCACCCCCGAGCTACGCCGAGCTACGCCGACGCCGGCGACTCTCTGGGAACCAGCATCGAACACCTGGTGGGCGACCATCGGGTCTGTGTTCTGTTGAGGCGCCACATGCCACACTACTGGACCCGCGCGCCACGTGGACCAATCCCGAGCTGTCATCCCCTGATTAATCGGCCATTTTCCATTTTCAGAAAATAGGATAATCTTCGAAAATTCATAACTTATTCATACGATGTCCAAAAATTGCGCACCATATATCAAAATTCTCAGAAAAATGAGATCTACAATCTAAGACTATGTTTGTGTGCATTTGGCTCTTTATTTTATTGGAATTTTTCTGATATACTCTATAGGAGTCGCTGACGCGACTATTTCGTGTTTGATTTCAGAGCCGGAGGAGGATCTGACTAAGGAAGACGACCACGAGTACTTTCAGGAGCTAGGATACGACTACGAAGGTGCCACGTCCCACCAAATCCTTAGATCCTTATTACGCATTGCAAATGACATTGTTGCTATTGCTTTATGATTATGTATGGATTGGTTGCATGCTAGTATATTTGAATTCCCTGCCTTGACAAGACTTTACCCTGCTGTCCGCTGCTAGGTTAGCTGCTGCTTAATTTACTGTTACTCTTCCACTACTTTCTACTTGCTATATGCTATGTGGTGGAATTGGGACGGTGTATAACTGATTATAACCACTGGGAGAGAGTGCTGCGTGCATCTTGGGTGCGTGGTAAGGGTTGATGTCGACCAAGTGGGATGTGAGACAAGCCCGCGGGGCAAGTCATGCCGGGGGTGCAACCAGGGCATCCCCAAGCGAGATACCTGTGGCGGGTAAAGTTGTTGAGGAGGTTCCGGGTGGGATAGCCTTGGTGGTTTGAAGCCAGTGGACGGAGGTGCTGTGATGGCACGGGGAGAGTATCCCCTAAGTGAAGATGCCTGCTTGGTCAAACCTAGGACGGACTAGTTTCAGGTTCATGGGAATCCTTTTCTACTCACTCGCTTCTGATGGGCGGGAGACGGCTGGACTACTTGGTAGGACGGTGCCACTACTGCTAGGTTGAGAGGTGATAAGGGTGGGCGGAGACGGTCGATGGGTTCCCGTTCCGTTCTAGATGCGCAGTACCACTGGATGGGCCCGGTACTGTGTCTCCCAGTCTCAGCATAACGGTGTAGGATCCGGAATATCCCAGGGCTGAGTGGTAGGGTGGCATCGACCTAGGCAAGCAAGCACCCGGAATTCTGCCTAGGTGTTTGCGCAACACCTATGATGGCTAATCTTGTGGGTAGTGAAACCTCTACAGAGTGTACGGTTGATCGATCGATACATATGCCAACCTGTTGGCTATGGACCTTTTCTGTGAAGCTTCTACTAGTGTAGTGAGTGTTCTCTTCTCCCCCTGGATGACATTTTCCGGCAGTGTACCCGTTGTGGTAGTGTGCCACTGAGATAGGCCCGAGAGGGAGTTGGGCCTGTCGAATGAGAGTGAGGTGTGGGTATGTGAGATGTGGTGATGGGAAAAGGGATGATGGTGTTAACTGGAGATAAAACCTGACTAATTAAACATTGTTTACAGCTGCATAGGAAACCTCAGCCTATAGGTCTGCTTGTATAGCCTTGCATCCACTTTCCACAAAGCAAATGCTGCATAGGTGGGCTCCGTGGCCAGTACATATCGTACTGATAAATTTGCTGTCAGGTGACGAGAATGAGTACGACTTCGAGGAAGACGATGGCGAAGAATAGGGTCACGTGCTACACTCAAGTTGGCCGTGAAGGATGAAACATTTCCGCATCTTCTAAGCTTCTCTGAATGTTGATTCTGCCAACGTGGCGATGTAATAAATGTTTATGTAAGACTTAATTACCGTTGTATGGATCCTGGTGTCAACTGAGATATGGGTAATTTCATGGATTGTCCCAAGCAATCTGTTGAATTATAATTCGAGCCTGTGGATTTCCCTTCGTGGAAATCAAGGTCGTTTCAGTTGGTATCAGAGCCATACTTGACTGTAGAACGAGACCCATAGAGAATGGACGTTAGAATAGGAAGCCAGACTCTCTTTCGGTTATATTACCGACCTTGCATTCACTTTTTATGCAATGGCTTATCTAATACAAGGACCTGCTAATCCGTTTCTTGGAAAATTTGCAGATGACCAGCCTTGGACCACCATTTCGTCCACTGCACGATGGCACTATTGAGATCCCGATCAACGGAAGGAACCACGGCGGATTTGCCATGGTGTTACGCCAGGTGTTGGAGGAACTGGGCGCACCGTCTGACCAGATCTAGTACTTCAGCCGAGAGAAGCTTGTCGAGGCTGGGAGGTTTGAAGGTCCTGTCACTACCAGAGTTGAGACACCCGTCAACCTGACCCTTCTGGGGATGCCGGTTTTTATTGACTACACTGCTGGAGAGACTGTGGAGGACGGAGTACAGTCCGTCTCCCGCAAGGTACTACGCGCAGTTGTGTACACAGCATACGAGTACCTTAAGGGAACCCATTTCTGTCTGCTACCTCAGGCTTTGGAGCTGCACCTGACCCCATCCAGAGGATTCTGTACACCAGCCAGATCGTTCAGGCCGAGACTGACCCTTGCCTACGCACGGTCGCACACCACCTCCAGGAGCAGGATGAGTTCATCAGCTTATTGGAGCAAAGGAGGCAGCGTGACCGAGCACGCATGGCAGAGGTCGAGGACAGTTTGCAGAAAGGGACTCAGACCCTGGAGAGTTTGAGTAGAGCAGTCACTGACTTGTAGCTGGAGATGCAGCGCCGTGATGAGTTACACCGAGCCGAGATCGCCGACTTGCGGGACAAGATCGGGGATTTTGGGTTACGCATTGACTACCTGAACAGTAGAGTATTGGGATTACAGAGGAGGCTGGACGACAAGGAGAGAGCGCTTGCTGAGAGGGAGCAGAGGAGCAGAGACAGAGTAGTCGAGATGATCACGTTGCGTTCCAGGATCAGGGAGTTGGAGAAGCAGTTGGAGAAAGCCGAGGACAAGTCCACCCGCAACCAAGGGATTCTGATCGACCACGTGAAGATGGTGGAGTTCCTAAAGGACAAGCTACGAAGGACAGAGACAGCTTGGAAGCAGTCCGATGCCAGGAGAGCTATTGAGGTCCGGAAGGTACAGAGTTCGCTTCCCCCACTGGAGATGGTGAAGCCCCGGGAGGGAGACTTCCGCGTACCACCCACTACGCTCAACCTAGGAGCGTGTCCGTCTCAAAGGATACAGGAGATTGAGGCCACTCCAGAGCTAGCAGTAGCACTCGACTATGTCAAGCGCCTGACCATGACCGACGACGAGATCGAGGCAGAGGACAGCCGCATACCCGACGCCGTACTTGACCTTATGCACCAGTAGCTTATGGGACCCTGCGTGGCCCTTAGATTAGTGATACCATGAGTAGTCCTGTCATTGGCTATCTGCGCATAGCACGATCTTCTTAGCAGGTAGGGACATCCTTTATGTAATAATAACCATGTGATGAGTGACATTTGGATCTTATGCTTCTTATGGTTCTCTATGCTTCTTTGGTTGAGTGTAGGATAGCATGAAAAATGTTTTAATTCATTTAAATCGTTGAAAACATCTAACTCCTACTTAAACCACTACAAGATAATTACTGCACGTAAGCATAACATACCCGAGAGCAAACCCCATCCTAACTAGCTCGCCCTTAGGAACCTTCAGAAGCATTCACATATGTAGGGGAGTGATAATCACAATCGAGGGACTCGATTTTCGAGCTGACCTAACCCTACTACCCTCCAATAGCTTAGATGTCATCTTAGGCATGGACTGGCTAACCAAACACCGGGGAGTGATATCTTGTTCACCTAGATATGTTCAGGTAACCCACCCTTGGGGAACAGCCGTCCGATGTATACCCCAAACCAGGAGAATCCAAGCCCTCCTATGTGCTCTGGAGACTAAGGCAGATAAAAAAGAGCTGACATTCAGAGATGTGCCAGTAGTCTGTGAATTCAATGACGTATTTCCAGAGGAGTTGCCAGGAATGCCACCAGATAGAGATGTGGAGTTTGTTATAGAGCTGATGCCAGGGACTGCACCGATTGCCAAAAGACCCTACAGAATGTCGGCTGATGAGTTGAAGGAACTCAAGAAGCAGCTGGGAGAATTACTAGAGAAGGGCTTCATTAGGCCTAGTGCTTCGCCCTGGGGATCTCCCGTTTTGTTTGTCAAGAAGAAGGATGGCACGATGAGGATGTGCATTGACTACCGGAATCTGAATGCGGTCACAGTCAAGAACAAGTACCCATTGCCCCGCATCGATGATCTGTTAGATCAACTGAGTAAGGCCAAGTACTTCTCAAAGATCGATCTCCGATCAGGGTATCATCAGATGAAGATCAGGGAAGAAGATATCCCGAAGACTGCATTTGTCACTAGATACGGACAGTATGAGTGCACAGTAGTCTCATTTGGACTCACTAATGGTCCAGCATACTTCATGAACATGATGAACAAGATCTTCATGAATGAGCTAGACAAGTTTGTGGTGGTATTCATTGATGATATATTGGTTTATTCAGCCACAAAAGAGGAACATGAACATCATCTGAGGACCGTATTGGAGAGGTTGTCTCGCAACCAGCTATACGCCAAATTCTCCAAGTGCGAATTCTAGCTAGAGGAAGTTGCTTTCCTTGGTCACGTACTGTCAGGAGAAGGAGTCGCAGTAGACCCAGCCAAGATTGAAGCTGTGAAAGAGTGGGAACAACCCTGTAATGTGTCAGAAATCAGAAGCTTTTTGGGACTTGCAGGATACTATCGCAGATTTATTGAGAATTTCTCCAAGATTGCTAGACCCATGACCAACTTGCTGAAGAAAGAGAACAAGTTTATATGGACTCCTGAATGTGAGAAGAGTTTTCAGACCTTGAAGGAGAAGCTCACTACTACACCTGTACTAGCCCTGCCCGATATTCACAAAGATTTTGTTATATATTGTGACGCCTCTCGGCAAGGTTTGGGCTGTGTACTAATGCAAGAAGGAAGAGTGATAGCTTATGCCTCAAGACAGTTGAAGGAACATGAGCAGCGATACCCGACTCATGACCTAGAACTTGTAGCCGTGGTACATGCACTCAAGATTTGGAGACACTATCTGATGAGCAACAAGTGTGACATATACACCGACCGCAAGAGCCTGAAGTACTTCTTCACACAAGAAGATCTGAATATGAGGCAGCGCAGATGGCTAGAACTCATCAAGGACTATGATCTTGAGATCCATTATCACCCAGGAAAGACTAATGTTGTCGCTGATGCACTTAGCCGCAGAAGCTACTGCCATACCCTCATCACCAACTCTATGCCGCCTGAGCTCAGGAGAGAGTTCGACGCATTCCAGCTCGAGGTAGTCTCCTATGGCATGCTAAATGAGCTTCGCGTCGAGTACAATCTCACCTCACGGATCCGTGAAGCACAAAAGAACTGTCCTGAGATAGACTATATCTGAGGTTTGATGAAGCTGGGAAGAGGCCCCGAATACCGAGAAGATGAGCAGGGAACTATATGGTACAAAGATAGAATCTGTGTACCGACGGATTCAGCGATACGAGAAGAGATTCTGTCAGAAGGGCATGACTCCAAATATTGCATTCACCCAGGGTCAGCCAAGATGTACCATGATCTAAGGAAACACTTCTGGTGGGAGAATATGAAGACAGACATTGCAGGGCATGTAGCCCGATGTGATACATGCAATAGAATCAAGGCCGAACATCAGAGACCAGCAGGGTTGCTACAACCAGTTGAGATACCAGAATGGAAGTAGGAGTGCATATCCATGGACTTCATTATAGGACTGCCCCGATCCGAGCATGGATATGATTCTATATGGGTAATAGTGGACCGTCTAACCAAAGTTACACATTTTATACCGGTCAAAAGGAAGTATAGAGCTGAAAAGCTGGCAGATCTGTACGTATCAAACATTTTGAAGTTACATGGGGCGCCTCTGAGTATTATATCTGACCGAGGCTCACAGTCGTATCACAGTTCTGGAAATCCTTGCACAAGTCCATCGGAACCAAGCTCGACTATAGCACCGCATACCACCCGCAAACGGATGGGCAAACAGAAAGAGTGAACCAGATTCTCAAGGACATGTTACGTGCTTGCGTATTGAGGTACAAGGAAGGATGGGAGAGCTGTCTACCCCACGCCGAGTTCTCATACAACAACAGTTATCAGACAAGCATTAAGATGTCTCCATTTGAAGCGTTGTATGGAAGACCGTGCAGAACCCCGCTAATGTGGTCAGAACCAGGTGAAAGGATATTCTTCGGTCCTGCTAAGATTGTGGAAGCAGAAGAAGGTGTTGCCCAAGTAAGAGAGAATTTGAGAATTGCACAGAGTAGGCAAAAGAGCTATGCTGATAGAAGACGTAGAGAGCTTGAGTTCAAGGTTGGGGATTATGTCTACCTCAAGGTATCTCCACTTCGTGGCACCGTCAGATTCCACGTAAAAGGGAAATTGGCACCAAGATATGTTGGGCCATACAAGATCTGTAAAAGGGTTGGAAAGCTTGCTTACAAGCTGGAACTACCGGAGGAATTATCTGTAGTACACCCCGTGTTCCATGTCTCGCAATTAAGGAAGTGTTTGAAGCTTCCCGAGGAGCAAGTTCCTACTGATGCATTAGACCTGCAAGACACACTTGAATACAAGGAACATCCGATCAAGATCTTGGCACGGGATACCAAGGAGACGCGGAACAAGACTATTCCGATGTGCAAGGTACAGTGGAGCAATCACACTGAAAGGGAAGCTACGTGGGAGAAAGAATCGGACTTGCGGATTATGTTCCCTTACCTCTTCAATGGGTACGTTATCTCTGAATCTCGAGGTCGAGATCCTAATGAGGGGGGAGGACTGTAACAACCCTAAAAATCCACACAACCTAAAAATCCCAACCAATTAAAATTTTTCATTTATTTATCGTGAAAACCCATTTTTCTTGTGCAAGCAAATATGTTTCATTATGAAATTGGTAAATAAAGGAGTGTAGTTTGCATTTTAATTCCATTCACATAGAATAATAACTTATGCATCACATTTGGGATTTATTGCAATTTATGTTTGTATTTACTCAATATTTAAAATGGGTAATATATGTATATATACACTAAAATGAAAATAGAAAAGGAGAAAGAGAGTTAGGCCAGCCATTCGGCCAGCCGGTCTGCCAAGCCAGCCCGGCCTTCCCCTCCTCACCTCACCCGCGCGCGGCCCACGTTGCGGCTCGGCAACGCACGCGCGACCGGCACACACACGCTCGCGCTCGCTGCCCACCCGGCCCCGCCTGTCAGCCGCTCTCGCCCCCCCCCCCCCCCCCACTGTTCTTCTTCCCCGCCGAGCCGAAGGACGAGTGCACGCAATTCGCGTGACCCCGGTCCCACAGCCAACAGCGCCACGCATGGCAGAGCCCTGACCCCGCTGTCCCCCTCCTGTCCCCTTCTTTCTTGGCCGCCAAGCGAGCCCGCGTGCACCCTGAAGCCCTAACATCGAGCAGCCGTAGCCCTCTGATCTATCGAGATCAATCGCGGCCGTCCGCCATGGGAACCTGCCAAGCTCGCCTATAAATTGGAGCACCCGAGGAGCCCTAGCCCATTCCCACTCGCAGCCGCCACGCTGCGGCTCCACAAGCCACCGCACCCCACCGCATAGCCGAGAGAGAGGGAGAAGGGCGGAGCAGAGGAGGAGGAGCTGCCGGAGCGTTGCCGCCGCGGAGCACGCCGGAGCCGGACATGGAGGAGAAGCCGGAGCCCCGTCGCGGTTCGGCACGGCACTGCGTACGCTCTGCACGGCTCCGACTCGCCACTGCACCACCATCCTAGCTTCACCGACACCACGTTGAGCCACCGCACGCCATGTCCGAACCTTGCCCTGCTTTTGCCATGGCGTTCCGCCCACGGGACGCGCAGGCACGAGCCTTTACCGGCTCGGGAAGATCACCTGCACCATGCACTCATTCGACCGGGCGAAACCCTCGGACTACAAGCTTGCTAGACCGAGAACGCAGCACGACGCGTTCTCGGCGGAGCGCGCTCACCACCGACGCGTTCCGACGCCGAATCACCCGTTCCGAGCAATCCGACTAGCACCAGTATAGGTTAGAGCGTCGTGGAGCACCGCCACGACCCCTTGAGCTAGCTACGCGGATCTAAGCGCTAGAGGAAGCCTGAATCGCCTTGGCCGCGTGCGCCGCGACCTTACCGGAGCGCCGCCGCGAGCCGTCGCCAAAAGAAGGTCATGCCATGGCTAAAGTTCGCCACCAGAGTGTTGTATGCTTCTCTGGCCTCACCAATTTGACAAGACCGCATTCGATTGAACCAATACTTGGTCGTAGCCGCGTTGCCGCCTTCCGCCGTCGTCGGCGACACGCCGCCGCCACAACCGAGCACCTTGGGAATCTCGGTAGCCAAAATTGGTAGTTGGTATACCATCGCCATAGACCCTGGACGCGTATACATCTCCTAGAAGACCTCCTTAGCCCCGCCGGAACCTCACAGTCGCGACGACATCGCCGCCGACACGATCCGCCTCACCTAAAATCCGTTCCGAGTACCCCCGATCGCCTCGCTCTGCGGAAAAAGGCCGACGAGGTTCGCCAAGTCTGCCTCGGCACCGCCGCGTAGATAGCTGAGCCCCGAATCACGACTGTCGCCTTGGCTACGTGCGCCTCCACCTCGTCGGAGAACCGCCGTATGCCGAGGGAGAGAAGGAGGCCATACCACGACTCTAACCCGCCACCATCTGGTCGGATGACTGCCTGAGCACGCCAATTGGGGAAAGCCAAGCCCTGTCTTGCCGAAATATGGTCATCGCCGCCCTGTCATCGTCCGCCGCACCGGAGAGACACCGCCGCCTTGAACAGACGCCCTGGAACCCTGCTAGCACCAAATTTCCGATTCGCCCGAGCCTCACCGGGAGAGCTCGGGAGAGCAGCCCCCTCGGCGCCCAAATTTCCGATTCGCCCGAGCCTCACCGGGAGAGCTCGGGAGAGCAGCCCCCTCGGCGCCCAAATTTCCGATTCGCCCGAGCCTCACCGGGAGAGCTCGGGAGAGCGGCCCCCTTCGGCGCCCAAATTTCCGATTCGCCCGAGCCTCCCCGGTAGACCTCGGGAGAGCGGCACCCTCGGCGCCCAAATGTCCGATTCGCCCGAGCCTCCCCGGTAGACCTCGGGAGAGCGGCCCCCTCGGCGGCCAAATTTCTGATTCGCCCGAGCCTCCCCGGTAGACCTCGGGAGAGCGGCACCCTCGGCGCCCAAATGTCCGACTCGCCCGAGCCTCCCCGGTAGACCTCAGGAGAGCGGCACCCTCGGCGCCCCGAATTTCCGATTTGCCCGAGCCCCGCCGAGGTACGCTGAACTCAGCCGAGCTACGCCGAGCTCCGCCGAGCTATGCCGAGCTACGCCGAGCTCCGCCGAGCTACCCCCGACCACCGCCGAGCTACCCACGACCACCGCCGAGCTACGTCGACGCCCCCCCGACCTCTGAGAACCACCCCCGACCACCGTCGAGCTCGCCCGACCACCGCCGAGCTACGACCGACGCAACCCCGACCAACGTCGAGCTCGCCCGACCAACCACCGAGCTACGCCGACGCCAGCGACTCTCTGGGAACCAGCATCGAACACCTGGTGGGCGACCATCGGGTCTGTGTTCTGTTGAGGCACCACTTGCCACACTACTGGACCCGCGCGCCACGTGGACCAATCCCGAGCTGCCCCTGATTAACCGACCAATTTTCCCATTTTCAGAAAATAGGATAATCTTCGGAAATTCATAACTAATTCATACGAAGTCCAAAAATTGCGCACCATATATCAAAATTCTCAGAAAAATGAGATCTACAATATAAGACTGTGTTTGTGTGCATTTGGCTCTTTATTTTATTGGATTTTTCTGAAATACTCTATAGGAGTCGCTGACATGACTATTTCGTGTTTGATTTCAGAGCCGGAGGAGGATCTGACTAAGGAAGACGACCACGAGTACTTTTAGGAGCTAGGAGACGACTACGAAGGTGCCACGTCCCACCAAATCCTTAGATCCTAATTACGCATTGCAAATGACATTGTTGCTATTGCTTTATGATTATGTATGGATTGGTTGCATGGTAGTATATTTGATTTCCCTGCCTTGATAAGACTATACCCTGCTATCCGCTGCTAGTTTAGCTGCTGCTTAATTTACTATTACTCTTCCACTACTTACTACTTGCTATATGCTATGTGGTGGAATTGGGACGGTGTATAACTGATTATAAACCACTGGGAGAGAGTGCTGCGTGCGTCTTGGGTGCGTGGTAAGGGTTGATGTCGACCAAGTGGGATGTGAGACGAGCCCATGGGGCAAGTCGTGCCGGGGGTGCAACCTAGGCATCCCCAAGCGAGATACCTGTGGCGGGTAAAGTTGTTGAGGAGGTTCCGGGTGGGATAGCCTTGGTGGTTTGAATCCCGTAGACGGAGGTGCTGTGATGGCACGGGGAGAGTATCCCCTAAGTGAAGATGCCTGCTTGGTCAAACCTAGGACGGACTAGTTTCAGGTTCATGGGAATCCTTTTCTACTCACTCGCTTCTGATGGGCGGGAGACGGCTGGACTACTTGGTAGGACGATGCCACTACTGCTAGGTTGAGAGGTGATAAGGGTGAGCGGAGACGGTCGATGGGTTCCCGTTCCGTTCTAGATGCGCAGTACCACTGGATGGGCCCAGTACTGTGTCTCCCAGTCTCAGCATAACGGTGTAGGATCCGAAATATCCCAGGGCAGAGTGGTAGGGTGGCATCGACCTAGGTAAGCAAGCACCCGGAATTCTGCCTAGGTGTTTGTGCAACACCTATGATGGCTAATCTTGTGGGTAGTGAAACCTCTGCAGAGTGTACGGTTGATCGATCGATACATATGCCAACCTGTTGGCTATGGAACTTTCCTATGAAGCTTCTACTAGTGTAGTGAGTGTTCTCTTCTCCCCCTGGATGACATTTTCCGGCAGTGTACCCGTTGTGGTAGTGTGCCGCTGAGATAGGCCCGAGAGGGAGTTGGGCCTGTCGAATGAGAGTGAGGTGTGGGTATGTGAGATGTGGTGATGGGAAAAGGGATGATGGTGTTAACTGGAGATAAAACCTGACTAATTAAACATTGTTTACAGCTGCATAGGAAACCTCGGCCTATAGGTCTGCTTGTATAGCCTTGCATCCACTTTCCACAAAGCAAATGCTGCATAGGTGGGCTCCGTGGCCAGTACATATCGTACTGATAAATTTGCTGTCAGGTGACGAGAATGAGTACGACTTCGAGGGAGACGATGGCGAAGAATAGGGTCACGTGCTACACTCAAGTTGGCCGTGAAGGATGAAACGTTTCCGCATCTTCTAAGCTTCTCTGAATGTTGATTCCACCAACGTGGCAATGTAATAAATGTTTATGTAAGACTTAACTACCGTTGTATGGATCCTGGTGTCAACTGAGATATGGGTAATTTCATGGATTGTCCCAAGCAATCTGTTGAATTACAATTGGAGCCTGTGGATTTCCCTTCGTGGAAATCGAGGTCGTTTCAACGGCTGACTGTGAGAACCACCCCCGACCACTGAGAACCACCCCCGACCACCGTCGAGCTCTCCCGACCACCCCCGAGCTACGCCGAGCTACGTCGAGCTCTCCCGACCACCCCCGAGCTACGCCGAGCTACGCCGACGCCGGCGACTCTCTGGGAACCAGCATCGAACACCTGGTGGGCGACCATCGGGTCTGTGTTCTGTTGAGGCGCCACATGCCGCACAACTGGACCCGCGCGCCACGTGGACCAATCCCGAGCTGTCATCCCCTGATTAATCGGCCATTTTCCATTTTCAGAAAATAGGATAATCTTCAGAAATTCAAAACTTATTCATACGATGTCCAAAAATTGCGCACCATATATCAAAATTCTCAGAAAAATGAGATCTACAATCTAAGACTATGTTTGTGTGCATTTGGCTCTTTATTTTATTGAAATTTTTCTGATATACTCTATAGGAGTCGCTGACGCGACTATTTCGTGTTCGATTTCAGAGCCGGAGGAGGATCTGACTAAGGAAGACGACCACGAGTACTTTCAGGAGCTAGGATACGACTACGAAGGTGCCACGTACCACCAAATCCTTAGATCCTAATTACGCATTGCAAATGACATTGTTGCTATTGCTTTATGATTATGTATGGATTGGTTGCATGCTAGTATATTTGAATTCCCTGCCTTGATAAGACTTTACCCTGCTGTCCGCTGTTAGGTTAGCTGCTGCTTAATTTACTGTTACTCTTCCACTACTTTCTACTTGCTATATGCTATGTGGTGGAATTGGGACGGTGTATAACTGATTATAACCACTGGGAGAGAGTGCTGTGTGCGTCTTGGGTGCGTGGTAAGGGTTGATGTCGACCAAGTGGGATGTGAGACAAGCCCGCGGGGCAAGTCGTGCCGGGGGTGCAACCTGGGCATCCCCAAGCGAGATACCTGTGGCGGGTAAAGTTGTTGAGGAGGTTCCGGGTGGGATAGCCTTGGTGGCTTGAAGCCAGTGGACGGAGGTGCTGTGATGGCACGGGGAGAGTATCCCCTAAGTGAAGATGCCTGCTTGATCAAACCTAGGACGGACTAGTTTCAGGTTCATGGGAATCCTTTTCTACTCACTCGCTTCTGATGGGCGGGAGACGGCTGGACTACTTGGTAGGACGGTGCCACTACTGCTAGGTTGAGAGGTGATAAGGGTGGGCGGAGACGGTCGATGGGTTCCCGTTCCGTTCTAGATGCGCAGTACCACTGGATGGGCCCGGTATTGTGTCTCCCAGTCTCAGCATAACGGTGTAGGATCCGGAATATCCCAGGGCTGAGTGGTAGGGTGGCATCGACCTAGGCAAGCAAGCACCCAGAATTCTGCCTAGGTGTTTGCGCAACACCTATGATGGCTAATCTTGTGGATAGTGAAACCTCTGCAGAGTGTACGGTTGATCGATCGATACATATGCCAACCTGTTGGCTATGGAACTTTCCTATGAAGCTTCTACTAGTGTAGTGAGTGTTCTCTTCTCCCCCTGGATGACATTTTCTGGCAGTGTACCCGTTGTGGTAGTGTGCCGCTGAGATAGGCCCGAGAGGGAGTTGGGCCTGTCGAATGAGAGTGAGGTGTGGGTATGTGAGATGTGGTGATGGGAAAAGGGATGATGGTGTTAACTGGAGATAAAACCTGACTAATTAAACATTGTTTACAGCTGCATAGGAAACCTCAGCCTATAGGTCTGCTTGTATAGCCTTGCATCCACTTTCCACAAAGCAAATGCTGCATAGGTGGGCTCCGTGGCCAGTACATATCGTACTGATAAATTTGCTGTCAGGTGACGAGAATGAGTACGACTTCGAGGAAGACGATGGCGAAGAATAGGGTCACGTGCTACACTCAAGTTGGCCGTGAAGGATGAAACGTTTCCGCATCTTCTAAGCTTCTCTGAATGTTGATTCCACCAACGTGGCGATGTAATAAATGTTTATGTAAGACTTAACTACCGTTGTATGGATCCTGGTGTCAACTGAGATATGGGTAATTTCATGGATTGTCCCAAGCAATCTGTTGGATTACAATTCGAGCCTGTGGATTTCCCTTCGCGGAAATAGAGGTCTTTTTAGATCCTGTATTATAGATACATATACGGAGAGAGTGTAAGGACAGGATACAATAGATATATGGATAGACAGATCTTAAGGATAGGGTACAACAGATTCAAATACAGACAGATTGCAAGGATAGGATACAATATGGTGGACAGGTGTACAAGAAGTAAGAGAAGGGGTTCCCCAATGGTTTAGCATCGTATCACTTTGGCCTTTTAACTGTCCAGCATCATCTATTATTTTAGGCTCTCCATCAGTCCAGCATCATCTATGGGGTCTTAAGATCTGGCAACGGGGCAACGGCTACATGTTCTAGCTTCTCTTGGCCAGCTGCTAAAAGCTTCTGACCGGCTATGGCTTGCTATTGGCTGCCTGCGGCTAGCCGTGGCCTGCTGCTTACTGGCCGCGGCTGGCCGGGCGGGGCTATGGCTGGTCGGACAAGGTTGTGGCTGGCCGGAGGCTGGCTGGAGTGGCGTCAAGTAGCCAGGAGGTGGCAAAGCATGGCTGGGTTTCTAACAAGGCATGGATTCGCAGCAGGAAGGCTGATGTCAAATGGTAAGGTACACGCGACGGCGATGCCCAACATGGTTGAGTGGCTACAACACGCGGGAACGCCGTCGAGACGTCGGCGCCCCAGGTGCACGAGATGGCGATGCCCATCATGATTGTTCTAAGCTTTTATGGTCTATCATCCGGTTGGTCGGGTTTAGTCCGATGTGCGTGAGTGCCACAAAAGGACACGGCAAGTGCGTGTGCGTGCATCGTGTCTACTAACGTCAGCTCCACACGGTCGACGAGGTCCCAGCAGAAAACACGGCTCGAAGGCCGGACACATGGAGGGATCATCGGCCTTGGGCCGGCAGCAGGTGGGTAGGGGATAAAGGCAGAAGGTTCATCGGCATCTCGCCGGCAACAGGGGTTGGATAGGTTTGGTCTTTGGTCAGCTCACCGAGGGCTTGCAGGCGTAGGATGTTGTGGCAGTGATGAGTCAAGGTCGTGACGGATCGGGGCTATGCAGGAAGATCCGCATCGTTGGTGTAGTCATACGGGGCGGCGTCCAGGCTGCGGTTCAGCTCGGCGGAGCACGATGTCACGGACACGGCATCGGCTCACGGTCACCAGGGTCAGGGGCGTCGGTGTGGCTTGCTGCCTTCCTACGTAGTGAGGCAAGTGGCACGAAGGCCAGTCTCAGTACAAGTCACTAGCAGGGTCGCAGTGGGGAGGAAGGAGAGGGCCTCGGGCACCGGCAGCTCACAGGGGAATCGTGGCCGTGGAGGAGGTTCGTTCAGGGTGCGACGGTGACGACGTTGCGACGCGGATGCAGGGGTTGGTCGTAGCAGGGGGCGTGCTCGTCGGCAGGGCGAGCCGGGTTGCAGCATCGAGGAGGTGCAGACGAGGTCGACGCCGCGGTGGTTGTAACACCCGAAAAATTGCATTCTTTTAAATAGTGGTAATTTATTTAATTATGCAATTAGTTGATCATTCCAATATAGGGAAATAATAATTTTTCTCAAATATAAAATCAAACCTAGGTCATACACATGTATGATGCATTCATGCTGGAGCATTTCTTCTTTGTACTGTTGTAGCTTATTTGAATTTTTCAAATATTTCAAAACCCAATTTGAAAATCCTTTTGGAAAATGAAATTAGAAAATAGAAAAGGGAAATAGGAAAACCTTCCCTCTCTGATTTTGGCCCGAGGGCCCAGTCCTCCTCTTCCTTTCGGCCTGCTCCCTCCCTCCCCTTTCTGTTGGGCCGAGGCCAGCGCGCCGGCCCAGCTAGCAAGCCAGCCCAGCCGCAGCAGCGCAATGCCCCCTTTCCTCATCTGCGGCTGGCTAGCGGGGCCCACGCGTCAGCGCTCTTGCCCCTTCCTCCTTCTTCCCTGGAGACTGAAGCAGAGCAGAGCCGCTGCCGCGGCCGAGCGCGCGCGCCCTCTCTTCCCCTGCGCGGCTGCCAGCCCGACCCCAGCGCTCGGTGCTACCGACCTGTGGGACCCCCAGGACAGCCCCTCCCCTGTTTCCCTCTGCTGCTCGCCGAGAGTCCAACGCGGGTAAGAAAGAAAACGGCCGAAGTCGAGTTCGTCGCCGCGCCGAGAAGTCCGAAGCAGAGAAGAAACGGCCGAAGCCGATTTCTCCGCTCGCCGTGTTTGTTTCAATCTCCGAGATTGTCGTCACACCTCGGGAGTACTTAAGCAGTGCCACACCCCCTCGTAGCCGTCACCTAACCCTAGCCGCCTCTTGTCGCCGCCACTGCCGAGCTCCCGCGAGAACCGAGCAGCCGCCGCCGCGAGCAATTAGCTCGATTCGCCACCAATTTCCTCTCGGTAAGCCTTTGAGGAGCGTCGCTGTGATCTTGTGAAGTTCCTGAGCACTTTCTCCCTTCGATTTGTGCACTGACACGCCTCCGCCGCCGTTGCAGAGAGCCACCATCCGCCGGGTCACGCCGCGAGTTATCTCCAAGTCGATTTCCGACCTTCCCATCACCCTAGGTGAGCTTGCGATGCTCTTCCCGATCTATGGGTACCCTTCCCGACCTATTTCATGCACCGAAGGCCGAGTTCGCCTTCTCCGGCGATGCGCCGGCCATGGCGCCGCCGCGGTCGGCTCTGTTCCGGCCGGGAGCACCGCCACCCTTCCTCTCTTTTAATCTGATCCGCCGATTTTGAATCGGACGGCCGAGAGCAGCCCATACCGATTCGGCCGGCGTTTTTGCGAATAACCCCCTGTAGTTTTTAATGCTAAACCCACGATCCCTTAGCGTATTCTGTGATTTGCGCTTTCCAATTTAGAAAACGTATTTTCTCCCGGTATTTAGAAAATGTGTTTTCTATTATTTACAGATTTGCCACTAAACTTCATTTGATCATAATTTACTTGTTTTAGATCCGATTTGAACGATTCAAATTGCGTTAGATTCGTAATTTCATCATCTATCCGATGGTACCACTATTTCATATATTTTCAACTTTTAAAATTCGAGATTATATTTAATCTATTATTATTCAATTATAAATCCTGTAAAATTCATATCTTCCTCGTTTTAAATCCGATTTACGCAAACTTTATATCGATGTGATCGTAGCGACGTGTAGATTAGTTTTATAACCTTTTTAATTTATTTTCTCTCTGTTGGTGTACTGTTCTAATGAAAACTCTTGTTTGTATGCATGATTGCCCCTGTATGCGTGTGTGTTGTTATGATGGATCGAGTATAGACGGTGAGCCTTACGTGGGTGATCAAGATCAGTACTTCGACAACCCGGATCACCAGGAGTTTGCTAATCAAGGCAAGTATTAGTATGGATCATCCTTGTTGTCCTATTCACCAAATAAATAATTACATTTGCATGTGTCTTCATTGTTAACCATAGTTATTTGTTATCCTGTTCCTTGCAACCTATGGGATTATGCATATGGTAATTGATGCTAGTGCGTTATTGATATCATGATCATGTAAACTGATTAATTGAATATGCAATAAGGATTAAAAGATGCCTTTTTAGCAACATGGAACTAGGGGATTGGAGCATAGTTTTGTGATGCTCTATATCCTTCCCTCTTGGTAATGATCTGTCAGCAAAAGCTGGGACTTATAGTGCAACTATGAGGGCTACATGGCTCTGGTTTTAGTCAAGTATAGGTCCTTTTCTAGCTTGTTAGAGGTTACCGAAAGGCGTGATGGGGCCTGACGACTCGGGTATAGTGCGGCTCCTGTCCGAGTGTGTATAACCTGCGTGACCTTGTGCCACGAACAAGAGGGGCTCTACATCTGCTTGCCGGGTCCCTAGCGGCCCTAACATGTTAGACGAAGTATTTTGAAAGACTTCATAGTGAAACCCTGCTCTCTCACCTTGGTAGTGTTATGGGAGTAATTAACCCGAGCAAATGGGAATCACGGCTCATAGTGAAAGTGCACAACCTCTACAGAGTGTAAAATTGGTATACTAGCCGCGCTCATGGTCACGAGTGGCCCGGAAACCTCACGGAATAGTTATCTTTCAGGGTGATGTTTACTTGTTGCTAGTCTATTTATTGCTACTCATTAATTGTGTTTACTATGATCATGAGAATGGGCTTATTAACTTGTTGCTATTCAATTGCATAAAAGGTGATTAATTAAAAGCAAACAGCTGTTAAACCCGTGTCAACCTTTTGAGCCTCATGAACCCATGCTAGTCTTGTTGAGTACGACATGTACTTACGCTTGTTTATTTTTCATTACTTGGTTAAAAATCCCGGATGGGTAACAGATGGTGATAGTGATGAGGACTACCCAGAGGACTACTAGACTTGTGCTTCACCAGTCGATGTCCCTGTGCCATGGAGCTACCGCGAGAGTTATCTTTATTTTCCGCTGTGTAATGACTTTGATATTATTCGCTATGTATTAAACATTGGTTACGATACAATTTATGCAATTTGTTGGCTTATGTGTGTGACTGATCTCTGGGCGCACATAAGATTATGCATCCCATTTTATCCTTAAAATTGGGTGTGACAGTGGTTCCCAGCCTGCGTCATCATGGTCGGCTCTGGCCGGTGAGCACCTTAGTCGTGCTCCGGCGTGGTGGGGTCGAGACGCTGCAGGCTCATCACGGCTGGGACGTAGCGAGGCACTGGTGCGGCTGCGTCCATGTCGCGGCACAGCCCAGTGGCGTGGCTCGTCATGGTGAAGGTGAGGCGAGGTCATGTAAAGCACTTGGCGGAGCTCGAGCTTGACGGAGACGGTCGGCTCGGGGACGACGTGGCCATGGCGACGTCGTGTTCACATCGGCACGTGAGTTGGGTGACATCGTGGCGGAGGGGCTCTGTGCGTTCTGCGACGAGGCGCACGGCGTGGTGTTCGCCGCAGCACGCGCGTTCGCGGCTGAGCAGAGACGGCTCCGGCGGAGAGGTGCCAAGGCCGCCCAGTTCGACGTCGTGGCAGGGTGGCAGCTTGGCGAGTTCGCCGATGCCGTCGGCGTGCTGCCCGTGTTGACACCGGCGTCATGGTGAGCACGGCTCGTCGGCAGCGGCGCACGGCGACCCGGTTCGCGTCGAGGTGAAGCTGCTCACGCACGGGACGCGACGGTGATGGTTCGGCCAAGAGGTGCGGTGGGGACGGGCGCGTCGTCGTGGTGAGGGCACTGCGGGCTTGGTGGCACAGCTCTGTCGCGGCACGGCCATGCGGGGCGGGTCCGGTGCGGGGCAAACATGACGGCCATGGTGGCTGCGAGTTCGGCACGTCGTGGCTGCGGCAGTTGGAGGTGGAAGAGGAGGAACGAGCAGAGAGCGGAGATGGTGGCGGCGCCGGCTTGGAGAAGAGCAAAGCGGCTCCGCGGCTTGAGGAAGGCACGGTCGGCCATGGCTTTTATACGAGCATCCACGCTAGGGTTCGGGCATCAGCACTGTTGGACGGTGGCGATCCTCGGCTTCCGTGCCAAGGGCACGTGGCCACCATCCAGCAGAGGGGGCGGTGCGCGGGGCACGCTGGCGGCTCGTCCATGCGGCGGCGGTGGCTTGGAGCGCAGGGGCGTGGTGCTGTCGCCCCTAGGGCTGGGGCGCGGCTGCCAGGCAGGCCGCGGCGCTTGGGCCGTCTGGGCTGCGCGAGTGAGGAGGCAACGTGGGCCGCGGAGGGCTAGCTGGGCCGTGTGGACTAGGGTGCGGGTGGGTTGCACGATGGTGAGAGTGGAGAGGTGCTGGGCTGCCATGTTGACTTGGTCTGATGACTGGTTGGGCCAGATTGGGGAAGGTGAAAAAGGGATTTTTCCCCCTCTATTATTTAGAAGGATTAGAGAGGTTTGAGATGGGATTAAAAAGGGATTGAAATAGAGTTTGTTAACGGAATCAAAGAAGAACTCAGAGAGGGAGGTCGAGTGGATTTCTTGAAGAGGAAAAAGGAAATTCCTCCGCTTGTTAAGATGGATTGAGAATCTTGGTTCGGGGTTTCAAAGGAATACGATTGTTGGAGAATTAAGGGGAAGGAAATTACGAAGGACTCGGAGGAATGTTGCTATGGATTATTGCTCTCCGACGTAAAACCCTAGACCAACTATGGAACTCCGACAAAATCCTACAAACAATCCTATATGAATGCAACGTTTGTTAGTGGGCTAGTCGTGGTTCGACCTAGTTCCTACATGCTTCACACATATTGTAAGAAAAAATTTTGAAAGCTCGGATTTTTGGTTGTCGGAAAACCTAGGTTGTTACAGTCCACCCCCCTTACGGGAATCTCGTCCTCGAGAATTAGGAGTTAGTGTCAGTGGAAGGTATGTTCCGATGCATGGGTTTTGCAAGTAAAGATTTTGAAGGAGGGTTTTGGGCAAAATAGTTTTCGTGAAATCCATTTTGAAATTAAGGGAATGATGATTTAACATAGAGAAGTAATTTGTATAACTTATTTTCATAGAAGGTTGTTTTTGTAAATCAAATCAGGGTATGAGGTAAGTTTTAGTACCATTAACTCTTATTTAGAAATCAAATACCTGCTTGAAATTATTTGTAGTGTTTGAAAACTGAACAGTTTGTATATTCGTAAAGGCCTTTTGGAAAGCTTTTGTTTTCAATAAACATTTTGAATACACCTATTTAAATGGAAATAGGTTTTCCCAAAAATTTCTAGAAACTCACGTGAAAGGTTTTGAATATCGTGCCGCAAAACATTTCTTTTAAGATTTTGTTTTTCCTTTTCAAACAGGGGAGATCCGCATTCGTAAATGTTTAAAATGAATCTATTTTTATAACAAGGTGAGTTTTGAGAGGGGTTTTGAACCTTTTTAGATCAAATTGGTTTTCGCAGGGGTAGCTTTTCACAGACCCGATTTTTCCTTTGCAAAAGATTTTTTTTAATAGAGTCCAACCCGGAAATTCAATCGTGCCAAGTACCATTTGGGGGCGGTCACGATCATACCACAATACCTGCATACGCCCGGCGGCAAGCCATGTGGATGCATCACACATGGGGCCCCAAGTTTCGTAGCAGTACCATAGGTCGGGAACGACTTATCCCATCGAGGTAGTGGGAACGGCTTGATATTCCAAGCTAGAGGGGGAAGAAAAGGTTCTTTGAGAAATCCTTTCTAAATGATTTAGGAGATCATTCTTTTGAAACTCATTTTCAAATTATTTTATTTCACAAGCTTTTTAGAAGAGATGGCCACATCCCAAAATTTCAAAATCAACACAATCTTGTTTGCAATTGGTGGTAGTCCCCCCTATTTTTTGTCTTTTTGAAACTCTAAGGTATTGGTGACTTTTGAAAAGAAAGAATTTAGAAATGAAGACATTTTAAAAATGGTGGTACGCAGAGTCGAATCCATTTGGAAGAGAACGTTTTACCATTGCCAAAAACCATTTAAGCGTGGTCGTTTCGAAAACTTGTCTGCAAATCGGAGAGCCTTTTTGTGAGGCTCGGAATCGGAAATATTTGAAAAGAGTTTTGAAATTGATGTAAGTTTTGGAAAGCAAAAATCTTTTGAATGTCTTATTTTTCCAAAATAGTTTTCAGTTTCTCAAATCAAAGTGTCAATTCCTTTTGCTTACTTTCAATAAAACTGGTTTTTAGATAAAGAGTTGGAAATCATTTCTCATTTTGAAGGACACGGCTTTTGCAATCAAACTGGTTCTCGAAAACCGTCCTTTTTCCATGGTTGTACTCATTTGAAAACAAGTTTGAAAGAAAAACTTATTTTGGTTTTGCTAAATTCCTTCTACAAGAGTTGGGAATACCCTTTTCGCAAGCATTTGTTCAACAGATCAAATTCTATTTTGTAAACAGAGAGTTTACTTGAAAATAAATCAAAGGCTTTAAAACAAAATTCATCCAGTGATTTTTCCCTGTTCTGAAAACATTTTGTTGAAGGGTAAACTTTTGTCATTCGAAAATAATTTTGTAACACCTTCTGAAAAATAGTGGGTTTTCAAATCATTTGCAAGGAGCTTTTAAATACTTGGTAGATAGAGCAAAAGGGCCGAAAACATTTTCTTTTGGAAGTTCAGAAGGTTTTGAAATCAATTTTCATTTGAAATGGAGTTGCTTTCTAAATTAGAGAAAAGGAATCTTTTCAATACAAAGTGGGAAGGCAATTTTGAAAATGCATGGAGTTGAAAATCTAAAATCAATTTTGAAATGGAGCGGTAAAGATATGCGGCTTTGGTCCTGTACTTCCAACTGGTGGTCAGGTTCGCTCGTTTGAGCATACAGTGATCTTGGTTTTCAGCTAGCCAGGTTTCGATCCTCGGACCTGTGGGTTATGGGCGGTTCCTGGAGTCTCACGTATATGAAATAATTTCATAGCCTACACCCAGGCAATATAAACGCAAAGAAGCATAAGAAGCAAAAAGATCCAGGCAATCAGGCAACATTACAACTCCTATATGCATAGTGTTGACTTGAGGTGACTCCTATGCTTTTATAGTCTTACACATCTATCGGTCTATCGTGGGCAATCAAAAGGGAAGTCCACTTCTTATGGGTCAACTTTTAGAATAGGTAAGATTAGTTAGCGGAAGAATTCAAGGCGGGGGATAAGGAATCAAGTGTTAGCATCAAAACTCAAGGCAAAGGGGAAAAGTGTTTTCACAAATAGTTTTCAGACAGAGTTCTTGGCTCTTACACCAGTAACTAGTCCTAATGGTCTCGTCCTAAGGTCAAGTATGGCTTTGATACCAACTGAAACATCCTCGATTCCACGAAGGGAAAATCCACAGAATGAGTTATAATGCGATCAAACCAAAGTTTGATTCCATCACATTATCATATATCAGATGAAATCACAGTCATACAGCGTATGATTTCAAGCTTTAAAAGTTCTACCTCACTTGAGGATACACATATTACAGGGTTAATCTAGCAGAAGCGTATCTAGTCATCATCAGAGTTGGCGGAATATGCTGTCGAGTGGAGGCTCCTCCTTCACGGGTATCATCAGAGTCAATCTTGGCGCAGCATAGTCTTCATCTCCTGAACCAAACTTGAGCATAGGCACGAGACCTTCTAATACTTCTTATCTCAATATCTCTGTTAGTCAGGTAATCTGCACACCGCCAGATATGTGCAGGCCATGGTCAGCACCGATGAGATTTAGTGGAAAAGAGAAAACAAAGGATCTAGCGATCCTAACATTTGGCTGTGGTTTGCATCCTAAGCATATGCAAAATAGTATCCAGTAGTAAATTTTATAATAGTTCGTCAAGTTTTAACCCATATCACACCATTCATCGGTCCATCCCAATTCCATTATCCTGCCCATACACTACCTCACACACACATCTCGCGCTCAGTCGACAGGCCCAACTCCTTCTCGGGTCCTGTCTCAACGGCATACTGCCGTATCGGGCACACTGCCGGACAATCATCAACCAGGGGGAGAAAAGAATATCGCTCTCTACACTACTCAGAGCTTCACAGGAAAGGTCCATAGCCGACGAATCGGCATATGTATCGATCGATCAACCATACAATCTGCAGAGGTTTTACCACTCACAAGATTAGCCATCATCGATGCTGTACAATCATCTAGGCAAAATTCCGGGTGCTTGCTTGCCTAGGTCGATGCCACCCTTCCACTCAGCCCTGGGTAACTTCGGGCACGAACCGAAACGCTGAGACTGGAAGACGCAGTACCGGGCCCAATCAGTGGTACTGCGCATCTAGAATGGTTCAGGAATCCCAACATCCATCACCGTCCACCCTTATCACCTTTCAACCTAGCAGTAGTGGCACCGCCCTACCAAGTAGTCCAGCCGTTGCCCGCCCATCAAAGACGAGTGAGCAGTAAAGGATTCCTATGAACCTGGTACTAGTCCTTCCTACGTTTGACCAAGCAGGCATCATCTCTTAGGGGATACTCTCCCCGTGCCACCACGGCACCTCCATTCATGGGGTTTCAAACCACGCAGGCTATCTTTCCCGGAACCTCCTCATAAAACCATTACCCGCCATAGGTATCTCTCGTGGGAATGCCCAGATGCAACTCCCGGCAAGACTTGCTTACACAGCTCGTCGTGTATCCCACTTGGTCGACTCGACCCTCACCACACACCCAAGACACACGCAGCACTCTCATAGTCCACCAATCTGGCATCCCAAACCAAACCATTCCCATATGTTCACCACTAGCATCACATCACAGATACAATGCGAGTGGAGTTAATAAATATGGTGATGTAACATGCAAGCAAGCATGTAGATAGAAATATATAAAAGAGCGTGAGCGCGAAGCTGAGTAGCATAGTTGAGTGGTTGCACACAGTGTAATAATGGCTTAGGTAGTTGCATGCATCATATACCAGCAAAGGAGTAAATATAAAGCATTAGCATTTCTAAATATGCAATGTCTAATAGGATTCTCTAAAAGAAGGTGCTGCCATGACACCTGCGTTGTCGAGGTAGTAGTGGTATGAGCATTCGTTGGTTAGTGTAGTTGATCTGCTGGGTCACCACCTCCGGGGTGACTCCACTCCATGGGTTCTTTTATCGTCCACGTTCTCTTCCTCCAGCAGTCTCGATCCGATCGTTGTTAATCCAGAATCAGCTACTCCGCGAAGCAATACAAAGCAAGAAAACACCCAATACACTAAAAGATGACAAGACGCGGGACGATCCAAATATTACCAGAGAAATAATAAAATGTGCATAAGTTGGCCCTCTCGGCGTTTGTCCGATTTCATCGGGCCAAAGAAACAAGAGTAGGGTTTGCTATGTACGAGCTTATGTCACGGCCAAGCCAATATGGCTTTATAATAAATGGTTTAGGCTAGAGCTGATCCATAGCAAACACCATGGCTCACAATCTTCCGATCCGAACACTACGAAGAAGACGGAGATCGGAGGACGGCCGATCAGAAGGGAAGAGCAAGGAATTGCCAACAATAAATGTTGTACAAAAATAGTGCGAGTGTTTAATCCTCTTGTAGGGTACCAAGGCTGTGATTTAAACGGGTACAATCATACAAGTGCTTAAACACCCAGAATCAAGAGAGGGAGAGAGAGGAGTTAGCTAGGCACATCCATATCATATTCTCAGTCACACCTTCAGTGAAGATGGTTTTAAGCGATCGATCGAGTTGACTCGCATAGATCCAAGATCTTGATATAGACCATAGCTTCACTAACTAAAAAGGAGCTAGTCCGATCTTTGATCCAATCGCCATGAACAAGACGGGATCGAACAGAGCGGGCTATATGGAAATGAAGAGCGAGGAACATAATATGGCAGTGGTCTACTTCTTCCAACACGCACGCCATGGAATAGACGGGGTGTCAGAAGAGAGCAACATGTAAAAGACGCAAGTGCGCAAACCACTCGTAGGGTACCACGACCTCGGTGCACTGGCACTAAGTCATTTCCCAAATTCGTAGCGGTGCGGTTGTCACCGCGAGAATCGAAGGAGTACGACAGTCGTATAGGGTACAAGCATACGAGGGTCTGAGCACGAAGAATCAAGAACAGCAAACGGGGTATAGCTTCATGGTCATGGCGAGGCGTGCTCGCGGCCATAAGCTACACCAACGAGAGGTCGAGTTACACCTGGCACTACGGTCATGGCAGGACAGATCCCGCGATCGCAACGTCCGAACGAGGTACGATCCCTCAGCCAGCTCGAAGGCACGGCACACAGACAGACAACAAGAACAACCAGCAATAAGATCCAAAGGCACGACCACAAGACAAAACAACTCGGCAGGACAGTGGAGTAGCACAATTCCATAGCTCGAAGATGGTTGGATCCTGTATTATAGATACATATACAGAGAGAGTGTAAGGACAGGATACAACAGATATATGGATAGACAGATCTTAAGGATAGGGTACAACAGATTCAAGTACAGACAGATTGCAAGGATAGGGTACAATATGGTGGACAGGTGTACAAGAAGTAAGATAAGGGGTTCCCCAATGGTTTAGCGTCTTATCACTTTGGCTTTCCAACTATCCAGCATCATCTATTATTTTAGGCTCTCCATCAGTCCAGCATCATCTATGGGGTCTTAAGATCTGGCAATGGGGCAACGGAACGAAGGCCGAACAGGGTCGGTGTCAAAGGAAAGTGGCGAGGCTTGCTGCTAAATGTTCCAGCTTCTCTCGGCCAGCTGCTGAAAGGTCCAAGTATGGCTAGAGGGGGGTGAATAGCCTAATAAAATTTCTACAAAGTACTTAGCCCAAGTGGTTAGTAACAAAAATGGCGAAATATGCAATGCTAGAGCAACTACTAACATAGACAAGCCACCTACACAATTCTAGTTAATCCTTAGTTCTAAACCACACAAACAAGCTAACAAAAGCTAAATGACTACACAACTACTCAAGGCAAGACAGGAAACTACTTTGCACAAGGATAAGAAAGTGGATGATTGTTGATTATACTGTTGC
Organism: Eremochloa ophiuroides; assembly: GCA_038502445.1. Classification (NCBI taxonomy): domain Eukaryota; kingdom Viridiplantae; phylum Streptophyta; class Magnoliopsida; order Poales; family Poaceae; genus Eremochloa; species Eremochloa ophiuroides. The sequence continues at coordinate 1,774,880 of JAHLJS010000005.1, forward strand.
CTTGAGATGAAGCCAATCACCGGGATAAACAATAAGACACTCACTCGAAGGTGAGGAAAGCAATATGAACACCAAGATTTATCCCCGAGGTTCACATACTTGCCGGCTTGTTATGTCCTCGTTGTGTCGACTTCAACCGGTGGCTCAGTGGCTAATCGGTATCACACACCGAGCCTACACTAGGCGCCACAAGAACCTACCACGAAGGAAGTAACTCAATGACACGAGCAATTCAATAGAGTTACCTTTGAGCTCTCCACTCAGGGTAGGCACAAGACCCCTCACAATCACCAGTGTGAGCAAGCACAATCACCAAGCTTCTCCACACCTTCTTCTCCTCCAAGCCGTCTAGGGACACGGCAATGTCCCAAGAGAATAAGAACTGAACCAAGGCTTGCTCTCAAGTGCTCTAGAATGCAAATCACAAGCAAAGATGCACTTGAGGTTCACTCAATCTCACTAAGGATGATCAAGATGATGACCTAGTGAGAGAGTGGGAGTCTAGAATGCAACAAAGTGTATGACAATGATCCAAATGTGCAAAGGTATCACCAAGCGACCAGGGAGGGAGTATAAATACCCCCAAGTGCAAATCTAGCCGTTACCCACTCCAAAACAGCCATTAACACTCTTTTTCTACCGTCGGACGCAACCATCGGACTGAGTCCGTCGGACTAAACGCCAGCGTCCGACGCTCGGATGCGCGCCACGTGTCAACAGGTTTAAACGCCGATCGTCCGATCTCAACGGTTGACTTCGCGCCAGTTTATACACCGTTGGACTGGGGGCGTCGGACTAAACAACAGAGTCTGATGCCCTCTCTCAGTTCACTGTGTGCGCACCGTCGGACGATCACGCGAGCACCGTCGGACTAAAGAAACTCAGCGTCCGACACTTCCAGAGAGGTTCAGAATTGCTAAAACACTGTCAAACTTAGTCCAATGCTCGCCGTCGGACGAAGCTCTAGCGTCCGACGCTCTCCCAAACGCCACGCGTCACGCTGACACTCCTTGCCACCGTCGGACTGAAGTGGGCAATGGTCCGACGCTCGTTTACCGAGCGTCCGACGATCGCCATTGGTCAGAACTAGGGTTAGGCGTCAGACTCTACACAATGGTCCGACGCTGCCCCTCCACACAGTCCGACGCTCCTTTTTCATCTATTTTCAAGTCTATTTCTCACCCCTTGCTTCTATGTGCCAACACTCAAGGTCTCCAACACTTGTGCACAGTGTGTTAGCATTTTGCAAATATTTTTCAAGGGTTTTCAAAGAGATTCTCTAGGTTGGTTAGATCAATGCACATGAGATGCAACCTAGAGCACTTGAAAGTAATCCAATAGCTTAGTTCTCCCCTTGATAGTCGGCTATCTATCCTAAATGTGATCACTCCCACTTGGAGTCTTGATCACTAAAAGAAAATCCCTATTTGGATACACCTTAGCCTCTAGCTTTCCTTCTTTAAGTCCTTTTCTTTCTCCTTGATCATTTCATCTTGATCTTCACTTTAGCTCATGTCATCTTCCTCCTTATCACTAATCTACTCTTGGCTACACATACTTACCACTTAGATTAGTAACTAGGTTTCATCAATTACCAAAACCAAACTAGGGTCTTTCAGCTGCTAAAAGCTTCTGACCGGCTATGGCTTGCTATTGGCTGCCTGCGGCTAGCCGTGGCCCGCTGCTTGCTGGCCGCGGCTGGCCGGGCGTGGCTATGGCTGGCCAGACAAGGTTGTGGCTGGTCGGAGGCTGGCTGGAGGTGGCGTCAAGTGGCCAGGAGGTGGCGGAGCATGGCTGGGTTCCTAACAAGGCATGGATTCGTAGCACGAAGGCTGATGTCAAATGGTAAGGTACACGCGACGGCGATGCCCGACATGGTTGAGTGGCTACAACACACGGGAACTCCGTCGAGACGTCGACGCCCCGGGTGCACGAGATGGCGATGCCCGTCATGATTGTTCTAAGCTTTTATGGTCTATCATCCAGTTGTCCGGGTTTAGTTCGATGTGCGTGAGTGCCACAAAAGGACACGGCAAGTGCGTGTGCGTGCATCGTGTCTACTAACCTCAGCTCCACACGGTCGATGAGGTCCCTGCAGAAAACACGGCTCGAAGGCCGGACACATGGAGGGATCATCGGCCTTGGGCCGGCAGCAGGTGGGTAGGGGGTAAAGGCAGAAGGTTCATCGGCATCTCGCCGGCAACAGGGGTTGGATAGGTTTGGTCTTTGGTCAGCTCACCGTGAGCTTGCAGGCGTAGGATGTTGTGGCAGTGATGAGTCATGGTCGTGACGGATCGGGGCTGTGCAGGAAGATCCGCATCGTTGTTGTAGTCGTACGGGGCGACGTCCAGGTTGCGGTTCAGCTCGGCGGAGTACGATGTCGCGGACACGGCATCGGCTCACGGTCACCAGGGTCTGGGGCGTCGGTGTGGCTTGCTGCCTTCCTGCGCAGTGAGGCAAGTGGCACGAAGGCCAGTCTCAGTACAAGTCACTAGCAGGGTCACAGTGGGGAGGAAGGAGAGGGCCTCGGGCATCGGCAGCTCACCAGGAAAATCGTGGCCGTGGAGGAGGTTCGTTCACGGTGTGACGATGACGACATTGCGACGCGGATGCAGGAGTTGGTCATAGCAGGGGGCGTGCTCGTCGGCAGGGCAAGCCGGGTTGCAGCATCGAGGAGGCGCAGATGAGGTCGACTCCGCGGTGGTTCCCAGCCACCTGCGTCGTCATGGTCGGCTCTGGCCGGTGAGCACCTTGGTCGTGCTCCGGCGTCGTGGGGTCGAGACGCTGCAGGCTCATCACGGCTGGGACGCAGCGAGGCATTGGTGCGGCCGCGTCCATGTCGCGGCACAGCCCAGTAGCGTGGCTCGTCGTGGCAAAGGTGAGGCGAGGTCATGGAAAGCGCCTGGCGGAGCTTGAGCTTGACGGAGACGGTCGGCTCGGGGACGACGTGGTCATGGCGACGTCGTGTTCACAGCGGCACGTGAGTGTAACACTCCTGTGTTACGGCACACTTAAAAATGAGCATGTCATCATGAGCATTGCATAACATGTATAAATTTTTATCAATCTTGATCTACACCAGCTAAAACAAGTTTGAATTATATTCATGGCTTGTGTTTAGGGTTAGAGTGAAATTAAATTTCTGGGTTAATTTTAAAACCCTAAATTAGGCTAAAACCCTAATTTGAAAACTAAGTAGAATTGGACTTTGGTCCCAAAAGAAAAGTTGTGGTTCTTATTATTTGGAGCAACTTTGGTATTCTAAGTTTTTCAAGTTTCCAGTTAGAAATTCAAATTAAACTTGAATTACTATATTCAAATTTGAATTCAAAACTTCAATTCAAAAATTATATGGAATCTGAAGATGGTCTTTAAACAAAAGTTGTAAAGCTCCCTGAGTTGAACAACTTTGATGTTCACAGATTTTGAACTTGTTCAATAAAAATTGGAGATTTAAACTGAATCGAAAAAGGGCCATTTACACCCTTTTCTATAATTTCAAAAATATTAGAAATCTGAAAATATTTAAAATACAAAAGTTGTTCAGAATTTAATTTCCCACATATCTTATTTTGGGATATTTTTGACTTGTTACATAAAAACGAAAGTAATTTTGTAAAAACCGAAACCGGGATAATACCTAGCTACAGTACTCGAGCAGGGCAGTGCCACCAAGCTGCTCGTCTGCTTCGACCGCCACCGCCCTCCACGACGCAGCGTGCGTGGGCACGTTGCCCTGGGACGTGGCACGAGCGAGGTATCGTGGCACGCGTACGGAAGGCGACCATCTCCTTATAAGCTCGAAGGTGACCTCGTGTTCTTCCTTTTCCCGTTTCGCTTCGCCGCCGTCGAGCTTGGTCACCGGACGAATTCGCGGTCATCAATCCATCTTCACTCTTTCCGTCTTACTATCAGCTCCGCAGCGTTCTTGCGCAACCATAAAGCCCAATCCCGCAACCTCTCGTCACCGGAGTCGCCGTGCTCGGTCATCTTCTCGGGAGTCGGCCGGGGCGCCGCCGAGCTCGATCTCGACGTGCCCAGCTCGAACCAGTGAGCTTCGCGCCCATGTGTTACTTGTTTCGAGCCCGCCTCGTCGCTCTGAAGTTCATGCTTTTGGCTATTTCTTGTTTGATGCTTAGGGATCACCGGAACGGAAGCTTTGCCGCCGGAGTTCGCCGCCGAGGTCACGGATGCCGCCAAGCTCTCTACTCTGAACCTCTTTCCGTCGAACCAGCGCGGGCATCGCACTTTGGTGAGCACCTCGATGCAGCTTCTGGCTGGCCGGAACGCGGCAAGCCGCTGTCGCCGAGCAGACCGGGCCGCCATGGCCGCCTGTTAGATTCCGCCGGTGCTCTGGAGTTCGTGTAAACTGACTAGAATGGTACGGGTACTTGCTGGGGTCGTGCCTAGGGCTTTGCCCTCACCGGAGTTGCCGCCACCGGCGAGCCCCGCGGTGGGCAGCCGCCCCTCGCGCGCCATGCTCTGTTCGCCTCTGCTCTGTTCGAGCAGAGGGAAGGGGACCCGAGTGGGCTCTACTGGGCCTGGCCGAGCCGGCCCAGTACCCCCTGCAACTGTGTTTTTTTTTATTTTTGAAACGAATTATGAGTGCTGGATTTTAGGAAATTTGTAGGAATTAATGTATAGTCCCAAAAATTTTAAAATAAATTATATAGTTTATTTGAGTACTGTAGTATTTATGAAAAATATGAAATTTGTATTTTGAGCAATTTTTGTAGACTGTAAAAATGCATGTTTTAATTAATAAATAGCATTTCTATGATTTTTATAGCTCAAAATATAAATCCAAAAATTATGAAATTAATTAGGTAGCTATTTTGACCAGTGAGCTACCTCCACAAAAATTTGTAGCTCAGTTGGATAAAATTTTATCATTTGTGGTTTATTCCTAATTAAGTAATTAAATAAAAATGATGATTAGTGCTAATCACTTAGGGTTTTTGTGTTATTTTGGAATTATGTGAAGACTTAGGACCATCAAACCCTAATTGGTCCTAAGCACTTTCTTTGGTGTTGAAAGTCATGTTGGTTGCGGCTTTCTATGACTATTAATATAATTAATAACAAGATTATGCAACAATAACACTGCTAGGTGAGATCTTGATTACAACTTTACGGTGAAGGAAAGTTGTACTCAAGGTTATTAAATTAACATTTATCTGCTTGTTAATCATATCATATGCACCATCATTAAAGCATGCATCATTATCACGTATAGTGACCGAAGGCGAGGAAGTAAAAGTCGAGCAAGTCGCCGCTGACGAAGCCCCAGGTGTTGTCGGTGGTTTTGACATTTGCGGTTCTGACCCTGATCCATCCCTCGCCGTGCAACAAGGCAAGCCCCGGTGCATTAATCCCTCCTTGTATTTATAAATCTTTATCACCTTGAGTTAAATTGCTGCATTAGGTTGATAGGAGTTGATTGTTACCTACTTGTTGCATTTACCTACCTTGATATATTACCCTTGAAACCTGATTTAAAGGCAAATGTTTATAAAATGCTTAGCCATGCTTAATAGTTAAGCTTTTATGAAAAAGATATTTTGTATGCTTGGGGTATACAATTATGTACTATTATAATTAGTCGACAGGGCAGCGGACTTGCATTGAGAAAGGAATCTCAATGTAGTGTCTCTGACTGTCTAAAATGAAAACGAAATGGTATCCATTAGGGACCATTCATCGTCGGCCTGCTGGATCAAGACTTTGCAACTAGCCACATACTACGGAAAGCCTCTGGCTCCGGTCGCTCCTCTACTTGAACCGACAACCATGCACTGGGAGTGGAGAGATGGCGAGAGTAGCGTGTACCCTCGTGGCCGGCGTGCCTAGAGAGGAGAGGAGTACTGTGCTCTCGGGTGGCGCAGGACCGGTTCAGGTTTTGGAAAAGCCGTGGTAGGCGGGGTTGGCATATGCAAGCCTAGGTGCTACATATGCAGTGTAGATAGGGATCCCCAGCTGGGTTTTCAACCGATTCAAATCGTCGTTGCTCCTCGGTCAATGGAGACTTGATCCTTCGACTTACAGCGAAGAGTGGTTCGGATCTAGGTAAATGTGGAAAAGGGAATTGATGATGAGATAACAGAATGAAATAATCTAGCTTTGAGATTAAATGTTAAGCTGATTTAGAGAGCTTTTCTGCAAAACTCTTTGATTCTTGCTAAAGCCTCTCCTTGAGTTCCCCTCAGCCTGCATTCCTGAGTCTTCCCCCTAATTTTTAGTCGGGTAAGTCTTGCGGAGTACCCCTTGTACTCAGGGTTTGTTAACCCCATGTTGCAGGCAATCAGCAACCCAAGGTCTGCGTTGGGTCTTGCTGTATGACGGTGTTCGAGGAAGTGATCGAGGAGGATAGTGATAGTAAGTGAGTATTTGATCCTTTGGGCAGGGATGTTGTGTAATATAAGTGTTGTATAAGCTACTTACCTACTGCCACTACTCATATCTTGGTTTGTAATAACCATATTTATGTATAATTAAGAACACTGGTTTGCAATCCTATGTAATATTTTATGTCTTCCACTCTTGTACTCTGAGTTGTATAATTTGTATAAAATGTTGTACTCTGTAATCTCTTCGCAATTAAGATCCTGTTTGAAGGAAACGGGTTTACGTGTAAACCCGGCAGACCCCTTTTAGGTTATACGGGTCACCTGTACAGCTGTCGAAGGTCTTTGGGACGACGACAGGTGCATGTGGGCCATATAGCTTAGGAGGTTCTGTCACAGCGAGTTGGGCGACATCGTGGCGGAGGGGCTCTGTGCGTGCTGCGACGAGGCGCACGGCGCGGTGTTCGCCGCAGCACGCACGTGCGCGGCTGAGCTGAGACGGCTCCGGCGAAGAGGTGCCAAGGCCGCCCAGTTCGACGTCGTGGCAGGGTGGCAGCTTGGCGAGTTCGCCGATGCCGTCGGTGTGCTGCCCGTGTTGACACCGGCGTCGTGGTGATCACGGCTCGTCGGCAGCGGCGCAAGGCGACCCGGTTCGCGTCGAGGTGAAGCTGCTCGCGCACGGGACGTGACGATGATGGTTCGACCAGGAGGTGCGGCGGGGACGGGCGCGTCGTCGTGGTGACCGCACTGCAGGCTTGATGGCACAGCTCTGTCGTGGCACAGCCGTGCAGGGCGGGTCCGGTGCGGGGCGAGCATGACAGCCATGGCGGCTGCGGGTTCGGCACGTCGTGGCTGTGGCAGCTGGAGGTGGAAGAGGAGGAACGAGCAGAGAGCGGAGATGGTGGCGGCGCCGGCTTGGATAAGAGTAGAGCGGCTCCGCGGCTTGAGGAAGGCACGGTCGGCCACGGCTTTTATACGAGCATCCACGCTAGGGTTCGGGCATCAGCACTGTTGGACGGTGGCGATCCTCGGCTTCCGTGCCAAGGGCACGTGGCCACCATCTAGCGGAGGGGGCGGTGCGCGGGGCGCGCTGGCGGCTCGTCCATGTGGCGGCGGCGGCGGCTTGGAGCTTGTGATTGCAGGAAACATCAAAACAGTGCAAAAGTGAGCAACTAGAGGCTAACTACATGGTTCGACCGAACCATGTAATTTTGCCCTAGGCCACCATCTTTCAACACAGTGCAAACAACATCAAATGGAAGAGATCAGAGCCATGGGTGGGCCCACCCATGGGTCGGTCAAACTACCCATAGGGCCCACCTGGCTCTGGTGACGTTGCAGGATCCGTGTGACACTCCAACCAAGTTATTTCATCCATCAGATCAACTTGTGCTTTCATTCAACGGTGGAGATCAAAGGCACACGGATTGAGGCATGAAACGAAGCAATCAAGACAGAACCAACACATAGGAAGGGTCTATGACTTGTGGGGACCACACCTGGCCTGGCCCTACCCATCATAGGGGTCGGCCGAACCATGGGGTGTGGCCCCCACCCACCTACACACTCAGTGACAAGTGGGGACTCCTTCTAGAAGACCCTGGCTGGGCCCACCAGTTATAGGGGTCGGCCGAACCCCCTGGTGCCCAGCCAGGTAGGCTGGTTTCCACCGACTCCAAGCATGCTTCCCATGTGCTCAAATTGCCAAAGCCGTCCATCTTGAGGCGGTTACAAGGCGGTGGATCCAAGGGTGGAGAGTTGAGGAGCACACGGATCGCTGACGTGGCATCCCTCCACTCTCCACTATAAATAGAGGCTGCCCACTCCTCTTCAAGACATACCATACACCATACACCATACAACACAAGCTAGAGTGAAGTTCTACTCTTTAGTAGTAGTATTAGTCTAGTGTGGGAGTTAGAGTCGAGTCGAGCTGCGCTCGGAGTCTCCGGAGTCGTCCGCTGGAGAGTCTGGTATAGCTCTTGTACCTTTCCTTCTGTAAGACTTTATCCTTATCAATATATATTATCTTTACTTTACTTCACTAAGTTCTTACTTAGTCTTTACTATTCTTTATAGTATTGTTGTGTCTTGTCTCCTTCTATAGTTGTTTTATACTTGATAGTGATTTTGTCCCAACTCAACGTGTGTTAGTTCATCTCCTGTCAGAGGGTGTTCTAGTTGTTGGTACGCAGCTAGAATAGTGAGACTTAGTGTAACCGTGGTGCTTAGACTAGATCTTTCCTTTGATTACCGCTTGTCGCACGGATTGTTTGTGGGTGCTAGCAGGTGGTGACAGCCCTGTCTAGTCTTAGTATCCCTCCACGTATTTTAGGCAAGTTCTTAAAAGGTAGGCTCTCATAAGAGTGTAGGCGCTTCGGGTAGAGGTTTTGTCCTCTATTGTCTCGCACTACCCCCTGCACACCGGTAGTAAGGTAACTATCTTAGTATAAGTCATCTATTTGATAGGGTAAGTCACAAGAGTAAAGTAAGTGTCATAGGAGTCTTATTGTAACAACCCTAAAAATCCACACAACCTAAAAATCCCAACCAATTAAATTTTTTTATTTATTTATTATGAAAACCCATTTTCTTGTGCAAGCATATAGGTTTCATTATGAATTTGGTAAATAAAGGAGTAAAGCTTGCATTTTAATTCCATTCATATAGAATAATAACTTATGCATCACATTTGGGATTTATTGCAATTTATGTTTATGTTTACTCAATATTTAAAATGGGTAATATATGTATTTATACACTTAAGTGTAAATAGAAAAAGAAAAAGAAAAAGAAGAAGAGAGAAAGAGGAAGAGCAGATTCGGCCCAGCCAGCCGGCCCGTCTCCTCTTTATCACACCCGCGCGCGCAGCGCCTTTCGCAGCCGCTGCCAACCGGGACCCGCTTGTCAGTCACTCTTTCTTTTCCCCTGTTTCTCTTCTTCGCGAAAGACGGTGGCCGACAGTGTCATGCAAATGGCGTGACCGACAGCGCCACGCATGGCAGAGCCCTGACCCCATTGTCCCCTGCCTGTCCCCTGTCTTGCTCGCCAAGAAGCCCGCGCGCACCACCGGAACCCTAGCTCGCGCAAGCCGCAGCCCTCCGATCAGCCCGAGCAGATCAGAGCCGCCCGCCATAGGTAGCCACCCGAGCTCCGCTATAAATTGGAGCACCTCACGGCACCCTAGCCTCGTTCCACTCGCCGCCGCCACTGGTGGCACCACAACACTACACCGTGTGAGAGAGGGAGAAGGAAGAAGGGCGGAGCAGAGAGAGGGGAGCACCGCCGAAGTGCTGCCGCCGCGGAGCACGCCGGAGCCGGACACGGAGGAGAAGCCCGAGCTGCGGACGAGGAGCGGCACGGCACTGCGATCGCTCTGCACGGCTCCGACTCGCCACTGCACCGCCAACCTAGCTTCACCGACACCACGGTGAGCCACCGCACGCCATGTCCGAACCTCGCCCTGCTTTTGCCATGGCGTTCCGCCCACGGAACGCGCAGGCACGAGCCTTTACCGGCTCAGGAAGATCACCTGCACCATGCACTCATGCGACCGGCCGAAACCCCCGGACTACAAGCTTTGCTAGACCGAGAACGCAGCACGACGTATTCTCGGCGGAGCGCGCTCACCACCGACGCGTTCCGACGCCGAATCACCCGTTCCGAGCATTCCGACTAGCACCCGGATAGGTTAGAGCGTCGTGGAGCACCGCCACGACCCCTCGAGCTAGCTACGTGGATCTAAGCGCGAGGGGAAGCCTCGTCCGCCCTGCTCGTGTGCGTCGCGACCTCACCGGAGCTCCGCCGTATGCCGTGGGAGAGAAGGAGGCCATACCACGACTCTAACCCGCCACCATCTGGTCGGACGACTGCCTGAGCATGCCAATTGGGGAAAGCCATGCCCTGTCTTGCCGAAATATGGTCATCGCCGCCCTGTCATCATCCGCCGCACCAGAGAGACACCGCCGCCTTGAACAGACGCCCTGGAACCCTACTAGCACCAAATTAAACGTCAGATCCCTGTCAACAGAGCTCGGGGAGGCGGATTCACCACTCCTCAGACCTTTTCGCGCCTCGCCGGAGCCCTGCCGGCGCAACGGCCTCACCGCCGGCGACCGGAGCTTCACAATACCGCGACCAGGAACAAAAACCGACACCTTTTGGACTCTAGAATACACCACTAGCCCGACGGCTGACTGTGAGAACCACCCCGACCACTGAGAACCACCCCCAACCTCTGAGAACCACCCCCGACCACCGTCGAGCTCTCCCGACCACCCCCGAGCTACGCCGAGCTACGCCGAGCTACGCCGACGCCGGCGACTCTCTGGGAACCAGCATCGAACACCTGGTGGGCGACCATCGGGTCTGTGTTCTGTTGAGGCGCCACATGCTGCAATACTGGACCCGCGCGCCACGTGGACCAATCCCGAGCTGCCATCCCCTGATTAATCGGCCATTTTCCATTTTTAGAAAATAGGGTAATCTTCAGAAATTCATAACTTAATCATACGATGTCCAAAAATTGCGCACCATATATCAAAATTCTCAGAAAAATGAGATCTACAATCTAAGACTATGTTTGTGTGCAAGCAAGCAAGCACCCGGAATTCTGCCTAGGTGTTTGCGCAACACCTATGATGGCTAATCTTGTGGGTAGTGAAACCTCTGCAGAGTGTTCGGTTGATCGATCGATACATATGCCAACTTGTTGGCTATGGACCTTTCCTGTGAAACTTCTACTAGTGTAGTGAGTGTTCTCTTCTCCCCCTGGATGACATTTTTCTGGCAGTGTACCCGTTGTGGTAGCGTGCCGCTGAGATAGGCCCGAGAGGGAGTTGGGCCTGTCGAATGAGAGTGAGGTGTGGGTATGTGAGATGTGGTGATGGGAAAAGGGATGATGGTGTAATTGGAGATAAAACTTGACTAATTAAACATTGATTACAGCTGCATAGGAAAACCTCAGCCTATAGGTCTGCTTGTATAGCCTTGCATCCACTTTCCACAAAGCAAATGCTACATAGGTGGGCTCCGTGGCCAGTACATATCGTACTGATAAATTTGCTGTCAGGTGACGAGAATGAGTACGACTTCGAGGAAGACGATGGCGAGGAATAGGGTCACGTGCTACACTCAAGTTGGCCGTGAAGGATGAATCGTTTCCGCATCTTCTAAAGCTTCTCTGAATGTTGATTCCACCAGTGTGGCGATGTAATAAATGTTTATGTAAGACTTAATTACCGTTATATGGATCCTGGTGTCAACTGAGATATGGGTAATTTCATGGATTGTCCCAAGCAATCTGTTGAATTACAATTCGAGCCTGTGGATTTCCCTTTACGGAAATCGAGGTCGTTTCACTTATACTCACTCGTTGTCCTCCCACCTAGCTATACTCTACTAGTTATCTTTTAGTTATCTTAATACTTGTTGTGTGTTGGTGTCATTACATTTTCCTCTACCTATCGATATACCCCCCTACCACTAGTTGGTACTAAGTTGGTATAGACTTAAGGATCTCTCTTTTTATTAATTATTCCTAGCAACCGCTTTTCCTTGGGATAAAAATAAATAACGATACCTTGGAATACTCCCGGATGAAGTGCTTCAGGGTATATTCTGTGCGCTTACGGAATTATCTAATAGACATAAGAAATACCCCCAGGGCACTTCTAGCGCCGTTATTAGATATAGCCTAACACCCTGTCTCTGGTGGATGCACCAAGAAGTGTCAACAATCGGCTAAATAGCCGATTTCTGTCTGTTTGACATCCAGACAGTCTGAATTGAATGATTTGACATGTTTACAACAATCCATTATGGTTTAATCTGTTACAATTATCTGCATAGACTTGTTTAATGTAGATTGTTCTATTTGATTACACATATCAATCGATTATGTATCAGTTCAGCAACTGTTTCTGTGGCAAAACATGCATACATGCCAGAATCGACTCTTTAGTCGATTTCCGATTAAATCGGCTCTTAAAGCCACATAGTTGGAACTACCTGGACACACCGGTTAGTTCCACTCTGTGATTACTGATTATTATCTTTTCCATGTCAATTGCAGGTCAAATTGACTGGCACGCCTGAGGGTTATCGGTACTCTCTGACCGGGTTTGAAGCTAGCTGGATCTTGGAAGCTCCGACGCTCCTGAGATCATATCCGGCTTCGCTGGTGTGTTGAAGTGCAAGGAACCACATTTTGTGCCAACACACTTTTTGGCACGCCTAGTGAGACAGTTTCACTCATGACTAAGGGAAAGGCTCCGGAGACCGTAGCTCCCAGGGACGACGGCGTTATCAGAGTCAAGCATGAGGAGATCGATCCCGGGGATGCTGTGGTGCTGGAACAGATCATTGAAGAGTTCACTGATGCCTGTCGGCTGTCGTTTGCTAAAAATCACGATGGCCACGTGTTCAAGAAGAACCCCCTACCCGAGGTGGGTCATGCCTGGCCACACGGACAAGGAGGAGCAAGAGTTTAAGGAATTCATCCAAAGCGCCATCTGGAACGCTTCACATCAGGCAGTCGGGCATCATCACAACGTTTTCCTGCAGACATTCTACAGCATCATGAAGACTGTTATCAAGAAGCAGGACTGCGAATCATTGGGCCCAACATACTTCAATATTCCCCTAGAAGATACCAAATCAGATGTAGCGGCCGGAACATCCGATCCTCCGCCGCAATAGCCGAAACCGTCAAAGTCGTCTGATCAACATCCCAATATGACGACGGATTCGACTCCAAAAATAGCTGCGCAGCTTAAGCTATACAGAGACTACTCTCCTGAGCAGATTGCCGCTTATATGCGTATAACAGGGAACACACTGGCCGGGAACATGCCGACTGGAAACGTGCCTTCAACAACTCCAAACTATCACAACGGGCACACTTATGATGAGCTCACGTCGGCGCCACATCCTGGTTATGCTCAATCACCTCAAATGAGTTAGTAGACAAGATGAGTACAATGCTCAGGGACCAATTTAGCTTGCAGCCGAAAGCGGGGTTGTCGATCAGATACAGGCGCCCCTACCCTGAATGGTTTGATCACGTAGCATTACCACCAAGGTACCGCATGCCGGATTTCACCAAGTTCAGCGGTCAAGACGACATATCCACCATAGAGAACATCAGCCGTTACCTGACTCAGCTCGGTGAGGCACCGTATGAGGATGCTCACAAGGTCCGTTTCTTCTCATTATCCTTGACAGGGCCGGCTTTCAGTTGGTTCACCACTCTGGAGCCCGGGACAATTCAAAACTGGGCGGACCTGGAAAGCAAGTTTCATGGCTATTTCTTCTCTGGCACTGGGGAGAAAACCATAGTTGATTTGACCCGCATGCGCCAGAAGAGTAGCGAGACCGGGTCGGCCTTCATCAAGCGCTTCAGGGAAATGAAGAACATGTGCTATTCACTGAACCTACCTGACAAGCAGCTCGCTCACTTGTTCATTGGTGGGATGCTCCCGCACATTTAGGAAAAGCTGGTGGGCATTGACTTTGATAGCATTAGCCAGGTGTTGCAGCGAGTGACGGCCCTGGAGCTGCAAGCTCAGACCTTCCGTAAGGAGGAGAGGTACAAACAGACGCATTCGTCAGTAATTCAGACTCGGAGGATGAAGATGAAGATGAAATCACCGCTGTCGAGCTGAGATGGGGCAAGAAGCCCCTGGCTGTACCTAAGAATTGGAGCACAGAGGATCAGTATGATTTCGATACAAATAAGCTGGACAAATTATTCGATCTACTGGTCAGTGCTGGGCAGATTACCTTCCCAACCGATTATGTGAGACCCTCTCCTGAGGACTTGAAGGGGAAGACGTTCTGCCAGTACCACGGTCTCACCTCACACGACACGAACGGATGCCGCGCATTCAAAACTCAGATACAGAGGGCTATCTCTCGCGGCTTATTGAATTTGACAGTCCCGTTAAGAGAAAAATAAAAATTGATAAGTTCCGCTTCCCGAAGGGCCAGAATATGGTCGAGGTGTCGGCCCTTGCAGGCAAGATGAAAGTTCTGACCTCCAACCAAGCTAGAAGGAATACATCAGTCGACCCTGATATGCAAATATTGGCTGAGGAGCTGGCAATGATCAAGAGAAGGCGGGGGCAGAACCAGAGCCAATATGAAAAGGGAGGGTCCAGCGGCGCTAAGAAGACCAGGCCTACTTCCAGCGATCTGCTGAACAAATGGCATCGGGAGAAGGAGAAAACCCACCGGAAATAGCTCGAAGAGGAAGAATATCGGAGATGGGCTCGTGATGAGGAAGAGGCCCGCTACCAGGAAGAACTGGCTCACCGCCGGGAGAAAGAAGAAAGCTACTGGCATTGCCCATTCTTAAGGCATTGCTGGAATGAAGGTCTGAGATTGCCGACTCTGCACAATTGCCCGGAGTGCAGCGATCAATACCGAGAGTACAGGCACTCTTAGACCAACCGTCGGTCTATGCATGAGAGGCTCAGACGCCCACATGACATGCAGGATCGGCACGAAAAAAGAGACATGCGCGATCGGCTCAACGAAGCAGCAGTTGATCACCAAGAGCCGGTTTGGCAGGAGAACCAGTGGTGCCCTAGGAACTTGACCAAGAGCCAGAGACACCGCGTGCAACGCCTCAGGAATAGGGAGCTCAAAGCAGAAGGCCGTCCGAAGCAAATCTGGCAGGAGAAGCTTCCCCAGGACAAAGGGAAGGCAACAGCCAATGCGCAGATGGTGTTTGTGCTTTCGGCTGAATTCAGAGTGACCCGAGCCAAGAAGATTGAGGTTCTCTCTGATTCTGATGAGTCAGAGTCTGAGCAAGCCACCGCCAAGCTGGTTTTCACACAGCAAGCTGCCTTTGACAAGCCGCCCAAGCACCGGCACCTGAAGGTCCTATATCTCAAAGGATATGTCGATGGGATCCCCATGACCAAGATGCTAGTCGATGGTGGTGCCACTGTCAATCTCATGCTCTACACCACTTTCCGCAAGCTAGGCAAGGGCCCTGATGATCTAATCGAGACCGACATGATGCTCAAAGATTTCGGGGACAACTCTTCAAATACCCGGGGGGCAATCAATGTCAAGCTAACAGTCGGGAAGAAGACGCTGCTCACCACCTTCTTCGTGATTGATAGCAAGGGTTCTTACAGTCTGCTACTTGGGCGTGATTGGATTCATGCTAACTGCTGTCTACCATCAACCATGCACCAATGTGTGATGCAGTGGCATGGTGAGGAGGTCGAAGTGGTCCCAGCCAATGACTCGGTGAGTATAGCCACAGCGGATGCTACCTACTGGGAAGCTGGGGATCATGACTGTTTCTCTAGCAAGACTTGGGAGGAAGGCTCCATCAAGGTCAGCGATAAGAGTCAACAGTCGGTCAGGGCAAACGGCTCTGAGTCTTTTTATTAATGGATAACCCAATCGATGGCACCGAGGGCAAGCTTGGACAGGGTTTTACGTCAGCCAATAAACTTGAAGAAGTGGATATTGGATCTGGTGACAAACCAAGGCCGACATATATTGCCGCCAATCTTGAGTTCAGGTGGGAGTTGATCGACTTATTGAAAGGATACAAAGACTGCTTCACCTGTGAGTACTACGAGATGCTTGGCTTGGACAAATTGATTGTCGAACACAGATTGCCTATCAAGCCTGGATTTTGGCCTTTCAAGCAGCCGCCACAATGATTCAAGCAGGATTCATTACCTGACATCAAGGCCGAGATTGAGCGGTTGCTAGAAGCCAAGTTCATTCGAGCTTGCCGATACGCCGAGTGGGTATCGAATATTGTCCCTGTGTACAAGAAGAATGGCAAGCCGCGGGTCTGCATCGATTTCAGGGATCTGAATAGAGCTACCCCGATGGACGGCTACCCAATGCCGATAGCCGATATGTTAGTCGATTCGGCTGCGGGGCACCGGGTCATCAGCTTCATGGATGGTAATGCTGGCTACAATCAAATTTTTATGGCTGATAAAGATATTCCTAAAACTGCTTTCAGATGTCCTGGTGCTATCGGTTTGTTCGAATGGGTTGTAATGACGTTCGGTTTAAAAAATGCTGGTGCAACTTATCAGAGGGCTATGAATTATATTTTTCATAAGTTGATCGGCAAGATTGTAGAAATTTACATCGATGATGTAGTTGTGATGTCCAAAAGCTACAAGGAGCACTTAGCCGATTTGAAGGCTACATTGGAGTGCACTCGAAAGCATGGCTTGAAAATGAATCCTAATAAATGTGCTTTTGGGGTGTCAGCTGGCAAGTTTCTGGGTTTCATGGTACATCGCAAGGGAATCGAGGTTGGCAGCAAGAGCAGAAAGGCCATCGATCAGCTTGTGCCGCCGACTAACAAGAAGGAATTGCAGTCCTTACTTGGCAAGATAAATTTCATCAGAAAATTCATTGCCAATCTGTCAGAGAAGGTGCTGCTGCTCTCCCCACTCTTGAAGCTGAAGGACACTCAGGAATTCAAATGGGGAGACGTACATCAAAAGGCTTTCTATGAAATTAAGGAATATATGAAGTCTCCACCTGTTCTGGTACCGCCACAGGCAGATAAGCCATTCAAGCTGTACGTGACGGCCGAAGACCACACAATTGGATCGGCCCTTTTTTAGGAATTTGAAGGAAAAGAGAGGGCAGTTTTTTATCTGAGCAAAAGACTCTTGGATCTCGAAACAAGATATACGCCAACTAAGAAGCTGTGCTTATGCTTATTCTACTCTGAGGCACTATTTGCTATCGGCCGAATGTGTGGTAGTTTCCAAAGCCAATGTGATCAAGCACATGTTGTCAATGCCTATTCTGAACGGACGGATCGGGAATTGGATCTTGGCCCTCTCTGAGTTTGACTTGAGGTTCGAATCGGCTAAGGGAGTCAAAGGTCAGGCGATTGCCGATTTCATCACCCAGCATCACGAGGGCGCCGTCAGTATAGTTGATGTGGCGCCTTGGACTATGTTCTTTGATGGATCGTCTTGCAAGCAAGGCGGAGGTGCTGGGGTAATGCTAATATCACCTCGAGGTCAACGGTTTGAATACGCTTTCCAGATCGGGCCGACAGTGACGAACAACCAGGCTGAATATGAGGCGATTTGGAAGGGATTTCAGCTTCTGCATGAAGCAAAGGCTGACGTAGTTGAAGTCTTTGGAGATTCACAACTAGTCGTCAACCAATTGCTCGGCCTATTTGAATGTAAAGACAACGTACTCAGAGGCTATTATGATCAGTGCCAAGCTTTGATCAGAGGGTTCTTAGCAGTTTCATTATACCATGTTCCCAGAGCTCAGAATCAAGAGGCTAATCGGGTAGCGCAGAGCGCTTCGGGTTACAGATCGATGCAGGAAATCTTCAGTACTTAGCAATCAGCTGATGACTGGCGAGGCGAGATAGTAAGTTACCTTGCAAATCCTTCACAGAAAGTTAGTAGAAAGCTGAGGTATAAAGCGATTAAGTACGTGCTGCTAGACAGTTAGTTGTATTATAAGACTGTCGAGGGGGTGCTACTGAGATGCCTCGGGGCCGAAGAATCGATGAAGCTGATGAGTGAGGTTCATGAAAGAGTCTACGGTGCTCACCAATCGGCTCATAAGATGAAATAGATTATCAGAAGGACTGGTTATTATTGGCCAACAATGCTCGAAGATTGTTTCAGATATTCCAAGGGCTGCCAAGAGTGCCAGAGATTCGGGAATGTGCAGAAGTCTCCTGCCTCAGCTATGAATCCTATCATCAAGCCATGGCCGTTCAGAGGTTGGGGAATCGATCTGATCGGCCAAATCTATCCACCGTCCAGTAAATGTCACAAATGGATTTTGGTTGCAACAGACTACTTTACCAAGTGGGTAGAAGCTGTTCCTTTGAAGAACGCCACATCTGGAGATGTAGTCGAATTTATAAAGGAACATATCATTTACAGATTTGGTATACCGCAGACTATCACGACAGATGAGGGGATTATGTTCACTTCAGATGAGTTTTTGACCTTCGCCGACGACATGGGCATCAAAGTGTATAACTCATTGCTTTATTATGCCCAAGCCAATGGTCAGGCTGAAGCGTCAAATCAAATTTTAATCAAGATTATCAAGAAGAAGATTTTGCAGACTCCCAGGAGGTGGTACTTGACGCTGAGTGAAGCTCTGTGGGCATACCGGTGAATTAATCATGATGCATGAATCGTACTTACGAAATTTCGAAATCAATGCGAAAATGAATAACTGCATATTTAATTTTTAACATAGGGCTAGTAATAGCGCTATTCCACTGGCTACCATAACTATAATACAGATTTAGACAAGAATGAGCAATTTGGACCAAAATAGCAATTTAAAGTTTATGATCCAAAACATTTTGAAGTTTTTCAAAATAATACGGTAATGATTTAGCAATGGAATGCTCTGATACCAGCTGTGACAGAACCGCCTAAATCCCATGGCCCACAGGTGCCTGTCATTGTCACTAGTGACCTCTGACAGCCGGGCCCGTGTCCCAAAAGATCTAGAAGGTTCTGCCGGGCTACATTAGCGCCTGATTTCCTCCGACAGTATCCCATTGCGAAGCCATTACAGAATTACAACACTTCATAACAAATTACATCAGAGTAAAAGCGCGAAAAGGTTATAAGGTACTTAGATTACAAACCATTTGTCCAAATACGATTGAAGTGCGAATATTACAGACCATAAATAAAATAAGTAGCAGTGGAATGACGATACAACAATATTAAGTATTTAACGATAAGAACCCTGCCCACGGGTTCAATATTACTCCTCCTCACATCCCTCCTGTACCACTGTCGCACAGCAGGGGGCGAGACAAACCTCCGGCTGCTGTGTCCCTGCAACATGGGGTTAACAAACCCTGAGTACTGGGGTACTCTGCAAGACTTACCCGACTAAGAAAAAGGAATGAGACTCAGGAATGCAGGCTGAAGGGAGTCAAGGTAAGGCTTGAGCAAGAGTCAAAATTTTTGCAGAAAAGCATTACTATCCTATTTCAAAATTTTAACTCAATCTTATTTTAATCATATCCATAATTCCGAATTCCTTTTCATACATCATCATACCTTCAAATTCTTAATCATTCTCAAACACACCTAGTTCCGAACCACTTTTCAATTGTAGGTCAAAGGATCAAGTCTCCATATCCGAGGAGCAACGACGATTCGAATCGATTAGTACCCAGCTGGGGATCCCTGTCTACACTGCATATGTAGCACTTAAGCTTGCATAAGCCAACCCCGCCTACCACGGCTTATCCTACCCCTGAACCGGTCCTGCGCCACCCGAGAGCACAGTACTCCTCTCCTCTCCAGGCACGCCGGCCACGAGGGTACACGCTACTCTCGCCATCTCTCCACTCCCAGTGCGTGGTTGTCGGTTCAAGCAGTAGGGCCACCGGAGTCAGAGGCTTTCCGTAGTATGTGGCTAGTTGTAAAGTCTCGATCACAGCAGGCTTACAATGAACGGTCCCTAATCCTTTTTCCGCCGGCGACATTGCATTGGGACTCTAACCCAAATACAAGTGTCCCAACGATTTTCAAATCCCTTTTCCGCCGATGGTCAAGCATTGGGACTCTAACCCAAATTCACAACCAACGAACGGAAAACCCTTTTCCGACGGTTACGGTGCATCGGGGCTGCTACCCAAGTACACAATTTCCGAACGGACTCACATCCCTTTCCCTTTTCTCATGATTCATAAATGTCACATTTTCATAGGTCAAAAATAGCCTTTTTATGCAAATCTAAATTGATTAAGCAGAGCTAAGCATTTTTGAATATTTTTATTTTTAAACAGGTTTTCGGGATATTATGTATCAAGGCAGGTAATGCATCAATATAGGAGACAAACAACTCCTGACAACCTAATGCAATAATAGACCCAAGTGATAAATAATTTTATAAAACACAAGGCGGGGCTGAATGCACCGGGGCTTGCCTTGAATCGTGTACAGCGTCAGGTCAGAATCAGTCCCGCAGATGTCGAATCCTTGGATGACTTCTGGAGTGACCTCCTTAGCAGTAGTCTCGACCTGGACCTCCTCGGGAACGGGCACTACACGTATGCAATGATGTATGCTTAGCATGGCATGAGGACAACAAATGAAATGCTTGAAAGTAAACCATTAAGATCTTGAGTACAACTTTCCTTCACGGTAAAGTTGTAAACGCTTTTCGGAAGGTAAACAGTGTTTTCTCACCTTTGTTTTATTGACCATTTTAACGGTCATAGAAAGCCGCTACACCGCTTTACTACAATCAACAAGAGACTCTAATACTTTTGTCAAGGATCACTATGGTGAAAGATCCCTGAACTCAATCAATCCAAAATCACACCAAACAACAGGGATTATTTGCGTAAATTAATTCTACTAATCAAACACCCCAAATCTAATAAACAAGTGTCCTAATAGTCTCCAATTGAGCTCAAACTTACCCAACAGATAGATCTTACCCTAAAACAGTACCACATAAATTTTCATGATTTTTGGATAATTCTGGAATTTATTAAAATTGCTCAAAGTTGCATTTACTAATTAATATGCTGATTTTTAGTTCCCACAGAAAGTGTCCAAACCCTATATATAATATTTTTATAAAATACTACATGCTCCAGAGAGTACCCACAATTATTTTCATGATTTTTAGATCAACAGAAATAATACTACAAAAATAACAAACATAGGAACTATTTACAGTAATTTAAAATAGAAATCCATTTGAAATTCGAACGGGAAAATGGAAAACGCCTTTTGGCCCGGGACGGCCCAAGTCAGGCAGGCCGGCCCACTCTGCCGCGCCCGCACCGGCCCGCGTCCAGGTGCCAAGCCGAGGCGCTGACAGGCGGCCCCCGCCTGTCAGTTCCTCCTCCTACCTCACGCCGTGTCCCGGCACGCGCGCGCACGCGACGGTCGACCGCGGACCTCGCCGCCGGTGACCCTAACGGCGAACCCAACCATGCCCGACCACTCCCCAGTACCCCACGGACTACCCAGTACCCTAAGC
Organism: Eremochloa ophiuroides; assembly: GCA_038502445.1. Lineage (NCBI taxonomy): Eukaryota > Viridiplantae > Streptophyta > Magnoliopsida > Poales > Poaceae > Eremochloa > Eremochloa ophiuroides. The sequence continues at coordinate 1,796,236 of JAHLJS010000005.1, forward strand.
CCAAACACTAGGCGCCTCCGACGAGTGCAGACTCGCCCATGGCGGTCGCGACGACACGGCTACCCTGTTCCGGCCGCGAGAGTGCGGTAGAATTGAAGGAAAAGGCCAGGAGAAGACCAGGAGCTCACCACGACTCAAGACCGACGGCTGTCTGAGGCTGAGATGGAGCGGAGCGGCGAGCTTGACGACGGCGGCGGAGTGCAACGGCTCGGCCTCGACGGCGAAGTCGCGTTCCGGTGATCCTAGGGGACAAAATGGAACACCGCCGCGAGCATGAGCTAAGGTATGACTCAGAGAGTCACAAACGGAAGGGCTAAGGAAGAGAGGCTCACCACAGCGAGCTCATCGCGTGAGAGATGGCTGCGGCGGTGCTCTGCCGGACCCGAAGACGACGGCGTGCGTTCCGGAACCCTCGACGCACGGAAGCTGAACCACTGAGGCACGAGCTGTGTTCAAGGATCCAGTGAGGCCAGAGACGAGAGGAATTTGAATGAGGAGGTCGGAGTGCGGCCAATTTTGGCTCGAAACCGAGGCGGGTGCGGCGGTGGTCGGCGAAAGGATGGGGGCACAGAGGAGGGTGTCGCTGCCCTTTAAGCCGGTCAGAGGGAGAGACAGGAGCGTCCAGGGACGGCGCACGATCTTCAGCACGGGAAACGGCACCGGGAACACGATCCCGGCCGGCACGGACGGCGGCGCGCGCGCGCCCGACACGGTGGCGGTCGCGACTGTGCGCGAACAGAGAGGGAGGGGGCGGGTTACTGTAGCAATGCAGTGCCCCCTCTCGGTTTTTTACTCAATTAACCAGATTTCGTGTACTAACTTGAAAAAGTAAAAACACAAAAGTTGTAGGTTTCAAAATTCTGGACAAATTTTGTTTTTGAACCAAACCCAAATTCCATATGGTTTTGAAACTACAGTAAAGGGGGTAAAAGAGGGTTTTGAATTTCAAACTGAATTTTTAAAATTACTTTTAAATTTCCTTAACAACTTGAAAAATTGTCAAAATAGAAGTTGTCCTACTCAGTGATCTATACAACTCTCATTAAGGAAGTTTTGTCAAATTCCTAATATTTTTGAATTTGAAGTTTCAAACTTGAATTTCAACATAGTAATTTGAGTTTAGTTTAAATTTTTATATTATAACTTCAAAATCTTCCAAAATAAAAGTTGTTTCATTTCAACAGATCTACAACTTTTATTAAGGCACTTTCCTCAAATTCCAAATAGTTTTTAACTTAGGGTTTTGAGTCAATTAAAGCTTAATTGGAATTTTTCTTTTGCTAATATCTTTGATTCCCAATTAAAAGTTTAATTCCACCATCAAACCTAAACATAATTGAATCACTTTAGAAGCCCTAAGCACAATCATATGCAGATGATTAAATTAAACATGATGACATGGCATAATTAATTAGCCGTAATACCCGGGGTATTATAATGTGGGTAGTATTGATTCTTGGAGTAGCACTTTTAAGCTTGACAAGCTGCTTCAGGAGGCTAAGAGTTGCCGGGCGTGTATGTTGTTGGATCAGCTCAATTGCCTGATCGATTGTTTCAGGCTGCCGGGTTAGATCAAAAAGATCTATTTCAAGTTGAGGCAAGAGCTTATTTAGCCGATTTTTAAAATCTGGCTCCGGCAGCGTCGTGGATTTGGAACTTAGTTCACCTTCATCACAATATTCTTCTAGATCGAAAGAATAGCTGGGAGTTGAAGGCTGCAGCGCCTGCATTCAGATGTTAGGAGGTGGTAGCATGAATAATGTGATCAGTTAAGGGATGAATGCTTCACCTGAATAAAGCTTGAAGGAAGTGGAGCTGATGAAGTGCCCGGCTGATCTGTTGTGGCAATCTCTTTTCTGGCAGTGGAGATGGCCTCAGCGTGTGTTTCTGTAGTCAGTTAAAGCTCTGAAAAAGAAAAGTGAGTAAGAAATGAAGCAAGCACAATAGTGTTAACAGCCGAAGAGCCTTACCTGAATGTTCAGGAGATGGTGTTGTTTCTTCCTCAAGTTGGTTCCACGAAGGAGGGCTGTTCGGCTGCATTTTTTTTTTAGAAAGAATCAGAAATATTCAGCGAGGTGGGATTGTATGCTTACAAGCTTGATTGATACCTGAGTTCCTGCTCCTTCTTGCTGGATAGCAATGTTTTCGTCCATTCCCAGAAAGTCTCCAGCAATATCTTGGTGGCCTGTTCTTTCTGGATGGGTTTCGGTCTGGATATTTTCAGAAGGTGCCTGAATCGGCTGAATGCTCGCCTTTTATATAGCCGATTCAGTCAGGTAAGCTGAGTAAATAATGCAGAATATTTCAAGACATCTAAGTACCTGGGCAGGCTTTCTCTTGGATCTCTTTTTCTTGGTGGTCGTCTTCTGAAGACTTGATGAAGCCTTTCTTTTTGAAGCTGGAGCAGTTGTCATACTGGCAGGGGTCTTCATCATCTTTTTCAAGGATGGAGCCTGAGAGCCTAGCCTGGCAGTTGGGCAAGAAGGATAATAGTTGATCTGCTCTGGTGGGTTGGATTCTGGGTCCTGCATTAACAGAAGTTAGAACACAATTTGCAGCCGGTTTGAATGGAATCGGCTAAAATACTTACTGTCGAGATGGAGTTGAAGCATGGGTCCAGGGCTCTGCATTTATCACGGATCCCTTGGCAGAAAAGGTGAGCATGCCATTGTTGTCACCAGTGATCAAAAGTCTCATGGGACATTGAAATTTGGCTCCAATGCTCTACAGTGTCAACTGGCAAGTCTGCTCCCAATGTGAAGACCTTGTCGGCCTCTAACATCTCAGTGATTTCATCTCTGGGCCTCAGAAGGTGTAGAAATGGAAGCTTGAGGCCAGTTGGTCGAAACCCAGTTGTCTTGCTGCAACGTTAGGGTGATAAAATTCGTATGAAGGCCAGCTGGGCTCAGTACTTCTAGTGCCACGAAGATGCTTGAAGTCAACTGGCAGTGTGCAGGGTTTTATGATGACAATGAAAATTTCAGTAACTACAGCATCAGAGTATCCTGTACTGAACCTGAAGGTATAGGGCATTGGGAATTCATTATCATCTGCGTATGGGAACCAAATCAAGGTGTCTGGTCCCAAGCCTCTGTAGAGTTTTTCGAGTAAGTTCCCTCGGTTCATGTTAATAGTAATGGCCGAGGCGGCTTCCCAAAAATTCTGACAGCCCCTGGTGATCTGGTTGCTGTCCTCTTTTGCATAGTTCATGGAGGGGTAATTAAGGTTGTTGAGATTGGGCCTGACCATCTTATGCAAATACAAGTTGAGCCATAATTGAATCAACCACCATGGACCTGTTATGCATCGTACTCCTTCCCTTTTCAGCAGATAGCCAGCGACTTGGTTCATTAATTTGTAAGCGGATCCCAGCAATATTTTACCTAAGAGGATTGAATTGCCTTGAGCCATTTTCTCTGCAAGGGCTTTGAAGGGATAGGCCGGGCCCACAGAAGCGCCACAGAAGACAAACCTTTCCAGCCACAAGATCAAAAAGGCTATGTATTCCTTGTCACTGATGCTGGAGGTTGTTTGCTGATGAGTTTTGATGTAGCCGGTCCAGCCCTTGTACTCGTTCAGTTTGGGGAACTTCTTTTCGCCACCTGAAAAAAAATCCCATAATTGGAAAGACCCGGTGATTTGAAGGCCAGTCAGCATATGGATATCACCCAAGGTGATGCTAATTGGCCCATCTCCAAATACAAAGACGTTCAGAGAATTGGACCAGAAGTAGCTTGCAGAGATCAAGAGGGGTCCATTCTTCTTCATATCACACAGGGAAAGGTCAAGGCACTGGCTCAGATTGCGCAGCTCCCAGTCTGCCCTTTTCCTTTCTGAGATGCGGCGGAACCAATTTCTTCATCCGCTAGGCATGCTTGGCCAATTCCGGAAGGGCTGCCTGGACCATAAAGATGCATCCACCCGCGGGCCTCTAAAGGGGATCTGGTTAGTCTCATGATTGATGAACTCCGCGGGGTTGGAGTCGCCCATCGGGCCTAGGAAGAAAGAGGTCAGAGCATCCCTCAGCGGAATCAAGATTTCATTCTTTAGGTCCTGAGGCAGATGGGTGATAGGTGTGACCAATCGAGTGGAGATTCATGAATGGAAGACAGGTTGGCAAGATTCATACCTCGGGAATCTTAGAAGGATTCGCCATTGCTTGCGGATTCTTGAAGGCGGCTGATCGAGGCCAGAGATGCAACAGAGGATTTCTTAGCGAGGGTTTCAGTTTGCAGAGTTTTTGAAGTGATGAGCGGGAGGCTACGATTTTGGCTAGCAACTGGACTGAATCAAGACTCGGTGCTAATTTTGGAATAAAACTAGTTTATCCCGAAATTGGGGGGCATGTGTTTACACCAAAATCTGGACTGGGTGAAGATAGTCGATGCCGAGCGCAGATAGCCGATTTGGGGCAGAGGCCCAGACAGATAGTTGATCGGGTCCCGGAATCGATTGATTGGGCCGAAGCGTAGACGGTGCGGTTGAAGGAAATAGCCGATTGATGACGTCAGCACAGATCTCCGGCGCCAGGAAACGATCACGTTCGGAGTCCGTTAAAGAAGGGAAAGATTGGACTCCAAGTTACCTTTAGATTAGGGAAGTTTGTTAGTTTCCATATCTATTTCGAGTTGTATTTTGACTAGGACTCTATCTTGTCAAGCCTAGGGTATAAATATGAACACCTGGCCATTGTAATACACACACATCAATACAACACATCTTTCGGCTCCGGCCAAACCCTAGGAGTAGGAGTAACGTAGATTTCAGCGAGTTCTTCAATTGGGCTGAGTGTCATCCGGTGAACGCAGGCTTGCTTGTAAGTACCGTCATGCCTCGCTAAGCTTTGTCTCTTTAATGTCATCCGGTAGACATGGGAGCATCGTAGATTGGGGTTGATTCTTGTTTGATATGAGTTTAGCGTCATCCGGTGGACGTGGGCTTAGATCGAATAAGGGTTAGTTATTCGTATCAGTATCAGGTTTTTTATCTGGAACTAATCACCGCCAATTTCTCTGCTTCACGGACCCTAAATCGGCTAATTAGCTGATGCAGTTGTGCTTTCTCGAGAAAAACCAGTTAACCGATTGTGCCCTGCCAAATCGGCTAAATAGCCGATTTTTGTCCGTTTGACATCCAGACAATCTGAATTGAATGATTTGACCTATTTACAATAATCATGCTTTAATCTGTTACAATTATCTGCATAGACTTGTTTAACGTAGATTGTTCTATTTGATTACACATATCAATCGATTATGTATCAGTTCAGTAACTGTTTCTGTGGCAAAACATGCATACATGCCGGAATCGACTCTTTAGTCTATTTCCGATTAAATCGGCTCTCAGAGTCACATAGTTGGAACTACCTGGGCATACCGGTTAGTTCCACCCTGTGATTACTGATTATTATCTTTTCCTTGTCAATTGCAGGTCAAATTGACTGGCACGCCTGAGGGTTATCGGTACTCTCTGACCGGGTTCGAAGCTAGCTGGATCTTGAAAGCTCCGACGCTCCTGAGATCATATCCGACTTCGCTGGTGTGTTGAAGTGCAAGGAACCACATTTTGTGACAACAACACCTGGCGCTAGCTTTCGGAGGAAAACTAAAAACCCTAGGGAAACCATTACTTTCCCTAGGGTCCAAAATAAAACACTAGGGAAACAAAATTTTCCCTAGAGTGGTCATTTAACCCTAGGAAAACGAATTAACCCTAGGGAAATGTGACAGAACTGTCTAAATCACGTGGCCCACAGGCACCTATCATTGTCACTAATGACCTCTGACAGCCGGGCCCATGTCCCAAATGATCTAGATGGCCCTGCCGGGCTACATCAGCGTCCGTTGTTCCGACAGGATCTCATTGCGAAGCCATTACAGCATTACATCATCTCATAATAAAATACATCAGAGTAAAGTGCGAAATGATTACATAGTACTTAGATTACAAACCAGTTGTCCAAATATAATTTAAGTGCAGTTATTACAATCCATAGGTAGATAGCAGTAGCAGTAGAGTAGCTAAATACAATATACTTAGATAATGATAATAAGAACCCTGCCCAAGGGTTTAACTTCACTCATCATCACTTCCCTCCTGGATGATCGTCATGCAGCAGGGGTTAAGACAAACCTACGGTGGCTGTTCTCCTGCAACAAGGGGTCAACAAACCCTGAGTACTTAGGGTACTCCGCAAGACTTACCCGACTAAAGAAATTGGGGAGAAGACTCAGGCATGCAGGCTGAGGGAAATCAAGGAGAGGCTTCAGCAAGAATCAAGATATTTTGCAGAACAACTCTCTATTTTAATTTCTACTTTTAATATTTTATCTCAGTATTAAACAGTAGTTCTGAAGCTAAGTTGGGTCACAGATATCCTTCAATATTCCAATTACATTTCCATTCTCAGAAACCTAGTTCCGAACCACTTTTCGGGGTAAGTCAGTGGATCAAGTCTCCATTAACCGAGGAGCAACGACGATTCGAATCGATTAACTGCCCAGCTGGGGATCCCTATCCACACTGCATATGTAGCACCCAAGCTTGCATATGCCAACCCCGTCTGCCACGACTTTTCCACCCCTGAACCGGTCCTGCGCCACCCGAGAGCACAGTACTTCTCTCGTCTCCAGGCACGCCAGCCACGAGGGTACACGCTACTCTCGCCATCTCTCCACTCCCAGTGTGTGGTTGTCGGTTCAAGCCGTAGAGCCACCAGAGACAGGGCTTCCCGGAGTATGTGGCTAGTTGCAAAGTCTCGATCCAGCAGGCCTACAATGAACGGTCCCTAATTCTTTTCCGTCGGTGACCATGCATTGGGACTCTAACCCAAGTACACAGTTACCCAACGGTTTCCAAATCCATGCCCGTCGGTAATAAGACATGGGGGCGCCGCCCCATGTGCACATCAACCGAACGGACACCTTTCCATTTCCATCTTACATGATTCATCAATAATATATCATAATAGCTCAGAAAATAGCATTTTATGCAAAAGCTAAATTAATTAAGCATGGCTAGGCATTCTTCAATCTTTTGATTTTTAAATCGAGTTTCAGGGTAGTATATCAAGGCAGGTAATGCAGCAATTTAGGTGACAATCAACTCCTATCAACCTAATGCAGTAATTTAACTCAAGGTGATAAAATTTATAAATCACAAGGAGAGGGCTAATGCACCGGGGCTTGCCTTGCAGTACGAAGAGTATCGGATCAGTATCAGTGCCACAAATGTCAAATCCCTGGATTACCTCAGGCACCACTTCCTCAGCAGGGATCTCAGCTTTAACCTCTTCACTCCCGGTCACTACACGTATCCAATGATGTATGCTTAATATGATGCAATTGATATGGAATATAGAGTACAATATTGAGTAATACGCAACCTTGAGTACAGCTTCCCTTCACGATAAAGTTGCAAGCCAACAAAACTACCCTATCGACTACCGATTATTACTTTGGATTTCTTTTTAATAGTCGTAGAAAGCCATTGCACAGCTCTACAATCTTTACCTAGCAACAACCTCTAGCATGCCAAGGATCACCACATTGAAGGATCCATGGGCCACAATCAATCCAAAAATCACACAAAGCTACGGGGATTAGGGTGTCTATATATTTTATTATTCAATTAATCAAACATTTAATTAGTAGATAATTAAACTACTTCCATTTGAGCACAAACTTTTCCAACAAATAGTTCTTGGTCTAAAACAGTGCCACATCAATTTTTATGATTTTTGGATTAACAGAGAATTAATTAAAATTGCCCAAAGTTGTATTTATTAATTAATGTGCTGATTTTTAGTTTCTACAGAAAGTGTTCAAATACACTGTTTAATATTTTTATTAAATACTACATACTGCAGAGAGCATACCCAATTATTTCCACGATTTTTGGCGCAACAGAATTATTCATACAGAAATAACAATGTTCAGCACTATTCCTATCAAGTGAAATTCAAAAATCAACTTTTATTCACCCGAAAATGGAAAAATCCATTTCGGCCCGGGACGGCCCACTTCGGCACAGGCCGGCCTAGAGCGGCCTGCGCGCGCACGCGTCGGCAGTTTTGCCGAAAACCCCCTAAGTTTTGTAAGAATCAACCCGCACTCCATTCTACACTATTCATGTGAGTCTACGAGTTTGCACATAACCCCCTTGACTTCTCTGCCTTCTATCCCGACGCCCCTCCTCTCACCCAGGGGCGCTGACCGACGGTCCGCCGGTGGTTGACTGGCTCTAGCTCGCCGCCGTCGAGGCCTCCGGACACCACGACAGTGCCAACACGTTGCCCAAACCCTAGTGTAACAACCCTAAAAATCCACACAACCTAAAATTCCAACCAATTAAAATTTTTCATTTATTTATTGTGAAAACCCATTTTTCTTGTGCAAGCATATAGGTTTCATTATGAATTTGGTAAATAAAGGAGTATAGTTTGCATTTTAATTCCATTCACATAGAATAATAGCTTATGCATCACATTTGGGATTTATTGCAATTTATGTTTGTATTTACCCAATATTTAAAATGGGTAATATATGTATTTATACACTTAAGTGTAAGTAGAAAAAGAAAAGAAAAAGAAGAAGAGAGAAAGAGGAAGAGCAGATTCGGCCCAGCCAGCCGGCCTATCTCGCAGCCAAACCACCACGCGCGCGCAGCGCCTTTCGCAGCCGCTGACCGCCCGGCCCCGCCTGTCAGCCGCTCTCGCCCCCACTGTTCTTCTTCTCACCTTGCGAAAGACGGTGGCCGACAGAGTCATGCAAATGGCGTGACCGACAGCGCCACGCATGGCAGAGCCCTGACCCCGTTGTCCCCTGCCTGTCCCCTGCCTTGCTCGCCAAGAAGCCCGCGCGCACCACCGGAACCCTAGCTCGCGCAAGCCGCAGCCCTCCGATCAGCCCGAGCAGATCAGAGCCGCCCGCCATAGGTAACCACCCGAGCTCCGCTATAAATTGGAGCACCTCACGGCGCCCTAGCCTCATTCCACTCGCTGCCGCCACTGGTGGCACCAACCACACCACAACACCACACCGTGTGAGAGAGGGAGAAGGAAGAAGGGCGGAGCAGAGAGAGGGGCACTGCCGAAGCGCCGCCGCCGCGGAGCACGCCGGAGCCGGACACGGAGGAGGAGCCCGAGCTACGGACGAGGAGCGGCACGGCACTGCGATCGCTCTGCACGGCTCCGACTCGCCACTGCACCGCCATCCTAGCTTCACCGACACCACGGTGAGCCACCGCACGCCATGTCCGAACCTCGCCCTGCTTTTGCCATGGCGTTCCGCCCACGGGACGCGCAGGCACGAGCCCTTACCGGCTCAGGAAGATCACCTGCACCATGCACTCATGCGGCAGGCCGAAACCCCCGGACTACAAACTTTGCTAGACCGAGAACGCAGCACGACGCGTTCTCGGCGGAGCGCGCTCGCCACCGACGCGTTCCGACGCCGAATCACCCGTTCCGAGCAATCCGACTAGCACCCGTATAGGTTAGAGCATCGTGGAGCACCGTCACGACCCCTTGAGCTAGCTACGCGGATCTAAGCGCTAGAGGAAGCCTCATCCGCCCTGCTCGAGTGCGCCGCGACCTCGCCGGAGCTCCGCCACGTGCCGAAGCCAGGGGGAGACCCTGCTGTGACACCAAGTTGCCACCAACGACCCGAGGGCCTTACTGACTATGTCAATAGAAGGGAACCACACCCGTTCGTGCCAAAACCGAACCCCGGCCACCACACCGCCGCCCGCCTCGCCGGAGAAGCGCCTGTGCCGTGGCCGAGCACCAAAAGGGACCCTGTTAGCCAAATTGGGTCCCTTAGAAATGAATATTGGGGCCCGGAGGGGAGAAATTGACTCGCTGTGGGCTGCAACGTAGCCTACCAGAGCTTTAGCCCTGCGGTAGCTCGCCGCAGGCCGCCATGGCACGCCGAATGGTCGGCCAAGGTCACAAACCACCCCCGACCACCGCCGAGCTACGCCGACGCCCCCCGACCAACGTCGAGCTCGCCCGACCACCGCCGAGCTACGCCGACGCCCCCCGACCAACGTCGAGCTCGCCCGACCAACCGCCGAGTTACGCCGACGCCGGCGACTCTCTGGGAACCAACATCGAACACCTGGTGGGCGACCATCGGGTCTGTGTTCTGTTGAGGCGCCACATGCCGCACTACTGGACCCGCGCGCCACATGGACCAATCCCGAGCTGCCATTCCCTGATTAATCGGCCATTTTCTATTTTCAGAAAATAGGATAATCTTCGGAAATTCATAACTTATTCATACGATGTCCAAAAATTGCGCACCATATATCAAAATTCTTAGAAAAATGAGATCTACAATCTAAGACTATGTTTGTGTGCATTTGGCTCTTTATTTTATTGGATTTTTCTGAAAAACTCTATAGGAGTCGCTGACGCGACTATTTCGTGTTCGATTTTAGAGTCGGAGGAGGATCTGACTAAGTAAGACGACCACGAGTACCTTCAGGAGCTAGGAGACGACTACGAAGGTGCCACGTCCCACCAAATCCTTAGATCCTATTTACGCATTGCAAACGACATTATTGCTATTGCTTTATGATTATGTATGGATTGGTTGCATGATAGTATATTTGAATTCCCTGCCTTGTTAAGACTTTACCCTGCTGACCGCTACTAGGTTAGCTGCTGCTTAATTTACTGTTACTCTTCTTACTACTTGCTATATGCTGTGTGGTGGAATTGGGACGGTGTAAAACTGATTATAACCACTGGGAGAGAGTGCTGCGTGCGTCTTGGGTGCGTAGTAAGGGTTGTTGTCGACCAAGTGGGATGTGAGACAAGCCCGTGGGGCAAGTCGTGCCGGGGGTGCAACCTGGGCATCCCCAAGCGAGATACCTATGGCGGGTAAAGTTGTTGAGGAGGTTCCGGGTGGGATAGCCTTGGTGGTTTGAAGCCCGTGGATGGAGGTGCTGTGATGGCACGGGGAGAGTATCCCCTAAGTGAAGATGCCTGCTTGGTCAAACCTAGGACGGACTAGTTTCAGGTTCATGGAAATCCTTTTCTACTCACTCGCTTCTGATGGGCGGGAGACGGCTGGACTACTTGGTAGGACGGTGCCACTACTGCTAGGTTGAGAGGTGATAAGGGTGGGCGGAGACGGTCGATGGGTTCCCGTTCCGTTCTAGATGCGCAGTACCACTGGATGGGCCCGGTACTGTGTCTCCCAGTCTCAGCATAACGGTGTAGGATCCGGAATATCCCAGGGCTGAGTGGTAGGGTGGCATCGACCTAGGCAAGCAAGCACCCGGAATTCTGCCTAGGTGTTTGCGCAACACCTATGATGGCTAATCTTGTGGGTAGTGAAACCTCTGCAGAGTGTACGGTTGATCGATCGATACATATGCCAACCTGTTGGCTATGGACCTTTCCTGTGAAGCTTCTACTAGTGTAGTGAGTGTTCTCTTCTCCCCTGGATGACATTTTTCCGGCAGTGTACCCGTTGTGGTAGTGTGCCGCTGAGATAGGCCCGAGAGGGAGTTGGGCCTGTCGAATGAGAGTGAGGTGTGGGTATGTGAGATGTGGTGATGGGAAAAAGGATGATGGTGTAATTGGAGATAAAACTTGACTAATTAAACATTGATTACAGCTGCATAGGAAAACCTCAGCCAATAGGTCTGCTTGCATAGCCTTGCATCCACTTTCCACAAAGCAAATGCTGCATAGGTGGGCTCCGTGGCCAGTACGTATCGTACTGATAAATTTGCTGTCAGGTGACGAGAATGAGTACGACTTCGAGGAAGACGATGGCGAAGAATAGGGTCACGTGATACACTCAAGTTGGCCGTGAAGGATGAAACGTTTCCGCATCTTCTAAGCTTCTCTGAATGTTGATTCCGCCAATGTGGTGATGTAATAAATGTTTATGTAAGACTTAATTACTGTTGTATGGATCCTGGTGTCAACTGAGATATGGGTAATTTCATGGATTGTCCCAAGCAATCTGTTGAATTACAATTCGAGCCTGTGGATTTCCCTTCGCGGAAATTGAGGTCGTTTCACCTAGTGCATCCATAGAGATAGGCATTAGGGCTACTGGGACCTAGGGTTTTGCCCAGCCGCGAGCATGGCAGCCCGGCCGCGACGGCATGCCGCACTCCGGCGAGGTTAGGGCGGTAGCGTTCAAACTTAAGGGCGCAATCGATCCAGGGGCACACCACCGTCCTAGACCGGTAGATGGTTGGAGCAGAGGCGGTGCAGCGACGCGAGCGTGACAATGACAGCGGCTGCAGCGGCATTCACCGGCGACGTGCTCCAAGTTCCGACGATCCAAGGGCACAAGACGGGAAACCATCGCGCGCATAAGCATCACCATGAACTAGAGAGTCCAAAACGCGAGACCAAGGAAAGAGAGGCTCACCGCAGCAAGCTAGTCGCATGGGGGATGGCTGCGGCGGCGCTCCGACCAGACGCGAGGACGACGACAAGTGTTCCGGCTCGTACGGGACACTACGGCTTGCACCACTGGGTGCAATCGGTGCGCAAGGGAGCTAGCTAGCTGGCTGCGAGATGAAGAGACTGGAGGTGGACGGAGTATGGTGAATTTGACTGAGCTCCGGGATGAGCACGACGGCGACCGTGAGGGAGAAAGAGGGGCAGGGGAGGGACCTGTGAGTTTTATAGTGGATTTGGGAGGGGGCAAGATCGATTCGGGGTGGCGCGGGGACCCCTACAAGCTCGACGATGGCGAGGAGCACGCGGCCGGCCGTCACGGGCGGCGCTGCGCGCGCGCGGCGCGGTCGGGTGGCCGAGGCTGTTCGCGAACAGGGAGAGGGGCAAAACACTGTAGCACATTTACTCTCCCCAACCTGCTGTGTTTGCCCGTTTTCTTTTGATTTTGTGCACAAACTCGAAAAATTGTAAATACAAGAGTTGTAGGTTTTACAATTCTAAACAACTTTGGTTTTTGAGCCAAACTCAAAATCTGAATAGTTTTGAAATTATAGAAAAGGGGGTAAATTTTGAATTTGAATCTCCTTTGCAATCCAGTTCAATTCTCCGAATTTTTCATAACAACATGAAAATCTGTAAAAATAAAAGTTTCTCTAATTGTTGAGTTTTACAACTTTCATCAAGGAAGTTTGGTTAGATTCTTGATGGTTTTGAAATTAGTATTCAAATTTGAATTTCAAAGTAGTAATTAGGGTTTAATTTGAAATTCCACTAAATAACTTCAAAGTCACCCAAAATAAAAGTTGTTCCATTTTAAAATATATACAACTTTTATTAAGACCCCATCATCAGATTCTATGTAGTTTTTGTGTTAGGGTTTTGGGGTCCGATATAGGGTTTAAATTTGATTTCTTTTGAATTTTTCCAAAGTAGATTTACATATACAATCAATCGCACATCCACATACCCACTCACTCTAAAATCCTATGCATGATTAGATGCAAGAAATAAACTTATTTTAATTGATGCACAGTGATAGGTTTTATGCGAGATGATTTGCACTAATCATGATGACATGGCCGGTTTTAATTAACCGTAACACCAGAGGTGTTACAGAAAACAGGTCGGTAGTGCACTTATCATTTTTTTCGAGAACACGCTTAAGCTCGTGTTGCTTTAAGATAAAGTAGAGTTCAAATACACATCTTACCGCAGTCAATGGCGAGGTGCCGCAGACCACGACAAGCGGAGACACAAACACAAGGCACCGGCTCAAACGGTGGAGCGGGGGGGGGGGGAGGTGTAGCTAGCTAATGAACTGATTGTGCTACTAAAGTGGGTGAGACCTGTGAACTAAGCTATCGCCATGAAGAGAGGGGCGAGCTTGCTAAACCCTACAGCAATCCAGGCCTCGCCCTCAGCACAAATGAAGTGGATCAGCTGTGTCGTCGAGGCGCACTTCCCTTCTAAAGTTCCCCGGTTGCGCTCCTTCCACATCTCCCAGGAGACCACCAAGACAAGGGAGCCGAAACCGTGGCGGAAGATCTCGGGGATCATCTTCCTCGTGCACAGCCACCAGTCATAGATGAGCGCCGTGTCGTCCGGCGCCAGGTGGTGAAGCCCCGCGAGCTGGAGGATGCGAAACCAGACCTCCCTGGTGACGCAGGAGGCGAGTAGGTGGTCACAGCTCTCGACCTCCTGGCCGCAGAGCTCGCAGTCCGCATGCTGCTGAAGGTCGTGACGTTGTCTACGTTCCGCTGTCCAGAGCCGTCCGCGAAGCGTGAGCCAAAAGAAGAGCTTGATCTTGGGGGGCACCCTTGCCAGACTTCCTTTGCACCTTCCAGCTCAGTGACTCGCAACAAGAAGGCTCGGTATGCCGAGGAACTGGAGTAATCGCCCCCGCCGTCCATTTCCAAATAAACCGGTCGGGGACGCCAGGTTGCAAGTGCACACCCTGGATTATCTCATGACAGTCAGCACCGTCGCGGTGCGAGCTCCCGTGATGTCCCGCGTCCACCGCCCATTGGTAAGCGCCTCGAGGACCGAGCGTCCCCTTCGCCGCCGACCCACCGCCTGGAAGAGGGCCGGGGCGGAGAGGCAAATTGGCCCACCTGGCAGCCAAGCGTCCGCCCAGAAATGAGCACTAGCGCCGTCCCCCAACTGGACGCGAACCGAAGCCCTGAACATGGCCTATGTCACTCTGTCTACCTTACAAGGGAGGCCGGCCCAGGGGGCAGTAGGGTCAGTGCGCCTCAAAGCGCGAAGCCCATGATCTTGAGGTCTGGTAGTCCGAGACCACCAAGGTCAAGAGGTGAGCAGGCAACCGGACTACTTATCATTTTCGCATGATGTTTACGTCATACACCAATATATATATAATAGAAAACCACTGCCGTGACGAGTTTGCTAGCCCTCTGACCTATGAAGTGTTTCTAAGTACGATTAGACTAGTGACGGGGCCCGCGCCTTCGCGGGCTCGTGCTTGGATAGGTTTGGTTTTTAAGAAATATTTACATTATCATTCAAATAGTGCAACAGAAGCAGTAGATATACATGCATATATGAGTAGATAGATATACACATTGGTATTTTACAGTGTACCATAGGATAGTTTAGGAGATATATTTAGTGAACTTTATGTTACAGACCATTGTTTAGAATAATTATACACGTAACATAGATCGGCGACGGTTTTGCTTCAGTGGTGTGAGCATTTATCTTCCAATTTGATTGGGCGCTGCACATCAGTTGAGTCCTTGCATCAATTTGTCTGCAAATGTTATGAAGTCAGTAATTCAAAATCATGGAAAGGTGTACATTATACTGTATGTATAACTGTGATGGTGATGCGGTAATAGTATGTAGCAATCAATAAGGAACTTGGTGTGGAACGATGAATATTGTGAAGCATAAATTTGATGGCTCAAAAATTCTGTAGAATACTGTAAACTACTGAAGTAGCATAAATTTGGAGCTGAGTATATTTTTTGAAGTAAAACAAGGGACATCAAATATATGTCATCATTTAGATCATAATGCCCTCAACAGATGCATGTAAACAGGGTATGAAGCATGATCATCGATCAGATTGCAATTCTTAGGATTGATGCTACATCTAATGCATGCATGAAGTCGAAGAAGGGATTACACATCATACAGAATTCATACATAGAGTTCTAAGGTCTTCGCTGTACACCGTACCTAGGTAGATTAGTGCAGCGGCACAGTTGTTTAAATATTATACATGCAACAAGCGTCCAAAAGTTCAGGAACACATATGTTTATTATCTGATGTCAGCATTGATGAAGATATTACTTCATTTTGCTGTTTGCTACAGAAAGTGAAGATGCTGGTCTACTTTTCTGTTGCATCCTCTGTGCCATGGCTTTCAGCAAGGGATTTTGCTCTGCAAAAATTTCAGAACAAATGGTAAAAATTAGCTGTGTGAAGAATATATGTGTAAAAAATTTTACAATTGCAGGGATACAGTGAGCTGAAGTTTTGTGTAGAGTACTTTTTGGTCTTTGGTTCCATAGAGGAGGTGGCCTCTGGAAGCTTTTTGTTGACCTCATCATCATCTTGCTATTCATAATTTTCTCCAATGTTCTGCCATAGTGTTTAGTGTAAGTAGGCGTCAAAGTTGTTTTTGTTTTCATGTCTTTAGGCTTTGGGAAAATATAGTGTTATAGGTTACCTTATCTGTTGGACCAGTATCGTCGAAGAGATTTTTGCAAACATTGGTTCCTCTGATTGATGATCTTAGAGTATTGAAGCACAGATCATTGATCTATATGTTATTGGGTGTTGACAGCAAGTGCAAGTAAACTGTAATTAGTAATGAGGTAGTAATGTGTACCTGTCGTTGTCGTCTTTCGAGGTGTTATCTTGCGGCTCAATAACAGGTGCCGGTGTCTGCGATATGGACAGGTAACTGAGCACTGTAGCATTTCTCAGAGTATAAGTATAGAAGATTAAATGAGGCAGAAGTTTGCTTACAGAGTGTGGTAAGACTTGAAGCTGGAGCAGTTCAGTCTCATGTTGTGGGGTTCTGATGCCTGTAGCTGAACCTATTGCCTGTGTTGGGTAAGACTGAGATATGGGACTGTTTTGTGCTGGAGCACGCCTTGCTGGTTTCTGTAAAACAGCCTTCACTTGATATTGTCTGTTGTCAGCTCTTTTGCAGGAGTCGTCGGTAAAATCAACTGAGAGAATGTATTTTTTGTTGATGATATTTTGTATTGCCTGAGGAAGGCCTTCTTTTCTATGTAATGGATCCACCACTGATTCACAGTCTTTCTGAATCATCTTTTGTGCTTCGTCATCATAAGCAAAGAACCGTGCTTCGTCAGTTTCATCTTTTCCTATAAAGGATAACAGGTACCTGGACAATTTGAGAAGAAAGTAATTTGTAATGATGTGTCAGTACAGTAGGCATATGTATTAGATTAGTTTTGGGCGGTAAGTACCTTGGAGCTGTATCTGTGCCATGGCATTTTGGACACTTGTGGCTGCTATCTAGCAGCTGTTCGGCCTTTTTTTTTTTTTGCAAGGTTTGCAAGCCATGTACCACCAGTTATTAGTGTTTGTGATGGAAACCACTGTTACTGCACATTTAAATGGCCCTGTTTCCTGTTGGACAGTAGAGTTTTAAGAGTGTTATGTGTTATTTTTCCCTTTTTTTTGCAATGAAGGAATAATCTTACTATGGAAGCGTTTTAGCAGATCAATGATTTGTGCACAATGTACGCAATAAGTTTTAAATACATTCAGTAAAGCATAGTTTTTCTGAAATAATGAATAAATGGTATGGATTTCTCATTTTGTACCTTGTCATCAAAGGGATCAATATGATTGAGGTTAGATATAGTCTTCTCTGGAAGTTGAATGTCCTGCGCTGGTGTCACTATTGCTTGTTCAGCTACTGTTGGTCGGTCTATGTAAACTGGCGTATCCTTGAATCTGCTCAGATTTTTTGGTCAATTGCAATTTGATGGGCATGAAATGTATATGATTTGAGTTTAACGAAGTATGTACCTGGAGTGGAAAGCACGTGTTTCTGGAATATCTGGATTGAAGTAGTAACAGCAAGTCGGACTCCCAGTAAGGCATACTTTTCCTGCAACAGTATAGACTAATATTATTTGTTTCTGTAATTGCATCAATGTAGCTGTGTCAATGGTTATACATGTATAGATGTTGCTGTGAACTGATAAGGAGAAATTACCTTTGTCTCTGAATTCTTCTCGCTGTATGCAGCCAACAACAAAGCAAACAATGAGATTACCAACCTCACTGCTGTAGATGCTGTCAATATTGAAGTTTTTTGCATGGTCGCCTCATAGTGTAATTTTCATTACCTTGTCACTATGTAGAAATCAATTTTCCAAATAAGAGATTAGAAAAAGAGAAAAGGCTATCTGCATTTTGTGTTACTCATGATTCAACTGTATTGATACCTTAGATCTTTCAGATAGATTTCTCTGATCGTCTTAGCTCTCTCTGTGTTCTTAGGCACAAATGTGTGAGCTTGATTGTCTTTGACAAGGTATCCAATGACATCTTTAGAATGAATGATACTGAATTGTTAGTTTCCAGAAAATATGTAGCAAGAAAAATAAGGACACAATCTGGTTGGGAGTACTATCTGATTAGTTTGTTTACCTGTGTAGTTATAGATGAACTTTGCTGGTTTTATGACTGGAAATGGAGTGATCTTGTAATATAATCTGGAATTGATGGTGGAGGATTTGCAACAACCTCAACAGTTGTGTATTGTGTGATGTCTATCATGAAGTCGTTGTCAACTGCTCCGTAAGATTTGTTAGCATTGTTGACCATGAATTTTTTGATCATGTAGACTTTTCCAATGTCGAAAAGATAGGCTTTGTCATGAATGAGGTCATCTGAAATTTCAGCATACATGGCTGCTCCCTGTCATTGTTGATATTTGCTAAATTAGTCGAACAGTATGTGTGTATTTTTGTAAGAGTATGATTTAGAATTTATTTTCCTTTTTTGGTGAAAAGAAATTTTAATGTAATATTGAGTGAAGATAATACCTTTGCGTCCGCTAACACCATGACAGCAAATAAAGGAGCGCCCTGGCCTGCGGTTTCGTAGTGAATCCATTTCCTAATGACCCTGACTATGATCCCATGTGGATAACGGCCCTTTTTTAGGCTGTTAAGAAACTTGGTGTCTTCCATGCTGAATCTGTAGCAGATGAAATAGAGTTATAAATCTAGGAAATATAATTTTCAACCTGGAATAAGGATATATGAAAACAGTAGTGCAGACAAATGTAAATAGTTCTAGGTGATGTACATTGGAAAAAGAGGTATTTCATACTATTATTACTATGCAAGTGTAACGCTATGGTATATAAAATGTGATCATATACAGCCATTTTCCTTTTTATTTTTGAGTTCATAACCAGAAGAGTGCATACAATGCCTAGCCGTACATCAGATTATTATATATATTGAGACGAAATATTGTATGTGTACTTATTTAGGCACCAAAAGCTGCTACAAACGAAAATATTGACAAAAGTAGTTGCCATTCCATTCAGAAGATGACAGCACATTCTGCGCAGCAGTTTTGTAAATCAACTGGAGCAGGTAAGAAGCAAAATGCTGATAGGAATTGTTTCTAGTCTATTTCTATGCTAGGTAGTTAAGAACTTCTTTATAAACAACATTCCTTGTCTCATTGGTAGGATTGTCTTCGTTATCTTCAATGTAGATTTTTAAACCTTTCTTGTAGATTTTTAAACCTTCTTTTGAGTCCGCCGGTGTTGCTCTTGCTCGCCTGCTGCTGCCTTCTGCTCTATGCAGGTTGGCCTGCATGCTGTATATGCACCGCGCGCCATGAATGAATATATAGATTATTACTGTACTTACTGAACCTGCAGCTGCTTTCTTAGTTTTATATATACTGATGATTTGTCGTAGCAGCAACGACGACGAGAGCGGGGGGCATGAACAACAGCTCCTCATGCGTTCAGTTCGGTTGCAAGCGCGCGGCGGCCACGGTGGTGACCACTTACGACACCTCCACCACCCACGGCGCCGCCTTCGACAGCACAAGGACGCTGGAGCCTGCTATGGGCGCGGAACCTCCCACACCGCACCGGCAGCTTCGTCCCAAGAAGAAGCTACCCAGGTGGCTCATCCTGCTCATACCTGCCCTGGCAGCGATGCTTGGTGTTGATGTCTCGTCACCTGCAGCATCCGTTGCTGTAACAACAACAGGATCTACTTCAGGCGCCTGCCGCAGCCGGAGACCAGACCAAACAATCCTGTTTGATATGGGCTACTATTAGCAATAGCTAATGGGCTTCTTCGGCTTAACGGCTGCGTGACTTTTGCTATGCCGGTTTTCTGCTGTTGACACGGAAGGCATCAAGGAACTTACAGGGGCACATACAGTTACGTTGTGTGCATACAGTTGCGTGTATACAGTTGCGTACGTGTGTTTATAGACGTGAGTGTGTTTGTATATATTGTGAGCGCCGTTATACTTTGTAATCTATTATTATTATTATTATTATTATTATTATTATTATTATTATTATTATTATTATTATTATTATTATTATTATTATAGTAAATACGTCCGCGTGTTGTCCGCCTTATTTCGCCACCTCCAGTGGTTGAGCACAACTACCATAATTATCGCTTGTCACGAGAGCAGCAGCTCTCCCGGTTACCGCCTTGTGCATCTGCCCACATGAGTCGCACATTATCTCCTGGGCCGCACGCAGTCCCTCTCTCCCTCACTCTGCCACTATGGTGGAGGTGGAGGCGGCGAAGCATTGGCCCGAGGTGGAAGTGGAGATGACACAGCTGGAAACGGGAGTGGAATATGCAATGCACAGCGATCGTTGCGCCACGCCCCCCTAATAAGCAGCTTCCGTATCTAGTTGGATGCTCCACATAAGCCTACTCAATTAATGAGCGGCACAAATATGATGCCCGTATAGGATTGGGGATATATATGTATCCACCAGGTACTTAATTTGACCCACAAAAGTAAGGCTAATGGGCCATAGGGACTAACTTCAAAGTAAAAAAAAAAAAGATAAATAGGGCCAAAACCTATTTGGCCCAATGGGCCAGTAAGATGAGTCGACCCACAAAAATAAGGCTAATGGGCCATAGGGACGGACTTCAAAGTAAAAAAAAAAAGATCAATAGGGCCAAAACCTATTTGGCCCAATGGTTAAGATGAGTTGGCCCAATCGTGACCTAACAATCTTTTTTTAGTTAATAGATTAATAGATCTTCTTCATTTTTCCGAGTCATCACAGTTGGCCTTAACTTGAAGCATGTTTATGTTTAAAAGTAGAATGGGGGATATCGTATTTTGAAAGTGAAAATAAATAAAATCAAAATCATGGTTCACTTGCAACCTTATATGATTTGATGCATTGATGTGCTGTCATGATACTTTTTAATCTTGTACATTTTCTAGAAGTGTTAGTGTGTTACTAGTATTCATGGTCACGATAGCAGGAAAATATTCAGGTCAGCACGTACTATCCATTAGGTCAGGATGCCATAACATTACATTACGGTATATATAATATATGGATGAACCTACGCGTATAACCTCTAAAATGGACCTTGTGACCATAGAGTCGAGTCCAAACTCCAAAGCCGGACCAGTTCGACCTTCATGGTTTTTGGAGACTGTTGTGTGACCCTGTTCCTGCGCTGGGAGAATTGCTTGCTGCCTTGCTGGTAAACGACACATGCACCACACAGGACACAGGAGAAGACAGACCCTCAGGCTGAGAGAGAGAGAGAGAGGGAGGGAGGGAGAGAGAAAGAAGAGAGGAGAGCATGCATTCATTCATGCATGTTACGGCATATGCGACCCTTTGTCCAAAACTAACTTGCATGGCGATCTTAATTTTGCATGTCCACCACACCGCAATGCTGTTATTGACTATAATAAATAATACAATTTTCAGCTAACACGTAAATAAGGACATTTCACGTCAACAGCCATGGTTGGGTTGTGTACTGCGGAAACAAGCTTTAGGATCGTCGGTCCATCAACGGGAAGATGGCGAGTAATCGGATGGTCTTCGTGCAATGCCGTACACTGAATGTCATAGGGCCACAGCACAGTACTTTTAATAATTGTATATTATTGTACATATTCGTTAACCACCAAAACAGGTTTCGTGGTGTAGTTGGTTATCACGTCAGTCTAACACACTGAAGGTCCCCGGTTCGAGCCCGGGCGAAACCATTTTTATTTTTATATTTGCTTTTTTTTTTTTTTCCTTCTGTTTCCCAGCGAATCAGACCGACGTCGATCCGGTTTACTTGTTCTTTCGCTAGCAACAACATTTTATTGTTTTGCATGCGTCTAGCCTATTCCTTTCATAAAACCACGTATTCTTGCTTTTGTTATTCTGCCCGAGTTCAACCAACTGTTCGAGGGAAGTGGAGTTTCAGTGTTCAGGCAGCAATTGATTTTCAGCATACGGTCCAGTTCAAATTATAGTTGCTCACGTTCGTCGATGGATTTCACTTCATCGTACGGTCTAGAGGTGGCAATGGCTCCGATCCTGGATCCCATACGGGGAATTTCATAACAGAATCAGGTCTGGTTTAATCCACAGGGAGACTGAAATGGGAAGAAAATAGTTTAGATGGGTCTCACTTCAGCGGACCGTCTAGAGCTACGCAATCTATTGTTTTTCATACATTAGTTTACTCTATATAGATATATAAAGATTACTGGTAATTCGATGTCTTTCGATAATGAGTCGATGCCCTTGTTGATGATTCATGGGGATAGGAAATTTCAGCGGGAAACTACCTTTTCGACGAAGATGGAAAAGAATCAAGAAATTGTCTCCATTTACATTCACGAAAGACGAAAACGAGAAAAATTCTCATCCATGAGGACGGGGATGGGAAACCTAACCCGTTGACATCTCTAGTACGGTCACAGTCTCAGAGAACGTGACATGCTTTGGCTGTTAATTGGAAGCTTGGAACCTATCACTATTTGGCAGCAGGAGCACTGACGCCGATAAGAGTGGTGCAGCTGCAGGGGTGTTTTCAACAACCATGTGTTATCCGATGACATCAAGATTCGTATTGATCATATTAAACGGTGCGGTCAATAGTGGTGGAAAAGAAAGGGACGGGCGTAAAAGATCGCTACGAGACGATGAACGGAGGAGATAACATGCGGTTGCAGCACGGGCGTTCTTACATTGTTTTTTCGGTGCAGCTGCTCCGTCCGGGCGAATCGTTGAACTGAAAGCCATTACCTTTTTCGGTGATAACGAAAGAAACTGTGTGGTGTCTGTGGTGTTATGTTAGCAGCAGATTCATCATGGAGGAGATTATAAAAGAATTTTTATTTATTTATGAATCCCTCCATGGACGACACGACGAAGGTCCGACACAAAGGCACACAGCTGGAGGGGAACATATCTAGTGCAAACCAACATTTTCGTTGTAAACTTCTAATCTGAACCATATGGTTGATCTAAGGAGACACGGGAGAGAGATGGAAGGGAGGATTTGTAAATATGTGATTAGGAGCAGGCGGTGAAGCGCAAAATTATCTAATCTCCCTATGTCTCTTGGATCAACATCACGTGGCCTAAATTAAAAGTTTGCACGGAGAGGATGGTGCCAGCTGGGGAGCCCTGTCGCCACCCGCACGCAGACGCAGCGCAGATCGCCATCTCGACCCAAACACCCCCACCCCCCCCCCCCCCCCCCCCCCCCCCCCCCCCCCCCCCGCTTGCCGCTGCAGTGAGCAGTAAACCCACCACCAGTCCAGGTTCCACGCCACGCCGAGCGCCTCGCCTGTCAAAGATTCGATTCCCTCCTCCCTCCCACATGGCCGTCGAACTGCGCCACCGCCGCGTGCCGTCGGCGGACGGAGACGGGGACGAGGGCGTCGTCGCCTCCTCTCAAAGATTCGATTCCGCCTCTTCCTCCGCCGACGACGGCAACGGCAAGGCCGGCACTTCGTCCGGCAGCGGCGGCGGGGGCGAGGGGGCGGAGCCGCGGAGCGGGAAGAGGGACGCGCTGGGGTGGCTGGAGTGGGGCCGCGGCTGGATGGCCATCGTGGGGGAGTTCCTCTTCCAGCGCATCGCCGCCAGCCACCTCGCCAACCCGCTCGAGCTGCCCCCGCTCGACGGCGTCTCCATCGTCGTCACCGGCGCCACCAGCGGCATCGGGCTCGAGATCGCAAGGTGCCTGCTTTCCCCTCCCCGTCCCTCATCTTGTTTCCTTCTGCCCACACCACAGGATGTCATGGATGGGTCTTTTTTCCGGCCTGGCTGTTGCGATTCGCCTGCTCCACGATAGTTAGCTGCAGTTTTTTTTCCCCATGTATTTGATTCGAACGATTGATTGATAATTTATTGCAGAGCAGATTGGTATAGTGTGTGGGTACTGTGATTAGTGTTGCTGACTTTTGTGTGCCTTTTACTTAACCAGACTTTTCAGTTTTATATGTACTTGGTGTTGTTAATCTTTTATATGATAAAGCAAATGCTTCCCCAACTGACTGCTGACTGCTCGACACTCAAATCTTCATCCCCCCGTGTAGTACCTTAACATGCCCTGTGCTGTTGATCTGAAATCTGGGTCTGTGTATCCCATCATTATAAAAGTAAAACATTTCAAACTGCTCCGTAAAATCTAAGTATCAATTTACTCCATTTTGTATCAGAGCATTTAAGTCTTCGTGTCATCATCAGTGTATGTAAAATAAAAGTAAAAGGCTTTCTTTTTGTCTTCCATTTTACTTCAACCTGTGGGGATATTTTATTTGGAATTCATGTTTGCACGAAACATGTCGCAAAATTATACATTAGCAAGCAGACTCCAAAGAAGATTGCATCTTGTTCTCAAACTGGAACTACTGGTACTAACTGATTCTTTTACCATAATGTACACAACAGGCAACTCGCTCTCGCTGGGGCACATGTTGTGATGGCTGTTAGGAGACCCAAGGTGGCACAAGAATTGATTCAGAAGTGGCAGAATGAAAATTCAGAAACAGGAAGACCACTGAATGCTGAGGTAATTTTTTAAAATATTTGCTGTGCAGCCCTGGATGATGAATGAGACTGTTTAACTTGATTAAACTTTGTACAGCGTGAGCGTGACCTGATTGTGCCTGTAGACATATTGCTGTTATTTTCCAATCTGATACATTTAAACATAAATCTGAACTTCTGCTATTTGTTTAAAATGACTGCCATATGCATAGTAAGCAATGTTTATGTACTTAACTACATATATTACTTATGTGTATGTTCACCACACTTGCTACCTTATCAATCACCAGAGACACATATCATGATTGGTAAAGATGAAAGCCACAATTATATAACTTAACAAGTCATAATTTCAGAATCATAAATTTGGTTTAGTTGTCTGCTATTTTACACTATTTGCACCTTACTCTTTAAGGTGATGGAACTTGACCTGCTCTCCCTCGACTCGGTTGTAAAATTTGCTGATGCTTGGAATGCTCGTATGGCACCCCTACACGTGTTGATCAACAATGCTGGCATGTTCGCTATAGGAGGTCTGCGAGATTATTTATTAACTCAATCTTCTGAAATTTGACGTAATAAATCTCAGGTTTCAATTAATCATGTATTTAAATTGTATCAAAGATATCAACCTTTCCCCTTCCATGTAGAACCCCAGCGTTTTTCAAAGGATGGACATGAAGAACACATGCAAGTAAACCATCTTGCACCTGCATTACTGGCGATGCTGCTTATACCTTCCCTTCTCCGAGGTTCTCCCAGCAGAATTGTTAACGTTAGTTCAATTGTGAGTTTTCTTGCCTCACCATTAGTTGTATTGCAGACACATTTTTCTACCTTGAGTGTAAATGTTTGAATTCTATTGCCAATTTAGTATCAATGAAGTTGCAACTCTACAATTCTTTTATGGCTACATTACCAGTATCTGACCTGTTTGTGTCTCCAATTGCAGATGCACACTGTAGGTTTTGTTGATGCTGAAGATATGAACTTGAGAAAACATAAATACAGATGTTGGTTGGGATATTCAAATAGCAAGTTGGCGCAGGTAACTTATCTGTTAAAACCTTCTGACAAAAAGTTGCAACCTCTGAAATGCCAGTTCCCTTTTTTATACCTTTGAACTGTTTTTTTTTCTGTTCTATCAGAATAAAAGTACATCTCTTTAATCCATAATAGGAATAGTTCTGAATTATTCTTGTTACACTCGCAGGTAAAATTTAGTAGCATGCTTCATAAGAGAATTCCTGCAGAAGCTGGCATCAGTGTAATTTGTGCTTCTCCTGGAATTGTCGACACGAATGTTGTGAGTACCATTTCCATTTCATTTATGGTCTGATCATTTGTGCTGTTTCAGGAGGTGGATTATATTATATATATAAGATATATGCCTATCCAACATTCACATTTTGAGAAATATAGAGGTTTGGATAGTTATCAGGATGATTAATTGAACACAATGCTAGAAAAGAAAACTCAAATTAAAAGGTGCATATATCGTGGATGATTAATTCACATGTATGATATGTTCTACCACTCCCTAATAATTTATATTTATCACTTATCCTGATGTTAGCAACCTGTTATTCTTTCTATCTGGCTTTGTTCACTATATATAAATATTAGCTTGACACTTGTTACATGACGCAGGCAAGGGATCTTCCTAAGATTGTTGTAGCTGCGTATCATTTGATTCCCTACTTCATATTTGATGCTCAAGAAGGTGAAGTTACTGAACTTCTACTGTCGCCTCCTATCAGTCAACAGCTCACGCTCTTCTGATATACACAAACATTCTGGTTTGGATCCCATTCAGGTTGTAGAAGTGCATTGTTTGCTGCATCTGATCCCCAAGTTCCAGAATACTGCGAGATGCTGAAGTCAGAAGACTGGCCAGTTTGTGCTTGCATTAACTATGACTGTAATCCGATGAATGCATCTGAAGAAGCGCACAATCTTGAAACCACACAGCTGGTCTGGGAGAAGACACTCGAGATGATTGGCCTTCCGCGAGATGCCCTGGAGAATCTCATCGCCGGAGAAACAGTTCAGTGCCGTTATGGACAGCATGAGGCAGAATAGGATATCGCACGGATCCAAACCATACCACTTTTTAGTTAACAGTTTAGAGGTGGTTTGTTCCAGCCTTTGATTAGAGCATCTTTGTTATATCATTTTGATCCTAAATTTGCAGGGAAGGAACAAAAAGAATTTGTTAACAGCTACCAATCTTTGCTCCTTTTTTTATGTGCAAAATGTTGTAAAAGAGTCGTAGAAATACCTCCCCGATTATTTGACTATTCCTAATCAATGATATACTTGAGACAGAAATTAAAAGATACCTATCCTGGGTCCCTTTTTCCCTCTACCCTGTTTTTTTTTTCTGGTGTACTCACTCCAAATGCAATCATAATTTCATAGGTTGACGGACTTGATTTCCAGTACTGCTGACAAAATTCATGGAACACCATTGAGTTCTTCAATTTCGTTTCCCAATATGCATATGCTCACGTTCTAAGGAAAAAAATTGGGCACCATGGACAGGAGCGGCCTCCACAGGTCACGCTCACAAATGGAACAAGGGCACAAGCCACAGCAAAGGAAATATTTGCCAACTAGAGGGTTACGATCCAGATATTAATTACAGGTACCACCCTTCAATTGAACAAAGTAAGTTAATGACGACTGCTGGAAACAACTGTTACATCATAAACATGACGCGAGTTGCGAACTTGATTCCTCTCCAGGGACCTAACTGACACTCTGAATTGCCGGCCAATGATGAAACAGCCCCATGAGTGAGCATTCCAAGGTAGCTGCCCCTAGGCATTTGGCGGCCAAAGCTTTGGATCTTGAGTTGTGTCCACGATGGTTGGAGGCAACCACTGCCACATTGCCATCCCAGGGAACGGTGCAGGGATTGGAGCACTTTTGTTGGCTGGAGCTTGCTGTGGCGGCACAAATGGAGTAAAAGCAGCTGGATGGTATGAAGCTGGATGAGGGAGATGGGGAACATATCCTGTAGGAGCTACACTCATAGCTTTGACTTGCTGCTCCAGCCTATCCTTTTCTACCTTCAGTCTCACTTTCTCTTCACGGAGCTCATTCTTCTCCTCCTGAAACAATAATAGAGCATTCCAATTAAAACATAAAAACTTGGTCAGAGAGTAGGCTTCTTATAGATGTGTGGGAGGTTACACTGGCCATCTCTAAACATGCATATTTGAAAATAGCAAATCTAGTCTAGAAACTAAATTGGATCAAGCAATGGCTGCAGACACATTGGGCATGATTGTGAGTTCAGTAGAACTAGGTTCTCCTGGTTGGACCCTGGTGCCGCAGCAGAAGACCAAAAATATCATGCATTTTCAAGAAACAACAAAACCTTACAAAACATTGAGAAGCATGTGCAGGGCATCAAACATTCTGAAATCCAGTAGAAAGATTTGATAGGCTGTATGAGAAAGATACCTTGAGGTCCTTGATATTCTCCCGCAGCTTGTCATTTGATTCTTTAAGTTTTTCTGCCTCACCTCTAAGTTGTGCCACCATACGGGCTGCATCACTCAAGATGTTTGCTTTATCCAACTTTGCTTGTTTACCAGGATTCATAACTGAACTCAATTCCAGGAACCTGCGATTCAAATTTCAAATTAAGATGAGAACTAAGATATGTGCAAGTGCAGTCACCATTCCTTTCTTGAGCAATGGTTTGAGAGTATTTGCAGTACCTGTCATTCAGCTTGTCCCTCCTCATTTTTTCACGACAAGCTTTGGATTTTGGACCAGATGAAGATGGTTCATCTCTACCCCTGCACAGAACAAAGCATTTATATTACTATAGAGCAAACCATAAGGAAATACCACGTACAAGTCGAATGCTATGTTCATAGTGTTAGTGACTCCATTGGCAAGCATAAGAAAATGAAACACAACGGATCACATGGGAATTGAAATTTGATGTAAGATAATTCACAGCAGTATCCTATAGTCACTATTAACTGACTGCATTTGCACACATAATGTTTTACAATCGCGTTAGCATTTTATTAGAACCTTTAAAGCCTAATGTTTCCTGTTTGGGGCGTGAACCCCATGAGAAGGAAGGACATGATGCCCAAACAGACACACACAATGGATAGAAAACTTGTCAAAGTTCAGCTGCATGCACGTACTTCACAACCAGAATGAAGAGTAAGGACAAGAAACAATACCTTTTCCCCAAATTAGATTGCTCAAATCCACAAGCATCTCCATTGACACCGTCAATCCCAAGTCTGCTACAATTGCAAAATAAGTACCAAATGCACAGGAAATACATACAGAGAGGAAATGCACGTGCATTGTAGCTGCTCAAATATACAATAAACCATTGTGCTGCTTTCATCTCAGTCAAAAGATACGAATCAAACGTCTAGGATCATGATAATGCAAATAATTTGAATGAATCAATGTTTATTATATAATGCATGATTGAGCAGCGGAAAAGGCTGTACCAGCTAGCAGACTCAATTGCTTCAAGGTACGACTTGTACACGATCACAGCAGCAGTAGCAAGTGTTTGTTAACCACTAATGTTGTGTATCACCATTCACAGGTACTAGTTCCTTAGAGACACCTACGAACCAACCATCTAGCACTGCAAATCTCTGAACCTCAGATGCACATAACAAACCCAAACTACCCGGAAACAAGGAAAAGTGCAATTTCTCCAACTTGCATAAACCAACCGAGACCATATTACAGAATTGCAGACTCAAAACTGCCATCCTTTCCTTTTGACCAAAAAAAGAGAGAGACATATATAATACGCGCATGCTGTTTCAAATAGCACATAGTTTTTAGACCGCTACATCAGCCAAATTAAGTAATTAGTCTACCACCGCCCACAAATTTAAAACAAACACACAAAAAAGCAATCTGCAGCGACAACGACCTCGGGAGTATAAAATCCATGCACCGCGCCATAAACCGAAACGCAATCTAAATAGATAGTATATATAACTAGGATGGGAAAGGATTGCTCCGGTTGGCATCGCCGTACCCTCCGTCGCAGAAGATGGCGAGATCTCCGTCGTCGCCGGCGCCGCCGAGGAGGAAGTCCTCCACGGGGTCTCCGCAGTCCATCGTCGCGGTCCCGGTCGCGGCGGCCGGGGGCAGTCAGGGCAAGGCTAGGCTAGGGTTCCGCGCGGGCGGGCGGGCGGGCGAGAGCGAGACGAGAGGTCGAGAACGAGCCGGGGCCGGGACGGGCGCGCGCTTTGCAGAATGCCCCCTGGATGCGGCCCCGGTTGTTAACAAGGTCCTCGCTGACGCCGAGGCGCGGTGGTGGGGGCCTGTTTGGAATTTCGGGTGACGCGAGGGGCCTTGATGCGCTCAGGTTGGTGTCGTCGGGCTCAGGGCTGGTTTGGATGGTGGTGGCTTGGCAAGAGGTGAGATATGAGCATGTGAAGAACAAGATGGATGGATGGTCTGTGTTTCGCCGCCGTGTGGTCCTGCTCCTTGTTTTGTTTTGTTTTGAGCTTCGTGTAATAACATTATGCCGTCACCCGTGTGCATTATTTAAAGTCTATTTGCATACAGAGCTAATTGCTAGGTAGGTGGAAATTAGCTAAATAGCTATATTGTGTTTAAATAGATTGGTTGTTAGCCAAATAGTTAGCTAACCTTATCTAATTTAAGCTAATTTTTTAATCTAAATAATGACTAGCTCTAGCTCATCCAAACATTTGTTACTATGATTCATGTATTGACGACATGTTTATTTTAGCGATAATATAATATGCGATGCTAAACATGTACCCATGTGTCCTAGGAAGAAGACGTTTACAGGTCAAACTAAGTTTGTAGAAAATATTAGCGATATTTATATCTCTAAATAAATTAATTATAAAAATATATTCAACGATCTATCTAACGATACTAATAATGTATTATAAATACTAATACTATTTTATATATAATTGGTCAAAGATAAAAAAAAAAAAGGTTAATTTCTTAGAGAGCGAGAAGGTCATTCTTTTCAAAATAGGGGGGGGGGATATTTTGTATCTTATCCCATATCAAAAATATATATGAAAGAAAGATAAAGAGTGATTTGGGTACTAGCAAATGTACATACTTTATGTCTTACGTTGTTCCAAATTAAAGACGCTTTGGTTTGGTATTTAAATATGTAGGTTTTTATTATGCATTTAGATATATACTATGTCTAGAAATATAGGAAAGCAATGTCTTTGAAAAGGGGTAAAACGTCTTATAATTAAGAAAGGAGAGAGAGTATATAAGACATAATGTAAGATAGCGTGAATATTGATAATAGTGAAATTTATATCATAGGAAATGCTTCAATGCTCATGTGGGAGAAACATGGATTTTGAGGGAATATATGATAAGGTGCACCACAGATATGAGAACCACAGAGGATGCAGCACAATGATTTTGGCCCCAGTGTGGCGGCCAAAGGCGAGCGCGTGGAGTCAACACTGGACTTGACGATGATGCGCCGTCGTGGATCGATATTTGGTGGTGGGCTTACTACTACCTGACGGATCTGATTCTCCCTTCGCCAACTTGGTTGGGCTGTTTTTCAGAGCCCACTACCTTCAGTTATTTTGGGCTGTCACTTGTTGCGGTGGGCCAAATCAGGTGTGACCGGGACATGCAAACCACTTATGCCTTTGAGTCTGTATGCCTTTATTCTGCTTTCCCCCTTTCTCTTTACAAGAGAGAATAAATACCTTGAGACTGGTCTAACTACCTGGGAGAAAGCAGAGCTGACATTTCTCACACTGATCTAACATTTCCATTTAATTTTCCTCTAGATTCCATTATTTTTTGCTGGGCCCACAAGAGCAAAAAAAAATCAAACATTGGTGAACACTAGCCAAATTTCCTTATAGGACAAGTTCAACAAATTTAAGTGAAAGTTTCCCTACAGGTGCTTCTTGCACCTTCAGCTTACATGTCCTGTCTTCTTTTTAATGTAATACTGCGTGTTCCAGTGGACAAAAAAGCCTTTATATCCTATGGATGTGTTTAGATCCCAGTTGCAGTTGCAATTATGCATTGTACCACGTTCGTTTGTATTTGACAACTTTTGTTTAATTATGGCCCAAGTAGGCTTAAAAAATTGTCTTGTGATGTACATGCAAAAAGTACAAACATGCGAACATTTCATCTACATTTAATGCTTCATACATGTGTCATAATATTGATGTGACTAGTTGCAATTGCAATTTGCAGTGGATCTAAACGGGCCTATATCATCCTCAGGCAGAGAATGGCAGCAGCAGTGGGGCCAAGTCTGCGTATAGACATGATTATTCGGCTGGTAAAAAGGAGAGCAACTTCCTAGCTTTGGACTTGCGGTCCAAAAATTCCAAATATGTTTTTGCACGTCCACTTTGATGCCTGTCAACACACACAGAGAGACAGATGGATGCAGGAAGGATGCTGCTTCAGCTCCACTCACCCACAAGAAAATTGCAATCGGTCGTCCAAGTCCTGCCTGCAGATTCCCTCCCTCCTTCTGAATGCCTCTGCCTTTACACCCCTCCCACACACACACAAAGCAAATGTTCCATGGATGGATGGAATGGAATTGATGGATGGATTCCCCGCCTTTTAATCACCCAACTACAAGAGTGCAACAAGGGAATGCAAACACCTGAAAATGTGCCGGGCAATCTGCCAATTGCTGGGTATCATTACTCACTAATCTAGATGCATGATCCACTCCCGCCACCTAATTGCGTCTCATCAACTCAACACAAAAATCACTGCTTTGATTCGCAATTAATTAAAAAAGGGCCTAATTCAGAACTAATGAAGAGATAATTGTATAATCTTCTATACAATAGTGTTTTTCTTTTCCTCAAAAATTTTCCTTGACTGTACTAAGCTTCTGAAGTTATAGTTGTACAGTACAAGTCTGCCGTAGGGAAAAGAACAAGTGGGTACAGAAAAAGATATACAAGCTTTTATTTAAAAAATACAAGAAAATAATTCTAGCTTAAATGTTAGATGCATAATATTAAAGAGAAGCAACTGAGAAAATTTGAACAAAATTCAGGGATTTTTCCTTTCCGCAAATGAGGTAATAAAGAAACTAGGCATGGACAGGAGATTGTGAAGTGACCAAGAAGATCTGCAACATCCTCTGATATCTCCTGCTTCTCAAGCCCTAACAACAAGTGGCTTCCACCACCTCCACTGCCAACATATTTTATGCCTGCACAAAATGGTTGACATGCTGTGAGCCGTCGCTTCTGATCCAGTGCTCATCATGAGATTAAAGAAAGCTAATCCCTGGGTGCAAAGCAGAAGACACCACACCATGTCACCTCCTAATGAGCCCAAAAAGAAAACACCACCATAGAAAAGGATATTTTTAAACACACGCCCACACAAAAGAACTCCACATGTACCCCATCCCTACATGGCAACAGTGCTTTGGCTGACCCTGAAAATCTTGCTGTTTTTTAACCATATCCTATCAAAAAAACATCTTTTTGGTGCCTTGCACTACCGTCTGGTTTGGTGATGGCAACTTTTGCAGATTCATGGATGGTCATTCATTAAATTATTAGAAAGGTTGCTGGGAGAAATTATTTGTCCAGTGAAAAATAAAGGCGCAGTTGTACCCTAAGGTTAAAAATAAGTGCAGCCATCTTGGGGCTAAATGTTGATAAGTAACCGCCATTTTGCTTCTGTGAGTTTGTCAGCTGCAAAGCATGCATCTTTTAAATAAAAAAAATTCAGAGTAGCCGTGAAGCATGCCTTTTGGTCCTGTGATCCAAGAGCACTGAAACAGCTGTCCTGAAACTGACTTGTGTGCAGCACTGGAACAAGCAAGTTGGTTGCTCATGCATTTAACATTTTGTTGCTGGTAAAGTAGTAAACTAGTAACTGTTGAAGTGTAGTTAAAATGCTGCTCAGCTCAGCTCAGCTCAGCTCATAGATTTTGTTAGATTACCAATAAAATTTGGTCTTAAATTACTAGATTTGCATATTGCCATATTATTTATTCATGTGCTTTTGAATTGACAGTCCATCGCGACGTTTTACCTGACCATTTTATAAACATGGGAAGTATTCATGGATAAGAGTTTGCACTGCGATTTCACATTACTGGATTGGGACATTTCGTCCGTCCGATTAAAAAAAAATGTAAATTAATGCTGGTCAATCATGAATCATGCAGCGCAAGTGACGTGTATCGATTCCTGACTCATGACTTTGAAGTTTTAGTCATGTTTTGTTTATCATTTGAAATGTACTGGAGCAACTTCTAGTAGCACCAAAAAAGTCGATGATTGTCATAGTGTTTTGAATTGTAAGCAAACCCACTTGATTGCTTCAGCAAGCAGTCTTCGACTGATCTTCCAGATCGTTACAGTATTCTTCATGGCCTTGTTTTTTTCTAACGCATGTGGTTTGGACTTTTGAATTCTGATCATTAACCATTCTGGCTTGTTGTTAATCATGTCATGTCAAAGTGTTTCAGCTCCAGTATATGTGAACCTGAAAATATGAACTGTTGGAAACAAATTAAAAAGAGAGTTGTTGTATTTGACATTGCTGATTTTATTATAAAGATTGGAACATGATTACTTATGAATCGCCCAAGGAAAAAAAAATAAAAATATATTGTTACCAACTCCGTACAGTTCATTGCACCTACTGACCTACGCCTGCGGCCTGCATGCTCCCTGCTTATTCAGAGGTCAACCATACCCTAAACTATTCTTAGGTTTCGCCTGGACGGCTGGACCAGAAACTCTTTCCTTGAATCACAAACAATTTGGCCGACATGGAAACGCGCTAGATTACAGATCAACTTGTTTTTTTGCAAGAAAGATTGCAGATAAACTCGCACGAACATCATGCCATCTGACTTTTCTTGCGGATATATAATCACATGCAGGGAGCAGAGATAAAGGCTGCTAACTAACCTTGTGCAATGTGAGGATGCATGTCAGTGTCGTCTACTCGCCTCCGCCACTTGTTCTCTGCAGAAGGTTTTGCCAGTTGCGCCGGCAACCTCTCCAAAATTGCACCCAAAAAAAAAAGATTAAAGTTGAAGGGAAAATTCCAAGTTGACTTTGGCAATCAGACAAAATTGCTAAGACAAAAGGGCATCCTGTAATTGCCTTACAGGATAGGAGTTAAACCTTTGGTCTAAAATATTAGGCAAGTGTGATTAGGAAATTTGGAGCCACATTTTGCATGACTAAAATAAATTTGCCGTAGTTGTTTAATCTATGATATGTACATACAAAAGGAATATTACTTATTAAGTTTAATTGCCAACTGACCAATTTCTAACCTATTATTAGTCAAACTTACTTAAGGAAAAAGAAATAGGTGAAGACTATCACCATCATCAGTTGTAGCCTCCAATTCAGGAGGTCCATTTTCCTATAGGCTATAGGCTATAGCAAGCTGGTCAGCTTTGGCGAACCAAGGTGGTTATAATTCTCAGTGAGAGTGTCAGCTTTGACTACTGTAGCATTGTCCCCGGTTTGCTTCAAAGGAAAACAAAAAATGGAAATCATCTAGTCCTACTAGTAGTAGTGGACATTAGTGCTAAACTAGTAACCATGGTTAGTAATAACAACAATTTCGCTAGTGAACGACTTTGTTTGTGGCGCCGGCCGGGATGCAAGGTAAGTTTTGCTGACTTTGCTGGTCCACAAGCCCTGCGTTGACTTTGTCAAACCTCCAGTCACAGCCCTCCATTTCGTGATCGACGGCCACGAGCCTGCTGCAGGTCCTTACCGCCACGTGTCACGCTCCAGCAACCGTTGACCTCCATATATTACTCCCCTCCATTAATCACCGGCAGAAATAAGGTAGTCAATGCTAAGAACAAAGCGATGATACAGTTACATGGCACGAGCAGTCAGTCAGTCAGCCGGAGAAGACGACGATGATGGCACACGCACACTGAGAGATCAATCTGATGAAGGTGACATTTTTTTACTTCTTTAGCTGCAGCGTCCAGATGCATCCAACAAAATGAGCCAAACCAAAGCAAGCACTCAACAGATATAACTATACACTAAGCAAGACTAAAAAACTCTAGAGATGGATCATGGATCTGAAATCATGACATGTACTGCCTTTTTTATAAATCACTTGCCTGAAGAATTAGGACATGTCATGTCATGGATGTAAGCTAAGCAGCAGTATTAAACTTGAGCTGCAGAGTCAAACCCACAGACTGCCTTCCCTTCTCTCTCCCTTTCCTTTCTCTCCCATCCTCGCTCATGCTCCTCTCTCTCACACTTGTTCCAGCAAGGGATCAAGAAGAGCATGCAAGAAGCAAGACTGAAGAAGGAGGAGCTGACCATGATCCCAAGATTTGAGACAACACATGGCGCTTGCTTATCATCACCATTAGCTAGCTAGCTGCTAGCTCCCGGCGGCTGATCGTCGTCGCTGACCACCACCCTCGTCGTGTCGTGTGGCAAGGCCGGCCGCCGCCGGCGACATGACG
This sequence comes from Eremochloa ophiuroides, assembly GCA_038502445.1. Lineage (NCBI taxonomy): Eukaryota > Viridiplantae > Streptophyta > Magnoliopsida > Poales > Poaceae > Eremochloa > Eremochloa ophiuroides. The sequence goes on from JAHLJS010000005.1 coordinate 1,832,216, forward strand.
AGCAGAGCAGCGGCGATGCTGCTAGCGGCGCTGTGCGCCACCGCCGCGCTGTCGCGGTCCAGGAGCTTCGCCACGGCCGCGCAGCCATGCGGCGCCGCCGACCTCGCCGCGCTGCGCGGGTTCTCGGCGGGCCTCGACGCCGCGGTCGACGGCTGGCCGACCGGCGCCAACGCGTCCTCCGACGACGCGTGCTGCGACTGGCCCGGGGTGACGTGCGGCGAGGCGGCGGCGGCCGTGGCCGTTGTCGGGCTGGCGCTGCCCAACCGGACGCTGCGGGGGCAGGTGGCGCCGTCGCTGGCCGGGCTCGCGGCTCTCCGGGTGCTCAACCTCTCCGGCAACGCGCTCCGCGGCGCGCTGCCGGCGGCGCTGCTCCGGTTTCGAACCCTCGAGGTGCTCGACGTCAGCGTCAACGCGCTCGCCGGCGGCGTCCCCGGCCCGATCGACCTGCCGGCGGCGCGCGTGTTCAACCTCTCGTACAACGCGTTCAACGGCACCCACCCGGTGCTCGCCGGCGCGCGCAACCTGACGGCGTACGACGTGTCGAGCAACGCCTTCGCGGGGCCCATCGACGCCGCCGCGCTGTGCGCCGCGTCCCCGGCGGTGCGCGTCCTGCGGCTCTCCATGAACAGGCTCTCCGGCGCGTTCCCCGCCGGGTTCGGGCAATGCCGGTGGCTCGCCGAGCTCTCCCTCGACGGGAACGGCATCGACGGCGAGCTCCCCGACGATCTCTTCGGCGCCACGTCGCTGCAGGTCCTCAGCCTCCACACCAACTCCATCTCCGGCGGCCTGTCGCCGCGCCTGCGCAACCTCGGCAGCCTCGTCCGCCTCGACGTCTCCTTCAACGCCTTCTCCGGCCCGCTCCCCGACGTGTTCGACGCGCTCGCCGCCCTCCAGGAGCTCTCGGCGCCGAGCAACCGGCTCTCCGGCGAGCTCCCCGCCACGCTCTCGCGGTGCCGCCGGCTCCGGGTGCTCAACCTCCGGAACAACTCGCTCGCCGGGGACATCGGCCTCGACTTCCGCGCGCTCGGGAGCCTCGTGTTCCTCGACCTCGGCGCCAACGGCTTCACGGGGCCCATCCCGGCGAGCCTTCCCGAGTGCAGGGGCATGGCGGAGCTCAACCTCGGCCGGAACAACCTCACCGGCGAGATACCGGCGTCGTTCGCCAACTTCTCCTCGCTGTCGTTCCTCTCGCTCACCGGCAACAGCTTCTCCAACGTCTCGTCGGCGCTGCGGACGCTGCAGAGTCTCCCCAACCTGACCAGCCTCGTGCTCACCAGGAACTTCCACGGCGCCGGCGGCGGCGAGGAGATGCCGTCGGACGGCGCCGGCATCGCCGGTTTCCCCAGCATCCAGGTGCTGGTCATCGCTAACTGCGAGCTGCACGGGGTGATACCGTCGTGGATCGCCGGCCTCAAGAAGCTTAGAGTGCTGGACCTGTCATGGAACCGGCTCGCCGGCCCGATCCCGCCATGGCTGGGGCAATTCGACTGCCTCTTCTACCTCGACATATCCAACAACTCCCTGCAGGGAGAGATACCGGGTAGCTTGACGCGGATGCCGGGGCTGGTCGCCGGCGGCGGCGCTCATGGCGACGACGACGACGACGACGCCCAGGTAGTGCAGGACTTCCCGTTCTTCATGCGGCGGAACACGTCGGTGCAGGGGCGTCAGTACAACCAGGTGGACAGCTTCCCGCCGTCGCTGGTCCTCGGACACAACAACCTCACCGGCGGCGTGCCGGCGGCGCTGGGCTCGTTGACCAGGGTGCACGTCGTTGACCTGAGCTGGAACAGGCTGTCGGGGCCCATCCCGCCGGAGCTGTCGGGGATGACGAGCCTCGAGTCCCTGGACCTGTCCAACAACGCGCTCTCCGGCGCGATCCCGGCGTCGCTGGCGCAGCTGAGCTTCCTCTCCCACTTCGACGTCTCCTACAACAACCTCTCCGGCGAGGTCCCCGTGGGCGGGCAGTTCTCCACGTTCTCGCGCGCCGACTTCCAGGGGAACCCGCTGCTCTGCGGCATCCACGTGGCGCGGCGGTGCGCGCGGAAGGACGCGGCGGCGGTCGGCGGCAAGCGGGAGCGGAGCGCCGCCAGCGCCGGCGTGGTGGCGGCGATCAGCGTCGCCACGGCGCTGCTCGTCGCCGTGGCCGCGGTCGTGACGTGGCGCGTGTGGTCGAAGAAGCGGCAGGAGGACAACGCCAGGGTGGCGGCGGACGACGACGACAACGGCAGCCTCGAGACTGCGGCGGCCAAGTCCACGCTGGTGCTGCTCTTCCCCGCCGCCGGCGAAGAGGAAGACAGCGGCGGCGGCGGCGAGCGCGCGACGATGACGCTGGAGGACGTGATGAAGGCGACGCGCAACTTCGACGCGTCCCGCATCGTCGGGTGCGGCGGCTTCGGGATGGTGTACCGCGCGACGCTCGCCGACGGGAGGGAGGTGGCGGTGAAGCGCCTCTCCGGCGACTTCTGGCAGATGGAGCGCGAGTTCAAGGCGGAGGTGGAGACGCTGTCGCGCGTCCGGCACCGGAACCTGGTGCCGCTCCAGGGCTACTGCCGCGCCGGCAAGGACCGCCTGCTCATCTACCCGTTCATGGAGAACGGCAGCCTGGACCACTGGCTCCACGAGCGCGGCGGCGGCGGCGGGGGGCTGCCGTGGCCGGCGCGCCTCGGCGTGGCGCGCGGGGCGGCGCGCGGGCTGGCGCACCTGCACGCGTCGTCGGAGCCGCGGGTGCTGCACCGGGACATCAAGTCGAGCAACATCCTGCTGGACGCGGCGATGGAGCCCCGGCTGGCCGACTTCGGGCTGGCGAGGCTGGTGCTGCCGGCGGCGACGCACGTGACGACGGACCTGGTGGGCACGCTGGGGTACATCCCGCCGGAGTACGGCAGCTCGGCGGTGGCCACCTACCGCGGCGACGTGTACAGCCTCGGCGTCGTGCTGCTGGAGCTCGTCACGGGGCGGCGGCCCGTGGACATGGCGCGGCCCGTCGGCGGGGGGCGGGACGTGACGGCGTGGGCCGTGCGCATGCGGCGCGAGGACCGGGCCGACGAGGTGGTCGACGCCGGCATCGGCGTCGGCGACCGGAGGCACCGGGAGGAGGCGGCGAGGGTGCTGGACGTCGCGTGCGCCTGCGTCAGCGATAACCCCAAGTCACGGCCCACGGCGCAGCAGCAGGTGGAGTGGCTCGACGCCATCGCCGCCTCCTCCGCGTCGTCGCCGGCGCTGCGGACGACTGACACAGAGCACGCCGTGATGAATGCCTGTAACTGGACATGAGATGGAAGATGAAATTGGAGATGTGCACTTGTGTAAAAGTAGAAGTTTTGGAGTAGTACGTACATTGATCACTCTTAACCGTACGTGTAGTGTAATACACACAGAAACTGCTGACACTAACAGATCACAAGATGTATGTACTCATCTTCATCTCCGGTCCTTGGTTAAATACATTGTTACTGTACGATCATTCATTCACCATATAGGATCCTTACTCGCGATGACAATTGGAATGCTGAGTAACCTCGAAATGGCAAGTAGCTATAGTGTCTTGCACGATGTTTAGTTGCCAGTCACACTTTGTCACAGGTTGCCACACATAAGGTTAGGCAAGTTTGATCAACTTTGCCAGCTGTTTGGTTGTAGCCACAGTTGTGGCAAGATTCTTTTTCAGCAAACTAGGTTCCATGCGTCAGTGACTCAAAAAAGTATGACAAGATTCTCTTAGACTTGCTAAGTTGTGACAAAAAATTTGAGTACCTCAACTTAGCCAAATGTGACAATTTTTATTGGTAAATAGTTGCAAAGTGTGGCTAACAACCCAACAGCTATAGCTCAGTGCTACTGGAGGTCACGTACGTAGTGTGCTTCTTGTCGCCATTGTGGTCTATATATAAAAGCTGTGAAAACCTGCCGTTTGTACACTGAATCGCCACTTCAAAGCTGCCAGGGCAGTGTAGTGTATCACCGCGCAGCGCAGTAGTGCGAGCATGGGAGACGACGGAGTGAAGAAGCAGGGTGAGATTGACGCCGCCCAGCGTTGCAGCTTCGTCTTCCACCGATGTAGCGTGGAATGTCTACAACCTGACCGGCGTGGAATGTCTTCCACCATTCTCGCTTTCCTGTTGAACTCTTCCATGGAACAGACCAGGAGGGGCAGATCGGCAGGCGCCATGAGCAAAGAACTGCAGAAGGCAAAGCCCACAGAGCTCTCCAATAATAACAATGTTACTTTTAGTAAAGACTACAACCTCACGCGATCTTGAAATATGTATACAACACTAGCTCTCGATTAGCTTTTATCACTTTTCTATTAAAATATGCAGTAAAATGTTTAGAGCTTAGCTTATACATCACTGTTGGAGCTGCCCTGATATAGGTTAATTCCAGCCAAAAGAGTCGAAAGCCCTATCATTATTGTTTTCACGAGTCGAAGGCTTTATCAATGCATTACCAATTAGCACCGACCGCTTTCAGTTGTCAGTTCTCACGTTAGTCGGGTAGGGGGTTCAGGGTTGGTCTATAGTCCACCATTTATGTTAGACGTGGAGCACATTGTGCAGATGTTTTTTTTTTTCTAAGTTTGAGTATTTGTTTGACCAACACTTCGTTCCGTTCGTATGTGCGAAGCTAACGCGTTGATCGAGTGGACCCAACAGGATGCCCGATTTTCCTTACTGGTCTATGAAATGGCATGCATTCAGAAGAATGCGTGTCAAAACTCACTATATCTTGGCACGGTTTATCAAGGAACATCCCCTCTATGCTCTATCTCGGCTGCAAATATAAATGTCATCATCCATTGGGGCAAATCGAGGAACACCACAATTTGTGAAAACAGACCAAATCCAGATTCAATAAAAAAAATATCATCCCATGTTAACTTGACGAAGACACTGATATGATGCTAGATTATCCATCACCGCACTTCAACTACAAAAAGTTCAGTGCATTTCCCAGTCACGGGAACACGAGCAAAAGGGAATGCTCTAGAAGCTCATGGTCTAACAGAACCAAAAACTATACTACAGCAACTGAATTCCACAACTAACCAATATTATCCACCAGAGTTCAATACTTGTCCGTAACCAAAATTGCCTCCACCATTTCAAAAAAAAGCACCATTCTGTGTAACATTAGCTGCACTTGCTTTCCCAGAACATAATAACAGGGGAAACAAATGCAAAAGGATCAATCATTGTCTTTCTTCGGCTTACGGTAGGTTTCCTCAATATGCTTTGCCAGAAAAACATATGTGTTGAATAGCTTCTTGACGTTAGGAACGTTGTAGTTCTGAGCTACATAGATACCACATCCCATTCCCACCAAGAGAGTGAAGCCGCCCCTGAATAATCCCATCGCAACAAAACCTGGTACCAAGATTAAAACACTTATGTAAACCCAGAAATATGATTCCAAAGCAAAACACAAATGATTACCAGAAAGCAGAACACAGCTGTGATTATAAGCAATGAACACCATATTGGTTGTCCAAAGTGTCACAACTCACAAAATGATATTGCTGTCCAAAATGGCAAGCTGTTCAAGCTATCATGGTGACAGATATAGTGTCTCCAACGAAAACTAGCAACTTAGACCATCCAGAGTTTAAGTTTATCTTCAGTGAATCACAAAGCTATACCTGCAAGCACTAATTTCACTGCATCTTAGAGACCCAATTAAAACATAAGCTATCCAACCACCATTTTCTACTCATGGGTTAACACAACTGCAAGATGCAAAGGCAAGGAATCTTCTGCCAGACTGGGTCAACTGGAAAAGCACTAGAGCAGAGCAAACTAAAAACCATAGGCTCTGTTCGCTTCAACTAAACAGCACATATTTTTCAGCTCTGCAACAGTATTTCCCCTCACAACAAATCAGCTTCAGCAAAAATCAGCTCAGCTTTTCAGCTGAAGCGAACAGAGCCTATAGTTGCTCATCTGATAGACAATTCATTGCAAATTTAACACAACCCAGTAAAATGCGAGATGATACATGAAACTAAGCTGAGTAAATCTGATGGCCAAGCAGATAAAGTTCATGCAACTATAAACTAACTTTTTAGGAATAGATTTTGTACCCTGTGGCACCAGTGGAACTGTTTATTTATCAAGACAACTTAACACAGTTCTCCTGTTTATTCAAGGGAAAAAAAAATTCAAGAAAACCAATATTGCTTTGGCATTTGGCAAAGCAGCTTAATCATTTCCTAGTTTAACATCTAAACACTGAAAAAAAAAATTTCTAAAGTTTAATACGCATATCATCTCACGTGAAAAAGAAATGCATAGTTGGATATTTAAGCGAAGTGGCCAATCTAAGTATATATTATGGAGTTATCTGAGAGAACAAGCTGCATGGAGGATTGGAGGGTAGCAGGTCTACCAGACTAATGGGTAAGTGTAACACCTCTGGTGTTACGGTTAATTAAAACCTGCCATGTCATCATCATTGCATGTAAATCATCCTGCATAAACTCATTTTTACTATGCATTAACAAAACTGATTTTATTTCAACATGTGATTTTACATAAGTTCTTAAGAATGAATTGTTATGTAAATGTTTGGGTTTGTATGTTATTATCTAAATTGAATTGGGTAACAAAAAGAAAATCAATTATAAACCCTAAATTAGACCTAAAACCTCGACAACAAAAACTAAGCATAATTAAGTGTTGGGCCTTAAACAAAAGTTGCAAATCTTTAAAAGTTAAGCAACTTCTATTTTGGGAAATTTTGAAGTTATTAAAAATAATTTCAAATAAAATCTTAATTTAGGTTTTAAAGTTTAAACTTGAAATACGAGTTCAAAAACTAGTAGGAATCTGGCGATGGTCCTTTAATGAAAGTTTTAGCACTTACAAAATGGAACAACTTTCATGTTTATAGATTTTAAAGTTTACTTGTAGAAATTTAAATTTAAAACCCAATTAGTGTTTGTTTAATAAAATTTAAAATGTCATTTCAAAAATATCAAGAATTAGGGCAAACTACTTTAGTGAAAGTTGTAAGGCTTTTTAAATTGAATAACTTTTGTATTTGGGGATTTTGATGTTATGCAGTGAGATTTCAAAATAAACTCCAATGAGTGTTTTGAAATTTGAAATTTAAATGCTATATCAAAAACTATGAAGAATCTGACAAAACTTCTTTAATGAAAGTTGTAGGGTTCAACAAGTAGAACAACTTTCATATTTACAGATTTTCATGTTGTTGAGAAAAGTTTGGAGAATTTTATTGAATTGCAAATCAATTTCAAATTCAAGTTTTACCCCCTTTTAAATAGTTTCAAAACTAGGCAGAATTTGGACATGATTCAAAAAGCAAAGTTGAACTTCACAAAATTTGCTACAACTTTTATTAAGGACATTTTTCAAGTTTGTATACAAAATAAGGGGTAATTTTGCAAAAAAAAAGGGGAGAGGGGTGTACTGCTACAGTAGATCGCAGGGGGGGCCGGCTCTGTGCTCTGCCACGGCAGGGCGCGCGTGCCGCGCCGCGCGCCGGCGGTCGTCCGGTCGCCGGGGCCGGGGCACCGCCGCGTGGTGCGCCGCAGGGGGGGGGGCCCCGGGCCGCCTCGCCCTTATCTCTTCCCCGTCCGCGGCTTTAAATGGCGACGAGCTCGTCCATCGCCTTCTCCTCGGTTCACCGGCAACCGGTACTACCGATCGGCGGCGACCGTTACTACCGATCGGCAGGAATTGATCGTGTCCCGACCAACTCCACCCTCTCAATTCCACAGCCAGCTAGCCAACTTCCTTGCGCACCTCCTGAGCCCCTTGTTGAGGTTTGCCGTTGCCGGAATCCCGCGCAACTGCTGCTTCGTCCTCCGCGCCGACCGAGCGCCGCCGTGGGTCTTCGCGACGCGGACAGCTCGCCTCGGTGAGCCTCTCTCCGTTAGCACGTGTGTTCTACGTTCCGTGTCTCGCCGTGATGCTCATGTGCGCGACGGTTTCTTGTTTGGAGCTCAGGGTTCGCCGGAACGGGAGATCGCCGTCGAGCCCAGCTTGCTGTTTCCGACCGTCACCGTCAAGCTCGTCGTTCCGAGTCTTCTCCGTCTCAACCACCTGTGATTCTAGACTCCGGTGAGCTCTGTGGTACCCTCGCTGTCGTCGGTTTAGCTTGTGATGGTCCGTAGGTCGCGGGAGCCGAGCCGCTGCCGCGGTGAGCCGCCATGGCCGCTCTCGGTCGTGCTCGGTAGGCCGGGGGCGGTGCGGAGTTCGTAGCTAGGGTGCGGTCGTCAGTAGGGACTCGTCGGGTGTCGGTCTCCGGTGGCGATTCCGCCGGCACAGCCGCGCCGGTGGCGCAGAGCCGCCGCGCGCGCGAGCGAGGGAGGCGGCGAGAGGAAGAAGAAAGGAGGAAGGGAAGAAGAGACTGACGGGCGGGGCCCGTTCGTCAGCGGCGCGGGGCAGAAAGAGGCCGCGCTGGGCCGGCCCGCGTGCTGTTGGGCCGACTCGGGCCGTTGTGGTGTTTTTCTTTTTCGGGAAATTTCCAAAGGGTTTTCTATTAATAATTGAAATGAATAGTTCTGTGTTTTAATCTTTTTGTGAGAATTAATATACTGCCCCAAAAATTATGGAAATTTTTGTGAGTACTCTCTATAGTGTGTAGTATTTTATAAAAATATTAAATATAGATTTTGAACACTTTCTGTAGTAGTTAAAAATCAGTATATTAAATAAAAAATGCAACTTTAGGCATTTTTAATTAATTCCCTGTAATTCCAAAAATCATGAAATTTTATGTGCCACTATTATAAGTCAAGATCTATCTGTTTGTGAAGTTTGAGGTCAAAAAGAAATAATTTAAATAATTGTTAATTATCTGCTTGGTTAATTGATTAATAAAATGAATAGGAAATTTTGGTGATTAGGGTTTGATGTGGATTTTTGGATTGATTGAAATTCTAGGTCAATCACCTATATGACCTAGGGCTGTATGGATTAGATTATTCATGTCTAGCTAAGGTAGGGTCATGTACTCATGTGTGGTTTATTTATTGGTTATTAAATTTCGTCTGTCATTTCATGTGCATCACATTCATACATTCATTCATTGCAAACGTGTAGTGACCGAGAATCCAGAGGTTAAATCTGAGGGTCCATCTGAGGAGACTACTCAGGGAGTCATTCAAGGGTTTGACATTTGTGGAACTGACCCGGATCCGACACTCTACGCAATTCAAGGCAAGCCCCGGTGCATTTGCCCCTCCTTGTTATTTAAAAATATTTATCACTTGAGTTAATCTACTGCATTAGGTTAATAGGAGTTGAGTGATAACCTATTGATGCATTACCTTTCCTTGACCACATATTATACCTAAGACCCTGGTTTATTTAAAGTATTGAAAAATGCTTAGTTATGCTTAATGATAGAGTTGCAAAAATGCTATTTTGAAAACTGTGATGATATGAAACAAATGAATCATTTTATGGGATTGGTATTGTCCTCGTTTGGTGATGGTGTACTTGGCCAGTCCATTATCATCAACGTGGATGGGTTTTCCCGTTTGGTTGGCCAACTGCTTGGGTTAGAGTCCCAACTTTCGTTGCCATCGGGAAAGGGATGTGAAAACCGGGTAGTTACCAGTGTACTTGGGTTAGAGTCCCAATGCATGGTTTCTAACGGAAAAATATTAGGGACCATTCGTTGTCGGCCTGCTGTGATCATGACTTTGCAACTAGCCACATACTACGGAAAGCCTCTGACTCCGGTGGCTCTACTGCTGGAACCGACAACCACGCACTGGGAGTGGAGAGATGGCGAGAGTAGCGTGTACCCTCGTGGCCGTCGTGCCTGGAGACTAGAGGGGTACTGTGCTCTCGGGTGGCGCAGGACCGGTTCCGGGGTATGAAAAGCCGTGGTAGACGGGGTTGGCATATGCAAGCTTAAGTGCTACATATGCAGTGTGGATAGGGATCCCCAGCTGGGTACTTTTGGATTCGAATCGACGCTTCTCCTCGGTTAATGGAGACATGATCCTCACACTTACAGCGAAGAGTGGTTCGGAACTAGGATGTTTTTGAATGGACGAAGTAAATGAAAGAAGGTTGAAATTTGAGAAGGAACTTGGAGATATGGTTAATATTAATAATATTATTGAGATGAAATACTGAAAATAGGATTAGTATTGCTTTTCTGCAAAATCCTTTGACTATTGCTAAGCCTTACCTTGACTCCCCTCAGCCTGCATTCCTGAGTCTAATTTTACACCTTTAGTCGGGTAAGTCTTGCGGAGTACCCCATGTACTCAGGGTTTGTTAACCCCCTGTTGCAGGTAAGTTGAGTAAACAGTTCTACGAAGGATCGTGCCGGTCATTGGATCGTACATGGATGAAGATGTGTATATAATGAAACCCTTGGGCAGGGTGTTTAGTTGTATACAGCTACTCCACTGCGAAACTCTGGTTTGGGATAATGTAATTGTAATCTATGTTTAAATAATACTTCCGCACTCTTTACTCTGATTCAAATTATTTGTGTAAACTGTTGTAATACTTGCAAGGTCTTTACAATGAGATCCTCGGGGAAATTAGGGTTTCCTATGAAACCCGACGGGTCACCTAAGTCAAAGGGAACTCGTGCAGACTAGTCAATGGTCCTTAGGGACGATGACGTGGCACGTGGGCCCTATGATTAAGGCGGTTCCGTCACAGTAAGTAATCCAATATTCAAATCAACAAATGAACAAGGTGAAGTGAGTTGTAGGTAATAAGGTCAATACAGCAAGAAATCTCTCTTAAAAGACCTCTCCAGAGTCCAGACAAATTAGAGATATAAGTCTGCTTATACTATTTGTTGATAGAATATCCAGGAGGTTCGTTCCTCACTTTCTACAACTACAAAATGATGAAGAAACACTGGAGTTAGATTATAAATACTGAAACTTATCATGGACAGAGAGCATCATGTTAACTCTGCAAACATTGGGCATCCGACCCATAAACACTTTGGAATACAGAAGTAAAATAACAGTGATGGACCCCATCAGGATATCAAAAGAAAACAAAACATGGAGGTGGTGACCAAATCAAACGGATGGATTTCATTAGTTGATTGACTTTAAATGAATCCATGACTAAAAAGAATATTCCTTCCTATAAGTGAAACACTTTTTTCACTAGTTATACAGATGAGCATGAAAAGGTCTCCATTGCTCACAGTAATTATCCAGGAAAAATTAAACCAAAGTTACACCAATCCATTTAGTTAAGGCTTGGTTGCTAGGAAAAGAAAGAAGTACGGATGAATCTCCAGCTCTTGCTGAGCCAGTCGATGGATGGATTAAGGAGAGTTTGAGGTGGTGCTATGGTGTTAACCTGAAAGGGTGCATACTCTTCGGAAGCACATGTTAAGATAAAGTGATTGGGGACTACCAAGCAGGGTTGACAATGGGGCATCCAGGAACAGAGATTGAGATGCAGCACATATTTGTGACTAAATACATCTTCTGTATTTATCTCACAGTTCATCTACTGCCACCATGGACAAATGGAAACTGCCGACCATGGTGGAGTTAGATTTCAAATGTTGGAATCCTAAACATGCATCATCATGCCAAGTCCACCAGTATCCCTAACCAGGTTCAGTCTAAACTTGGACCCACAAAAGAAGCAGCCGAGAATTAAGAACCCAAAAATTAAAAAAAAAACCGAGAAATTCACAACGCCAAGCGCCAGTGCGCTACAAGCTTCTGCACTTTCAGGACAGGTGAACAATGCTCAAACATGTGCCGTTTCGGCATGGTGCGGAATAATAATATTTATCAAAAACACCAACACGATCTCTAGATCCCTATATACCAATCCAAAAAGATCCGGTTCTATCTCTACCATCTCAGGGGAGACCCAGTAAAGGACATGTACACCCAATCATTTTTGCAAAGCAATCGAAGTTAGTGGGCATCATATATGCAGATACACCTGTAATTTGATTCAGACCCGATTACGAATAGTATGTTAGGGTTTGGGCGCACGGTTTTACCTACGAATTACGTTGAGGTTTGGCCGCACGGCTTCGCACAGCAGGTAGGGAGGACCAAGGGGAGGGAATACCTGGTGTCGCCGGCCAAGGTGCAGTGGCGAGTGGCGAGTGGCGAGGTAGGACAGCAGCGACGGTCGCGGGGACACCGGGGCTGCAGAGGGCGGACGCCGCGCCGGAGCTGGTCGCGAGGACGCTGGGCCCAGGTGGTGCTCGACCGAGCGCAGTCTCGTCTCCGGGTGGCGGCGCGGCGAGCGGATGGAGGAGATCGGACGCTGGCGAGACGAGTTCAGGCGGTCAGGCCAGTTCTTTTTTTTTTTTTTTAATAACCAAAGACTTAAACGCCTAAATAGCAAAATAGATTTTGGACTGCATTTAATTTGTCAAATATCAGTTCATTCCTTATAAGCCAAAACGACCAGCAGAAAGCAGCAGCTCCTATGAGCAACAATCTTCTAAATTCTCTCCCACTTTATTTGTGCAAAGCACAAAAAAATGGTATGTGTACTCGTTGGCGGTTTTATAAACATATGGATAACATGCCACAAGGCTTTGGTCATCACACAATTGAAAAAAATAGGCATTGAGCCCAGCAACCTTGATTCTTTTTCTGCGCTAGTGAAATCAAATAACTATGTCGATGAAACTTGACCACGATGAGGCATATCATACCTGTCATTGTCAACCTAAAAATGGTCAGGTAAATAAGATCCCAGTATACCATTATTTTGCAGAGAGCTTCTCCCTTGTGCACATCACCTAGATATCTCGAGATACAGTGAGACCACATTATTCCTGACAACTGAAGATAATGATCTAAAGATATACGTAGTCCAATGCGAAATAAATTATGAGCAAACGTGACCACTAGTATATCTTAACTGTGAGAAAAAAAAATTAAATGATGTGGCTCTACCAACAAGTACTGCTAAATGATTTCAGTCAAATCAAGCAAAACATTCCATCTTCTGTTACAACATTTGGAGCAAATAAAGTTCGTTTATTTGATACAACAACCACACCAGCAATGATCATGCATCTAAGAGCTTATTTGATACAGGAGTGCTAGGGATAGCATAAGAATGTCCTAACCCTGGAACGACTCAAGTACTGGACACAAGAAACTGCTAGGGTTAGCCCTAGCAGAAGAATATCCTATACTGATCTTGGAATAATTCTAGAAGTGATTCTAAACAGCTTCAGTGCAGGCAAGCCATTTTCTAAAAGTATGGTACATCATCTCCTTGAAATAGGCTGAGTGTTATCCTCGGAGTACTTGGAGACCTCGGCCACCAACCTCAACTTTGAAGCAGCGATAACCATGAGATTCGAGCTCAGTGGTGACTTTCTCCAGAACAGTATTGGACCATACTGATAATCATGTCAAGGAAGCATTGGCATCATTGAAAGGTCAGGCAGATGAAAAACTTGCAGAACTATTCTCTAAGTAGGTACATAATAGAAACTCAGATATGATCAAATCAAAGGATATTTAGAAATTTAAATTGCGACAGTTCCTGTCCTTCCACATTCATGATTTATTCACAAAAACTCATCTATATTAGATGGAATGGAACCCAGAATCATTCTACATGGATATATATCATTAAGTAATGAGCACTCCTTTCCAAGTTAAAGAAATTTGACTTAGGACAAAGGGAGTACAAGACAGGCCATTGTAGTTCTGAAGTTCCTATACTGTCAGATTCCTTATTAATGCGTATCAAGACCCAGATTTCTGAAAAGCTTTGAGTTGAAATGTCAAAGATTAACAGAAAACACAAATAAGTTCTATGGTGCATGTTTTGTATAAAACCATGAAGGAAAAGATGCAATTAGGGGATATAAAAAAAGGATACAAGTCGGTATTAGAGTCAACACACAGCCTCCACCACCAGCTCCAGTTAGCTTTGAGACCAATCTATATTTCAGAGTGGTTCGCAACACAGTTTCTATAGATGAATGGCTGACTCCCATGCACTGAAGCAAACCTTGGTTCATTTCCATAAGCTCTGCAAGCTTATCCTCCTTAGAGGTGATGGCTATTTCATCCTCGGCTGCTAACTCAACAATGCTTGAAAGCTCTTCACTAATAGAGTTCACTGCATGGAAGACAGAAGCCATAGCATCAGGATGCCTAGATGCTCTTTCAGACACACCAGCAACCAGGGCCTTTGTGTTCCTGCCAACTCTTGTATCAGTAATAAGCATTTTGACTGGGTTCCTGGACTCAAGGTTTGTCAGATCCCCCTTCTTGAATTTGATCATTTTCCCTAGATTCAAACATAAGATTTAGTGAACCAAAACAAATTAGGAGAAATGGCAAGAAGGCAACTAACATTCAGATAATCTTATGCTTCCTAATAAATTGCTTAAGTTTGCCTATTTGCAAAGGTTTCCATGCCTTGGACCTAAAACTAACAAGAGTACAAGAGTTTTTGGTTAAGTTACTTATTTCAATACGTAGATACATCATTTATATGTAGCTGTAAGTCAAGAACATATATAAGTCATTACTCACTATATCTAAAAAAAGGAACACATATAACATGCCATAAATAACCTAGGGGAGTTGTTCGAAAAAAACAAAAATATAAACTATAAGCAATCCTGACTGCGACTAGAGTGGCAGTGCCACTAAGCAATCAACCATTAAGTTATTGCAAACAACCTCAATATGGATTCCACTAGAGGTCAACCCTGAATCAAAAAGGGCATTTCAACACTACTAGTTTTAAATGAAGGTTGAAGAACTCATCAATTTCATAGCATACCAAAAGTGCTGACAGAATTGTCGATGCCAGAAGGCTTGCCATGAATGATCTTTTCCCCTTGGAACGCCCACTGGTTGACAAGCTCAAGATCACCCTTCTCCAACACCTCCCATCCCTCAGCACCCCTGCGCGCTCCAACACTGACTGCGCCAGCAGCCGCCAATAGAGCCCCCGACATAGACACACAGAATGCCGCCGACGAGCCGAGCCCTGCACCCATGGGCAGGTCTGAGGTCACCACTGCCTTGCCAGGCCTGCATCTGCACAAGAACAGAACACAGCCAACCACATGTGTGAAAAATGTAATTTTGGCGAGTGTCAGCACACTGCAAGATTGAGTAATTCGGACGGAAGGGAGAACACTGGAACCAACCCCAAGATGGAGGTGTAGAGGAAAAGGAATGCGGAGAGGCCGGCGGAGAGCCAGATCTTGGCCTCAGGTATCTCCTGGTCCTCCAAGAGACAGGCAATGGCGGCCAGCTGGTCAGGGGAGCACGGCGACGGAGCCCCGGGTTTGGCGGTCTCCTCCCCTAGCGCCCCGCGGAGGCGCGAGCACGGCCACGAGAAGGTGAGGCCCGAGTCCCTGAGGTCCAGCTCCACCGCGCCGGAGTCCGCGCCGCCACCCTCTCCTGCGTGGCAACGAGGGGGAGGAGCTGTGAGAAGGGTAGCAGCGGCGGCGGCGGCGGCGACGCGGGGAAACGAAGAAGCCAGGGTGGGCGGGAGCACCTGTGGGGCGGAGGAGGAGGGAGGAGCTGGTGTAGAGATCGATGGCGGCGGCGACGGCGGCGGAGCCGTGGACGACGGCGTGCTCGCCCGCGAGGATGATCTTACCGGGCGCGCGGGCGCGCACTTCCACCGGACCCCGATGCCCCGCCGTGCCGGCGACTGCATCCATGGCACCGAAGACGACGAAATCCGTGGATCCGCGGCCAAAGAAAACGGAACTGGGCTGATGGACGGTCGGTACGTGGCGTCCTTGGCTCTCGAGCTCGAGAGGGCGTCGTCGCTGTCGGTCCTCCGAAGGTCAACGGCCGGGCGGAGCTGCCAAGAAATAGGAACAGCGACGTCCGGCCACGGCCAACGGGGAGGCGAGGCGCGTGCCCCGATTCTGAGATTGAGAGAGCGCTGGCCGCTGGAAGCTGGCAGCTGTGCCTTGAACACCCCGCAACGACTGCTGCGGTGGTGGGCGTACGAGCGTCGATAATAATGTCAGTGCCGGAGGTCGTGGTGACGATCGGACGCCCTCTGAAATCTGAGATGCATCTGCGGCTCGGTGCTCGACGATCCGCAGTTGTTTGCCCCGTTCGCTTGAGCCTGCCAAAATAGCGTTACCATTGTTGTTCTCTCGTAACAAATCTACATCAACAGCTTCTTTACTGCCTGCCGATCAGAACGATTTTGTGTTGTTGCGGATGAGAAGTGTGGAACCAGCTAGTTTTGGTGCCTTTTTTTATTCCTAAAATGTGGTCAATACACTATACTATGCTACATCAACTTTTGATATAGAAGTTATACTCACTTCGTATAAGAAAAAGAAGTTGTATTGGACAAGATTTTGGTCAAACATTAGAAATATAAATCATAAATAACTTTTAAATTGTTGAATTTAAAATTATAAAATTATATAAATATATTTGTCTTCAAATATACTTTTATAAAACAATATGTATATCACTTTTCAATAAATATTTTTAATAGAATATGAAGTTAAAGTCATGCTTTGAAGGCCGTGTCGTTGTCCTAAACGACTTCTAAATCCTATATGGAGGGAGAAGGAGTACATCCTCCATTCCGAAAAGAATGATTCTTTTTTACTTCTAAACTTCTTGTTTAATCATTCGTCTTATCCAAAATTTTTGTATAAATATTATTTATTTTGTAATGAATTATTTTATTAATAGAGATACTTTAGTAATGGCTTATTTATTTGTTATTTGAATAAAAGATTAAATGAGATGTAAAGCCAAAAACATCATTTTTTGGGATGGGGATCAGAAAACGTCATTAAATGAGATGCAACGACACATGTTTTAGCTCATGGAATATACATATAGGAATCAGAAAAACCTTTTTTAGGCAATCTATCTGCTAACATTTTCTCTTTTTATTGCATAATGAGCTACACAAATAGTAAGAGTAGATTATATTGCATTATATAGTATAAGCTATATCACATATGTTTGCCTGAACAAGAAGTTGTATAATGTTATCCGATTGGTTTGTCATTTGATCTTAGTAATAGACAACAAAGGGAGTGCATGGCTTATCATACTGTGTCCTTAGGCAACAAAGCGAGTGCAGGAGGATATGTACATAGCTGGATACACATAATTTAGCTGAAATATGGGATGCAACCTAAGCTTGCTTTGAGGATCTATATAGCCTGCATATGAGTTGCACTACGGGGCCTGGAAAAATAGACAATAAGAAGTCTTTTGTAATCAATGTAATGATATTTGTTCGATTTAAAATTTTAGTATTTTCTTATATATATAGAGGTCGTTAAAATTAAGATTTTTTGACGTCTCAAGAAACGAGGATTGTATATTTTTTGAGTTATTTAGATTTATATAAACTAATTGAAAAAAAAACATATGCTGAAATTTATGCACAATTTATCACCCAAGCAATAAAAAAACAAAATTTGAAAACCCACGCGCCGGGATGCTTATCAAGCGAGATAAAAACAAAAATTTGAAATACAAACGCGCCAGGTAGGGGTCGAACCTACGGCCTTCTGCTTAGGAAACAGACGCTCTATCCACTGAGCTACAGGCGCCTTGTGTTATTATTGTGGTAGTATTTTGAATCACAAGTTACTACGCCTTGTCTGTTCCCCCAACACTACACCTACTTCAGCGCTGAGCAGGAAAGAAATGACATGCACTAACAACAGGAAAATGGCAAAACTTCAAAAACCTAGGACGTTAACTTAACTTATAAGGTTTGCGGAAATGCTGGAAAATATGTGCAGTAACAACAGAAAAATTGCAAAAACTTTAAAAATCAGGATTATTTACTTAAAATTGTAAGCTTTGAGGAAATGCCAGAGAAGATGTGCCCTAAGCCACTAACAGCAGTAAAATGGCAAAAAGTTCAAAAACCTTGATCATTTACAACTTGTAAGCTTTGAGGAAATGCTAGAGAATATGTGCACTAAGCCACCAACAGCAGGAAAATGGCAAAAAAAAAAACTTTAGAAAACCAGGATCATTTACGTTCTCGCAAAAACAAGGATTAAAGGGATTTCAACCAAAAAATTGAGAAAAGATCATTGCGGAAAGATATGCGTTTAGATCATTGTTTCAAATACATTAATAAAAATAGGACAGCCTTTTTTAGACAACCAACATATTCTTTACAGTTGTTAACGAAAGAGTACATATCTGCTAACATTTTCTTTTTTTTTTCTTGCATGCATACTGCATAGGCTATTCACAGTACAATGCTCCCCATGAGTTTCTTTTAATTAAAAGAACATCATTGTGATGACAGTCCAAATGGATGAATTCACATGGAGTCGCTCATACATGTATGCAGATAACCAAATATGCCATTCCATTTCTCTGTGTTTTTCATCAACTCCTGTAAAACTGTAACCCATGAAACATTTTTTTCTGAAAAGAACCGGCAGGACAGCTACCTGTTATATTAATAAGGAGAAAAGCCCTGATAGGCACTATACAATTTTTTTATTCCACGAAAAACGTTACCTCATCTCAGGGTCATTTATGTTTGCCCTTGTCAAGCGCAATTTCAACAAGCTGAATGTTTCCCTGAAGCGAAGCAGCCTTGCATGGTGGCAGGAAGGAGAAACCATCCAGCAGTTTCAAACACTTCAAACCCCACTTGACCATCAAAAACTCAATCAGATGATGACCACTGCGTAGACAAATCCAACTAATTTATCAGAAACGGTGCTTGCCACACTTCTTCCAAGTGCAACAGGGGTGTGAAATGATTCGTTGGCACCTGCGGTTGTGGTATGTGGTTATGAAAACTGCCCCAGGAGAATTTTCGAGAAGGAACGTCACAGTCGCAAACAGATCATCAAAATCTTGCCAAAATAAATGCAGGGTATGTCAGTTGACCAAACCGATGACAATACGAATTGAAATGCATAGGTAGCCAGTGAATGGATGGGACATAAAATGGTCATCCACATTTAAGAAATAAGAACATGGTAGAGTAGAATGAGATCTCACTTGCTGAGTCATAAAGTACATCAGCTCCAAGAATAATGTCAGGATGTAAATCAAATACCATTTCATCCCACTCTCCCCATGTAAGTCCTGAAACCTGCATGATTATGGACTAACTCTAAGTTCTCTGAATTCAGTAGGATGCAACATGTAAATCTCTGTACGTAATCAAACCATACAGTGCAAGTGGCGTTATTGAGAGCACATATGCTTCTGATGTTGTTTAGTACCTATAATAGTCAGTAAAAACAAGGAGGAAATCAACCATACTGAAACTCTGACAGGGATGAAATGATAAGGCTTCCTAAGATGGATTGGAGCTCACTTCTGCATTCTGTGCAATGTCTGTTAGTGTTACATCTGCCCCAACCTTTGCAGCTACTAATCCCGGCAATGAGGTCCCAGCACCAAGCTGCAAATGATACGTGAAAATCAGAAAAGAGAGTAACTGTAGTATTGTTCTGTCAAACAATAATGTATGTGTAGAGGAATGCAGGATTCCATAAAGAGAGGGAGTTTTCGGCCTCAGACATTGAGAATAAATACCGAGGCCTTGGGACACAGGAGCAAGTACTCCTATTGACTACATTTACATTTGGCCAGGGTAGCAAGTGGACCACATTGGTGATTGGTGGATGGGAAGTTGAACGAACACAAAGGTGAGAAGTAGTAGCACCACCTCAACAACTCTGGAAGCAGAGAACCGTGATCTCTGCTGCCACACGTACTCGGCAAGAATGACACTGCATGGCCACACGAACATGCCGTAGTCCTCTTCGATGTTCTATATGTAAACCCAACCAAAAAGCAGTCAGGAGTCAGGACACAAGGGAACAGCAAAGTAACCAGGGGTAAAACTAAAGAATCCAAGCTAAACGCTCGTGCTTGCTCGGCATTCCACCAACCACCAGCAAACACCTTGGCAGCAATTTATCAAGCACTTGCTCGGCATTCCATCAGGCAGACAGGCGCAGGCATGGCAATCGCCGCACCAGATCGGCGCCTTGACGCGACGCCACCGAGGTCTACATACAGACAACGCAACGACTCTCCGTAGTCCGGACGAAATGCCCGGCCCCAGGTCGCAGCAAATGAGCGGAGCAGCGCAGTGGTTCTCGGTTAGCTGTCCGACGCGGCCGTGAGGAGGCACGAGATGGCACGGTGCGGGTACCTCGATGATGTCGACACGGAGGTCGTGGTGGTGCTCCGACGCGCTGCAGCCGAAGTAGTGCCGGGACACGGTGGTCATACGGGCAGGGGCAGGGGCAGCGGCAGCGGCCCGCCCACCGGAGCCGCCGCCTTCCATCGCTGAGACGCTACGCAAGTCGCAATGCTGGGTCATCAAGTATTGGCCGAGGGCGATGTTACTTAAGCATACAAAAAGTTAACTATTTGGATTGCTGACATCTCAGGGGATGTAGCTCAGATGGTAGAGCGCTCGCTTAGCATGCGAGAGGTACGGGGATCGATACCCCGCATCTCCATTTAATTTTTATTCCCAATCAGAGTTCATTTTTCCATTTTTGTTTTAAATTTCCATTTCCATTCGGCGTTGATCGATACCCCACATCTCCATTTAATTTTTATTTCCATTTCCAATCAGAGTTCATTTTTCCATTTTAGTTTTAAATTTCCATTTCCATTCGGCTTTCAATTTTAGATTTTAGTTCTTTATTTCCATTTCCAGTCAGTATTTTAATATCGGTACGTGACCTAACGCTTTCTTAGCTCTCTCCCTCGAACTGTACTACAGACTGTGTTTTGCCAACTTAGTAATTGTCAAGATATTTGTAACTTCAGTTTTGCTAACAATGGATGTGGCATGTGTGACATCTTCCGGTAATCTGGTTGGAATCTCAAATGTTTCAGAACACGACTTAGACTACTTCAACAGCACATACCTAAACTAGTGACCCATTCCATACTATGGGGCATGCACAAGGAAAAGGTCCGCACCCAACGCAAATCATCCGGTCCGTCTTCCTCCTTACGCCCAACACTCCGACATGCCGCCTCGCTCAGTCTTTTCTCCTCGCGCCGACGCTGATCGTTCTTGTCGTGCCCTCTGTCGTGCAAGCGCCACCCACGGGCTCGCTTTGTCGTGCCGCCGTGCCCCGATACGGATCCGGCGTCGACCTACCTCGCCCCGTCACGGACATGACTAGAAAGTGTGAATTTCATTCATTTCATTTAATATGACATAACGGTCTTAAAATGAAACACTACGCCATAGTGTGCTTTGACGGAAGGTCCCGCGGGACACGAACAGTGCCGCGATGCCTCCTTGGGACAGAGCGGCGATGCCTTGATTCAAAACGACTTCAATTATGAACACCTGAAACATCCTCCAAAACGACTTAGGCCTTATTTAATTTTTTTCTCCTAAACTTTACACCTTATCACATATATTTAGACAGCATAAATGTACAAATTGCACAAATTGCAACTAATTTACTAGACAAATTTTTTAAACCTAAATAGTTCATGATTTGGCAATGTTGTGCTACAGTAAACATATGCTCATAACGGATTATTTAAGCTTAATAAATTCATCTTGTTGTTTACTGACGAAATCTGTAATTTGTTTTTTTTATTGGTATCCAAACAATACATGCGACATCCATGTAACATCCGATATAACATTTTAAAGGTTTACACACTGAAACTAAATAAGTCTTGGTTTTTTTTTAGTAAGGAGAGAGCATAAAAGTGTACAGTATTTGCTTTGCTTCCGTTGGAAATGAAAAAGAAAACTCTGCACTGGACTAGTCATAATGTGATGTGATGGCAAAAAATGCACAGAGAAAATGGCAATATTTATATGATCTAGAAAAGGCAAAGGCAAATCTTGTTGTCTACTTTATTGAAATTGTCATTTTTTATTTTTAGACATCGACTATTTGTCTTATTGTTTTTTATAAATTATAAATAATAAATTTTTATTAAAGTATCTCTAATAATTAAAATAAATCGTAACAAGATAGATAGCATTTATATAAATTTTTGAATAAGATAAACAATTAAATAAAATATTTGAAAGTTAAAAAAGGACACTTTTATAACTACAGAGGGTGTGCTGCAACCACACTAGGTTGCTGCTATTGGATTTGGGGACGCAGTCACACAGGTGTACCTACGCGCCATGGTCATGCCCTTGCAGGCATGCAGAGGTTTTGATTTATGGTTATGATGCATCACTGCACTATGGCAGTACTAGAGGATGACGCCGCCCCTTGCAGGACAACGACCCGTCTTTCTCCCTGTTCTTCTCCTCCTCCTTCTCCCTCTCCTTTTTTTTTTTTTAGCTCGTCCAGACTCTCCTTGAGCTTTTCGAAGCGCTCGTTCTGCATGTGCTCGATATAGCAGGAGAATAGCCCCAGGACTGTAAAGTACCACGTTAACCACTCGTAGCGCTTCATGCACTCTCTGTTGTTGCACAAGCTGCGGCTACTCTGCAATAAAAACATACAATCTCACGGTCACGTAGGGTAGGCCGCGGTAAAGCTATTGAGATATCACTAAAAAAATGTGAGATTCTCTTAGTGTTTTTAATTAGTACTAAAACATTTTCAATAGTGATAGCACATGAAAATCTCGCTCGAAAACATTTAGTTAGGATAAATTATACTTAAGTTTAAATAGCAAAACACTAATGAAATCTACAATATATATAGCGCAACGACGTCCTCTCACAGAAGCACACTGTTCTGGGTCTCATAAACAGTAACGCTACAAACAGTAACTACAGTGAACAGTGAACCCACTGTAACAGTAACTAGGCTAACAGTATCGGGTTCCATGAACAGTGAACCCGCTTTAAACACTGCCGGTTCAGATGGTAACAGGTCCAATGTACAATGTAGATCTGTTAAGAACTGTAACGTGTCCACGAAGAATGGACCCGTATTTCGAACAATTACGAATCTAATGAACAGTGCAAACCTATTCAGAACATAAAAATCCAGTAATAGTACCAAATCGCCTGCTGCAGTTCATACCCATAAAAAAACACTCGTTTAACGCACATGAGGTCCTTATTAGTGTGTCTATGTGTGTGTGTGTATTACACACACTAATAAGCAGGCCAAAAGTGCAAACAGTGAGTAACAAATTGCATACTAAAAGTCGTTCAGTAGCTAGGTTAGGCATTGCTAGATCATATTTTCTTTCAAAGTTGCCCTTAAGAGTGTATATGTACCATATATTTCGTCAAAAACGAATTTTGGTATTTAAAAACGGGCTCCTTCCAACAGGAGTATATATATACGTGTTTGGCGTTTTTACCAATTGATTTTGTTACAAACTCTTTGGAGATGTATATATGTATGTATGGACGGAATGAAGGTGTGTTGTAGAGACTTTAGCTTCATCCTTTCTCGTCCCCTTGCGTGAGGAGATAAAAAAACTTCACCCATAAAATTATTTTGAAAAAGGATATTTAAAAAAAAAAACAACTCACGAAGCAAACTGTACCAAACAGGCCAAATCTGAGGAGTATATACACTCACCAGTATTACCAATAGTTATAGTACATGCAAATCTCACTCAAAAACATTTAGTTGGGAAAATTCATACTACAGTTTAAATAGCAAAACACTAAGTACCTTAATAGGAGAAATCTACAATATAGCGCAACGACATCCTCTCACAGAAGCACACTGCTCTGGGTCTCATAAACAGTAACGCTACAAACAGTAATGGTACTGTGAACAGTGAACCCACTGTAACAGGAACTAGGCTAACAGTATCGGGGTTCCATGAACAGTGAACCCGCATTAAACACTGCCGGTTCGGATAGTAACAGGTAAGGATTCATGGAATCTCATTTCGTCCGCAACCCTATACTATTTTTTCCTGTCCGTTTTCGTTTTTTGCGGGATAAATGAAAACGGGAACGAAAACGGGATAGAGTGAAACGGGAGCAGAATCGAAAATAGTGGAACGTTTTTTCGTCCGTATTTGCGGTATCCCATTTTCGACCGGGATATCCCGTTTTTCTTAAATTCGGGATAAGCAGCCCAACTGGCCCAACATAGGCTACAGGCCCAATTTGCTGCCGTCCTCAGCTTCATGAGCCGCTGCTGGCCCACCACACTAGCCAAGCAGGCCCTGCCCTTTAGCCGATATCACGAGAAAAACTGATGTGCCGTGCCTGTGATGCTGCTGTATCGCGTATTGCTGTATGCTCTCTGCTGTTGGAGCAATAAATTGGAACACATGCACGTATGTATGGATATTCAGTATTGTATTAATATTTATATATGGTTAGTGGATATTATATTGGGTATTACACTTTAGTCCCTATATTTGAGGTATATTTTGAGGTATGATATACGACATACATGTTTCGGTTTAAATTCCGTTTACCGTTCGTTTTCGTCTATTTTCCAATCGTATTTACCCGTTTTCGTATTACCATTTATCCCGCTACCGTTTTCGATTCCGGCTGTCCGGTTTCTACTCCCGTTTCAGTCTAAAAATATGAAAATGAAAATGATAGAGCAATTTTCCGTTCGTTCCGTCCGTTTCCATCCTTAGTAACAGGTCCAATGTACAATGTAGATCTGTTAAGAACTGTAACGTGTCCACGAACAATGGACCCGTTTTTCGAACAGTTACGAATCTAATGAACAGTTCAAACCTATTCAGAACATAAAAATCCAGTAAAAGTACCAAATCACCTGCTGTAGTTCATACCCATAAAAAACCCGCTCGTGCAACGCACATGAGGTCCTTATTAGTGTGTGTGTGTAAGCAGGCCAAAAATGCAAACGGTGAGTAACAAATTGCATACTAGCTATTTACTAGTAAGAAAAAGTCGTTCAGTAGCTAGGTTAGGCATTGCTACATCTTTTCTTTCAAAGTTGCCCTTAAGAGTGTATATGTACCATATACTACTCCCTAGTAGTAGTTACTCTCTCCTCTAAACCACATAAACCACGTATGGCACTCTCTTAGCAAGCAATCTAGTCGAACCCGTGAAGTCACGTATACGTATACTCATGTATAGTATATTTCACCGCCGATCGTTCTTTTTAATCATTAATATCCTTTCCATGAAAATCGCTCTGTTACAACTGAAACATCCTCGATTTTTCACGATGGGAAAATCCACAGAATGAGATATAATGTGATAAAACCAAAGATTGATCTTATCGCATTATCATATATCAGTTGATATAAAAGTCATACATCGAGATTACTTACAAAATATTACATCAACTGAGGGGACACCTATTACAGGGTTAATCTAGCGGAAGCATATCTAGTCGTCATCAGAGTTGGCGGAATATGTCATCGAGTGAAGGCTCCTCCTTCACGGGTACCATCAGAGTTATTCTTGGCGCAGCATAGTCTTCATCTCCTGAACCAAACTTGAGCGTAGCCACGAGACCTTCTAATGCTTCTTATCTCAATATCTCTGTTAGTTAGGTAATCTGCACACCGCCAGATATGTGCAGGCCATGGTCAGCACCGATGAGCTTTAGTGGAAAAGAGAAACAAAGGATCTGGCAATCCTAATATTTGGCTGTGGTTTGCATCCTAAGCGCATGCAAGGTAGTATCAAGTAATAATATCATAATAGTTTGTCAAATTTTAACCCATATCACACCATCCATCAGTCCATCCCATTTCTATTATCCCACCCATACACCACCTCACACACACACACCTCACGCTCAGTCGACAGGCCCAACTCCCTCTCGGGTCCTGCCTCAACGGCACACTGCCGGTCAATCATCAACCAGGGGAAGAAAAGAATATCGCTCTCTACACTAGATAGAGCTTCACAGGAAAGGTCCATAGCCGACGAATCGGCATATGTATCGATCGATCAACCATAACACTCTGCAGAGGTTTTACCACTCACAAGATTAGCCATCATCGATGCTGTACAAACACCTAGGCAGAATTCCGGGTGCTTGCTTGCCTAGATCGATGCCACCCTACCACTCAGCCCTGGGTAACTTCGGCCCTACGCCGAAACGCTGAGACTGGGAGACGCAGTACCGGGCCCAATCAGTGGTACAGCGCATCTAGAACGGTGCGGGAACTTCCTGCATCCGCCACCGCCCACCCTATCACCTTACAACCTAGCAGTAGTGGCACCGCCCTACCAAGTAGTCCAGCCGTCTCCCGCCCATCAGAAGCGAGTGAGCAGTAAGGGATTCCCATGAACCTGGGCTAGTCCTTCCTAGGTTTGACCAAGCAGGCATCTTCTCTTAGGGGATACTCTCCCCGTGCCACCATGGCACCTCCATTCACGGGACTTCAATGCACATCCCGGAACCACCACATAAGTCATTACCCGCCACAGGTATCTCTCGAGGGAATGCCCAGATGCAACTCCCGGCAAGACTTGCTTACACAGCTCGTCGTGTATCCCACTTGGTCGACTCGATCCTCACCACACACCCAAGACACACGCATCACGCTCACATACCACCAGTCCGGCATCCCAAACCAAACCATTCCCAGGGGGTTCACCACCAGCATCACATCATAGATACAATGCGAGTGGAGTTAATAGATAAATATAGCGATGTAACATGCAAGCAAACAGGTAGATAGAAATATGTATAAAAGAGCGTGAGCGCGAAGCCGGGTGGTATAGTAGAGTGGTTGCAAGCGGGGTAGTAACGGCTTAGGCGGTAACATGCATCATATACTAGCAAAGGAGTAAATATAAAGCGCTAACAATTCTAGATTTGTAATGTCTAATAGGATTCTCTAAAAGGAGGTGCTGCCATGACACCTGCGTTGTCGAGGAAGTAGTGGTATGAGCACTCCTCAGTTAGTGTAGTCGTTCTGCTGGATCACCTCCTCCAGGGTGACTCCATTCTGCGGGTCCTTGCGCCGTCCACGTTCTCTTCCAGCGGGTCTCGATCCGATCGTCGCTAATCCGGAAACGGCTACTCCGCGAAGCAATACTAGGCAATAAAACACCCAATTCACCAAAGACGGCAGGATGCGGGGAGACCCATTAACAGCAAAGAAATAATAAAAGGTACACGGCTTAGCCCTCTCGGCGTATGTCCGATTTCATCAGGCCAAAGAAACAAGAGTGGTGGTTTGCTAAGCACATGCATAAGTCACAGCCAAGCCAATATGGCTTTATAATAAATGGTTTTAGGCCAAAGCTTATCCATAGCAAACACCACGGCACATGATCTTCCGACCCGAACGCTATGGAGGAGACGGGGGTCGGAGGACGAGCCAAGCAAGAGGGGAACGAGGGATTTATTGACAAGAAATGTTGTACGAGAAAGAGCGAGTGTTTAATCCACTTGTAGGGCACCAAGGCTGTGATTCAAACGGGTACAATCATACAAGCGTTTAAACACCAAGAATCAAAAGAGAGAGAGAAGTTAGCTAGGCATATCCATATTATATTCTCAGTCACATCTTCGGTGAAGATGGTTTTAAGCGGTTGACTGAGTCGACCTACATAGGTCTGAGATCTTAATATAGACCATAGCTTCGCTAACAAAAGGAGTCAGTCCGGTCTTTGATCCAGTCACTGTGAGTAAGACGGGATCGAACAGAGCGGGCTAAACGAACAGAGAGCGAGAAGCATAAAACAGTAGTGGTCTACTCTTTCCAACGCACACGCCACGGAATAGACGGGGCGTCAGAAGAGAGCGACATGTAAAAGACGCAAGTGCGCAAGCCACTCGTAGGGTACCACGACCTGGGTGCACTGGCACTAAGTCATTACTCGGATCCATAGCGGTGCGGTTGTCACCGCAAGAATCAGAGGAATGCGGCGGTCGAGCAGGGTACGAGCATACAAGGGTCGGTGCACGAAAAGTCAACGAGAGATAGCGTGAGGGCAGGTTACACTCGGTGTTACGGTCATGGCGGAACAGATCCCGCGATCGCAACGTCCGAACGAGATACGATCACACAGCCGGCGCGAAGGCATGGCACACAGACAAACAACATGACAACCAGCAATAAGAACCAATGACATGACTCAAAAGACTCATTATAAGACTGCGGAGTAGCACAATTCCATAGCATTATGATAGATGGATCCTGTATTACAGATTTAGATACAGACAGATCGTGAGGACAGGGTACAACTGATAGAATATAAGGATAGGGTACAACAGATATAGACATATCGTAAGGATAGGATACAGTATGATGGATAGATGTACAAGGAGTAAGAGCAGGGGTCCATTAGTCCAGCGTCGTATATCACTTTGGCTTTTCAACCGTCCAACATTATCTATGGGGCCTCAAGAGGTGGCAACGGGGCTATGGCACAAGGTCGGACAGGGCCATTGTTAAAGGAAAGTGACGAGGCTTGCTTCTACACGTCCTGGCTCCACTGGGCCAACTGCTGGTACCTTCTGGCCTGCTATGGCTTGCTACGGCTAGTCGTGGCCGGCTGCTGGCTGGTCGTGGCCTACTGCTGGCTGGTCATGGCTGGCTGTGGTCTGCTGCTGGCTGGCCGAACGAGGCTGTGGCTGGCCAGAGGTGGCGTCAAGTGGCCGGGAGGTGGCGAAGCATGGCCGGGTTCCAACGGTGTGCACGGTAGCTAAGGTGAAGCTTGGACGGGGCGTCGGTGTGCGTCGGGGCAATCAGGCAAGACTTCCAGAGATCTTCTCCTTTGTTGATCGACGTCCTTTGTGTCCTTCAGTGACATGAGTAGAGTGGCGACGGTCTCAATGTCCAAGGCACAAGGTAAATCCGGAACGGGATCACGGTGGTGGTTTGGGTAGACCTCGGCCACGCCGACGTTCTTGGAACGCCGGTGGTTCGATTTGGCTGAAAGAGTCCCGTGCCGTGTGTGCAAGTGTCCTGAGCCAGGAGAGGCTCGGCCTACGCGTCCCTGAGGTGGGACGCCATGACTCATATGGCGGGTCCAGCAAGGTGACGGTGCTCACCATGGCGGAAAAAGGTTAGGCTCACCGTGGGCTTGCGGACGGCGGATCGCTTGACGCGGGTCGGGCTCGTTGCCGGCAGCACTGCCTCACGGTGGGGTTCATTCCAAGGCTTGCCGAAGGGAAAGAAGGGGCTGCCCATGCTTGCGGTTCGTGTGGTGTGTCACTTTCCTGCGTAGTGAAACAATCGGCACGAAGGCCGCCCATCAGTTCAGAGCATTGGTAGGAAAGGGGTAAACCAGGTCTTGGGCCTTGGCGGCTCACCGGCAGCAGGGGAGGGTGGCGGCTCCGGCGTGGTGTGTAGTGGTAGGTGTTCGGCGAGGTGGTTCTGCTGGGTCTTGACATGGACAAGTAGGCATCCGAGGATGGTCATGGCCGGCTGGGCGTGATCGTGGGTACCCGGATGGTTCAGCAACGTCGGCTTCTCCCCTGCAGCAGTGTACGCAATGGCACGAAGGCCGGCCGTCAAACAGGAGCAGCAGCAAGTGACAACCACAAAGGAAAGGGGCGGTCTCGGCTGCAGGTGCTCACCAGCGAGGTGAGGACGAAGCGGGTCGGAGACGCTCGGCCGCGGTGAAGGCGTTGACGGCGCGGTCCGGCGATGTGGCAGGCCGGTGAGAAGGACGAAGCAGAGCCGGTCGGGGTCAAGGTGCAGGGCGCTGGCGTGGTCATGGTCGGCTTCGTGGTCAAGCTCGGCCGCAGAGCTTGATGACGAACGCCTGCGGGGCGCCCGCTGCGGTGTTGCTGTGGTGGCCGGCTGTAGCTCCGCGGTCATGGCGGTGGCGGCTGTGTTGGCGCGATTTGGCAGTCGGAGCTCGGAGCGGCTCGGCGGATTCAGCCGGCGAGGAAGTGGCGGGGCACGGCGAGGCGCGTTCGTCGCGGTCGGCGAGACTGCAGAGGAACGACGACGTCGGCGCGTGGCACGGCGCGGCGAGCGCATCCGCCCAGTCGGTAGCGACCCGCGGAGCGCGGCAAGCACGGCCTCTTGGCCTGCAGCGCCATGCCGGGGAGCAACGAGCTCGGCCGCTCGGCCGGCAGCGGCCCGTGCGGTAGGCGTGGGCGAGCATGACCGCCGGGAGGAGAGCAGAGGGAGGCTACAGCGAGCAGAGGGGAGGAAACAGAGCGGCGGCGGCTCCACGGGGAAGATAAACAGGGCGTGGCTCATCCTTTTATAGCTGCGCGGCTAGGGCTTCGTGGGTGCTCCGGTCATCCTCGTCGTTCGTGCCAGGAGCGGGACATGCGGCGGGCATCTGTCGGAAGGGAGCAGGTCGGCGCGTGCGCGCTGCCTGTGCGGCAGCTGACGGCGCGGCGGCGGCCAGGGGAATGGAGCGCTCGCCCTTGCCCTAGGGTTTGGAGGGTGGCGCGGTTGTGTGGGCCGGCTTGGGCCGGTGGCTGGGCCGTGCGTGCGCTCGTGGGCCGAGCCAGCTACTGCACGGCTGGGCTTCATGCGCGGGATGGTGGGAGAGTGGTAAGCAGGCCGAGCTGGGCTATGATGCCGGTTGGGCCGATTCAGGGAGAGGAGATGGCAAAGGAGTTTCCCTTTGTGATTAATATGTTTAAAGAGAAATGGAATATGAAATGGTATGAGGATAATATTTATTTTCTTTTATGAATTGAGGGAGAGTCGTGGGGAATAAATTGAAATATATTCCAATGATGGCAAGGGAAGAAAACGAAGAGAGAATTTTCCAATTCGTCGAGATGAATTGAGAGGAGAGAAAGAAAAAGCGATTATTCCTCCTATGATCTACGTAGTTGTGACTCATGGTATTTGGGTACAATTTTGAAGGAGCTTCGAGACGAGTCGAAGTGAATTATTATGGATTTGGGAAGGGCTCGAGGACAGTTGCCATAGATTTGTGCTCTCCGACGCGATACACTAGAACAAAAGAAGAACTCTGGCAAATCCTTCAAACAACTCTATATGGATGCAGCGGTTGTTAGCGAGTTAGTCGGGGTTTTGACCCAGGAACTATATGCTTCACTTAATTGCAGGAAAAAATTTAGAAAGTTTGGATTTTTGGTTGTCGGAAAAACCCGGGTTGTTACAACAACAAACTTCGTTCTCATCTATTCACCGCCAGAGTCCACGGCAGGTCCTTCTCTCGGCACGGCGGCAGTCGTGACACGGTGGCAGGCACGGCGGCAAGTCATTCCTGCACAACACGGCGGCAAAGCGGCAGGGTGGCAGACACAGCATCAGGTCACTCCTATACTGCACAGTGGCAAGGCGGCAGGACACCACCTTCATCCAACGTTGTCAGGCTTCTTCGGCTGAACACTATAGAGGAGAGGTTCGTATGTATGTTATTGATCTGGTTAGGTACATCAATACCTGCTGCCTTTCTTCTACTTCTTGATATGCATCTGTTCGCTGTAATGCTATCAGTCATTCAGGTTTTATTATTGAGATTTGTATGGATTGATACTGTCGATTAACTGACAGTAAGCAGAGGCATAAGCACATATTACCTCAAATGTCCTGATAATAAAGTAAAAAAGTGTTCGGATGCAAAAATAATAAGAACAATTAACAATTATGAGAAGTATGACATCATACTAAGATGGTATTATTATTAAATTATAGATGATTGTCTATTAGTATGGACTCATACTCCTAAAAACAGATTAGTGTCTTATGGACTGCAAGGTAGAGAGATAATATGTGGAAATAAAATCATTTTGTAACAGCAACAGACAAAATATTATCAGCCAAGGCTGCATATGCATCAGTACCTCAACTTGACTAGCAAATGTGCTGTTGGTGTAGCAAACATGACGGCGATCACGGAGCTGTGAACAAAATTATTAAAACTAGGTAACAACTGAAGTATTTAGACAAATAATGAGGATACAGAAAGGTACCTTGAGCTTTCCAAAAGAAGGGAAAGGAAATCGATTATGTAAGATCATGTCTTTCTTTATGAACTCATCCATGATTTTGTCGTCATATGATCTGATGCGAGGAAAGCAGTTGTGCTCAGGAATGTTTTTACCATTATCAAGGTTGTCCAAATACCAAATCTGTAACAAATGTTAGAAGGCAAAATATGTCAGACATATTCATATTATGGATGACAATAACAAAGAAGGATACGGTTTATATCATCATTTAGAAAAGAAGTAATTATGGACTACCTGAAGTAATATTATGCAACCATTGACGTAGCCTGCGCTTTTGCCATTTTTTAGCTTGTTATGCAGAGAATCCGCTGCAACTTTAAGCTGGTCGATGACAAACTTTGCCCAGTTATAGTTATGCACATTTTCAATATCAACCAAGGCCGTCATATACCTTGTTGATATGTGATTGTTCAGAGAAACTGGGCCTAAAAAAATGGTCACAAGGACCATTATGAGAGCAGTTTTGAATTTGATAAACTCATCGACAGACATCGGACAATCAGGTTTCTTTTGTAAAATACCAGTGAGGAAAGTCAACTTGATCTGGTCAAATGATTCCTTTCTAAAAACATTGCAGATATATTTTTTCATTGTAACCACTTCTTGAAGCGTTGCAGGTACTATGGGCTTTCCCTCACATGGAATTCCCAGGATCAAGTTGATATCAGGTTCTATCAACTTGATTTCAGATTTAGTACCAGAAAATAAGGTACATCGGATAGGATCAAACTTACTGAGCAGCCATGCAGCAAACTCCTTATTAGACTTGTAGATATTAAGGTACTTAAAACCTTGGAATCCCATGTCTTTAATCAGCTGCAACCTAGTTTCATCTTCTATGGTACTGAAAATGTCTGAAGTCAAACCAGGGGAACTCCTTGTGTATACTGTACCTTTTCTAGATTTCATTGATCTATTACTAGCGCCCCTTGATCGTGGAGTACTAGCATTTTTTCTGTGTTTTGTGCAAGGTGGATCCTATTTTTCCAGCGAACATGTTGCAAGGGCCGAGGTCGAAAATTGGTGGGTCAATGCCGCCGATGGTTGCGGATGGCTTTGGAATCAATCCTTGATGGGCAACTTCTTCAGTTTGATCAGTAATTATTGATTCTAAATTATTGAGGTAGTATGTGGATATAATCATTCAGATTATTAGTATGGACTGATACTAAATGATGATTTTTTTTGAATTGGTCAGTGACGGCAGATACTAAATGACATTTAGTATGTGGATGTACTTACTTAGATTATTAGTATGGGTTGATACAAATTCAGGTTTTATTATTGAGATTTGTATGGAAGAGGATCTTTTTTTAATTCATGTACATACGTCCAGTAAAATACGGCTGCCGTATACCCACCAGCACCTCTCCAAGCGGGTCCGCTCTACGCCGCCCGTTAAACAGCCCTGGCTACTGGTTCGTGCATATACTCTCGGTGGGAGTAACTACTCTTGGGAGTACAGAAAACTATACGTGTTTGGCGTTTTTACCAATTGATTTTTTTTACAAACTCTTTGGAGATGTTTATATGGACGGAATGAAGGTGTGTTGTAGAGACTTTAGCTTCATCCTTTTTCGTTCCCTTGTGAGAGGAGATAAAAAAAACTTCACCCATAAAATTATTTTGAAAAAGGATATTTGAAAAAAAACAACTCACAAAGCAAATTGTGCCAAACAGGCCAAATCTGAGGAGTATATACACTCACCGGCGTCGTCGCCGTGGCTAGTATGGCGGCATTGGGAAAAATAATGCTGCTGGGAGCCGGTGCCGGCGATGACGACCGTGCCAACCGGTGACGTAGGCGGATCATCGCACGCGACGAGAGCGAGTCGAGGATCGGCAGCATTTCGATGAGCTAAGGTGTTGCTCAATCGCCTTCTTCCTCAGGGCTAAGGTTTAGGATCGGAGGGAGGGGCCAGCGTTAGCGGCAGCTAGCAGACTTGCAGGTGAAGAAACAAATTGGAAGGAAATCACCCCCTATTTGAGGAGCTCGACTCCATCTAACGTGACAAATGGCAAGAAAACCATGACTTGCAGGTGAAGAAAGAAATGGAAGGAAATCACCCCTTATTTGAGGGACCCAACTCCATCCAACATGACAAATGCCAAGAAAACCAAGACTTGCAGGTGAAGAAAAAAATGGAAGGAATCACCCCTTATTTGAGGGGCCCAACTCCATCCAACGTGACAAATGGCAATAAAACCAAGACTTGTAGGTGAAGAAAGAAATGGAAGGAATCACCCCTTATTTGAGGGGCCCAACTCTTTCCAACGTGACAAATGGCAATAAAACCAATCGGATTTTCTTTTTCTTTTAGATAAAATATACTCTCCCTCTCTCTCTTTATGAATAAATCAATTCTTAGAGTTGTCTAAAATCATCGTTTATGTTTGACCAAATTTATCTGATAATCTCTTGACTCACGTGGCTATCTACAACATCTCTGCATGTCTGATGATTCCTTGACTATGCTGGTAGAGAATACATGGAACATGCATGACTATGATGGTAGAGAATGCATGGAACTTTCATGGCTCAGCAGCCAGCAGATCGATACTGCCTGATTCCTCGACCTGGATTGCAACTTTAAGTAAACACTAATGGAAATTGGAAACTGGTAGTTTCCCCAGGGTTTAGCTTCCAGGGAAAGGTTCAAAAATCATAGGGCATTTCACTAGGATATTATTTCGTAAGCATTGTTTCCTACAGTTTGGCCGATAAACTGTAG
Organism: Eremochloa ophiuroides; assembly: GCA_038502445.1. Classification (NCBI taxonomy): domain Eukaryota; kingdom Viridiplantae; phylum Streptophyta; class Magnoliopsida; order Poales; family Poaceae; genus Eremochloa; species Eremochloa ophiuroides. Next base: position 1,866,700 of record JAHLJS010000005.1, read on the forward strand.
GACTATAAATTTTCTCTTCTTGAGACGTGTTACGGTGGTTGGGAATACTTCCTAGCGCTTGTCAACGCTTCCACTAATTAGTATTTTTTAGCAATTTTATTCATGAGTGGGCAATATAGTAATTGTGCAAAGTAAAATCAACCTAACCCCCTTCCCTCTCCTATTCCGCCGCACCCCTACCCCGTTCCCCTGTTCCTATCCCGCTGCGCCCCCACCCTGCCCTAGCCCGTTTCGCACCATCGCCGCCGCAACCTCGCCCAAGTCGCGGCACCCGTGGGGGACATGACCTCGTGGAGCGCGGAGAGCGAGGCTGAGGTGACGGCGGTGCCGGCGTCCTCAAAGCAGACGGCGTCAAGGAAGGGCCGCAGCGCGGCTGCGGGGAGCGCGGCGGAGGGCTGGGAGAAGGCGAGGCGGCGGAGCGCGCGGAGGGAGGCGTTGGTGGGGTTGGAGTTGGGGGCGCCTCGGGGTCAGGGGGTGCGGCTGGAGCCGCCGTAGCTCGAGCTTCCGTCCCCGCACTCCCACTCCCGCTCCCCGTTGCAGCAGAGCGGCACCGACGAGGGCGGGGATGCCGACTCCATCGACAGTGGCGCGGATGGACGGAGGCGGCGGCGAAGAAATGTCCTGCTCACCAAACTCAAAACATTAAAATTTTATTACGAAGTTACTGTTTTACCCTTGATCGAAAAAAATAATTTCAAGTATGACATTGTCCTCTCTTTTTTTTAACGCTAATCCCCTTAATTTTGGAGGCATTGGGAAGCATTACATTACTTACGGCCCCACATGGACCCACCAATCATACACACGTCCAACGCTTTCTGACGCTTCCTCCTCAATGCTTCTCAATGCTTATGACCTTCTGAGCCGTCGGATCGATCGCCGTGAGCCGTCAAAATTCCCCTCGACCACTATAAATTTTCTCTTCTTTATTTCCCTAGCCAGTCATACCTATTTGCCGAAATGAATTCTCTAGAGAATGAATCTGAATTTTCTGAAGAATGAATCTGACATGGCAAGAAGCTCCCCTATAAATTTCAGTCCTAGGGAAATAATGACCTCTTTGCAAAAAGCATGCAGGGCAGAATTCATGTTTCAATTCAAATACTGATTTGGTAAATCGATTTGCATACAAAATTCGAATTTGGAAATTCAGATTCATTCTCTAGAGAACTCATTTCAGTCCTAGGGAAATAATGATCTCTTTGCAAAAAAACATGCAGAATTAGTGTTTCAATTCAGATACGGCGTGTTTGATTGGCAGTAAGAGCTTCAGCCAGGCTCGTCAGATGCACTAAACCAACGATTGGTTGCCTGCACCGGGAGCGAGGCCAGGCTCGCCACATGCAATCGGGGACAACGAGCCAGGCCCCAGAGAAACAAGAACGAATTCCGTTTTTGCCGAGCCAGGCCGGCGCGAGCGCTTTTTTGCGTGAAGTATGCAGGCAACCGAACACTGGATGAGCCATGCCTAGATGCACGCAAACGCCAACCAATCACACGGACCATTCACCGGGCGAGCCAGGCCAGCGTGGGGCTGCACGCGGCGTGCGAGCCAGGCTGGTCTCCCCAACAAACCAAACGAGCCCATACTTATTTGGACATTTGGTAACTGAATCCGCTTCCTGTTTGAATCCATGGATACAGGCTGAATTGAAATTGTATTTCAGAACGGGTCTGTTTGGCTGTCCACCAAACTGGAATTCGACATTCAATTCGTATCGAGAGGCCGAATATTATGCCTGCGATAGATTCCGAGGTTGTGAGATGGAAAAGGATTCCAACTTTCCAAGCGTCTCCTGTCGTGACTCTGTCTTCCTCTCGATTCGTCTCCCTTTCCAGTCCGGACGCTCGCATCTAAGGTTGAAAACGGAACGGAAATATCCCGAACCGAACCGTATCGTTTTCTATATTTTATCCGATCGTTTTCGTATTTTCGGACAAATTCAAATTAGTTTCGAAATTCGAGATACCAAATTCGAAATCGGAACGAAATCGATTTGGGTCTTGTCCGACCGACTTCTACATTTCTACATTATATTTGGAATGCAACCGTTTTTGAAATTCGGTTCAAAACAAATTCGGAATTTAACCATTTCTACATTATTTCTGGATGTCAGTTTAGTTTCATATTCATATTTCCTTTGATTCTTTGGTGATTCACATGAATATTTTGGTTAGTCAGATAGTAGTTGTTAGTTTCAGGCAGTAGATGTTAGTTTCAGACAGTAGATATCAGTTGATTTAGCAATGTTTCACTTGGCTCTTGGAAGGATCAAGGAGTAAAAGGCCTTCATCTAGTTTTACTTGTTGCTTGTTAGTTGGTCATGCACTTGTTTAAAGTTATCCGTATTGAAATTTCGTATACCGACCATGTTCGACATAATTCCGCTCGAATTGGTTTATTTTTGAAAGTTCGTTAGTTCGTGTTCATTTTCATGTCCGGCTTTACCGTTTTCGCTTTCGTTTTCGTATTCAAATGTAGAAGTAGAAAACGGTTGAAGAGTTTTTCGACCGTGTTGGACCGTTTTCATCGCATCCCTCAACGACACCATGGCGGCTGCTAGGGTTTCCTAGTCTCGTCACTTCATTGTCTCCATCCTCCACCTCCCGTCGCCCCTTGCCGCGACCTTTGAGTCTCTTTTCTGCAGCCGTCGTGCCCCATGCCTTCGCACCCCTGCTGCTCGATCTACCATCCTACTGCAGAAATCCTCTTGTGACGCCGACTCTCTGCTCGCTGAGGAGTTACACCCTTGGTATCGCCCCCTTCTGGCCTGAGGGCATCGTGTGGCTGCGCGGGATGCAACCCGCTAATCAGGGGTGGCGCAACCGCCTGATCTGCACCCGCCCAAGGTGATGTTGCGAAGGGAGGGAGGTCCGAAGAGGGGCGCCCATGGCGATGCCAGGCCACGGCATTGCCCCGTAGTAATGTCGTAGTGGCATGGCACCATGGCTCGACTAGTCGGCCAGCCAGCGTTGTCCGAACTAGGAGCTGCAGTCCGACGATCCAGAGGCAACGCAGGGACGAACGAGGGTGTACAGGGAGAGAGAGAGAGAGAGAGAGAGAGAGAGAGAGAGAGAGAGAGAGAGAGAATGCTGTGATCAGAGATTCCGTATTTTAATCATCCAAACAAGATTTGAAACTGATTCTTTGAAAAGAAATCCTTGTAGAACCAAACAAAAAAATGAATTGAAACAAATTCTGAGTAATTTATTTCTAGCAGAATTTGATTGCTAGAATCTAATTTTTGGAATCAGTTTCATTTCTAAGGATCCAAACAGGGCCAGAATTCGAATTTGGAATCAAACACAATTATTTTGAATCCAGTTTCAAACATGCTAATAGGAATATAAATAAGCATTAATTTCATCCATCCAAACATTGATGGGTTCATAGATAGAAAATTAAAAGACGTGACATCACAGACCCACTTCATACTCTTGTCTTTACCCTTGGCAAAAGAGCAGCAGCGCCCCCGACACATTCCTACTTGATACGCTACTAAACATCCCTGGCAACTCAACTTGCAGTTGAACCAAACCACCAGATGACCAAATGCTTCAACTAACATGCAATGCAAGCCCCTCCAAACCATGTGCTGCGCTGACATCATCAGTCAGATGGTTCCTCCTCGCTCTGATCACATTCATCCTTGCTCTGACCTCTGTGGTCGCACATACTACAATTGTCAACACAAGCATCATGTGGCATTTTTAGACTGCTAAGGAGAGACTTGCACTCAGCCACTGTCTTTGGCAGTTTATGGTTCTCAGGTAGGACATCACCAACCAAGGCCAAAAATTCATCAATGCTTTTTTCGGTGAGGTCGTTGTGCCGTGACATGACTGCCATCAAATGTGCAACCATTGTTAGCTGTGGAAGACTAGTGCGATTATGGAGCGGCTCTTGTGCAGCACGCAACATGGCAGAAAATGGCTTATTAGCATCTGCTGTTGGTTCCTTTTCTTCACTAGCTGCATGCACTGCTGCATCACCAACATCAGCTATTGTGGTATCTAATCCATCAGGAGTGTTGCATGCATGTCCTGCTGTAGACACACTAACAGGGCTCTCTCCATGTTCTGTCCATCTAGTATACCCAGGCATAAATCCTCTCATGCACAGATGCCTACTTAAGACAGCCCTCTTCTGTGTCACTCCATTTTGACAGTCGGAGCACGGACAAGGCACTCCTGATCTTTCAGCATTAGAATTAGAGACACCACTAAAAGCAAGGTCAAGAAAAGCTTTTGTGTTGCGAATCCAATCTTTCGAATGACGGCCATTGCCATTCCAACCTTGGTACATCCAGCTATGGTCTTCTACCGATGACATGGCTTATGCTGCAACAATAAACTGTAGCGGTAGAGTAGAGACCATGTCACTAATCACATCATGCATAACACCATAAGCATGTACTGTGAAACTTAGAAGCAAACATGTTTAATTCAGAGTGCAAACTAATTAATAGCATGTCATCATCCTATCCAGTGTATATGTACGCTACAAGTACGGTTCTACAGAAGAGTGCACTGCAAACCAATTATAAACTGGTTGGTCTTACAAACTCTGCAACGTATGATATTTACAAGAAGTTAATTTTTGTGGAGGTTAATTGTACTCATCTACCAAAAACAGTAACCCAAGTTGGCTTGTTCTTTTAAGACCAAAAGCATGAATATAGAATTGTTACTGCTTGTATATATGAACAAAAGCGATAATCACTAGCACTTTACTAATTTGTCAAAACTAATCAATGCCTTCACTAATAAAAAAAACATTAATCAGCAGCTGCTGCTGCTGCACAATGTAGCAAGCTCTCTAATGTGTCCAGCCCTTGACTACAGTTCATAGCAAACCAATAATAAAAAAATAAACAAGTTGATAATTTTGTATTGTTACTGCACTAATTTGGTCATCAACTGGATACACTACAAGTTGGAATCAGAAATGAGTGCGAACTGGAAACTAATAAGCACGTTTCACTCATCTGTATTTTTTTATACTGCTTGGTTCAATGGAACCGTATAGGTAAGTACACCAAAACATCAGATCTAATAATAAACAAAAATATACTCTGTCCGTTCCAAATTATAAGACATTAACAGAAGGGGTAGTTAGATTGAGAAGATGACAGCCTGTTCTTTTGACCAATCAGCGCTTATTTTCAGTCATGAAACAGTATTTTTCTCTCACAACAAATCAGCACGAGGCGAAATCAGCGCTTATTTTTCAGCCAAAAGAATAGGCTGTGAGTGAGAACTGGAAACTAATAAGCGCGTTTTACCCATTCGTACTTTTTTTGTACTCCTTGGTTTAATAGATCTGTAAAAGTAAGTGCACCCAAAAAAATAGATCTTACACAGAACTGGAATCCCAACTAAATAAGCACGTTTTAGTCATCCTTATTTTTATACTGCTTGATTCAATGGATCTGTATAGGTAAGTGCACCCAATAAGCAGATCTAGCAATAAACAAAAGGTACATCCGCACGCATCTCAACATTCTCACCTGGAGATCAGAGACGTTTTGTAGCAGGTTCGCGGTGCGTCGAAAGGAGCGGCGCAGCCCACGCTCCAGGAAGAGGCCGCCGCGATGTAGGGATTCTGGAGTGGCCGGTATCTGGAGTGCCGCTTGGGGAGCTGGTGGAGGGAGCTGGCGGCGCCAAGACTGAAAAAATGAGAGCTGCTGGGATTTTTATTTATTTTATTCGTTAGTTACCAAAAAAAAATACGGAGTATATCATAAATAAATCTGAAAACTAGCACGATCGTTCCATGGAAATGGTAACAATGGAGCATTAATTGGGTTTGTAAAAATAATACATCCTCCATCCTAATTTATAGGTCGTTTGACATTTTTAATATTAACTTTAATCATTCATTTTATTCAAAATATTTGTAAAAAAGAGATAAGTTTAAATTATTCTTGAAGAACTTTCATTAATTAAACAAGCCATAACAAAAAGAGAATATTTTACACAAATTTGAATAAGATGAGTAGTTAAAGTTAAGATTGAAAAAGTTAAACAGCTTATAAATTGAAACGGATTTAGTACTAGTAAACACACTTAGCTTGCTACTAACATCATAAAGTGGTCTTCAGTTCTCCCACGCAAATACGCAAATGCACTGCACTGTACTATGATGTAAGGAGCACTGAATATTCTTAAGAACCCCAAAAATAATAATAGCCTATCTTGTGAGTAAGTCCAATATACTCAATATCCAAGTCTGCCTGTGATGAGTCCGAACTATAGATGAAAATGGTACAGATATTTATCTGATCGTTCGTTCGACCAAATCTGTTTAGATCTGTCCGTATCCGAGTCTGCATATTCATATCCGATACCATATCCATATTCGAATACTCAAATCGTATATTTATGATGTCGATATCCAATCGTATCCTATCTGGCATGACTCGAATCCGAATCCGATCAGAAATATAAAAACAAATATAATATCAGTGATATATATCCAATCTGTTTTCATCCCTAGTCCGAACCATGACCAGCGCATGCTTCATGCTGTGCAGTTCATCTACCTCCGCATGTCTCTATCCATCCGACTCCATGGATGAGGCCTGCTTAAACTCAGTAACTCGCCATCTGCGCTAGGCAGCTGCTCACTCCATAAAAGAAAATAAAAAAGAATGACATTTTAGAATTTTAGACATCTAGTTTGACCATCTTTCTTATTCAAAAAGGTTTTATAAATATTATTTATCTTATTATTACTTATTATTATTATTAGAGATATTTTAATAATGTATCTATTTATAATTTACACAAATTTTTTGATAAAACAAATGGTGTGACGTCTGAAAGTAAAAAATAACACCGGTCTAGATTTTAGGTTTTTTTCAGACATATAATAGTATTTTTCTCTCGTAATAAATCAGTATAAGTTGAAATTAGCGCTTTTTTCAGGGCAAACTAACAAGGACGGTCCGTGCTCAAGTCTGTTGATTTGACATCTTTCTCTGCCCTTGCACTACTTCAAATCAGCCTGGTAAAAAACGACACTCTTGAGGCAAACTACTCACTCCGTCCTAAAAAGAGTATGTTTTTTTACTTTTAAACATTGTGTTTGTCAAAAAAAGTATCGTTTTTTATTTTCAGACATTGTGTTTGTCCGTTCTTTTTATTCAAAAATTTTATGTAAATTAAAAAAATAAATCATTATTAAAGTATGATAAAATAGGTCATAATAAGATAAATAATATTTATAAAATTATTTAAATACGACGGATGATCAAATAAAATATCTAAAATTCTAAAACGACACTTTTTTTGGATGGATTGAGTATATAGCATGGCAAGTCTGGCAAGTTATGCTGATGGAGAGGGAGCGTGCGCTCCTGGGAACTCAAAATTCAGCATGTGATGCAACAGATGTTACCATGAAAGCTAAGGATGAGGATGAGCTCAAAATGGTGATCACAATGTGGTTCTTATGAACATAGTCTGGCAACGAAACAAAATCAGGAACTATGTCGACCAAGTAATCAGAATGCTGGAACCTGATAAATAATGAAGGGCGAAAAGGGACGGATCGGTGGACTGGCCCGTTTAGTGTCCAAAAGATTAGGATAAAATGACACTGTAATAGCGGAAAATTTTTTTATAATAAGTGTCTAATTATAATCTAAATAGATTTAAAAGATTCGTCTCATGATTTACATGTAAACTATATAAACATGTAAAAAATTTACTTATATTTAATGTTTCATGCATGTACCGACACATTCGATGTAACAAAGATTTTGAAATTTCGAAGTGCATCTAAACAGGGCCAACCACCGGAGGGGCATCTGGAAGTGAACTGTGATGCATCATTCAGGTCGGAGACTTCTTCAGGGAGCTAGGGGTTCCTCCTCATCCGTGATCATGAGGGCGACGTTGTGTTAACTGGAAGGGGGAAGAGATCGACTACCTGCTGAGTCCGTTTCAGGCCAATATCATCTTCTTGTATGCAGGGGGTCCAGGCTGCCCTCAATCTTAGAAGGCTGATCCTTGAAACTGATGCGTTGATGGTGAAGCAAGCGCTGTCGTCTGACAACTTCGATGCGATGCGAGAAACCCAGAAGGTGGTCTGGTCAATGAGTTGAGAGTTCCTAGTGTCATTAGTTTTACACATTTGAGTGTGTTTTCAAGGGGAGACATGATGTAACAGAGCTGCACACTTCGATGGCAGAGCTTGGGTTATGAATGCCGGGGGGGTTCGCTTGAACTAAACAGCACATATTTTTCAGTTCTGAAACAGTATTTTTTCTCACAACAAATCAGTTTCAGCCCAAATCACCTTAGCTTTTCAGCTGAAGCGAACAGAGCCGTAATTGTTGTTGCTGATCTTTCAGCTACTGAGTAATGAAAGAAACCAGTTTTTTTTTATTAAAAAAAAGGATTACATGCAATTGTTCCACGGAAAACGATGAGCAAGGAAGTCGTTCTACCGGAGGCCAAAATTGGAGTAACAATCGTTCTAACCGGTCGAACGACTTCTTGATTCATCTAGTTGGGGGCGAAGGCGCGAAGCCCAAAATTAATCGCTCCACGACAAAACGATCACTGCTTACCGTTCCACGGCAAACGATTAGTACTAATCGTACTGCCAAAGGACGACTTTTACAGTACAACCTAACAAGTTTTGTAACATTTCTACAGCAGCTTATAAAAATCAAAAGAAAATGCAGAAAAAATCCTAAAATCTCACAATAAGTTTTGTTTGCTTACTGATATTTATATCTATAGATGAAAAATATAAAACTGCATGTTATGATACATGTGATGTTTTATTAATTTGAAATGTTTAACTTATCCAAAGGTCATGAGAACTGTAGAGTAAATCACATCTTTCACTAGTTATATGTGGCAAAAGTTTCATCCATAGGAGATAACATGAGAGTGCAAAAAAAAAAAAAAAAAAAAAAAAACATGAGAGTGCAGAAAGTACAAGTATGTTTGTCTTGTTTAATACATTGAAAATAGAAAAAAGTGTAAAAAAAATGATAATTATGAATTCCCTGCATTGTATAAGTTCTGTTTTTTTTCATTGACAATAATCATGTTATACAATGCAGGGAAGATCAGTGCCTATTTTTTGTGGTACATGCATAGAAAAATTTCCTCAACTGAAGATAATCTGCTTCAATTCCAAATTTCCACACTGGAATCCTCTTCGAATGCCCTGCTCAACCCTGGGCAGTCTTGAATCAGAATTTCCTTAAGTGAAGAGAAATCTTGGATGAAACTTGGCAGCTTCTCCAATCCTGTGCAATCTGTGATGGCAAGATATTCAAGAGAGAGAGCGGCGGATCTAAAGCTATCCGGAAATGCCACCAACTTGGGTAGGCCCTCGAGAGTGAGAGAACGTAGGCTGCACAGCCCACTCAGCGCTTCTTCTGGTTCCATCAGATCAAGCTCTGCACAATCAAGAATCCTCAACCTGCAGAGTGCTGAGAGCTGCCTCATGGAAGAGGGAAGAGAAGCCAGCTTTGGACAGTTGAAAATGCGTATTTCTCTGAGTGCAGTGAGGCTGCCGAGTCCCTCTGTCAGTGATGTTAACTCTTGGCAATCCATCAGAACTAGAAATTCCAAGCAAAGCCATCCACAGAATCCACTTTTCAACAAATTCTCCTGCTTTGACGTTAGGACCAAATATGTAAGATTGACAAGTTTATGGACATCTCTTGGTAGATCCATCAATTGGTAACACTGATACAGATAAAGCGTCTGTAGATTTACCAGCTTACACAGAGAATTCGGTAGGTATTTGATCTTCTGATTCCATTGTATAACTAGGTACCTTAGGTGCCTTAAATTCCCAATCGAACTCGGTAGCTCTTCAAATCCAGCCTCAGAAAAAACTAGGACACGAAGGTGTTTGAAAGCTGAGAAAAGGTCCATAAGGAAGGCTTTACTCACGTTACCAGAGTAGTCTCTGATTCCAAAACTTCTAGCCCCACAAGCCCTTTGCAACTGCTTAGGAAATTTTATCTCTGTTGACAAGTCATGTTGATCCCACATAAGGTGCCTCACCCTGTCAGATACGTTCGCTTTTTCACAACTAACAACTGCATACTCCTTTTGGGAAACTTTGATCGCAAGATCGTGAAGAAGATCATGCATTTTACAAGATGAAATAGTCCCATCAAAAACAACTTTCTGGTCTTGGAGGAGAGATCTGTCTAAAAGTTGACGAAGATATTTCTCTCCACTAGACATCACCATGCCCTTCGTTTCGCTTCCTGTGTGCAGCAACCCTGATGCCATCCAGAACATAGCAAGAGTCTCTCTGAAAAGCACATAGTCTTTTGGGAAAAAAGATAAGGATGCAAAGCATCCTCTTAGATGGGGTGGTAGTGCGTCATAACTTAGTTTTAATGCTTCCAAGATACCATCTGTGTCTTGCTGTTTAGCATGCCACGATTTGTCTTCTTTTATACGCCGCCACTCTTCAACTTCTCTACTACTGGACAGTAGGGAACCCAATGTCTTGGCTACCAAAGGAATACCATAACATTGCTCTACAATGGACTGTCCAATTTCCAACAACTTGGTGTCCTTTGTTTCTTCAGCTCTAAATGCATGTCGAACAAATATTTCCATGCATTTATCATGCGGTAGCTTATCTACATGATATGGTTCCAATGTCTTCACCACAGATGCAACATTCCAACCCCGCGTAGTGACTAGGATGACACTTCCACTTCCACCTCTACATAGAAATCCTCTAAGCTCTTCCCAGTCACTAGTTTTATCATTCCACATATCATCTAGCACAAGCAAAAATCTCCTTTCATGTAAAAGAGTATAAATCTTTCTTTGTATTGCCTCTAGGTTTAATTGCTTGAGGCTTTCACCAGTAGATGATTGCATTATGTCATCCAAGGTCTTCTTAAGATCATATACGTCAGAGACACATGCCCATATCTTCATATCAAACCCATTAGTAACCTTATCGTCATTATAAATCAACTTTGCCAATGCAGTTTTGCCTATGCCTCCTAATCCAACAATAGGGAGCACTGACAAAGGAGCTCTGGAGTCTGCAACAGTTAAAATCCTTGCAATGATCTCATTCTTAGCTTCATCTCTTCCAATGATGTCAGGTTTGTCGACGAAGGAGTGTGACTCTCTGTTGTTGCTCCTAGATTCCTGCCATTCGATTGGCTGATCAGTTAATCCAAAATTTGCTCTGTTGGCTGCAATCTCATCAAGTTTTTCACGAACCCTTTTTATTTCATGGCTTAACTTGAAGGGATAAACAAGTAGATGTTTTGCTTGACTGAACAAACCATTATTAACTTGTTGCTCAAGAGCTTCGGTTGCCACGTCGTCAATTACATCATCTATGTCATAGACTGCATTTTTTAGATTGTCCAGCCATTCCTGAAGTCTATGACTATTAGACTGCTTGCTCTCAGCATCTCTAAGAACGGCACAGATGGATCTTAGGGACGCCTCCAACTTGCCTATTTCTTTCTTGATGTTCAACGCTGACTTGACCTCACTAACAGCCCATTCAGTGCCAAAGGATGAAACTTTCTTTAGAACTGAGTTTGCCAAGTTCGATACAAGCACCTCTGCCATAATGACTCTGTTACTGCAGAGGTTTTCATTAAAGAAGAAAAAAATCCATAAGATGACCATATAGATATTGTGTTACTGTTATTTTCCAACATGAAACATCAAATAACCACGGATGGAAATAACATGAATGTAAAAGAAACTACAATTTCATGTTTAATTTAATAACACAGGTCGAAGCAGAGTATGGATTATGGAAGACGAGGCTGTCTCTAGTTTGGTCGAGTTGTGCAGCGTAAATCAAATAGCTACTCCCTTGGTTCTAAATGGTGACTAGTTCTGGCTTTTTTTGCAGGTACATATATTTTGCTAAGCACCTAGATAATACATTATGCCTATATTTTTCTAAGCACCTAGGTATACATTATGTCTAGACACATAGTAAAATCTGTACATCTAAAAAAAGCTAGAATGGCGTACAATTTGGAACGTAGGGAGTATCATATATATTCATATATGTAGTTGCAGATCCTTGGGAGGGTAGAGCTCTTAACAAAATACAGTAGAAACCATGATAGAAGAAAGCAAGCAACTAGATTGAACTGTCTACTAAAAATAAAAAAAATAATAAAAAAAAACTAGGGGGGATCTTTACCTGGATTTTGTTCCAAAAGAGCAAACAAGAGCACAAGGTCACAGGGTTCTCAGCCGGTGGTGTTACAGGAGAGCAGTGAGCTAAAATTTCAACTCCCGATCCTTTCCATCAAACCATAACAATAGCAGAGTTATTTGAACAAGCATGGACATGAACACGCGAGTCTTGAAGATAATGTGGCCTAAGATTGAGCTAGGGGGGCACATACCTTAAGATCTCGTGCACCTTGGCATCTGACCTGAGGAGCGCAGCGTTCGTTTTGGCACCTCACAGCTCTGGTTACCGAGATCTGGATGCCCACTTGCCCAGGTCAACTATAGCGGAGTTGAGTGTGTCCGTGTGTTGCTTGCCCTGTCCGCCTTTCAGGAAGGACTAGTGGGATGGGCCGAGAACTAGTTCCAAGTTCCAACAATCATTTATAATTAATTAATTGGGAAGACTAGTGATGCCGTACTGATCTTGTGATCCTTGTCGTTGTTGACCTCGGTCAGACTCTCTCGATGAGCTTTGGTGCCTCCTGCTGGCCTTCTACTTCTTGAATCCTAAGAGCAACTCTACACTCTCTATACTCTTCTTAATTAATAAGAATAAAGATTGATGAAAAAAAATACACTACAACAACTACTTTATTTGGTTATTACACAAATATGGTCATCTTCTATTTTGGATTTTTCGCTAGCCGAAGATAGAATAGAAGATGAGAATAGCTAACTATTAGAGAGCGGAGAGATATAGAAAATGATTTTTATACAAATAGCTTTATAAATAATGATTTAAAGAGTAAACTTTACAAAAACTATTGGAGATGCTCTGAGGGCCAAGGTTTAGGATTGGAACGAGGGAGAGGCCAGCGGCTGCAGCTGGCAGTAGCAGGTGAAGAAAGAAATGGAGATCAATTAATTAATTATGAAATAGGCCTTAGAGCAAACATAATAAGAGGTTGTAAGCCAATTAAATGCTGATGTGGAGGAGAGAAGAGAGGAGAAAGAGGAGAAACGGGTTGTAAACATACAACCGGCTTAGGCACAGGAATAAAAAAAACTTTATGAGAGAGACAAGTATGCCATACATCAACTATATTAGCCTTGCTCCGGAAAGGCTCAAAAACCCTAGGGAAAGGATATTATCGTAGGAAACCTAGCTGACAGCGAGCAGCCAAGCCTACTTGGAACGATATGATCCCTAGGAAATTAATACTCTAGGCAAAGAATCTGACATGGCAAGAAGCTTTCCATAGAAATTTCAGTCCTAGGGAAATAAACCTCTTTGCAAGCAGCATGTAACACAGAATTTGTAATTGGATTAAATGCAAATTTGGTAACTGAATTCAAACACAAAACTTGAATGCTAATAGAAATATAAGCATTAATTTCATCCAACCAAACATTCATGAGTCCTTCATTAGTTAAAATATGTGACATCACAGATCCACTTCATACTCTTGTTCAAATCCCCCTAGCTACTTGCTACTCTACTAAACATTCCTAGCAACTTGCCGCTGGACCAAACCAACAGATGACCAAATGCTTTAACTAACGTGCAAACATTTCTTCATCGCTCTCATAACATTCTTCCTTGCTCTGACTTTGGTTGCATACCACACAATTGTCAACACAAGCATCATGTGGCCTTTTTAGATTGCTAAGGAGAGACCTGCACTCATCCACTGTCTTTGGCACTTTATGGTTCTCAGGTAGGACATCACCAGCCAAACTCAAAATTGCATTAACGCATGCGTCAGAGAAGTTGTGCCGTGACTTAAGTGCCATCAAATGGGAAACAAATGTTAGCTGTGGAAGACTAGTGCGATTATGGAGCGGCTCTTGTGCAGCACGCAACATGGCAGAAAATGCCTCAGCATCTGCTGTCGGTTCCTCTACTGTACTATCTGCATGCTTTGCATCACCAACATCAGCTATCGCTGTATCCGATCCATCAGGAGCGTTGCGTGCATGTCCCGCTGTAGGCACAGTACTAACAGGGCTCTCTCCATGTTCTGTCCATCTAGTGTACCCAGGCATAAACCCTCTTTTGCACAGATGCATACTTAACACAGCCCTCCTCCGCCTGATTCCATTTCGACATTCGGTGCACGGACAAGGTACCCTTGTTGTTTCAGCATTAGAATTAGAGACACCACTAAAAGCAAGGTCAAGAAAAGCATCCGTGTTGCGGACCCAATCTTCTGAATGACGGCCATCGTCATTCCAACCTTGGTACATCCAGCTACGGTCTTCTACCGGCGACATGAGTACGCTGCAGCAATAAACGGTAGCAGTAGAGAGTAAAGACCATGTCACTGTCGCTGATCTCACATCATGCATAAGCATATGTATGTACTGTGAAACTTAGAGGCAAACATGTTCAATTCAGAGTGCAAACTAATAGCATGCCATCACCTATCCAGTATATATGTACACCACAAGTTGGGTTCTATAGATGTGTGCACTGCAAACCAATAATATTTACGAACTTAGTATTCACAAGAACTTAATTTTTGTAGAGGTTAATTGTACTCATCTATCAAACACAGTAACACAAATTGGTTTGTTATTTTAATAAGGCAAACAGCAAGAACATATAATTGTAACAGCTTGTATCTAAACAAAAGCAATAATCACATGCCCTTCACTAATTTTGCCAAAACTAATCAATGCCATCACTATCAGAAAACCAATAACCAGCAGGGGCCGCTGCTAAACAAAACAATGTGGCAAGCTCTACTAATGCGTTCAGCCCTGCCCTTCATCCTGGCCGTATGAAACCAATAAATAAACAAGGTGCTAATTTTGCTCTGTTATTACCGCACTAATTTGGTCAACTGCTACACTAAACAAGTTGGAATGAGAAGATGAGTGCGAACTGCAAACCAATAAGCACCTTTTCTACCCATCCGTATTTTTTAATACTTGGTTCACTGCGTTTGTACAAGTAAGTGCACCCGATAAGCAGATCTGACAATAAACAAAAACTACTTTAAAGCAGATCTAACAATAAACAAAGTATGCAACTCACCTGGAGATCCGGCACCCGTGTGCTGGGCTGCGGGTGGCAGAAGGAGGCGCGGTCGTTGGATGCGGCGGTGCGTCAAGAGGAGGCGGAGGCGCGGCACAGCCCACGCTCCAGGATGTGGCGGCGGGCGCGATCTGGAGAGGCGGGCCGATATATATGCGCGCGTTGGGAGATGGTGGAGGCGGGAAACCAGGGAGGTTAAAACAATAAATCCATGTCCTCCAGATATTTAGGCAGTTTAGTTTAGAGGAGTATTTCCTCTTTTTTTTCTTGTTTAGAATTTTATCATGCCCCGTCTTTCTTTATTTCATAGCAGCAAAAAGCCAGCACTCTGCAGTTAGCTGTTTCCTAGCATGCATGAACTGGAGGTGCAGATTCAGTCAGGAACGATTCGGTATTACTACAAACGATCAAATGGCTCAGCTACTGATGCTTGACATCCTAGTCAAATGCAAACATTCCAGAAACCAAACTGGACGCTGAACTTCATAGGCAAACAGATGGATGCAGTTGGGATGCATCGATGCACACATGAAACAGAGAAGCAAAAGACAACCAGATGCAGCAAAGAAGAAAGTATTTCCGCATGCAAGAAACATTCCCCATGTTGCCATATACGGTTACAGGTACCAAGGATCAACTGCAAGCTATAGGAAATAAATATTATACAGACCGCAGGTCCAACTATAACAAGGAAAATATTACATCAATGAGGATATTAACAAATCAATCAACTTAAGATTTCCTTTCCCCAATGATGCAAGTCCAACGCTCATTTGATCCACCAAAGTTCACGTTTCGCCTAAATGGGCTAAGCTACTGCAGATAATACCAAGATATTCTAGATATAACAATCGACACTCCTACAGACATGTCTACTCCGGGGACGGAGGTTCTGGAAGTAGCCATGGCACACAACAGGTACCCCATTAAACAGAACCTTCTTGGAGGCGGCGCTACCTTGAAGCTGCTGCGCTGGCACGCAGGACTTGCTGAAGGTAGCATTCACCTGAACTTTGGCTTCTTGGAGGGCGGCGGTCCCTTAAAGCTGCTGCGCTCTGGAGCACGTGACTTGCCAAAGGTCTTTGCCTTGCGGCGCCTCCTATCCTCCTCGCTGTCTGACTCTGCACCATGTTCACGGTCCGCATTGCTTGCCTCGCGCTCCAGCTCTTCCCAGGTCTTGCCCTTCTCCTCCTCTGAGTCCTCATCTGACTCCTCATCGTCATCGTCAGATTCCACCAAGGACTCGCTGTCAGAGTCTTCATCTTCTGACTCGGATTCAGGCTCAGCGTCCGAAGGCACATAGCCTTGGTCGGATTCCTCTGTGTCGTCAGTCTCTGAGTCGCTCCCCTCCATGTTCAGGAACTCCCAGCCACCATCGTCAATGAACTTCTGAGGATCATCAACTATAGTTTTCAGGATAGGACGCCAGTTCAGATTCAGCCTGCTCTCGTAGTACTTGAGGTCAGTTGTGTCCAGCCATTCCTTTATCGCATCAAGCGATGATGAAGGGATGGAATCTATGCGGAGAACATCCTTCTTGAAATCCTTGAACACGATAGCCATGTCAAAGTTCTTTGTTCCAAAGCCCACCCTCTCCAGGTTAACAATCTCTATCTCGCTCAGGCTCACCACAAGGAAGGGGGTCTCAATCAGCTCAACCAAACATGTAGAAGTTGGAATGATGAAAGCAGAAGCTTTATATGGGACACCATGGAACCCAAGCTCTCTGAGGGGGACATCAAACTCCAGGTCCAGCCCCTTGAACTGTGGTTGCGACCAGTGGTCATTAACCTTGTTCACAAAGTTCTGGAAGTCCATGTTTATTCTGTTCTTCCTATCCCTCTCACGCTGCTCTTCCTCAATTTCATCAGGATCAAGTGCCGATCTTCTACTGCCCCCAAGAGTTTGTACAACATCCATAACTTCAACATAGAACTGGACATCCTTTGTCTTTTTGTTTCCAACCATGATATGGTTGTGCAGATGGAAGTGAAGGAGAGTAATCATTTCTTTCTCTGCAGGCTGGAAAAAGGCATGCTTTATATTTCCATACATGATGTCCACACGCTCATCAGACCTTGAAGTGGAATATCTGAAACCATTGTAATGAGCCTCAAGATTTCCTGTGAGCTTCCTCCCACGACCACCAAATGCAGGTCGTATCCACACATCAGAAAGTCTCATCATCTTCATTCTGTTGTTTCCAATCTGAAGTTTCTCCTGGGTAACAAGAGTTGCCCTTTCAGCTCTCTCAGACTCCCTTGAAGCCACTTGCCTCCTCAACGTTTTAATCTGCTGAACAACTTCACTGCTATGACGTGGATCTTTTGAGCGGAACGTAATTTCTTTCAGATAGATAGCACCTTGAGAATTCAACTTGCTATCATTTGAGAATGGCATGCCAGGCACGTTGAAGAAGATACGGATAGTGCAGGTGCGGTTGTCCTGGTGGCTGGTCACACTCTTGACAGTAGAAACATGGAAAGGAACCATACTGCCATAAATAGGTAAGAGGACAGCTTCATTCTTCTGATCTACTTGAATCACCAAATCTCTTACAAATGGTACATCATTAACATTCTTATATGCAACAAGCTCATTTGAAGCCCTTGCAGGACCACGTCCCTCACCAGATCCAGGACCACCTCCAGCAAGCCTTCTAGCAATCTCTTCATTCTTTTGGCGAGCAAGTTCAGCCTGGTGTTGTCTCCGGAGCTCTTCCTTTGACATCTCCTGGTTGTCTGACCTGAGAGTTGCCTTGGTTGGCATGACATCTATGGTCTTTGACTCTATCTTCACCTCAGCAGCATCATCATCTTCTTCATTGAACGAATAAGCAACATCTTTGACTGCCTTGGAGCAAGGTGCTGTTAGGATCTCGTGTCCTCTTTCGTTGACTAAAACTGTATCAGCTAACAACAGAGAAAACTGCTTTGTCTTCTCACTGGTGGTATCTGCCTGGACATTATGCAAACCAAGGGATACATTAAAAACCATTCCCTGTTTTATCCTACGATCATTCTTGGCATTCAGATTTAAGCCAGATTCACGGAATTCAAGGCCTATTCCAGTTCCTGCTGACTTTGTTAGATTAGGAAGAAGTTCAGGTGCATCCCTCTCAATGACAGCCACTGCAGCTTGATAAACTGCACTCATCTGATTGCCTGGTTTCACTTGTTCAACAGCAGCTTCATGAGCTTTCAAAAGGGTCTCATATGCTTTACTCTGTGTAGGGGTAGCATCAATAAGATATGTCCGAGCAACATTTGAACAATAGCTACTGTATTTGGAACCAATTGCACAGATGATAACACTTGCTGAATCATAATACAAGTAATCGTCATTGCTAGATGCACCAGGCTTGAGATCAAACTTGCCCCCGCTTTGAAAGACTGGAGGGTAGCATATATCAACATTATCAGGCTTCAATTTCACCTTGACCTTGAGCGGATCAAGAATAGCCTTCTCTGTATCATCCATCAACGATGAGTGTGAGACTTTCTTCTCCTCATCGATAACCTTCTCCAACTTAGGAACCACAAAATTTTTTAGAACAGATGAAGTTAAGTAAGCTGCCTTCTTCACACATGTAACCTCTGAGGTGTCCTTCACAGCAAAGAGCTCAGAGAAGCCATTTGTTACATCTGCAAGTCGCAGGCCTGATCCAGATAACTTCTCTGTCCATGTTTCAAGAAGTTTACCCTCAGGTACCTCTTTGGCAATGTGTCCAACAACTGGCTTGTCTGATTTCGATTGACTACGAGCAGCCTGCACTATGTCATCCATCAAGTCAGCACCATCACCATTCTTGGTTTTCACATGCAACACAATGTCAGCACCAACAGCCTCATGTGCAGCCTTCTTGAGGGTCCCAATAAGATTTGCTTTCTTCTGACTGCATAAAACATGTATTTGCTTGGGCATGAAGACAATTATCGTTTCTGGAAATTCATATCCAAGTAACCAAATATCCAGGGCTGATGATTTCAAATAGCGAAGATCGTCAGAAGGAGGTGGGGTAGCAATGGCAATAGCATCAGACGAACTCCAAAGATCAGACTTGTGCTCCTTCCAATGGTCATAGAATAACTTCAGCCGCTTACTGAAATTCTCTAGATTAATTGTATAGGCACCAGATCCCCCTTTGGCATTACCATTATCAGCCATCTTTGTCAGTAAGCTAACATCAACCAAGGCAACTGCAGAAAGAATTGATCCGAAGTTAGCAAACAAGAAAATCACAAGGTTATCCTAACCGTGCCATGAAAGTGTGAGCATTAAGAAATACTTGAGAACCAAACAAAAGTTGTACAGGCAAAAAAAAGGATGGAGCACTAACCATACAGAATATCAAAACTGATAGTAGTTATCAAAATAACATTTCCCTTATTGAAAGGAGAGCACTTGCAATACTTCAATTACTATGGATTAGCTATAGTCCCAACAGGCAATCATCACAATAACGGCAACACTGGATGCGAAAACATTCCTTTTAACATAATACAAAAAAGATGTTTTCCTAGTCCATACTTGAAATCTTAAAAGCATATCAACTTCCATGAGTCAGTTCAGGAAGGGAATTGGAATCCAAAACCTTAGGATTTACAACATCGAAACAGGCCTGCAGTGACTACAAAACCATGAATAATATCCATAGAGCTGATAACTAATGCACCGCATCACTTGGATCTATTACTTCGATAAATATTAAAATTGCTAGTTTTGTGTATTTATTAAGCAATGGTGGTGAAGAAAAAAAAAGTTAACAGGAGCATTTCCATAATATGGTATTAGGTATACTGATGAGATGCCATTCATGTCATGGAGAACGATAACATAAGATTTCAAAAGGATAATTACATGGCTGATAGGCGTATAGGTATCTATGCAGCACAGATTCGGATGGGTGTATAGGTATTGGAAGGATAAGGATATGCGGAAACAGCAATTTCCCAACAAATAAAACGATACATGGATATGTTTTAGTAAGTTTTTTTATGTAAATAGATGATAACGCATATTAAAATTGATAATAATAAAACATTGCAATCCGCTTAACTACGCGATTAAGCTCTATTACAGCACAGTGGGTCACAAATTTTCAAATATAGCAGTCTAAAATTTGGGAAATTCACAGAAGGCGTTCAGGTTTGCAATTCAGGTTCTTGCATCAGGTTTGTTCTCCTCGTTTGTAATCCACACATCAATCCAGAAAAATTACAAAGAAAAGGACACAGCTTACACTAGGACTACTGATAATTAGAGAAATATTTGGAGACACCATCTGTTGCATACAGTAAGCATGGAAACCCTAACCAGTACGGGGAAGTGGGGAACGGAGACAATCAAGCCAACAGATAGTAAAAAAACTGCAGAAATAGAGTATAACGAGAACGGGAATGCGAAGGGACGGAGTGGGGGCAACGGATTCAAGCAACGAGAAGTCAAGAACTGCATAAACAAAGTAGATCGAGAATGGGGAACGGGATGAACTCACGAGTAGCCGGCGGATCGACGTCGCGGAGGCGCAGGATCGTCCCTGGCGGTCGGCGAACGGGGGAGCGGGGACGTATCCGGCGGCCGCCGAGCGGGGAAGGAGGGTCGTCGCCGGCGCCCGGCGAGCGGGGGCGAGGCTCGTCGCGCGCGTGCGGTGGAGGCGGCGCGAAGGCGAGGGTTGCTGGCGTCGGGCGGGGTCTAGGGCGGACAGGGGGGAAGAAAAGGGCGGGGTACTACTGCTTGTTGCCTTGTTGGGCTGGGCCGTATACTATCAGATGGACCGTATCGGGCCATCTACTCGGTATTCGCGAAAGGAAAGATGTTAGTAAGGGGTTGTGCATGATTAACAACTAGTAGTTGGTAAAGTTTTCCTTTGAGAATCTAAAAGGTAAAATTATGAGTGGACTAACAATTAGTTTAAGCTCTAACTAATTATTAGTTCACTAGTCCATAAAAACCAACTATTTAGGATTAATAACTAGCTCTAGTTTATAATAACACTTGTTAGTCCTTGGATCAAATAGGACTGAACTAATTGCTAGTCTAGCTAAACATTAGCTAACCTTAAGAGATGCACACAACTTCACAAATAGGCCATGCTCATGGATCTATAAGTCCAATCATCTTCTAGGTGACCAAGGGAAAGAACAATGCTTCTATTTGGCATCACCCGCTAAAGCAAGGTTCATGGAGCTTGTACACCCTGCACTAAGCTCAATCTCTAGTATAAGGTTCCTCTAACAAAAACCTACAACCAATACACCCAAGACGTCATACGACACGGGAGAGGCCACAACACAAAAACGAACCCGACATTCGCATTCCAGACGCAGCAACTATCTCGAGAAGCAGCGAGGCGAATCCCTAGCGAAGCATATATGCAGACAGAGGTGACTATTTGTGGAAGTCGAAACAAATTCTTGGGATTGCTCCACCGTGAACATCATGCATGAGAAAAATTGAACAAGTTGCACATGAGAGAAGGCTAGGGTTTCCTCACCTGACGACGCGCGGAGGGATGCGAAGGCCCGTAAGACAAGTGCTCCCCGACGGTAGCGCTAGGGCACCTCTGTATAGCGGAGCGGGGCGTAGTGGGTGAAAAGGTTCTCTTATGGTGTGAACTAGAGAGCAAGGTAGCGGCAGGTAGTGCCTCATCGTGGATTGGCGTGACGGCGCCAGTGGAAAAGGAGAAGGAAGACGAGAAGTTTGGTTAGGGTTTATGAGTAGCGACGACTAAATAGGAAGAGAGTGACCGAGAGGGTGAAAGGGGAAGGAAGTGGGCCAGACAGACATTTTGAATGAGAAAGAAGCCACCAAAACTTGTTAGGCTTTCCTTATTGGGCTAGGCCAACATTCAATTGCACAGTGTGGCATGGCTTTCCCGATTTGAAAAATAATTAGTACATACGTACGCGTGAGAGTTTTTTTCTTGATTATTGAGAACTATATTTTTGTTGTTGTCGAGGCTTAAGAGGGAGCTATAAAAGAATTTTGGAGCGATGGTTGCCAATGTTAGATATTCCATTGAATTATTTTGTACCATATCTTTTCTAGTATAATAATGCGAACATGTTATTATTAGAAGAAAAAATGTTAACAATTGTATCTGTCCCATTGAGGCCCTGTTTAGTTGGGTGAAAATGGGTGAAAAGCGCATTGTAGCACTTTCATTTGTATGTGACAACTTTTGTCCAATTATGGTCCAAATAGACTCAAAAGATTCATCTCGAGCTAGCCAGACAAAAAGTACAAACATACAACCGCTGCTACTTCATTTAATGGTCCATGCAGGCATAAAGTATAATTGATGTGATGGATAAAGAGAAGAAAATTTAGGAAGTAAACAGGGCAGAGTAGACCACAACATCTATAGCTTTTTAAAAAGTTGTACCTAGAGTCATAGAAGACGAATTGTAGCTATGACCGCATCGGACGTGGTGTTTTTTTCGTGAGCATTGCTGCTCATGTAGTAGTCATGTGCATCTGCTTGTGCCTATACTATACTTAACTATTGATCTGTTTGCTTGGCCCAGGCAAGGATTCCCTGACGCAAATAAACATTCCAATTAGACTAGTAGCTTTCGTTCCATTGTCGTGGACTAAGTCTGTTAGTGATGACAGAGGCAGAGCCATATACTTGAGAAAAAAATTGAGCGACCGACAGCTAGCAAAACTCTGGATAAAATGGCTCTAAACTTCGGCTCTGTTCGCTAAACTTTAAAACCATCTATTTTTCAACCTTTCTACAGTATTTTTTTATCACAAGAAATCAGCGTCTGTGTTTATTTTCAACGATTTTTATCTTCAGCGAACAGAGCCTTCTTCTGAATAATTAATCTGTTGTTGTGGTCAGCCCCAGCCAAGTCTCGTTGCATCGCCATCAGACATCAGTGGTCCTCCTCGATGAACAAACACAAGTTTTAGGATAAGACAGTAGTACCACTGTGCCGCACTGCTCTAATGCAAGTACGTAACAGTCCCATCCATATGCTTAAGCACGGCACAATGAGGATATCTCATCAGTCATTACCCACTAATCTGCTTCATCAGTTCATTCAGCAATGAGCAGGAGGCCGGATAGTGAGAGTGCTGAGGCCCGTTTAGTTGAGAAATTTCCCTTCTCTCTCCCCATCACATTAATTGTACTTTCCGTCTGCATGAAGCACCAAATGAAGTAGCAACTGTTGCATGTTTGTACTTTTTGCCTGTCTAGGTCGAGATAAATCTTTTGAGTCTACTTGGACCATGATTGGACAAAAGTTGTCAAATACAAACGAAAATGCTACAGTTGCAAAACTTCCTAAAATTTCTCAACTAAACGCACCCTAGTGGTGGTGACAGTCACATGCCCAGGGAGAGAGCGTACGAGTACGAACAATTCAGAGCAGCATGATTGTCCCGGTCGGGCCCACAGGCAGCGAGCACACACACCCCAGTGGCCCACTCTGTCCCCGCGCCAAGATGCCGCCCGGCAGCTCGCTTCTTTTGCCTTCCCACCCACCTCCATGTGGGGCCGACAAACGTGGTCCCCAGGCGCTCGTGTCAGGGGCTGGCCTGGCTCCGCGTGAGAAAGAGGGCCGACGACGAGGGGAGTGGCCGTTGCCGGTGAGGTAATCACCACCTCACGTCTCGTCACCGATTTTACTGTCCTGCCCTCGAGCTCGAAGCTCGGGACACTGCCACGGGTAGTTAATTTTCGCCAACCTTGGAGGGTAGAAGCGTCATCCTGGGGCTCCGGTCCGTCAAAGCCCGGTCAAAAGTACACTCACTCCCGAGCTGCAGCACATTTAACTCGCCTCCTCCTCATCACTCCCTTCCCCCTCCTTGATCTCCTCTCTCTCTCTCCTCTCTCTCCACGGGCGCCGCCGCCGCCGCCGCCACCGACGCCGCGCCGCCATGGAGTACGAGCGCATTGAGAAGCCGTTCCCCGTGCAGGTCCCTCCGACACCATCCCTCCCTCCCTCCTGCTGCTGCTACAAGCCTTTTCTTCCCCAGACAAATTCTCTCTCTGCCCGTTCGGCTCGGTCTGGTACCAAGATGAGTAGTAATGCGGGAGCTCCCGCGTGTCTCTGAACCTGTGTGTGTCGCTTGCTTTGCTGCAGCAGGGTGGCGGGTTCTCGCCCAAGCGGCTGCGCGCGATGCTGCTCGGGGTGGACAAGCGCCGCAAGGGGCAGGACGGCGAGGAGGACGACGGCGGCGGCGACGACGACTACGGTGCCGTGCCCAGGACCCACGCCAGATCCGACGCCGGCGACGGTGGGTGCTTCTCTGTTTTGGTTAATTAATTCTCCACTCCACTCCTCGCGACGCTGCCTGCTGCTGTCATCGATCTCGTCTCCTCGTCCTTGGCTTCGGTTCGGATTATTGGGGGTTCGCTGGATGCGCTGCTGCATTGGCATTGCTTAGAATTGGACAGCGCAATTTGATTTGGTGGACAGTGCCAATGCGGGGAACTGTTTAGGTCGTCATTGCTTATCATGTTTTTTTTTCCCTCGCCATATACATACATGTACCGGGTAATTGCAACTGTGCCCTTTTCACTTTTCTCCAAGCTGAACATTTTGCATTGATTGCTGATAGAATATGGATGGTAGTATGGATATGCAGAACAATCTTTCTTTCACAAACGGAGCTCTGTACCCAAAGGGGGAAGGGGACTGGAGAATCTTCTCAGACTCGTTTTTTTTATAGGCTTCTCATACTCTGTTGCCTTCACTTCAGAGGGTAGCTGAACTCAAATTGTGGGACAAGACAATGTGCTTGCCTAAACCTTCAGCTGATTCCAAAGTCTGAGACCGCATGGCTGTCTTCTCATGTAGGTGGTGGTGGAGGTGCCGAGTGCGAAGAATACAAAGACGTCGACGTGGTGAGCACCATCTCAGAGTCCTCATCCTCCCTAGAGACAGGGGGCGGGCACCGGTCCCGGGACGCCCACCCCGTCCCCATGGGTTCGAGGATCAGGGTTCCCGAAGAGGACTCATGCGACTCCGAGAGTGTGGCTTCCAACTTTGAGTTCCACAAGGAGCGAGGGGCCACCGCCCGATCAGCGGCGGCATCGGTCGTCCCTCCATTCTCAAAGCCTGCCCCATCAAAGTGGGACGATGCACAGAAATGGATCGCCAGCCCAACGACAAACCGTCCTAGCAGGGGTGGCGGTGGGGCGCCTGTACCTAAGAAGATAGAGAAGCCTAGCGCTGGCATTGGGAGGCTTCCGGCGACCAAGGTTGTGTTGGAGGCCACAGAGGAAATAGATACTAAGAGGATCGATCCGAGCCAAGAGAAGAGGGAAATTGGGTGGCAGAAAGCGGTGAGTTGGGCGCCGCCCAACCCCTGTCCAGAAGTAGAGCCTTGTCCAAAGACTAGACTTGCTGCAGAAAGTACAATGGCTGACTCAACTGGTAAGCGTTGTGTTGCTCGCTTAGATGCTAACCTTTTTTTTTTTAATATGATTCTGTTCCCCAGGGTCTCTTCTAACTGGAAAAGTAGCACTCATACCTTTTTTTAACAAATGCAGTTACTTTTAACCGTAATGATGCGTCCACCATGCTTCAAAGTGCAACAACATGCATACCTCCTCCATCAACGGTTCGGTCAGTGTCAATGAGGGATATGGGCACAGAAATGACTCCTATTGCAAGCCAAGAACCATCTCGGACAGGAACACCAGTGAGAGCAACAAGCCCAGATTGTTCTCGGCCAACGACTCCACGAAGGACGATAGGCCCCAACGCAATCGGTGCTGTTATCAGCCATGGAGAATGTAGCAATTCGGAATTAAGTGAACAGGAACTGCAAACTAAAACTCGGAGGGAGATCATGCTTCTTGGCACACAGCTAGGTAAGACCAATATTGCAGCATGGGCAAGCAAGAAGGAAGAGGAAAAGGATGCATCACTTTCACTGAAAACAGTGCCCATGGACCAATCAACACAGAACATAACTGCAATCCGTGCAGCTGCATGGGAGGAGGCGGAGAAGGCCAAATATTTAGCAAGGTGTTTATATCTATTTGTCTTTCTATGTATGTTTGCATTCTCTGGGTGTTCGGTGGTTTAATATGTTGTGCCTTTTACTTACCAGATTCAAACGAGAAGAGATCAAGATCCAGGCTTGGGAGGATCATCAGAAAGCCCAAATAGAAGCTGAAATGAGAAAAATTGAGGTTAGCAGATTATTTCTTGTCAATTTTGTACGTTAATACACTCGTAACAATGGCAATAGATCCCTGATGAATTCTGCATGTTACTAAGATGCATTTTCTGCCTCTTGAATTTTTTAAGCATCCTTGCTTTATTCTTTTTACCACAACATGTGCAAAATGCATATGCGTACAACAATCTGTATCCAAGCTCTGTTAATAGTGTGCGTCCTGGTGCAACATGTAAAAGCTTAAACAGAGAGGCAAAACGTTTGCAACCTCTCACACAGTGACACCTCCTGCAGCTACTATCTGAATTCAAATACCATTGCCGTTTTGGTTTTAGCTATCTGTATCTCTTGGCCACTCTCCATGAGGATGTGGTGTTTTCTCGGACAAACAAAATATGAAGATAATCTTTGTTTTGAAAATTTAGCATGGGATTATACTTACAGCCAGGACAGTAATTTCTATTGCAACAGCATAGCAGTCGGTATTATTATCCATTTGGATATGACAAAGCAAGTTAAAATATTGTTTATTCTGATATAGGATGGTAAGTTTACTAGGTTACTCAACCAGTTAATGTAGTCGTTGTGCTGCTACTCTAATTCAGTTCTTTTGTTCAGTTTGCTATTGATATTGCATTGCTCATACCAAAGAGTAGAGTTCAGAACATGTAAAACCAAAGAGTTCGAAGTTGTCCTTTTTTTTGTCTGCATTGCTTGTATCAATAATTTTAACCATGGTTTTTTACATTTGTGTTCCTGAAGGTTGAGGTGGAGCGGATGCGTGCCCGTGCGCAAGACAAGCTGATGAGCCAGCTCGCATCAGCGAGGCACAATGCAGATGAGAAGCGTGCTGCCGCAGAGCTGAAAAGGAACCGAGCAGCCGCAAGGACGGCTGAACAGGCAGAGCACATCAGGAGAACCGGCAGGGTGCCACCTTCTTTTGGCTGCTGGAACTGGTGCTCGTAGGGAGAAGGGGGAAAACATGGCAAGCGACCTCTCTTCCCTGCCGTGAAGCACCTCCCATCCATGAAAGATGTCTACAAGTACTAGCAAGTGATATGAATCATGGCCTCATAGGATCTTCCTTCGGGATTGGTCGAGTAGATATGTGACACAAGAATGAGTCACCTGTAAGTTGTAACTATATATACATATGTAAGATGTGAGCTCCATGTGCCCTGTGCTGTGTAGTTACTGCAAGTGTCACAGATGTACCAAATTCAAGGTCAAGTGTGGTTCAGAGCTAGGATTTGTGTACTAAATTCTCAGCGGACTCCTAGTCCATATATGTGATAAAACTTTACACCAAGAGTCCCATGCTAGCTATGCCTGGATAGGATTTGTGCTCTTCTACCTATACTCGATGTTCATACTAACAGTCCACATTGTAATAGAGCCAGAGGTAGCAATGATAGTAATGGACAATAAGTTTACAGAACAGGAAGCAAAGCGCCTCTCTAACTTAAGGACTACTTACAAGTATAATAAGGTGATAGCAAGCTCAGGATAGAACCTTTGTTAAACATTAACCATACATATGAGACTTAACCATGTTTGAGAGACTTATGAACCAACAAGGTTCCATTAATTCGTTTTATGTTCATTTCTCTCTTGAAAGAGTACTACAGATGGAGGAACTGAAGAACAGAACATGCCATGGGTAGCAGCGATACTGAATGTGAAGTGTACAGAACAGAATCCAAACACCTGTCTCAATTTCTCATTCTCTGTTCTCACATGGGGAAGACCAGGGAAGTGTGCTTTTCCATCGAAGGATTACAACAACAACAACAACAACATAAACCTTTTGTCCCAAGCAAGTTGGGGTAGGCTAGAGATGAAACCCACAAGAGAACAAGATTAGAGAAACACAAAACGGACACAAGACGAAAGGTAGAGTTAGGGATAAACAAAAAAGAAAGCAAAGGTCACGTTTCAGGCACACTGATTGCTAACTTCCAGGCGCTCCTATCCATATCTAATTTCTTAGAGATATTCCACTCTTTAAGGTCTCTCTTAACCGACTCGTCCCAAGTCAGTTTAGGCTGACATCTACCTCTCTTAACATCGTCGACCCGCTTTAGAACCCCACTGCGCACCGACGCATCGGGAGGCCTTCGTTGGACATGTCCAAACCATCTCAACCGATGTTGAATCAGTTTTTCCTCAATTGGTGCCACCCCGACCCTCTCCCAAATGTCCTCGTTCCGGATTTTATCCCTTCTTGTGTGCCCACAAAACCAACGTAGCATACGTATCTCTGCTATACTCATTTGTTGGACATGTCGTCTTTTTGTAGGCCAGCATTCAGCACCGTATAGCATCGCCGAGCGAATCGCTGTCCTATAAAACTTACCTTTTAGTTTTTGTGGCATCCTCTTGTCACAGAGAACGTCAGAACCTTGACGCCATTTCAGCCAACCGGCTGAAATTCTATGCCTAACATCTTCATCAATGTCGCCATCCTTTTGAAGCATCGATCCTAGATACCGGAAGGTATCCCTCTTTGCCACCACTTGTCCATCGAGGCTAACGACACCATCCTCATGTCTAGCCGCGCTGAAACTACACATCATGTACTCGGTCTTGGTCCTACTAAGTCTGAATCCTTTCGACTCTAATGTGTGCCTCCACAGCTCTAACTTACTATCAACCCCTGCCCTACTCTTGTCAATTAGCACCACATCATCAGTGAAGAGCATACACCAAGGGATATCACCTTGTATGTCCCTTGTGACCTCATCCATCACCAAAGCAAATAGATAAGGGCTCAATGCTGACCTCTGATGTAGCCCTACTTTAATTGGGAAGTCACTAGTGTCGCTATCACATGTTCGAACACATGTCATCGCGTCCTTGTACATATCCTTGATGAGGGTAATGTACTTAGCTGGGGCCTTGTGCTTTTCCAATGCCCACCACATGACGTTTCTTGGTACTTTGTCATACGCCTTCTCGAGGTCAATAAAGACCAAGTGCAAGTCCTTCTTCTACTCCTTGTATCTCTCCATCAGCTGACGTATTAAGAAAATCGCCTCCATGGTCGACCTTCCAGGCATGAACCCAAACTTGTTTTGGGTCACACTTGTCACTTTTCTTAAGCGATGTTCGATAACCCTTTCCCAGAGCTTCATCGTATGGCTCATCAGCTTGATCCCACGATAGTTAGTACAACTTTGAAAATCCCCTTGTTCTTGAAGATCGGTACTAATATGCTTCTCCTCCATTCTTCGGGCATCTTGTTGAACCGAAAGATAAGGTTAAAAAGCTTAGTTAACCATACTGTCGCTCTGGCACCTAGGCACCTAGGCACCTCCACACCTCAATAGGGATACCATCGGGGCCCATCGCTTTACCTCCCTTCATCCTCTCCAAAGCCTCCTTGATCTCTGCTTCCTGAAATCTCCTCACAAAGCGTTTGTTGGTATCATCAAATGGGTCATCCAACTCAAGGGTAGGACCCTCATTCTCCCCATTAAACAACTTGTCGAAGTACTTTCGCCATCTGTTCTTGATCTCCTCATCCTTCACCAGTAGTCGATCTGTCCCGTCCTTGATGCATTTGATTTGGTTGATGTCCCTTGTCTTCCTCTCTCGGATCCTAGCCATCCTATAAATGTCCTTCTCCCCTTCCCTCGTGCTTAGCCATTGATAAAGGTCATCAAAAGCCTGGCCCTTTGCTACACTCACAGCTCGCTTTGCAACCCTCTTCGCTGTTTTATAGCCCTCGACGTTGGCTGCACTGTGGTCCAGGTGGAGGCGCTTGAAACACTCTTTATTCTCCTTAATAGCCCTTTGCACCTCGTCATTCCACCACCAGGTGTCTTTTGTTTCTTGTTTACCCCCCTTGCTCACGCCAAGCACTTCTGAAGCCACCTTCCGAACACATGTTGCCATTTTTAGCCACATGTCGTCTGCATTTTCTCCTTCTTCCCAGGGCCCCTCGTCTAGCATCCTCTCCTTAAACGTTTGCGCCGCTTCTCCTCTAAGGTTCCACCACTTCGTTCTCACAATCTTGGCGCATTTGACCCAGGGGACCCGTATCCGAAACCGAAAGTCCGCCACCACCAGCTTGTGTTGAGGGACAACACACTCCCCAGGTATCACCTTACAATCTAAGCAAGCACGCCTATCCTCCCTCCTTGCAAGGATAAAGTCGATTTGCCTCGAGTGATGTCCACTATGGAAGGTCACTAGATGGGATTCCTCTTCCTAAAGAAGGTATTCGCTATCACCAAGTCGTAGGCCAACGCGAAGTTCAACACATCCTCCCTCTCTTCGTTACTACTACCATACCCAAAGCCCCCATGCACTCGCTTGAACCCTACATTAGTTATGCCCACATGGCCGTTGAGGTCTCCTCCAATGACAAGTTTCTCGCTGATAAGCATGGTACTAACCATACTATCCAGGTCTTCCCAAAACTGTTTCTTGATGCTCTCCCCAAGACCTACCTGAGAGGCATAGGCACTGATCACATTCAAAGCCGAATCTCCAACTACCAGCCGGACTAGGATAATCTGATCGTCTTGCCTCCTAACCTCCACGACTCCATCCTTTAGACTTCTATCGACATCGAAGGATTACTGTTATTCAGCTGAATTCACATAATTGAGGAGTTTCTTGTAGAAAACTAGAAACAATTTCAGATGCAACTCAACCACACGTGTGCTAGTAAGTAGTAATAGCAACTTGAATTATCAAGCAACAAGGTTCCATTAATCCATTCATGCATGACTATGGAGAGCCAACGAAGATAGCATGAACCCGAACAATAGCAAGACAATCCAGTAAATTTTGTTTGATCTTTGAACTCTCTGGGTTACAATAGACAGCTGGAGGAACTGAAAACAGAACAAGGCATGGCCATGGCTTTTCGTGCAGAGTTTCAGACAGATCATCAACCACACACATATTGCTAGTATCTTGAATTATCGATCACCAACAAAGGTTGCATCAATACCATCACGTACATCGTCTTGAAGTTGAATTCTCTCTTGTGTGATGATTGATATTCGAAGAGAAGAAGAAGAGGGGGGCACGGACCCTGGGTTGGGGGGCCTAGGCTAACTCTACTCGAACTTCTTGATGAGGGAGAGGTCGTTGAGCATCTTCTCGATCTTCTCGTCGCCGGCGTCGCCGACGAACCTGCCGCCGGACTTGAGGGAGGGGACGAGGGCGGTGGCCTCGCCGCTGGTGTCGGGGCAGAGGTTGCCGAGCGTGCAGAGCTCGAACTCGGCGAGGCCGTAGCGGCTGAGCGTCTCGCGGACCTGGCGCACGGCGTCGGGGTTCTTGTAGCGGCTGAAGCGCTTCACGTACTGCAGCGACTTCTCGAACACCTGCGACACCTGCGACGACGGGTCCGAGTCCGACGACGCGTGCTGCTGGATCTGCTCGTACTTGTGCTCCAGGATGATCGCCACCTCGCAGTTCATCAGGCACTTGGCCTTGAGGAACTCTGCGCCACCCACACACAGGCTTATACGGGTGAGTTAAGAGCTCGAGAGGGACGAAACCCTAGCCGCCCGCCGCCCAAGGACTGGACGGTGGTTGGGAGGGGAAGAGGGGGAGGGAGGGAGGGAGGGCGGCGTGGAAGGGAGCGTACCTTCGCCGATCTTGAGCTCCGCGGCGTTCTCCTCCTCCTCGCCCGACATCCTGCCACCGCCGCTGCTTCCGATCGCCCGGAGGTTGGAAACTGGAAACTTGGAATTGCGATTGGAGTCGACGGGAGCAGGGGAAACCAGGGGGATGGTCGGATGGATGGCGGCGGCGAGGGAAGTGCTATGCGTTGGGCCGGATCGCCATGGGCCAACTTCCAGAGTGGGGTGGGCCTTAAACTCCGTTGCAAGAAGTAACAACTTTTACAGTAGTCTAACAACTTTTCTGATAGTCTATAATTTCATCCCTCATTTTGGTGAAAAAAAATATAGTCCAATAGTTTATTTAATAGGATCATTCAAATATTACCATCCCCTGTTACAGATTTCTTCTCGTTAACTAAAGATGGAGAGTAGACGGGCTCTCTAGAGTGCACAAAATATAAAAGATTGTGAAAATATTTAGAAAATGATCTCTATTCAAATGCCTCTGCACATAATGATTTAGAGGTTCGGTTTGAGAGAGACTTTTGAAGATGCCTTTAAGTATTTTTAGAATGCAATTTTTTGCGATGTAGCGCCACACGGGGCACCTATGGTGCCCTAGCATATGGTGCTGTAGCTTATGGTGGGGCGCCTATGATGGGGCGCATATGGTGCCTTGGCATAGCAGGTCCCAAGCCCTGGCAAAGGAGGAGGGTTGTGTTAGGCTTGGTGAGCCAATATAAAAACCTAGCTACTCTTATGGAAATAAAACCCAAAAGATTTTCGTTGGGGCGTAACCCTCTTAGCGACGCGCCATGCCGGGACCCGGGTATGGTGTTAAATATGCAAGGGCTGAGTCGTCACCCCCGTGACACGCCACCCCCGTGACGCGCCGTGTCGTGATCTGGGCGCGGTGTCAAGTAAGCAAAGATTGGGTCGTTGCATCCTTAGTGGCGCGCCACATCGGCGCCCGGGTGTGGTGAAAAATGAGCAAGGGTCTTCGCACTTCCCTCGACGGGTGCGAAGGATAATGAAGTTAGCCGAGCCAACTAGGATTCGTCTAGGTAGTTGAAACGTAGGGTCCCTAACGGGTAAGCTACGAGAGCTAGTTGATGCAGCAATTAGGAGGCGTGTAAATATCCTGTGCGTCCAAGAGACTAGATGGATAGGCCAGAAGGCAAAAGAGGTGGAGGGTACTGGCTTCAAGCTTTGGTACTCGGGCTCATCATCGGGTAGGAATGGTGTAGGCATCTTGATCGATAGAAGCCTAAAGGATGGAATCGGGAGGTTAAGAGGCAAGGCGATCGGATTATCCTAGTCCGGCTGATAGTTGGAGATTCGGCTTTGAATGTGATCAGTGCCTATGCCCCTCAGGTAGGTCTTGGGGAGAGCACCAAGAAATAGTTTTGAGAAGACCTGGATAGCACGGTTAGTATCGTGCCTATCAGCGAGAAACTCGTCATTGGAGGAGACCTCAACGACCATGTGGGCATGACTAATGCAGGGTTCGAGCGAGTGCATGGGGGCTTTGGGTATGGTAGTAGAAACGAAGAGGGGGAGGATGTGTTGAACTTCGCGTTGGCCTACGACTTGGTGATAGCGAATACCTTCTTTAGGAAGAGGGAATCTCATCTAGTGACCTTCCATAGTGGACATCACTCGAGCCAAATCGACTTTATCCTTGTAAGGAGGGAGGTTAGGTGTGCTTGCTTAGATTGTAAGGTGATACCTGGGGAGTGTGTTGTCCCTCAACACAAGCTGGTGGTGGCGGACTTTCGGTTTCGGATACAGGTCCCCCGAGTCAAACGCGTCAAGATTGTGAGAACGAAGTGGTGGAAGCTTAGAGGGGAAGCGGCGCAAACGTTTAAGGAAAGGATGCTAGACGAGGGGCCCTGGGAAGAAGGAGAAGATGCAGACGACATGTGGCTAAAGATGGCAACATGTGTTCGGAAGGTGGAAGGTGGCTTCAGAAGTGCTTGGCGTGAGCAAGGGGGTAAACAAGAAGCAAAAGACACCTGGTGGTGGAATGACGAGGTGCAAAGGGCTATTAAGGAGAAAAAAGAGTGTTTCAAGCGCCTCCACCTGGACCACAGTGCAGCCAATGTCGAGGGCTATAAAACAGCGAATAGGATTGCAAAGCGAGCTGTAAGTGTAGCAAAGGGCCAGGCTTTTGATGACCTTTATCAACGGCTAAGCACGAGGGAAGGGGAGAAGGACATTTATAGGATGGCTAGGATCCGAGAGAGAAAGACAAAGGACATCAACCAAATCAAATGCATCAAGGACAGGACAGATCGACTACTGGTGAAGGATGAGGAGATCAAGAACAGATGGCGAGAGTACTTCGACAAGTTGTTTAATGGGGAGAATGAGGGTCCTACCCTTGAGTTGGATGACCCATTTGATGATACCAACAGACGCTTTGTGAGGAGATTTCAG
This sequence comes from Eremochloa ophiuroides, assembly GCA_038502445.1. Lineage (NCBI taxonomy): Eukaryota > Viridiplantae > Streptophyta > Magnoliopsida > Poales > Poaceae > Eremochloa > Eremochloa ophiuroides. The sequence continues at coordinate 1,901,068 of JAHLJS010000005.1, forward strand.
GAAGCAGAGATCAAGGAGGCTTTGAAGAGGATGAAGGGAGGTAAAGCGATGGGCCCCGATGGTATCCCTATTGAGGTGTGGAGGTGCCTAGGTGCCAGAGCGACAGTATGATTAACTAAGCTTTTTAACCTTATCTTTCGGTCCAACAAGATGCCCGAAGAATGGAGGAGAAGCATATTAGTACCGATCTTCAAGAACAAGGGGGATGTTCAAAGTTGTATTAACTATCGTGGGATCAAGCTGATGAGCCATACGATGAAGCTCTGGGAAAGGGTTATCGAACATCGCTTAAGAAGAGTGACAAGTGTGACCCAAAACCAGTTTGTATTCATGCCTGGAAGGTCGACCATGGAGGCGATTTTCTTAATACGTCAGCTGATGGAGAGATACAGGGAGGAGAAGAAGGACTTGCACTTGGTATTTATTGACCTCGAGAAGGCGTATGACAAAGTATCAAGAAACATCATGTGGTGGGCATTGAAAAAGCACAAGGCCCCAACTAAGTACATTACCCTCATCAAGGATATGTACAAGGACGCGATGACGTGTGTACGAACATGTGAAGGCGACACTAGTGACTTCCCAATTAAAGTAGGGCTACATCAGGGGGTCAGCATTGAGCCCTTATTTATTTGCTTTGGTGATGGATGAGGTCACAAGAGACATACAAGGTGATATCCCTTGGCGTATACTCTTCGCTGATGATGTGGTGCTAGTTGACGAGAGTAGGGCAGGGGTTGATAGTAAGTTAGAGCTGTGGTAACACCTCTGGTGTTACGGTTAATTAAACTGTCATGTCATCATCATTAGCTGCAAAGCATCCCGCATCGAACTTAATTACCATGTATTAAATAAAATAAGTTTATTCTTGCATATGATTGTGCTGAGGGAATTGTGGAGTGATTTGATTTGTTAATGTTTGATTGATTGTGAATTTAAACTTAGTAGGACCAAGACCGAGTATATGATTTGTAGTTTCAGCGCGGCTAGACATGAGGATGGAGTCGTTAGCCTCGATGGACAAGTGGTGGCCAAGAGGGATACCTTCCGGTATCTAGGATCGATGCTTCAAAAGGATGGCGACATTGATGAAGATGTTAGGCATAGAATTTTAGCCGGTTGGCTGAAATGGCGTCAAGCTTCTAGCGTCTTCTGTGACAAGAGGGTGCCACAAAAACTAAAAGGTAAGTTTTATAGGACAGCGATTCGCCCGGCGATGCTATATGGTGCTGAATGCTGGCCTACAAAAAGACGACATGTCCAATAACTGAGTGTAGCAGAGATGCGTATGCTACGTTGGTTTTGTGGGCACACAAGAAGGGATAGAATCCGGAACGAGGACATTCGGGAGAGGGTCGGGGTGGCACCAATTGAGGAAAAACTGATTCAACATCGGTTGAGATGGTTTGGACATATCCAACGAAAACCTCCCGATGCGCCGGTGCGCAGCGGGGTTCTAAAGCGGGTCGACGATGTTAAGAGAGGTAGAGGTCGGCCTAAATTGACTTGGGACGAGTCAGTTAAGAGAGACCTTAAAGAGTGGAATATCTCTAAGGAATTAGTTATGGATAGGAGCGCCTGAAGGTTAGCAATCAGTGTGCATGAACCGTGACCTTTGCTTTCTTTTCTGTTTATCCTTAACCCTATCTTTCGTCTTGTGTCCGTTTTGTGTTTCTCTAATCTTAGTCTTTTGTGGGTTTTATCTCTAGCCTATCTTAATTTACTTGGGACAAAAGGTTTACGTTGTTGTTGTTGGGGGCTATTCGCTTCTCAGCCATGGCCTTGCCGCAATGTTCACAGCTAATCAACTTTAGAGGAACGTGACTGATTGAGAAATTGGCTCCGCATAGGCTATGTTCGCTGAATTATGGAAGCTGATTTTTTTTAGCTGAAAAGAAGTTGAAATAAGTTGTTTGTAAGGTCAAGTGAACAGAGACACAATAAATAGTCTCGTCTCCTGAGGTGAGCATCATTCGGGGGTGTAGCTCATATGGTAGAGCGCTCGCTTCGCATGCGAGAGGCACGGGGTTCGATTCCCCGCACCTCCATCACCATTTTCTTTTTTGCTCGCTTCACTTACTCTGCATATGGTCCCACCTGCCACTGAGACAAGAGGTTAATCCTGGGCCCACCTGGCAGAGATTGGTCTCGTCACGGCAGCGTGCGGCTGAGCCGTCGTCTCCTCCCTCCTCCACTCCTCTAGTCCTCTCCTCGTCGCAGCTACCGCCTGTGGCTGTGGGAGCGCAGTGCACGCACGGCCATGGCCATGGCCGCCCCGCCGCCGCCCACGTCGCTCTGCGCCCGCCACTTCCGGCCCCACTTCCCCTACCTCTCCCCCGCTCCGCCCCGCCTGCCCACGGCCGCCGCCGCCACCTCTGCTGCCGCTGCCTCCTCTTCTTCACCGCTCCGGCGCCCACGCCGGCTCGCCGTATCCCCGCGTGCGGATGCAGGGACCGGGACGGGGGACGTGGAGGCGCTCAGGGCCGGAGTGTCCGTGTACAAGCCGCGCTCCTACGACGTGCTCGTCACCGACGCCGCGCGCTCCCTCGCCTGCGCCATCGACGACGGCAAGACCCGGCTCGAGATCGAGTTCCCGTGAGCTAACCTCGCTCCCTCCCTTTGCTTGCTCGAGAAATTGCTGCCGCCGTTCCTGCGTTATCTACTCACCGTTCATTCGTTTCCTTGTTGCTTCTGTATTGTGGCGATATATATAATATATATACCATATATCAAGGCCTCTGCCAAGCAGCATCTCTTCTTACAAGGTACATCTATCTACCGATCGCTTTATGTACATTTATCACTCTATCTTCTTTCTTTTAGAGAAAAAAAGGTTTCGCGCTTTAGTGGTTGAATCATAAAGCGTTCAAGACAGTTAAGTTCCAGCTTTATCGGCGCGCCCGCCACAAACAGAGAAAGGCCTTAAAAGCCAACAACGCCACTACCCGAATACACTTTGATTACTTTGGGTCACAATCAAGCCTTCATTCGTGTGATGACTGATGAGGACCATCCAAACACCCTGCAGCTCAGAGGCCCGCCCTGCCAGTCGATTCTTGGCTGGCGGTCGAGTAGCCTGGTTCTGCAATTGTTGTACAAAGGCTTCCACCCTCCCGGCTAGATCCTGGCTGTATATCAGTGTCCATCTCCCCAACGTCTTGACTATCATCAGTAAGATACTTCTCTCGCCAAACCAAATTGCTCCCTGAAAGCACACAGAGTTACGAAATTTCCACAGACACCACAAAACAGCTGAGCTAATGATACTGTATAGCTCATGCTTTTTACTAGCAACACATCTAGTGACCACATACTCAAAATTAACCACAATTCACTGGAATTTATAAGCTCAGAAATAGTACTTGAGCAACATTTGAGCCACACAATAGTAAAAAACAGGTGACATATAGACTCCCTCGCACTACAGAAAAGAAAAGACTGGTCCAAGACCTCTCTTCTCTTAGCCAAATTATTCCTGGCAAGTAGCTCGTTCTTAGTTAACAACCATAGAAAAATCTGAATCCGAGGTGGAATATTAATTTTCCAAACAGCATGGACATACACCGGTATAACACCTCTATGACTGATCACCGCATACAAGGACTGTACTGAGTATCTACCATTAGAGCTAAAGCTCCAAATTATCTGATCTTCCTCCTCATACTTATTCACCCCTTCCATTATCTCCAGCAACTCATGCCAGAGCTGCATAACTCCTTCAGACACATTTCTCCTGAAGGAGAGTTTCAAAACCTCCCCATCCCTACCAAACCATTGATCTTCCCAAAAACTATTTTTACCCATTTCCAGCCTGCCACATCATCGCCATTAGAGCAGCCTGTATAGCCCACATCATCCCTTTCCAAAATGGGGAAGTCATACACAAAACATTTGGTCTGCTAGTTCTATACATTATGGTCTACAATCTTAGTCCAAATAGAATTGGATTGTAAATGATACCTAAAGATCCAGGAACTCAACAACGCCATATTAGGACTTCTTAAACCAGGGATTCCAAGACCCCCTAACTCAACAATTGCTGAAAAATTATTACTGTATTAGGGAGAGGGTTATAGGCCGGTGCTCTATTCTCTGTCCATCTCAGCTGCTCTATTTCTGATCATCCTGCTGGACTCTTGCAGGGCTCCTCAGATGAGTTCATCGATGCCAATATCCAGCTTGCTCTCGTTGTTGCTAGGAAGCTCAAAGAGCTCAAGGGGACTAGGTCCTGTATAGTAAGTTCAAGCTTCATGCTATCCCTGATGCAGACACGTTCTAGGCATGCAAAACCATGCTCATTTGCTTTCTTCTAGTTGATTTCAGGTGTTTCCTGATCAACCTGAAAAGCGCAGGGCATCACAGTTGTTCAAGACAGCTATAGACACGGTAAACGTTGTTCTCAGAAGTTCAAAAAAAAATCGTAATAACCTCTGGTATGGCTTGCTTCATTATTACAGTGGCACGTAATTTAATTGCTTGTCTTTAGATTGAGGGTGTTACTGTCAGTTCACTGGATGATGTACCCACCGACCCTGTCAACAGCTTCTTCAAATCAATAAGAAATACCCTGGATTTTGACTTCTCAGATGACAATGAAGGTAAAATATCTTGATCCAAATGCACTAGTGAAAGCAATAGCCGTGCGACTTCTAGTCTAAAATAGCACTGTTGATGATATTATTTTTGTCAAAGATTTCATTTCAGTATGACACTCTTTTGCATGGAAGCCATCTTCTCAGAGGAGCTAACTGAATGACAAACACTATATGCCAAGGACACGAGCTGAGGATACATGTTAATTATTTACAATTTTTTAGTAAACAGCTAGCCTTTTCGTGTTGATGAATTAGCACAGCTCAAAAAATGGAAATGAAAAGACCGATTAGTGTGTATAAATAAGTCAGTTTTGATGCTATTATTACGATAATTCTCATGTAAATACCCATGAATAAGCTCTCCATAAGCATTTGCCTGGTGTGGACACAGATAGATGGAAATCTGATGAACCACCATCATTATATATCTTCATCAACAGCAGCACGCGTGACCTTGCTTCTATAGAGAAGTATGTGGTATGTCTAGAATAGAATGCTTCATTTGCTGGCGACGTGCATGTATGTGTTACTTGCACATTCAGTTGATTCTTTCTTTGTGCCTTTGCTAACTTCAGGACAAGTTTGCCACATCTGTTCCAGCCCTTCTATTCAATCTCGAACTAGATACATTGCGGTATGTCTCATATATTCCTAGCCACCTGTTGCTTTATGAGGCAATGACTTATGCAATTCATGGTGCAGTTCTGACTTAGGGCTTCTGGGGTTTCCCCCAAAAGAATTGCACTACCGGTTCCTTTCCCAATTCACCCCAGTATTTTATATCAGACAGCGTGACTACTCCAAGGTATTCATTTGTCTTACTTTTATCCATCTAGACATATCCTTTGTGTTTATGGCTTCCTGTACCATCTGTGAGGACCTTCCCTTCTTAACTTGTGTAGACAATCGCAGTTGCTCCATACATAGTGAATTACAGCGGAGCTGTATTCCGCCAATACCCAGGTAAATATTGGAGAGCTTATTTTGATTTCTTCACTTGCAAAGATTACAATGCTGGGCAGTGGGTATGGAATAGACGATCAAACTAAATAATTATGCAAATACAATCTTTTGGCTGGTAATGTCATCCCTATTTATCAGCACCGTCAGCTACTGATCTACTGAGTTACTTTGTTCAGGCCCCTGGCAGGTCATGCTGAAGCAGGCCGATGGTTCCTATGCATGTGTCGCAGAGAGCCAAGCTCGGTTCACTTTGGGACAGGTCATAACATAAGCTACTCGAATACATTTGGTTTTGTTCTTTCTGCTGTCTTGTGTGTTTGGGGAAAAAAAATACTAACTTCGTTTGAGCTTGTTGGGTCTTGCATGCAATTTATCTTCTTTCAGGCAAAAGAAGAACTATTGAGAGTTATTGGTTTACAAGAAGAAGAGGGAAGCTCACTTGAATTTCTCAGAAGAGGATACAAGGTTCATCTCATCCTACATCCTAGCTAAACAGTTGATTGCAGCTTAGAGTACAGTTCACTGTAGCACATCATGAGTTTTAGTAACCGAGTTTCTGTGATGCAGAATGCTACTTGGTGGGAAGAGAACGTTGATCAGGAGACGTCGTCTGCCTGGCGAACCTGAGATGCTGCAGCTGCTGGCTGAGTGCTTTTCTGACCTGGACCGGGAGTGGAAAATAGGCCAAAGGAGTGCCCATGTCCTGTTGTAACTGAAAAATCTGAAATTACAGAGAGAGAAGTCCATGTACAGCGTAAAAACATCGCCTGTGCTGATATCTTATCGTAGCATTATTGTTATGTGAGTATGCAGTACGGGCTTGTAAGCACTCATAATGGTGACTGTAAATTTGTTCTGTTTTTGGCCTTGGGCTCTTCAGCTTGAAGGTGCAAGTGTAAAATGCAGGGGACTCAAAATTTTATAATTTTATTATAAAATATTTCAGTTTTGCTCAGCTTGATAAGTTCTTTTTGGCTGTGAAATTTTTATTGGACGCATGCCTGAAGCTGAAAGATAAAAAAAAGAGTGGAGTACTAGTGGTAAAGGAGAGGATTGCCCCAATTCCAGAAACTTCTATAGCAACTGAAAGAGTACGGACGTATTTAAACATGTGCTAGATCTCGAGGTCATATCTGTAAAAGGACCACCACGCCCACGCGGAAGCGGAGACTGGAAATCGTGAGGGAGAGACTGCGCGAGATCGCCGGAGATGGAGCCGAGAGCTGCAATCCACAGATCCGGCGTCCTCCTACTCCTGGCCGCCATCCTCGCGGCGGCCGTGAGCTTCGCATCGGCCATCGATGACAAGTGCGCCGCCTGCAAGGCCGTTGCTGTAAGTTCGTCCTCTCTTCGCCTTTCTCTACTCCCATTATCGGAGCACGAGCACCCCATTAAGTGTGTTGCAAACGTTTTACGTCAGCATAGTGAGGAAATTAGTTTCGATCTTTCCGCTCCTCGTGAAGCTATTCCAATACAGATCGTGATCTGGATGACAGGATCTTGTAGCGTTCTCTGCAATTTCGATGCTGGTGGAGTACTGGAGTCAAAGTTTGAACTTTGCAGATACAGGGCCCTGACTAGCACTACTGTGTTGATAACTTGAAATTGCTTAATACATTAACGCGATGTTGCGCTGAGTAGTGGGAAATACGCCGTTTTGTTTTGAGAGACTGAATTTTGAGTTCCAGTGACATGTGCTAGTACCTCTTAGTGCCTCTCTACTGTAAGCAAAAGGGATTTGTGTTTGATATGCTGCATTTTGTTCCAGCAATTTGCGATGCACACACTTTATACATTCTGACGTGTCTCTTCATCTTATTTTCAGGCAGAGCTAGAGATTGGAATTTCGCGTGTAAGTGAATCAATAACTTCTCTTTCATCGCCTTTAATTAAGTGCTTCCGAGTTTCCAACTATTCTTTATGAAGCTGATTATGTTTTTTTTTATTTCTATTAAATTGTATCTTTATCTTTCTCAAGTATGAAGATATTTTTCCTTTTACAATTGACAAAGCAATCATTTCATAATCTTAGCAGTGTAAGGTCATATTAGTTTCTTGGTGTTGGCACTGTTTGATCAATTTTTCTTGTGTTCCTGAATCCTCTAATGCAGGAGAAGCCAAGAAATCACTTGGACTTGCGCAACCGCTTAAATTCTAAAGGTCAGAGGGAGGGGAAGGTCATTGATTACAGGTAAAAAAAAAAAAAAAATAGCATGAGCTCATTCATATTTATTGGAATAATCCGTGATTTAACAATTTACATGGAGACCATTCAACATTGACAAGCATTGTTGGCCTCACGTACTTTTAGCAATCAATATTTCTCATTGTTTACTTTTGGATTGTTATGTACTTGTTTCTATATACATGTTGCAGGGTCAGTGAGCTTCGGGTTGTAGAACTTCTGGATGGCCTATGTGATAAGATGCAAGATTATACCTTACAGAAGGTAGGAAATAAAAATTTACAGGATTTGCACCTTTTTTTTTTTCGAAATAGGATTTGCATTTGACAATATATTATTGATGTTGCTTCCCTTTTCTATATATCAAGTGTTATAAACATGCCATAAAATGATCTGGGTTTCACTTTTTAGTGTACTTTGAATATGCTAAGCATCTAGCCACCTAACATATTTTTTGTATGCAGTTGGAATCAGGCGAAAAAGGATGGGTTAAAGTAACAGACTGGAATAGCTTTCAAACTGGTAATTTTTTACCAACTTTGTGGCTTCTGTTTACTCTTCTGATGGCCTGTTACTATATTGAAACTGGGAGCCCAAAGTGCAATGCCAATCTGTTAGAATATATTGTAACAGCCCATATTGGGCGTACGGTCCATTGGCCTTGTACATTGTAACCCTAGCCTATTAGGCTATATAATGAAGGTCACCCCCCCTGATTAGGGTGTGCGGTGTTTCTCTACATGGTATCACGAGTCCCGGGGCCCTAATTTCTGGGGTTTCCTTTTTTTTCGCTTCCGCTTCTCCTCTGCCCGTGCGCCCTGCCCTAGCGCGTGCGCCACCGCACCACCAAGCCGCCGCGCCCCTGCCTTTAGTCAGGCCGCGCCGCCGTCGCCACCTTCAGCCGCAACCAGGCCGCGTGCAATCGCGCCGCCGCCTTCGTAAGCCGCGCCGCCTCCTTGGCCGCGCGCTGCAGGCCGCCGCCCCAGGCCGCCGCGCGACTTCTCTCGCGCCGCCGCCCCGCCTCGCGCCGCCTCCAAGGCCGCGCGTGCGATCGCCGCTCCGGGCCGCCGCGCGGATCGTGCCGCCGCCCTGTACCGCGATCATGACGTCGTCGTCGAGTTCCTCCTCCACAACCGGCGCCATCGGCTCCCAGTCGTCCGGCACCATGGGGGATTCTCTTGCCGCCCCCTTCTTCGCCGCCTATGCCTCCGTCAACGTGAAGCAGCACGTCCCCATCGCGCTCAGCCTCGAGCGCCCAAACTACTCCAAGTGGAAGGCGTTCTTCACCGCCCTCTGCGGCAAGTACGGGCTGCTCGGCCACATCGATGGCACGGAGGCCGCGCGCCCGGCTGACCCCTTGTGGTCTCAGCCTGACGCATGCATCCGCGGCTGGATGTACGGCTCCGTCGATGACGCCGTCCTCGACCTCGCTATGGAGCCCGATCAGGATGCACGCGCTCTGTACGTCTCCATCGAGGCCCTGTTCCAGGCGAACAAGGAGTCGCGCGCCGTCGTCCTTGAGCAGGAGTTCCACAACCTGTCCCAGGGCGACCTATCCATCGACGCCTACGCCCAGCAGATGAAGCGCACCGCTGATGCCCTTCGGGAGGTCGGTCACACCGTCTCCCCCGCGCAACTCGTGCTCAACTTGCTGCGCGGTCTCAACTCCCGCTTCGCCAACACCGCCGACATCATCTCCAACACATCGCCGCTTCCCGACTTCAAGTCTGCCGTCAACATGCTCCGCGTCAAGGAACTCCGCCTTGGCACTGAGGGCAAAGAGTCCTCAGCTTCAACTCTTGCCGCCTCCACCACCTCCTCCTGCTCTTCACCGTCCTGCCCGTCCACTCCCTCTGCACCCACCACTCGTGGGGGTGGTGGCAAGGGCAAGGGCGGCCGTGGTGGCAACGGCGGCAGTGGCAGTGGCGGCGGTGGGCGCCACCAGCAGCAAGGTGGCACTAGCGGCGGTGGCCGCAACCAGCAGCAAGGCGGCAGTTTCGGCGGGCGTCAGCTGGCCGGCCCCTGGGTTTGCTACAACCCTTGGGCTGCTCCGTGGCCTCCCCAGCAGCAGCAGCAGCAGTGGGGTGCGCCACCTGTGCCTCCTCCACAGGCACACACCGCCTTCGCGTCTCCGCAGTTCTCCACTGCCGGCGGTCCCTCGGCATACGGGCCTCCGGGCAGCTGGGACTCGGCAAGCTTGATTGCTGCCCTCAACCAGATGGCAATCCAGGGTGGGGCTACACCCTGGGTCATGGACAGCGGAGCGACATCTCACATGTCCTCCAATGACGGTATTTTACTTTCCCATCTCCCGTCGCCACCGTCCTCCATTATGGTCGGCAACGGTCAATCAATTCCCATTCATAGTCGTGGCACTTCTGTTATTCAAATAGCTGATCGTCCTTTTCGTCTTGATAATGTTCTTGTCGCTCCCCAACTCACTCGTAATCTGTTATCTGTTCGACAGCTTACTCGCGACAATAACTGTTCCATTGAGTTTGACGCCTATGGTTTTTCTGTTAAGGATCTGCAGACCAAGACGGTCCTCCTTCGGTGCAATAGCAATGGGGATCTCTACACCATTCCACATCACATGCCACCTCGCTGCCATGTCGCCGTCGTCTCCCCAGAGTTATGGCACTCCCGCCTTGGGCATCCTGCACCCGCCGTCGTCAACACTCTAAATAAGCTATCAGCTATCCAGTGTAATAAAGCAGCTCGCCATATTTGTCATGCCTGCCAGCTTGGCAAGCACGCTAGGCTGCCATTCGCTAGTTCGGTTTCTAGTACATCAGCTCCCTTTGAACTTGTTCACTGTGATGTCTGGACCTCTCCAGTTTTGAGTATTTCTGGCTATAAATTTTATCTTGTCATAGTTGATGATTATACACATTATTGTTGGATGTTTCCTCTTCGCCATAAATCAGAAGTTCATGCACATATTGTCCAGTTTGTTGCTTACGCTCACACACAGTTCAGTTTTCCTGTGCGCTGTTTTCAGGCGGATAATGGCACCGAGTTCATCAACAATGCCACAGCTACCTTCCTAGCTAGCCGCGGCATCCTACTTCGCACCTCGTGCCCCTACACATCCGCCCAGAACGGCAAAGCTGAGCGGATGCTTCGCACACTGAACAACGCTGTTCGCACGCTTCTGTTTCATGCCGCCATGCCTCCATCCTACTGGGTCGAAGCTCTTTCCACTGCTGTGTTTCTGATCAACCGGCAGCCATCATCGTCCATACATAATGGTATTCCCTATCATCTCCTTCACCGTAAAATGCCAGACTACTCCATCCTCCGAGTTTTCGGTTGCCTGTGCTATCCGAACCTTAGTGCCACGACTCCCCATAAATTATCTCCTCGCTCAGCAGCGTGTGTCTTCCTCGGTTACCCTCCTTCCCAGAAGGGCTACCGGTGTCTTGATCTTTCTACTCGCAAGATCATCATCTCTCGCCACGTTGTTTTTGATGAGACTCACTTTCCGTTTGCGGCTTCCAAGCCCCGACCGGATTCTCTTGATTTTTTGATACAGGATATACTTCCCGCGCCTGCCCCGTCTACCTCAGACGTTCGGCACTCACGGGTCTCAGCTGCGCCTGCCTCGGCTGCCACAGACGATGCCGGCGACCCCATCGGGCTGGACCCTGCCATCCTGTGGCATGGTGCTGCCTACAGGCTGCCCCAGGCGCTCCGGCCGGACACGCCTGCACCCTCGGCTTCTCCTACACCGGCAAGTGCCCCCGCCGTTGCAGCTGATCGGCAGCGGTTCGGCGTCCACTACACTCGTCGTCCGCGTCCGCCACCGACTCCTCAGCCGCAGCCGGAGGCGCCGACGGCGCAGCAGCAGCCGGAGGTGCCCTCGGCCCCAGCGCCGCAGGCAGCAGCAGTCCCGCCTCCAGAGCCTCCTGTGCGGGAGACTCGTTCCCGGACGGGTTCACTGCCGCCGCCCATGCAGCGGTATGGCTTCAACGCCTCGACCTCCAACCTGGCTTCTCCGCTGCCAGGCAACACTCGTGCCGCGCTCGCAGATGCTAATTGGCGCGCGGCAATGACCGAAGAATACAAGGCGCTTGTGGACAATGGCACCTGGCGTCTTGTTCCTCGACCGCCTCGTGCCAACATCATCACCGGCAAGTGGGTATTCAAGCACAAGTATAATGCTGACGGCTCTCTGGCTCGCCATAAAGCCAGATGGGTTGTTCGTGGCTTCTCGCAGCGGTACGGCATCGACTACGACGAGACGTTCAGCCCGGTTGTCAAACCGGCCACCATCCGGGTCGTCCTCAGCATCGCCGTCTCTCGCTCCTGGCCGATACATCAGCTGGACGTGAAGAACGCTTTTCTTCACGGCCATCTGAACGAGACCGTCTACTGCCAGCAGCCGCCCGGCTTCGTCGACCCGGCGGCTCCCGACCACGTCTGTCTCCTGCAAAAGTCCTTGTACGGACTCAAGCAGGCGCCCAGGGCGTGGCACCAGCGGTTCTCCGGCTTCATTCAGCGGTCTGGCTTCACTGCTTCGACCTCCGACACGTCCCTCTTTGTTTACAAAGCGGGTGCCGACATCGCCTACTTGCTGCTCTACGTCGACGACATCATTCTGACAGCCTCGTCGACTCCGCTTCTTCGTCGCATCACCGAGCTCCTTCATTCCGAGTTCGCTATGACAGATCTCGGGGACCTTCATCACTTCCTCGGGATCTCTGTCACGCGTTCTGCTGGTGGTCTCTTCCTGTCGCAGCGCCAGTACGCTGTGGATCTGCTCCAGCGCGCCGGCATGGCTGAGTGTCATTCAACGGCGACTCCTGTTGACACTCATGCCAAGCTCTCTGCTACAGACGGCGCACCGGTGGCGGATGCCACTCAGTACCGCAGCCTCGCCGGTGCGCTACAGTATCTCACGCTGACTCGTCCGGACCTCGCTTATGCAGTTCAGCAGGTTTGCCTCTTCATGCACGACCCGCGCGAGCCTCATCTTGCGATGCTCAAGCGTGTCTTGCGGTATGTTAAGGGCAGTCTCTCCACTGGGCTTCACATCGGCACAGGCAGCATCACCAGCTTGACCGCCTACTCCGATGCTGATTGGGCTGGTTGTCCCGACTCTCGGCGCTCCACTTCAGGCTACTGTGTCTTCCTCGGCGACAACTTAGTCTCTTGGTCCTCCAAACGACAAACTACGGTTTCTCGTTCGAGTGCGGAGGCTGAGTATCGTGCTGTTGCGCACGCTGTGGCTGAGACTTGTTGGCTTCGTCAGTTACTCCAGGAGCTCCACGCACCCATCTCTTCGGCGATGATTGTCTACTGCGACAATGTCAGTGCTGTCTACATGACCGCCAATCCAGTTCATCATCGTCGCACGAAGCATATTGAGATAGATATTCACTTCGTCCGTGAGAAGGTTGCTTTGGGACAGGTTCGGGTGCTCCATGTTCCATCATCTCATCAGTTCGCGGACATTATGACCAAAGGGTTACCTGTACAGTTGTTCACTGACTTTAGGTCCAGTCTTTGTGTTCGTGACACTCCCGCTTAGACTGAGGGAGGGTGTTAGAATATATTGTAACAGCCCATATTGGGCGTACGGTCCATTGGCCTTGTACATTGTAACCCTAGCCTATTAGGCTATATAATGAAGGTCACCCCCCCTGATTAGGGTGTGCGGTGTTTCTCTACACAATCCATAGTTTCAAAATTATGCTAATGCATTCTGTCTGCTTAATCGTTCTCTTCCATGCATCATCCCAGAAAAATGCAGGCACCAGGTTTAGAACTGTGTTTTTGATAATAACTGTGTTTGTGCTTACATGATAGAATTATTACAAGCAATTCAGATTCAGTGGTGTAAATATGTAGTCTTGGAGGATAGTACAAAAAGAAATGGCCTTAGTAATTGATCCAAGACAAGGAAATGAACTTGCATTTTCTTATGGTAAATCACAATGCTGAATGCTTGCCAAGCAAAAACAAGCACTGCCTTTGGGTTTGTTTTGCTTCATTGTAATGAAACATTTATCTGTTTATAAGGACTGTTTCTAAATATCTAACATTTATTGCTTATTGTCGTTCTTTTTGCAGATAAGAAGGCAGCAGCAAAAGCGCATTCGAAAAATCTGTCCACCTTCTGTGGAAGGTACAATATTTTCCAGTAATTTTAAAAAATTGACTGAGAGAATAAGCAGCATATATTGTTTGAATTTTTCATATTTTTTTAATATTTAGCTGGCAGAACATCGAATGTATGCATAATCTTGTTCTCATTTGCTTGTATACAAAATGTGTAGTATGTGTCTTGGCAGTGGCAGAACCAGAGATTTTGATTAAGGGGGGCCGAACAATACTACAATGCATCGTAAATATAAAAGATATATACAACGAGTCAAATTCATCGTAAATAAATATAAAAGATATATACAACGAGTGTATGTGACAATAGTTTTCCTACACTTTTTACATATATATTCAGTACTCATAAGGAAAAATACATTATTATCATAAGAAAAAATGATGAAATAATCATTTTTTTAACATGTGAATGAATTTTTATATATATTTAAAGCAAATCACCGTGCATAGGGGGGCCAGGGCCCCTGCTGGCCCCCCTGGTTCCGCCTCTGTGTCTTGGTCAATTAGCTGCTGATTATTTTTTTATTACCTGTTAAGTTTCGCTTTTGTTTAGGCTAGTCTCAATGCAGATTTCATGAAGGTTTCATGCATATTAAATAGAGTGCTACATCGGCAGAAATTGAGCTTTTGCTATATATCAAGAGAGAGAAGGGAAACGTTTCGTGGGGACAAAACGAGTGAGCGTTGTTTCCAAAACGTTGGAAACTGCAAGAAAACCCTAATGAGAGCCTTTATTCATTTCATGAGGACAGAGCTGCACGACAAATGTGTGGTGGAAAAGAAAGGGAAAAGAGAGACACCAGTGGGACCCACCAAGAGGGAGGGAGGGAGGGAGAGAGACCTATTTCATGTTAAGTTTCATGTCTTGTAAATTGGGAGGTGAAACCTGCCACTGAGACTAGGCAAGGCTAAACAAACTCTTCAGTCACCATGTGCTTTAAAGCATAACATTATTGGTTAAGTAAAGACAATATTGGCTTTCTGTGATTTCTGCAAGAATCGTACCAACTATTTGAGTGGATGAGCTAACCAGCTTCACTTACTACACAGGCTACTGGAGGAAACAGAGGACGAGGTATGCTTGTGTTGGGTGGAATTGACTACAGTTTTGTTTTAGCAAATACGGAGTAACATCTAATCTTTAGCATCCTTAATAGTTGCGTTATATGTTTTTAATCATACGGCTTTCATGTCATTTAGCCGAACATGATCTTATACGGATTTTGATTTTTTTCTTTTTCTGGTTGATCTGAAGCTCGCTGAGTGGATAAAAACAGGCTCCACAGAATCGGAAACTGTAAGTAAGGCCCTTTGTGAAGATATTAGCAAACACTGTCAATCCACAAGGTATGTCATACCTGATAATGGCTTTTTGTACCTGCATATAAAGAATTTAAGTGAGCATGTGTGTCATTGCGGTATTTTTTTTTTTTTTAAACAATGATACTCCTTTCAGCCAAAATTTTGAAACAAAATTTATCGCAGTGCCATGTCAGCTGTTAGTTTCTTTAACACACTAGTTAAATAAATAACAATGCTAGCATGTTTTACAGTCCAGATCACGCACACTTTTCTCATAATTTAGTTGCTCTAAAATGTGCTTTTCCGTATCCTTTTCCTTCCAGTGCTACCATCCAGATCGATGATGAACTATGACATGCCGGGCAGACGTTGTTTGGCAAAGCAAAACAGGCAACAGGCTGGGAAATGAACAAAGCTCTAATTGTCCCTGACACCATTTAGAGAGATGAAGCTGCCAATTCTGATTGTTTGTGTTTCACTCTATTTCTTGTAGACGGGACATGTAATTCGTGCCATATGATATTCTTGGTCAAAAGCTTAGACTGATCTGTAGAGAGAGCAACTGGACATCAAATTTTGTATACTGATGAAGTTCAGTTAAAAACGGCCGGTTGAACTATCCTGTCAGGGACTATCGGAAATCTGAATGTTCTATTTTAAGGTTTTGTTGCTGAGTACAGTTTGATGACTGCACCTAGCCATGTAGGTCAATGGCATCACCGAGGATTATATGCTTTATTTTTATGAAAAGATTATATGCATTTTAGATAGAAGATCATATGCCTTTTAGATAGAAGATCACAGAAAATCATATGAAGATCATCACCAAAGATCATATGCATTTTTTATAGAAGATCACCGAAGACGCAGTTTGCTTATACAGTTGGATTGCCATAATAACTAGTTAGAAATTTGTGGGCGCAATTTGCTAAATAAAGCTGAACTGCCATATTTTTTTTTTTCAGTGCATTCGAAGATCTCAGTATCTTTCCAAAAAATGAAGATTTTAACACCCTGTGCTCGTCTTCTATGACGCCAATAAATGAAGATCTTAGCAAAGTGTTCTGCGCACGTTGACATCACCGATTTGTCATCACAAACTGTTCCTTTAAACTGTAGATTTTCTTTTCTTTCATATACCGCGCAAGTTGCTACGGATTCTTTAAAAATAAAATTATTTCATATACGAGTTAAAATTCTATGTTCCAAGGCAGTGAAATAAAACTAATATAAAAGCTAATATAACTAGGTCTAATTAATGGAATGGTAAAATATTTTTTTATATATTGAAAGTAATAATTGTTCTGATGATTTTGATAGGAGTTTGGAAGTTAGTGTGATGATATGATTATTAAGGGACATAACACGGATAGCTTACATGTTAAGATAACTGTAGTGGGGATTAACTTTATAAGAGATATAGACAGATATAGATAGATGGATAGATAGATAGATAGATATAGATTCCTATGTCCGTTTCTACCATGGTCCATCGAGCTTTTTTTTAAAATAAATTGTTACCCCAAAGATAAAAATATACATGTAAATTGTCAAATTTTACTTTGCACGATTTCGAAGCATACATTTAACCACTATTTTATTGTAGTGGATAGAACGTATTTTTCAGATTCATTCAAAATTTGGACATTTGACAAGTATTTTCAATAAAATTTCACACATATAACCATGTTTCAAAACCAAACAATCCCAAAGTTAATTTTTTATTTACTACTTCATGCATTCTAAAAACTATAGAAAGTTTTGGATTTTCTACGTACTATACTGTTTTTGTTATGTATCTAGGCATATGTATATATATCGAAGTGTACAACAAAATTTATATCTATACCTAATACTAAAGAGGCAAAGTTTCTCCACTCTTTTTTCGTAAAGCCTTCCCTAACTACCCATGTAATGGGTATGTCTTCTGTCCAATATAGGATACGAGTCTATAGTCCAAAATAGATACAGCTCCTCACATGCCACCTTTCATGTATACAATCCGTCCGGTGCACCAGTTGGAACCTTTTTGTATAATGCCGTATATAGAGTCTTAATAGAGCTCGTTTTTTTTATGAAGTCTTAATAGAGCTCGTTCTGCAACGATGTTTCTACAGTTTTTTTTCGTGTACATCGAAGAGTCCAACCGGCCGCCTCATGTTCCTAACTTTTTTCTTTTCTTTCCGTCCACATGCAAGAGCCAAAATTTTCGCTTATGTATTTTTTTTTCTACCATATAAAAGGAAAAATTTTCTTCTAATTTTTTGGTTCACCTTTTTTCGTCAGCCGCCCTCCTCCCCACCTCCGAGCCCCATACATGAACGGTTGGATAGTTCTGATCAAGTCCGACACGAGTACAATCCAATCCTGCTTATATATGTTAACGTGTCCGGAATATATATATGACATGCCGTAAAAATCTCTAAATTCTCTTAGAGATCCACGATTCACCAGAACGCTTCCTTTCTCTTCGTCCCTCCACGCGACATGAACCGCTTCAACGCCGGCGTGGTGAGGTCCACGGCGCGGCGTGCGCTGGCGAGGTACTCAGCCCCATGCATGGCGACGGACCCGATCAACCGGTGCTGGCGCTACCGACGAACCCGATCTACCGGTGCTGCGCTACCGCGCCGATTGGGCGACGTACCAGAAGTGTCTAGCGTGGTGCGCTTGCGGGTTTGGGCACCGGACCGTCGGCGGCGCGGTGAGAAAGCTGTACATGGTGACGGACACGAGCGATGACGAGATAGTGGCCCCAAGGAAGGGCACGCTGTAGCACGGCGCTGTTCTCGTGGAGGAGCGCTACGTAGTCCATGTGACCGTAGCCGACGTCGTAGTGCAGCGAGGTATTCATGGCTACGGAAGCGACTTCTCCAGAAACCATCCAGAGCAGCCCCTTCCACCACCGTCCGAGGTCTCCGTTGAGGTCAGTTGCTGTTCCGATCTACTATGAACCAAGGATGAGAAGCAGAAGGTGCAAGGCCCTATGGATTCTGTTGAAGTTGTTGCTGATGGAATATCTGTTATCTGATTAAATACTTTTTCGATGCTTCCACTTTGCCAACCTTACCATACATCACCAAAAGCACATGGATCCGGTTTTCGTATCAAAAGCAGATAGGCCGGCCTTGAGATTTTGGGGGCCCGGGGCAAGACTAAAAATAGAGGCCCTCTATTATCTATTATCGCTTGTATTAGTTTGGACGTTAAGCTAGCATGTCAAATAATTTATCTTGTCACATACTTGTTATCATTCTCATCGGTGCCAAAATTATTATCTACTATAAGGCCATGATATTGGTATATTAGTAGCACTTATTTTCGCGCAATAGTTACTTCATCTATACTCTCTTCCTATCGAAAAAAGATGACGTTTAGGACAATGACATGGTCTTTAACGCATGACTTTGACTTCATATTTCTATAAAAATATTTATTGAAAAGTGATATATGTATACTTTTATAAAAATATATTTGAAGACAAATTTATTTATATAGTTTTTATATTTTTAAACTTAATTTAAAATTTATTCATGATTTATATTTTTAATATTTGACCAAAACCTTTTTCAAAACGTCATCTTTTTCTGATATGGAGGGAGTATTTTATTTCCCCAGTGTTCATTATCTTTATAAAAAGTGGGATGCGTCCGCAATATGATCACTCGTTTCCTCTTTTTATTTTCTAATAACTACTAACGGCATCATTTAATTTATAGAAGATATGTGCTATAATTTTTAAAATACATTTAGTAATTATAAACTAGCACAAAATATATATATACCCTACAAGACATACTGTTATATAGTGAGGCCCTGTTTAGTTACATTTTAAAATTCCAAGATTCCCATCACATCGAATGTTACGGCACATACATGGAGCATTAAATGTAGATAAAATTTTTATATGTTGCATAGTTTGCATGTAAATCACGAGACGAATCTTTTAAACCTATTTAGACCATGATTGAACACTTATTACAAAAGATTTATTTTCTAAATTGCAAATTGTAAATTGTAACTGCATCTAAACGGGGCCTGAGTAGCCCCACCGCCGCATGGCCAAAAACAAAAACAGAACTGATGCACATGTCGCTACTGGCCTCGTGGCCTCACAGGCTCACACACAGAAATGCACTGAATCCCTGATATGCAGCCAGCACTCGTTTGATACTCCAGCAAAGCTCTAAATTACTAGTATTCTAATAGATACACCGTATAGTATATAGTTGGGAGCCCTTTACAGATCGGGGCCCAGGGCGGCCGCCCCGCTCGCCCACCCCCAGGGCCGGGGCTGGACACGGACGCGTGAGCTTCAATTGGAAGATGATTTGTATTGAACCTGGATGTGTAAGTTAGAATCGAGATACGGTCGTAAATTCAAAATTTTATAGATTTAAGCATAAATATATATGTACTATTTATGGTTTTGATTGTTTTTTTTTTTCGTTACAGCGCAGGGGTATTTTTTACTAGTATCTCTAAAAAGCTTAAAACGTCGAATGCATGAAGTATGTTTTAGCTTGATGGCTTAGTAGTATGTTTTTATCACCGGAGGTAATTTAAATTTGATCAACTTTTACCTGTTGGTCACATGTACCCTGTGTTGGGGTGCCACGTCACACCACACCACAACACACTGAGCCGCGAGGAAAACGCAGACACGACACACCCCCAGATTTCCTCCATAACTGCCCCCCGTTCCCCTCCCCTTCCGCCCCGGATTTCGTCCTGCTCTCCCGTCCCCCGAATTCCTCCTCCTCCTCCTCCCATCCCGTACAGCCGGCCTCACCGCCGGCGACGGGACGCGGAGACGCCCACCGTCTGTTCGTCGCCCCCGCCAAAACCTTCCTCTGCCCGGGGCTGCACCGGCGTCGCGGGGTCAACAACAGCAGCTCGAGATCCGGTGACTGATCTCTTCGTTCCTCGTCGGTGAGTAATCCCTCGGTTCGTTCGTTTCGTGCGGCGAGATCTCTCATTACTCTGCTGCGGCTGCGGGTTTCGATTCCTAATTTCCCAGTCTGCGTCGGTCCAGTTAGTTTCGTGCCGTGTTTGTTTTGCTGCGGCCTGCGGATTGCTGTTACGCTTTATGCCCTGCTAATCGAACCCATGGCCCCGCTCGATTATCCTCTTCTGTGGCTCGCTGCACCGCCCCTGATCCTAGTTTCTCCCTCCTTGATGTGATGTCTCGCAAAAACCCTCAGTTGAACCCTAGGTCCTTGGTAATCCCAGTTGACAGTCTTATTCATATATATGTTAACAAAAAGTAAAATGAAATTGCGCCCCTGGGCTGGGTTTTGCGGACCAGATCTTTGGGAGTTGCCTCTGTTGAGTTGGCTTTCAGGAGAAATTGATCCTGTTAACCATGTGGAAAATTTGGGAATTGAGTTATGAGATGAAAGACATCAGAACATGACAACTTGTTGTTGCATTACTGCATGATTTTACTTGGGAGCTTGGTATCTCTTATGCTGTCGTAGCTACAAAGTTCTGCTTGCTGGACTAGCCTTGTGGGTTTCAGTGTGAGTAGCTGAAGCATTCTTTGATCTTACAGTACCGCTGAACAAAACACAGCTTTTGGATTGTGGGCCGCAAATGGAAAACACAATTGGATAAAATTGCATCTGTTCTACCGTTAGATGGTTCCCCCACTGTTAGCATTGCTGATTGTTTGATCGAAAACTTGAACACTAGCTGCTTCAGATCAGAACTTGCTTTGCTAACTCATTATTTGTATAGTCGCCGATGATAACACCTCTTATGCATCATCATCCTCGCAGGTTCACTTCGATATTCCAACCAAGGGCACCCTGCTAGTCTCCCAGATTGTTTCCTAACAATGAGGACACATGAACGAGCTGCCAATTTGGCTCTTGCTGGTACGTTAATTGTGCAGTTGAGCCATCACTGCCTTTACAACGTTCCTTACCTTCTTCCTCTCCCTTTGATATAATGAGCCTGTGATGACCTCAGCAGCATATGTATTTTTACACTATGCAGGCTTGAGCTTGGCGCCACTTGTGGTTAACGTAAACCCAAATGTGAATGTGATACTGACAGCATGCCTTGCTGTCTATGTGGGTTGCTTCCGTTCTGTCAAGCCAACTCCACCCTCTGTAAGTGATGTGTGTTTATGTATATTGCTGTGACTTGTAAGTCATGCAACCAACTGATTTGTTTTTGCAATTGTTATTATGCAGGAGACCATGTCCAAGGAGCATGCTATGCGGTTCCCCTTAGTTGGAAGTGCTATGCTTTTATCACTGTTCCTTCTATTCAAGTTTCTCTCAAAAGACTTGGTCAACGCTGTGCTCACTGCCTACTTTTTCATTCTAGGCATTGTTGCTCTCTCGTAAGTCCATTTTTTCTTGGAACAGCTTTTGCAGACATGTTAAGTGTTTATGTGCTGTACTTATGAGTTCCTTCTTATGCAGTGCAACACTGCTTCCTTCTATGAAACGTTTTCTTCCAAAAGAGTGGAATGATAATCTCATCGTCTGGCGGGCTCCAAATATCCGCTGGGTTCCACTTATCAACTGTATGATCCTGACTCCCTTTGTTTGGTGCTTAATCTTGTTGATCGAGTTCTGCAGATCTTGAAATATTACTGCACCTATGTTTTCAGTGCTATTTTAGAGCACTATTGGATTGTATTTTAAGTACTGCTGCGCATTTTAAAAAATTTGGTGACTGGTGACTAGGAGTATATTATTTTGTGCACTGAATGAACTCGAGCTTTTTCACTATTGACTCTTTCAACCTTTCTATGAATGGTTATAAAAGAAAAAAAAAACACCTTGCTACGAACAAAGTGGTATTTCTCGATGTGGATATGGAATCTTCCATTTTATGACATTAGAAAATCTAATTACTGGCATGGATGTATATTCCTTGTTTACAGCATTTTTATGGATATGGGAGATTCCATTTGTCCCTCTGAACTAGACATATTACAAGATTTCAATTACAATGGCTGCCATGGTGTTAACTGTTAATACAACCCTTTGCATTTGATATTGATTTCTTATGAGTCTTAGACTCTTAATTCAGAACAAGGATAAGGGGTATTGGGTTTAACTATGCTAGTAACCTCCCTTTACAATCTTTATTCTTGAAGATGATTTAAGTCTATGAATTTCTTAATTCAGCACTCTCGGTGGAGTTCACAAAGTCCCAGATTGTTGCATCAATACCTGGATTTTTCTTTTGCTTGTGGTATGCGTCAAAGAAGCATTGGCTTGCAAACAATGTTCTGGGATTGGCTTTTTGCATTCAGGTTTGTTTGCATGGTTTAACATTAATATACATTACTAAAGATTATGGAATAAAGCCTATTTAGTTTACCAAAATCTTAACACTTCAATTTTGCAGGGGATTGAGATGCTGTCATTGGGATCATTTAAAACTGGAGCTATTCTCTTGGTAAGGGTTTTCCCAATGTTTGCTTGATTTGGCCTGACCACTATATATTCCTATTTTCTGTTATAACTTCTAAGAGCAGATCCTCATTATTTCAGTCACAAACCTGTCCTTATTTTATTATCTCTGCACTATCATAATCACCACTGTAATATATATATATGGTTTATTACGGATCATCTGGTCTTAACCAAAACTTTTGTTTGACTGCAACATTTGTCTTAGTTGTGTCACCATTTTAATTCGTTGCTTTATGTTTTTTTAGCATGCACTTTGTCATGTACTTATTAAACTTTGGAAAAAATAGTTTTTCTTAGCAAGCTTTTGAATTGTGATCATATTATATTCATGAATATTAAAATATGGAACCTTTGTCTAGTGTATAATAGATTAATAGCTCTGAAGTAATTGGGGTTGGGCCCTTGCATTTTGAATGCCACTGTCTGTTTATTTATTCATATGTACATGTATTTTTCCGTTTCCATTTCCAGGGTGGACTTTTTGTATATGACATTTTCTGGGTGTTCTTCACTCCAGTTATGGTCAGTGTGGCTAAATCTTTTGATGCTCCAATAAAGGTCAGTGCTCTTTCCTACTGAACTTGGTCTTTGTTAATTCCATTGTCAGTTCCATTTTCTCATCTTGATGCTTCAGCTGATCTGGCTTTGCTTGGTTATGTACAGCTTCTGTTTCCAACTGCAGATGCTGCACGGCCATTCTCCATGCTTGGCCTTGGTGACATTGTAATACCTGGTTAGTAATAAAAATTTCTTTCCTTGTGCTATGTTATATTCTGCTTTGCAGTGATGCAGATTTTCCCCCCTTTATTGAACGGTAATATCAGCCTCTGTAGGAGTGCCAAGTGCCAACTTTGTTCTACATGATTAGATTATCTGTACCAAACTGCTATATATTGGAACATTGTTACAATGTCTATAAGGGGGATTTACTGATATGTTGTATCAATGGAGCTCTTGCTTTTGTTGATTTGTGGGGATTGATCAGAATTTTAGATTTATGATATTGGTTACTTTTGGTATCTATGTATTCTTTGTAGCACTTGACAGAGAATCAATGTTAGTAACGATTTGATCCTACTGGATTGAGATCATTCTCTGCACCATATTGCTAGGTCCATGCTCAGATATACTTTTAGGCCATCTCGTTGCATGCAGCCTTAGGTTAGCCAATACAACCAATATTTGTGTCCATTCCTTGCCCCTGGAGGACCACACATTACGTATCAACAGAAACTACAATTTCAATTAATTCAAATTGCATACTAAAAAGGTGATATTTGAATCTGAATTTAGATAGTTTCCAAGCCATTTAGCACATAATGTGTATTTGTACTTTTGCTTCCAGGTATATTTTCCAAGTCATTTAGCACATAATATGTATTTGTACTTTTGCTTACAGGTATATTTGTTGCACTTGCCTTGCGCTTTGATGTCTCAAGAGGTATCAAGAACCGTTACTTCAACAGTGCATTTTTGGGATACGCTGTGGGTATGACGGTGACCATCATTGTAATGAACTGGTTTCAGGCTGCACAGGTGAGTTCTGTTACTCAGGTTTATAATATCTTGTTTCCTCTCGTTTCTGTCATCCCTGTAATATTAATACTATGATTATTTTTGGGGTTTATTGCAGCCTGCTCTACTGTACCTTGTTCCTGGTGTGATCGGTTTCGTCGCTGTTCCCAGTCTGTGGTATGGAGAAGTGAAACAGGTCAGATTCTGAATACTTACTGCAGCTACCATTCCAAAGAAAAAGTTTTGTCTGTAGTCTCTTAACTAATCCTTTGCCTTGAACTTTGAGTAGTATAAAAGTTAAATAAAAGATGAACTGTTAGACACAGTAAATAGGCTTCTTTGAACGGGCCTGTCTGTATTCCTGAATTGTCTGCTTGGTTGATGCTTGTCTCGTAGTCTTAGCTGTTACTACAAAACAATGTCACATCTTAAAAACTAGCGTTGCGCATGCAAGAAAAGGATTTCATGGCAAAAGTAAACTTCTTAGTACAGTTACTACAATTTAGTATTGGGTCTGATTGCTTCACTTGAAGTATCTGACTTAAGCACCTTATGGAGGGTGCTTTGCAAAGTTTTATCCTTTTTGTTTCCCTCAAAAGTAGGTATGTTAAGAAATATGTATCAGAATGCTGGACCTTCTGAGTTCTGACCACATTTCTTAACAAATGCAGCTGCTGGAGTTTGACGAGTCAAAAGCTGAGACGGAGGAAAGCGGTGTAGAAGAAGAGCAAGATGATGATAGTTTCAAAGGCAACAAAAAGGTGGACTAGCATTCTAGCTGGATTTAGTTCCTGAGGTAAGGACAGGAAGACAGTTTTCGTGTAAGGCCGTCTGGCAGCTAAACGGGCCTGATGACCTCTAATACCGGATCGGCTTACTTGAGAACTTAGAAATGGTTCAACATGATACAAGTTTTTTTCTCGCTTTGCGGATTATTTGGCCTGGACTGGAGAGTGGGTGATGAGGTTAAGTAGATGCTGTTACTTGCGATGATGTCCTGACGGGCTCCTGTTTCGTTAAGGAATTCACCGGTACACTGATTGGGCCGACGCATTCAGCTTTGCTTTTTTGCAGGCGAGAATTTCACCATTAAATTTACAGGTTGAATCCGGTTGGGGAAAACGACTCGGATCTTACAGTACGCATAAAGAGCGAGTGGTTTTGCCGACCGTGCTTAATCAATATACTCATGACTCGTTAGCGTTGGCAAATTGTTTCCTCTGTTCGGTTAGGATTATATGGCTGGCTGGCTGATTGTTACGAGAGAAAAACACTGCTGAATAGCTAGTTGATGCTGGCTGGTAAGTTCAAGCGAATAGGTTGGTGGCAAACACAGAATGGGCTGATGATTGGCCTACGCAACTTAGGCTTTGGGGTGTACAGTAGAACTCATGAGGCAGAATAGGCTACCCAAAAATAGTTTGATATGACGGGACGAACTGAAGCCATATAGATATAGTCCTGATTCATGAAGTTGAGTTACCCTCGTTTCTCAATCTGTTCCAAGTTCTATTGTTATAGCTAAAAAAAAAGATGTAGTTAAGGCAACGGCTCGGTCGCTGTAGGTTTGTTATTAAAAAAAGGATCAAATTTTGCACCGTTTCCAGCTGCTAGAGTTTGGCGAGCCAAGGGCCGAGTAAGCTGAGGAATTGGATGGTAGTGAAGAAGAGCAAGACGGACGTTTTTGGCAGAGCTGCTTGTGCTGCATCTTGTACCGTAGCAGCACTGCTCACGATCGTTCTCTCGTGGCAAAATGAACATGGTTTTTGTTGCTCCTCTGGCTTAAACTCCTTTGGTATTGTGGCACAGAGCCGGAGTTCGAAGAAGTCCAGCCAGACCATAAAAGACAAGAAGCTAGTTGGACTCATGTTGTTCCAAAGACAACAAAGAGCAAGAATGAGGCAGCGCAGAAGAAGAGCAAGAATATTTCTCTCTCAAAAACAAAAACAGAAACAAATCAAGAGCAAGAATAAGTCGATGGTGTTGTATTATTACTTTGCTTTGCTGATTTTTTTTTTATTTTTTTGGTGTGGAAAGTGGTGTCCTGAGTCCTGAGTCCTGACCCCATCTTGGCGGTGTCAAGATTTCACCCGAACTGACTTATTTGTCCACCGCATGCATATCACATGCATATAAATTACCCAACAAGCTGATTCCTCCATCTGTTTGGGAGGCAAATAAATTTCATTACAGCAGCTCGGTCGTCTCCGAAGTTGTTATTACCTTTTGCTTTTTAATGGTGGACAAGGGAAAGGTGAAATAGCCCCCAGGAGAATATCTTGCTGCAGCCTCCAAGTCCAAAAGGGTGCCAAACTTTGGCGAACTTTTGCCTGGTCTTATTTGGTGTAGCAGCGATAGAAACGGTAAGGCTCCATGCAAATAAAGTAGCCTGCAGCCGGCTTCTACACTAGAGCCGAAAGCATCTGGTTCGCCTCTGCATCAAAGCCACGGCCGAAAGCCATAGATGAGTACAATATGCCTTGCGTGGTTTGACCCTGCCTTCCAAAAATCCCCATTTCCGTGGGTGGCACCAGTACAAGTACAATGACAAGCTTGGTCATGATCAAAATGTTAAGGCCCTGTTTAGTTTCTAAACTTCTCAAAAAAATTTCTAAGATTTTCCATCACATCAAATTTGCGGCACATGGATGAAGCACTAAACGTAAATAAAAAAATAACTATTTGCACGGTTTATCTGTATACGTCGAGACAAATCTTTTAAGTCTACTTAGACCATG
This sequence comes from Eremochloa ophiuroides, assembly GCA_038502445.1. Taxonomy (NCBI): domain Eukaryota; kingdom Viridiplantae; phylum Streptophyta; class Magnoliopsida; order Poales; family Poaceae; genus Eremochloa; species Eremochloa ophiuroides. The sequence continues at coordinate 1,927,928 of JAHLJS010000005.1, forward strand.
GTTGGATAAAAATTATCACATACAAACAAAAATACTACAGTACCAAAAAACCTAAAATTTTTCAGCAACTAAACAGCCCCTAAACTGCGGCCCTGTTCGCTGGAGCTGATAAGCTGAGCTGATTTCGGCTGTTGCTGATTTTTTTGAGAGGAAAACACTGTTCCAGAGCTGAAAAATAAGCGCTTTTTATACGAAGCGAACAGGCTCGTGCTTCCTTCTCCTGCACACAATCTACTGAATTCCACTGCACACTCTCAGTAATTCTCTGATTCTTTAATTACATGCATGGGGCTCCTAGTTTAATCTACTGTTGGATTTAATATGGATTTATCCATATTTTTTCAATTAAATCAAATAAATCCTAATACCATATAAATGCTGGTGCAAATGGTGGAATGAATACAATTGATGAGCAATTGGTAACGGCCATGTTTATGGTGGGGTTACTAGTAACTCCCATGGTTATGGCGATAACTCCCATAATTTTGGTAATTGTTACCAGTAACTCTCCTAATGGTAATGGTGGGAGTTACTGGTGATTGATGGACGCTTCATGACGTTCAGGTCCTCTGTTATTCATTCTCTACGCTCCGACGCCTATATATAGGCGCTGGTGTTCATCCGAGAAGAGATGAGAAATCGACTAGGCACCATAGTTCTTCTGTTGAGTTGTTTCTGAGTTTTTTCGTCTCGTAATTCTGCGTGCACAGAGTGTCGGGAGACCAGGTGCCTCCGGAACCCTCGTCCACGTGAGATCCTTGTAGGGGGAGCGCAGCGATTAAGTTTTTGGGGAGCGACTCCGCGATTGCTCTTTCTGATCGGCTATTCGCTTCATCGACGGGTCACGCGATCGACATCGACTGATTCGCTCGTCATCGACTAACTGGTGGCGATCGGATATTCCCTGCGGGTGGCAATCGGCTGTTCCTGGCGGACGCGGATCGATTGTCTTCATCGGCTACTTCCTGGTGACCGTTCGTGGACTGCACTGCGATCCTCTACCTGCACCGACTGTGGTCCACGACTTCGAGCAATGCACTATGTCGACTAGTGCGAATGGAGCCTTCGATACCCTCGGCATTGAACCCTCCGCTGGGTACACATTTCTATCTACAGTAATTTGTATATTTACTGTTTTGATCAGTATGTCGTTCTTACATGCTGTAGCTTTTCAGAGTGACATACACATGCACATATATGTCGTCACAAATCTGCTATTTTATTTTTAGATTAAATTGACTTGGAAATTGCCTAAATTCCTAACAATCCAAAAACCTAATGTTAGGCAATTTTCTGTCAGTTGTTTTGCTGTTGCTTTGAAGCCAAACACCTTTGATGGTAAAAATTTTATGATTTAATGTGCCAAGATGGTGTTGTGGTTGACTGCTATGAACTGCTTTCACGCCGCATAAGGGAAGTCTGAACAATTTACTCCTGATGAGGAGCGAAAATTCTTGACTGCCGATAACCTGTTTCGAGGCGCCGTGATTAGTGCACTTCATAGTAAGTATGAGAAAAACTACATATCTTGCGCATCAGGCAAAGAATTATGGGATGCTCTTGATGCAAAATTTGGAGTTTTTGATGCTGGTAGTGAGCTGTACCTAATGGAGCAGCTGTATGACTATAAAATGGTTGAAGATCGATCTGTAGTGGAACAGGCTCATGAGATACAGGCTATAACAAAGGAACTAGAGCACTTTCCATGTGTTTTGCCCGACAAGTTTGTGGCCGGCAGTATAATCGCTAAGCTGCCATCTTCTTGGAGGGATTATGCTACTTATCTAAAACATAAGAGACAAGAGTTTAGCGTGGCTGAGCTTATTGGAACTCTTGATGTTGAGGAGCGGGCGAGAGCAAAAAATAACCGTGGAAAAGGAGCTGAGTCTTCTGCTGCCAACATGGTGCAGAGGAAAAACACATTTGCATCCCGTAATAAAAAGAAGAAGAACAAGCAAGAGAACAACAATACAAAGCCTGCACGGACTACTGAATTTAAGAAAAAAAACACCAAGAAGAGTGGTGGTTGTTTTGTTTGCGGGAGCGAAGAGCACCGGGCAAGTGCATGCCCATACCGTAAATTTAAACAAGCAGAAAAGAAAGCAGCAAACATGGTAATTAGTGAGACCGAAGGAGGAACATCTGGGTATGATAACACTTTAACCCTTTGTTTTTTCAGTCTGTCAATCGCCTGAGGGGTGGATAGACAGCGGTGCTAATATTCATGTATGTGCTGATATTTCTTTGTTTTCTTCTTATCAAACCGGCGGGTCTGGAGCCTTGCTGATGGGGAATGGCTCGTATGCGCGTGTTCATGGAGTTGGTACAGTTATTCTGAAGTTTACTTCGGGAAAGACGGTGCTATTGAAGAATGTGCAGCATGTTCCCTCCATAAAAAAGAATCTTGTTAGTGGCTCTCAAATGTGTCAGAATGGCTTTAAAATTGTACTTGAGTCCAATAAGTGTGTCGTGTCGAGACATGGAACATTTGTTGGAAAAGGTTATGATTGCGGAGACTTATTCCGCTTATCTTTGCTTGATAATGTATGCAATAAAGTTGTGAACAATGTTAATGTTTCAGGTGAGTCGAATATTTAGCATTCACGGCTTTGTCACATTAATTTTGGCTGTCTCATGCAGCTTGCAAATTTAAATTTAATACCAAAATTTAATTTAGTCAAAGGTTCTAAGTGCCATGTGTGTGTGCAATCGAAGCAACCTCGCAAGTCTCATAAGGCTGCCGAGGCGAGAACTTGGCACCATTAGAACTCGTTCATTCTGATTTATGCGAAATGAATGGCGTATTGACTAAAGGCGGTAAAAGATACCTCTTGACTTTTATAGATGACTGTACTAGATTTTGCTACGTGTATATATTAAAAACGAAAGATGAAGCATTGCATTATTTTAAGTCCTACAAAGCTGAAGTAGAAAATCAACTTGAGAGGAAAATTAAACGGTTAAGGTCTGATCGTGATGGAGAATACTTTTCAAGTGAATTTTCTGATTTCTGCGTGGAACATGAAATTATTCATGAGAGGACACCGCCTTACTCACCTCAATCCAATGTGATTGTCGAGAGAAAGAACCGCACTCTGACTGAGTTGGTGAATGCCATGTTGAAAACTGTGGGACTATCTAAGGAATGGTGGGGTGAGGCGATTTTGACTGCGTGTCATGTTCTAAATAAAATTCCCACAAAGAATAAAGATATCACACCATTTGAGGAATGGGAAAAGAAAAGATTAAATCTATCATATTTGCGCATTTGGGGTTGCTTGGCCAAAGTGAATGTGCCTATCAACAAAAAGCGCAAACTTGGACCTAAAACTGTTGATTGCGTTTTCCTTGATTATTCTCTTCATAGCGTTGGATATAGGTTCTTAATTATAAACTCTGGAATACCTGACATGAGTGTTGGTACAATAATGGAGTTCAGAGACGCTACAATTTTTAGGATGAGTTTCCCATGAAAAATACAACGAGCATTTCTGGTCATGATTCTTTAATTCCCCATGAGCATGAGTTTATCCCGGTAGAACAAATTGAAGAACCCCAAATACAAAATCCAGAGAAGGATGACAATATAGTCATTAGAAAGAGCAAGAGACAAAGGACTGTAAAGTCTTTTGGTGATGACTATATTGTGTACCTTGTGGATGATACACCAACGACCATTAAAGAGGCATATTCCTCTCCTGATGCTGACTTATGGAAGGAAGCAGTACGGAGTGAGATGGATTCTATTATGTCTAATGGAACTTGGGAAGTTATTGATCGTCCTTATGGGTGTAAGCCTATAGGGTGCAAATGGGTGTTCAAGAAAAAACTTAGACCTGATGGTACCGTTGAGAGGTACAAGACAGGGCTTGTGGCCAAGGGTTATACCCAAAAAGAGGGTGAGGATTTCTTCGATACATATTCACCAGTTGCCCGATTGACTACAATTCGAGTGTTACTTTCTCTGGCAGCCTCTTATGGTCTTATTGTTCATCAAATGGACGTTAAGACAGCGTTCCTAAACGGAGAGTTAGAGGAGAAGATCTACATGGATCAGCCAGAGGGGTTTGTAGCAAATGCTCAGGAAGGCAAGGTGTGTAAATTGTTGAAATCACTATATGGCCTAAAACAAGCCCCTAAACAGTGGCACGAGAAGTTCGACAGAACTTTAACATCTGCAGGCTTTATTGTGAATGAAGCTGACAGATGCGTGTACTATCGGTATGGTGGGGGTCAAGGAACTATCTTGTGCTCATATGTTGATGACATACTGATCTTTGGTTCTAGCCTCAATGTAATAGAGGAGGTTAAGGAATTTCTATCGAGTAATTTTGAGATGAAAGATTTAGGAGAGGCTGATGTTATTCTTAATATTAAGGTTCAAAGAGAAGGTGATGGTGGGGTAACTTTGTTACAATCTCACTATGTGGAAAAGGTGTTGAGTCGCTTTGGGTTTAATGACTGCCAGCCTGCTCCTACACCTTATGACCCTAGTGTGCTATTGAGGAAAAATCGAAGAATAGCAAGGGATCAATTGAGATACCCTCAAATCATTGGTTCGTTCATGTATCTTGCTAGTGCAACAAGGCCTGTCATCTCTTTTACTGTAGGCAAGCTGAGCCGGTTTGTGTTAAACCTAGGAGATGATCATTGGCATGCTCTTGAGAGAGTAATGCGCTATATAAAAGGTACTATGAGCTATGGTATTCATTATACCGGCCAACCAAAAGTGTTGGAAGGCTATTCTGACGCTAACTAGATATCTGATGCTGATGAGCTTTATGCCACAAGTGGATATGCGTTTTTGCTTGAAGGTGGCGCTGTTTCCTGGAAGTCTTGCAAGCAAACCATCTTAACGAGGTCAACCTTGGAAGTAGAACTCGTAGCATTAGACACCGCCTGCGTTGAGGCCGAGTGGCTTCGTGAACTCCTTATGGATTTACCGGTTGTTGAGAAACCTATACCGGCTATTTCTATGAACTGCGATAATCAGACTGTAATTACGAAGGTTAATAGTTCTAACGATAACATGAAGTCCATAAGGCATGTTAAAAGAAGACTAAAATCTGTCAGAAAATTGAGAAACTCCGGAGTGATAGCGTTGGACTATGTCCATACATCTAATAATCTGGCAGATCAATTTATTAAGGGTCTATCACGTAATGTGATAAAAAATGCATCGAGAGAGATGGGTTTGAGACCCACATGAAAATCTACTATAGTGGTAACCTATTCTATGTGATCGGAGATCCTGTGAAGTAGGATGGTAAAACAAGCTGGTAGTAAATTGAGAGGAAATACCCTTAACAAAACTCATCTCTGATGCATATATTTCCTATCTGTAAGGCAGGTTGGTTTTTACCTTAATGTGTTCCAAGTGGCTTAAGAGAAGGAAAGATGTTGGCCTACAGAACATCTTTTGAGGAACACACCTATATGAGTCAGACTGCTGGTCATAGTCTATGAGATTTGGGTGATCTCTAAATACTCATAAAAGGCATAGGAGTATGACTTATATGCTCTAACCAGAAGGGATGCTCTTGGCAACCTTGTATCAGTAAAGGACTTAGGTGAAACTTATTTCGCACAAAACTGTCAATTCAAAGCATAGTCCATTGTTCAGTTGTGAAGAAGTGTAACCTCTGTTCTAGATGGATGTTCAACTTAACAGTCTCTATCGAAACACTAGTATATCAAACAACAGATGAATCGAGAGCATTTTATATGTGCCATAGTATTTGGTGGGGATTGTTGGATTTAATATGGATTTGTCCATATTTTATTCAATTAAATCAAATAAATCCTAAGGCCATATAAATGCTGGTGCAAATGGTGGAGTGAATACAATTGATGACCAACTGGTACCGGTCATGTTTATGGTGGGGTTACTAGTAACTCCCATGGTTATGGCGATAACTCCCATGATTTTGGTAATTGTTACTAGTAACTCTCTTAATGGTAATGGTGGGAGTTACTGGTGATAGATGGACGCTTCATGACGTCCGGGTCCTTTGTTATTCATCCTCTACGCTCCGGTGCCTATATATATAGGCGCTGGTATTCATCCGAGAAGAGATGAGAAATCGACTAAGCACCATAGTTCTTCTGTTAAGTTGTTTCTGAGTTTCTTCGTCCCGTAACTCTACGCGCACAGAGTGTCAGGAGAGCAGGTGCCTCCGGAACCCTCATCCGCGTGAGATCGTTACACGGGGTGCGCGGCGATTGTGGCAGAACAGGCTACACTAATTCAAACCCAAGAATACTTGTCTTCCTTTAGACACTAAGTACTCAAGTGAATGAATTAATAAAGCCAGTTTCTGTCGAGCACACCCGTAGGAGAACTTGAAAATCCACGTTTTACCTCCAGGATACAACAATGAGTAGAGGAACTGTACATTTATTCAAACCATTTCATACAATACCAAGTCTTACAAATTAATTATTACAATACCATTGTTTAGAGTGCGGAAGAAAATATTAATACATGACATAAACTAGCGAAAACGATAGGAGAATCCAGCTGTGCCCACCAGAATGGATCCTCCAAGCAACGATCTTCTTAAGCAGCACCTGCAAAATTTAAAATAAAGCCTGAGTACATAATGTACTCGCAAGACTTACGCAACTAGTGAGAATAATTTCTCAACTCTCAAGGATATGCTGGGGCTATTTGGCTTGCTGGTTTGTTTATTTGCGGAAAAGCATATATACAAGTGTATCTCCATAGTAACATTTTTAGCAGTAAGTTTTATGTTCATTAACCTATCCAACTAGATAAGCACCTATGCTAATATCAAGCAAGTGGTAACAATCCATATCCTTTTATCCTTTCTATCTTTCACTTGTTACTACGAAACAAGATAATAGCCAAGTCGTTACCGTCTAAAAAGAGTCAGCGATTCACGAATCATTATCTCAACTGGGTACCCCGAAACACACGTCCCGCGAACACCCAAGGTGTAAGCAAGTCTAGCTTACTCGTATCCTGTCCGGGGCGCACAGATCCCCGTTCAACTCGGACTCTAAGCCCCCACCTGCCGGCATTGTTCCTCGGCAGTGGTGCTTAGACCTCCACCTTCCCCGCCCCCATACAGCCGGTCCGGAAGAGTCGGAATCCAATACAAGATAGAGCTCGCTTTCCAAGCTCCCATACGCAAGTATGTGCTCGTGATAAAATCTGTGACAAGGACTAACATCCAGTTCGAACGGTTCCTAAGCGACTTAGACAGGGAAACAGTGCACCCAAGTTAAGTCCCGTGGCCGCGGAAAATAACTTGTTGCACCCACCAAGAACCATACCACATCCCTGCCCGGTCTCGATTTCACTTTCCATCATTTATCATGAGTAATAATAATTCCCTACGTGTGAGTAACGGCAGGTTACTCAGGCTACCGTTTAACCTATGCAAAGCCACTATCGAACCTGTACTAGTAGGACTCATAGGTAGATATTTATACAGGTGGGTTTCACATAATTCCTGAAAACGTAAATGCACAACATATATATACTCGATAATTATAAAATAGAGGTTATGCACCGGGGTTTGCCTTGGGCAGGCTGGGAATCAGGAAAGTCAGTCTCGGTCAGCTCCTGAAGATTCTCCGGGATAACAATCTCTTCCTCGTATTCTTCGATCACCTCCTCGTACTCTGGGTTCTCCGTCGGGAATATCTCCACTTCGTGATCTATTGTAATACCTCGGGTATTACGGGATAATTAAATTTGCCATGTCATCATATTTAAATTAATTAATCTGCATATGATTGTGCTTAGGGCCCTAGAGTGGTTTGGATTGATGAATTGTTGATTTGGAAATTCAAAACCCTAATCGGATATTCGAATTAACCCTAATTTTGGCCCAAAACCCTAATTCAAAATCTATAAGGAATCTTGAGATGACCCCTAAATGAAAGTTGTAGATCTTTAAAAATGTGACAACTTTTATTTTTGGAGATTTTGAAGTTCTGTTATAAAAATTTTAATTTAGCTCAAAACAGTGAATTGAAAACCAAATTTGAAATTTCATTTCAAAAATTACTTGGAATTTGACAAAGCTTCCTTAATGAAAGTTGTTAAGCTCTCTGAGGGGAACAATTCTTATTTTGACCATTTTTCAAGTTGTTATGAAAAATCAAAAGTAATTTCAAAAATTCAATCTAGGTTTCAAAAACCCTATTCACCCCCTTTTGAATAATTTTCAAATTCGGCCGAATTTGGGGTTGGTCCAAAAATGAAAGATGTTCAGTTTTCTGAGAGCTACATTTTTTCTTTTGATCATTTTTCCATTTGAAAATTTTAAATTGGCGAATTTTGCGAAAGACGACAGAAGGGAGTAGGTAGCTGCTACAGTGATCGGCATGGGCGTCGTCCTCCCCCTCCCCTGTTCGCCCGTCACCGGCATGGCCGGGCGTCGCGGCCGTCTTCTCGCCGCTCCTGTGCCCACGATCTCGCAAAAACGACAGCCGGCGTCGTCTCTCTTCTCTCTCAACTCGCTCTGCCCCTATAAATACGAGGAGGTCGCCGTTCTTCGTCTTTTCTTCTTCCTCTCGCCGCCGGCGAACCGCTCGGTCTCCGACGAGATTCGTCGTCCATCCACTACTATAATCCAATTAATCGCGTGGCTAGACTCAACATCCCTTTGCGCATCGTTTGAGCTCGGTTTTCCGCCTTGTCATCGCCGGAGGAGCCCAGACGCCGTCTTCTTCTTCCTCGGCTCCGGCCGGAGCACCGCCGCGAGTTCCACCGTCGCGTCCGAGCTCTTCGGGTGAGCTCTGGTCCTTGGGTTCTTGCGTTTCGGGGTCTATGGGTCCCTTGGTTCCTGATGCTCGCGACGGATTCCTCTTGCGTTCAATAGGTTCGCCGGAACGGGAAGCTTGTCGCCGGGAGTCGCCGCCGCGGATCCCCTCGACGTCAAGCCGTTGATTCGCCTCGCCTCTGCTTCACCCGACTGCTCGGCTAGGATCGCGGTGAGCCACTGGTGGTTTTCCCTGTCCCTTTTTCCTCTCTCCCGGTCCTTCGCGGCCGGCGTAGGATGTGCCGGCGAGCGGGTCGCCGCCGGTCCGCCATGGGCGAGCCCGTGCTCGTCGGAGGCGCGTAGAGCCTTCGGCTGTAGGCTAGGATGGTTCGCGGGACTCGTTAGGTCGCGGTAGTAGGCTCGGCTCGGTCGCGGGGATCGTCGCCGGCAGGTTTCCCGGCGAGCCGCCGCGTCCGCGGGCGCGCGCGCGCGCGTGAGCGTGGAGCTCGGCCGGGCCGTGTCTGGCCGTGGGCCGGCTCGGCGCGGGTGAGAGAGGGAGAGAGAGAGGCGTGCGTGCGGGCCGTCTGCTGGGCCGTTGGGCCGGCCCAGCAGCGCGGCTGCGGCGGGGCTGGCAGCAGGCGCGCGCGGGCCGCGCTCGGGTGCGTGGGCCGCTATGGGCTGAATTCGTTTTTCCAATTTCCAGAGGTATTTCAACTACCTTTTCTAATTTGATTTGTTTAAATAGTACTGATGTTTGTTAATTTCATAGGAATTAATCTGTTAGCTGGAAAAATGTGAAAATATTTGTGTAAGCTCTCTGTGATGCCTAGTATTTAGGAAAAATATAACATCTAGGTTTAGAACCTTTTCTGTTAGGAGTAAAAATCACCCAAATAAATGAATAATGCAACTTTGGTGATTTTTAATAAATTGTAGGCAGTTCCAAAAATCATGAAATTAATTGTGGCACTGTTTGATGATGAAATCTAGCTGTTGATAAATTTTGGTCACAATTGGAGTAAGTTTGGTCAGCTAGTAAATATAAGTGAAATTAGAAAAATGAATAAAATGAGTAGGAGAAATGGATTTAGGGTTTTGTGTGTATTTTGGATTGATTGTAGTCCAAGGGTCTACCACCCTATGATCCTTGGCAATGTAAGATGATATTGTAGGTTGTAGTGATAAAGTTGTGCAGCGGCTTTCTACGACGGTTAGAAATAGTAATCGTTATATTATTTTGCGAATTCCGAATACAACTTTTCCGTGAAGAAAAGTTGTACTCAAGATGTTAATCGTTGATTATCGCATTTCTATTTACATTGTTGCATCATGTTAAGCATGCATCATTGCACACGTGTAGTGACCGAGAGCGAAGGAGTGAAGGTTGAGGCCACTGCTGGGGAGCCGACTCCGGAGGTGATACAGGGATTTGACATCTGTGGAACCGACCCTGATCCCACCCTCTTCGCGATCCAAGGCAAGCCCCGGTGCATTAACCCTCTATTGTGAAATCTTTACAATTCGAGTTAATCTATTGCATTAAGTTGCTAGGAGTTGATTGTTACCTATCCAAATGCATTGTCCCATATAATTACCCTGAAACCTGATTTAGATAAATAGTTTGAAAAATGCTAGGCATGCTTAATGAAATTAGAATTCCATAAAAGAAAAACTATTTTCTGTGCTATGTACATGTATATACTTTATGATTGGTGAAGAACTTGTTATCCGTTGGTCGATGTGTATTCGGGCTAGAGTCCCGATGCATGGTCGCTTTCGGAATAGTTTGGAACTGGTCGGTATCACCCAAAATGTGTTTCGTTGAGTGGCCTGCTCATGGGACGGCGTTTCCCATGTCACACTACTCTTCAGGCATGATAATAAAACTGTCGGGCAGTATTGTATTCGGGCTAGGCCCCAATGCAAGTCTGACGGCAGGAAGGAAGTAGGGACCGTTCGTTGTAGGCCTGCTGTGATCATGATGAACAGCCTAGCCACATACCTATGTGGAAAGCCTAGAGTCAGGTGGCTCTATTGTTGGAACCGACAACCACGCACTGGGAGTGGAGAGATGGCGGGAGTAGCGTGTACCCACGTGGCCGGCGTGCCTGGAGACGAGTGGAGTACTGTGCTCCCGGGTGGCGCAGGACCGGTTCCGGGATAGAAAGACCTAGATGACGGGTTGGTATATGTATGCCGGCGTACTGCATATGCAGTGTGGTTAGAATCCCCAGCTGGGTATTTACTGGATTCGAATCGACGTGCTCCTCGGTTAATGGAGACTTGATCCTCACACCTACCCCGAAAAGTGGTTCGCAACTAGGTTCACTGAACGATCAAAGGAAGTTGAGAATTGATGATAGATGAAATTGATTATTGGAACTATGACTATGATTATAATGATAAATAATTACAATGTTGGTTAGCAATGCTTTTCTGCAAATCTTCTCTCTCCTGCTAGCCTTACCTATGACCTGCATTCCTGAGTCTCATTTTACACCCTTAGTCGGGTCAGTCTTGCGGAGTACCCCAAGTACTCAGGGTTTGTTAACCCATGCTGCAGGAGAACCACCGTCTGACGTCTGTCTCGCCCCGTGCTGCATGACCATTATCCAGGAGGGCAGCGAGGAAGAGTAAATGTGAAACCCGCGGGCTGGGTTCGAATTATCATATGTATGATGTTGTATAATTATTCAACTGCTACTGCCACTACCTAGGGACTGTAATAATCGTACTTGAATTCTATTTGGAACAACTGGTTTGTAAAATTAAGTTATGTAATATTCCGCTTCCGTACTCTGATGTAATTTGTTATGAAATGTTGTAATCTGTAATGTATTCGCAATGTGATCCTGCGGAGTTTTGGGCGCTGATGTAGCCCGACAGGCCTGTCTAGATCATTTGGAACACGGGCCCGGCTGTCAGAGTCATTAGTGACAATGACAGGTGCCTGTGGGCCAGGTGATTTAGCCGGTTCTGTTACAGTTGGTATCAGAGCATTACATTGCTAATCGTTACGGATTACTTTTTGAAAACTTCAAAATGTTTTGGATCATAAAACTTAATATGCTATTTTGGGTCCAAATTGCTCCTATTCTTAACTTATTCCATAGTCTTAGTTTAATCTATATTTAATACTATGTGGCTATAGTAGCATGTGGAATAATATTATTATTATTATTAGCCCTATGTTAAAAGTATATTTACTTATGTATGTGTTCACTTGCATGATTTAAATTCGTAAGTACGTGCATGCATCATGTTAAGCACATATTAAACAACTTCCTCCTTAAAAGCGGGTAATTGGGATAAGATACCAAACCTATTCTTGCTAACTTATATATCTTATATGATCCGCTTACCTTCTCCAGATGGCCCGTTGCAAGCTCACCGCACGCAAGATGACAGGACCGCGTGGTGTCCCGCACCACCAGCTGGCGCCGCGTACCGGGGAGGCCGAGGCTTCTGGGAGTCGCTCACCCCGTCGCAGCAGTGAGGAGTTGGAGGCTGAGGTCGGGAGACTGAGGGAGTTGGTCGGGCAGTGGGAGGAGGAGTACGAGGTTGCTCGCCGCAACCACTACCAGGACGTGAGGACCAACCGTGACCTGCGTCGGGAGGTCGACCGCCTGACGCAGCAGCGGGATGAGGCTTGGGAGCGCGAGGATGCGATCGTCGACAGGATGCTGAGGGCAGAGCAGCGTGCCGCGCAGCTAGAGGCGGACAACATCGCCTTGCAGGAGGAGGTGCACCAGCTCAACGATCAGCTCTACCCTATTCCGGCACCTGAGGAGGAGGATCCGGAGCTTGGAGTTGTCCTTGGTGAGGATGAGGACATGGAGGACGTTGACGAGGAGGTTGAGCCTCTCGAGGTCGAGGAGGCAGACTCTGAGGAGGACTCCGAGGGCAGTGACGAGGACTCCGAGGAGAGTGACGAGGACTTCGAGGAGGACTTCGAGGACAGTGACGCGTCTGCAGTCGACGAGGACTAGGCCTAGGGACGTTAGCTAGTATCTTTTTCCAGTTTGTAAAATAGGTGCTTGTAGTAAGAACCTTAGTCATGGGACGTGACTCTTGCGTGGGCGCGAGTCGTGTAGTATAATAATGTAATATTTGTGTGTGTTGCTACTATGTTCCATCTATGTAATATAAGTCCTAAGGGGTTTGCTTGTTAACAGATGGGAGATCACTCTGCTCATGGGACTGGAGCTCCCCAAGCACCACCACTTCCAAATACTCTGGCAGAGGCCATCACCGCACTTACCAATGTCGCAACCATGCTAGCTCAGAGTCAGCAAGACCGTGGTGGGCGCCGTGGTCGCCGCGACAACGAAGAAACCACCTATGTTGACTTCACCGATACCCGTCCGCCTGTGTTCACCAAGGCAGATGAACCTCTGGAAGCAGACGATTGGCTCCGTACCATGGAGCAGAAGTTCAGCTTGATCCACTGCACAGAAATACAGAAACCTCTGTTCGCAGCACAACAACTCCGTGGCCCTGCCACCACTTGGTATGCCAACCTATTGGCAGCACAGGATCCGGGACATCAACTCACTTGGCAAGAGTTCCGTGATGCCTTCCGCGCCCATTACATCCCTGCGGGTGTGATGAGGATGAAGCTAGACCAATTCCTGGCGCTAAAGCAAAATGAGTCTACTGTCACACAATATCTGGGGCAGTTCAACCATCTGGCACAGTATGCGCCGGAGCACACCAACACTGATGAAAAGAAGAAGGCCTGTTTCATCAGGGGCCTGAACTTCAAGATTCAGCGCAGCTTGTCCAATAATCTCAAGTGCACCTTTCACGAAGCTGTTGACAGTGCCTTGGCGTTTGAGGAAAGCAACCGTCAGCTCCAGGAGGAGAAGAAGAAGAACAAGAGGCCTGCGTTCTCTGGCAGCCAGAAGCGCCAGAAGATCATCTATCACCCCACCCACCAAAACCGCCCATCTTATCCTCATCAGCAGGTGGTTGTGCGCACCGCCGCCACCTCCCACACTTCAAATCAGCAAAATGCCACTCAGCCGAATGCCCCTGGCGTTCGCATTACTACTCCTCAAACCACCTACAATCATCCTTGCTACAACTGTGGCAAAATGGGACATTGGGCATGCAACTGTCCTTTCCCCAAGCGGTACAATCAGAATGCACCAGGTGGTCAGCAGCAGCAACATCAGCAACAGCAGCAGGGTCAGCATCGTGGTCATCAGCAGCATGCTCAGAAGGGCAAGATTGTCAAGAAAGCAGGTCAGGTCTATTACACTCAGATTGAGGATATTCCTGCTGGAGAGCCCGTCATGATGGGTAGGTTCCCTGTTGCCAGTCATCCTGCACTTACGCTTTTCGATTCTGGTGCATCGCATTCATTCATAAATCGTACCTTTGTCGTCAAGCATGAAATTCCAATTGGGGAAATAAAGGAAGATTTCCTTATACACTCGCCCGGAGGGCGTATGTCTACTAAAGAGGTAGTTCAGGGAGTGCCTATAGAGTTGGGAGGGCATAAGTTCCCTACTACTATGATAGTGCTAAAGAACCAGGATATTGATGTGATATTAGGTATAAATTGGATGTATCAGCACAATGCTCTTATTGATGTGCTGAATAGAACCATAAGAGTGAGCATACCTAATAGCCAAACTCAACTTCTTATCCAACTTCCACTACCTGTGAGAAAGGTGGAGAAATCCGTGCAAAGGTTATGTGCTACTTCAGTGGAAGAAGTGATGAAGATTCCAGTGGTCTGTGAATTTCCAGACGTGTTTCCTGATGAGTTGCCTGGTTTGCCACCGGATCGAGATGTTGAATTTGCCATTGAGCTTAAGCCTGGAACAGCCCCTATCTCTCGTAGAGCTTATAGGATGCCTCCCAAGGAATTAGCAGAGCTTAAAGTGCAGCTACAAGATTTGCTTGATAAGGGTTTCATCAGACCTAGCTCATCTCCTTGGGGTTGTCCTGCCATCTTTGTCAAAAAGAAGGACAAATCTCTCCGACTCTGTATTGATTATCGTCCACTCAACGAGGTGACCATCAAAAACAAGTATCCGCTACCTCGTATCGACCTACTCTTTGACCAACTGGCTGGGGCTAAGGTGTTTTCTAAGATTGACCTTAGATCCGGCTACCACCAAATCAAAATCCGTCCTGAAGACATTCCGAAAACAGCTTTCACCACCAGATATGGCCTATATGAATACCTAGTCATGTCTTTCGGCTTAACCAACGCGCCTGCCTACTTCATGTACCTCATGAACTCCGTCTTCATGCCCGAGCTCGACAAATTCGTTGTCGTGTTCATCGATGATATCCTTGTCTATTCCAAAACACCCGAAGAACATGCCAACCACCTTCGCATTGTCCTAGCTCGCTTGAGAGAGCATCAGCTGTATGCAAAGTTCAGCAAGTGTGAATTCTGGTTGAACAAAGTTCCTTTTCTCGGACATATCCTCTCAGCTGAGGGAGTATCTGTTGATCCAAGTAAGGTAGAGGAAATCCTAAATTGGAAGCCGCCAACCACTGTTCACCAAGTTCGCAGTTTCATGGGCATGGCGGGATATTACCGCCGTTTCATCCCTGACTTCTCGAGAATAGCCAAACCAATCACCAACTTGCTGAAGAATCAAGTCAAGTTCGTGTGGTCACCAGAGTGTGAAACAGCATTTCAAACCTTGAAGAAGTGTCTGACTACTGCACCAGTCCTAGCTCAACCGGACATTGAGAAGCCATTCGATGTGTATTGTGATGCATCCGGTACTGGCCTAGGCTGTGTTCTGATGCAGAAGGGCAGAGTTATCGCTTATGCTTCACGACAGCTCCGACCTCATGAAGAGAACTATCCTACTCATGACTTAGAATTAGCAGCTGTGGTTCATGCATTGAAGATCTGGCGTCATTACTTGCTAGGCAGTACATGCAATGTTTACACTGACCACAAAAGCTTGAAGTACATCTTCACCCAAGAAGAGCTGAATATGAGGCAGCGAAGATGGCTAGAATTGATCAAAGATTATGATATTAAAGTGCATTATCATCCTGGCAAGGCTAATGTAGTTGCTGACGCACTCAGTCGGAAAGCTCACTGCAACTGCTTGACTGTGAAGCCTTATAATCTGTCATTGTGCTATGAGTTGGAAAGGTTGGGAATAGAAATTGTTCCACAAGGCAGTCTGGCCAACATTAGTATTGAAACTTCCATCCGTGATGAGATCGTGGCCGCTCAGAAAGGAAGCAAGGGCATCAAACATATCAAAGAAAAAGTCCAGGCAGGAAAAGTAGATTGTTTCAGGATTGACGATGAAGGTGTAGTATGGTTCAAGAATCGCTTGGTAGTTCCAAAAGTTCCTGAGCTACGTCGCAAGATTCTTGATGAAGCTCATCTTACAAGGTACTCTATCCACCCAGGAAGCAACAAGATGTACCAAGATTTAAAACAGAAATTCTGGTGGACTAAGATGAAGATAGAAATTGCACAGTATGTGTCGAGGTGTGACACCTGTCAGAAGGTTAAGGCTGTGCACATGAAGCCTGGTGGAGAACTACAACCATTGCCTGTTCCCGCATGGAAATGGGAAGACATCAGTATGGATTTCATTGTGGGATTGCCCAGGACGTCAAGGGGTTTTGATTCCATCTGGGTTATCATAGATCGTCTCACAAAACAAGCCCATTTTCTACCTGTGAGGAAAGAGTATAGGGCGCCAACTTATGCCAAACTGTTCATCGAAAACCTTATGAAGCTCCATGGGGTACCGAAGACCATTGTTTCTGATCGAGGTACTCAGTTCATATCCAAGTTTTGGAAATCCTTCCATAAATCGTTGGGCACAAAACTTCTGCACAGCACGGCCTATCATCCTCAGACCGATGGTCAGACCGAAAGAGTGAATCAAATAGTGGAAGACATGTTGAGGGCCTGTGCATTGAATTACCCCGACAAGTGGGACGAGTGTTTGGCGTTAGCCGAATTCTCGTATAACAACAGTTACCAAGAAAGCATCAAGATGGCTCCGTTTGAGGCAGTGTACGGCCGCAGGTGCCGTACTCCGTTGAATTGGTCCGAGCCCGGCGAAAGATTGTTTTATGGTGTTGACTTGGTCAATGAAGCCGAGGAGAAAGTTCGAGTAATACAAGAGAATCTGAAAGTGGCTCAGTCCCGACAGAAGAGCTATGCCGATCAGCGGCGTAGACCGCTAGCATTCAAGGTTGGAGATTATGTGTACCTGAAGGTTTCACCTATGAAAGGAGTCAACCGCTTTGGAGTCAGAGGCAAGTTAGCCCCGCGCTACATTGGACCATTCTTAATCACCGAGCGTGTGGGAAAAGTTGCCTACCGATTACAATTGCCAGATCATCTGTCAGAAGTACACAATGTGTTTCATGTATCTCAGCTCAAGAAGTGTCTGCGAGTTCCCGACCAAGTGACCGATGTAGAAGGTGTGGCACTTGAGCCCGAGTTGACGTATTCAGAACAGCCGGTTCGAGTTCTGGACATAAAGGACCGTGTTACCCGAAGGACTACAACCAGGTGGTACAAGATCCAGTGGAGTGATCACTCTGAAGATGAGGCTACCTGGGAATCGGAGGACTATCTTGCCGAGAATTTTCCGGAATTCTTCGCCACCTTGTAGATGTAACGGTCTAACTAGTGCTTTCTGTATTAAAAACCCTTCTGCTTATTTCGTGAGCTCGTGTAAAATATTTTGTCCCATGTATTTTCTTTTCTATTACTTTATTTCAGTTTCTAAAATAGCTAATCTCGGGACGAGATTTCTTTTAGGGGGGAAGGCTGTAATACCTCGGGTATTACGGGATAATTAAATTTGCCATGTCATCATATTTAAATTAATTAATCTGCATATGATTGTGCTTAGGGCCCTAGAGTGGTTTGGATTGATGAATTGTTGATTTGGAAATTCAAAACCCTAATCGGATATTCGAATTAACCCTAATTTTGGCCCAAAACCCTAATTCAAAATCTATAAGGAATCTTGAGATGACCCCTAAATGAAAGTTGTAGATCTTTAAAAATGTGACAACTTTTATTTTTGGAGATTTTGAAGTTCTGTTATAAAAATTTGAATTTAGCTCAAAACAGTGAATTGAAAACCAAATTTGAAATGTCATTTCAAAAATTACTTGGAATTTGACAAAGCTTCCTTAATGAAAGTTGTTAAGCTCTCTGAGGGGAACAATTATTATTTTGACCATTTTTCAAGTTGTTATGAAAAATCAAAAGTAATTTCAAAAATTCAATCTAGGTTTCAAAAACCCTATTCACCCCCTTTTGAATAATTTTCAAATTCGGCCGAATTTGGGGTTGGTCCAAAAATGAAAGATGTTCAGTTTTCTGAGAGCTACATTTTTTCTTTTGATCATTTTTCCATTTGAAAATTTTAAATTGGCGAATTTTGCGAAAGACGACAGAAGGGAGTAGGTAGCTGCTATAGTGATCGGCATGGGCGTCGTCCTCCCCCTCCCCTGTTCGCCCGTCACCGGCATGGCCGGGCGTCGCGGCCGTCTTCTCGCCGCTCCTGTGCCCACGATCTCGCAAAAACGACAGCCGGCGTCGTCTCTCTTCTCTCTCAACTCGCTCTGCCCCTATAAATACGAGGAGGTCGCCGTTCTTCGTCTTTTCTTCTTCCTCTCGCCGCCGGCGAACCGCTCGGTCTCCGACGAGATTCGTCGTCCATCCACTACTATAATCCAATTAATCGCGTGGCTAGACTCAACATCCCTTTGCGCATCGTTTGAGCTCGGTTTTCCGCCTTGTCATCGCCGGAGGAGCCCAGACGCCGTCTTCTTCTTCCTCGGCTCCGGCCGGAGCACCGCCGCGAGTTCCACCGTCGCGTCCGAGCTCTTCGGGTGAGCTCTGGTCCTTGGGTTCTTGCGTTTCGGGGTCTATGGGTCCCTTGGTTCCTGATGCTCGCGACGGATTCCTCTTGCGTTCAATAGGTTCGCCGGAACGGGAAGCTTGTCGCCGGGAGTCGCCGCCGCGGATCCCCTCGACGTCAAGCCGTTGATTCGCCTCGCCTCTGCTTCACCCGACTGCTCGGCTAGGATCGCGGTGAGCCACTGGTGGTTTTCCCTGTCCCTTTTTCCTCTCTCCCGGTCCTTCGCGGCCGGCGTAGGATGTGCCGGCGAGCGGGTCGCCGCCGGTCCGCCATGGGCGAGCCCGTGCTCGTCGGAGGCGCGTAGAGCCTTCGGCTGTAGGCTAGGATGGTTCGCGGGACTCGTTAGGTCGCGGTAGTAGGCTCGGCTCGGTCGCGGGGATCGTCGCCGGCAGGTTTCCCGGCGAGCCGCCGCGTCCGCGGGCGCGCGCGCGCGCGTGAGCGTGGAGCTCGGCCGGGCCGTGTCTGGCCGTGGGCCGGCTCGGCGCGGGTGAGAGAGGGAGAGAGAGAGGCGTGCGTGCGGGCCGTCTGCTGGGCCGTTGGGCCGGCCCAGCAGCGCGGCTGCGGCGGGGCTGGCAGCAGGCGCGCGCGGGCCGCGCTCGGGTGCGTGGGCCGCTATGGGCTGAATTCGTTTTTCCAATTTCCAGAGGTATTTCAACTACCTTTTCTAATTTGATTTGTTTAAATAGTACTGATGTTTGTTAATTTCATAGGAATTAATCTGTTAGCTGGAAAAATGTGAAAATATTTGTGTAAGCTCTCTGTGATGCCTAGTATTTAGGAAAAATATAACATCTAGGTTTAGAACCTTTTCTGTTAGGAGTAAAAATCACCCAAATAAATGAATAATGCAACTTTGGTGATTTTTAATAAATTGTAGGCAGTTCCAAAAATCATGAAATTAATTGTGGCACTGTTTGATGATGAAATCTAGCTGTTGATAAATTTTGGTCACAATTGGAGTAAGTTTGGTCAGCTAGTAAATATAAGTGAAATTAGAAAAATGAATAAAATGAGTAGGAGAAATGGATTTAGGGTTTTGTGTGTATTTTGGATTGATTGTAGTCCAAGGGTCTACCACCCTATGATCCTTGGCAATGTAAGATGATATTGTAGGTTGTAGTGATAAAGTTGTGCAGCGGCTTTCTACGACGGTTAGAAATAGTAATCATTATATTATTTTGCGAATTCCGAATACAACTTTTCCGTGAAGAAAAGTTGTACTCAAGATGTTAATCGTTGATTATCGCATTTCTATTTACATTGTTGCATCATGTTAAGCATGCATCATTGCACACGTGTAGTGACCGAGAGCGAAGGAGTGAAGGTTGAGGCCACTGCTGGGGAGCCGACTCCGGAGGTGATACAGGGATTTGACATCTGTGGAACCGACCCTGATCCCACCCTCTTCGCGATCCAAGGCAAGCCCCGGTGCATTAACCCTCTATTGTGAAATCTTTACAATTCGAGTTAATCTATTGCATTAAGTTGCTAGGAGTTGATTGTTATCTATCCAAATGCATTGTCCCATATAATTACCCTGAAATCTGATTTAGATAAATAGTTTGAAAAATGCTAGGCATGCTTAATGAAATTAGAATTCCATAAAAGAAAAACTATTTTCTGTGCTATGTACATGTATATACTTTATGATTGGTGAAGAACTTGTTATCCGTTGGTCGATGTGTATTCGGGCTAGAGTCCCGATGCATGGTCGCTTTCGGAATAGTTTGGAACTGGTCGGTATCACCCAAAATGTGTTTCGTTGAGTGGCCTGCTCATGGGACGGCGTTTCCCATGTCACACTACTCTTCAGGCATGATAATAAAACTGTCGGGCAGTATTGTATTCGGGCTAGGCCCCAATGCAAGTCTGACGGCAGGAAGGAAGTAGGGACCGTTCGTTGTAGGCCTGCTGTGATCATGATGAACAGCCTAGCCACATACCTATGTGGAAAGCCTAGAGTCAGGTGGCTCTATTGCTGGAACCGACAACCACGCACTGGGAGTGGAGAGATGGCGGGAGTAGCGTGTACCCACGTGGCCGGCGTGCCTGGAGACGAGTGGAGTACTGTGCTCCCGGGTGGCGCAGGACCGGTTCCGGGATAGAAAGACCTAGATGACGGGTTGGTATATGTATGCCGGCGTGCTGCATATGCAGTGTGGTTAGAATCCCCAGCTGGGTATTTACTGGATTCGAATCGACGTGCTCCTCGGTTAATGGAGACTTGATCCTCACACCTACCCCGAAAAGTGGTTCGCAACTAGGTTCACTGAACGATCAAAGGAAGTTGAGAATTGATGATAGATGAAATTGATTATTGGAACTATGACTATGATTATAATGATAAATAATTACAATGTTGGTTAGCAATGCTTTTCTGCAAATCTTCTCTCTCCTGCTAGCCTTACCTATGACCTGCATTCCTGAGTCTCATTTTACACCCTTAGTCGGGTCAGTCTTGCGGAGTACCCCAAGTACTCAGGGTTTGTTAACCCATGCTGCAGGAGAACCACCGTCTGACGTCTGTCTCGCCCCGTGCTGCATGACCATTATCCAGGAGGGCAGCGAGGAAGAGTAAATGTGAAACCCGTGGGCTGGGTTCGAATTATCATATGTATGATGTTGTATAATTATTCAACTGCTACTGCCACTACCTAGGGACTGTAATAATCGTACTTGAATTCTATTTGGAACAACTGGTTTGTAAAATTAAGTTATGTAATATTCCGCTTCCGTACTCTGATGTAATTTGTTATGAAATGTTGTAATCTGTAATGTATTCGCAATGTGATCCTGCGGAGTTTTGGGCGCTGATGTAGCTCGACAGGCCTGTCTAGATCATTTGGAACACGGGCCCGGCTGTCAGAGTCATTAGTGACAATGACAGGTGCCTGTGGGCCAGGTGATTTAGCCGGTTCTGTTACATCTATATGCATGCAATGATGATGATGCAATAATTAATATAAAGGCATCAGCAACTTTTAAAATAAAGACCCTAATAAAGTTACAGATATGCATGAACCAATTACACCAAATTAAAGAGCAGGATTTTAGAAAAAATAACAAAAGTGGTTTCACTATTTTTGGACACTTATTCAGTTTATTATGAATTATTGAAACTCTGCTCAGAAAATAAAATGGAAGAGCAATAGAAATCCTTAATAAAATAAATAACAAGACGGACACAGGAGGTGTTTGGTTCCTAGCCACACTTTGCCACAGGTTGCCACGCCTAAGATTAAGCAAGTTTGACCAAATTTGGTAGCTGTTTAGTTGCAGCCACAGTTGTGGCAAGATTCTCTTCCAGCAAATTAGGTCTCACGCGTCAGTGACTCAAAAAAGTATGGCAAGATTCCCTTAGACATGCTAAGTTGTGACAAAGAATTTAAACACCTCAACTTAGACAAGTGTGATAGTTTTTATTGATAAATAGTTACAAAGTATAGCTAGCAACCAAATAGTCCCACAGACACGCATAAGCAAGCCAAGGAGCACGCACGGGTTCAACCCACCGAGCCGAACGCGGTCACTAGAGACTCACTCAAAGCGTGTGCAGTTCTGATGACGAGAATGGCCGGCGACGAACAAGCTTTGAAATTGGCCGCTTGCAAGGAACGGTTGGGCTTGATATACTACTACTAGATCCTAAGGCTAGATAGCTTCCAAGGATTGATAGCAACGTGATGATTTGATCTGCTATACGGCTCTGTGGTTCACGAGTTTTTGAAGAGGGGGCGACCCTGGGCAAAGAACAGTTACAGTCATAATTTGGCTCAGATGGTTCAGATAGCACAGGTAGGGTCAAAGTGAATGACTTGACGAACTTAGGCCCCGTTTAGATCCAGTTGCAGTTGCAATTCTGCACTGTAGCACGTTCGTTTGTATTTGATAACTTTTGTCTAATCATGGCCCAAGTAGGCTTAAAAGATTCGTCTCGTGATGTACATGCAAAAAGTACAAACATGCAAACATTTCGTCTACATTTAATGCTCCATGTATGTGTCGCAACGTTGATGTGACTAGTTACAGTTGCAATTTGCACTAGATCTAAACAGGGCCACTTCTAGCATTGAGGATGGAGCGGCAGCGTGAAATGGCATCGACGCTTTTTCTCTCTAAGATCCTAAAACTTTCATCACATTAATTTTATGGCACATACATAAAATATTAAATATAAACAAAATTTTTACATGTTTACATAGTTTACCTGTAAATCACGAGATAAATCTTTTGAATCTACTTGAGCTATAATTAAACACTTATTGCAAAAGATTTTTTGCTGCTATAATGCTAAAATCCCAGAAAATTTGAAATCTAAACACCCCTGAGTCAGCGAGCACAGCGATAGAGCCAGCTGCAAGCTGCAGGTACATGCATGCATGCTCACGGGTGTGGCATATATGGATAGCAAACACACCTATACTCTCTCTCGCCGATTGCTTGCATAGGATACATGCAAATGTATTCGTTACTGTATTTCTTCATTTATTTTTTTATAAGAAAACGGCAGAGGAATTAAGACACAAGACTCTAGCTCCAACACATAACTAAACTAAGGGGGTGTTTAGTTGCTCTCCAAAATCCTAAAACTTTCGTCATATCAATTTTGCGGTACACACATAAAACATTAAATATAGACGAAACTTTTACATGTTTGCACAGTTTGCCTGTAAATCACGAGACGAATCTTTTAAGTCTACTTGGGTTATAATTAGACACTTATTGTAAAAGATTCCTCGCTGCTACAGTGCTAAAATCCAAAAATTTTAGAAACTAAACACCCCTAAACACACTGCTCTGCCAGCGCAGCTGTGCATATCTGCACGAGCACGCAGACCCAGACACAGTGCAGCGACCACAGCACAATCGCACAAGACCATCTGGCCAAAAAAAAAAAAGAAAAAACCACGTGAGGCGAAACAGCACAGCTAGGCGACACGACCACAACACAGAAAAAGAATAGACCCTCTGCAGCGCACGCGACAAGGAAATAAAGACTGAGCAGCTACTACCAGAGACTCGACAAACCAGCGTGAGAGGACTTCTCTCTGCCAAACTTGACGCTTTCAGCGCGCCGAGCAACGACCAAGGCACAACGACGGGAGGAAAACCGAGCAAAAGAAACGACAGAGATACTCTTCAAATTTTATTTAAGCGTAACACAAAGGCCTTATAATATTTTTGTGAGATAGAAATTAAGTTGCAAGCTCAAATGACATCACATGAATTCCAAAGGACGAACAATGCACAAATATTTATATAAATATATTTTAGGTTTGTCAAATGCAATAACATTTAAATATGATGCGTATGACAGTGAATTGTTTAGATTGTAACACCGCGAGTGTTACAACGATTAGGTTTTTGGGGAGCGACTCCGCGACTGCTCTTTCTGATCGGCTATTCACTTCATCGACGGGTCATGCGATCGACATCGACTGATTCGCTCGTCATCGACTAATTGGTGGCGATCGGATTTTCTCTGTGGGAGGCGATCGGATATTCCCGGCGGGTGGCAATCGGCTGTTCCTGGCGGGCGCGGATCGACTTTCTTCATCGGCTACTTTCTGGTGACCATTCGTGGGACTGCACTATGATCCTCTACCTTTACCGACTATGGTCCACGACTTCGAGTAATGCACTATGTCGACTAGTGCGAATGGAGCCTCCGATGCCCTCGGCATTAGACCCTCCGCTGGGTACACATTTCTATCTACAGTAATTTGTATATTTACTGTTTTGATCTGTATGTCGTTCTTGCATGCTGTAGCTTTTCAGAGTGAGATACATGCACATATATATCGTCATAAATCTGCTATTTTATTTCTGAATTAAATTGACTAGAAAATTGTCTAAATTCCTAACATCTACTTATTCCTTTTCGCCAATATATTCGTATAACCCATCCATATTTTGTATTTGTATAGTGTTGCTACACGTATGAATGAATGAATGAATATAATATAGTATATGAGGCCGGCCATTACCATGACCAAACTAAGCTCAAATCACTCCGGCTCAGCCGATTACAACCAACCCTCTCTTCGTTTAAAACTATAAACTATTTTGCTATGGATCTATATATATACACGTTATGTCTTGACGATACACTCACAAGGCACTTGCTATAGCAGCAGCACTCACGAGGCACTTGCTACGCTAATATAATGAAGCGAGAACACTATTCCATGAAAAAAATAGAACAGCTTATAATTTCAAATAAAGGTGGGAGAGTAGCGCTACTACGTCAGTATAGAAGTTTCCAGGATACTCCTCTGCCACGGAAAGAATATATACAATGCTATATCGAAAAATATATATCAATGTTTATGACACCATAATGGTCATTAGATTTGTTATAGGATATATTTCCATACTAAGCTCGTTTTTAATTTTTTTTGCTATAAATATTAATACTTTTCTTTATGATCTCAGGCAAACTTTAGAAAGTTAGCAGAATTACAATTTTTTATTTTTTTTATTTTTGCCCGGCGCACTTTATTATTATTATAGTTCGTCGTGCCAAGCATCAAATCCGCAATATCGCACCATCACAGCTAGGTACCAAATTAAAGCAAGCCTAACTCTATATATTCTGTCGTGTATGTCAAAATGTTCGGATGCTGCAATTAATAATGACTGGAAGAAGCATGCTGCGTTTCCATTTCATTTGCAGCTCAATTAACTGGGTGAGTGTGGCAAACAGGTTTAGGCTTCATATTCTTCTCACACACATGTATATAGGCTGGTTAGATGATGCCTGTAAAGCCGGTCGGCCACCGCGTAGAGCGAGATGGAGAATTCTGAGGCAGCATCAGATGCATGCTAGCTACTAGCGCTAATTAATCCATCACATTCACATGCACCACGGCGTCTTTATTTGGTCTTTTCCTGTTCATTAAGCAAAACATAAGGACATATTCGCCTCTGATTTCGACACAGCTCACAGATTACTAGCTACTAAGGTTCAGTTTTATTTGTTCAGTGACCTTTATCAGTTCTTTATTCTGTACGTCTTGCCAAATACTCTCCCTCTGCGTTCCATCCATAAGAACCTAATGATTCTAGGGGTCAGGTTCAAATTAAACTATATAACCTTGTTTTTTTTCTAAATATTAACCTTGTTTCAACGTCGTTTATAACTTTAAATACATATATTATAAAAACATATTATATGATGGCATAATGGTGCATATTCATATTATGTTAAATATCGGTATATTTTTATTCAAATTAATTATTTGGTCAACTTAAGAAGGTTTGAATTTGACTGAACACTGCTATAAAGTTGTGTTCTTTCTAGAACTGATGAGGAAGTACTAGTCATGGAATATATATAATGCAGTTTATTCACTACGGGAAACTCAATCTTTGCCGAGTGCCCAGGCCTTCGCCGAGTGTCAAATTTCGGGCACTCGGCAAAGGGCATCTTCGCCGAGTGCCGCCCGCGGCAAAGAATGGCACTCGACAAAGAGCTCTTCGCCGAGTGCCAGACACACGGCAAAGATAGGCACTCGGCAAATCCTTGCACTCGGCAAAGTTGGCCGTGGGGTTGACGGCACCTGACTCCGTGCCCTTTACCGAGTGCCAGATGTTTGGCACTCGGCAAAATAAACTCTTTGCCGAGTGCCTAACCTAGGCACTCGGTAAAGCCACGGTTTTTTTTAAAGCTTTGCCGAGTGCTGCAATCCTGGCACTCGGCAAAGCCGTTGATCATGAAAAATAAAAAACGGACGCACCCCTCCCCCCTGCGCCTCACTCTCTTTCTTCTTCCTCCCTCCGCCGTCCACCTCCCCCGCGCCCAAGCCCGCCGCGCCACCGCCCGGCCCCGCTCGCCCGCTCCGCCACCGCCGACCGCCGCCCTCCCCCGGCCCCGCCCTCCCCTGGCCCCGCCCGCCCGCGCCCCCGCCGCCCGTCCCGCCACCGCCGCCCGCCGCTGGAGCGGCCCCCGCGCCGGCGCCGCGCCCTCGCCAGTGCCCCGGATCCGCCGTCTCCGGCCCCCGCCGGCACCTGCCCCGGCTGCCACCGGCCCTCGCCCGCCCGGCCCGCCACCGGACCGCCCGCCCCGCCACCGGCCCGACCGTCCCCGTCACCGGCCGCCGCCGGTGTAACACCCCTGGCGTTACTGTAACTAAAACCTGCCATGTCATCATGATTGCATGTAAATCATCCCGCATTTGACCCTGTTAAGTTGCATCAACTAAAATCAGTTTTATTCTTGCATCTGATTGGGAATAGGTAAATTATAGTGATTTGATATGTAAATAATTGTATTGGTGTGTAATTATCCAAATCCAATTGGAAAATAAAAAGAAAGTCATTTTTAAACCCTAAATCGGACCCAAAGCCCTAACTTAAAAACTAAATGGAATTAGTAGTGGGGCCTTAAACAAAAGTTGTAAATACCTAAAAGTTGAGCAACTTCTATTTGGAGCAATTTCAAGGTTATTAACAAGAATTTCAAATAAAACCCTAATTTATGCTTTAAAGTTTAAATTTGAAATACAAACTCAAAAATTAGTAGGAATCTGATGATGGTCTTTTAATAAAAGTTTTAGCCCTTACAAGATGGAACAACTTTCGTTTTTGGATATTTTAAAGTTTACTAGTAAAATTTTAAATTAAGCCCAAAGGAGTGTTTTAGAATTTAAATTTGAAATGCTATTTTAAAAACTATGAAGAATCTGACAAAACCCAATTAATGAAAGTTGTAGAGTTTTTCAAGTGGAACAACTTTTATATTTGGGGATTTTGAACTTATGCTTTGAAATTTCAAATTAAACCTTAACCAGTGTTTTGGAATTCAAATTTGAAACCCAACTTCGAAAATTAACAAGAATCTGACCAAACTTCTTTAATAAAAATTGTAAAGCTCAATAAATTTAACAACTTTGATCTTGGAAGATTTTCAAGTTATTTGGGAAAATCTAGAGAATTTAAATGGATTAGAAATTAAATTCAAAATCCCTCTTTACCCCCTTTTGAATTATTCAAAATCCGTTCAAAATTTGAAATTGGTTCAAAAACCAAAGTTGTGTAGAATTAAGAGTACTACAACTTTTGTATTTACGATTTTCTAAGTTCCCACACAAAATTTGGAGTAATTAATCGAAAATAGGGAAATAGGCAATGATCTTGCTACAGTGAACTGGCACATGGCATCGCCACCTGCCTCTGTTCGCGAACAGAGCGCGCGTGCCGGCAGCGCGGCGTCGCTGCCCGGGCCGGCCGGCCGCCTGTCGCCGGCGTGTCGGGGTCGTGGGGGCCCCGTAACGTTGTCGGCCACCTTTTCCCTCCCTCTGCTCCCTTATGAAGTCATCGAGGCCGCCATTTTCTTCTTTCCTTCTCTATCTCGCCGCCGACGAGCACCTCTCTGACTCCGGCCGAATTCGCCGTCTCTCATCACCCTCAACCCTCTCCATTTCGCATAAATCCTCTGCACGTCCTCGCGCACCGATTGCATCAAGTTGCGTGGGCTGTAGTGCTCAGTAGGTTCCAGAACGGCCGTCGTCTCCCTCGCGCGCGGCCACCAGCGCCGCCGCAAGCCGCCACCTTGTCTAGCGATCTGCGGTCAGGGCATCTCTCTCTCTTAATGTGTGTTTTAGGTTCTCTTGGTCTCGGCGAAACTTAGGGACCAAGGTGTTTGAACTCTACCAGGCCCGGAACGCCGGAACGGGACTCTCGTCACCAGAGCTCGTCGTCGGAACTTCGGTCGTCGCCGCTACACCTACTCCGGCCGTCTGCTGCCTCGACTAGCTAGCGCCTAAATCTCTGGTGAGCTCTGTGGTGCCCTAGATGTATCCGGTTTGGCTTGGTAAGGTTCGTAGTCGTCGGAACATGTGGACCGCCGCGGCGAGCCGCCATGACTACTCGTGGTCGAGCTCTGGAAGTCTAGGTGCGGGGCTGAGTCCGTAAAAGGGCTGCGGTTGCGAGTGGGGAGCTCGTCGGAGTGCTTGCTCTCGCCGGAGTTGACTCCGTCGGCATAGCCGAGTCGGCAGCGCGTTGACGCCGCGACCGGTGCCAGCGGGAGGAAGGAGAAGGGGAGTGAGAGAGAGAGCTGACGGGTGGGGGCCGTCTGTCAGTGAGCGCGAGAGAGGGAGAGCCGCGCTGGGCCGAGCAGGCCGCGCGGGCCATGTTGGGTCGGTTCGGCCGCGCGGGAGAGTGAGGAAGCGCGTGGGCCGGCCTGCGGCTGTGGGCCGCCTCGGGCCGGATAGGGGTTTCCCAATTTCTTTGCGAATTAAATGGAATTTTCTATTTCCTGAAGAATTGAATAGTGTTGTGTCTTGTTATTTTTGCAATAATTAATTTACTGCCCCAAAAATCATGAGAATAATTTTGTATGCTTTTTGTAGTGTATAGTATTTAATAAAAATATTAAATAAGGGATTTAACCACTTTCTGCTGGGAGTAAAAATCTATATTTTAATTGATAAATGTCCATTCTGGGATTTTTGTAGGCTATAATATTTGTCCAAAAATTATAAAATTTGTTTGGGCGCTGTTTTAGGTTAAGACCTATCTACAGAAAAAGTTTGGGCTCAATTTGAAGTAGTTATGTATTGATCACTTTATAATCCATTAATTGATTATTAAAAACAAATAGAAAACCTCAGTAGACTAGGTTTTGAATGACTTTTGGACTGATTGTTAATCCTAGGGCGGTCCCTATGGGGATCCTTGGTGCGTTACCTGGTGTATTGCAGTAGATATTGAACAAGTTGTGCAGCGGCTTTCTATGATTGTTAAAATGGTCAATAAAAATGAAATGCGAAAACACTCTTATGTCTTGAGAGGAGTGTTTTGCAACTTTACCGTGAAAGAAGGTTGTACTCAAAATTGTCAATTACATGTTTGTTCTACATTTTCCATTCATGTCATTCCACACCATGTAAGTATGCATCATTATTTTACGTGTAGAAATCGGGTTCTCGGAAGGATTTCTTGATTGCTCCCCGACGGAAGAATTATTCGTCGAGAGAAGCCAAGTGGATTTCTCTGGTTTTTGGCGGAAGTGACAGACCTGCAACACAAGCAAGCCCCGGTGCATTCAACCCCTTCCTTGTGGTTTACAAAATATTTACAACTTGAGTTAATCTACTGCATTAGGTTTATAGGAGTTGATTGATAACCCAATTGCTGCATTACCAACCTTGACCACTGAAATATCTGGAACCCATTTTAAAACAAAATGTTTGAAAATGCTTAGCACTGCTTGAACAAATTAGATTCGCATAAAATGCTACTTTTGAGTTATTGTGATACATATGTGCCATTGATTAATTCACGAAAAAGGGAATTGGTATATTCTCGTTCGGTGGCTGTGCACCTGATCAGTACATTGTCACCGACGAGAAGGGTTTTTCTTTCTCGGTGGTTGTGAATTTGGGTTAGAGTCCCAATGCTTGACCACCGGCGGAAAAAGGGATTTGAAACCGTTGGGACACTTGTACTTGGGTTAGAGTCCCAATGCAATGTCGCCGGCGGAAAAAGAATTAGGGACCGTTCATTGTAGGCCTGCTGTGATCGAGACTTTGCAACTAGCCACATACTACGGAAAGCCTCTGACTCCGGTGGCCCTACTGCTTGAACCGACAACCACGCACTGGGAGTGGAGAGATGGCGAGAGTAGCGTGTACCCTCGTGGCCGGCGTGCCTGGAGAGGAGAGGAGTACTGTGCTCTCGGGTGGCGCAGGACCGGTTCAGGGGTAGGATAAGCCGTGGTAGGCGGGGTTGGCATATGCAAGCTTAAGTGCTACATATACAGTGTGGATAGGGATCCCCAGCTGGGTAATAATCGATTCGAATCGTCGTTGCTCCTCGGATATGGAGACTTGATCCTTTGACCTACAATTGAAAAGTGGTTCGGAACTAGGTGTTTTTTTTGAATAATTAAGGATTTGAAAGTATGATGATACATGAGAATGAATTTGGAATTATGGATTATGGTTAAAATAAGATTGAGTTAAAATATTGAAATAGGATAGTAATGCTTTTCTGCAAAACTCATTGACTCTTGCTCAAGCCTTACCTTGATTCCCCCTCAGCCTGCAATCCTGAGTCTAATTTTACACCTTTTTGTCGGGTAAGTCTTGCGGAGTACCCCAATACTCAGGGTTTGTTAACCCCTGTTGCAGGTGAGCCGAGGGTACAGTTCGGCTTGGGACCGTGTTGGTTGACGGATCGCGCATGATCAAGGATGTGTATATGATATAACCCTTGGGCAAGGGTATAGTTGTACACTGCTTATCTGAAGCATCTAGGCCCTAGTGGTTTCGGTGATTAATGACAACAAGACGATTATTATGACTAACGTGTGTTTTGCAGGATAACCTAGAGGTTAGGTCATAATAACATATAGGTTCAAGCCCCTAGCGATGGAAATCGATTCGGTTTTCAAAGGATGAAAGACAAGACGGTGATAGGCTAGTGCTAAGTGTCGTTTGGAGTTGAGAGACACTTGGCGTAGTCTTAGGTTTTGCTTTTTCTCCTTGACCGTACTATTAAGAGGGGTTTGGATGGGTAGCTTGACTTAGAGCAAGATTAGAGAGTGTAGATGTGATGCACACTTGTCCAACATAGCTCTAGACAGCCCAGGGTTTCTCCTGAGAGAGAGAGGATCAAACTTCGTTTTGGAAAGTTTTCGATTCGGCGAAGTTTTGATCGAATTAGAGGCGTCGGACTCTAACTAGTATGGGCGTCAGACCAATAGCTAGAGTCCGACGACACGTGGCAGCCCCTGGACGAGTTTCGCGTGCCAGGGAGCATCGGACCCTGGCCGGATGGGCGTCGGACCATTTTCCAGAGTCCGACGGTGCCAGTGGTTGCTTGAGCGAGCGTCGGACCGTCGCGAGTGGGAGTGTCGGACTAATATCTGTTAGCGTCCGACGCTTCCAGAGAGGTTCCCAGAGCGAGTTTGAGCATCGGACTGGGTCCGACGGTAGGCGTCGGACCATTGCTCCGTGTTCTAGCCGTTGAAAGGCACTGTGCCCGCAGGCAGAAGCGTCAGACTGAGGAGCGTCGGACCATCGAGTTCGGTCCGACGCCCCTCTGTCACAGTTCTGGGCGCAGTGTTTGTGTGAGAGTCGGACCGTGGAAATTAGTCCGACGGTCGAGCCTCGGCTGAGTCCGACGGTTCGCAGGAAAGTGAGAAACGGCTAGTTTTGGAGAGGGTGAGTATTTATACTCCACCAAAGCCTCCATTCTATCTCTCTTGCCATTTCTAACAGCTGAAAGAACCATTGTTGATCTTGTGAGAGAGCAAGAGCCCTAGGGAGATTAGTGTGAACTCCATTGCTTGTGAGCTTCTTCCCTAGAGAGATCAAGAGTGACTTATGTGCATCCATCACCCTCTTTGGCCTTGTTCTTGGTCAAGTGAGAGTCTAAGCTTGTTACTCTTGGTGATCGGCATCACCTAGACGGTTTGGTGACGATCGGTGGCTTGGTGACCGCTTGGAGAGCTTGTGGGCGGCCCAAGTCGAAGTTGTGAGCGGTTGTGGGCGATCCACCGCGGCGGAGTGGCAAAGGATCAGCCCGTAGAGAGCACTTGGTCTTTGCGAAGATCAAGGGGGAGCTACACCCTTGCGCGGGTGCTCCAACGAGGACTAGTGGGGAGTGCCGACTCTTCGATACCTCGTGAAAAACGGATTTGTCTTTCTAACCCTTTATATACCCGCATTTGCTTTGTGTTCACTACTTTCCTAGAGTAGCATACTTGTGATAGGACTTGGCTCTAGGTTGCATAACTTGTTTTAGGAATAGAATTGTCACAAGCACTTGTGGGGTGACATTGGGCAAATTGCGATAGGTTGAATTGTGTTTCGAAAAATTATTAGTTGCCCAATTCACCCCCCCTCTTGGGCATCCTTGATCCCTTCAATTGGTATCGGAGCCTTGTTGCTCATTAATTTGGCTTAACCGCCAAGAGGAAGGATGTCCGGTGGTCACGATGGTCCCCCTCCCGTCTTTGACGGTAACGATTTTCCTTATTGGAAAATTCGTATGGAGGCATACCTTGAGGCGGTGGACCTTGGTGTTCACAAAGCCGCCATACAAGGGTACCCCACTCCCAAACCCGGCGCAACCCTCACACCCGTTGAGGAAGAGCACGAGAAGTGGAATGCTAAGGCTCGAAACATCATATTTAGAGGCCTTAGCAAAGAGGTGTTCAACCGTGTGAGGAACCACAAAAACGCCCATGCACTATGGTCGGATATTTGTGCGCTCCATGAGGGAACTAAGAATGAGCGAGAGGAACGATATTATCTTATCATTGACAAGCTCAATTCTTTCAAAATGCTATCCAATGAAAGTGCTAATGACATGTATTCTCGCTTGAATATCATTGTAGAAGAAGTAAATGGCCTTGGACTCACTCAAATCTCACCGGCCGAGGTTGCAAGGAGAATCCTCAATGCTCTTCCAATTGAGAAGTATGGTCACATTGTAACCGTACTTCATCAAACGGATCTCTCAAATGCAACCCCCACCCAAATATTGGGGAAGATCAATGCTCATGAGATGTACATGAAGATCACTCCTTAAGATGGATCATCATCCAAGAAAGAAGAGAAGAAAGACTTGGCCCTCAAGGCCGACAAGAAAGGCAAAGCTCTAGCAAAGTACTCTTCTCTTGACTCCACAAGTGATGATGATGATGATGATGTGGAGATCGCTCTCATGGTGAGGAAGACCACCAAGATGCTCAAGAAGCTCAACAACAAGGGAATCAAATTTGATTCCAACAAGAAGAAGTTCTTCACTAGTAGCAAGAGAAAGCCCATCTCCGAGATGGATTGCTACAATTGTGGAGAGCTTGGGCATCTTGCTCATCAATGCCCAAAGCCCAAGAAAGACAAATTCAAGAACAAGAACAAGGGCAAAAGGCAAGACTCTAGTGATGAGAGTGATGATGAGAAGAAGAAGGCCAAGCCATTCAAGAAGAAAGAATTCAAGAAAAAGCAATTTCACAAAAGCAAGAAGAGTGGCAAATCTTACATTATTGGTGATTGGCTCACCGACATTGAATCTTCTAGTGGCTCATCCGGTGAAGAAAGTGATGATGAAAAGGAGAAGGTGGCCGCTCTTGTGATTGGGACTTCACTTCCTCCACCGCCATCACCGCCCTCATCTCCAACACACCTTTGCCTTATGGCTAAGGACAAGAAGGTACAAAGTGATGATGAGAGTAGTGATAGTGACAATGAGTATGAATCACCCACCTATGATGAACTTGCTAGCTTGCTAAATGACCATACCAAAGTTATAAGAAAGCTAACAAGGAAAAATGAAAACTTAAAACTTAAGAATGGAAACCTTTTAGCTCAAAATGAACAATTCACTAAAGCTAGTGATGAGCTTAGAGTTGAAAATCAAAATGTGTCATCCAAGGTTAAGGAGCTCAAAGCCAACATAAAAGAGCTCAAAGAAAAACATGATAAACTTGAGAGGATGCACATTGAGCTCACCACTAGCTACAACAAGCTAAAAGAGGACTATACTCAAGTGAAAGTGAATCATGACAACTTTGCTATGGCCTATGACTTGCTTTCCAATGAAACACATGATGCTCCTAACCATGTTGTTAAGTGTGACATAGCTACATCATGTGATGACTTGATTGATGAGATCATTGAGCAAGGTAGTAGTAGCAAAGGCAAGGAAGTGGTGGTGGCCGATTGCCATGATGACTATTTGAAGCTCAAGATTGAAAATGACAACTTGAAGAAAGAGCTTGAGAAGCAATGAACCACAAATACCATTGTCATTGAAGCGGTGCAACAAGATGATGAAGTTGAAGTGCTTAGAAAAGAAAACAAGATTCTCAAGAATGAGAAGTGTCACTTTGCAAGCTTATTGGAAGAGAACAAGAAGTTGAAGCAAGACAAGAGCCATCTCACTGTGGGCTTGCAAAAATTCACAAGAGGTCAATATCTCCAAAGTGATCTCCTCATGAACACCGTGATGAAATTTGATAGAAGTGGGATTGGATACATGGGTGAGAAGGTGCAAAATATTAGAGCTCAAAATCGTCTCAACAAAGCAAAGAACAAGCCCAAGCCCAAGCCAAAGAGATGCTTTGAATGTGGTCAAGAAGGTCATTTTGCTCATGAGTGCAAGACACCGCCACCACAACCTTTGCCCAAGCATGCTAGGCCTTTTGCCTTTGATGCTCATTACATGCTAAGGAAAGATTCCAAGGGCAAAGTGAAAGTCATGTTCCTAGGACCCCCTAACAAGAATAGGCCTAGGCAACTATGGGTGGCGAAAGCTTTGGTTGAGAAAGTCCGGAGCCCTTCTCAAGTATGGGTTCCTAAACATCAAGCTTGATTTGTTGTGTGTAGGTGAACTACAAGACCGGTGGCTCTCATTGGGTAATTGATAGTGGATGCACTCAACATATGACCGGTGACGCTCGTATGTTCACCTCCCTTGAAGAGAATGTAGAAGACCAAGGAAAGATAACATTTGGTGATAATTCCAAGAGCAAAGTGCAAGGGCTTGGCAAAGTAGCTATATCTAATGATCATTCCATTTCAAATGTCCTTCTAGTTGCTTCTTTGAGCTTCAACTTGCTATCCGTTGGTCAATTGTGTGATCTTGGCTTCCAATGCCTATTTACTAGTGAAGAAGTGGTTGTCTCCAAGAAAGATGATAATGAAGTGATATTCAAGGGCTTTCGGTACAATCATCTCTATCTAGTGGACTTCAACTCGGAAGATGCAAATTTGAAGACTTGTCTTTTCACCAAGCAATCTCTTGGGTGGCTTTGGCATAGAAGGCTTGCACATGTT
The DNA here is from genome assembly GCA_038502445.1 of Eremochloa ophiuroides. Taxonomy (NCBI): domain Eukaryota; kingdom Viridiplantae; phylum Streptophyta; class Magnoliopsida; order Poales; family Poaceae; genus Eremochloa; species Eremochloa ophiuroides. The sequence continues at coordinate 1,963,343 of JAHLJS010000005.1, forward strand.
GGGATGAGCACACTCAAGAAGTTATTGAAGAAGGAAATGGTGAGAGGATTAAAAGATGTTGTATTTGAGAAGGACAAATTATGTAGTGCTTGCCAAGCCGGAAAGCAAGTGGCAAATACACATCCATCTAAGGCATTTATGTCAACTTCAAGACCATTAGAGCTACTTCACATGGACTTATTTGGGCCAACCACTTATGCAAGCATTGGTGGCAAGCTCTATTGCTTAGTGATTGTTGATGACTTTTCAAGATACACTTGTGTGTTCTTTCTTCATGACAAGACTGTAGGGTCGAGATGGCAGACTAGAGGGGGGGTGAATAGTCCTTTATAACAACTAATCGCAGCGGAATAAAACCTAACCGGTTCTAGCGACAATTCACCCCTCTAACTACGACTCTAAACACCTTGCCAAAGATCCTAATGAGAAGCAAAGGTGCAAGTCTAGCTTGAGCTTCCCTAAACCGTTCTAGCGCAAGATCACACAAACCTAAGCGCTAGTACTTTAATCACCAGGGAAACTCCTATTAACTAGCAAGCAAAAACGCACTAAGCACCTAAGCTCACTACTTGCTCAATGACAAGGATACACAATCCAAATCAAAGAGCGCAACTCACTTTAGCTACACAAACTGAGTGAGAACTACTTCTAAGCTACACAAGCTAAGAAGGTGAGTGGCAAGCTACACAAGCTAACCGGTCTCACAAGAGCAACTACAACTACACAAATAAAGTAATACACAATATAAGTAACTTGTGTAGAAGGGAGCAAACCACCGCGAAGGATAGGAAGATGTTGACACGGTGATTTATTTCCCGGAGGTTCACTTGTCGCCACAAGCTACGTCCTCCGTTGAGACAAGCTCCAAGGTTGCCGCCGGTCCTCTTGCTAGTGGTGACCCGCAAGTCACACTCTCCCACGTGGAGTGCTTACCACAAGCTCTAGCATTTGACTCGGCCGGACCACTTGTCGCTCTTCACGTCTCGCTCTACTAGCGATGCTCTTTGCGATCTCCCGCGGGGTGAGCTCCAACCCCTCACAATGCTTCTCCGGAGCTAAGCACAATCTTCTTGCTTGCTTCACTGAGCCACAAGCCACCAAGCCGTCTAGGAGGTGGCAACCTCCAAGAGTAACAAGCACCACCGGCTTGCAACACGATCACCTAGTGCCACACGATGCAATCTCTCAATGCAACGCACTATCGATCGATTACTCACTCCTCGAATGTGAATTCTATGAGCACAAGTGAGTTGGAGAGCACTAAGCCATGCACAAACAAGGGAGACACATTCCCAAGGTGCAAGACACATCCAACAGCCGGCCACAGCCCTCTATTTATAGCCCTCAGCTCAAAAGAGCCGTTGCCAACTGAAAACAGCCGTCTGACCGACCGTCGGACCGAACCAGCGCGCCACCGTCAGACCAAAGCCCACGGTCCGACGCTCTCGATGGCCGCCACGTGTCACTAGCCGTTTGAAGTCGAACGTTGGATCACAACGGCTATTTCTCGTGCCGTTTTTCCAACCGTCGGACGCTCAAGCCGATGGTCCGACGCGCGCACAGCTCCAGGCGTCGGACCGTCCGACTCTCACAGACAGGCCACAGCTCGGCCACCGTCGGACTCTCGCGCGGTTAGCCGTCGGACCAAAGATCACCACGGTCCGACGCTTCCAGAGAGCTCCCCGAGCGCTCAAAACCGTCGGACTCCAGTCCGACGCTCACCGTCGGACTAAACTCTAGCGTCCGACGCTTTCCCGAACGCCACGCGTCACGCCGACACCGCTCGCCACCGTCGGACCGAAGCGGTCAATGGTCCGACGCTCGTTAACCGACCGTCCGACGCTTCCACAGATTTGCACAGAGCCTGAGACCGTCGGACCCTTCACACCAATGGTCCGACGTCTTGTCCAAGCCAGCGTCCGACGCTCCTTTTGAGCTCCTTTCAACTCCAAACTTCACCACCTTTGCGAATGTGCTAACACCAACAAGTGTACACCTCATGTGCATGTGTGTTAGCTTTTCACAAACATTTTCCAAAAGGATTTTTCACTCTTTTCACCACGTCACTCGATCCTAGCAACGCATGCAAGTTAGATCGCTCAAGTGGCACTAGATGACCAATATGCAAACAAGTTTGCCCCTCTTGATAGTACGGCCATCTATCCTAAATCCGGTCAAGCACTTCTCTACTCAACCTTAGACCGGTGAAATGGAAATGCCCTAGGTTATACCTTTGCCTTGCGCTTTCCATTTCGATCACCGTCTTCATCTCCGTCTCCGACACCATTGATGCCAATGCAACACATGCACTAACACCTCATGAATAATATGATCCACTTCATATCATCACGTGGCTTTTGGTTCATCGATCCTTGACTTGCTTGCTCTTCACCGTTGCGTTGGTCCATCGGCGCCAAGCCATCACCCGACTTGCCCTTCACTCTTGCAACCGGTCCGTCGACGCGAAGCCTCGTCTTGATCTTCTCCACCTAGCCACATGACTCCATGTCATGTCTCATGCGTTTAGCTCCTTCATCTCCATATGTGTGAGCTAAGCAACACTCAACACGCCATATCCACCTCCATGGCATAGAAGCTCACACACATGTACCTGTGGACTAATCACCTGTGTAATCAACACTTAGACACATATTAGTCCACCTAAGTTGTCACTCAATTACCAAAACCAAACAAGGACCTTTCAAAGACCGAAGTAGCCCAATCTTTCAAGAAGTTTGCCAAGAGAGCACAAAATGAATTTGAAGTAAAGATCAAGAAGATTAGAAGTGACAATGGAAAAGAGTTTGACAACACAAACATTGAAGTATATTGTGATGAAGTTGGGATCAAGCATGAAGTCTCATCCACCTATACCCCTCAACAAAATGGTGTAGTTGAAAGGAAGAACCGGACGTTGATCACCCTTGCAAGGACTATGCTTGATGAGTACAACACACCGGAGAGATTTTGGGCGGAGGCAATCAACACCGCATGCTATGCATCCAACCGCCTATTCCCTCACCGGTTGCTAAAGAAAACCCCCTATGAGCTACTCATTGGCAAGAAGCCGGACGTCTCCTACTTTCGGGTGTTTGGTTGCAAATGCTACATCTACAAGAAGCGGCAACACCTAGGGAAGTTTCAAAGACGTTGTGATATTGGTTTTCTTGTTGGTTACTCATTGAAGTCCAAAGCATATAGAGTATTCAACAATGCCACCGGCCTTGTTGAAGAAACATATGATGTGGAGTTCGATGAAACTAACGGCTCTCAAGGAGGGCATGAGAATCTTGATGATGTAGGTGATGAACCCTTGAGGAAGGCCATGAAGAACATGCCAACCGGAGACATCAAGCCAAAAGATGATGGTGATGATGTGCAAGTGATCGATCAACCATCTTCATCAAATGTGCCTCAAGATGATGAAGATAAAGATGGGGTGGATCCACATGAAGACATCCACATCACACAAGAAGAAATTGAGGCACAAGCACAAGATGTTGATGCTCCACAACCTCCTCCTCAAGTGGTTGATAGAAGAACCACTCCACTTCTACAAGCACATCCTCAAGATCTCATAATAGGGAGTCCTTCAAGGGGGGTAATGACTCGCTCATAAAGGCATGCTCAATTCATTGAACATCACTCGTTTGTCTCTTGTATTGAGCCTACTAGCATAGAGGAAGCTCTTCAAGATCTGGATTGGGTGAATGCCATGCATGAAGAACTCAACAATTTCACCCGCAATCAAGTTTGGACACTTGAAGAGAAGCCAAAAGGAGCAAGAGTCATAGGCACCAAGTGGGTGTTCCGCAACAAACAAGACGACAAGGGCAACATTGTGAGAAACAAGGCAAGGCTCGTGGCAAAAGGGTTCTCCCAAGTTGAAGGCTTGGATTTTGGGGAGACCTTTGCCCCCGTGGCAAGATTAGAGGCCATTCGTATCCTACTTGCATATGCATCTAATCACAATCTAAAACTCTTTCAAATGGATGTGAAAAGTGCATTTTTAAATGGCTTCATAAATGAACTTGTCTATGTTTCGCAACCACCGGGTTTTGAGGACTCTAGATATCCAAACTACGTTTACAGATTGTCCAAGGCGCTATATGGCTTGAAGCAAGTCCCACGGGCTTGGTATGAGCGCCTCCGTGACTTTCTCATCAACAAGGGCTTCAAAATCGGCTTGGTTGATACCACACTATTCACCAAGAAGCACAAAGGGCATATCTTCATTTGTCAAGTTTATGTTGATGATATTATCTTTGGTTTGACTAATGAAGATTTTTGTAAGGAATTTGGTGATATGATGTCCAAGGAGTTTGAGATGTCCATGATTGGTGAGCTCACATTCTTCCTCGGCTTTCAAGTCAAGCAAATGAGGGAGGGGACGTTCGTGTCGCAAGAGAAGTACACGAAGGACCTCCTCAAGCGCTTCAAGATGGAAGAATGCAAGCCCATCAAGACCCCCATGCCTACCAATGGACATCTCGACCTTGATGAGGGAGGTAAATCGGTTGACCAAACTCTCTATCGTTCTATGATCGGTAGTTTGTTGTATTTGACCGCATCTAGGCCCGACATCATGTTTAGTGTGTGTATGTGTGCGCACTTTCAAGCCAATCCTAAGGAACCTCACTTAGTTGCGGTAAAAAGAATCCTTAGGTACATAAAGCACACCCTGAGCTTGGCCTTTGGTATCCCAAAGGAGCTAACTTTACTCTTGTCGGCTATTCCGATTCGGATTATGCCGGTTGCAAGATTGACCGGAAAAGCACATCCGGAGGGTGCCATTTGCTTGGAAGATCACTAGTTTCTTGGTCCTCCAAGAAACAAAATAGTGTTGCCTTGTCAACAACCGAAGCGGAATACATTGCCGCGGGTGCTTATTGTGCACAAATTCTTTATATGAAACAAACCCTACTTGATTATGGAATCAACTTAAAAAGGGTGCCTTTGTTGTGTGACAACGAGAGTGCGGTAAAACTTGCAAATAACCCGGTTCAACACTCCCGCACAAAGCACATTGACATCCGTCATCACTTTCTTAGAGATCACGTTGCCAAGTGTGACATTTCCTTTGAGGGAGTGAGAACGGATGATAACTTGGCGGACATTTTCACTAAACCATTGGAAGAGGCACGCTTTTGTACTCTAAGGAATGAACTTAATTGCCTTGATCTAAGCAACTTCACTAAAAGATAATGTTGTGTTGTCATGTGCATTGCATTGTAACATAAAACATGTCTAACATTGAATTGCACGTAGGGTTTGTCTAACTCGGTTAAGATAACCGCCTAAAAGCGTGTGAAGAAGCTTACCCGAGGAAAAACTTGATAACAACTAGTTTAATTTACGTGAATTTGCATTGCATATTGCATGATTGTTGTTTTGCCGTTTTGTTTATGGATTTCATTGCCTATCTTCATAAAATTCACATATGCCTAAGGCAAAATATTTTAAAAATTGAGGGTTTGAGAGAGGGCCTCTCATACTGGTTCCAACTGGTGTTTATTTGACTCTTATTGGGGTTGGAACTTAGTTGGGAAGAGTCGGCATGAAGAAATTTGGAAGAAAACAGGTTTTAGGGCGTCGGACCGAGGCGTCGGACACTGATTTTCCAAGCGTCGGACCAATAGCCTCAGTCCGACGGTCCCTTTCCCTGTTGTCCGAGGCGTCGGACGCTGGATTTCACAGCGTCGGACTTTCAACCTCAGTCCGACGGTGGACGGCAAAGCCGAAGGAAGCGTCGGATGCAGTGTCGGACCGGAAATTTTCAGGCGTCGGACTTTTGGTTAAGAGGGTTCACGCCGTGTCGCGCCGCGTTCACGCCGCGTTCACGGCGTCGGACCGAAAGTATTGGTCCGACGTGGGGCGTCGGACTAAATCCGACGGCCGCTGGAGCTTACTGGAAGCGTCGGACTCTGCGGAGTATTGGTCCGACGCTTGCACAGTAATGGTCCGACGGTCGGTTCGAAGGCGCGCCTCAGTTCTTTTCTTTCTCTGTCGCGTGGGGCCCCTCTGTCAGCTCCTGTTCATCTTCCCGAACCGCTCGCTGCGCCGCGCCCGTTCGCCCTAACGCTAGCCGCCGCCGCCGCGCCGCGCCCTAAAACTCCGCCGCCAGCTCGCCCGCGCCCTCGCCGCCGGCAGCCTGGCTTTCCCGCGCATGCGGGCACCCCCTCCCTTCTTCCACGCGCGCGTCCGTGCTCTGCTGCAGCCGCATGTCGCCGTGCCGAGCGCCACCGAGTAGCACCGCCGCCGCCGGTTTTCTCGCCGCCGTTGTGCTCATCACCGCGGCTCAATCAAGTTCCCCATTGTCGAACTCGTCATACGTCTACTCCTCAGCTGCTCACATGGTGGTAAGATTTGAATCCCCTGTTTCAAATCTACTTCGCACTCAAGGTGTTCGATGAAATGCCCTAACCATTATTCCTCGCGTTCCTCGCAGTTCTATTGAAGTTTGACTCTTCTCTCGGGCATTCTACGGCTTGTGGGGGTGCTTTACACCTAGTGTGATTCCCTGTGGTGCCTCGCGTCGACAGAGTCTCTTACCCCTTCACAGGTTCCTTTTCTCGCAGGTTTCTTGCTATTCCCTTCTTATCTCATTATGCTTGCATCCTAGGATCACTCTTCTCTAGATTATATATGCTTATGTATCCCCGTCTATCTCTCTCTTGCAGCTGTCATGGTCAGAGAGTTTGGCAGTGCGTCAGTGAATCTGGGGCCAAGCTCACGGATACGGAACGAGGCCAAGCCTCTGAGTGTCAGCTAGCAGCTTCAGAGAGACAGTGACAGTTGGCAGAGATGGTTCGTTGCAAGCAGGTCAGTCGCAGTCAGGGAGGCACAGGTGGAGACGAGAGGCCTCCTCCTCGTCCACCTTTGGACAAGGGGAAGGCTCCTCTCGTCGAAAGCAGCAAGAAGAGAAAGAGGCTTTCAGCAGAGCAGAGGCAGGCCATCAGGGTAGCACAGGCTGCAGAGCAGGCAGAGCGTGGCAGGGGTATACACATTGGAGGCATCTCTGTCAGTTTGTCGGGCAGAGATGAGACCGAGGAGCAGCCGTAGTCTCAGAGGCAGCCGGAGACTGAGTCAGCACAACTAGTGGTGGCCGAGCCGAGGCAGCCAGAGCAGCAGGAGGTAGTTACTCAGGGGGAGCAAGCCCAGGCTCCACCTCTTCGTCGCTCGGGCCGCACTCGACCTTCGGTGCCACCCCGGCCCGCTGGTCAGAGGCGCGGCGACCGAGCTCCCAGGGTGCCTGCTACCTCCGAGCCTCAGCCGGTGCCTGAGCCAGATGTTCACTTGGACTTACAGAGGATATCTGCAGCCCGAGTCAGAGAGCTCCGGTTGACGTCGCTTTCCAGCTGGTTTCCGGATCAGAGAGATCCCAGAGCTTCTGAGGGCTGGTACACTACTCTTCATGAGGATTTCTTCACTGCCCTCATGGCCACAGGAGTTGGACTGCGACAGCACAGAGTATGTCCCCTAGAGGACATAGTCCAGGCAGCAGGAGAGGAGATCAGACCATATCTGACATACCTGCCTGGACTTGCAGAGCTTCTTGGCCGATCAGGCCGATACGTGGAGTCGTGGGTCCGAGAGTTCTATGCTTCCCTATGGATCGACCCCGACCACGAGTACTTGCAGTACACCTTCAGCGGAGAGCCATACCGGCTCTACGTGAAGGCTCTGCAAGAGCTGCTTGGAGTGCCAAAGTCAGCTACCAGGTTGCACAGCATTTGCTATGCCACGACAGACCCGCCGAGGAGGGCTCACGGAGGACTGGCACCTGGTACTGCTCATATAGCAGCATGTTTTCGACCACCGTTCGGAGACGGCTCCCGCAGGACACCTTCGGAGCTTCGTCCCGTCGTTCGTCTCCTGAACGACGTGATGAGGCGTACTCTTTTACCGCGGGAGGGGTACAAGGAGGGTTTGACACACCTATAGCTATGGCTCCTTAGTGCCCTGGTCCAGCAGTCTGAGTTTGACATTGCCGATCTAATTATCAGTGAGATGGAGGACACCATAGCAGAGGGCATCAGGTCTCGGCGACAGCTCCCCTACGCTCATTGGATCTCACACATCCTTGAGCGGAGGTTGCACCGGATTTGGACAGGCATCTCTCGTGAGTTGCGCCAGACTGAGACAGAGTTTCCAGTATATCGGATGACCTCTCTGATTGACGGACGCCGTGGTAGCCGAGCTTTACACAGAGTACAGCGCCGTCAGACTTCAGGGGCAGACATGGTAGAGGTTCAGCAGCAGGACGAGGCTATGAGGCACGTTGCCCATAGCGAGCTTGAGCAGTTACTTGCAGACGACGACCCCGTCGACACCTCCTCGTCCAGCTCTGACAGGGACTACCGGGCCATCCCTTCACGTCCACGAGCTCACGACTCGGAGGCCGGTGGGTCCAGCTCCGCTCCTCAGACTTCACAGACCGACCCTGCACTGCTTGCTATTCTTCAGACCTTACAGCAGACACAGCAGTGACAGGCAGAGGAGCAGTCCCGGTTTGCCAGGGAGCAGGCTGCAGCTCTCACTCAGATTCAGCTTCGGCAAGATCAGTTCCAGCAGCAGATGCTCCAGATGCAGCTCCAGAGCCAGCAGATACAGTTACAGACCTTTGGGTTTATGGAGCACATCATCAGGCACACCGGAGCCCCACCGTTCCTAGCCACTGCCTTTCCAGTCCAGCAGGTTGGACCGGCAGCCACTGCAGCCCAAGTGACTCCAGCGATACAGTCTGGTGGACTTCAGAGTCAGGGCACAGCTTCTCTACCGAGCCAGTTTGTCACTCCTACTCAGCAGACTCAGCAGTGGTTTGCCACGCCAGGCACTCAGGGGTTCACTCCGATCCACACCGGTTTCACACCTGACCTAGGTGGCCCCTCAGTATCCAGGAGCTTGGGTGCTACTTTCAGTGAGATCACAGGCATTCCCACTCCTCCTGAGTTCAGATTGCCTGTTACCACCACCACAGCTCCACCTGCCACTGGGACTACAGAGACACTACCGTCGTCAGTCGCCTCTTCAGAGCCTCTCCCGACTTCACCAGGGCCTGCGACAGTAGTAGTCACAGCGGCAGCTACAGAGACAGCTCAGCAGACCCGGACCGCTTCTCCTTCACGTGCTCCGACAGAGGGTCAGGCTGTTCAGAGCTCCGAGTCCGAGGAAGACCCTTCTCAGTTTGAGCTTCGACCTCACTCCTTCGACCGCGACGCTGCAGCTTCTTCTCCTCCTCCTGAGTCTTAGGTCTTTGGTGCTTGATGCCAAAGGGGGAGAGAGCACAGATTTAGGGGGAGCGCGTGAGAGGGTTTTGATTCTTTTGTTCTTTTGGATGTGACATTATCATGCATTATGTTTATTTTCATGTTTGAGACTTGCTTGTGACATGTGATTGAGCTTCATGATTATTTATATATTGTGTCACTTGATTCTCTTTTGGTTACGCTCTTGTCTTAGCTTCCGCACTTCATTCCGATCTTAAGCGTATCGTTTGGTACTTGTGCTTATTTCTTATTTTATATGTACCTTGTGGTCTTGATTTGTATAAGCATGCCTAACCCTTTTGCTCTTATAGTCACATGCTTATATGAATCAAACTTTTAAAAACCTCATTCCTTCTAAATCTACTTGAGGTTGTTGTCATCAATCACCAAAAAGGGGGAGATTGAAGCATCTAGGCCCTAGTGGTTTCGGTGATTAATGACAACAAGACGATTATTATGACTAACGTGTGTTTTGCAGGATAACCTAGAGGTTAGGTCATAATAACATATAGGTTCAAGCCCCTAGCGATGGAAATCGATTCGGTTTTCAAAGGATGAAAGACAAGACGGTGATAGGCTAGTGCTAAGTGTCGTTTGGAGTTGAGAGACACTTGGCGTAGTCTTAGGTTTTGTTTTTTCTCCTTGACCGTACTATTAAGAGGGGTTTGGATGGGTAGCTTGACTTAGAGCAAGATTAGAGAGTGTAGATGTGATGCACACTTGTCCAACATAGCTCTAGACAGCCCAGGGTTTCTCCTGAGAGAGAGAGGATCAAACTTCGTTTTGGAAAGTTTTCGATTCGGCGAAGTTTTGATCGAATTAGAGGCGTCGGACTCTAACTAGTATGGGCGTCGGACCAATAGCTAGAGTCCGACGACACGTGGCAGCCCCTGGACGAGTTTCGCGTGCCAGGGAGCGTCAGACCCTGGCCGGATGGGCGTCGAACCATTTTCCAGAGTCCGACGGTGCCAGTGGTTGCTTGAGCGAGCGTCGGAACGTCGCGAGTGGGAGCGTCGGACTAATATCTGTTAGCGTCCGACGCTTCCAGAGAGGTTTCCAGAGCGAGTTTGAGCGTCGGACTGGGTCCGACGGTAGGCGTCGGACCATTGCTCCGTGTTCTAGCCGTTGAAAGGCACTGTGCCCGCAGGCAGAAGCGTCGGACCATCGAGTTCGGTCCGACGCCCCTCTGTCACAGTTCTGGGCGCAGTGTTTGTGTGAGAGTCGGACCGTGGAAATTAGTCCGACGGTCGAGCCTCGGCTGAGTCCGACGGTTCGCAGGAAAGTGAGAAACGGCTAGTTTTGGAGAGGGTGAGTATTTATACTCTACCAAAGCCTCCATTCTATCTCTCTTGCCATTTCTAACAGCTGAAAGAACCATTGTTGATCTTGTGAGAGAGCAAGAGCCCTAGGGAGATTAGTGTGAACTCCATTGCTTGTGAGCTTCTTCCCTAGAGAGATCAAGAGTGACTTGTGTGCATCCATCACCCTCTTTGGCCTTGTTCTTGGTCAAGTGAGAGTCTAAGCTTGTTACTCTTGGTGATCGGCATCACCTAGACGGTTTGGTGACGATCGGTGGCTTGGTGACCGCTTGGAGAGCTTGTGGGCGGCCCAAGTCGAAGTTGTGAGCGGTTGTGGGCGATCCACCGCGCCGGAGTGGCAAAGGATCAGCCCGTAGAGAGCACTTGGTCTTTGCGAAGATCAAGGGGGAGCTACACCCTTGCGCGGGTGCTCCAACGAGGACTAGTGGGGAGTGCCGACTCTTCGATACCTCGGGAAAAACGGATTTGTCTTTCTAACCCTTTATATACCCGCATTTCCTTTGTGTTCACTACTTTCCTAGAGTAGCATACTTGTGATAGGACTTGGCTCTAGGTTGCATAACTTGTTTTAGGAATAGAATTGTCACAAGCACTTGTGGGATGACATTGGGCAAATTGCGATAGGTTGAATTGTGTTTCGAAAAATTATTAGTTGCCCAATTCACCCCCCCTCTTGGGCATCCTTGATCCCTTCATTATCCACTACGAATCTCTGGTTTGGGCTAATGTAATCTATATTTGTAAACCTATGTTTATGTAATTCTTCCGCACTCTTTACTCTGATTCAATTTATTTGCGTAAACTGTTGTAATACTGTAATGCTTACAATGGGATCCTCGGGAGGTTAGGGTTTCCTAGGAGACCCGACAGGCCACCTTGGTCAAGGAGAACTCGTGTAGACTGATCGTGGGTCCTTAGGGACGATGACGGTGCACGTGGGCCCTGTGATTAAGGCGGTTCTGTCTCAGCCGGCACGTGCCCCACTCGCCCGGCTCACCCGCCACGTCGGCCGGCCCCCTGCTCGCCCTCCCTTTGTGCTGTGCCAAGTGCAGAGGAGGAGGGAGAGAAGGGGAGGGAGGCGGCAGAGAAAGGGAGGAAAGGAGAAGGGGAAGAAAAAGAAGAAGAAGGAGGAGGAGGAGGAGGAGGGGAAGAAGGAGAAGGGAAGAAGAAGAAGAAGGAGGAGAAGAAGTGGAGGAGAAGGAGGAGGAGCCGTTGCCCCCGCATCCCATTCCCGACACGTCGCCTCGACCTTTAGGTATGCAAAATATGTGTGGTAGTGCTAGTAGTAGTGCTAGTATGGTAGTTATGCTAATAGCGGTCTTGATAGTAGTTGCCGGTCATCGTGTCGTTATGTGTGGTTCTCGGCCATCGTGCCGTTGATATGTGTGGAAACTTCCCTGTGAAGGGGAGGTGCTGCCAAAATTTTCTATTGATCGGCTTTGACGTTCTGTTTTTTACAGGGAAGAGCGTTTGGTGGGAGCGGCATTGCTGCCGGTCTACCTGCATTGCGTCACCTCGCCACTGCACCGACTCGTCACTGCCCCGGTAGCCTTACTTCACCGCCACCCTAGGTATAACCCCCTCCTTTGCATGCATATTTTATATGGTCACTTAGCCTAGTTAGGCGTCTCCCGTTCGAAAGAAATATGGATCGAGGTATGCAGATCTCTGCATATCTGTGACCGTATCTCTTTCGGATTGTCCACGTATTTTGGACGGCCCGCGGATGCGTAGATGAGGTTAGTTTCCATGGTTTGCTCTGGTCCGAGACAGAATTTCGACACCACCTCCCTATTGTTCTCCGGATACACATTCTCCTTTGTTGGACGTGTATCGGGAGAACAGCGAGGAGGTGCTGCCGAAATTTGTCTTGGATAGGAGCGAACCATGGAAACTGACCTCATCTACGCATCCGCGGGTGGGATTAGGACCTATCCACACCTATTAGATGGTAGGCACACCAAGCAGATGCACCATGGTCATATTACTCGTCGCTTATATATGCATATGCCAGAGTATGGAGAACCGTGAGTGGATGTACACGGGCCACCCAAGTTTGACCCCAGAATGGATGATTAAGACTAATGCTTTCTTGGAGCATGCTTTTGGTGAGGCAGTTGAAGGGTCGATTCGGATGCCGTGTCCCTGCCGCAAATGTGACAACCGTGTAAAAAAGAATAAGAAGGCCGTGGGGGAAGATCTTTGCAAGTTTGGATTCACGCCAAACTATATCTGCTGGATCCACCATGGTGAAGCGGACCGTATTAGAGAGGAGGTGGTGAGACCACGCCTCGAGGATTTTGATGGAGATGCCGGGGTAGCAGACTGGATGGATGACTTTCACGAGGCACAGTTCGGTGAAGGATTGGAGGATGACCCAGAGGAATCCGTAAAGGCGTACTATGCTATGCTGGATTCGGTCCAGAAGCCCCTTCACGAGAAGACAATGGTTTCGCAACTGGATGCCATTGGACGCCTAATGTCGTTCAAGTCGTTGTGTAGCATGAGTCGAGGCCACTTCGATGCTATGTTGGCAGTTTTTGGAACCCTGCTTCCGGAGGGTCACATGCTACCGAAGAACTTGTACGAGTCACAGAAACTTTTTCGTGCACTTAAGATGCCCTATGAGCACATTCATGCTTGTCGGAATGGGTGCGTCCTATTTAGGAAAGATCACGAGAAAGCAACACATTGTCCCAAGTGCAAGTCCTCTAGGTATCTGGAGGTCGACACTAGTGATGGCAAGAAGGAGCAGCTTGGTATCCCCGCTAAGGTCCTACGGTACCTTCCTGTCATACCGAGGATCCAACGGCTGTACATGACAGAGGAGTCCGCGAAACAGATGACATGGCACAAACAAGGAAAAAGATACAGCCCTGGCAAGATGGTACACCCATCGGATGGCGATGCATGGACCCACTTCGATGGCATACATCGTCGTAAAGCTGAGGAGGCTTGGAACGTACGGGTGGCGCTTGCAACAGATGGGTTCAACCCCTATGGATTGCTGGCGGCCCCGTACACTTGTTGGTCCGTGTTCGTGATCCCCTTCAATCTCCCCCCGGCATCATGTTTCAACCCAAGAACATTTTCTTGTCGCTGATAATTCCTGGACATCTGGGGAACAAGATGGGAGTGTTCATGGAGCCTCTCATTGATGAATTGATCATTGCTTGGGAAGAGGGGGTACTGACATACGACCGAGCTACAAAGAAGAACTTCACTATGCATGTGTGGTACCACTACTCCCTGCATGACTTCCTCGCGTATGGCTTATTCTGCGCGTGGTGTGTTCACGGGAAGTTCCCATGCCCAGTATGTAAGACAGCTGTGAGGTTCACTTGGCTGAAGAGGGGTGGCAAGTTCTCTTCGTTCGACCAGCATCGTCAATTCCTCCCTCTTGAGCATGCATTCTGGCGAGACGTCAAGAACTTCAGGAAAGGGGTTCAATTTACCGACCCTGCGCCTCAAATGATGACTGGTGCCAAGGTCCGTGCTCAGATAGAGGCTCTCAAAGATGATAAAGAGAAAGGTGGTTTTATTGGATATTGGGCAGGAACACCAATGGACTCATAAATTCGGCTTGACTAGGCTTCCCTATTTCGATGACCTTCTGCTTCCACACAACATTGATGTATTGCACACAGAAAAGAATATCGCCGAGGCGCTTTGGGCTACACTCATGGACATCCCTGATAAGTCAAAGGACAACGTAAAGGCTAGGCTGGACCTGGCAGAGTTGTGTGATAGACCAAAACAAGTGATGAAGCCTCCCGCGCAAGGCAAGAAATGGAAAAAGACTGAGGTCGATTTCGTATTGAAAAAGGACCAAAGGAAGGAGGCACTGCAGTGGATCCAGTCTCTAATGTTTCTCGATGGGCATGCGGCGAATTTGAGTAGGGGAGTGAACTTGTCCAGCATGCGAGTGTTGGGGATGAAGAGTCATGACTTCCACATATGGATTGAGAGGCTCCTTCCTGCGATGACTCGGAGATACGTCCCCGAGCATGTGTGGCGCGTGCTGGCAGAGTTGAGCTTTTTTTTCGCCAGCTTTGTGCCAAGGAGTTATCTCGGGACGTCATTGAAGACTTGGAAAAAGTGGCACCTCAGTTGATTTGCAAGTTGGAGAAGATCTTCCCACCCGGCTTCTTCCTAACGATGTAGCATCTGATCTTGTACCTACCGTACGAGGCACGAATGGGAGGTCCCGTGCAGTTCCGGTGGCTCTCGGCCGAGTGGGCGGAGAAGCACCAGGTCCGCCGTGACTGCCGCCTGCAGATGGGTGGACCGGCACACCACCACGGCAACCTTAGCCTCAGCGTGTACGCCAGGACATGGGTAAACTTCTTTGTGCTACCATCTTTATTTTTCTATTCTAAGACTCAATTATCACTACTTGTAATCGTCTTTGTGTTTTCCTCGCAGTCCCAGGCACACCAGGGCCAGGAATGCAACGACTTCATGGCGTTCGCCATGGCACACAAGGGCAAGGCGACTGCCTCGGACGTCACCTACAACCCGGTGGACGGCCCCGAGGTGTACACCAACCCGAGCGTCCACAGCAAGCTTAACGAGTACACCTCGGCGGCACGCCAGTGCCATGGGGAGGACTACGATCCGACTCGACAGCCCTTGGACACAGACCTCGTGATGAGGCTGGGAGGAGGGAAGCAGCACAGCCGGCACTGGATGGCGGACAGCACAGTCGACTCCTCCTCTGTTGCCAGCCTCGCCGATATTCGAGCCAGGAGCACGGACTCCTCCCTCCCCATACGCCTTCGGCAGCCGAGCTCACTGCAGCAGATGACAGAGCTCCAGGTTACTACTCACAAACTCGTCGTTCATTGCTTTTACACATGTACCTTACCTTTGCGTTATTTAATCCTTGCGGTTGGAATGTCGCAGGAGAACATGCGGCAATTGCAGGCCCAGCAGGCGGCACAGGCGGAGGCCCAACGCCAAGCGATAGAGGCCCAGGCGGAGGCCTATCGGCTGGAGATGGCGTCTATGCAAGCACACAGGGCGGCCGAGCAGCAGAGGTTGCAGGACATATTCACCTTCATGGCGAGCCTGCAGACCTTGCCAGGTGTGGTCGTGCTTCCGTCGCTGCTCACACCAATTGCGCCTCCTCCTCCTGTTTTAGGGACTCCGGTTAGTATGTCAACGTGTTGATTCCTTTAGCCTTTTGGTCCAATCATCCATACCCATGATTCTCGCTTCTCCTTTGTGCAGCCACAGTCGGTGGGTAGTGTCCCGTCTCCACATGGTGGCCCGTCTCCACAGGGTGGCCCGTCTGCATTGTCCGTGTGACCAACTGCCCCTCCACAGACCGAGCAGTCTCCACAGTGGCCAGGACCAGGATGTCAGCAGTAGGTACCGCTCTGCATGTTCTTCGGACTTGTTCAAAACCCAGACTTTATGTTTGTGATGCACTAGAGACATATTTGTATGTATGTGATGTATTATAGATTATATACGATGGATTATGGACGATATTTGTGTGATGCACGATGGATGGATGATATATGTGAATTTCGTGGATTATGGATGATTTGGATGATGAATGTGATATATTATGCTCTGTGTGTGATGATGTATATAATATATACGTGATATATCTCTCTGTTTTGATGGAAAGCAAAAAACAAAAAAAAACAAAATTTTTGACCTCTTTGCCGAGTGTAACACTCGGCAAAGACTTCTTTGCCGAGTGCCATGGTCAAGACACTCGGCAAACCTGGGGAACCTGACAGCTGGTTTCCTAGATTTGCCGAGTGCCTTCGTCATGGCACTCGGCAAAGATTTTTTTTAAAAAAAAAATTCTTTGGTGAGTGCCATGGCTGGAGCACTCGGCAAAGAGTTTTTTTTTAAAAAACAGCCGGCTGAATTTCTTTGTCGAGTGCTCACCTAGCACTCGGCAAAGAATTATATTAAAAAAAATAAAAAAAATCTTTGCCGAGTGCCCGGTCAACCGACACTCGGTAAAGAAGCCGTCAAAGTAGACGGTTTCAACTAAGTTTGCCGAGTGCTGACCTGGCACTGGGCAAAGCATTTGCCGAGTGCCCGGTATTTGGCATTCGGTAAAGAAGTCTTTGCCGAGAGAACCTTTGCCGAGTGCCCTTTGCCGAGTGCGGCACTCGGCAAAGCCTTTGCCGAGTGTAATCGGCTCTTTGCCAGGCACTCGGCAAAGAATCCGCGTTCTGTAGTGATTGCTGAGGCAACGCAAGGTATTTATGGAGATTAATTAATTAGTTAATAGTACTGAGATCCAATAGCCTTAGGTGAGGCAAGCAGAAGGTGTACAAATAATTTAAAAGGTGCATTCTGCTTGCCCTTTTATACATACACGACCGACCAAAATTAATATTAGTAGTATATTGACCGCACATTTATATAAAAATGTATATTAGCAATAAGATGCTAAGATAACATGCTAACTAAATACAGATGTTCTTCCTGTCTATCTTGCCGATGAAGCATAAGAAAAAGAGATGCATATTATTTGCATTAATTGTTGTCTTGCCGATGAAGCATAAGAAAAAGATATTGCGCATTAATAATTGCAAATAAAGCGACCTTCCATGTCAGAATATGTTTCGATTGATTATCAAAATTACTGTCATCGTTTGTATGTTAAACTCTCCTATACCATGCTAAAGAAAGAAAGGTGAATGGAAATTGGATTATTGGACAGTACATAGCATATTAGCATGCATGATGCGGAAAGGTGAAGGAGAGTAGTCTTGATCGAGAGGTAGACCTGAGTGACATTGATGATGTATCATATTTGTATGAGCTCGTGGTGCGCGTTTAATTATTTGCACGTTCCATATATATATATATATATATATATATATATATATATATATATATATATATATATATATATATATATATATATACACACACACATACTCCGAAGGGTCAAACAATCCTAAATTTGATCGGACATACAAAAAATACTATTATGTATGATACGTAATAAGTATCATATATAAATTAATATTTTTGTAATAATTTACTTATGAGATAAATATTGTTACTTCTTCCATTTAAATTATAAAACGATTTGGCGTTTATGTGTATCTAGTTTTGTCTATGTATCTAGATATAGTGTCTAGGAAAATTAAAACGTCTTATAATTTAAAATAAATATAATTATTTTTCATAAACTTAGTCAAGTTTGAAATTACTTTTGGCTTATGAGAAGCGAGATTCACATTTTTTTTAAAAAAAGACAGAGGGAGTACAGACTAGGTAGTCCCTAGTTCCTTTCCTAATTGTTCTCGGCCTAAACTTTGTCCCACACAGATATAGTACTAGTATAGCTTTACTCATTGTCACCATGATGAAATCCATGCATGTATACTTCTCCTTTCCATACTCGACATTCAGCACAAGTAAAGTTAGCCAGTCTAATAATAACAAAATGGGTGATCACTTGCTTATTTTTGCACATGCATGACTTCACGATGACTTCGGGTCGTCACTTTAAAACATTTTTTTCCTAAAAAGAAAACCTGAGATCAATGGATGGATGGTCCAGTAGCTTCTTCAGCTAGGGGTGTTTACTTCCTAAATTTTTTTCTCTTTTTCCATCACATCGATTGTATTTTCCGCCTACATAAAGCACTAAATAAAATAGAAGTTGTTGCATGTTTGTATTTTTTACCTGGCTAACTCGAGATGAATCTAACTTGGCCATGATTGGACAAAAGTTATCAAATACAAACAAAAATGGTACAATACACTTTTCACCCCTTTTCATCCAACTAAACACCCCCTGAAATGATTATTCGGAGGAAGCTGTTCCCTTCCCTACACGCGTGCTGTCACCGTCGTCGTGTTCGTCATTATTTTCATCTCGTAGTATTTGTCTGGCTAGCCTTGTGTTTCTCTTCCTCCGTAATATATACATCATGTAAAATAAAAAGAGTTTGTTACGTGACTCGTGTTGATCAAACTTTCTTAAGTTTTATTTATAAATTATTCGGAGGAAGCTGTTCCCTTCCCTACACGCATGCTGTCACCGTCGTCGTCTTCGTCATTATTTTCATCTCGTAGTATTTGTCTGGCTAGCCTTGTGTTTGTCTCTTCCTCCCTAATATATACATCATGTAAAATAAAAAGAGTTTGTTACGTGACTCGTGTTGGTCAAACTTTCTTAAGTTTTGTTTATAAAAACTATGAACCATATTTATATCTTTAAATAAGTTTATTTTGAAAATATATTTAACGATCTATCAATGATACGGATTATATAATATATATACCACAAATATTAATGTATTCCGAAAATAACATTTTTATGGGACGGTACATATAGTCTTTCTCTACTGTTGTTATATATTAGGTACACAGTAGAAAGGGTACACTTTCTTCAAATCTCGAGGCAGCTTTGCTAGCAGTGATTAATTAGACTAATAGAAAACTTACTGCTCAATCATGCCTTAGTTTATGTTTGATGAGCAGCATCAGGAGAACATATATATAATCTATAAATTTGTATTCTTTTCCTTACCTAATCATAAAAATCTATGGCATGATTTGAGCCGTAAATTTATGTGCTTATATTATCTTTAATCGTATGTGGTAGGAAACAAAATAATAGAGAAACATAAATAAAATCTATTATATATGGCATGCATCTATTCCTTTCTTTGCCCAATCATGCACTCCAAGGCTCGAGGTTGCAGGCCTCTTGAGCAATGCATATATGGATACTGCTCCTTCCGTTCCAAAATATATGTCATTTTCGGTTTTTGTGCCACAAGTTTAACTCGATTTGTACAAAATACGTGCAACATTTATATCTCCAAATAAATTTATTAAAAAACTAGATTCTAAGATATTTCTAATGATACTAATTATGTATTATAAATGTTAATATTTTTAAATATATAATTGCCAGTAGTTGTTTTTTAGAAGCGTAAACGACAGATATTTTGGAACAGAGCGAGGACGATGCATGGCCCATGGATCTTGGATGTAAAAAGTAGAGTAGTAGGCTTCTGTGCTAGACTGCTAGCTATAGCTACAGGTTAGTTGCAGCATCTGAAGAAGATATGCCTTGCCCCCTGCTGTGTGCAAAGTGCAAACTAGAAGCACAATAGGAGTCGAGTACGCTGCTATGCTTCAAATCGCATTGCTGCAGATGAACAGGGCGTTTGCTTCTAGAAACTACTTCTCTGTCCGTGTTATATTGAATGTTTGAATATTTTTAGCAGTATTAAATATTAAGTATTTATAAAATTAATTACATAAATGGATGCTATTTTATGAGACGAATTTATTAAAATCAATTAATCTATCATTAGCATATATTTATTGTAGCATCAAATTATTAAATTATAAACTATGTAGTTTTAAAAAATTTCGTCTTACAAAATAGTCTTCATCCGTGAAATAAATTTTTAATTAATATATATTTAATACTGTAAAATAGTACTATCTAAATATGATGCGATAGAGACTACTGGTGCTTTTTGTGCGGGAAAGCAAACAAAGCGTGTCCAGTGGGCCTGGAGTCGTCGTCGTCATGCATCCACCACTCCGGTTGTGACATGTACGCCGGCCGCACGGCACGACGCTAATAACACCTGTGTCACGTCAACTCTATTCGCATGAGCTTAGGAGCGATTATTTTCATGAAAGAGTGTTTTTCTTCAACACTAAATTAGTATGGACCAAAATTGACGTTTATTTTCAGCTCCAGAACGAAGAAAAACTTGACCATGGACAATCATTTACTTGACAAACATCAACAATCAGTATACTGTAAGTCTTAAGTTATTTTTTTCATAACTTACCAACAATTATCTATAAATATGAAAATATTATGACTCCATTCGTTTGTCTAAAAAGAAACGCTGACTTCGTTAGATGTTGATTTATTGTGAAAAAAATATTGTTCTATGTTTGAAAAGAAATTAAAATCTGGACAAGCGAACATGATGCATAATGTTGTTTGAAATGAAAAAATATATTAATTAATCATGTCTATGATATTATAAAATATAACAAAAGTTATACAAAAAATAGGATCGCCTAAGAAAGAAAGTGTGTGTTGGTTTCTTCGCTTTTTCGACAACAAATTCGAATTACCTTGAAGAAATAGAATGATAGAAATGTGATCGCACGATTCGATTAAGCTAAAAAAGTATTTTTTTTAATAATGAATATAGTGAGCGCATATCTATAGTTTACTCATTCTATTTCAAATTATTAGTCATCTAATTTTTTATCCTAAGTTTGACCACTCGTCAAAAAATTTATGCAAGCATAGTTAAATTTAAGTTAGAAAAATTTTTATTAATAAAACAAACCATAATAAAAGAATATTATACAAAAATTTTTAAATAAAATGGGTGATCTAATTTAAGATAAAAAGTCAAATGACCTATAATATAGAGCAGAGGGAGTAGATACTATTAACAATCAAAGTTGAAATAGTTCAACTCAAGTCGAACCTGCTAACTGCATTTACATTTATGAGAGGATGAGGTAAGCTATTACTATCGTCACATCGTAAATAGTTTGAGTTAAGACAAACCTTTTCGAAGGTCGAAGATTTTAAATCTTTGGTTACAAATATCAATCATAGAAATATCATTTACACGATGCCAAAGTCAACCTACTGTAGGTGGAGCTTGTGGTCGATCTAAATAAGTACTCTCTCCGTAGCCAGAAAATATACAATTCTAAGACAGTTTTAGTGTACCAACTTTGACTAATTATAAATAAAAAACTATAAATATTTATAATGTCAAATGAACATCATTAGATTACTTATGAAATGTATTTTCACAATATATTACTTTGAAGCTATAAATATGAATACTATTCACTAGAAATTTAGTCAAATATAAACTATTTTATCTGGCACGCATCCCGTAGTTTATATGCTTTTTGGGACGGAGGGAGTAAATAAGTAAAGCGCCCTACAAATAGGTTACCACTTTGTCATTAGAGACGCTCACGGCTGATGCGTGCACACCTCGTGTGGGGCCCACCTGCTGCCATGGAGTACCATCGCCATCACTGTTCTCTCCTCAGGTTGCACAGCACAGCACAGCACATGCCCAGCCACAGCCAGCTCCAAAATAAAATGACCTGAGCAAATGGGGGAGGTCCTTCAGGGAAGGCCGCCGCCGCCTCCTGGTCCTGGTGTGTTGAGCTGAGGAGGAAACGAAGACGAGGAGTCAAGCCGCGGCACGCTCCGCCGGATACGACCAAGATTTCCTCTTTCTTTCCGGGGAGTACGAGCGCCGACGCCAGCCCCCGTCGTCGTAAGCCCCTTGTCCCCCTCCTCCTCACGCTTGCTGTTTCTGAACTAGCACAAATCCTCCTCTCCACCATTTTGTTCCTGGAGCCGAGCTGCCAATGGCTGCCGTTTCCGGCCGTTTCCTGTGCTCTTACCTGTGATTTGGAGCAAAAGTTGTCTTCTTGGACTAGTTCCTGCACATCCCTGTTGATCCTTTGACTCCCGGCCGCTAGTACTTCTTCTCCTTCTCCTAGCAGTAACATTTGATGCTGTCGGGGTTTGATTGGAGCTTGATTGGAGCGAGGAGTTCGCCGGAAGTTCCGCGATTTAGGTCCGTCCTGTTGATCATCGCTTGCTAAAACGAGCAAGAACCGCATGGAAGGGCTGCTGATTGCTTCACAATCTAGGCATCGTTGCACTTTTTTCAGGAACCCCCCTCCCTGAGAGTTTGTTGGAACGTACTGTGCTAGTGTATGGAATCGTACCTCCTCGTGGCAAGCGTGCTTGGCAATGCCCAGCCTCATCATTATAGTATTGTGGAAGGAATAGAATCGATACCTTGATTGGTTCTTATGCCTTGCACAGATATCCAGCATTTCTTCTTTTAGTTTATAGCGAAATGGTGTGCCAAAAAAAATATGTGGATTGCATGTTTTATCTGTCGCTGTTCACTCATGGACCACACATTGTATCTGGGTTATGGGATAGGGCCATAAGAGCAAAGTTAGGTTCTGGATGATGATCGCCACAAGAATCCATGATCTATTTTAACCTTCATTTGGTGAGGTTTGATCAATGCTGGGATTACATTTCACGGTTTATCTCTCGTTCTCTTCTTTCTGGAAATAGGAAAAGTGGGTATCATGATTGGCGCCTACCAAAACATTTTGTACCATATTTGAAATGAGTGTTTTTCCATTTGTGATATGTTTAGTCAATTCGTGATATGTTTAGTGTAATCACTGAGTTTCTTTTCTTTGCGACGATGAGTCCATATGTTCATCTTATTCCTATATTTGCTTCCTGCAGTCTACATTTGTTGTCCTTCTTCTTTCTTATTGTTTTCCTTTCATTTTACAAGTAAATGTTCTATATATTTATTCGCGTGCACATTTCTATATTTTCATCCTAATAAGGTGGCTCTATGTTTTTCTCTTTCAATAGTGTTCGCACACTCATTGATAATTTGCCAACTTCTGCATAAGTTCGTAGCAGCCTCTGAAACATTTGGGCCAAGATGAAGATATCTTTCCTCATGTTATTGGTTCTCTCCCTGTTTCTCTTCCCTAATGGGATCCCCAAAAGCTTAGCTGCAAGGCCTTCAGTCGTGAATATTGGATCTATTCTTCGGTTGAACTCCACCACTGGAGGTGTTTCAGATGTTGCCATCCGTGCCGCAGTTGAGGATATCAACTCAGATCCAACAGTTCTAAATGGAACAACGTTATATGTTCAGACAAAGGATACAAACTGTGATGACGGTTTTCTTGGCATGGTTCAAGGTAGACCATCTTTAATACCACTCCCCCTTTTTTGCACTGTTCAATACTGCACGCTTTCATTTTATACTTGTGATGATGATACAGTATTCCTTTCTTCAGCTTTGCAGTTCATGGAGACTGATGTTATTGCAATCATTGGGCCACAATGCTCTCCTATTGCACATATCATTTCATATGTCGCAAATGAGCTCCAAGTTCCTTTGATGTCCTTTGCATCGGATGCAACTCTATCATCAATCCAGTTCCCATTCTTCGTGCGGACTATGCCCAGCGATCTCTATCAAATGGCGGCTGTGGCGGCAGTTGTTGATCACTACCAATGGAAGATGGTGACTGCCATATATGTTGATGATGATTATGGTCGAAACGGCATTGCTGCTTTGGATGATGAACTTACTGCAAGGCGCTGCAAAATTTCATACAAGGTCGGGTTCCGTTCCAACGCTAAAAAAAGTGAGCTTCTAAATCTATTGGTTACTGTTAGTAATATGGAGTCTCGTGTTATTATCCTCCATACTGGTTCGGAACCCGGTCTCAAGCTTTTGTCAAGTGCTAATTCACTAAACATGATGGGCAACGGCTATGTATGGATTGCAACTGATTGGCTTTCTGCTTATCTTGATGCTAATTCATTGGTCCCTTCTGAAACTATAAATGGCATGCAAGGTGTTCTGACTGTACGTCCACACACCCCAAAATCCAAGATGAAGAGTAATCTGGTGTCCAGGTGGAGCAGCTTAAGCAAGAAATACAACCACAGTGATCTTCGCATCAGTGCTTATGGTTTTTATGTTTATGATAGTGTGTGGACTGTAGCTCGCGCCCTGGATGCCTTCTTTGATGACGGTGGGAGGATTTCCTTTACAAATGACTCAAGGTTGCGTGACGAAACTGGGGGAACTCTTCACCTTGAAGCCATGAGTATTTTTGACATGGGAAACAAATTACTTGACAAGATTAGAAATGTGAACTTCACTGGGGTGTCTGGCCAAGTGCAGTTTAATGCTCAGTATGAACTCATTCATCCTGCCTATGATATCATAAGCATAATTGGGAATGGCATGCGGACCATTGGTTTTTGGTCGAACTATACAAGATTGCTATCGACTGTACTTCCAGAGGACCTATATTCGAAGCCTCCTAATACTTCTCTTGCCAATCAACAACTCTATGATGTCATTTGGCCTGGAGAGACTGCACAGAAGCCTCGTGGTTGGGCCTTTCCTTCCAATGCCAAGGAGTTGAAAATTGGCGTCCCTAACAGATTTAGCTTTAAAGAGTTTGTTAGCAAAGATAATGCTACTGTGTCAATGAAGGGCTACTGCATCGATGTCTTCACTCAAGCATTGGCATTGCTTCCTTATCCAGTTACATACAGGTTTATACCTTTCGGCAATGGTACTGAAAACCCTAATTATGACCAACTTGCACAGATGGTTGCGGACAATGTAAGTGTGGACATGCAATTTTTTTTTTCCTCCTCCACATTTCATCATGTATGGTGGTGATCAGAGTTACTTTATCCTGCAGACTTTTGATGCAGCAATAGGGGATATCTTAATTACAATGAGCCGGACCAAAATTGTTGATTTCACCCAGCCCTTCATTGAGTCAGGCCTGGTTATCTTGGCTCCTATCAAAAAGCATATAACAAATTCTTGGGCATTCTTGCAGCCATTTACATTGGGGATGTGGTGTGTTACAGGGTTGTCTTTTCTTGTTGTGGGTGTGGTTATTTGGATTCTTGAGCATCGAATAAATGATGATTTTCGTGGCTCACCGCGGCAACAAATAATAACTATTGTTTGGTAAGTACACATATCTTGTTTTCACTTACAAATGTTATTTTTTTCCTTTGTTTCGTGCAACATGTTACACTTTATTGGCAGCGTTAAACTGTGTTTTTCAACATTGATATTTTGTTCAATTGGAGCATCTAGCAATGAACAAGGAACTTAAATCTTGTATTTTAGATTGGTTGAAGAAAAGATGTCTGCACTCTCATAATCTATTTCATGTGATATTATGATGTACTATCCTCTATTTTTTTAGTTTTGCCTGTCAAAGTACTTCACACATATTGTTAAATGCTTGTCTTATGGTTTGATTCTTTCCTCTCAAAGTAATTCTTATGATATGATTTGTTTTCTGCAGGTTCAGTTTTTCTACTCTATTTTTTGCACATAGTGAGTAAACTAGCCTTTCCTGTTCTGTCTTTCAGTATAACTGACCCTCTGTTCTGATGTGGCACTTCTAATCTTATTTTTTATTACCAGGAGAAACCACTATAAGTACCTTAGGACGTGGTGTTTTGATCATATGGCTATTTGTTGTATTGATCATTCAATCAAGCTATACTGCAAGTCTTACTTCCATCCTAACCGTGCAACAACTTGATACCTCTATAAGAGGACTTGATGACCTGAAAAATAGTGATTATCCTATTGGTTTCCAAGTTGGTTCTTTTGTCGAAGAATACATGATCAAGGAACTGAACATTTCACAGTCGAGGCTAAAAGCTCTTGGTTCTCCTGAAGAGTACGCTGAAAACCTCAAGCTAGGCCCCAAGAAAGGAGGTGTTATGGCCATTGTTGATGAGCGCCCCTATGTTGAGCTATTTTTGTCAACTTACTGCAAGATTGCTGTTGCTGGCCCAGATTTCACCAGTGGTGGATGGGGCTTTGTAAGTGCATTGAACTTTAAGTTGTCTTTAGATGCATTCTATTCTAGTGGAAATATAAACAGAAACACATCTTATAATTCCTTCAAGATTATCAAAGTAGCGTCACAGCATTAACTTAACTACAAGCATTATATCTACTGTTCACATAGCTTATGGTACACTCTAATATTAGTTTTCTTAAGAGAAAGGGTCACATTCTCTAAGATTATGGAGCCTTCTTTGCACTTATTTGCAGCCGAAGTTTAATATCCAGAATTAGCAACTTTGTTTCATTAATTCATACATAACTCTTACAGAAACTCACTCTATCAGGCATTTCCAAGGGATTCCCCTCTGCAAGTAGACCTGTCCACCGCAATCCTAACACTGTCGGAGAATGGGGAACTGCAGCGGATCCATGACAAGTGGCTCAAGACAGGCGATTGCTCAAGTGACAACACTGAGTTTGTGGACTCGAACCAGCTCCGCCTTGAGAGCTTCATGGGCCTGTTCCTCATTTGTGGCGCAGCATGTGTCCTCGCCCTGCTCATTTACTTTGGCATCACGCTACGCCAGTACCTGAGACATGAACAGCCGGGATCAGCAATCTCCATGGATGCAGGATCATCAACATCGAAGCGCAGTCTCAGAAAATTCATTTCATTCGTCGATGACAGGCAGCCGCCACCAAAGAAAAAGCGGACCATGAGCCTCTCAAGAAATTCAATGCCAACAATGCCGATGAGTAACCGTCCTGGTACTGATATTGATATAGAAAGCTAGTGCTTGTGTATACGTTTTTGACCTGGGATACATCATCTTGTGTAGCAGATTGTATTTGTCGGAGTTTTAGCGCCCCAACCACCCAAGGATAACAAGTTGTCTGAGTTTGGCAAAACTGTAAAATTGTATAGTCAACTACCCTTGTTCACGAATGATGATGGTGTTATGAATGGAATATATGTTTGCTTCAGTTGGTTTGTTCTTGCAGATTTCTCTTCATGCTTGGAGGAGGGGGTGGCTGGCTGGGCCTTTAGCAGGCCTCCCCTTCCCTATCTTTTATTTTTTTCAGGGTATTACAATAAAATTATTATTTAAAAAAAATGTACTGAGATGGATGGAAGCTGTGATCCAGTAGCTTCTCAGCAAGTACTAAATGATAGAATTCGGAGGAAGCTGTCCCCTACATGCATGCATGCTGTCACCTTCGTCATTGTTCTCATCTCCT
Organism: Eremochloa ophiuroides; assembly: GCA_038502445.1. Lineage (NCBI taxonomy): Eukaryota > Viridiplantae > Streptophyta > Magnoliopsida > Poales > Poaceae > Eremochloa > Eremochloa ophiuroides. The sequence goes on from JAHLJS010000005.1 coordinate 1,990,586, forward strand.
AGTATTTGTCTTGTTACCCTAAACCCTAAACATACATATATGACATCTTATATACTCCCTCCGTCCCAAAATAAGCGTCATTTTAGGATTTTAGCTATCTCCTTTTGATCATTCGTCTTATTCAAAAAATTTATTAAAAAAAATTAATTATTTTATTATGAAATGATTCATTATTAGAAGTACTTTAATCTTGATTTGTTTATTTTTATATTTTTTTAAATTTTTTGAATAAGACGAATAGTCAAACGTCGATTTTAGAAAGTAAAAAATAACATTTATTTTGGGATGGAGGGAGTACGTACTTGCTACGTAGTCTTTACTGCAGTCTCGAGGCAGCTAGCTAGCAGTGACTAAGACGTACTCCCTCCATCCTTTTTTACTTGTCTTCGTTGGTGTGTGCCACAAATTTTACTCGATTCATAAAAAATACATGCAACATTTGTATGTCATAATAAATTTAATAAAAAATAGATTCAAAGATTTTTCTAATGATACTAATTATGTACTATAAATATTAATATATTTTAATATATATTTAATTAAAGTTGTTTTTTGAGAAGCGAAAATGATAGATATTTAGGAACGGAGAGAGTACTGATCGAAACAATTTTTTTTTCTCAAACACGCAGCTGCATATCTTGATATTTAAGAGTGTTAGAATGATTGATTGGATTAATTGGGGTAACCCTAAAAGGGTAGCTATATACAAGGGCCTCGCGGGCTTAGCCTCATGGGCCTCATACACATACTCTAACACTCCCCCGCAGGCTGAACTACCGGCGCAACGGAGTTCCGGACTGGACAAGAAAAGAAACACACACACATGAGCCCCCACAGCCACAACTAATCACTGGTGATCTTAAGGCTGCAGCGGAACTCGGAGAAAGTCGAGGACGGGAGGCCCTTGTTGAAGATGTCGGCAAACTGGGAGGTGGTCAGGACGTGAAGGACCCGAACGTCGCCGATGGCCACACGGTCGTGAACGAAGTGCAGGTCGATCTCCACATGCTTGGTCCGCTGGTGCTGCACAGGGTTGGTGAAGAGGTAGACCGCGCTGACGTTGTCGCAGTAGACGAGCGTGCTCCTGGCGAGAGGGCGGTGAAGCTCAGCCAGGAGCTGGCGGAGCCAAGCGGCCTCGGCCACGCCGTTGGCAACGGGGCGGTACTCCGCCTCGGCACTGGAGCGTGCGACCACCGGCTGGCGCTTGGACGACCAAGAGGTAAGGTTGCCGCCCAGGAAGACAGTGTAGCCGGAGGTGGACCTGCGGGTGTCCGGGCAGAGGAGGACCGGCCGAGGAGCAGCCCATAGCCGGCCACGGAGGTACCGGAGGAGCCGCTTCAGAGCAGCAAGTTGGGGCTCCCGCGAAGCATGCATGTAGAGGCACAGCTACTGCACGGCGTAGGTGAAGTTAGGACGGGTGAAGGTGAGGTACTGGAGCGCGCCAGCAAGACTTCGGTAGGCGGTAGAATCCTCTAGCCCAAGCATCGGACCCTCGGCCTCTGACAGCTTGCCCTGAGTGTCGACCGGGGTAGAACAGGGCTTGCAGTCAGTCATCCCTGCTCGCTCCAAAATGTCACGAGTGAACTACCGCTGGTGGAGGAACAAGCCTGAAGGTCGGGATTCAACAGTGACGCCGAGGAAGTGATGGAGCACACCAAGATCCTTCATAGCAAATTCCTTCTGGAGAGAGGCAATGATGCGCTGGAGCAGAGACTTACTGGAGGCGGTGAGAACAAAGTCATGCACATAGAGGAGCATGTAAGCAGTCTCACCCTCATGGTGGTATATGAACAGTGAGGTGTCGGACTTGGCCTCCGTGAACCCAAGAGTCAGCAGGAATGTAGCAAACCGAGAGTACCAAGCCCGAGATGCCTGCTTGAGACCGTAGAGAGACTTGTTGAGCCGGCAGACCAAGTCAGAACGAGAAGAATCCACGAAACCTGTCGGCTGGCTGCAGTAGACTGTCTCAGCCAGAGTGCCATGGAGGAACGCATTCTTGACATCCAGCTGATGCACAGGCCAGGAGCGCTCGAGAGCCAGTGAGAGAACTGTGCGGACGGTAGCTGGCTTCACTACTGGACTGAAGGTCTCATCATAGTCAACACCGGGCCGCTGAGTGAAACCCTGGAGAACCCAACGAGCCTTACAGCGCTCCAAGGAGCCATCAGCTCGCCGCTTGTGCGTCCAGATCCACTTGCCCGTGACGACATTGGAGCCGGGTGGTCGAGGCACTAGGTTCCACGTCCGGTTGGCAAGAAGAGCAGCGTACTCCTCTTCCATCGCGTGACGCCTTGGCGGAAGAGGGCACAGGAGAGACCTGCAGCTCCCCGGGCGTCGCTGCAAGAGCCCGGGGCCGCAGGACACCGGCCACGTGCCGCGTCACCATAGGGTGAACATGACATGTGTCGGTGAAGAAGCGGTAGGTGGTACACCGGCGACTCGACACGGTCAGCGGGTAGCGGTGGAGACGGCGGTGTGGGCGTCGACGGAGAAGGTGCCACCGTCGGTGATCGTGGCGGCGACGGCGGTGGTGGCACCGGCACCATATCTAGTGGGGCCGGCCGCAATCGACGCTGGTAGACGCGCACCGGGTGGGCAAACCGCGCCAGAGGCACCGAAGACGGCGCCTCCAGCCCCGCGCAGGGCGCAGGGTCAGGCGCCGCAGGACCGGCGGGGGACGCAGGGTCAGGCGCAGCACCGGAGGGCGCTGGGCCGGCACATGGGACCGGCGATGGGCGTGGCGGAGCAAGACCTGCAGGACAAAACGAAAATGGTGGCTGAACCATCGCGTCAGTGGGAGACAGAGAGGAAAGGTCAAGGTCGGGGATGGAAGGAGGTGTGGAAGTGGTGGAGAATGAGAAGATGGACTCATCAAACACCACATGGCGAGAGATGAGGACCCGGCGTGAGGCGAGGTCATAGCAGCGGTACCCCTTGTGATCCGGGGAGTACCACAGGGTCGAACGGGGAGCCAGCTTGTCAGGAGGAGTGGCAGTGGTGTTAGGATAACACGCACACCCGAAGACATGGAGGTGATCGTAACGAGGAGGGGTACCTAAGAGAGCGTGGTGTGGTGTGGGAGCTGGACAGGCCGCTGAAGGTAGGCGGTTAAGGAAATAGGTGGAGGTATGCAGGCTATCGGCCCAGAAGCGGGCAGGAAGAGAAGCCTGGAGGAGAAGGGTGCACATGGTGTCATTCGTGGTGTGAATCATGCGCTCAGCCTTGCCGTTTTGAGAGGAGGTATAGGGGCAAGACATGCGCAACTGGACACCGTGAGAGAGGAAGAAAGCCCAAGAGGTGGAGTTATCGAACTCACGCCCGTTGTCACACTGAACGGCCTTGACGGTGAGGCCAAACTAAGTAGACACCCAGGCGAAGAAGTGACGGAGCGTGGGAAACACCTCAGACTTAACATGTAAGGGAAAAGTCCAGGAATAATGAGAGAAATCATCAACCACGACAAGATAGTATTTATAGCCAGAAATGCTCATCACAGGAGATGTCCACAGGTCGCAGTGTACAAGATCAAAAATATGGGTCGCATGTGAAGAAGAGGTAGGAAATGGAAGGCGAACATGTCGGCCTAGTTGGCACGCATGACACAAATGCACATCGTGAGCCCGTGTACAAGGTATGTCGGAACTACGACTAAGCTGCATCAAAGCATCACGGCCAGGATGTCCGAGACGGTGGTGCCAAGTAGTAGAGGAAGTAGAGACGGCGAAAGCAGCTGACGAAGTGGAAGTCGAAGGCGAAGTGGACGGAGCAGAAGGAGGAAACCGAAGCGTGTAAAGGGGCCCCGTGCTATCACATCGGAGGAGTGGACGCCGGGAAGCCAAATCCTTCACAGTAAGACCAGAAGAGTCAAACTCAACAGAACAAGAATTGTCAGCTGTAAAACGATGAATGGAAAGAAGGTTGTGAACCATTGAGGGAGCAACAAGGGCATCGGGAAGACGAAAAGAGCCAGGAGTGGTAGCGGAACCCACGGATGTGACAGGAAGACGAGAACCATTTGCGACCATGATGGACGAAGGAAGAGACAGAGAAGGAGGGTGGACAGACGTGAGTATACCGAGGTTGGAAGTGGTGTGGTAGGTGGCACCCGAGTCGGCGACCCAGTCAAGTCCGACGGGAGGTGTCAGGCCCATGGTGCTGAACGAGCGGGCCAGAGCCGTCGGATCCCAACCGACAGGCCCTGGCGACGACCCGGGAGGTAGAGCCCACGGCGACGTGAGGGGCGGAGCAACCTCGGGTGGTGGAGTCCACGGTGTGGCCGGGACGGCACCGGCAAGCATGGCCGCCGGAGTGCGAGGATCGCCACCGGCACCCTGGAAGGGCCACATGGAGATGCGCCCTGCCCATGGGTTGCTGAAGGATGGCCAGGATGCAGAACCCCGTGGAGGCGCGGGCATGGCCCCACGACCAGAGCCTGAACCACGCCCCCCTCTGCATCGGCGGCGGTTGCCACGGCCCCCCAACCCCCGCTCGGCCCGGAGGGAGGAGGATCAAGGAGAGACGTCGGTGCCGGAGCGGACGTAAGCGGCGGTGGAGTGGCGGCAAGGGCAGTCGAGGTGGACGAGGAGCCCGGCACGGGGAGAGAAGCAGGCTGGACGCCCTAAGTGAGCTCCTCCATGACGAGGTCGTCACGAACCTGCAGGAAGGTGGAGAATGGCCGCTGCCGGGTGATCCAGGTTCGGAGGTGGCCGTAGCGGTCGCTGAGGCCGCGGAGGACGTTGAGGACCAAGATCCGGTCCTCCACGGGCCAGCCAAGGTCACCGAGGGAGTCAGCCATGCCCTTCATCCGACGGCAGTACTCACCGACGGAGAGGTCGCCCTGGACAAAGGTGCGGAAGTTGGTGTCGAGGCGCAGAGCCCGGGCTTCGGCATTGCCCAGGAACTGGCCCTCGAGCGCCAGCCAGGCACGACGAGCGTCGGGTGTCTTACGGACGAGGTCGTGGAGGTCGGTGGTGATGGTCCCGAGGATCCAGGACAGGACGATGCTGTCGAGACGCAGCCACCCTGGGGTCTGAGCCACAAGCGGGGCGTCGAGGAGGACGTGGTCGTCGAGGGCGTAGCGGCGTAGGGTGAGGAGGACCATGTCCCGCCAGCGGGCGTAGGAGGACGACTCAGGGTCGAGGACGACTGTGACCAGGTTCCGGATGTTCTGGACACCGCCGGCCTGGTAGTGGAGCTGCGCTACGAGTGGATACGTCGGATCGGGGATCTGGAGAGGCGACACTCGTATGGCGCGCGAGGCGGAGGAGGTCGCGGTGGTGTCGTAGTAAGCCGGGTAGCCGAGGAGCTTTGACGCGCCCAGGCATCGGCCGCATCGCGTTCCCGCTCCCAGGCGAGGGCGGCCGCACTCACGCGTGCCGCGCCTTCCGCGGCAGCAGCCCGGGCGGTGACGAGACCGGCGGCGAGGTGGGGATCAGGGAACGGCGCACCCGGTGGAGGGGCCCCAGCCGCGCCGATCAGAGCGGGTGCAGGGGCGGGCGGAGGCACCCCAGCACCGGTCGCGGCGAGGACAGGGGCAGGCGCGGGCGGAGGCAGCCCCCCGGTGCCAGGCGCAACCAGGGCAGAGACGGGTGCATGCGGAGGCGCTCTCCCAGCGCCGGCCGCGGCCAGGGCAGGGGCGGGCGCGGGCGGAGGCGGCCCCCCAGCGCCGGTCACGGCCAGGGCTGGGGCTGGATGGAGCTGGGGCGGTGGCGGTCCGCCGGGTGGGGGCTCGCCGGCCCCCGCACCAGTGGCGGCGGCGGTGGCACCGGCGGCAGCGAAGAAGGCCGCGACTGGCTACCCGCCGGCGGCGCGCTGCGCCCAGGAAGGATAGGGGAGGGGGGAAAAGAGTTGAAGTAGGTGGGGGGAGGAGGAGGCGGCCGGCCGCCGGCCATGGTGGCCGGAGGAGGGTACGGCGGCTGGGAGGAAGGGAGGGAGGGAGGGGAGGAGAGAAAAGAGGAAACCCTAACTTGATACCATGTTAGAATGATTGATTCGATTAATTAGGCTAACTCTAAAAGGGTAGCTATATACAAAGACCTCATGGGCTTAGCCTCATGCGTCTAATACACATACTCTAACAAAGAGAGAAATAATGATCCTATTAAAAAACATAATCTCTTATTTAGGACCAGGGTGAGAGGTATGACAACTGGTCCTGTTACTAATCGAAAACTATCGGCTCATTAATCATGCCTTAGTTTATATATACTAGCATGATAAGCGCGCTACCGCCGCGCCGGCGCTGAACGGCGCGCATGGTAAAAAAACTCAATAGGAAAAAAAGTGAACAGCAGACGATGACACCATGAACAATGACTGCTGACGTCAAGTACGTCTGATACATACTCATAGCAATACTTTCACAGCATGGCACAAGATTTTTTTGATACACAGATCATTCAGCCATGAAGTCAGAGAATTCCGAGATAACATGGCTTGTATTTAATTTACAGCTTTACACATGAAGAGTATATTTGCAATGCTCAAAGCCATCTAATAGGACTCGAAAGGAAGAAAAGTCTGAATAATCAACAATATTTAGTAGAATATTTCTGGACGTCCTGGGAGGGTCTGAATAATCAACAATATTTAGTAGAATATTTCTGGGCGTCCTGGGAGCGCGTCAACATAGTGATTTGCCTTCTGAACCTTGCTGCCATGAAGATTGGAACCTGCAATAAGAGCTTTCACTACCAAAAATAAACTACAGCACTACCTTTAGGATAAGTATAAATGCATGAGATCGCCTTCATTTAGTCAGACTGCATCTACAAAGAAAAGGCAATATTGTACTGGAACCCAAGGAAAATATGTTGGGTTCGGTAGGAAAGGTGAATTGTAGCAGGCAACTTACTCATTTTTCATGAGGAAGGGTAATCTGCAGCATCCACCTGTTACTGCAGTGTGTCAGTTGTTATGTCCGCAACAATTGTCAGTTGTTATGTCCATAACAATCATCGTATAAGCAATATGTTATGATTGCAGTTTTCGAGTACATAGATGTTTTAGGGACAATGCTTATGGCAATGACAGTTTATTACCTGGTTGTATGAATTGTTTCATAGAACATGTGGGTTTGCTTTTAGAAACAATGTGATTCCCGCTTGTATATGTTTTCTTCACTAATGAGTATATAGCATCATGGAGTACTATTAAGAAAGCGGTAGTAGTTATAAGGCAAAGGCGAAGATAGTAATATTGCAATATGTGGGGTGACTCAACTGTTTGTGTTGCTGGCCTAAGAGAAAAATAAAAGGTTTAGATCTGAAGAAATAAAGTGATTGTTTAGGAAATGAGGAACTATCTATGTATATATGCTAGTAAAGCAGCGAAATAGGTGGCAAAATATTGCCTTCGTAGGTGAAACATGGGTATTTAAGAGGCCCCCATGTACTAAAGCGGTATGTTACACATGTTGTATGCAAGAACACATGATTAACATCAATGGACCTCAATTTGCATCTAACACTATATCCTCACGGCCACATGAAGACAGTAAGACTGAAAATAAGAGGTTGGACCTTTACTCTTTGATTTTGTACTATATTCTTCAGTATGATACACTTTTTAGCAAAAATAGTACATGCCTGTATTGTGATAGATGCATATACATAACTGACAATCACAGTTTAATTTAACACAGGAATGTTCTTATCTGAATATGCGATCTGGAGTACATCAATGGCAGATAGCAAGGCCAACAAACTAAAATTGCAGTTTGCTTTTCTCCATATAAGCACAAACCCAATAATTTATCTTGTGGTGCATTAAATTTCTTACTTTAGTGCGTCATTGACTAATTGCATTTGGATAGAACATTAACCAGTCTGTCGAAGCGCCACGTTGGTCACATATTCCGTATGCATACATATTGGGCTGCGGACATTAGGCTTCAAATGATGAAAAAAAACGATAGGTTTCATCGTTTTTTCATAAACAATTAGTCCCTTAGATCAATCAAGAATCACGGAAATAATTGAAGTTAAACATGTAAGAAACACATGTGAGCGACATAAATATAGGTACAACAGAAAAACAGTAGTACCTGAACTATGTTGTTCTATCAGTGGTATATAAATAATGTAGGCTAAAGATATAGATTGAGGTTCCTGTTAATATTCCTGAAACGAAAGTAGTATTGAATATTTCATCTTAATGGAAGGCATGCAAGAAAATCAAAGCATGTTGACGAAAAGAATCCATTAGTGAATAATGTCAGCCCATGTACAGGAATACAAAATTGAAAGAAGCTTGAAGCATAACAACGGTAAGAAAAAATAGGCCATTGAGTGTTGTATTAAAATGGGTATACAAATAGGTTACTGACTATAGCATAATTTATTTGGTGTGTGTATGACCAGGCCTGCTATGTGCAGGCTAAATATATCCACAAAGCATAGAAGCAAGAAGAATCGGTGATAATAGGGCAAATTTACCTTTGAACATCACATGAGGAAGCGAAGTTGTATCAAGTAAATTGGTGTATGCTCATTCTTAGCTTATTTTCTGAGCCAAAAGTATGACATGAGAAACAATCCAAGAACCTAATAAAAAAAGATTTATGATAAGTGATAGCACTGTTCAATAAATGATAGAAAGAAAGTCCATATCTCTGGAAACCTGGAAAGAGAGAAATATGGCAGAAACATGCACAACTACCATATTGCTGATGGCAGGAGATGAATCAGGATCATGAAGGCAATACTGAGAAACACACAAGTTGATGAGGACCGAGGGTCTTAATAGTATATTACAGCTGAATACCGTGGATGATATAGTTTGTAACCAATCGAAACTGATAAGAAAACGAACATTTTAGGCTAGAAGCAGGTACACAGATCTTCTCGAGATGTAAACTGAACAAATATTTTCTTAAGAAAATCGGAGAAATATCTTAGCCATTGTTTCCTTAGTTCGATACAGGTTTGTACATTGCCACTATGCACCTACATAACTCATTGAAAAATATTGTGAGGGAGGAGTGAGGGTCACCTGGTTGCTGCCATCCTTGTTACCACCAAGAAAGCGGTTCTAAATGACACCCTCAAAGACGTCAAATAATAGAAATCTAGGAAGAGCATTGAAGTATAGATGACACACTCGAAGACGTCAAATAATATACATCTGGGAAGAAAAATTGGAGACAGAAAAGAGGGGGGTGCACCTGATTTGGGGATTCTTAATCCAAAGTCTGCATGATCGGCCGGCTGATCTTGCTAGGGAGAGCTGGATCTGGGAGAGGGGAGCGGATGTGAATAAGCGACAGTGAAAAGTACGGGCTTACCAGCAGCACATGACGGTGATGGTGCCGAGGAAGCAAGCGGTTGCAGGCACCGGGATCGATCTTTGAGGAGGGGATTGGATGGGAAGGGGGCACCGCATCTCGAGTGACCACAGTCCCCATCGGCAGTTGGCGTCGCCGTGGCCCGACGAAGGAGTCCGAGGCAGAGCAAATCGAGCGGGGGAGGGGGTCGACCACGACGGCAATCGCCGGCGTCAGCACGTGTCGCGGTCATCTCGTTGGTCGGTGGCAGGGCCGCGCACACCCCAGCGAGGCGGAGGCGGCGAGGCGAGACGTGCCATGGGCCGACGAAGGAGTCTGAGACAGAGCAGATCAAGTGGGGGAGGGGATCGACCACGACGGCAATCGCCGTCGCCAGCACGTGTCGCGGCCGTCTCCTTGGTCGGCGGCAGGGCCGGGCACCGCAGCGAGGCGATGGCGGCGAGGCGAGCCGTATCCTTTTTTTTTCTTTTCTCGCTGAAGACGCGGAGAGGCACTGGCCAGCGGCAAATTATTGACGAGGGATGGGGCCGTACACTGTTGCAAACAGGAGCGCTACAGTTTTGGGAGGAGACGTGTGCACGGTGGACCCGGCGTTTTATTCACGCAAGGATCACTGCGCTGCCGCCGCGTCGGGCGTTGGGCATGCGAGGAAAAAAATAAATCGGAGATGCAGTGTTTTCAGCCGAGCGCTACTGTAGTTTTTAGGACACGTGGGAACTGTGGTTGTCCAGCGATTTATTTATGGTTAGGGAGTTTTATTATATTATATATTATTATTATTATATGTTTGATGAGCAGGATCAGCTATATCTTTCATTTGTATTCCTTTCTTTGCCCAATCATAAAAATCTGGTCAAAATAAATTTATGGGCATTTATCTTTAATCTGTGGTACGAAATAACCATATCCCTGCAACCCAAAATAAACGTCGTTCTCGCTTCTCGAGTGAGGAGTCAAACATTTTTAACTTTGACCAATTATGTATTAAAATATTAACACTAATAGTATATAATTAGTATCATTACATGGATTGTTGAATCTATTTTTATTATAATTTTTTTAGAGATATAAATATTGCTAATATTTTTATAAATCTAGTCAAACTTAAGGGTACTCCCAGTACTGGAAACCATATATAATTTCTATGTATATAGACACTACGTATAGAAACAATGTTTCCAATGAATAGTTTCTACAAAATAATCTTATGTCCAATCACACTTCTTCTTTCTCCCTTATTTGCCTATCACATCTCTTCATGTCTTGGTCCTAGTTTCTATCTCGCACCTCATTAAATCACTCGCCACATCAGCAAAATGCTTAGATGACAGGGTAATTAATGCACATAAAAATTGTGATAGTTTCTGCATTGCGAGTGTCCAAAATAAAACATAACGACACTTCTTTCTTTGCCCAATTAATCATGCACTCCAAGGCTCAAGGTTGCAGAGACTGTCACCTGAATATTAGAGCGCCATTGATGTCGGCAAGCCGGGGGATAGAGGGAGCTTAGCACCTACAATTGTTCGAGGCTTGCCCTCGGGAGTTACAATTACAGGGGGAATGGGGTGAGAGTTCTGCCATTACAAACATTTGGCACCAAGAATTAACAGCCCATCTTAGCCATCTATCTTGTAACTTCAGACGACAGCTCCAGAGGTGACAATTCTTCTCTTCATCCGGCTAAAAACCGGCGCAAGCAAAGCTGTTGACTTCAGACGACAGCTCCAGAGGTGACAATATTCTCTGCATCCGGCGCAGGCAGAGCATTAGAGATAGAGAGCAACAGCACCAGCAGGGTGGAGAAGAGCTCAGCTCCTGTGGACTGTGTGCAGGTCTGGGCATTTCCCAAAGCCGTCCGTCCAACTGGTAGAGAGCTTGTGGTCGATATAAATAATAAATGAAATAAAGCGCCATGCAAGTAGCACTGTCATTAGATCACGCCTAATCCGAAGTAAGTTGGCACAAGCACCATCGCCATCTCCGTCCTCTCCTCTAGCTGGCTAGTGCCTACACAGCAGCTCCACAATAAAATGGGGGGAGGTTCAGGGAAGGCCACCGCCGCCTCCTGGTCCTGGGGTGTTGAGTTGAGGAGGAGACGAAGACGAGGAGTCAAGCCGGGGACCCGGAGACGACCAAGATTTCCTCTTTCTTTCGGAGGACCACGAGCGCCCCGACGTCGTAAGTCCCCTTCTCCTCCTCCTCTTCCTCACGCTTGCTGTTTCCGAACTACTGCAGCACAAATCCTCCTCTCCACCATTTTACCCTATGTCTCCACCTGCCAATGGCTGCCGTTTCCGGCTGTTTCTTGGCCTCTTAGCATCGATTCAGAACAAAAGTTGCCTTCTTGGACTAGTTCCTGCACATCCCTGTTGATCCTCTGTCTCCCGGTCGCTAGTATTTCTTCTAGTAGTAACATATGTTAGTACCTGACGCTGTTGGAGTCTGATTGGAGCCAGAAGAGCTGCGATTTAGGTCCGTCCAGCTGATCGTCACTTGCTAAAACGAGCACGAACTTCATGAAGGGGGCTGATTGCTCGACAGATTAGGCATTGCTGCACTTTTTTTTCAGCAAGCCCTCGTCCCTGGGAGTTTGTTGGAACCGTACCTCCTCGTGGCAAGCGTGCTTGGCATTTGACAATACCCCCAACCTCATCATTATAGTAGTTGTGGAATGCGTGTTTTGTTTCTTCTTAATTTTCTGATCGACACATGGAATAGAATCGATACCTTGACTGGTTCTTATTATGCCTTGCACAGTGCCAAGGTATGAATATCCAGCTTTTCTTCTTTTTGTTCAGGGTGCACCAAATGGAATATGTGGAGTGAGTAAGATAGCCACATGTTTTATCTGTCGCTATTCACTCATGGAGCACACGTTGCATCTGGGCTAATGGGTTATGGGATATAGGGGGCGGCAGGCGCTGCTAGTATCAGATCAGGGTGGAACAAAGTCGAGCAACGACCACCGGATTATTTTTTTCTCATTGCGAGAGTGCGCAGATTGGTTCCAGGGACCAAATGTTTAGGGAGTGTCACATTGAATATTTGAATACTAGTTAGGAGTATTAAATGTAGTATTTACAAAACTAATTGGACAGATAGAGGCTAATTTACGAGACAAATCTATTAAGACTAATCAATTTACATTAGTATATGTTTACTGTAGCACTACTTTGTGAAATCATAGACTATTTAAGTTTAATAAATTCGTCTCACAGCCGACCACTAGCTCCAACATCCTCATCGTGCACATGCAATAGGATCCAAATTTGCTGATAGCATTTGGAGAATGTTTTTGAAACTTCTAGAAGCATAGTTTGCATACTAAGCAACCAAATAAAAGGAAAAAGAAATACAAGAAAAAAAAAACATGCTGCCGCTTGAAGCTGCGGGAGATGCTGTTCGCTGGGAAGGGGACAAGGGGCTGCATCGCCTGTGGGCGCATGGGCCGCGTAGCTCCGCATGTGTGGGTTTTTTGGTGGTCAGTGCATGACTACTGTCCACCTGGTCGGACCGAAAGATTTCCATGGGATAGGGCCATATGAGCAAAGTTAGGTTCTGGATGATGATTGCTAAAAGAATCCATGACCCATTTAAGCTTCATTTGGTTGATCAATTCTGGGATCTTGTTTCTCTTTATCTTGTTTCTAGAAACAGGAAAAGTAGTGGATATCATGATTGGCGCCTACCAAAACATTTTGTACCATGTTTGAAATGCGTTTTTTTTCCCCGTTCATTCATGATATATCTAGTGTAATCACCAAGTTGCTTTTCTTTCTAATGTTCAGTCCATTATGTTCATGTTATTCCTATATTTGCTTCTTGCTGTCTATATTTGTTCATCTCCTACTTTCTTATTGATTTCCTTTCAAATTTACAAGTAAAAGCCCTATATACTTGTTCTCTTACACATGTTCATCCTAATAAGGTGGCTCTATGTTTTTCTCTTTCGATAGGGTTCACACACTCATTGATATTTTGCCAACTTCTGCACAAGTCTGTAGCAGCCTCTGAAACATTTCGGCCAAAATGAAAATAGCTTTTCTCATGTTGTTGGTTCTCTCCCTATTTCTCTTCCCTAATGGGATCCGCAAAATCATAGCTGCAAGGCCTTCAGTCGTAACTATTGGGTCTATTCTTCGGTTGAACTCCGCCATTGGAGGTGTTTCAGATGTTGCCATCCGTGCAGCAGTGGAGGATATCAACTCCGATCCAACAGTTCTGAATGGAACGACGTTACATGTTGAGATGATGGATGCAAACTGTGATTATGGTTTTCTTGGCCTGGTTCAAGGTAGGCCATTTTTAACACCACTTCCCCTTTTTTGCACTATTAAATACTGCGTGCTTTCAATTTATACTTGTGATGATGATACAGTATTCCTTTCCTCAGCATTGGACTTCATGGAGACTGATGTTATTGCAATCATTGGGCCACAGTGCTCTTCTATTGCACATGTCATTTCTTATGTCGCAAATGAGCTCCAGGTTCCTTTGATGTCCTTTGCATCGGATGCAACTCTGTCATCAATCCAGTTCCCATTCTTTGTGCGGACTATGCCCAGCGATCTCTACCAAATGGCAGCTGTGGCGGCAGTTGTTGATTACTACCAATGGAAGATAGTGACTGCCATATACATTGATGATGATTATGGTCGAAACGGCATTGCTGCTTTGGATTATGAACTTACTGCAAGGCGCTGCACAATTTCATACAAGACCGGGTTCGTTTCCAATGCTAAAGACACTGAGCTTCTAAAACTATTGGTTACTGTTAATAATATGGAGTCTCGTGTTATTATTTTACATTCTGGTTCGGAACCCGGACTCAAGCTTCTGTCACTTGCTAATAAACTAAACATGATGGGCAACGGCTATGTATGGATTGCAACTGATTGGCTTTCTGCTTATCTTGATGCTAATTCATTGGTCTCTGCTGAAACTATAAATGACATGCAAGGTGTTCTGACTGTACGTCCGCACACACCTAAGTCAAAGATGAAGACTAACCTGGTGTCCAAGTGGGGCAGCTTAAGCAAGAAATACAACCACAGTGATCTTCGCACAAGTGCTTATGCTTTTTATGTTTATGATAGTGTGTGGACTGTAGCTCGGGCCTTGGATGCCTTTTTTGACGATGGTGGGAGGATTAACTTTACAAATGGCTTAAGGTTGCGTGACAATATTGGGGGAACTCTTCACCTTGAAGCCATGAATGTTTTTGACATGGGAAGCGAATTACTGGACAAGATTAGAAATGTGAACTTTACTGGGGTGTCTGGCCAAGTGCAGTTTAATGCTCAGTATGAACTCATTCATCCTGCCTATGATATCATAAGCATAATTGGGAATGGCATGCGGACCATTGGTTTTTGGTCAAACTATACAAGATTGCTATCGACTGTACTTCCAGAGGACCTATATTCGAAGCCTCCTAATACTTCTCTTGCCAATCAACAACTCTATGATATCATTTGGCCTGGAGAGACTGCACAGAAGCCTCGAGGTTGGGCCTTTCCCTCAAATGCCAAGGAGTTGAAAATTGGCGTCCCTAACAGATTTAGCTTTAAGGAGTTTGTTAGCAAAGATAATGCTACTGGGTCAATGAAGGGCTATTGCATCGATGTCTTCACTCAAGCATTGGCATTGCTTCCTTATCCAGTTACATTCAGGTTTATACCTTTAGGCAATGGCACTGAAAACCCTAATTTTGACCAACTTGTACAGATGGTTGCGGACAATGTAAGTGTGGACATGCAATTTTTTTCCCTCCACATTTCATCATGCCGTATATAGTGATCAGAGTTACTTTATCCTGCAGGATTTTGATGCAGCAATAGGGGATATCGGAATTACAATGAGCCGAACTAAAATTGTTGATTTCACCCAGCCCTTCATTGAGTCAGGCCTGGTTATCTTGTCTCCGATCAAAAAGCATGTAACAAATTATTGGGCATTCTTGCAGCCATTTACATTGGGGATGTGGTGTGTTACAGGGTTCTCTTTTATTTTTGTGGGTGTGGTTATTTGGATTCTTGAGCATAGAATAAATGATGAATTTCGCGGCTCGCCACGGCAACAAATAAGAACTATTGTTTGGTATGGATCTGAATCGCATTTTTGCATTAGATATGCATGCATCTTGTGTTCAATTACAAATGTCATTTTTTTTCCATTGTTTCAGCACATGTTACACTTTATTGGCAGTCTTAAACGGTGTTTTTAAACCTTGACATTTTTTCCAAATGGAACATCTAGCAATGAATAAAGGAACTTAAATCTTGTAATTTAGATTGGTTAAAGAAAATGTTAGAATGATTGATTCGATTAATTGGGCTAACCCTAGAAGGGTAGCTATATACAAGGGCCTCATGGGCTTAGCCTCATGGGCCTAATACACATACTCTAACACTCCCCCGCAGGCTGAACTATCGGCGCAGCGGAGTTCCGGACTGGACAAGAAAAGAAACACACACACATGAGCCCCCCCCCCCCCCCCCACAGCCACAACTAGCCACTGGTGATGTTGAGGCTGGAGCGGAACTCGGAGAAAGTCGAGGACGGGAGGCCCTTGGTGAAGATGTCGGCGAACTGGGAGGTGGTCGGGACGTGAAGGACCCGGACGTCGCCGATGGCCACACGGTCGCGGACGAAGTGCAGGTCGATCTCCACATGCTTGGTCCGCTGGTGCTGCACAGGGTTGGTGGAGAGGTAGACCGCGCTGACGTTGTCGCAGTAGACGAGCGTGCTCCTGGCGAGAGGGCAGTGAAGCTCAGCCAGGAGCTGGCGGAGCCAAGCAGCCTCGGCCACGCCATTGGCAACGGCGCGGTACTCCGCCTCGGCACTGGAGCGTGAGACCACCGGCTGGCGCTTGGACGACCAAGAGACAAGGTTGCCGCCCAGGATGACAGCGTAGCCGGAGGTGGACCTGCGGGTGTCTGGGCAGCCCGCCCAGTCAACGTTGGTGTAGACAACAAGCTCGGCAGAGGAGGACCGGCCGAGGAGCAGCCCATAGCCGAGGGTGCCACGGAGGTACCGGAGGAGCCGCTTCAGAGCAGCAAGGTGGGGCTCCCGCGGAGCATGCATGTAGAGGCACAGCGGCTGCACGGCGTAGGTGATGTCAGGCCGGGTGAAGGTGAGGTACTAGAGCACGCCAGCAAGACTCCGGTAGGCGGTAGAGTCCTCTGGCCCAAGCATCGGACCCTCGGCCTCTGACAGCTTGCTCTGAGTGTCGACCGGGGTAGAACAGGCTTGCAGTCAGTCATCCCTGCTCGCTCCAGAATGTCACGAGTGAACTGCCGCTGGTGGAGGAACAAGCCTGAAGGTCGGGGCTCAACAGTGACGCCGAGGAAGTGATGGAGCACACCAAGATCCTTCATAGCAAATTCCTTCTGGAGAGAGGCAATGATGCGCTGGAGCAGAGACTTGCTGGAGGCGGTGAGAACAATGTCATCCACATAGAGGAGCAGGTAAGCAGTCTCACCCTCATGGTGGTATATGAACAGTGAGGTGTCGGACTTGGCCTCCGTGAACCCAAGAGTCAGCAGGAATGTAGCAAACCGAGAGTACCAAGCCCGAGGTGCCTGCTTGAGACCGTAGAGAGACTTGTTGCGCCGGCAGACCAAGTCAGGACGAGAAGAATCCACGAAACCTGTCGGCTGGCTGCAGTAGACTGTCTCAACCAGAGTGCCATGGAGGAAGGCATTCTTGACATCCAGCTGATGCACAGGCCAGGAGCGCTCGAGAGCCAGTGAGAGAACTGTGCGGACGGTAGCTGGCTTCACTACTGGACTGAAGGTCTCATCATAGTCAACACCGGGCCGCTGAGTGAAACCCTGGAGAACCCAACGAGCCTTGTAGCGCTCCAAGGAGCCATCAGCTCGCTGCTTGTGCGTCCAGATCCACTTGCCCGTGACGACATTGGAGCCGGGTGGTCGAGGCACCAGGTCCCACGTCCGGTTGGCAAGAAGAGCAACGTACTCCTCTTCCATCGCGTGACGTCAGTGAGGATCCGCCAAGGCGTCACGGATAGAAGAGGGCACAGGAGAGACCTGCAGCTCCCCGGGCGTCGCTGCAAGAGCCCGGGGCCGCAGGACACCGGCCACGTGCCGCGTCACCATAGGGTGAACATGACGCGGGTGTCGGTGAAGAAGCGGCGGGTGGTACACCGGCGCCTCGACACGGGCAGCGGGTAGCGGTGGAGACGGCGGCGTGGGCGTCGACGAAGAAGGTGCCACCGTCGGTGATCGTGGCGGCGACGGCGGTGGTGGCACCGGCACCGTGCCCAGCGGGGCCGGCCGCAGAGACGCCGGTAGACGCGCACCGGGTGGGCAAACCGCGCTCGGCGCCTCCGGCCCCGCGCAGGGCGCAGGGTCAGGCGCCGCAGGACCCGTGGGGGACGCAGGGTCAGGCGCAGCACCGGAGGGCGCTGGGCCGGCGCATGGGATCGGCGACGGGCGTGGCAGAGCATGACCTGCAGGACAAAACGGAAATGGTGGCTGAACCACCGCGTCAGTGGGAGACAGAGAGGAGAGGTCAAGGTCGGGGGTGGAAGGAGGTGTGGAGGTGGTGGAGAATGGGAAGACGGACTCATCAAACACCACATGGCGAGAGATGAGGACCCGGCGTGAGGCGAGGTCATAGCAGCGGTACCCCTTGTGATCCGGGGAGTACCCGAGGAAGACACACAGGGTCGAACGAGGAGCCAGCTTGTGAGGAGCAATGGCAGTGGTGTTAGGATAACACGCACACCCGAAGACATGGAGGTGATCGTAACGAGGAGGGGTACCGAAGAGAGCGTGGTGTGGTGTGGGAGCTGGACAGGCCGTTGAAGGTAGGCGGTTAAGGAGATAGGTGGAGGTATGCAGGCTCTCGGCCCAGAAGCGGGCAGGAAGAGAAGCCTGGAGGAGAAGGGCGCGCATGGTGTCATTCGTGGTGCGAATCATGCGCTCAGCCTTGCCGTTTTGGGAGGAGGTATAGGGGCAAGACATGGGCAACTGGACACCGTGGGAGAGGAAGAAAGCCCGAGAGGTGGAGTTATCGAACTCACGCCCGTTGTCACACTGAACGGCCTTGACGGTGAGGCCAAACTGAGTAGACACCCAGGCGAAGAAGTGACGGAGCGTGGGAAACACCTCAGACTTAACATGCAAGGGAAAAGTCCAGGAATAATGAGAGAAATCATCAACCACGACAAGATAGTATGTATAGCCAGAAATGCTCATCACAGGAGATGTCCACAGGTCGCAGTGTACAAGATCAAAAATATGGGTCGCATGTGAAGAAGAGGTGGGAAATGAAAGGCGAACATGTCGGCCCAGTTGGCACGCATGACACAAATGCTCATCGTGAGCCCGAGTACAAGGTATGTCGGAACTACGACTAAGCTGCATCAGAGCATCACGGCCAGGATGTCCGAGACGGCGGTGCCAAATAGTAGAGGAAGTAGAGGAAGTAGAGATGGCGAAAGCAGCTGACGAAGTGGAAGTTGAAGGTGAACTGGACGGAGCAGAAGGAGGAAACCAAAGCGTGTAAAGGGGCCCCGTGCTGTCACATCGGAGGACTAGATGCCGGGAAGCCAAATCCTTCATAGTAAGACCAGAGGAGTCAAACTCAACAGAACAAGAATTGTCAGCTGTAAAACGACGAATGGAAAGAAGGTTGTGAACCATAGAGGGAGCGAAAAGGACATCGGGAAGACGAAAAGAGGCAGGAGTGGTAGCGGAACCCACGGATGTGACAGGAAGACAAGAACCATTGCCGACCACGATGGACGAAAGAAGAGACGGAGAAGGAGGGTGGACAGACGTGAGTATACTGGGGTCGGAAGTGGTGTGTTAGGTGGCACCCGAGTCAGCGACCCAGTCAAGTCCGATGGGAGGTGTCAGGCCCATGGTGCTGAAGGAGCGGGCCAGAGCCGTCGGATCCCAACCGACAGGCCCTGACGACGACCCGGGAGGTAGAGCCCACGGCGACGCGAGGGGCGGAGCAACCCCGGGTGGTGGAGCCCACGGTGTGGCCGGGACGGCACCGGCGAGCATGGTCGCTGGAGTGCAAGGATCGCCACCGACACCCTGGAAGGGCCACATGGAGATGCGCCCTGACCATGGGTTGCTGAAGGATGGCCAGGGTGCACCACCCCGTGGAGGCGCGGGCGTGGCCCCACGACTAGAGCCCGCACCACGCCCCCCTCCGCGTCGGCGGCGGCTGCCACGGCGCCCCCCACCCCCGCTCGGCCCGGAGTGAGGAGGACCAAGGAGAGACGTCGGTGCCGGAGCGGACGTACGCGGCGGTGGAGTGGCGGCAAGGGCAGTCAAGGAGGACGAGGAGCGCAGCGCGGAGAGGGAAGCAGGCTGGACGCCCTGAGTGAGCTCCTCCATGACGAGGTCGTCACGGACCTGCAGGAAGGTGGGGAAGGGCCGCTGCCGGGTGATCCAGGTCCGCAGGTGGCCGTAGCGGTCGCTGAGGCCGCGGAGGACGTTGAGGACCAAGATCCGATCCTCCACGGGCCAGCCAAAATCACCGAGAGAGTCAGCCATGCCCTTCATCCGACGGCAGTACTCACCGACGGAGAGGTCGCCCTGGACAAAGATGCGGAAGTTGGCGTCGAGGCGCAGAGCCCGGGCTTCGGCATTGCCCAGGAACTGGCCCTCGAGCGCCAGCCAGGCACGATGAGCGTCGGGTGTGTTGCGGACGAGGTCGTGGAGGTCGGTGGTGATGGTCCCGAGGATCCAGGACAGGACGATGCTGTCGAGACGCAGCCACCCTGGGGTCTGAGCCACAAGCGGGGCGTCGAGGAGGACGTGGTCGTCGAGGGCGTAGCGGCGTAGGGTGAGGAGGACCATGTCCCGCCAGCGGGCGTAGGAGGACGACTCAGGGTCGAGGACGGCCGTGACCAGGTTCCGGATGTTCTGGACACCGCCGGCCTGGTAGTGGAGCTGCGCTACGAGTGGATCCGCCGGATCGGGGATCTGGAGAGGCGACACTCGTACGGTGCGCGAGGCGGAGGAGGTGGCGGTGGTGTCGTAGTACGCCGGGTAGCCGAGGAGCTGCTCCGCCTCGGCGATTTGACGCGCCAAGGCATCGGCCGCATCGCGTTCCCGCTCCCAGGCGAGGGCGGCCGCACTCACGCGTGCCGCGCCTTCCGCGGCGGCAGCCCGGGCGGCGACAAGAGCGGCGGCGAGGTGGGGATCAAGGAACGGCGCACCCGGTGGAGGGGCCCCAGCCGCGCCGACCAAAGCGGGTGCAGGGGCGGGCGGAGGCACCCCAGCACCAGTCGCGGCCAGGACAGGGGCGGGCGCGGGCGGAGGCGTCCCCCAGCGCCAGGCGCAACCAGGGCAGAGACAGGTGCGGGCGGAGACGCTCCCCCAGCGCCGGCCGCGGCCAGGGCAGGGGCGGGCGCGGGCGGAGGCGGCCCCCCAGCGCCGGTCACGGCCAGGGCCGGGGCGGGCGGAAGCGGGCCCCCTGCGCCGGGCGCTGCCAGGGCCGGGGCAGGATGGAGCTGGGGCGGCGGCGGTCCGCCGGGTGGGGGCTGGCCGGCCCCCGCACCAGCGGCGGCGGCGCCACCGCCGGCGGCGAAGAAGGCCGCGGCTAGCTGCCCGCCGGCGGCGCGCTGCGCCCAGAAAGGGTAGGGGAGGGGGGAAAAGAGTGGAAGTAGGTGGGGGGAGGAGGAGGCGGCCGACCGCCGGCCATGGTGGCCGGAGGAGGGTGCGGCGGCTGGGAGGGAGGGATTAATTGGGCTAACCCTAGAAGGATAGCTCTATACAAGGGCCTCATGGGCTTAGTCTCATGAGCCTAATACACATACTCTAACAGAAAAGATGTCTGCACTCTCATAATCTATTTCATGTGATATTGTGGTATATTATCCTCTACTTTTAGTTTTGCCTGTCAAAGTACTTCTCCACACGCATTGTTAAATCCTTGTCTGATGGCTTGATTGTTTCCTCTGAAAGTAATTCTTATGATATGAGTTATTTCCTGCAGGTTCAGTTTTTCGACTCTATTTTTTGCACACAGTGAGTAAACTAGACTTTCCTGTTCTGTCCTTAAGTATAACTGACCCTCTGTTCTGATGTTTAGCCTCTACTCTTATTTTTTATTACCAGGAGAAAACACTATGACTACCTTAGGACGTGGTGTTTTGATCATATGGCTATTTGTTGTATTGATCATTCAATCTAGCTATACCGCAAGTCTTACTTCCATCCTAACGGTGCAACAACTTGATACTTCTATAAGAGGACTTGATGGCCTGAAAAATAGTCAATATCCTATTGGTTTCCTAGCTGGTTCTTTTTCCGAAGAATACATGGTCAAGGAACTGAACATCTCATGGTCGAGGCTAAAACCTCTTGGTTCTCTTGAAGAATACGCTGAAAACCTCAAGCTGGGCCCCGAGAAAGGAGGTGTTATGGCCATTGTTGATGAGCGTCCCTATGTTGACCTGTTTCTGTCAACTTACTGCAAGATTGCTGTTGCTGGCTCAGATTTCACCAATGGTGGATGGGGCTTTGTAAGTGCATTGAACTTAAGGTGTCTTTAAATACATTCTATTCTAGTAGTAATATAAACAGCATCAACTATATGCATTCCATCTACTGTTCACATAGCTTATGGTATTCTTAAGAGATCACATTCTTTAAGATTATGGAGCCTTCCTTGCACTTATTTGCAGCAGAAGTCTAATTTCCAGAATGTAAGCGACTTTGTTTCATTAATTCAAACATAGCTCTTACAGAACTCTCTATCAGGCATTTCCAAGGGATCCCCCTCTGCAAGAAGACCTGTCCACAGCAATCCTAGCATTGTCAGAGAATGGGGAGCTGCAGCGGATCCATGACAAGTGGCTCAAGAATGTTGATTGCTCAACTGACAACACTGAGTTTGTGGACTCGAGCCAGCTACGCCTTGAGAGCTTCATGGGCTTGTTCCTCCTTTGTGGCGCAGCATGTGTCCTCGCCCTGCTCATTTACTTTGGCATCATGCTACACCGGTACCTGAGACATGAACAGCCAGTATCGGCAATCTCCATGGATGCAGGATCATCAGCATCGAAGGGCAGCTTCAGAAAATTCGTTTCATTCGTCAATGGCAGGGAGCCACAAAGCGTGCCATGAGCCGCTCAAGAAGTTCAATGCCGTAACGCCGTTGAGTAACCGTCCTGGTACTGATATTGATATACAAAGCTAGTGCTCGTGTATACGTTTTTTGACTTGGGATACATTATCTTTGGGCCAATAAAATTAGAGCTATAGGTGGGCTGTGTAGCGGATTGGATTTGTCGGAGTTTTTAGCAACCCAACCATCCAAGGAAAATAAGTCGTCCGAGTTTGCCAAAACTGTATAGTTGTATAGAGTCAACTACCCTTGTTCACGAATCATGATGGTGTTATGAATGGAATATATGTTTTTTTTCAGTTGATTTTTTCTTCCAGATTTCTTTTGTCATGCTTGCGATGTATCTTCTGGCCACCATGAATTGATCTGACAAGGTACAATCCAAGCCGTTCATTTGTTCATATTTTAAACCCAAGGAGATCGATTGCAAATCTCTCTGTCTCTCTCTCTTGAAAACACACTCACACAACCACATTCCAAATCAGCATACAGTTAAAGTTTTCATTTACTCGCAAAAAAAAAAGTTTTCATTCACTCACTCAGAATCTGACAGATCACCAATTTGAGACATTGGAATTTGGGGCTACTCCGGCGCGGTCCAGCACGCCCTGGAAATTATGATGAAATGAAAACTAGAAAATTAATGGAACGAGGAAAATAATATACCAAAATGAAGTGAAGAGTTGGTTTCAGAAAAATCAAGAAATATATTTTTTTCTCAAAAACTTGAAAAAAAAAAAGAAACGAGGGGGGATGGGATATTCCTGGTACCCTTTCCACCTGTGCTTTCTTTATGGATATGATGATGACGCGGCCGTTGTGGGCGCGCCATTTCGGACCCTGTCCACTCCAATCTCCCATGGCTTCCTCTGCCCTGCCTTCTAGAACTTTCCACCGCCGCGCAATCCCCTCGTCTGCCCCGTCTCATCCTTCGAGGGAGTCCTTCGCGCCCGGTGCCGTCTCCCGGCGGCGAGCGGTCGTGCAGCTCCTCTCCTCCGGATTCTTGACCGCCGTCGCGCCGCCACCGCCTTCGCTCGCCGCGAGACGGGGACGCATTGTAGTGCCACCGGAGGACTACGTCACTGCGCGTACGTCGGTGTGCCTGCCTGCTTCCCGGCGCTGTTGCTTTCTGCATCTGCGCTCAGTTTCTTGCTAAAGCCGGCGCTTTTATTTGCTTCTGAATCTCAGCTGATTACAGCCATTTGCTGCTAAGATTAAGATCTTTTCAATGCAAATGCTGTTGGCTCTAACTTGTTTGAGTCTGCAACACCATATATTCCTTCCTGAATATTCAATGTTCTGATTGATTGAAATTCCATTTTGAGTTTCTCCGCGTAATCTGATCTGATAACATTTTGGGAGCAGCTGATGGTCTGAAGTATTATGATCTTGTTGAAGGGAAGGGTCCAATTGCTGAAAAGGGCTCAACTGTGCAGGTAGCTTATCATTTGTTCACGCTTCCGGTGCCTACCACACTTCTTAACTGAAAGTAATGGCTATCTTCTCAACTCTTAAAGGTTCATTTCGACTGCATATACCGTGGCATCACCGCGGTGTCAAGCCGTGAATCTAAGCTCCTAGCTGGGAACCGGAGTATCGCCCAGGTGATGCGGCAAACTGCACTTGATTCTTGTGTGTTAATTCTGATATTTGTGCTATATAACAATGAGAATTAAGATATTTGCGTGTCTTCTTCTAGTAGCCTTATGAGTTCACTGTTGGGTCGCTGCCTGGGAAAGAACGAAAGCGGGATTTTGCAGACAATGCCAATGGGCTATACTCAGCGCAAGCGGCACCAAAGCCTCCAGCCGCCATGTACACAATAACTGAGGGGATGAAAGTAGGGGGAAAGGTATGGAGAAAGACGACTAGCACAATTGAAGGCAAATAATTCAGCCTTTCTGCATTACTAACTTCATCTCTGTTATGTATATATATGCTGCTGGTCATGCAGAGGAGAGTAATTGTCCCTCCAGAGCTGGGATATGGGAAAAGGGGAATGAGTGAGATACCGGTACACGTTTTGATTTATTAAAATTTCATTGTTCAAGCAGATTGGTTAGCACATGTGTACTGAAGTTGTTTTGTTGGATTACATGCTTGTTTGCAGCCTGATGCTCCTTTTGAACTGGATATAGAGCTACTGGAAGTCATTTCTCCTGCCGTAAAATGACCTTTTCTATTTGCTGCAGACAGGGACCATTGAGGCACTTATGGAGCGTGCCAAATTTCAGAGGAATGGATTGCATCATTTACTGACATTTGAGGTCCATGCTGATTAGATACGCAATTGTAATAACCTATGATTAGATGCATGCTGAGATGGTAGTTGCTGGGACAAGATTTTTTTTTTTGTTCAAGACTCAGAAATTTCTTTTTGGACAATAAGCAGAACTGAAGTGTGTAAAATATTTCCCTCAGTAAAATACATGTAAAATTTCTTGATATTGAAACAAAACTGCGTAATGAATATTCTCCATAGTGTGATGGAGGCTGTTCGAATATACAGGAAAAAATCGCGAAAAATGATCCACCACTTAGTGAAGTGAGCCTCGCTGATCCGCTGATTCTCATCTAAAGGTCCTCAGGGCCATTGATATCCTGAATAAAAGAATAAACACCCTATTGTTAGAAACATCAATTGTGCTATTAGATTGCTTTCTCATCAAGGTATGATAGCCTTACATTGTCTAGGAGTTCTAACTAGTATTCCTTTTCCTATCCAGAAGAGGAATGCTAAAATTTAATGACTTATCTAGTTCTAACTAGTGTGAGCATGTAACAGTTATAGTATTGTTCTCTTTCCTTTTCAAAATTATCCTGAAGATAACATAAATGTGTCAAACATCAAACGGAATAAAACTAAGGTATCTGTTTGCTTTAAAACTGCAAAATTCTTGAGGCATCAACAGTACTTTTTTTAGCGAATGTGCCGCAATGGAGCACGTATTTTATTAAGAGGAAGCATATAACACCAAGTTCAAGCAAAACAAACACCCGGAGAACAAAGAAGAACAGAAAAGAAGGCTGCCAAGCGGAGCAACCAAAACGGAAACAAAGCCAAGGGAAACAGGCGGCGAAACAACAGCACAGCTACCACAAGAACAGGCATCAACAGTACTGCCCCTTGAGAAAACATACCTTGTTCTCAATCACTGCTCCGTCTGGGATTTCTAGCTTGACGCCAGGCTTTGCTGTGATGGTCACTTTCCCCTAAAAGTTACAGAAAAGAAGTGTCATTACTCCATGGCTTTAGCACTGTAAGATATTTGTCTTCATAAATGAGTCGTAACAAAACATGGGAAAAGGAGCTGCAAATTGTCCCCGTAAAGTTTCTCTGCAACTTTTTAGCATGATACTTGTGATCAATAAATACATGAAACTTGTCTGAACTTAGGAAGGTGTTCTGCAACTTAGGAATAGTATAGCTGTTCTTCACTTAGGAAGATGTACCTTCAGTACAATGTTAGAACCAAACCAAACATCACCAGAAACCTTCAAGCTGTCAAGCTCAACAATGCTAGGGATTGACTTGAAGCGACCAAGGAAGCTCCCAACCTGCCAATATGTGAAGAAATACGATCATCCTATCTGTGTTTGGACCTCACAAGTTAATGTTTGAACCTCTTTTTTCGGATTAAAATTAAATGCTCGAGTCTGACCTTCTTGAACTCAGGACCAAGTTCAATTGAGGGATTTGATGGATTTGTTCTGGCTGAATTACGTGTAACGAAGCCATCAACCAAGGTATATAGATCAGACTACAAGGCAAAAAAAAAAAAAGTTTTACATTTAGACAGCTATGGCGGCATTACATACTCAATTTTATTCAGCATAGCATACAAACCTGTACTAGTTGCAGATCTGATGTTGCCTTAACCGGTAGGAACCGGGACCTTGGAACGTTGATACCAATGGCATGGTCAAAGAACTGGTCCAATAAAATTTTGTTTGTTATATTTATATCTAGTCATATAAAACATGGTAATTTACATATTACTTTGGCAGTACCCTAATTGCTGCACCAGCTGCTGTTTCCAGCTGAAGAACTTTCACACCATCGACTTCCTGAAATTATATGTTATCCATTATAACTATATTTTTCTCTTAAAAACCCATACCAGTTATTAAGTTCATGAAGTGGCCCAGATAGAACCAGGATTTCCTAACGTTCAGCCTTACCTTAGGATTCGGAATGATCTCCATCTTGAGTGCATCAGCTTCAACAAGGCGTTTGATGGCCTTCAAGTTCACCCACCTGCCAAACCAGTAGTAGCATTAGGTAACATCAGCATTTTTTTTAGAAGAAATGAAATTAAAAAATATGATCCTTACAGATTGTTGGTGTTGAATATCTTGAATTTCTCAATTGATTTGAACTCATTTACCTATGTTCAGAAAGTTTTGGCAACGATCTCAGAAAAAGCCATACAATTACTTAGCCGTGATACTTATTATCAATGCATATGCAGAATGCTATCTTACAACTTACATGTGCATCAGGCACTTGTGCAATCTCCAGAAGCTGCATACAGAGAGAAGGTTATTGTCATTTAAACAGTAATCAGGCGTCAATGAAAAAAGTTGAGGAATGAAAACGGCTGTTAAACACTTAACAATAATAATACGCGAAACTACATTGCAGACTGGAAAGCATAGAAAGACAGATTCATTGCTCCCATAGCACAAGGAAACATAAAGGTTCACCTGAACCCTTCCTTCGTATGAGATCAGTGTGCCACCTTTCACATCAGCCAAAGTTTTCGGGGTGACCTGAAAAGAGGTCGTAGAACTTCTGTATCAGCCAACTGTCCTACTCCAACTAATCTTGCTTCATCAGATAGCTACACCTACATACCTCCATGCAATATTCGTTCTGCTTGTGGATCAAATGGTTCAGTATCTCTATTCAACAGTTAAGTACATTGCAAAGTAGCATGCTCTTTATTAAACAGAAAGCTTGTCAAAGTAAATGGTAATGCTAATTTACATAAGGATACTCATGTCAACAATAGCACCCAAGTTATCCGAGTTTGCAATGAACACGTACTCTTTTCCCTGCAACAGGGTCAACAAAGAAAATAATGCTATTATGTTAACAATTCATGAAAACTCTGGATCAACAACAATGGGAACTAACGGTATATCTAGATTGATGCAGACCTGTGAGAGTAGTAAATCAAGCTTTCCACTGTTCATCAGTGATGGGAAGATATCACCATGGCCAGGAGGGTACCTGAAAGTTTATATAAGGCAAATATGTTCAAACTTGGTACTAGTGTTCATGCCATGAATGTTCTGGATGAACTAGATATGCCAATGGCTTACCAGCCATCCTTGTCAGTTTTTCCCTTGGATGGCCATGGCAAGAACTCATCAGCTACCACACGAGGGTACTGGCTCTGCAATGATAACGGTTGTTTTTACTGTCAGCTTAACATATTTTCGGAGTCAAATTGTTAAACTAAAATTTTTTTAAAAAAATTGCCTAGGATACCTGGTTGAACGTGTGGATTTCAATGCTTGAATTTGCGTATTTCTCAACTATCTGCAGGACAAGCATAACTGTTAGCTAGCTTTTGGTCCCAACAATATGAAGAGCAAAAATTTGTGATGAAGAGAGAATTTACTTTCAAGGTGTCGTCATGGGTGTTGAAGGAGTTCATCAGAAGCAGTGGCACATTGCTGCCGTACTTCTTG
Source organism: Eremochloa ophiuroides (assembly GCA_038502445.1). Classification (NCBI taxonomy): domain Eukaryota; kingdom Viridiplantae; phylum Streptophyta; class Magnoliopsida; order Poales; family Poaceae; genus Eremochloa; species Eremochloa ophiuroides. Next base: position 2,018,691 of record JAHLJS010000005.1, read on the forward strand.
TTGAGTGACTGTAAGAGAAATGATGCCATGCCACCAAGTGTCACCATACATACAAGATAGAAAGAAGATCGAGTGTTGAAGTTTTCATGAACAACGCTGCATTAGTCAGTCGTGATGATGTTTTAAGTTAACCCACCTCGATCTGGATGACAATCAGGTCGAGGAAAGTGAATCCGTTGCGCACTTCGATGACCGATCTGCATGCAATTAACGCTAGTTTCAGACAGCATTTTTGAAGAGCTCTATGAACATGATGCTCATATTCAGATACAAATACGATACCAGCAACCACATGTATATGGAAGCTAAATGCTAGAGCTTGATTCAGTCATTAAATTGAAACTAAACTAAACCAAAAGCAAAGTTTGTTTCTGCGGCCTACTGCATTCCTGAACTGGATTCGACAGATCTGGAGTTCTGGACACGGCTTACTTGGGTCCGGTGCATCCCATGGTGGTCCCCAGGCCGCCGTTGAGCTTGAGCACGGCGAGCTTGTCGAGCAGCTTCTTGGTCGTCTCAATGTCTGCATTGACAACCAAATCAACCTTGGCATTCACATTCCCGCGCATCAATCAGATTCAGGATTACGCGGAAGAAGAGTAGGCGCATGCACCTTCAGGCGGGGATTCCAGGGTGTCGTACGGCACCACCACCTCGTCGGTGGGCGTGTGGATCTTGGCCCACTCGATGAGCTCCTCGTCGCCGCTTCAAGTTCGCCGGCACAATGAGACGCTTCCGGTCAGATATTCGATCGCCATTTCTCCGTCAGAGCAATTGTTCATCATGAGCTGGTGATGGTACTTACCTGAGGTAGCGGCCGACGAGGCTGAGGAAGCCGGACTTCTCATTCTCGCTGCAGACACCAAGAACCCAACCAAACCAGTGTGACCAAGAAAAAGCATCAGCAGGAGTCTTGCAAATGGGCATGGTACAGAGAGACTAGAGACGAAAGAACTGCGATCTCGCTCATGGCGGTACGAGTACGTGATTTGAGCGCAAGGGTGCAGCTAACCTGATCTGCGTGAGGCTGGCGGTGGCTTCGCGCAGCTTGGCAAGCTTCTCGTCCGCCATTACTGCACCTGCAAGATGCGCGCCTGACGACGGTGTCTGGATCTGGGAGAGAGATGGGAGGGAGGCGAGGAGATCGGAGGAAGGAGAAGGTGTCGGTTATTAAAAGGCAGAGCGATGGCGGGATGATGAACCACCCAAAAAAGGGAGGCGACCGCCCGTTCGCTGCGGAGGAGTGCTATTTTTATTATTTTTTTTCCTTTTATTTAATTTATCCAATCCAATTTTCCTTTTTTAAATTTCAAAAAATATTATTTTGTCATCCTAAAGAAAAGATAGTGAGTTGGAATTTATTATATGATCTTATTTATCAGTGCTCTTAGATCTGGAAGAGATGGGATTCACCCAGTCACCCAGACATGTGAGCGTCAGCGACCATCAGAATAATCAGGTTCAGAACTCATGGGTTTGTTCAATATATAATATGCTTCCTAGCAACAATATCGTCATACCACAGAATTCTGCTCCAAGCAGAAAACACAATAAAACGGTTCACCATCCAATTCCATCCTTCGACCACCGTGCATCCAAAAGGGTTACAATTTCTGTTTCAGCATCTGTCTCTATATATACAAAAGGATAACCCATGTAATACCCAAAGAACAAAGCCAATGATTCCTGGAACACACACTCCAACACGTATCCAACAATTTTTTTTCGTCTACTCTTTAGGCTTTTAGAACTATTGTTTCCTGGTGCCGACGTATACACAGACGTGGAGGTAGTATTCAGGGTTTTTGAGGTTATTGGCGACCCAAAGGAACGGGATGTCCATGTCCAGCTCGATGCCTTGCACCCTTACCAGCTTCACTTTAGCTTTCTTGGCAGCATCCGACGCCTCTCGTGGACTTGCTACGGCTTGTTCTGCCTCCTGACTGCTTCTTGAAGAGTTGGTGGTATCTGAACTGTCTGCAGCTGAGTCCAGTGCCCCTGCACGTTGGGATTCATCGGTTCTGCCTGCGGGCTTTGAGCTGAAGAACTCCGGAAGCAATGTTTGCAATGCGTGTTCCAGGGTGATGTAGCTTCTACCTGCGACGTAGAGTGAAGTACATGTTAAGGAAAACAACTAGCTCATATAGCCATACAAAAGCATAAAAGTTCTGTGGTAACCACATACCTTCAACCTTGCGAATTTCAAATGGCCGATTTATGTAGGACACACCTTCCCAGTCACTAACAGGTACTGCGTCTTCTATATACTCAAGGTCTTCTTGAACATTGCGTACATATAGCCGAACAGGGACCCTGCCTAACCATAGATTAATTGATCAGAGCTAGCAAGGTATTTGGGCATACCATAACATGGCATCATTTAATGTTATATAACTTGGAAAGTGCATTGAATGAAAGTATGAAACTATGAAAAAAATCCGGATTATAGTATTAAAGTCTTGTAAGCACATGAATGAAAATACAAAAGTCCCAGAGCAAAAGAGCATACACGGTTTGCTAGATCCAGGAGATTCAGGTTCATCAGAATTTTGTTGACGTTGCCGCTCTGCAGAGGCTGTTCGTACGAACCCATCATCTTCGAATGTTCCAAGCTTAAGCCTAGTGGAGATATTTTTATACCCATCTAAGTTACCTAATAACAAATAACACAATAATGGTTAAAATGTTGCATAAATGTATTTCAGATCATTTCACCAGCCAGAGATACGTTCTTGAAAGGGAGATGACGTTTCTAGAGGGTACCTTTCATCACAGATTCCCACAGAGCGACTTGATCAGCATGTGACATATTCATCACACTCTTACTGTTCCCAGTAATGATGAAGGTGGCCTGAAGAGAGGAGGGAAGACCAAAATTACTATCGGTTCCTTTGTGATGGGACTTGGTGTTAATTTTGGTTCTCAAAACAAACCTCTTTCAGGGAATTTATGTAGCTCCACTTCACACTATCTTCACCCTCACATGGTGACAAGATTTCTGAGGGATACCCCCTAAAATGGACCTATAGTTGATACATAAGTTGAGTTAATATACAACTATATAAGAACTGAACAAGAGAAACAGACACTTGGTAGCAGAAGAATCAAGCTAATGCTAAAAATTTACTCATAATTCCAGACTCCATCTGAAAACTGCCATGTATTAAAAAAAATCCTTAAGTTTGTTTTTTCCATATTGCTGCTAGAGTCCTAGGCCCCGCCCCATTCATGTGGGAGCCTCCTGCACTGGGTCTGCCTTTTTTTTTGCCCCAGTCAAGTAAAGTGTCATAAACACCCAACTCTGCTCTTTTTAACCTAGCGACCTATCCATATTACACAACGTGAGCAATCTTCAAAATGTTGATGTCTGTATGACTTCTATAAGCAAGGGACACAAAGTGAATATCTTGCAGTAAAAAATGTTTCTATTATTTCAGATTGACCTAACTGGACCTTCACTGAGCTGAATTGCTAACCTAGTAACTAGAGTTGTAGGAGCATGGTCCAAAATTAAGTCAAAACAGAGAAAACTTCAAAAGGGGTAGAGTTGGTATAAAATACATAGTTAATAATTCAAGCTAACAAAAATATGAAACATAATGTAAATAGTTTATGAGGAGTTATACTAGTCCCTCTTTTTGCATATGTATATTGCATCAACACACCACAAATGACAGAGAACATACTACAAAACAATCAGGTACATAAAAGTACATCCGAAGATAAAAGTAGAAGTGAAAAATGCAGCCTTACTATTAGATTCCATGGTCTTTCTGGATCTGCGCATAGAAGGTCAAAAAGAACACCAATTGGCACATACCTATGAGTGCAAAAATAAATAAAATAAGGCACTCAGCAATTTTAAAGAGTATTGCACAATAGCATGTGCTTCCATTATTTAACTCAAGAGTAAATGACCATCAACACTATATGGAGAAAGTAACATATGTTACCATTTTAAAGGCAGCCCTTTATATTCAAACCAAACAGTGTCAACACCAGGTGGGAGCGCATTGCTGAAATGAGCCTTTATAACAGGTATCAAGAGGGGCAGGTACCCAATTCTTGGCCCCAAAGTCTATTCAAGACACACACAAAAAAAGATCCATAAATGAAACAGATAAGATTATGGACTAACAACGTATGCCAAAACTCCAAATATTTCTCAACACGAAGAACAGTCCTGTAAAGGGAAGTATAGGCCTTTCCATAGAAACAAAAGGTGAATAGCAGCTTTGCATTTTTGTTGTACTCGAGGGCAGGAAGGTGTAAATAGATGAATTTTCAATGAATTCCATAGAAACACTAGTATACACCATCTGAGTGCACATAAGATGGCAACTAAACAAGCCAAGGAAGTGAAAAATAGAGGCCCAAATGATCATCACTGGAAATCATGCTCGGGCAAGTATTAACGACAGATACGATGAATTCTCCAAAGCACACCAACCTTATATACTAAACCTTATCACTGGCCACTGCATAAAACTTTGCAGGGATCGGTAGCGCTAAATTCAACTCCTCACACAAATGGAGGGAGTAGGTTCCGGATATAGAGTAGAGAAGACCTCGTGAGCCACGAGAGATTGAACCGGGAGTCATGACGACCCACTGATATTCAACTTCAAAATTAATTAACCTAGACTAGCTTGTAAGGCGGGCATGAAGTTTTGCTTGGTTTGCATTACACAGTCGTGGGTGAAGGCGAGGATTTTACAGCCCGTAGTTGGGTATCTTGTACATGAGCAGCTCAATTTCTGATGTGATGAGCACAAAGGGCCTGTACTGTGCACTACGGTGGTGGCCTATAATGTGATTCTTAATTAACGTAAGGCTGCTCAATTTCTGATGTGATGAGCACAAAGGGCCTGTACTGTGCACTACGGTGGTGGCCTATAATGTGATTCTTAATTAACGTAAGAGTTAAGCGAGCGAAGCAGTCGGCAATGGAGTAGCACGACGGAGAACTCCTCCTATCCTGGGAACAAAGCGAGTCCGCAGCAGAAATAGCAAGCGAAGGGCAAGAGGCGGGTAGGTAAGCTGCTGCTGAGGAGGGAGGGAGCGGGTTTCCGTAGGGGAAGCGGAGAGCGCATACCAGGAAGGGCGGCGGCGGGGGCAGCGCGGTGACGTCGGCGTCGTGGAGGTGGACCTGGAGCGGCACGGCGCCGGCCCAAACCCGGCGCGCCGCCTCCTCGGACAACGCCGCGGCCTCGTCGTGCGGGGCAGCCATTGCCGCCGCCGCCGGCGGGCAGATCTCGCCGGCTACGACGCTGGGCCGCCGGTCCCCTTGCCGGGTTGGGGGCTTGGGGGCGCCGGCGCGGGCGCGGGCGCGGGCGCGGGCGGCGAGAGAGACGGCGGACGGAGGAGAGGAAGGCGAGCACGGACGACGCGCTGGTTGGGAATTTGGGTCGGGTTCGGTCGCTGGGCCTGGCCCACCTGTCAGAAGGGAGGGAGGGAGGGAGAGCCGGACTGCGGAGGTCCGGAGCGCAACACGCACGCCTCTTCTTGCCTTTCTTCTCAAAACAGATCAAGAGCCAGTATAAAAAAACAAATCAAGAGCCCGTCAAGTTTTGATTACCAAAACCTGGGTAAACCAAAAAGTTTGGCAGCCATTTGGTTTCCTATTAAAATTTATCAACATCTCACAATTAGAATGCCACATCTATGACAAAATCTTTGCCTTGGTTTTGGCAACTTTGTTTTTTTTTCCAAACTGTTAGCATGGCGACTTTTTGGTAGCCAATCAAGCATGTCCCAAATCACCTTTTTCTTAAAAAAAAAAGGACCAAATCACAAGAGAGCATCTTCAGCAACAATGCTATCCAAATCAGGTTTGCAGATTCAATTGAGCTGATTGAAAGTGCTATGCGCGATGTCGCCAAGCTCATTCTATTTGCTCTAGAGACTTCACAGAAATTAGTTTGTGTTGGGAAAGTGCCCCCACTCTACGCCAGAATGGGTTCACTCCTTAGCAACATAGGAGACAACCTCTGCTCGAAGGCGGAGGCTCACGAGAATCTCTCAACAATTAACTAGAAAATAAATGATCTCAACCAACTACATACACTATAGTTACGTCGCTATTTATATGCTACAATACATGGTCCGAAGCTAATTACACAGGAATCCCTTAGAGGAAGAAGAATATTCCTTGGATATCCTTATATACAACCGCTTGCCTCTGGGGCATCTGAGTAAATTCCTCTTTGCATCTCAATCACCCACTTGCTTGTCGTGTAGCGCTCCGGAAGCCTCCGCATTGGGACCTTCGGATGATGTGGGAGCAATGCTTCATGTTCGAGCCTCCGCTATTCATGACGATGCACCAAAACCTCCGCGCGAAGAATCCAATCGAAACCAAACCGGTCGAAGCTTCCTGGCTTCCGGGGACCTTCGCCCGAGTCGGGGGAGTCTTCGCTCACCGAGCGGAGGCTCCGCTTGGCCTCGAACGCCACGTCCCGAGTGAGCGGAGGCTGCCCTCCGCTCGGAGTCTCCGTGTTCCTTCAGCCGCCTGCACATTGGTCAGTTTTTTTACCTCGGGGCAGAAAACACGGCGGTTGCTCCCACCGGAACCCCGGCACGATATGCGACTGAGCCTCCGCTCCTGTTACAACAGTTTGATAAAAATATATGTATACTATTGCATTAAACAGGACACATGATTTCGGTTAAATTCATAGCTAGGAGATATGATCGTCAAATTCTAGTGTATAAAGTTTTGGCTGTCATGTATAATTTAATGTCTGAATTCCATCTTCCTATTATGTGTTCTTAATTTTGCTTTGTTCATCTACAGTCTTAAGTTGTCAAGGTAAACACCGCATATGCAACGTTCAAGCCAACTGTTTACACCAAAATTTGGGTTGAGTATATATAGCCGATAGTGAGAGCAGATACAGTCGATTTTCGGGAAGCAGGGCCTTCTACACGAAAATTTGAGAATAGCCGATCGGGTCCTGAATCGATTGTTGGGCAGGAAAGAAGACGGCGCGGTTAAAGATAAGAATCGATTGATGACGTCAACGCAGATCTCCGGCGCCAGGGAACGATCACGTTCGGAGTCCAATAAAGAAAGGAAAGATTGGGCTCCAAGTTACCTTTAATTTAGAAAAGTTTATTAGTTTCCGTATTTATTTTGAGTTGTAATTCGAATAGGACTCTATCAAACCCTTGGGTATAAATATAAGCCCCGGCCATTGTAATAGAACACACATCAATACAACATATCTTTTGGCTCTGGCCAAAACTTAGGAGTAGGAGTAATGTAGATCTCAGCGAGTTCTTCAATCGGACTGAGTGTCATCCGATGGACGCAGGCTTGCTTGTAAGTACCGTCATGCCTCGTTAAGTTTTGTCTCTTTAATGTCATCCGGTGGACATGGGAGCATCGTAGATCGGGGTTGATTCTTATTTGATATAAGTTTAGCGTCATCCGGTGGACGTGGGCTTAGAGATCAAATAAGGATTAGTTATCGATTCATGTTTGTTTTTCTGTTTAACTTATGTTTAACGTCATCCGGTGGACGAGAGCTTAGGTTAAGCTTGATTATGTACATGGATTAGTTATCGGCTCTAACTAATTTGCCATCTTAGTTAGATTCATTAAGTTATCAAGATGTTATTTGTCATTTATTGTTTATTTATTAATATAACATCTCTCTGTCCGATCAAGATTGCATCGTATTGGCCTTAGATCTACATGAAAAATGTTATTTATGTTTCGTTCATGTTTATGCTTTGTTATGATATCGCTTGATTCGGCTAGTACTATCGTAGTCTCGCTCGTACGTGCTGTGGATGCTTGACAAGAGCCGATCTGAATGAACGCAGAGCCGCCGGCCTTCTAGACCAGCTCTATATTCCTTCTAGATTTGCTTGTGATTATTTTCGGAAATAAATCTAAACTGGTGTAAAGCCGCAGGCCTTTTAGACTAGCTTCGTATCAGTACTAGGTTCATACCTGGAACTAATCACCGCCAAGTTTTCTGCTTCACGGACCCCAAATCGGCTAATTAGCCGATACGGTTGTGCTTTCTCGAGAAAAACTAATTAACCGATCGCATTCTGCCAAATCGGCTAAATAACCGATTTCTGTTTGTTTGACGTTCAGACAGCCTGAACTGAATGATTTGACCTGCTTACAGCAATCGATTATGCTTTAATCTGTTACAACTATCTGTATAGACTTATTTAATGTAGATTGTTCTATTTGATTACACGTATCAATCGATTATGTATCAGTTCAGTAACTGTTTTTATGGCAAAACATGCATACATACCGGAATCGACTCTTTAGTCGATTTCCGATTAAATCGGCTCTCAGAGCCACATAGTTGGAACTATCTGGACACACCGGTTAGTTCCACCCCGTGATTACTAATTATTATATTTTTCTTGTCAATTGTAGGTCAAATTGACTGGCACGCCTGAGGGTTATCGGTACTCTCTGACCGGGTTTGAAACTAGCTGGATCTTGGAAGCTCCAACGCTCCTGAGATCATATCCGGTTTCGCTGGTGTGTTGAAGCACAAGGAGCATCATTTTGTGCCAACACACTTTTTGGCACGCCCGGTGGGACCGTTTCACTCATGACTAAGGGAAAGGCTCCGGAGACCGTGGCTCCCAGGGACGACGGCTGCGGTGCTGGAGCAGATCATTGAAGAGTTCACTGATGCCTGTCTGCTGTCGTTTGCTAAAAATCGCAATGGCCATGTGTTCAAGAAGAACCCCTACCCAAGGTGGGTCATGTCTGGCCACACCGACAAGGAGGAGCAAGAGTTTAAAGAGTTCATCAAGAGCGCCATCTAGAACGCTTCGCACCAGGCAGTCGGGCACCATCACAACGTTTTCCTGTAGACATTCTACAACATCATGAAGACCGTCATCAAGAAGCAGGACTGGGAATCATTGGGCCCAACGTACTTCAATATTCCCCCAGAAGATACCAAATCAGATGCAGCGGCCGGAACATCCGATCCTCCGCCGCAACAGCCGAAACTGTCAAAGTCATCTGATCAACATCCCAATATGACGACGGATTCGGCTCCAAAAATAGCTCCGCAGCCTAAGCTATACAGAGACTACTCTCCTGAGCAGATTGCCGCTTATATGCGTACAACTGGGAACACGCCGGCCGGGAACGTGCCGACTGGAAACGTGCCTTCAACAACTCCAAGATATCACATCGGGCACACTTATGATGAGCTCACGTCGGCGCCACATCCTAGTTATGCTCAATCGCCTCAAGACGAGTTAGTAGACAAGATGAGTGCAATGCTCAGGGACCAATTCAGCTTGTAGCCGAAAGCGGGGGTGTCGATCAGATACAGGCACCCCTACCCTGAATGGTTTGATCGTGTGGCATTACCACAAAGGTACCGTATGCCAGATTCCACCAAGTTCAGCGGTCAAGACGACATATCCACCATAGAGCACATCAGTCGTTATCTGACTCAGCTTGGTGAGACGTCTTATGAGGATGCTCACAAGGTCCGTTTCTTCTCATTATCCTTGACAGGGCCGAATTTCAGTTGGTTCACCACTCTGGAGCCCGGGACAATCCAAAACTGGGCAGACCTGGAAACCAAGTTTCACGGTTATTTCTTCTCTGGCACTGGGGAGAAAACCATTGTAGATTTGACCAGCATGCGCCAGAAGAGCAGCGAGACCGGGTCAGCCTTCATCAAGCGCTTTAGGGAAACGAAGAACATGTGCTATTCACTGAACCTACCTGACAAGCAGCTCGCTTACTTGGTCATTGGCGGGATACTCCCGCACATTCAGGAAAAACTGGTGGGCATTGAATTTGACAACATTAGCCAGGTGTTGCAGCGAGTGACGGCCCTGGAGCTGCAAGCTCAGACCTTCTGTAAGGAGGGGAGGTACAAACAGACGGCGTTCGTTAGTAATTCAGACTCGGAAGATGAAGATGAAATCGCCGCTGTTGAGCTGAGATAGGGCAAGAAGCCCATGGCCGTACCCAAGAATTGGAGCGCGGAGGATCAGTATGATTTCGATACAAATAAGCTGGACAAATTATTCGATCTACTGGTCAGTGCTGGGCAGATTACCTTCCCTGCCAATTATGTGAGACCCTCTCCTAAAGACTTGAAGGGGAAGACGTTCTGCCAATACCACGGTCTCACCTCACACGGCACCAACGGATGCCGCACATTCAAAACTCAGATACAGAGGGCTATCTCTCGCGGCTTATTGAAGTTTGACAGTCCCGCCAAGGAGAAAATGAAAATTGATAAGTTCCCGTTCCCGAAGGGCCAGAATATGGTCAAAGTATCGGCCCCTGCAGGCAAGATGAAAGTTCTGACCTCCAACCAAGCTAGAAGGAATGCATCAATCGACCCTGATATGCAAATATCAGCTGAGGAGCTGGCGATGATCAAGAGAAGGCGGGGGCAGAACCAGAGCCAGTATGAAAAGGGAGAGTCCAGCGGCACTAAGAAGACCAGGCCTACTTCCCGCGATCTGCTGAACAAATGGCGTCGGGAGAAAGAGAAGATCCACCAGAGACAGCTCGAAGAAGAAGAATACCGGATATGGGCTCGTGATGAGGAAGAGGCCCGCTACCAGGAAGAACTGGCTCGCTGCCGGGAGGAAGAAGAAAGCCACTGGCATTGCCCATTCTTCAGGCATTGCTGGAATAAAGGTCTGAGATTGCCAACTCTGCGTAATTGCCCGGAGTGCAGCGATCAATACCGAGAGTAGAGGCACTCTCAGACCAACCACCGGTCTGTGCATGAGAGGCTCGGACGCCCCCATGACAGGCAGGATCGACGCAAAAAAAGAGACCTGCGCGATCAGCTCGACGAAGCAGCAGTTGATCACCAAGAGCCGATTTGGCAAGAGAACCAGTGGTGCCCTAGGAACTTGACCAAGAGCCAGAGACGCAGCGTGCAACGCCTTAGGAACAGGGAGCTCAAAGAAGAAGGCCGCCCGAAGCAAATCTGGTGGGAGAAGCTTCCCGGGGACAAAGGGAAGGCAACAGCCGATGCGCAGATGGTGTTTGTGCTTCCGGCTAAATTCAGGGCGACTCGAGCCAAGAAGATTGAAGTCCTCTCTGATTCTGATGAGTCGAAGTCTGAGCAAGCCACCGCCAAGCTGGTTTTCGCGAAGCAAGCTGCTTTTGACAAGCCGCCCAAGCATCGGCACCTGAAGGCCCTGTATCTCAAAGGATATGTCGATGGGATGCCCATGACCAAGATGCTAGTCGATGGAGGTGCCACTGTCAATCTCATGCTCTACATCACTTTTCGCAAGCTAGGCAAGGGCCCTGATGATTTGATCGAGACCGACATGATGCTCAAAGATTTCGGGGGCAACTCTTCAAATACCCGGGGGGCAATCAATGTCAAGCTAACAGTCGGGAAGAAGACGCTGCTCACCACCTTCTTCGTAATTGACAGCAAGGGTTCGTACAGTCTGCTACTTGGGCATGATTGGATTCATGCTAACTGCTGCGTACCATCAACCATGCACCAATGTGTGATGCAGTGGCATGGTGAGGAGGTCGAAGTGGTCCCAGCCGATGACTCGGTAAGTATAGCTGCAGCGGATGCTGCCTACTTGGAAGCTGGGGATCATGACTATTTCTCTGGCAAGACTTGGGAGGAAGGCTCCATCAAGATTAGCGATGAGGGTCAACAGCCGGTCAGGGCAATCGGCTCTGAGTCTTTTTATTAATGGATAACCCAATCGATGGCACCGAGGGCAAACTTGGACAGGGTTTTACGTCGGCCGATAAGCTTGAAGAAGTAGATATTGGATCTGGTGACAGACCAAGGCCGACATATATTGCCACCAATCTTGACCCTGAGTTCAGGCGGGAGTTGATTGACTTATTGAAAGAATACAAAGATTGCTTCGCCTGGGAGTACTATGAGATGCCTGGCTTGGACAAATCGATTGTTGAACACAAATTGCCTATCAAGCCTGGATTTCGGCCTTTCAAGCAGCCGCCAAGACGATTCAAGCAGGATTCATTACCTGACATCAAGGCCAAGATTGAGAGGTTGCTGGAAACCAAGTTCATTCGAGCTTGCCGATACGCCGAGTGGGTATCGAATATTGTCCCTGTGTACAAGAAGAATGGCAAGCTGCGGGTTTGCATCGATTTCAGGGATTTGAACAGAGCTACCCCGATGGACGGTTACCCAATGCCGATAGCCGATATGTTAGTCGATTCGGCTACGGGGCACCAGGTCATCAGCTTCATGGATGGTAATGCTGGCTACAATCAAATTTTTATGGCTGATGAAGATATTCCTAAGACTGCCTTCAAATGTCCTGGTGCTATCGGTTTGTTCGAGTGGGTTGTAATGACGTTCGGTTTAAAAAATGCCAGTGCAACTTATCAGAGGGGTATGAATTATATTTTTCATAAGTTGATCGGCAAGATTGTAGAAATTTACATCGATGATGTAGTTGTGAAGTACAAAAGCTACAAGGAGCACTTAGCCGATTTGAAGGCTATACTGGAGTGCACTCGGAAGCATGGCCTGAAGATGAATCCTAATAAATGTGCTTTCGGGGTGTCAGCTGGCAAGTTTCTGGGTTTCATGGTACATCGCAAAGGGATCGAGGTTGGCAGCAAGAGCAAGAAGGCCATCGATCAGCTTGTGCCGCCGACTAACAAGAAGGAATTGCAGTCCTTACTTAGCAAGATAAATTTCATCAGAAGATTCATTGCTAATCTGTCAGAAAAGTTGCTACCGTTCTCACCACTGTTGAAGCCGAAGGACACTCAGGAGTTCAAATGGGGTGACGTACAGCAAAAGGCTTTCGATGAAATCAAGTAATATATGAAGTCTTCGCCTATTCGGGTAACGCCACAGGTGGGTAAGCCATTCAATCTGTATGTGACGGCCGAGGACCATACGATTGGATCGGCCCTTTTTCAGGAATTTGAAGGAAAATGGAGGGCAGTTTTCTATTTGAGCAGAAGACTCTTGAATCCCAAAACAAGATATACGCCAACTGAGAAACTGTGCTTATGCTTATTTTACTTGTGCACCAAGCTGAGGCACTATTTGCTATCGGCTGAATATGTGGTAGTTTCCAAGGCCAATGTGATCAACCATATGTTGTCAATGCCTATTCTGAACGGACGGATCGAGAAGTGGATCTTGGCCCTCTCTGAGTTTGACTTGAGGTTCGAATCGGTTAAGGCAGTCAAAGGTCAGGCGATAGCCGATTTCATCACCCAGCATCATAAGGGCGCCGTCAGTATAGTTGATGTGGCGCCGTGGACTATGTTCTTTGATGGATCATTTTGCAAGCAAGGCGGATGATGAGGACATCAACCCCGACACGGGAATGGCTACTCCAACTGAACCAGCACAGGCGCCACCAGGACCACTCACTCGAACTCGTGCACGTGAATTAAACTTCGTGATGATTTTGAAGAATGAAGGACCAGAAGTTTCCTAAGTGCATGCGCCATCTATGCTCATGATGAACCTGCCCAGAATAATGTCTAGGTGCTGCGCCACCTATGTGTTTTTAGTTTTGTCAAGAAATAACGAGGAAGATGCTGCGCCACCTAAATCAGGAAAGGGGATCAAGGAGATGGTGTGTGGCTGTTTGGGTGCCTATTCCCTGCGTTGTGGGCAGGCTGGGCGTCCTCCTTCCTCCCTCCTCCCCCTATTTAGCCAGGGGCTGCGCCCCCTCTTTGGCTTGGGTTTTGTTTTGCTTAAGTTAGCCATTGCTACTTCCGAAGCTTCGTCTTCGTGTAATTCAGAACACCACCTTCGAGTAATAATTAGGGTTGCTCGCCTCATATTCTTGCTTGTTCTTCGATTGCCTGCAGGAATTGATGTTCGTGATCAGGTTGATCTTGCACCAGCAAGGTCAATAACCATCGGAGTTGGTTCAGCGATTGCTAAGGCGCCACGGACTTGTTCGTCGTAGTCGGATCGCGAGGGTCGACACCCACCAAATCGTAGTTATCCTCCACTCACCGAAAGATCGGGCACTCCAGCTCTATCAAGTGGTATCAAAATTCAGGTTGATCGGTGAGTTTTATCGAGTTTATCCTTTAGCTTCGCAGTTTGTTCATCATCCTATCGTCCACAAAACCAAAACAACACTCAGGTTCGACCTTTGTCCTAGCACCTTTTGAGCCTTGCACATTTCATTCAGTAATTTGCGTTGTTGAATTTGTGTGCATTCGCGTCAATAGTTGCTGGTCACTTTGTGTTCATTGCTGTTGTTTTCACCGTTGTTTCTGTCCACCACCACCACGCCGCTCTTTTCACCATTTTTCCCCTCCCTGTTACGCCCCCCTGCCACGTTTTGGAATGTTTGCCTCGGTTCGGTTATGGCAAGTTTTGTTTGTGCACCAAAGGGAAAGTATCCAGAAAATAAAAAAGGCAAGGTGCCAATCTATTCAAAAAAAAAGAAAAAGAAGGAAAGGAAAAGCCGCACCATACAAGGCAATAGAATTACATTTGGGGGGCAGGTCTTTTCCCCTGTTGGGCGTCACCCCCTTCCCTGTTTTGGGATTTGGTGCAATATTCTTCCTTATTTCAGATTGTCAAGTTTTTGGAAAGAAGAATTCCGGCTGTTGTGAGCCACCCTGATTTGGGCGCTGGTCTTCCTCTCTGGACAGGAACACACCAGGGCTCCACCACCTTTGCTACCTTTGCACGTTTACACTTGTTTCCAGCAACATAGCGACGTGTTTAGCACTATTATTCAACCTTGCATTGCTGTTTGATTGTGCTAACCCTTGCAATTGAGTGCAGCCTTCCCAGAACTCCATAAATTTTCTACAGTGATCAAGCTCTGTGTCCTCTGGCAATCGCTCCATTCAATCTTTGGAAGGTTGTACCGCTGGTTGCAAGTCACCCCTGCGAGCTTGGTAAGAATGGGTAAGAGTTTGATAACAGCTTTAGTTTGAGTGCCTTGATCAGCACCACATCCTATAGGCTTTAGGGCACATACTTGTTTTCGTGTTCGTTGTTTTTCCACTAACAATGACAGGGGAGCCAGCTGATCAGGACGCCATGCCTCAGTCTCCATGCACTAAAGGCATCATTCACCACTTCAATCGCAAGATGAACGAGCACGTGGAGGGCTTGGCAGAGGAGATTAGGATTGCCAACGAGCAAGTGGGTCAATTTCAGGACACTCAAATGGCCACAAATGCTACGCTCGTGGAGATGCAGCAAGCACAAGCTGCCCACGCCACCAGCCTTGCCACGCTCACTACACGCCTTGATGAGTTGGTACAACAACTTGCTGATCAACGTGCGGAATTTGATTATGGTGGCGATACCGAGATCGACGACCAGGACCGCCATGGAGGGCGCCACCGCAACCACCGTGGTGAGCGCGTGGTACGTAATCGAAACGACTCATTTATAAGATTAAGTTCACGATTCCTTCATTTAATGGCAAATATGATCCGGGTGCGTATCTTGATTGGGAACTTGCGGTAGATCAGAAATTTCATTGTCATGATGTTCCTGCACAATATCAAGTTAGGGCTGCTACTAGTGAGTTTACAGATTTTGCATCCATTTGGTGGCGTGAGCATCGCAGCAAACACCCTAATAACATTCCCACAACTTGGGAGCAATTAAAAACTGTCATGCGACACCGATTTGTTCTTTCCTATTATGCACGAGACTTGCTTAATAAAATGCAGCGTTTTCAGCAAGGAACCAAATCTGTAGAAGAGTATTATCAGGAGTTGCAAACCGGCATGATTCGTTGTGGTTTCGTTGAGACTAATGGTGCCGCGATGGCACGATTTCGTGGTGGTTTGAACCGTGAAATTCAGGATATTCTTGATTATAAGCACTATGATGATATTACTACTTTGTTTGCATTTGCTTGCAAAGCTGAATATGAAGTGCAGGGACGACGAGCAAGGACCCATTCTAACTCTTTTGCAGGTCGCACTACTTTGACCCCTTCAGCCCCTACGGCGCCCTCCCCACCTAGCAGTATGTCACGTGGCAAGGCCGCAGCTCCACCTCCAGCGCCCCTTTCAGCTAATAAGAGCGCCTCCTCTTCCACTAGCCGCACAAAGGACATTCAATGCCATCGTTGCAAAGGTTATGGGCATGTGATACGGGACTGCCCCAACAAACATACGTTGATTATACGTGACGATGGTGAGTATTCTTCCGCTAGTGATTCCGATGAAACTATATATGCTATGCTTGCTGCTGACGTTTCAAGACATGCGGAAGAACATGTGGCTGCCATCGACGCTGACAAGTATGAGAGTCTTGTTGTGCAGCGAGTCCTCAATACACAGGTTGCACAGCCTGAGCAGAACCAGCGCCGCACTTTGTTCCACACCAAAGGCGTTGTGCAAGAACGATCCATTCGCATCATCATTGACGGCGGTAGTTGCAACAATTTGGCAAGTTCGGATCTGGGGAAGAAGTTGTCTCTCCAAACGCGTCCACATCCACATCCCTACCACATTCAATGGCTCAACCAGGGTGGCAAACTCAAGGTAACACGCTCGGTACGTGTTCACTTCTCCATGGGTTCTTATTCTGATTATACTGATTGCGATGTTGTTCCTATGGAGGCATGTTCGTTGTTGCTTGGTAGGCCCTGGCAATATGATACTGATTGTTTACATCATGGTCGCACAAATCATTATTCATTACTGTTTAAGGGCAAGAAAATTATTCTTCATCCAATGACCCCTGAACAGATTGTGAAAGATGACATTGCTCGGGCTACTAAAGCATTAAAACATTGCCAACAACAACCAGCCACGTCTAAAGAGATTAAGCTACATGCTCCTGTTTTACTTGCTACACGTGCTGATTTTGATGAACTACATGTTGATAATATGCCTTGCTATGCGCTTGTATGTTCTCATATGCTGGTTTCACTCGATGACCATCTTTGGATATACCCCCTGCTGTTACTAAGCTTTTGCAGGACTTTGCCGATGTGTTTCCGAAGGATTTACCACCAGGTCTTCCTCCCATTCGTGGCATTGAGCACCAAATCGACCTCATCCCGGGCGCCCAGCTTCCCAACCGCGCCCCGTACTGTACCAATCCCGATGAGACAACGGAGATTCAGCGCCAAGTCCAAGCGCTACTTGATAAGGGCTACATTCATGAGTCTCTTAGCCCTTGCTCTATTCCTGTACTACTTGTCCCAAAGAAAGATGGTACCTGGCGCATGTGTGTAGATTGTCGAGCGATTAACAATATCACAATTCGTTATCGTTATCCTATACCTCGCCTTGATGATATGCTTGACGAGCTTAGCGGTGTTGTTATATTCTCCAAAGTAGATTTGCGTAGCGGGTACCATCAGATTCGAATGAAACTTGGGGATGAATGAAAAATGGCTTTTAAAACAAAATTTGGCTTATATGAATGGTTAGTTATGCCGTTTGGATTGACTAATGCTCCCAGCACATTTATGCGCTTAATGAATGAAGTTTTGAGGCCTTTCATAGGATTGTTTGTGGTTGTTTATTTTGATGATATTCTAATTTACAGCAAGTCTATGAAAGAGCATTTGGAACATTTGCATGCTATTTTTGATGCTTTGCGCGCTGCCCGCTTGTTTGGTAACTTGGACAAGTGCGACTTCTGCACACAACGTGTTTCGTTTCTTGGCTATGTTGTTACTCCGCAGGGCATTGAAGTGGACAGCAGCAAGATTGACGCCATCCAGAGCTGGCCCATGCTGACGACGGTTACGCAGATTCGGAGTTTTCTTGGGCTTGCAGGTTTCTACCGACGGTTCGTGCGTGACTTCAGCTCCATTGCCGCCCCGTTGCATGAGCTCACCAAGAAGGGCGTTCCTTTCTCCTGGGGTGCGGCACAGGACGAGGCATTCACCATTCTAAAAGATAAGTTGACACATGCCCCCTTACTACAGCTACTTGATTTCAATAAGATGTTTGAACTTGAATGCGATGCTAGTGGTATTGGCTTAGGCGGTGTTTTGCTGCAAGAGGGCAAGCCAGTTGCTTACTTTAGTGAAAAATTAAGTGGTGCTAGTCTAAATTATTCAACTTATGATAAGGAGCTTTTCGCTTTGGTTCGCACACTTCAAACATGGCAGCACTATCTTTGGCCTCGCGAGTTTATAATTCATTCTGATCATGAGGCATTAAAACATATTCATAGCCAAACTAATCTGAACCGTCGGCATGCTAAGTGGGTCGAATTCATAGAGTCTTTTCCTTACATCATCAAACACAAGAACCGGAACGACAACATTATTGCTGATGCTTTGTCGCGTAGATACACCATGCTGTCCCAGTTAGACTTTAAAATTTTTGGTTTACAAACTCTGAAAGAACAATATGCCGATGATCCTGGCTTTAAGGACATCATGATGCATTGCAAGGATGGTAAACCATGGGGTAAATTCCATGTAACCGATGGGTTCTTGTTCCGCGCTAACAAGCTATGTATTCCCGCAAGCTCGGTTCGTCTTTTGCTGTTGCAGGAAGCGCATGGTGGTGGCCTCATGGGACACTTTGGCGTTTACAAGACACATGAGATTTTGGCCGCACACTTCTTTTGGCCCCAAATGCGCCGCGACGTGGAGCGTTTTGTTGCACGCTGCACCACGTGCCAGAAAGCTAAGTCACACCTGAACAACCACGGTTTGTATATGCCGTTACTTGTCCCTACTTCTCCTTGGCTAGATATTTCTATGGATTTTGTTTTGGGCTTACCTCGAACTAAGAAGGGGAGGGATAGTATCTTTGTGGTTGTTGATCGATTCTCTAAAATGGCTCACTTCATACCATGTCATAAAACTGATGATGCTACCAGCGTTGCCGAGTTGTTCTTTCGCGAGATTATTCGTTTACATGGTGTTCCAACTACAATAGTCTCAGATCGCGATGCTAAGTTCCTAAGTCATTTTTGGAGATCTCTTTGGAATAAACTAGGAACTAAATTGCTTTTTGGCACCACTTGTCACCCACAAACAGATGGGCAAACTGAGGTTGTGAACAGAACCTTATCTACCATGCTTAGGGCTGTGTTAGACAAGAATCTAAAACTTTGGGAGGATTGTTTGCCTCATGTCGAGTTTGCTTACAATCGTGCTACACATTCCTCCATGAAAATGTGCCCTTTTCAGGCTGTCTATGGTTACATTCCACGGGCGCCAATTGACTTGCTGTCCTTTGATCCTTTGGACACCCCACATGTAGATACTGTTGCACGTGTTAAACAGATGTTGGACATCCTTGAGCAAACACAGCAAAACATTGCGCACACTAATGCTAAAAATCAGGCTGTTGGTAGTAAAGGACGTACACTTGTTACTTTTGAAACTGGTGACTTGGTTTGGTTGCATTTACGCAAGGATCGCTTTCCTAGTTTGCGCAGATCTAAGCTGATGCCCCGTGCTGCTGGTCCCTTCAAGGTGTTAACAAAAATTAATGATAATGCTTATATACTTGACCTGCCGGCAGAATATGGTGTTTCCTCTAGTTTTAATGTTGCAGATTTGAAACCATATGCGGGCGAGGATAAGGAGCTGCCGTCGAGGACGACTTCGATTCAAGAAGGGGAGGATGATGAGGACATCAACCCCGACACGGGAATGGCTACTCCAACTGAACCAGCACAGGCGCCACCAGGACCACTCACTCGAACTCGTGCACGTGAATTAAACTTCGTGATGATTTTGAAGAATGAAGGACCAGAAGTTTCCTAAGTACATGCGCCATCTATGCTCATGATGAACCTACCCAGAATAATGTCTAGGTGCTGCGCCACCTATGTGTTTTTAATTTTGTCAAGAAATAACCAGGAAGATGCCGCGCCACCTAAATCAGGAAAGGGGATCAAGGAGATGGTGTGTGGCTGTTTGGGCGCCTATTCCCTGCATTGTGGGCAGGCTGGGCATCCTCCTTCCTTCCTCATTCCCCTATTTAGCCTGGGGCTGCGCCCCCTCTTTGGCTTGGGTTTTGTTTTGCTTAAGTTAGCCATTGCTACTTCCGAAGCTTCGTCTTCGTGTAATTCAGAACCCCACCTTCGAGTAATAATCAGGGTTGCTCGCCTCATATTCTTGCTTGTTCTTCGATTGCCTGCAGGAATTGATCTTCATGATCAGGTTGATCTTGCACCAGCAAGGTCAATAACCATCGGAGTTGGTTCAGCGATTGCTAAGGCGCCACGGACTTGTTCGTCGTAGTCGGATCGCGAGGGTCGACACCCACCAAATCGTAGTTATCCTCCACTCACCGAAAGATCAGGCACTCCAGCTCTATCAGTGGAGGTGCTGGGGTAATACTAATATCACCTCGAGATCAACGATTTGAATACGCTTTCCAGATCGGGCCGACAGTGACAAACAACCAGACTGAATATGAGGCGATTTGGAAGGGATTTCAGCTTCTGCGTGAAGCAAAGGCCGACGTAGTTGAAGTATTTGGAGATTCACAACTAGTCATCAACCAATTGCTCGGCCTATTTGAATGTAAAGACAACGTACTCAAAGGCTATTATGATCAGTGCCAAACTTTGATCAGAGGGTTCTTAGCAGTTTCGTTATATCATATTCCTAGAGCGCAGAATTAAGAAGCTAATCGGCTAGCGCAGAGCGCTTCGGGTTACAGATCGATGCAGGAAATCCTCAGTACCAAGCAATCAGCTGATGACTGGTAGGGCGAGATAGCAAGTTACCTTGCAAATCCTTCACAGAAAGTTAGTAGAAAGCTGAGGTACAAAACTATCAAGTACGTGCTGCTAGACAGTCAGTTGTATTATAAGATTGTCGAGGGGGTGCTGCTGAGATGCCTCGGGGCTAAAGAATCGATGAAGCTGATGAGTGAGGTTCATGAAGGAGTCTACGGTGCTCACCAATCCGCTCATAAAATGAAATGGATTATCAGAAGGACTGGTTATTATTGGCCAATAATGCTCGAAGATTGTTTCAGGTATTACAAGGGCTGCCAAGAGTGCCAGAGATTCGGGAATGTGCAAAAGTCTCTTGCCTCAGCTATGAATCCTATCATCAAGCCATGGCCGTTCAGAGGTTGGGGAATCGATCTGATCGGCCAAATCTATCCACCGTCCAATAAAGGTCACAAATAGATTTTGGTTGCAACGGACTACTTTACTAAGTAGATAGAAGCTGTTCCTTTGAAGAACGCCACATCTGGAGATATAATCGAGTTTATAAAGGAACATATCATTTACAGATTTGGTATACCACAGATTATCACGACAAATCAAGGGACTATGTTCACTTCAGATGAGTTTTTGACCTTTGCTGACGACATGGGCATTAAAGTGTATAATTCATCGCCTTATTATGCCCAAGCAAATGGTCAGGCTGAAGCGTCAAATCAAATTTTAATCAAGATTATCAAGAAGAAGATTGAGCAGACTCCCAGGAGGTGGTACCTAACACTGAGTGAAGCTCCGTGGGCATACCGGATGGCTCAGCATGGATCAACTAAAGCTACGCCGTATGAGTTGATTTATGGACACGCTGCTGTCCTTCCTTGGAAAATTCAGTCCGAGACACGGCGTGTCAAGTTACAGAACGAGCTTACAGCCGGTGAATACAAGGATATCATGATGGACAGTCTTGAAGATTTACATTGTCATCGGCTCAAGGCCCTGGAGTGTATCGAAGCTAATAAGATACGGGTGGCTAAGTATTACAACACTAAAGTAAGAGAAAAGAGTTTTGCCAAATCAGAGCTGGTATGGAAGACTATCCTACCTATCGGAACCAAAGATAGCCGATTCGGCAAGTGGTCACCAAATTGGGAAGACCCGTATCGAGTTATTGAATGTGCGCTGGTAATGCCTATATACTCGAAGATATGGAAGAAAGAAGATTTGCCAGGGCGATCAATGGAAAATATTTGAAGAAATACTATCCTAATATCCCAGTTGGGGGATGACAGCCGATCGATGCAAGATCTGGCTCATACAGCCGATTCTATGTTGAGGATCGCCTTCAGAACAAAAATAAGAGTCTGTAATAGCCGATTTCGTTCTAACGGATCGCCTTTAGCACAAAATGAAACACCCCCAATGGAGTATAACAGCCGATGTGATTACATCGCCTTTAGTCTTGAAGATTTACATTGTGATCGGCTCAAGGCCCTGGAGTGTATCGAAGCTAATAAGATACGGGTGGCTAAGTATTACAACACTAAAGTAAGAGGAAAGAGCTTTGCCGAATCAGAGCTGGTATGGAAGACTATCCTACCTATTGGAACCAAAGATAGTCGATTCGGCAAGTGGTCGCCAAATTGGGAAGGCCCATATCGGGTTGTTGAATGTGCGCCTGGTAATGCCTATATACTCGAAGATATGGAAGGAAGAAGATTTGCCAGGACGATCAATGGAAAATATTTGAAGAAATACTATCCTATTATCCCAGTTGGGGGATGACAGCCGATCGATGCAAGATCTGGCTCATACAGCCGATTCTATGTTGAGGATCGCATTCAGAACAAAAATAAGAGTCTGTAATAGCTGATTTCATTCTAACGGATCGCCTTTAACACAAAATGAAACACCCCCGATGGAGTGTAACAGCCAATGTGATTACATCGCCTTTAGTCCAAAAATAATAAAAAAATGTATATGTATCCGGACACATAGAAATCAAATTGATGATTATAAACAAAGTTTTTATTGATGATTATGTTTACAGGAGCCCTGTTACATTCTAATTCGGATTATGGGTGGCTCTATCTATGATGTCCTGGGCGTCAGTGACAGCCGCAACCCTGTCGGCGTGGGGGAAGAAGTTCACCAGTTGGGCGCTGGCCTCCTCCGTGTCCTGGCCCTCCGGGAACCCGGGCTCGATGGCCTCCAGGGCTATACCGGAGCGGAGTCGTGCGGCCGTGAGAGCCCCGGTGGCGCCGTGATGAACGCCGATCGTGGCCACCTGAAGGACGCGGTGGTGAACATCCAGGAGCCGCTCCGCTTGCATGTTGCCGCGAGCATTGACGGCATTGGCGGCGGTCTCGGCGGCTACGCGCAACTCTTCCAGCTGCGCGGTCAGAGCTACAAGAAGAGAGAAGAGTCAACATGAAGATGATCATCAGCGCGTCACAATAAAGACTTCAAGGCATTACCTGCCACTGCGGCGTCCGATTCGGCGAGCTGGGCCTGCACCCTGGTCACCTCAGCCTCGGTGGCGGCAAGGGCAGCGGCTTAGGCTTCGTTGACGCCCTGCAGCCGGCCATTCTCCTTCGTTACGGTACTCCACCATCTGGTGGTGGAAGCGGCGACCGTCAGCGGCGGTGTATGACCCGTCAGAGTCTACAGAAGACCCCGAATCGGATCCAGTGCTCGGGGCTGGGCCTTGAGGAGGACCTTGAGGAGGCACAGTTCGGCGAAGCCGAGTGTCCAGACCAATCGGCGCACCCAGGGGGAAAGGAATCAGGCGGGCCTGACTGAAGAATGGCAAAGAAGCAGATATATTAGGGTTGAAAAAGATCAACGCCATGGAAGCAAGCCGAGTTACCTGCTGTGAATGGCCAA
The DNA here is from genome assembly GCA_038502445.1 of Eremochloa ophiuroides. NCBI lineage: Eukaryota > Viridiplantae > Streptophyta > Magnoliopsida > Poales > Poaceae > Eremochloa > Eremochloa ophiuroides. The sequence goes on from JAHLJS010000005.1 coordinate 2,042,180, forward strand.
CTGCCGGGGCGTTACCCAGTGATGGCGGCCTCGAGACGGGCCTGCGGTAGCACCCGCACCAGGGGTGGCTCCGGCGGCCGCAGGGACGGCCTGAGATGGCGCGGCGGCGGTTCCCGAGTCTTCGGCACCGGTGGTTCCCGCATCACTGCGCAGAATGACGATGGTCGGATTAGATCAGATGGATGTATCAAGAAGTGAACAGTAGCCTTACCCTAGCCAGGCTCGCAGGTGGTGCCTACGTTCACCCACAGCCCGCAGGCTCCGGGTAAAGTTGTCGCCCTCAGCGGAATCCGAAGCCGGCCGCTTGCCGCGGTCTCCGTCGCTGGCCATGAGTTAGTTTTGAAGGTTTGCTTTTCTCTGATTGAGGAGAAGAGGCGAGGAGCAAAGGCCGGGTGAGCAGAGGTTATGGAGTTTGCGGTTGCTCACTCAGGCTGGGCATTTATTTATAAAGACCGAGGCACCAAGAAGGTTTCCCCCTCGGGAGACGAGACGCCATGGCGGATTTTATGCTGGAGTTTACCCACGTTTCTTGAATCCGGAACCGACGCCGCGCGTGGGAGGTGAAACGTCTTGATCGGCTAGTTTGGTCGGTTGCCTAGAATCGGTTAATTAGGCCGTTTGCTTGGAATCGGCTAAGTAGGTCAGTTACTTGGATCGACTAAATTGCCGATTTCTGCGATTTGCGACAAATATTAAGGATCAAGCTGAATAGCTGATTCTAAGGTAGAACAAGAAGAAGGCCGATTTCAGTCTAGCCAATATACTTTACATGTTTCGCAAGGGAGAATTAAGTATTAGTTACAAGCACAACAAGGACCGAATAGAAGAAATACATTCAATATGAAGAGCATGTCCGGTCTGCAGAGATTCTTGATCTTTATCAGCTGTCGAGTTGAGGATGTTTAGTCGCTGGTTGATCTGCTTGCCTTCAATAACTCTGGCGCTGACCTGTTTTCTCTTCTCGGCCATGTCAACGGTGTTTGTTGATACAGAGATCTCATGTTGGGTAATGGCCGAGTTTACTTCCTCAAGCTCCTTCATCAGCTGCTCGCGCCTGGCTTTTAAAGTATCCAACTCTGATTCAGTTGAGGTGATGTTGTTCTTTAGTAGTTTGACTTGACCCGCCAACTCATGGGCCTCTTGTTTGTTGATCAACTTATTATTCTTCAACCGATCAAGTTCGGCCAAGTTTATATGGGCAGTGTTGATTCTAGGAGTGGCACTTTTGAGCTTGACAAGCTGCTTCAGGAGGCTGAGAGTTGCCGGACGTGTATGCTGTTGAATCAGCTCAATTGCCTGATCAATTGTTTCAGGTTGCCGGGATAGATCAAAAAGGTCTACTTCCAGCTAAGGCAACAGCTTATTTAGCCGATTCATAAAATCTGGCTCTGGCAGCGTCATGGATTTGGAGCTTAGTTCACCTTCATCACAACATTCCTCCAGGTCGAAGGAGTAGCTGGGAGTTGAAGGCTGCAGCAACTGCATTCAGATGTTAGGAGATGGTAGCATGAATAATGTGACCAGTTAAGGGATGAATGCTTCACCTGAATAAAGCTTGAAGGAAGTGGAGCTGATGAAGTGCCCGGCTGATCTGTTATGGCAATCTCTTTTCTGGCAGTAGGGATGGCCTCAGCGTGTGTTTCTATAGTCATTTGAAGCACTGAAAAAGAAAAGTGAGTAAAAAATGAAGCAAGCACAATAGTGTTAACAGCCGGAGAGCCTTACTTGAATGTTCAGGAGATGGTGTTTTCTCTTCTTCGAGTTCGTTCCACGAAGGAGGGCTGTTCGGCTGCATTTTTAGAAAGGATCAGAAAATGTTTAGCAAGGTGGGATTGTGTGCTTACAGATTTGGTTGATACCTGAGTCCCTGCTCCTTCTGGCTGGATGGCGATGGTTTCGTCCATTCCCAGAAAACCTTCAGCAGTATCTTGGTGGCCTGTAGTTTCTGAGAGCACTCTGGCCTGAATATTTTCATAGGGTGCCTGAGTCGGCTGAATGCTCACCTATTATATAGCCGATTCAGTCAGGTAAGCTAAGTAGATATACAGAGGATATTTCAAAATATTCAGGTACCTAGGCAGGCTTCCTCTTGGTTCTCTTTTTCTTGGTGGACGTCTTCTGGAGGCTCGATGAAGCTTTTCTCTTTGTGGCTGGAGTAGCTGTCATGATGATAGGGGCCTGCATTATTTGCTTCACTGATGGAGCCTGGGAGCCCAGCCTGGCAATTGGGCATGGAGGATAGTAATCGATCGGTACTGGTGGTTGAACCTCTGGGTCCTGTATTGACAAAGAGTTAGAATATATAATAGCCGGTTGTAATGGAATCGGTTACCAGTGCTTACTGCTGTTGCAGGGTTGAAACTTGGGTCCAAGGCTTGGCATTTGACATGAATTTTCTGACAGAATAGACGGACATGCCACTGTTGCCACCGTTGATCAAAGTTTTCATGAGTCATTGATATTTGAGTCCATTGCTCCATGGTATAATGTGGCAAATCTGTCCCCAGATTTAAAACTCTGTCGTCTTCTAAGTTTAAAGTAAGCTCATCTCTAGGTCTCAGGAGATGTAGGAATGGAAGCTTGGGGGGCAGTTGGCCAAAGCCCAGTTGTCTGGCTGCTACGTTGGGATGGTAAACTTCATATGAGGGCCAACTGGGTTCAGTTTTACTGGAGCTTCGGAGATGTTTGAAGTCAGCTGGTAATATGCAGGGTTTTATCATTACATTTAGGATCTCAGTTGCTCCTGCGTCAGAACACCCTGTGCTGAATTTGAAGCTATAAGGCATTGGGAATTCCTCATCTTCTGTGTAGGGAAATCAGTTCAGAATTTCTGGTCCCAGACCTCTGTAAAGTTTTTCAAGCAGCTGGCCTCGGCTGGCATTGATGTTTATGGCTGAAGCAGCCTCACCAAAGCTCTGGCAATCTCGGGTGACCTTATGTTGATCTTCTGCATATTCCATAGAAGGATGGCCGAGGTTTTTCAAGTTTGGTCTGACCATCTTGTGCAAATGGAGATTTAGCCATAATTGGATCAGCCACCAGCGCCCTGTTGTACACTGAACCTCTTCGCCCTTGAGCAGATAGCCAGCTACTCGGCTCATTAGTCTGTAAACAGAACCCAGCAGAAGTTTTCCCAAAGGAATTGATTGACCTTGAGTTAATTGCTCTGCAAGAAATTTGAAAGGATAGGCTGGTCCAAGAGAAGAGCCGTAGAAGATGAATCTCTCTAGCCACAGGATTAAGAATGCTATGTATTCTCTTTCGTTGACGCTGGAGGTTGTCATCTGATGAGTATCAATATAGTCTGTTCAGCCTTTATACTCAGTCAGTTTGGGGAACTTTTTCTCACCTATGGACAGTAAATTCCAATATTGGTAAGTTCTAGTAATTTGGAGGCCGGTGAGCATGTGGATGCCACCAAGGGTGATGGTCATCGGCCCGTCTCTAAATATGAAAGCATTCAAGGAGTTTGACCAGAAATAGCTGGCGGCAATGAGAAGTGGTTCATTCTTCTTCATTTCACAGAGAGATAAATCGAGGCATTGGCTCAGGCTGCGTAGCTCCCAGTCTGCTCGTTTTTTTCAGAGACGCGACGGAACCATTTCCTCCATCCTGTGGGTATGTTGGGCCAGTTACGGAAGGAATTCTTTGTCCATGAGGATGCATTCACTGGAGAAGCCCTGAAGGGGATTTGGTTGGTCTCCATGCTAATGAGTTCCGTAGGGTCAGAATCGCTCATCGGGCCGAGGAAGAAGGCAGTCGGCGCGTCCGACAGCGGAATCAAAATCTCATTCTTCAGAATCTGGAGGCGGGTGATATATGTGACCAATAGAGCAAAAGATTCATGGATGGAAAGCGGATTGATGGGATCCATACCTCGGGTATTTCAGAAGGAGTCACCATTTGCTTGAGCTGACTAAAGGCGGCGGATTGAAGCTTGAGAAGAAATGTGACGGGAATCTTCTTGGTTAGGGTTTTATTTTGGTGCGAAGCTTTGAAGTGCTGAGCGGGAGATTGCAGTTCGGCTGCGTTTTGAGGATGGAGGTCGATTAAGACTCAATGCTAATTTTAGAACAAAGTGAGTTTGTTCCAAAATTAGGGGGCATGTGTTTACACCAAAATTTAGTCTGAGTATATATAGCCGATACTGAGAACAGATACAGTCGATTTTCGGGAAGCAGAGCCTTCTACACGAAGATTTGAGAATAGCCGATCGGGTCCTGAATCGATTGTTGGGCAGGAAAGAAGACGGCGCGGTTGAAGATAAGAATCGATTGATGACGTCAACGCAGATCTTCGGCGTCAGGGAATGATCACGTTCGAAGTCTGATAAAGAAAGGAAAGATTGGGCTCCAAGTTACCTTTAATTTAGCAAAGTTTGTTAGTTTGCGTATTTATCTGTAACAACCCGGGTTTTCGGTAAACTAAAAATACAAACTTTTTAAAATTTTTCTTGCAATACGTATGAAGCATGTAGCCTCTAGGCCGAGCAATGACTAACCCGCTAACAACCTGCATACATATAGAATTGCTTGTAGGATTTTTGTTGGAGTTCCTCAGTTGGTCTAGGGTTGTGTCAGAGAGCACAGTTCCGTAGCGATTACCGCTAAATCCTTTCATCTCAATCCTCTCTCGAACCCATCTCAAATTTCCTCTAAATCCACCTCATCAACATCCATACACCATATAATTAAAAATGAGGACACCCTTTCTCAAACCCTTTCAAAATAGTAAAAGAAAAATGGAAAAGACTCTACACTCTCTCGGGCCAAAAACCTCAGCCAGCCCTCCCCTCTTCCACACGGCCCGCTCACACCGCAGGCCCACAGACGCGCCACACAGCAGGCCCGCTCCCTCAATGCCTCTTCCCCGGCCCAGCAGCACCCGCCTCGCCCTGCCCGCGCGGCCCAACACACGCACGCCGGCCCACTCGGCCCAACCGAGGTGCCTTGCCTCCTAACCCTAGGGCGAAGGCGTCCCTGCTCCCTGAAGCCGCCGCCGCCGCCGCCAGGCACGACGCGTACACGCAGGACTGAGCCCGCGCCCCACCTGCTGCTTCGCCCGATGGATCCCCACCACGTGCCCATGGCACGGCTCCCGAAGATCGTCGCCGTCCTTGGAGCTCCGAACCCTAGTGGCACGAGTATAAAACGACCGCATCACCGTCTCTCTCCTGCTCATCTTTTCCCATGCGCCGCCGCCAAGGCTGCCCCCTCGCTCATCCTCTCCCTCGCTTGCTAGTCACGGGTCGGCCTCACCCCACCTCGCCCAAGCCGTCCACCACCGTGCCGCAACCGCTCGTCGCGCCGCTCACAGTCACCTCCACCTTGACCGCGCAGCCGCCATAGCCACACCATAGCACGGCCATGGGCACCGCCGCGCCTAGAGCCATGGTCGCGTGCAGCCACGTCGTGACATGCCGACGGCACCACCACGACGCTGCCGCCACCGCGCTGCAGCCGAATGCCGCGTCCAGGCCGCCGGAGTGCTGCCTCGCTGCCTCTACTCCAAGCCGCCGCCGTCGAGCACCGTACACGACGCGTCGACCCTGCCACGCCGAACTGGATCACGCCTCGCCACGATCGTGGGCTTGCCGACTCAGGATATGGCCGCGCCACCGACACCATGCCATGGACGCGACCGCACCAGTGGCCGACCGACCTCACCGCCGTCCTTGCCGGCTGTGACGTTCCCGGATTGGTTCCTCCATGCCGCCCGCAACCACGCTGATGAGCCTGCTCCGCCACGTCGCACCGACTCCTCGCCACGGTACCACGGGCAGCCATCAAGACCTCGAACAGGCACTTGGCCGCCCCTGCACCGACCCTACTCCACCTCACCGGAGCCGACCACACCTTGCTGGAGCCTGTACCCCATCACTGGTGAGCACGAAAGCTGAACCCTCTCCTTGTTCCTTGACAACCTTGCCGATATCCATGTCTGAGAGATGGCCCTCGCGCCTCTATGAACACTGCTGCAGGAGAACGGAAGGACGTGCAGCGCCGTTTGATGATCCCGAGTCTCGATCACCACCTCGCCAAGCCACGACCTTGCCGAACTGAAGAACCGAGAGCACGAACATGCCACGACCCCGTCCGAGCCATGACATCGCACGCCCCGACGAGCCTCCTACCCCGTGTTGCCGGCTACACCACGCCGAAGATGGAATCGGTACCACTGTCGCGGATCGGCACGGCACGGCGATCACCCTGCACGGCGTCAACTCCCCGCTGCACCACCATCCTATCTTCATCAACACCACGGTGAGCACCACATCCTTCTCGGACCCACCATGTGTGCCATCGCGTCCTACCCCAGGGAACGCATCGGCAGAGCCACCACCGGCTCAGGAACAACACTACGCACTCACGAACACCGGACTAAACCCAACCAACCGGACGACACACCATGAACATATACGACGGGCATCGCCGTCGACATAGGCCTTCGTGCGGTGATCTAATGCCTTGTTGAGAATCTGGCCATGCTCCGCCACCTCCCAGCCACTTGATGCCACCTCAAGCCAGTCTCCGGCCAGCCATAGCCCCGTCCGGCCAAGCCGCGACCAACCCGCGGGAGGCCACGACTAGCCACGACCAGCCGCAACAAGCCATAGCCGGCCAGAAGGTAGCAGCAGTTGGCCGAGAGAAGCCGGAATATGTTACAGCAAGCCTTGCCACTTTTTCCTTGACACCGGCCCGGTTTGCCTTTGTGTCGTACCCCGTTTCCAGATCTTGAGACCCCGATGACGCTGGACTGTTGAAGAGCCCAAGTGATAGAACATGTTGGACTGTTGGATAGCCAATCATTGGAAGGCCAAAGAGATACGGCGTTGGACTATTGGGAGCCCCTTCTCTTCTTGTACACCTGTCTGTCTATATATCTGTTGTACACTATCCTTATAATCTATCTGTACATGTATCTGTTGTACCGAACCTGTTGTATCCTATCCTTACAATCTATCTGCATCTGTATTTGTAATACAGGATCCATCCGTCTTAATGCTATGGAAATGTGCTACTCCACTGTCTTGCTGAGTCGTGTCTTTGGATCTTATTGCTGGTTATCCTTGTTGTCTGCCTGTGTGCAGTGCCTTCGAGCCGGCTGAGGGATCGTACCTCGTTCGGACGTTGCGATCGCGGGATCCGTCCTGCCATGACCGTAATGCTGGGTGTAACTCGACCTCTCATTGGTGTAGCTTGTGGCCGCGAGCACGCCTCGCCATGACCATGAAGCTATACCCCGTGCGCTGTTCTTTGATTCTTCGTGCCCAAGCCCTCGTATGCTTGTACCCTGTGCGACCGCTGCATTTCTTCGATTTTGCGGTGACAACCGCACCGCTACAAATCTGAGAGATGACTTAGTGCCAGTGCACCCAGGTCGTGGTACCCTACGAGTGATTTGCGCACTTGCGTCTTTTACATGTCGCTCTCTTCTGACGCCCCGTCTATTCCGTGGTGTGTGCGATGGAAGAAGTGGACCACCGCTTTATGTTGTTTCTCGCTAGTCGTTCCCGTATAGCCCGTTCTGTTCGATCCCATCTTATCCATGGCAATTGGATCAAAGATCGGACTAACCCTTTTTAGTTAGCGAAGCTATGGTTTATATCAAGATCTCGGACCCATGAGAGTCGACCCGATCGACTACCTAAGAACCATCTTCACCAAAGATGTGACCGAGAATATGATATGGACGTGCCTAGCTAGCTCACCTCTCTTCCCTCGCTCTCTCTTGAAATTCTTGGTGTTTAAACACTTGTATGATCGTACTCGTTTGAATCACAGCCTTGGTACCCTACAAGTGGATTAAACGCTCGCACTATCTTGTGCAACTCCTCTTGTCGATGATCACCCGTTCTTCTCTTTACTTGGCCTGTCCTCCGATTCCCATATCCACCATGGCGTCTGGATCGGAAGATCATGAGCCGTGGTGTTTGCTATGGATAAGCTCTGGCCTAAATCATTTATCATAAAGTCATACTGGCTAGGCTGTGACATAAGCCTGTGCATAGCAAACCACCACTCCTGTTTCTTTGGCCCGATGAAATCGGACATACGCCGAGAGGGCTAAGTCGTGTACCTTTTTATATTTATTTCTCGGGTGTTCAAGGATCTTCTAGCGTCTCATCATCTTTTGGTGTGTTGAGTGTTTTCTCTCCTTGAGTTGTTTTGCGGAGTAGGCGTTCCCGGATTAGCGACGATCGGATTGAGGCCACAGGAAGAGAACGCGGACGACGAGAGGACCGTGGAGTGGAGTCACCCTAGGAGGAGGTGACCCAACTGATCAAAAACACTAACTGGAGAACGCTCATACCACTACTTCCTCGACAACGCAGGTGTCATGGCAGCACCTTCTTTTAGAGAATCCTATTAGACATTGCATATCTAGAATTGCTAGCGCTTTATCTTTACTCCTTTGCTCGTATATGATGCATGCAACTACCTAAGCCATTATTACACTGTTTGCAAACCACTCTACTATGCAACTCAGCTTCGCGCTCACGCTCTCTTATATATTTCTATCTACCTGCTTGCTTGCATATTACATTACCATATTTATTAACTCCACCCGCATTGTATCTATGATGTGATGCTGGTGGTGAACCTCCGGGAATGGTTTGGTTTGGGATGCCAGACTGGTGGACTATGAGCGTGCTGCGTGTGTCTTGGGTGTGTGGTGAGGGTCGAGTCGACCAAGTGGGATACACGACGAGCTGTGTAAGCAAGTCTTGCCGGGAGTTGCATCTGGGCATTCCCACAAGAGATACCTGTGGCGGGTAATGACTTATGAGGTGGTTCCAGGATGTGCATTAAAGTCCCGTGAATGGAGGTGCCGTGGTGGCACGAGGAGAGTATCCCCTAAGAGAAGATGCCTGCTTGGTCAAACCTAGGAAGGACTAGCACCAGGTTCATGGGAATCCTTTACTGCTCACTCGTCTTCGATGGACGGGGAACGGCTGGACTACTTGGTTTTGCCACTACTGCTAGGTTGTAAGGTGATAGGGTGGGCGGTCGCGGATGCAGGAAGTTCCCGCACCGTTCTAGGTGCGCAGTACCACTGATTGGGCCCGGTACTACGTCTCCCAGTCTCAGCGTTTCAGTTCGTGCCCGAAGTTACCCAGGGCTGAGTGGTAGGGTGGCATCGACCTAGGCAAGCAAGCACCCGGAATTCTGCCTAGATGATTGTACAGTATCGATGATGGCTAATCTTGTGAGTGGTAAAACCTCTGCAGAGTGTATGGTTGATCGATCGATACATATGCCGATTCGTCGGCTATGGACCTTTCCTGTGAAGCTCTGACTAGTGTAGAGAGCGATATTCTTTTCTCCCCCTGGATGATGATTGTCCGGCAGTGTGCCCGGTGTGGCAGTGTGCCGTTGAGACAGGACCCGAGATGGAGTTAGGCCTGTCGATTGAGCGTGAGGGGTGTGTGTGTGTGAGGTGGTGCATGGGTGGGATGATGGATATGGGATAGACTGATGGGAAATGATGATATGGGTTAAAACCTGATAAACTATTATGATATTATTACTTGATACTACTTTGCATGCGCTTAGGATACAAACCACAACCAAATGTTAGGATCGCCAGATCCTTTGTTTTCTCTTTTTCACTAAAACTCATCGGTGCTGACCATGGCCTGCATATATCTGGCGGTGTGCAGATTACCTGACTAACAGAGATATTGAGATAAGAAGTATTAGAAGGTCTCGTGCCTACGCTCAAGTTTGGTTCAGGAGATGAAGACTATGCTGCGCTAAGATTGACTCTGATGATACCCGTGAAGGAGGAGCCTCCACTCGACAACATATTCCGCCAACTCTGATGACGACTAGATACGCTTCTGCTAGATTAACCATGTAATAGGTGTATCCTCAAATGAGGTAAAACTTGTTAAGCTTGTAATCATGCGCTGTATGACTGTGATTTCAACTGATATATGATAATACGATGGAATCAAACTTTGATTTGATCGCATTATAACTCATTCTGTGGATTTTTCCTTCGTGGAAAATCGAGGATGTTTCATTATCTTGAGTTGTAATTCGAATAGGACTCTATCAAAGACCTGAGTATAAATATAAGCCCCGGCCATTGTAATAGAACACACATCAATACAACACATTTTTCGGCTCCGGTCAAAACTTAGGAGTAGGAGTAACGTAGATCTCGGCGAGTTTTTCAATCGGGCTGAGTGTCATCCGGTGGACGCAGGCTTGCTTGTAAGTACCATCATGTCTCGCTAAGTTTTGTCTCTTTAATGTCATCCGGTGGACATGGGAGCATCGTAGATCGGGGTTGATTCTTATTTGATATAAGTTTAGCGTCATCCGGTGGACGTGGGCTTAGATAAAATAAGGGTTAGTTATCGATTCATGTTTGTTTTCCTGTTTAACCTATGTTTAACGTCATCTAGTGGACGAGGGCTTATGTTAAGTTTGATTATGTGCATGGATTAGTTATTGGCTCTAACTAATTTGGCATCTTAGTTAGATTCATTAAGTTATCAAGATGTTATTTGTCATTTATTGTTTATTTATTAATATAACATCTCTCTGCCCGATCAAGATTGCATAGTGTTGGCCTTAGATCTATATGAAAAATGTTATTTATGTTTCGTTCATGTTTATGCTTTGTTATGATATCGCTTGATTCGGCTAGTACTATCGTAGTCTCGCTCGTACGTGCTGTGGATGCTTGACAAGAGTCGATCTGAATGAACGCAGAGCCGCCGGCTTTCTAGACCAGCTTTGTATTCCTTCTAGATTTGATTGTGATTATTTTCGGGAATAAATCTAAACTGATGCAAAGCCGCAGGCCTTTTAGACCAGCTTCGTATCAGTACTAGGTTCATACCTGGAACTAATCACCGCCAAGTTTTCTGCTTCACGGACCCCAAATCGGCTAATTAGCCGATACGGTTGTGCTTTCTCGAGAAAAACAAATTAACCGATCGCATTCTACCAAATCGGCTAAATAACCGATTTCTGTCTGTTTGATGTTCAGATAGCCTGAACTGAATGATTTGACCTGTTTACAGCAATCGATTATGCTTTAATCTATTACAACTATCTGCATAGACTTGTTTAATGTAGATTATTCTATTTGATTACATGTATCAATCGATTATGTATCAGTTCAGTACCTGTTTCTATGGCAAAACATGCATACATGCCGAAATCGACTCTTTAGTCGATTTCCGATTAAATCGGCTCTCAGAGCCACATAGCTGGAACTACCTGGACACACCGGTTAGTTCCACCCTGTGATTACTGATTATTATCTTTTTCTTGTCAATTGCAGGTCAAATTGACTGACACGCCTGAGGGTTATCGGTACTCTCTGACCGGGTTTGAAGTTAGCTGGATCTTGAAAGCTCCAACGCTCCTGAGATCATATCCGGCTTCGCTGGTGTGTTGAAGCACAAGGAGCATCATTTTGTGCCAACACCAACACAAGCCAATACGACAGCCTTACCTCCTGTACTACATTGTAGTCTGCTGAGTACTTGCTTATCCCGTACCATATCTTGGTACTGTGTAGCCTCTTTGTAAACTGTAATAGAAAGGATAGCTACGCATTGTTCCTTTTTATAAAAAAAAATGTATTGTATTACGTAAAACTTTAGATCAAATATTGTTTTTTATCATCAATGATCCCGTCGACACCATTTAACGCAAATAAATTGGAGCTTGCTCAACCACTCTGACATTTTTCATCTGTAAGACTGCTTCACACACTTAATAATCACCGCTTCTCTAATTTCTAATTGTAGGGCTTGTTGTTGGGCAGGCAGACTTGAATTGGGCCTTGGGCCGTAGCCTGTGTTCTCACCACCGGCCTTTGACCGTGTGCGTGTGGTAGATTCATGTGCATGTCATCCTACGGCTGACAGTAATATAATATAATTATGCTCCATCATAATCAGTCTACTATTGCCACCGCATAATCCCTCGCTATGAGGAAGCAGTTCCCAGCTATGAAATATACGTGAAATGAAATGGTTAGTTAGCAAAAGGTTCCTGTTGTGATTTAGATGCGATGTTGCATTGGTTCTATGATACTCTCGGTTCTCAAAAAAAATGTAAATCTCGTTTTTTGAAAAGTTAAGGAATTTTTATATTTGATTAAGTTTATATAAGATCTTCAATAGGAATATTATGAAGATATAATCAATGACTAATCCAACAATACTTGTTATACTTCATAAACATTAATTAATATCTCTTTATTCATCTTTAATCAAATTCAAGAATTTTTACTCCTCGAGATGCGAGTGTTCCACTCTTTTGGGGGCAGAGGGAGTATCATATTTGATTTCAGTTTTGTTGGAAAAACATGATTGAGAAGGTTTTACGACTCTTTCCGATCGTTCTCATCCACCGTTTTCATCTCTAGCACTGAAATCACATTTCTTCAGCTATCATCAGTCTATCTATCGCCTTGGGATTTGCTTTTCTTTTTAAAAGAAACCACATTTACAAACAAAGCAGTGAGAGCAGAGAGTCAGCGATCATTCACAACTTCACGCTGAAAAGGCAAGCGACCATCAGCTAGCGTTTTCTTTTCCCAGCTGCTGCTTGAAGTAATGCAAGATCTGTGCGGCCAAGATGTCGACCCAGGTGTCCGGCACGCCAGGCACGCACCAGTGCATGCAGTCCTGCCCGTACTCAGCCACCGCGCCCTTCTTCCCCCCCAGCCAGATCGCCGGGTGGGCGTCGGCTCTGAACTCGCTCATGTACGTCAGGTTCACCAGCCGGAAACCTGATCCTGCCAGCGCTTCTTTGATCGCCGAGTTCACCGTCCTCGCGTCCTTGTTCACGCCCCCGAACCGCGGATCAAACCAAGAGTCCAGCTGCATGCATGCACCAAGATGATCACTAAAAAAATTTGCAATTTTGAAATGCAGGATTATATTGGGACTGAAACAGCTAGCTGATGATGTCCCTGTCAGTCAGAAACCGGAAATAATTCAGAATGCTAGTAACGGGACCTCATGCTCTTTGAGGAGTCTGTCGGTCACGCAGCTGCCGTTGTGATCCCACTCGCCGCCATGGAAGTGCCGAGGCGACTGCGTGCGCCATAGCTTCAGCGTCGTGCTCGGGGCCTCCCTGTCGATGTAGGACGCCATGGTTCTGATGACTACCTTCAGGCCCTCAGGAATGCTGAGTGGAGGCTCGATTGGATTTCCTCCTTTGTAGAAAACAAGGGGTTTCTCTTTTGGGAATTTGTATGTCCCCCACCTGATTGTTTATGGACAAATGTTGTGTCAAGCATTACAATAGGAACATTACTCATGGACAAACTATGGTATATATGGCCAACCAAAAAAAAAAAGGAAAAGAAAAACTGCAGGTTTGGGAGCTGCAGCAACCTTACCAGTGCCCGGTGTTGAAAATTAGCACATCGTAGAACTTGGTGACGTTTATCCAGTCATCAGCAGGAATGTCAACATCCACTCTGTAAGTCCCTTTTATCCCATCCTTCTGAACTTCCTCCGGGTTCTCCACTGGCTGCCACCTTTTGTATCATTAGTTACCACCATGTGAGCTTCATGATTCCATTATATGAAGTAGCTGAAACCTTAACTAGATGCAGGAAGAAAGCAAGAGCATTGAGGAGGAGGAGGAGCAAGCAGACGAGCACTCACTCACGTGCACTTGGCGAGCAGCACGGCGCGGTGGAAGGCGACGGTGACGTTGTGCCGGGGGAAGTAGCCGCCGCGCCAGGCGCCGCGGCGCTTCCACCTGCGCGCGCCGGGGTCGGCGGAGCGGAGCGCGCAGAGCAGCGCGACGGCGAGGTTCTCGGACAGCGAGTCGCCGACGAGGCCGACGCGGCGGCCCCTGGCGGCGGCGAGGAACGCGGCCGGGTCGATCCTCGGGACGACGGCGCCGCCGCCGCAGCGCGCGGGCGCCCAGGAGAGCGGCGCGAGCGGCGGGCGGCCGTTGAGGAGGCAGTTGTAGGAGCCGCGGTGGAACGGGCACGACGCCGTGTAGAGCGGCGGCGGCACGGGCCGCGGGGTCGGCACCCAGCGCCCCGCCGTCGCGTCCGATGGCGCCGCGCCGCAGGGCAGCGGCGGCTCCGGCGCCGGGGACCGCCGGGAGAGCACGGCGGCGATCGCGAGGAGGGGGAAGAGGAGGAGAGGGAGGCGCAGGCAGCAGAGGCGCCGCATTGCGGTCGCGTCCGGCGAAAGGGACGCCGCCCTCTTCCTCCTCATTGCAAAGGTTGTCGATGCTCCGGCTACAATACTATGATTTTTTTAGGAAAGAATGTATTTTGTTCTTATAAGTATGTTATATGGTAGTAGGATGTTATGGCAATCAATGCATTCTAGTTTTCTAGTATAAATATTCAAGATAGAAATCTTCAGTTCTTACATAAAACCAAAAAAAAAAAACGGAAAGAAATATCTGGAAGCACACATTTCAGATTACTTGCGTGAGCAATGGCCCAGATTTTTGCGGCCCTCTGAAATCTGAAACCAGCTTTCTAGTTCCAGTCCTCGGCAATGGCAGAACTAGAACTAGAAAGTTGAGGAGAAAATGGCCATGGCGGCACTGCTGCATGCAGAGACCAGAGAGTCTATCCGGGCTCCGGTGAGCTGAGCTTGGCCACCAACACCAAGGGCGTAGGTGCGAGTGCGGACGAGTTTATGGGCACCGGGAAGGAAATCATGGACAGAGGCGGAGCCGCGCCGCTGACTGCCGGTGTCCCCGGCGGCTGGCGGCTGCCTCACCGTTGGCGAAGAAGGAAGAAACTGACTGGCAGTGGCGGCACGACGAACTGACACTGACAGTGGGCCAGGGAGAGAGGGAGGATTGCCAGCTCAGCTCTCTTATCTTCTGATGGGCCAGGCCGTAAGATTTTATTGGCTAGGCTGTTAGTCGGCGGCGATGGATCATGAACGGAACAGCCCATCATCGGTATTGGGCGTTCCGTCGCGTCGCCAACGCATTCACAGCCCATTATCGGTCCATACATCATACATGTGCGTGTGTGTGTTGACCGGGCCGACGACCACTCATATCTATCTTTTTTTCTGAAAGAACAACACGCATATCTATCTTTCATAGTTTCATTCATTTCATGCATCTCTAATCTACCTCTCACACATATTGATGATCACACATATATATGTTATCGTTGCATTTCGTGTTTGCATTAAATTAAATTTGAGATAATGCTGTGTACAACAAACACATCGCAATCGCTAAGACCCTGCTTCTTTCATTTCATTCGCTCATTCAACCGTGTATGTAGTAGCGCCACTATTTTCCTTGTATTTCGTATTCCTTCTATCCTGTAATACGGTGCATTCTAAAAGTTAGAATAGAAGAATACAAAAGACATGTGTCCTCAATCAAACTGTCATCAACACAAGTAATGAGATTGTTTGATTAATTAATTGGCAACACATACTGCCATGTAAGTATTCCCTTCGTTCTAAATTGAATTAATTAGTTTTGATCCAAGAATCACTCCAAACCAAATCATCTTAGAAAAATGGTAACATCCTTTTCCAGATTATAAAAATATTATTTCATCAATGTATCTGGTGATACTAATACAGTCTCGCAGATTATTATTGATGATGTACTTCTCTATATATTTGATCAAGCTCAAATAAATGAAGTTGATTTATCACGGGCAGAGAGAGTAGCTGTTGTTCCATGCTAGTCAGAGTCTCAAGTCTCCCAGAAATATGAGAAAGTGATCGATCGACCGACATCGACGATATGCATGCATGGGGTCCAGTCAACGGCCGGCCGTCAACCAACGCTCAGATTAATTATATTATACATTATCAGTGATTGCCGAGTCCAGTCAAGCTTGTACTATTATACTGTACTACAGTGTGCATGCTTCTTGTGGCTGCCTGATGGTGATGCTGATCGTCCACATCCATATGATGCACGGGCGGCCAGCTAGCAGGATGAAATGAAGGCAAATGTGTTGCTGAATCCTGATGTACGCTATTGGAGTAGTGGTGACCAGTATAGCTAGTAAACAACAAATTAAATAAACCGTGTTATTGTTAGTAGTAGTAGTAGTTGCGCAATGCATCATTTATACCATCACTCATATGCACGTCACGTGCTTCAATTCTCTGCCATAGTGTGCTTCAATGGATGGATGCGGATAACCATATACCCGGAAGATCCGATATCCGTATCTGTTAAGATTACTATTTATCAACTTCACATTCGTATTCGATAAAAAAGTAAAATATCCAATATATTATCTATATCCACAAAGCACAAACTATTTTGAAACCACCTAAATCTTGTAATTACGACTAATTGATCATGTAATTTAAAATAATTTTAATATAGCAGATGATTTGTAAGTTAGCTATGACTAATGTAGCTCTAAAATTATTAACAATATATAATCTTAAATTTAGTTAATTTTAGTATGGCTAATCATATCAATTATTAGTGTTTTTATTTTATTTATATACTTCTAAAATTTACTTTTATTTATTTGAATTCTATAACTAATGTATATATTATCTATATTTTATTATTATTTTATATGTTTATGGGGTAGTTGTCTAATCCACGTTCTATAGCTATATTTTAAAATCCCTTCGTGCATAATGATTTTATTATACTATAAAACTATCACTAAGCAAATCGATATATCTTATCTTCAAAATCAAGTATGGATATCCAAATTTTGAGATATCTGTTTTGCATAAGTATCTGGCATTATCAGTATTTGTATTAAAATTAAAATATGGTACTGGTACCAGAATCCATATCCGTGCGAATCCGATCCGTACCATCCCTTGTGTACGTACGTGGTACTAGTTCCATGTATTCAATCACATGTATGTAAGACAATTAATCCTGATGTTGTGTGTGTACTGTGTAGGCCTTGCTGATTTGGCCAGATCAGAGCAATTTCTACTGATAAGACGAGGGGTCATCATCAGGCACCGCAAGGATTCAAGGGCATGCAAGAAAGAAACACTGTACAGAAACATAAAGCAAAACAGAGAAGGGAAAAAAAAAAAAAGCGGGGTGGGGCAAGGAGAGGTTCAAAACTACAGTCAACCTTGAAAGCCTCTTGCATATATCGAACACGCATATGAGAAGTGTGTGTGAAAGCGGGCAAGAAGACATCGCCATTTTCGTCTCCCTCCTCCCCTGGGCACGCACGAGCGCAGCTGGGTCAACAAAACCACGCCATCAGAATATCAGATCACTGAACAATATAATTCAAACGAATCTTAACCACAGGTTAGTAAGCAGTACTCCGTAGCTAGCTAGTTTAATGGTTCTGAAGATCATGGTTGTGAGGTCGCTCTCGATCCTATCAAGCTCCCTGTGTTATTTGATGTTTCTCTGAAAGTTACTTGTTCCCTTCCTGCACCCTTTCCTTGAGATTATCAGGTAGCTGCGTGGTCAGCTTGCTGCCTAACTGATAACACTCTAGTACTTACTAGTACTTTGGTAGTCTTGCATTGACATGTACAACCACAAGCCAAATTATACATCCCTCTCTGATCATTGCTGAATAAATAAACAAGTCTTGCTTTAATGCTGCATGCTGCACTTTTCATTTTCATGGCCAGCCCACAAGTTTCCCAGCAACTTCTTTTGGACCTGTCGATATGACAGTCTTCATTCTGACTAGCAGATTCATGTAGTTCAAGAAATTCTGGTCGTCTGCCTTTTCTAAATATCTTTTATTGCTTTCTCCCTCTAAGCTAGCTAACGAACTTCATCAGCATGCATATATAGCACATGAGACCTAATTAACCTACCTTGCCAATCTTGTAGTTGGTTGCAGTCATCATCTGAAATCTCTTGTCGCCCACTACCATCGCAATTGGCAAAATGCAAGTGCTTCTGTTCAAAAAGAGAAAAAGCGAAAAAAGGGGGAAGTTGGCATTTTCCTCCGGCTGGGCGGGTTGTGTAGTGAGTGCTCCATCTGCTGATGCAGAAGTAGTGGCGATAGAGCCAATCACATATTCACATCTGTTCTGCTCTGCTCCTCTCTCTCTCTCTCTGGGTTGGTTTATTTTGTCAACCCAACCCAACCATGAGGTCGAGCGCTAGCTCGAGCGGCATGTCTTCGCAGTGGCGAATGGCCGGACGTGGGTTCGATCCGACCGCGTTTTCTCACCGGGGTTTTTCTCCAATAAAATTTCAGTGCTGTCTCACGACGCGTGGAACACAAAGGGACTGTGATGCGCCCGTCGCTTTTAGAGTCAGGGATTTCGGTGATCTTAAGAAGTACGCAGTCTTAGATCTGTTTCCTCACCGGGGTTTTTTCCCAATAAAATTTCAGTGCTATCTCACAACGCGTGGAACCACAAAGGAACTGCGATGCGCCCGTCGCTTTCAGAGTCAGGGATTCCAGTGATCTTAAGAAGTACACAGTCTTAGATCTGTGGTGGTTATAAGTCTGTCTGTAGACGTAGTATGCGTATGTATGAACAGATACTACAGTTGTATCCAGATGAGAGGCGTTAAAAAAAAAAAGTCAACCCAACCATCGATGACGCCTACTTGCCAAGGCAATGCGTTCTCTGCAGACTTCAAACCGCATGCTGTTAGGTAGCCACATTTCCCCACTTATGTAATCTTCCTTAGATTCCTGCTGATCATGGATCAGTATTACAGTATGCCAAGCACTATGCTGATATAGCTTTTAGGCTTGTCTTTTTGCTATTATATGCGTGTATTAATGATTAGTATTAGTATAGTATAACCTGAAATAATGTAAGGTTCTGATGATGGAGGTCAGTAGGTAGCACTACTATTCCCAGTTGGACATGCAGTTCAGTGCTTGGACATTGAAACTTGGTGTTCTTCCATTTGGCCATTAGATACATAACACAAAAGCTAAACAAGATTGCATTATCTGGTGAAGGAACGAACAAGTTTGTCTGTTGTACTATTAGGCCCTGTTTAGTTCCTAAACTTTTCTAAACTTTTTTTCAGATTTCCCGTCACATCGAATCTTTAGACGTATACATGGAGCATTAAATGTAGGTAAAAAATAACTAATTGCACAGTTTATCTGTACATGTCAAGACGAATCTTTTGAGTTTAGTTAGTCCATAATTAAACAAAAGTTGTCAAATACAAATGAAAATGTTACAATACCAGAACTCAAACTTTCTCCCTTACTAAACAGGGCCTTAACCAAGCAATCGGTCCAACAAGGTAAAACCGTAAAAGGCAGTCTTTTTACTAAATTCAGTTCTCATCTAGGAATACGGTTCTGTGGCTGCTACACACGTTCAATCGCCATCGAACGATCTGACAAAAACCAAGGATAATTAATTTTACCCTGTTTTCGAGTCACATATATATTCTCTTGACTTTAACCAGCAGCACCTTGTCAGATGTGGAAACATGAGGATATATAGCAGATTTATTTAACGAAACGGAGATCCTACTTGGTGCTGAACCGACTTGGACCCTTTTATTAGAAACCTGATATTTTAAATGTCCAGTATTTTTCTCAACCTTAGAAGGAAGATGATAAAGTCAAGTCAAATGTTCTGAGCACATCCTTTCAATTTTCTAGGATCTGTGAACACACGAAAGAGTAGAGATAAAGATGACATAATGTTTGGGTTCATGAAGTAAGCATGGTTTTAGATTTGTCTATACTCTGTTATCAAACCAATGACAATAAATTATTCCAATTTGAACCTTGGAGAAACAGTTGATTTCTTTGACACAGTCTATCACCTGCTGCAAGGACCACTACTGTCAACCTCTGAAGTCTGAAGGTCCCATGACTGGTTGCGCTATGTATATATTTCCTTGTCTCTCTGCTTTCATTAGAAATAAGATGGGGAAATGAACTTTCAGAATGGCAAACTATATATTCAGCTTGCATATAGCTGAGACCTAATGAACCTACCATTGGAAGGTGATGAGAAGATGGAAAGGAAATGATTGCACTGATCTTGTAGTTAAAATATGGTTGTAGTCATCATGTCATTTTGCAACCCCTAAATCACAAAGTGCATCTTCTGTTCAAAAAGTGCAAAAGAGAAAAGAAAAGGCGAGAAGTTGGCATTTCCAATGGGTTATGTAAAGCATCAACATCAGGAGATATGCAACTAGTTGTGTTGTTTTTTTAAAGGTTTTCTACTAGTGGTGTTTAATCAGCCCAATTATGTATATCTTCACATCTTCTTGTCTCATTTGGTTGCGTCAAGTCAACCATCGTTTGGCACGCGTTTTCTGCAGGCTTCAACTACATGATGTTAGCCAGTCACAGCTCGCTACTTATATGATCTGCCTTTCCTACCGATCATCGATCAATATAAGAAGCGCCATATATGCTAATTGGAGCTTTCAGTTTTGTCTTTTTGTTATATACTACACATGTATGAAATGATCGATGTAATGTAACCTGAAATAATGCACTTGTCAAGACAGTGTCATGTGTCAACCACTGTGAGTTGCAAATGATGGAACTAGCACTATTTGTTCCCAACAGTCGGATAGGTACAGATGAAGTGCAGTGCTGCATACTAGCTCCAAGATTCTTTTTTCCCCCCCTTGAAGGATTGATCTAAGATCCTCTTGGTGTTCTTTCTGTAGGCCATTGCATAAACAAATAACTGGTGGGTGAAATGGAGAAATCTTGGATTAACCGACCAATGAGCAGTTTGGCACAAGATAAAAAGGAAGTAATTTTTTTTATTGAATTCCTATCTGCTGTCAATTTGCTCAGTTGTCATCGAAGAACGGTTCCACGGCTGCTACTTAATTTGTGTTTCAGGGAGCGTTACCATGAGCTGTCAAAGCATGTACATCAATCGAAGTTGACGAAAAATGAAGCACAATTATTTTTTTACCATGCATTTCAAGTCACACATCTGACTCTAACCAGCAAGTCTCAGGCAGCAGATGAAGCGATGCTCGCTTGGTTGCATCAAGGTCTTTGATTGCTTGGCTGCTTGTGTTTTGTCTTGTGTACACTGAACTTGCCTGACTACTTTGCATTGCTGCTGAATCTATTAAAATTGGAAGTTGCTATATTTCATATGCCTGAATTTTGAGGTAACAATCTTATACAACCACGTAGTACAATAAGAAATGACAACTTACAAAAGATAATTCGTTTTTCCTATAGCTAAAAATGACAAAATTTCATGTTGCCCGAACAATAAAAAAAATCAGTCACCTAAAATATAGGAGAAATGATTTAAATTATCTTAGAAATTTCTATCCTAATTTACTGCCAACATTTGCCTTGAACAGAGAAGGGTAAGGTAAAAAAAAAAAAAAGATGCTCAAACTAAAATCGAGTCAAATGCTGTACGCACAACACAAGTCTATAACGACACATCCTTTTCTAGAATGTGTGAATACATCTTAAAGAAAAAGAGATGGCGTAGACTGAACATTTGGAGGGTTCATGATGTAAACATGGTTTTAGATTTGTCTATACTCACACTCAAAGACCAATCAAACAGCAATATTGCACAATCTGAAACTCGAGAGAAATCAAAAAAAAAAAAATCATGTACAGTGTAGTACAGATGATTTTGTTTGACACAGTCTAGCACCTGTACATACCATACCACTATTGTCAAACCTCTGAAGATCTCATGACTCGGTGCATGCCCTGAAGTCTCTGTCCTTGTCTATCTGCTTTTGGATGGAATTGCAGAACATTTACTACTATTTCGTGAAAGGTAAGCGTGGCTGGTCAAACACACCATTGGTTGGCTCTTGTTGGCTTGGGTTTGGACTCAGTCTAAGCTACGTAGCACATACATCCCAACAAACCTAAGTCATGACATTTGCTTTCTCTCTTAGAAAGAAAAGAAATGAAAAAAAAATACAGGACCTACTGTTTGCAAACCTGAACTGACGGCATCACTTTTTATTTACAAGTAGCACTAATATTCAGTTCACTGTAAAGAGTGCATTTTTACTTCTAAAACAGAAACAAAATTGGGCATTAAAGCGGTTCAGCATGTCTTTCCAATTCCAAAAGGAAACTGCATGCAGATAAGGTGCCCAGATTGCCTTTTCACGTAATTCTGGCAAGAGTTTTGTCAAAATTATATCAATGATGAAGAGGCAGAATTTGCCAGTTTGGCCTAGCCCAATAGGGAACCATAATACAAGAGGGCACAAAAACTGTACAGAGGAAGTCACAGCAATGCGAAAGCGCCCAGATTTAGCACAATAGGATATTTCAGGCATGCTTTTACACGCAGCCGCAGGTTGAGGAAGATTGGTGATGACTGACGAATCCATGGAAAGCAAACCGAGTAGTAGTTTGCAGTTTGATGTAAGGGGAAAAAGGACAGCTGAAACTGAGCCCCACATGCAGTGCAGAGGCAGCAGGCGGAGACTTCGCCGACCCCGCGCTCGGTTTCTCCTCTTCTTTCTCGGTCAGCTGCGCTCTCTCTTCGTCAGTCAGTCTCCCTGCATACTTATATCCCCCTCCTTGACTTCGCCATCCCCTCTCCTACGCTTTGTTCTGGGCTCTTCCTGATTTCCTCCTCTTCCTCCTCCTCCCCCCTTACCCTGTAGAGAGAGAACCCAGAGAGAGCGGGAGCGAACTCTGAGAGAGCCCGAGATGGGGAACATCTGCGGCGGCTCCGGAAAGGATCGGGTGGCCGAGGATTTCAGGCCGTCTAGCCCAGGTGAGGGCCTGCATCAATCAAGCCCCTTCTTCGTTTTCTTCTTGCTCTTGTATCTTTTCATGTGATCCTTCCAATTCATGGATCGTGAGGCTGGGGCGGCCTATCCTGGTCGAGAAAATTACTTTCCTGGCTTCTGCTCGAATTGGTTCTTGGAAGTTTCATCCTGCAGTTCCCCTAGCTGAACTTAAGATACATGTTTTGTTTAGGATCCTAGATTAGGATTTCTTGTCCCTTGTATCTATCATGGCAGTAGAGACTTGAGACGGGGGAATTTGTGATGAAACGGCACTTGTCAGAGCTCAATTCTTGCTCTTCACTTTTACTTATTTATCAGAAATTTGCAGTTTTTATCATGGAAGGGTGGGAAAAGGCTAAGCTTTTTGCTAAATTCTCCATGTTCTTCACTAATTCCCACCCTAATCAGCAATCACACTTACGAATCGTTGCCTAATCGTGTGTGACAGGGACGACAATGACCTCCAAGACGAGCGGCAGCATAACCACCAGCCAGAGCACCACGGGGAAGCTCTCCTCCGTGGGCAGCAGCTTCATGGCGTCCGCCGGCAGCCGCAGCACCAGCGGCGGGTTCGACGAGGGGGCTAAGTACCCCGACGGCCAGATCCTGGAGGCGCCCAACCTCCGCACCTTCACATTCATGGAGCTCAAGACGGCTACCAAGAACTTCAGGCCTGACAGCGTCCTCGGCGAAGGGGGGTTCGGGAGAGTCTACAAAGGATGGGTCGATGAGAAGACCATGGCCCCGACCAGGAACGGCACCGGCATGGTTGTTGCCGTCAAGAAGCTCAACTCGGAGAGCATGCAGGGGTATGAGGAATGGCAGGTAAAATCTAGCCTCTCTTTTTTTTTTCTTCTCTCCTTCTATATATTCTACTATGTTAAACAACAACGATGGTAATCTTGGAATAGAGGATGCCAAGTTGATGAGCATTAGTTAGTATAAGATCGTGATAATTGGACTTTGACTTGGTTTTGTTTGCTCGGATTATGGTACACGGTACCAGTACAAGCAAAACAATTGCCTTGCTGTTAGCTAAAGATGCAGTTTAATTTCTGGCGATACAGCACTAATGGAGCTAGACTGCTAGAGAGTTTAAAGAGGCACAACGATTTTAAAGATTCTCCTGATCACTGCATGCTTTATGGTTCTTTATGCTTTGTTTAACTTATGATGACCTGACTGTCAGTTTTGTACATGTGTGATGGTTGATTGTTTAATCAGCAGCCTTATCTTGGTGGTGCCAATGGTCCAATGCTGACCAGAAACATATTGTTGGAAGTGTTATACAATATTACAGCTAGCCACATGTTTATCACAATGCAGTTACTTTTTGTATGATGATGTGCCTTTGAGAAGAAAAAGTCTTTTTGTATAGTGAGCTGTGCCATTTTCAGAAAACATAACAATTTCAGCAATGTGCCACATATCCTTGCAAATTATGGCCATAATTGACTCACTCAATTCTCTTAGTTTAGTATAATAAATGTCTTTGTTTTGTAAATGCTAACAAGCATATCTAATGGATACTTCTCAATGCCTACCTACAGTCGGAGATAAATTTTCTAGGAAGGCTCTCCCATCCGAACCTAGTGAAGCTCCTGGGCTACTGTTGGGAGGACAGGGAGCTTCTTCTCGTGTATGAATTCATGGCTAAAGGGAGCTTGGAAAACCATCTATTCAGGAGTGAGTTCCTACTGCTGATATTTTGCATTAAAAGTGCCATGTATGGAGTTCTGCGCATATTTCACTTAACAAGTTTTGGAAATTACCTTTCTTATGCATTGTACGCATTCTTTGCCTATGCAATACTTTTGTAGTAGTAGGAATATAGGATACATGTGGTGCATAGCTTTCTAATTCTAGTAGAGGTTCAAATCTAAAACTGCATACACACAAATACATTTCATTATACTGGGATCTCTTGGGGCAGCTACTTGACTGAAAAATACTGATATTTTCCCTTTAGGAGGATGTGCTCCGCTGTCTTGGGAACTGAGGCTGAAGATATCCATTGGTGCAGCTCGAGGACTTGCATTCTTGCACGCATCAGAAAAACAAGTTATCTACCGTGATTTCAAGGCGTCCAACATCCTTTTAGATGCGGTAAATTCAATGCTATGCAATGTACCTTTGTTATATCAATTCGCTACTGAGGTCAAATATTGACAGTGTTTTTTTATGGCAGAACTATAATGCAAAGCTCTCTGATTTTGGCCTTGCCAAGCTTGGGCCAACTGGTAGCAACTCACATATCACAACCAGGGTGATGGGAACATATGGATATGCAGCTCCAGAGTACGTAGCAACCGGTATGTGTCCTCATGCCTCTCACATACGCTCATACTCTGCTTGCCTTGTAAATGAATTGTCAACACTCCATGTGCTAGTCATTCCACACATCGAAGCAGAAACATACGTGAGTACGCAATGCAGATTGAGTTGTCCCCCACAATCGATATCACGCTATTCTCGCCCTGCAGACATTTCCACATTTGATTTGTCTGAAGCAGCAGGCATACGTATCATTCACGTCACTTTGAGTATATTTGCACCTTCGTTAGTCTCCATTCAGGTCATCCCCACTCACGTTTTCGGTGTGCATAGGGGACTAAAAATCTGTCTTGCTTAATTCGGAATCTTGCTCACCGGAAAATGCAGACACTGGACCATGGACATGGATGTAGAAACAGAATCCGATTGCAAAACCGATGGTTCCTACTCTAACTACTAGTAGAAGGAACAGAGCAATTTGCTGTCACTGAACTCCTAGAGTAGTGGGGCACTACTAAAAATGACCTTCACATGCAGCACCAGCACTTGCTGTCCCTAATTGAATAATATCCCACAACAATCAATCATGCATGCCCATTGCAGTGCCTTGTCACTTTCCACAAAACAACCATGACAAGGATGTGCAGTCTGTTTACCCATTTCATCGCCGTAATCCTTTCAGCAAATTCTTCCCATCTGAATGCAGAATTTGCTACATCAGTTATTACAGTTACTTTACCTTGAGCTGCTTGCTGATGCTGATGAACATGTGCTGACTGTGAAAGAGTCCACCATTGTCGATTTTACAGGCCATTTGTACGTGAAGAGCGACGTGTACGGCTTCGGCGTGGTGATGCTGGAGATGCTGTCCGGGCAGCGGGCGCTGGACCCCAACCGTCCCAACGGGCAGATGAGCCTTGCCGACTGGGCGAAGCCGTACCTGGCCGACCGGCGGAAGCTGGCGCGGCTGATGGACCCGCGGTTCGAGGGGCAGTACAACTCGAAGCAGGCGTTCCAGGCGGCGCAGCTGACGCTCAACTGCCTGGCCGGCGAGCCCCGGAGTCGGCCGTCGATGAAGGAGGTGGTGGAGACGCTGGAGCAGATCGAGTCGATGAAGAGCCGGGCGCGGGAGGCACGCGGCGGCGGCGGCGGCGGCGGATCCGGCTCGTCGCGGGACCGGCACCACGGCCGCAACGGTGGCGCGGGCGCGCACCAGCGGTCACCGCGCGCCGGTGGCGGCCGTGGAGCGTCCAGGGCCGCCAACGGCCACGCCGCCAGGGCCGCCGCGCGGTGACAGTGACACTCCGGTAGTGACGGATGACCGATGACGATTCTTCTTCATGTAAATGGCGTAATTTTTTTGCCTGATTCGTGTGCTGTTCATGCTTATGCATGCCTGCTGATGATAATGATGCTGCTGCAGCGATTGCTGGTGTTTTGCTGTCATGGCTCATGAGGTGGTTCTTGCCCAATCATGATGAGGTGTATTATATGAGATTAATTAGCAAGGAATTCAAGAGGGATGGATGGTGGTTGTTGTAAGTTGTAGCGGATAATAGTGCAACAGTAGAAATAGAAGAAAGGAATAATCATTCAAAATGTTTTTTTTTGCCGGCAATAGGAAAAGGAAAATATAAGTTTTGTTTATGTGCTGTTGTTGTTCTTTTCCATTAGCCTCGGGAAAAAAGGACTGGGAGTTTATACTGAAGAAGATGTGGATAGATTTTTGTGCTGAGCGTGTTGAGTAATTGATCGTTGCTGGTCTCTCTCAAATCTCAGCTGCATCATCATGGGGTGATGCTTGCGTTTGCGCCTGCGTCAAATGTCTGCAGAATTATTTCATCTGCCATATATATAAAAATAAAATACTATACCAGTCTCGCCTTTACCTTGTTTTTGAATAAAAAAAATATGTGCGTGTTGTGAAAGAGAACAAAAGGAGGTGCGAAATAATGTTGGATTGAAGACAAATCTACACGTAGAAAAACAGAGGAAAAACTAAAACATCGGGCGCGTAGCGTATATGTGGTGAGAGCATAAACAAAGCATGAGAAAAGTCAATACGCCAGGATTACTGGTTGACCAAGCAGCAACGCACGCAAAACGGTGGTGGGTGGGATGGGACAGGCTGTGCGGACCTTACTTACTGGGCCAGCTGGCCGCCCATTTTGACGCCCAAGCAAAGGTCCAATAGTCCAACTCATTCCTGTCTCCAACCTGCCAACCAACCCAGCCCAGCCCATCCATCACTCTCAGGTCCAGCTATCGCCCGGCCCGGGGGCGTCGCCGCAAGCCTTTTACCGCCGTTAACATTAACCTCGCCGTAACTGTGCCGACACTCCGGCACGAAGACGCGAGTTGATCGCGACCGACGTGGCGACTGCTGCATGCAATAAAGTCCACGATTCCAACGCGTAGACCGTTCTTCTTCTTCTTCCTCTCAAAAAATTCCTGGACAGGAGAGCGAGGGGATGAAAACTTTTCACCGTCAAAGACTCAAAGTTCCAGTGGACGAAAAACAACGCTTGTTCTGAACCAGACATATAAGAGATTTTTTTACATGAACTTGCAGTGACTTTTTTATATTATTAATGTAATACTCTGTTTGTTTGAGGTAGATTCAACTTACTTTCAGCTACATAACAGTATTTTCCTCTCACAATAATTTAGAAATTTCCCATCACATCAAATCAAAGGAATGAAAAGGCCACAGGATGGATGGATGGATGAATGGAGTTGATTATTACTAGGAATTCCTCTTTTTTTTTTAGAAAATTACTAGGAATTCCTTATTACTACTATAATACTAGGCTGGGCTTCTAAAGAAACTGGGCTGTTTGTTCAGTGGCTGCGTTGGGCCTACGGCCCACGTAAGTAGGCCGGAAGAGGCCCAACTGGGAAAGATGCACGCACGTGCTCCCCTTCCCCTCCTGCTCCGGCAAGACTACGCCGCGCAAGTATGGCACCTAGGGCTGCTCCGGCGCTGCGGGTGCTCCCGCTGGCGCTCGCCGCGGCCATCTTCTCGGGGCTCACCGCCATCCTCGTCTACCTCTCCGGCGTCTCCTCCTCACGTAATGCTCCCCCTACTCCCCTCCTCGTCTTGTGTTTCAGTTTGCTTGTCGTGCGGGAGATCCCTGACCGCTGGAACTGGACGTGTGGGTGGGCGCGTGCGTGCGTGCGTGCGTGCAGATGGCGGCGCTCGGCTCTCGGAGGCGGACCTGGCAGCGCTCGCCGCGCTGCGTGGCGGCTTCAGCAAGTGCGTGGTACGGTCCTTGCTCGTCTGCCCCCCTGCTCGCTCGGCTGATTTCGATTCCATTTGTGTCATTACTGCTCCTGCTCATCTCGTGCCGCATTGTGATTCTGAACTCTCTCGTTGGAACCACGAGCTGTGGTGGATTGGGAGGATGGTTGGTTGCCTCGGAATTCTGGATTCCGTGTGCCAATTGTTTCTGAGGTGAACTTGTTTAGTGTACGAGATGGCACACTGAGAGTGAGCCTTTGTGTTCTCGTGTGAATACAGATGCTTGTATTTGAACTGAATGGCTGTTGGTGCGTAGTTTTGTAGTGTTAGTAGCTTCAGGACGGATCTTCTTTCCTGTCTTGGTTCAGACAAACCTTGCTTACTTGCTGAAAAAAAAAAAACTGCAGGATGCAAATGGGCTAGGACTGAAAGCGGTGACTGGGGACGACTACTGTCGAGTTGTGATACAATACCCAAGTGACACAGTTTCTATGTGGGTAAGTGCTTTCTCGTTGTGTTACAGGACTGGACTTGCCCCATTTCAGCCTTATTAAGAAACAGCTAGCAAAGTACATTTGGTTCTGTGCTTACCTAGCATCTTATGCTTTTGAAACTCTGCTGCATCTGCATGTTCGGCCTCCTCTCGTAACATCCTTTGGTTACGACATGGCTTGCTTGCCTGATGCCTATGATCATTTTTGTAGCTCTTATGTTTTTTTTTTCTTTTTCTTGCAGAGAGATCCAATCACCCATAAGGTTGAAAGTCTGTCGTTTGAGTTCAATCTCTGCGAAGCTGTAGCCTCATGGGAGCAGGTGAGCATACTTTGTATTCATAAGCCTATGTGATTTAATGAACCCAATGAATCCAACATCATATAGGCTGCAAGTCATGTGACGAGTGCCTGAGCGTTGGCAATGTTGACAAAGTCGTACTCCTGTCAGTTTTCAACTGCCCCATCTGAATTTCATAAACACCATAACATATGCAATGTTGGTCTATAGTTCTTCATAGCTACACGATTGGTCACTCCATAGTTTTTCTTTCCCAGGTCCGAAACAGTACAACAGTACTCACAAAGGAGTACATTGATGCTTTGCCAAATGGCTGGGAGGAGTATGCATGGAGAAGGATCAACAAAGGAATCCTTCTGTGGGTAGATACAAATCTTTGCCATTTGACCTAGACTTATTAAATGTGGTTTAACTCCAATAGATTACTAAGCATATTTAGTTCCGAGTTTGCAGGAACAAGTGCCAGAACAGAAGCCTTTGCATGGAAAAGCTCTCGCTAGTTCTACCTGAGACATCACCATATGTTCCTCATCAATTTGGTAGATGTGCTGTTGTTGGGAACTCAGGTGATCTTCTTAAAACTAAATTTGGGGATGAAATTGATTCTTTTGATGCTGTCTTCAGAGAAAATGGTGCGCCCACCCAGGTTTGTTAAGATGATTTGTTAGCTGCTCAGTTTTCCCCAACATTTGGATATGCCTGAACTTGTTCTAGATATCTATATTGCAGAATTACACTGAATATGTAGGTACAAAGAGTACATTTCGCCTTCTGAATAGAGGATCTGCAAAGGCACTAGATAAAGTTGTTGAGTTAGATGGTAGGTCTGCCATTTATCTTTTGTTCCCTATCGGTTGGATATCAATATGAGAAGGCATGCTAATTTTTATGGTTGCAGAAACAAAAAAAGAGGTACTCATTGTTAAGACTACAGTACATGATATCATGAACCAAATGATACGGGTAATTAACTCCCATGCCAGAATCAGGCCACCTTGAGTACATGTTATATGTTTTCTTATCTGACTGTTGGAACTCTTGCTATGTAGGAACTTCCAATAACCAATCCAGTCTACCTCATGCTAGGCACATCATTTGGTTCCTCAGCTAAAGGAACAGGGCTTAAAGCTCTTGAATTTGCCCTCTCCATCTGTGACAGTGTTGATATGTATGGCTTCACAGTAGACCCAGGTTACAAGGAATGGTTAGTGAATGGTTGATCTGCACATAGTGGCAGTAAATAATTCTGGTCTACAGTTTTGCTTACCGCTGGAGCTGTTATCTTTCAGGACAAGGTACTTTTCAGAGGTTAGAAAGGGACACACTCCACTACATGGTAGAGCATATTATCAGATGATGGAATGTCTTGGCGTGAGTTTCTTTCTTGCTGTAAAAAACTGTTTACATCGATGATGTTATGTTATTTTGTTTGTTTCCCATGATAATGTGGTGCATTGGTATTAAAAAAATATCACGTGCAGCTGGTAAAAATCCATTCACCGATGCGAGGTGATCCTGGCAGGACAGTGAAGTGGCTGCCTACCAGGGCTACCATTGAGGCTGCCAGAGTTGCTTCTGAGAAATTGTTGAAGTAAGTTTCGGGGCCTTCCTTTCTTTCTCGAGTTAGTTCATCTTCTTGTAAGGATAATTGCTGTTGTTTCTTGAATGCTTGTATCCGCTTGAAGCACGTTGCCGTATTAGCAAAACTGATAAACCATTACTTTGTCACTGCAGGAGACCTGGGGCTGGAAGTGATGGCCCTCTGGGGACTTGCACCATGATAAAGAAGCGCAGGAAAGGGAAGGCACCAAACAGATCTGGTCTACGAAATGCTGCCATGGAGCACCTCGAGGACATGAAAGGTGTCACCAGGTATCCCCTGGAGCGGAATGTAGGGAGTGGGTACCTCTGCATGATCAATGATAGATAGGACCATGGCTGATCATGGCATCTGTGCCCAGACGAAGAAAGAGTGATGTTGAATGTTTGTGATGAATGTGCAGCTTGAGGGAACGAAAAGGCTGGCGTCTTGATTTATGCAGCTGGTGTACAATGTTTTGAGCGTAGAGAAAGTTTGGTGTATGATGTTTTGAGTGTAAAGTTGTCTTGGTGAAAGGGCTTTGGCTGGTGGAGTGGAGACCAGCATATACATATCGAGGTGTGGTGCTAGCCTGAATGCGAGCAACTTTGGTGATATCTTTGCTGTCCTGTATATTAGGGTGAGAATGGTAGGCGCTGAATGCAGTCATAAACAGTAGCGCTGCTGCGATGCAATCTCAACAAGGCAGCGAAGAATCCATCATCGAACAGCAGGAAAGCCCTGCCAAGTGCCGTGTAGGATTATGTACGTACTCTAGCCAATTGACCTCAGAATAAGCCTGTTTGGGATAGCAGCTCTAAAGTGCTCCAGATTTCGCCAAAATCCATAACCTGGTATAAATAATTATAAGAATTATATATTTATCTCACATGAGATTACAACTAATCTATCAATGTGTAAATATTTAAGAACTACGTAAGTTAACTCACACGAGATTCTGTGGGTTATCACAGTGTTAGTGGTTTTTCAAATAAGAGATTCTATGGGTTATCACAGTGTTAGTGGTTTTTCAAATAAAAAAGAATGGATGAGCCCCAGAAAAGGTCACAAAAAATGAAAACTGGTGAGCCTCAGAGGAGGAGAACGGGTGAGCCCCAGAGAAGTCCACAGAAAATGAAAACTGGTGAGCCTCAGAGGAGGCCACAGAAAATGATGTGTTTGATCTTTGGTCAAATGAAGATAAACATTGATTAGGTGGAAACATGACATTCACAATCCTTTTGATCACAAAGATCTAACTTGTTCACGAAGCCTATAAATCAGGAGCACAGGGAAAAAAGGGAAAGAACTCAAACGAATTTTCTAAATAAAATTAAGCTCGACAATAAATTTTGTGAAAGATCATCCAAACCAACCTCTTTCTTTGAGCGTGCTCCTGCTGGTGTGTGATCCGAATCACCTCTGACATCTACACGCAGCCAACATCCCAAAATGCAACGATGCAACACCCTTACATATATTGGCTTCCATTTGTTCCCAAAATGCAACGATGCAACACCCTTACATGTTGTTGACTTAAAATAATTTTACATTATACCCCAATGCTATTGGAACGCTTATATCCTTAGTTTTTTGTGCATACATAAAACATCAAAAAGCAGAATGTGTATCTGGGCTACGTAACGATTGTAGTATGATTTTTTCGAATGATTTTATAATATGAGTTGCTTCTAGTGTTCACAAGCTAAGACACCAAGATGTATTTTCTCTACATGGGATAGTGAGGGTCCCCTGAAGTTCGCCTTGAGTTTCATAATAAGCATGATCCAGAGTTCGCCTTCAGCTTCACTGTAAGCATGATCATTGTGCTTCATTAGGTGATGGCATTGCTTCCACGTTGTTTTCCTCCACTATCTGAAGTGAAACAATTAATGAAGAGATATGACTTGCCCTTACATAGTACATATATATAGTGGCAAGTCATGCATACAGTAGTGGAAGTAGGATTCCAAGTTTGTTAGACATGTATAGATATAGTGGCAAGTCATGCATACAGTAGTGAAAGTAGGATTCCAAGTTTGTTAGACATGTGTAGCAAACGAATAGTGTGACAGAACCGCCTTAATCATAGGGCCCACGAGCACCATCATCGTTCCTAAGGACATCCGGTTACTGTGCCCGAGTTCCCATCGACCTGGGTGGCCTGCCGGGTCTCCTAGGAAACCCCGATTTCCCCGAGGATCTCATTGTAAAGACATTGCAAGTATTACAACAGTTTACAAAAATAATCAGAGTACAAGATGCGGAAGTATTACAGAACTATGGATTTACAGATATAATTTATATTATCCCAAACCAGAGTTCGTAGTGGAGTAGCAGTATACAACTATACCCTTGCCCAAGGGTTGTACTACATACATATCCTCATCTGTCTCCGGCCCGTCAGCCGGCACGATCCCATGTAGTACGGCACACTCGGCTCACCTGCAACAGGGGTTAACAAACCCTGAGTACATGGGGTACTCCGCAAGACTTACCCGACTAAGGGTGTAAAATGAGACTCAGGAATGCAGGTCATAGGTAAGGCTAGCAGGAGAGAGAAGATTTGCAGAAAAAGCATTTCTAACCAACATTGTAATTATTTATCATTATAATCATAGTCATAGTTCCAATAATCAATCTCATCTATCATCAATTCTCAACTTCCTTTGATCGTTCAGTGAACCTAGTTGCGAACCACTTTTCGGGGTAGGTGTGAGGATCAAGTCTCCATTAACCGAGGAGCACGTCGATTCGAATCCAGTAAATACCCAGCTGGGGATTCTAACCACACTGCATATGCAGCACGCCGGCATACATATACCAACCCGTCATCTAGGTCTTTCTATCCCGGAACCGGTCCTGCGCCACCCGGGAGCACAGTACTCCACTCGTCTCCAGGCACGACGGCCACGTGGGTACAAGCTACTCCCGCCATCTCTCCACTCCCAGTGCGTGGTTGTCGGTTCCAGCAATAGAGCCACCTGACTCTAGGCTTTCCACATAGGTATGTGGCTAGGCTGTTCATCATGATCACAGCAGGCCTACAACGAACGGTCCCTACTTCCTTCCTGCCGTCAGACTTGCATTGGGGCCTAGCCCGAATACAAGACTGCCCGACAGTTTTATTATTATGCCTGAAGAGTAGTGTGACATGGGAACGCCGTCCCATGAGCAGGCCACTCAACGAAACATATTTTGGGTGATACCGACCAGTTCCAAACTATTCCGAAAGCGACCATGCATCGGGACTCTAGCCCGAATACACATCGACCAACGGATAACAAGTTCTTCACCAATCATAAAGTATATACATGTACATAGTACAGAAAATAGTTTTTCTTTTATGGAATTCTAATTTCATTAAGCATGCCTAGCATTTTTCAAACTATTTATTTAAATCAGGTTTCAGGGTAATTATATGGGACAATGCATTTGGATAGGTAACAATCAACTCCTAGCAACTTAATGCAATAAATTAACTCGAATTGTAAAGATTTCACAATAGAGGGTTAATGCACCGGGGCTTGCCTGTTGCTCGAAGAGGGTAGAACCCTGAAGTAAATCCCTGAGAATATCCATGTCCTCCGAATGAATACCGTACTCAGGCTCGCTTCCGATAATAATTATCCCGCGTTCACTACACGTAATAATAATGCAATGCTTAACATGATGATATGTATGTCATGATGCATGATATGCAATAAAATTATTTTAGAAAGTTGAGTGCAACTTTCCTTCACGGTAAGGTTGCAAGCCAACAAAACCAACCCGTTTTATTAACAACTAGGGTTTCATTTAATTATCACCTAAAATAATTTATTCTATGTTTATTTAAGGAAGGGTTATGATCATCTTACTACAGGAAGCATGTTGACTATTCCTTTTTACCCATGAAGTTGCATCCAAGAAACAATCAAAGCAATATCCAAAGATCTACTAACGAGTACTTGCATAAAAAAAAACTTGAATGCCCATGGACTACAACTATACATGGAATTAAGATACCAAGGGACAGTAGTGGTTTTTGTGTTCCGGGGTCCACAATTAACTTCAAAAGTTCACACTAGTCCTAAAAGGAATTAGGGTTTCTTATTTATTTTTATTAACCATTTTATTGACCATTTTGACCGTCGTAGAAAGCCGTTGCACAACTACAGGATTATTACTACATTCAATTCCTACATTGCCAAGGATCACATGGGAAAGGACCCTTGGACTTCAATCAATCCAAAAGTTCACACCAAACCCTAAATTCATTTCTTTCTATTTGCTCTTTTAATTTTGTTTATTTTACCCATATTTGCTAACTGGCCAGACTAATTCCAATCATGGCCAAAGTTTACTAACAGCTAGGTTTTAACCTCAAACAGAGCCACAAATAATTTCATGATGTTTGGAGATTCCTACATTTTATTAAAAATCACCAAAGTTGCATTTATGAATTAAAAGGTACATTTTTATCTACTGCAGAGACTGATCAAAAACATGATTTAATATTTTTAGTGCATTCTACACAACACAGAGAGCTCACATGAATATTTTCATAATTTTTGGTGCATCAAATTAATTTATACAAAAATAACAAACTCTCTTACTATTCCCTAAAATTGAAACTCAGAAAATCAGTGTTTATTCGCGAATAAAATGGAAAAGGCCATTTGGCCCGAGACGGCCCACGAAGGCTAGCCGGCCGGGCCGCACTCCCTCTCACTCTGCTCTCCCTCGCGCTCGCTCTGGGCCGGCCCAAGCGGCCCACGCTGCCTTCTTCTTCCTCCCCACTGCCCTGCCCAAGCAGAGCAGGGGCATGCGCGCGCGCGGCGCCGGCGCTGCGGCGGCTTGCCGACGGTGCTCCACCGGCGAGATCGTGAGCACACGAGCGGACCCCAACGCCTCCCGCACGTATCTAAGTGCTCGGTTGGGCGGTTTGACGGTCGGAGCAAGCCCAGCTGCGGCCATGGCGGCATGGCCGGCCGGCTACTTGGCGGCGCGAGTTCACGGGCGGCCAGGTAGTGGTAGAGTGTAAAACAGAGAGTGGGAAGGGTCTAGGGTGCTCACCAAAGACTCAAGGACTAGCCGGTTGGGACGGAGATGAAGTCGGGCGGAACCGTGGACGCGTGCCGCAACTCCGGCGGCGCGGACCGACGGCAAGGGTGCCGTTCCGGCGGGATCTGTGAACCAAAAGCGAAAGCGTCGAGCGCATCAACTTCACGGGTCTACGAGTGATGTAAGACGAAAGAAGATAGAGAACATAGCTCATCGAGCCAAGCTAGCCACGATGAGGCGGAGCTCGGCGGCGCTCCGACCGCCCGCGGAGAAGAAACGGCCGATCCAACGACTTAGGCCACTAGAGCCGGCGCAACCACGCTCAAACGGTGCGCAATAGAGTGATGTTTCTATCTGTGAGATGGAGAGGGTGATGATTCACTGAGCACGGTTAATTTGGCGGTGAACCGGAGCTCGATGGCGGCGGCCGTGGGAGGAAGAAAGGAAGAAACGACGAGTATGGCGACTTATATCGGGCAGAGGAGATGGGCTCAACGTGAATGGGAACCCCACGACTCGTTTTCACTCGCCATAACGCCGGCGACGTGCGCCCGACCGCGAGGACGGTCAGCGACGTGCGGCGGCATGCGCCTGAGCGCGAACAGAATGCCCATACCCCCCCCTAGCACTGTAGCACCACCTACCCACTTTGACCCCTTTTGCAAAATATCTCCCACATGCAAGCAGAAAATGGAAGAGTGACAAAAACAAAAGTTGTAGTACCCATCAAACTGAACACTTTTTGTTTTTGGACCAACTCCAAATTCGGCCAAATTTGGAATCTAATCAAAAGGGGGTAAATAGGGTTTTTGAAATTTAAACTGAATTTTCAAAATTACTTTTTATTTTGCACAACAACTTGAAAAATGGTAAAAATAAAAGTTGTTCCCCTCAGAGAGCTTTACAACTTTCATTAAGGAAGTTTTGTCAGATTCCAAATAATTTTTGAAATGGCATTTCAAATTCAAGTTTCAATCCACTGTTTTGAGTTAAATTCAAATTTCCACCATAGAACTTTAAAATTTCCAAAAATAAAAGTTGTCACATTTAAATAGACCTACAACTTTCATTAAGGGACCACCCCACGATTCCTTCTATATTTTGAATTAGGTTTTTGGGGCCAAAATTAGGTTTAAACGGAAGTCTGATCGGGGACTAGAAAATCGAAATTTTATATAATTACTTCCCAATATTCAAATACCAAAGTTGTCCCATTTAATGAACTTTACAACTTTTATGTAATAAGTTTTGTCTAATTCTTAATAATTTTCGAAATAAAGATTTAAATCTAAACCTTCAAACACAAATTAGGGTTTAATTTGAAATTTCAAATAATAACTTAGAAATCGCCCAAAGTAAGAGTTGCTCAACTTTTCAAAAGCTAGAAGTTTTATTTAAGGTTCAAGACCAAATTCTGACTAGTTTTGGAATAGAGTTTTGGATCCTATTCTAGGGTTTATGAATGAGCCTTATTTTATCGTTCAGATGGGATTTGATCCTACGCAATCAAACAAGTATTTATGAAATTAAATCACTCTAGGTTACCTATGCCCAATCACATGGAAGAATAAAAATTATTTTAGTTAATGAACACTAATGATGAGTTTATGCAGGATGATTTGCATGAAATCATGATGACATGGCAGGTTTTTGTTAGAGTAACACCAGGGGTGTTACAAATAGTGTACTAGCCGACTCACTATGGTATGAAGAATCTCTCATACACATAGACATGGAGGAGACCCACAAAGTTGGTTAATTAGTTTTAGGCACATCTCATCTTATAAACACAAATTGGTTAGTTTTAGGCACATTTCAGCATATGTCGAGGAAAACGAAACCACCTATATTAGTACTTTTTCGGTGATACCAGCGCCCGGACGTCCCGACGGACGCCCGCGTCCGGACGCCCATGGCTGCTGCACCTGCGCCGCTCTCGCATTTCTGATTCGCTGCTGCCTGCGTGCTGTACCTATCCCACTGTTGCCATGCTAACTGCTGCGCAATGCTATCACCCTTCTAATAACTGGTGCCTGCATGCCATGCTATTGTTGTGCAAAGCCTCCTAATGGCTATGCTGCGCATGTTGCATATACTTTTTAGAGTTATAAAAAAAGCCATAGCGGCTAAATTAAATATCCTATGTAAAATCCGATTGCACCATCGTGTTCCTTACAATAAATTTTTCAAAACAAGACCCCACATGGATATATTTTGATATTTTTTTCTAACATATACAACATCCAGATAAATATTTTCAACATTCATATGAAACACAT
Source organism: Eremochloa ophiuroides (assembly GCA_038502445.1). Lineage (NCBI taxonomy): Eukaryota > Viridiplantae > Streptophyta > Magnoliopsida > Poales > Poaceae > Eremochloa > Eremochloa ophiuroides. The sequence goes on from JAHLJS010000005.1 coordinate 2,080,049, forward strand.
GCAACATACTTCGAAAACCACTGAAACATTAGATACATACGTTTGCAACATGCATATTTCACCCTCGCTACGAAGCAAAGAATAAGGTAATGAAGATGAGCACGCGGGCAGAGGGACGAGATGGTTGCTAAGAAGATCGAGGTCATGCTGGCTGGGACAGAGAATGGTCACCGCCCGTGATGGACCTCCCAATCCGACCAATGAGCATGAAACATGCATTTAAAATACTCTGAAACATAGGATCTAATTTTGAAATATCCAAATATAACACTTGCAACATATATATATATATATAACTACTGAAACACTCGAAACATGTGTATGAAATATTTAAAAAAACACATGAAAAACACTTGTGAATCATTTTACAAACACACGCAACATCAAATAAAACACTTACAACAATACATGTGAAGATATATGAAACATTCAGATAAACACTTGCGAATATTTATTTGAAAAAGAGATGAAACATTAGAAACATACCCTTAAGACATATGTGAAAAAAGATGAAACATTTTGAGTAATGCTTCTAACATGTATTTGAAACAATTATAACATATACAACATCACCGATCTACTTTTACAATATAAAAAATATATAAATATTTTTAAAATAAAAGGCTAAGAAAATATACATAAAAAATAAAAAAAATAATGAAAAAGAAAAAAAACGAAAAACGGAAGGAAAAAAAAAAAACGCGCAGCGCGCTGGGGAGGAGCGGCTCGCGCGCGGGGGGTAGGGACGATCCGCGGGTGGGCGCGTCCGTCCCGTCCGGACGCGCGGACGGTAGCATTACCATACTTTTTTTTAGCATGAAAGCACTTAGTACATTCTAGTTGTATTTTGGCACCGTATACACTTGATCTCACTGTGCTCGGCAAAAGTTGGACCTCAAAAGTTGGACCTCGAGAAATGGCAGATGCTTGGTCTCATCAGAAAACAAAAATAAGCTCGGTGGTGAGAATTGGCGTGTCCGAGTCGTCGGACAGGATGTCCGTCCCTCCTCGTCACTCCCTCCATAAAGATTATCATTTTAGACCTTTTAGAAATTATGTTTGACCGTCCGTCTTATTTAAAAATTTTGTATAAAATATAAAATCAATTAATAATTATTAAAGTATCTCTAATAATAAATTAAATTATAATAAAATAAATGATATTGATAAAAATTTTTTAAATAAAACGAATGATCAAACATGATGTCTAAAAATTCTAAAACGTCAATCTTTATAGAATAGAGGGAGTAAGGCGACACGTATCTCTAGCTAGAATGGGGGTTATTTATTGGGCCAGCGAAACGTGACTCCACCCATCATTGTACTCCCTCCATTACAAATAATTATAATTTATTTAATTTTTTTATACCAAGTTTAACTACTCGTCTATTAAAAAAATTGTGCAAAAAATATCTCTTATTCTGTCGTGGCTTGCTTTATTAATAGAAGGTTATTAAAAATTATTTAAATTTAACTATGTTTACATAATTTTATTTAATAAGACAAGTGGTCAAATTTAATATTAAAAAGGTTAAATTAATTATAATTTAAAATAGAAAGAGTATTAATTTACTTCTATGGCCTATGCACGGAACGCAAGCCTCGCGTGGCCCATCCCAAACACGGCGGAGCGCGCATGGCGTGGCGAGAACCCGCACGAGCGGCGATTCAGGTTCATGCGTGCCTCTGCGTGAGATTTTGCTTTCTTGGCCTTATCATCGGACAATCTGAGATGTTCATAGAAACTTTGTCTGAAAACATTTTTGACTGTCAACACAACCACCAATAAATATGACTATTTTTTTTTCCATACTGCAATTCCTTTTGTCCATATGATTGACAGAAACTAAATGATGTACCCTCTCGTATTCCATATTTAAAGTTTTTTATTTGCTTCTGTAAGTACTCCCTCCGTCAAAGACTGTTATTTTAGACTTTTCAGACATTACGTTTGACTATTCGTCTTATTTAAATTTTTTTTACAAATATCATTTATCTTTTTATGATTTGTTATATCATTAGAGACACTTTAATAATTATTTATTGATTTTATATTTTGTACAAAATTTTTGAATAAAACGGACGGTCAAACATAGTTTCTCAAAAGTCTAGAACGACAGTCTTTATGGGACGGAGGGAAAACCAAAAATAGTTATAATTTAGACTAGAGGAGGTATTTTTTAGAAAACAAAATGGTACACAATTATTATTTACACGTTATTTTTTAACGTGACCTTTTGGACGAGATTTTGGTCCATTTCATCATAAAGAGGCCAACTAATCTAGTTAGAAGCTAGTAACGCGGTTGTCAGAGATTGCGGGTGGCGGCGCGCGGGCGGCCACGAGAGAGGATTGCGGAGGACGAAGAAAAGAGATAAAGAGAGGAGAAAATAAAAAAAATGATAAGTGGGCCTCATCTGTCACGATCTCATTCCGCCTATATTGTCTCTGTACCAAAAAAAAACAGATTCATCCCGTTCTTCTCCAATCAAACAGAAAATGAGCTCGTTCCATCCCACTCGTCCCGGGTCCATCTCGTTCCATCCCACCTTAACTCTCAACCAAACGCACCTATAGGCATTGAGGTGTCAACAGCCTGCCGCTTGGAGTGTGGTTCGTTATAGATATAAGGGGCGTAGCACAGTCTACTGGCAACGCCAAAAGACCAGAGTTATTAGTTCAATAATCAACACAATAATGGCCCGGAGCTTCCGGCTGATAGTGCCAGTGGTGGTGGCAGCAGTAGTGTTTGCGCTCCTGGTCGTCCTGCCGCCGCCGCTCGCCATGTCCGCCGCCGTCCCTGCACGTCCGTCGTCGAGGTTCGGTCCGGGAGGTTACTCCAATTCCTTGAAGATGGCAGCGAAAACAATCAAAAAATTATATGACCTGTTGAAGCAACTCACGGGAAAAGGCCGCGGCCAACTGGTGGAGAACTACTCCGCCGACAGCGTTTACCTCTTCGTCTTCAACCTCACCGTCGGCACATCCGCCCCGCCGCAAAACATTCCCGGCGTCCTGGACATCAACAGCGAGCTGGTGTGGTCTCAGTGCTCACCCTGCAGCAGCGGCGCCGCCGCCAGCTGCCTGCCGCCGCCGGCGCCCGTCTTCGAGCCCAACAGGTCGTCCACCTTCGCGCCGCTTCCCTGCGGCAGCCAGACGTGCCAGCAAGTGCTCAACGAGACTTGCTCCTCCTCCGGCAACGACGACGGCCGCTGCGAGTACACCGACATCATCGACGGCGGCAGCAGCAACACGACTGGGTACCTCGCCAACGACACCTTCACGTTCGGCGCCACTCCCGTCCCCGGCTTCCTGTTCGGCTGCACCGATGCTATCATGGGGAACCTGAACCTGTCCGGCGCCTCCGGCGTCTTCGGCTTCAGCAGGGGTCCCCTGTCAATGGTGTCGCAGCTCCAGCTGCCGTGGTTCTCCTACTTGTTGGCGCCGGACTCCGACGACAACAGCCGGATCCAGTTCGGCGGCGAGGACGGGCCGCCACAGACGAAGAACAGCCGTTCTACGCCCCTCATCAACAGCACCCTATACCCTGACCAGTACTCCGTCAACCTCACCGGCGTAAGAGTCGACGGCAACGACCTCGCCGGCGACATCCCCGCCGAGACGTTCGGGTTCCGGGCCAACGGGTCCGGCGGGGTGTTCCTGAGCACGACCTACCCGCTCACACTCCTGGAGCAGGCGGCGTACGTCGCCGTGAGGAAGGCGATAGCCGGCGGCATCACGGCGGCGCAGCCGGTGAACGGCTCGGAGATCGGGCTCGACTTGTGCTACACGACGGAGTCCCTGCAGAACGTGACGATCCCGGAGCTGGCGCTGGTGTTCGACGGCGATGACGCGGTGATGGACCTCCAGAGGAACAACTACTTCTTCGCCGACGACGACATCGGCCTGGAATGCCTGAGCATCATGCCGTCCACGGGCTTTTCACTCCTGGGAAGCCTTTTGCAGACGGGCACAGCGATGACCTACGACATTGACAACGCACGGCTAATCTTCGACACCACAGCGGCACAGACGGCGGCTGCTGCATCACCGGCGCACCCCCTGACGACGATGATGCTACTCTATCACTTAGCAGTATGGGTGGTGCTGTTCTAATTTAATTTAATTTACTTATGTATGTATATCCTGCTGCCAGCAGATCAAACTTATGTTTATACCGCACATATCTGTATTTATATTTATACTTCTATCTGTGTCTATACTTAATAATAAAGAGCAAAAATTTTAGCTTATTATTTTTCATCCATCATCTCCTAAGGGCAGTCCCAATGCTAGAAACCCCCATATAGTTTCTATGCATATTAATTCATTTAGACACTACAATACTGCACTTAGAAATTATGTTCCTAATGGATAGTTTCTATATACTCCCTCCGTATAGGATTTAGATGTCGTTTAGGACAACGACACGATCTCCAAAATATGACTTCATATTTCTATAAAAAAATTTATTGAAAAGTGATATATGCATACTTTTATGAAAGTATACTTGAAGACAAATCTATTTATATAGTTTTCATGTTTCCACAATAATTTAAAAGTTATTCATGATTTATATTTCCAATGTTTGACAAAAAAACCTTGTCCAAAACAACATCTTTTCCTATACGAAGGGAGTAATAATTTTTTGGCCAATCAAATGTCTTGTTTCTTAATCATCTACCAATCATATCTCTCCATGTCTTGGTTCTTGTGTAGATATGGTTTCTTGACTAAGAGAAACCATCATTTTGTTTAGGTGACAGCTTAATTAATAAACATAGAAACCAATTAGTTTCTTGGTTGAGAGTGCCCTAACTAACTTATGAATATGTACAAACTGTCTATTTATTTATCTCTCTATAGCCTCCTGGTTTGTATATATGTGGTGTTTCTTGAGGTAACCTGAATAGGAATATAGGAATCCTGATTCTAATCCAAATTCAAATCCAAATAGAAAAATATAAAGATTATGTATATGTGTGTGTATCTATTTTGTATAATCTCACGGTACCTTTTATACCTCGTCTGTTATAATTATTAGTTGTCACTTAGGCTTGCAACTTTAAGTAGACTAGTAGGTACGTTGCCCTCCGCGTGTTGCCGTGGGCGCCTATTATAGTGTTATAGGTTTAAAGTGAGAATATAAGAGGTAGCATAGATGTAATGTGTAAATTTTATTTGTCTTTTGCCATATGAACACATGTTTAGCAAATAATATAAGTTTATGCTACATTACTCTTTGATTTATTCATTCAGTGCTCTCAAATATTTATCCTATTTTTTATAGCAATGTATGGATTATTCATTTTCACATATTCTTTTTAGATTTCACTATTTCTCACTTCATCAATTCTTTTCATGCTAATAATAATTCCCCGCAACAACGTGAGAGCATTATCTAGCTTTACAAAAGAGGGTTATATAAACCCCTCAGACCAATGACACTGCCTAATAAACCGTCACGCGTGTGTTCCTTCAAGGTCTTATTTTACAACAAATGGCTATATAAACTCCTTTATGACAAATGGCACATAGTAACAAATTCTTTGTAAGAAATATATAGGTGGTGTGTCACATGGACTTATTGTTCCCACATCTAGTATTGTCAAAGGACTGGTTACACCTGGCCTTATTGTTAGTACTGTCGAAGGAGCGGTTATATCCTGTATTATTGTGCCCACATCAATCACTGTCGAAGAAGTGGTTACACCCTGTATTACAGTGACCACATCAAGATTTGTCGAAGGAGTGGTTACACCCTGTATTATAGTGCCCACATCAAGCACTGTCGAAGGAGTGGTTACACCCTATATTATAGTGCCCACATCAAGCACTGTCGAAGGATTGGTTTATCCTGTATTATAGTGCACACATCTAAAACTGTTGAAGAAGCGGTTACACCCGGCCTTATTGTTGTTCCCACATCTAGTACAGTCATGTTACCTCATTGTTTGCCTCCAATATCCTACCATCTAGTTCTCTCTTAATTGTTGCATCTATCTAGTTTTTGTGCCTCCACCTGTCAATCTAACTTGTTGCAAAGAGAGATACATAGAGAGAGATGGAAGCTCTTAGTGGCTCATACTTTTTTTTTAAGACGTCATCGGAGGGGTGAGAGCCCCACCTGAATTGATTCCATTGATGCCGCCGAGCCAGTGCATGTATAGAGTGCCATGGGCACACTTGTGTCTTAGAGTTTTACAGGAATAATAGCCGAGGGCTACATAAATCAATATTACAGGGTAAAAATTTGGCACCAAACATCAGCTACGTGCCTTTCATGCGGGCGCAGGCGACAACTCCATAGGCGGGCATCTTGTTTGCATGAGTTGAGCAACCGACGAAGACAAGGATTCTGTTGTCTGAAGACAGCATCATGTCTGTGGTTCCATATGCTCCAGTAGCATAGTAGAAGGAAAGTATTGAAATGTTGAGGAGGGACAGGCGCCGGCCTTGGCATGTTCCATAGTTCAGAGAGTGGAGGAAGTAGCATCCCTTGACATCCAATATGGTTCCAGAATTGTGCAGCAACGGAGCAGTGGAAGATAAGGTGATCAACTGTCTCAGGGCTTTGTCTGCACAGCTCACAAAATGTCATCGTCTAGAATGTTTTTGTGATGGAGGTTTGCCCGGCACTGGATACGTTCCTTGAGAAGCAGCTACCCAAAGAAGCATACACGAGGTGGAGCCCTACTCTTCCACACGAAGGGGTAAATTCTACTTGTCTGACCTGTACTTGTTGTGATCTTATGGATGCGAGCAGTATTCAGGTTCCCATGAGGTGAAGCAAAGATGGATGTCCTCTTGTCAGGCTGCTGGGTCAATGCCGTGGCCGAGAGGAGCTGATCAACTTGGACAAGTTCAGATGCTGCTTGTGGAGATAGGCGAGGAACTAGGAACTGCAGTATCCCAAGCTGCACAACTTGGCTGAGCGACGCACTTGTGTCATTGCAATGACTGCGCAGGCAGGGGAATTTGGTGGCCAAAGAGGAGTTCCCAGACCAAACATCCCACCAAAACGAAGTGCTGTTACCATCGCCTACTTGGATCCGAGTGATGGACCTGTACGCCGGCAGGAGCTCTTTAAGACCTTCCCAGTGATTTCCGTCTCTTGCCCCTTCCAGAGTGATGATATTAGTATGTTGGACTGCCCATGTCGCTCATGCCGATTGTTCTGGGTGATATAGCCTGTGCAGAAGCTTCAGCAGTAGGCATGCATTTTGTGCCGCCAGATCGCGGACTCCAAGTCCACCCTTCTTACAACTAGTCGAATCGCCGGGCACGTCAGCAGCAGCAGTGACATGGAGGAGAGGGCACGCGAGACAAGTAGCTTGGGGCCACAGTCGTCGACCGACGGTACACGCCCTCCAATACAAGAACATGCAATCAATATTCATTGTATATTACCACTTGCTCTCTGCTCCAATCAAATTCTGACATGTGAAGGAGATTATCAGATTAGAGACAAGAAACCCATCCTTATTGTACGAGTTAGTTATTTGGTGCTTATCTTATAGACCAAAGCTTGTCTCAACTATTAGCCATGCTCTTAGATAAGAGAGCACCATCCCAGCTGACAAGACATTTGGAGCCATTGGTCTTATCTGTGCCGGACCAAAGGAATGCACGCCGTCTGCTGTCAATGGCTGCAATGATTCCATAGTTTCAAATAGCCGGCTATAGCCCCGCTATAGTCTCGATATAGCCTTTTGAGCATGTTGCCGCTAAATAAATTTACGTATAAATTTCCGCTATAACCTCATTTTAGCCCGCTATAACCCCGCTATAGCTTGTCGTAGAGGGTCGTCGCTATTTGCTGTAGCCCGCTATTTAAAACATTGGATTCCCGGAGGAAGAGCAAGGGCTTGCATAGTGAAGTTGACCAAACCATCGATGACGGAGTTGATTAAGGTGAGGCGGCCTTGATGGTTGAGCAAGGTAGCCTGCCAACTTGAAAGCCTTCTGTCGACCTTGCTGATGAGAGGGGCGAAGGCGTTCAGGTTCAGCTTTATGTTAGATAGAGGCAGCCCCAAATATACCTGTGGGAAGGATGCCAGCCGGCACTGAAGAATGCGCACTATTCGATCAAGTTTGGTATCTTGCACATGCATAGGCACCAAGGTACTCTTGCTGAAATTTATCTTCAGATCGGTAGCTACTGCGAAATCATCTAACTGCCTCTTGAGTCTTCTGATATCTGGAACGTGGAACCTCAGCCCTCACCAGTAGCAAGGTGTCATCTGCGTATTGTAGGACTGTGCAAGGCCCATCCACTGCCGGGTGTCGAATGCCTGAATCTTGTTTAATCATTTGCGGCAAAACATCTGCCACCAGAAGGAAAAGGTAAGGGGATAGGGCATCCCCCTGTCTGAGCCCCTTCTTGCATCTGATCCATGTACCAGGGCAGCCATTTACCAGGACAGCTGAGTCTGAGTGTGAGGAGTGGAATAGCAAGCGCATCCAGTGATTCCATTTTTCTGGGAACCCCCTTGCAGCCATGATATTTATCAAGCTGTCCCAATTGACGGAGTCAAAGGCTTTAGCAAAATCCAATTTAAGGACAACCATTGGAATTTTGTTGCGATGGCAGTACTGCACGAGCTCTGTTGCATAAACAAAATTTTCAGAAATGGACCGCCCTCTGATGAACCCAGTTTGGTCAATGTCCACCAGTTTTTGTATGTCCACCTTGAGCGGACAATTCCGGAGCGAGACTGGCCTGAAGTCTTTAGGATCCGTTGCACCCTCACATTTGGGCAAGAGGACTATGTGGGCTCTGTTGATCCTGTCCAATTCAATAGCTGATGAATGGAAAGCATGGAGGAACTGCATGATGTCATCCTTCACAACCGGCCAGCAGGCAGCATACCATGCTGGACCGAACCCATCAGGCCCGGGGGCGCTGTTGACATTCATCCCTTTGATGGCATTGAGCGCCTCAGCCTCAGAGAAGGGAGAAACCAAGTCTGATAAGTCAGGAGCGATTTGAGGATATAAATCTGCCACACTGAACCTCCAAGAAACAGAATCAGCAGCAGGGTTTTTATTACCGACCGGTAGCCGGTAACCGCCGGCCGGCGGTACCGGTATACCGGTCCGGTTTGACCGGTTACCGGTAGAAACCGGTCGAATTCAAATTTTGAGTTTGAACCCAGTTCAATCGGTTCCGGACCGGTATACCGACCGGTTTGACCGGTTACCGGCCGGTTTGAGCGGTTTACCGACCGGTTTGGTGGTAACCGGTCGCATTTTCAAATTTCAGATTTATTTTTTTTAAAAAAAATGCTAAAAAAATTTCTAAAAATAGTTCATGATTTATAGAATCCAATGATGTCAAAGTTTTTCAAATTTGAGTGCGTTTAGTATATTTTTCGACCTTCATGATTTAATGGGCCTAACGGGACTTAATGGGCCTTTTTTTTTTTTACTTTGGGACTTCGAAAAAAATTCTAAATGTAGTCAAATTTGAAAAATTTTGACACCATTGGAATCTATAAATCATGAAGTATTTTTAGGAATTTTTTTACCATTTTTTCCACCGATTTTAAATTTGAAATTTCGGTTTTTTCAAACCGACCGGTACCGGTACCGGCCCGGACCGGTATGACCGGTAACCGGCCGGTTACCGCGGTAACCGGTCGGTAAAAAAACCCTGATCAGCAGTGCCCAGGATGCCGAGGTAGTGGCTCATACTCATACGCATGACTATTGAATAAGCTGTTGGGCGCTCATGCATGAGTATGAATGAATGCATGACTTAGCCATGCGACTTGCATTACAATGATTAGCGGTCACTCGGAGCTGCAACTATAAAATAGTTTTTTAATTTAGCGCCAAGACGTAATTGGCTAATTACCGCTTGCCGTTGCTGCTGCATCCAACGGTAGCTTCCGTCAAAAAGTATTCCATTTCGAACATACTTGTCAGAAAAGCAAGTATATTCAACATATCTATATCTATATCTATACCTATTAATAAAACGGGAAGTTTTCCGGCTCTTTTTTCGTCCAGCTCCTGTCCAGTGCACTTACGCGAACAAGGCGACTTTCGAGTGCTGGAACGAGTCAACCTAGTTCCGAATCGGTGCCACTCGGAAGCTCGGCCCACCCCTCCCTTCGATCCATTCACGACACACGCACGGAAGCCCTGTATGATCACGTGAGCGCACGAGAGGAAGAGAAAAATATTGGACGAAAAAGATAATAAAAATAGGAACAAATATAGTGTGTAACAGAGGTGGTGTACGTAGTCCAGTTTAGTTTTATATACTTGATTGACATTAGTATCATATGGTAAAGTGGGAGAGAGCAGTCAGGTGACATGTAAATAACAAGAGACACTCTGCTAAGAAAACTCATATTTTTTTAGGTTTTTTGGCAAAGAGATGTTGATGCGCATGTCAAACACGTATAATAATTACTTTTGGTTAGATAAGAAAGCCTTCATTCGCTCCACCTCCATCCTCCTCCTCTTCGGTAGCCTTTGAATGCATATAGATATATTTTTTAAAAGGATGATAGATGGACAAATCTAGGAAAACTTAACTTAGGCAACTTATTAAAATGGACTAATATATAGTTGTGACGAGAGGTAGGCGCAGTTTCAACCTCTCTTTAACTCCCCCCCCCCCCCCCCCCCCCCCCTCTCTCTCTCTCTCTCTCTCGTAAATTGATCACGACACCTCTATAGCTGGCTGATATTTGCCGTTGAAAATGTCGAAAGCGAGCGAGCTAATACGTGCCGATCGCGCGAACACGACACCATACACGTTCAATTTTCCAAGCCCATATGCTGGTTCCACCCTGTACGTCACTCACCCTGTACGACACCATAGTTGTTGAACATTTGAGAACAGTCATGCAATCAGAAAGGCATGTGACTTTCTGTTATCAAAAGAGCTTTCTTCCGGTGGTTGGGGAGAAAGCTATTTATCGTCTCAAAATCAGGTGAATATACTTGTCAGTTTCTTTAAAATAACAGCACTATATATATATATATATATATATATATATATATATATATATATATATATATACACATATATACACACACACACACACACACACACACACACACACACACACACACTGGCTGTTCGATTACGTTTATCATTGCAATTTTCATCATCTGTGTGCTACAATCAAGATTGTTAGGGAACCTAGCTAGTTTTAGATTTATAATAATGTACCAAGCCGGGAAAAAACATGTCTATTTAGAGCACATCGTTTTACCCGAAGAGTTTAGCATGAGTTTTTTTTTCTTCTTGCGAATGAGTTTATTATGAGTAGATAGCAGTTGAAATGCTAAATGCTAACATGTTGCTACTAGTGAGCAAAATAGTGGTCTTAGTTTCTTAGCCATCTTGGAATCAGAATGGCCTTTGCATTGACCATCTTTTGACGCACTCAATCAGGTTTACACCAATCTCAAAGGCAACCGAACTCATGCGGTGAACACTAGTTGGGCCATGCCGGCACTGATTTATGCGGGACAGGTCTGTTATTAGCTTGTGGCTTTGGGTTTGGGTACTTACTATGCATGATACGATGTGCACATTCGGAATAGTGATTAAACCTCGTCCACATATGTAGGCCGAGAGTGATCCATCGCCCCTACACCGAGCAGCAAAGGTTTTGATCAACTTGCAATCAGAGGATGGAGAATTTCCTCAGCAAGTAAGTAACGATTGGTCCACAGAGATATATATACTGACTAGCATTGATGCGTTCTTCCATCTCATAATAATAAATAACAATTCAACTTCTCACCATTTTTTTGTTCAATAACTAACTACTGCACCACCTAACAACACAGAAGATCGTAGGAGTGTTCAACAAGAACTGCATGATCAGTTACTCCCAGTACAGGAACATCTTCCCAATTTGGGCTCTGGGAGAGTACCGGTGCCAAGTACTGGGGGCTGGTACAGGAACATCAGTCTGCTAAACGGGAGGTCGTGTGTCTCATGAATCAGCTTTTGTGAGTTGCTATGTTGAGGGGTTGAGCTCCGAATTTTAATGTGAAAGCGAAATAGTGTCAGATTCAGGTTTACATCGTTCTTGTGCTAATGATGTGATGTAGTCGGAGTTTCACTATATTTTCGGTTGACTTACTGTGTCAAAGTGCTGTTGATGGTATGGTTTACAATTTGCCGAAATATCGTCTTTTTTGGTGTGGACCAAAATTTTTTCTATATCGGTCAAATTTTTAGGTTAAATTCATCTTTCATTTCGAAATTACGCCAAATCACACTAAAATGACTCTCCATATCCTTTAGTCTTACTAAAGCTCTAAGTTTTTTCAAAATTATTAATTTTCTCTCACACATTTGATGCATATATATACAGCTCGCTCTTTGTCAGCCCGCAATATTAATATGGCTCTACTTTTGTGATATATCGTGTTATTCCGTCGATATTATATAAATTTATGATGGATATTGAATCGGAGAGTTTTTTGAGTGAAATGATGCCAAAATTTTTAAAATTAATAATTTATTTAAATTTGATTCGATATCTCTGAAATTTCTGAAATCTCACATTTATCGTCAGGGACCGAAATTGTTTTCTTACCCGTATTGAAAACCTATTGGCAGCTGGTACGTACTACCTGCCCTTTGCGAGCATGCTATTTTGCTCATCTCAGATAACAGTCAGTCAGTCACAACGCCTCCAAGCTCAAACAGATCCTTGCTGTCGCCACCGGAGTTAAGGTCAACTTCACAGAAAGCACAGTGGTCCCAATGCACGTGGAAATTAAAGTACTTTGCTTCCTGAACTCATGCAAATTCTGCAATGTAGACAAGAGACCCTCCCACAGACATAGCTCGATCGGGTGGTGTACGTCCCTGTCCAACTCAAAACTCCATCTGACTGCATTTGCGCCCTTCATCGCAAAGGCGCAGTTCTGTTTAATTTGTCTCTCTGTGCTTATAGCTGCTGAAAACATGTAAAGGCCTTTCCGCATTATAGGTTGTTCATATATACAGCGTTCATCAGGTTCTTTTCTTTTATATTTTGTTTCTTAAAATCAGACATGCATCATCAGTTTGAAGTGGATCTGAAACATCAACTGCGTGCACTTAATTCCATCCACATGATCGACGTACCGTACGTGCTAGAACATTGTTTATGTTTTCTATAATCACAGAAAGAAGACGAGACCATTGTTTGTTAACAGCCGATCATCATCGCATTAACAAACTGACTGATCAATCAAAACACTACCGGTACGTTATGTCGTGTGACTCTGATGAACTCAAGCACGTCGTCGTCCCCATCATTTGGCAGTGTCTTTCAGCTGAGCGGCGGAGTGCCCGATGCTGTTGTGGCAGTCAACGAGGCACGCCTGAGCGTCACCGTCACCACCACCTGTCACCGTGCTCATGACGCCGCAGACACGGACGAGGCAGATGCGGTTGCAGTCGGCGGCGGACTTGGGACGCGCCGGCGGCAGCAGGGCGCCGTTGACGCAGTCCTGGAGGCACCCGAAGTTGCAGGGGTAAGGCCCGGAATCCTTCCGGCAGTCGGCGTAGCACTTCTTGTAGCACCGGCAGAACTTGGACATGCCCGCTACCGGCCACGGCTGGCCGGACAGCAGCACCACCGCATCAATAAACTTGTAACAGGTACAAATTCGGGAAATTAAATCACTGGAAAGAGAGGCAGCAGTGCATGCAGCACTGGCTTATTAGTGCAGGAAGTTACTGACAAGGAAATCACTGAATAGGCACAATTATATATTGCAGTGAATATTGCCATACCGCGTTCATATCTGGTAGGAGGCTCTCTCGCACTTCACATGGCCTCCTAAGGCCACGCCAATGTGGCGAGAAAACTATATATTTAGGACTCTAATTGTCGCGATTTGCAGTTTTACAACTCTAAACGTCGACTTTGGAAAATAGAACACCAAATATTAGACACCTGATGTTTTAAGCTTAATTACGTATACGTGTTTCCTTCTCTCTTTTTTTAATCTCTATACATGGCTATACTATACCTATATTTTCACTATAGGTTCCTAGGAAGATCTAACATCGCGACCTTTTCGTGTGACGCCACCGCCATTCGCTCGTCTGGCCTCTGGCCCGACGAGAAGACGTCGATCACCATGGACGCTAAGGATGCAAGTGGGCTAGCCCACGAACCTACATAAACCCGTATAGATAAGCCTACATGCGGCCGGGTTCGCGAATTAGCTCACTTGCATCCCACGCCCAAGGGGCCTCTGCACAGGCCAGTAGTCACCTAGGAAGCCAACCAACGTGGGTGTGTGGTTAGCAGGTTGATTGGCTTAAGGAGACATCAAGGCATACCTACTGGCTCTCTCGCGGATGACTGGCCACGTCCGTCGCCGCTGCTGGTGCATGAATCACGACGGAGACAACCAGCGTGAATCGCCCAAGTAAGTACCTGCGGTGAAAATACACTTATAAAAATTGAAAAAAAGTAGAGAAAATACATTTAACCCCAAAAACATCAAGTATATATCTGACGTTTGCAGTTCTATTTTTACGAAGTCGATGTTTGAAGTTTGGACTGCGAAGCGACGATTAGAGTCCTAAATATACAATTTTCTCTTATCTGACACTTTTTTAAAGAAAATGGAATAAAGAAAAGCAGGTTGGACGAGAACAAGCAATAGCTAACCTAGTTCACTATTCGACGGAATCATGATCTATTTTTGGTGGCATACATGGAAGGAGAGAAACCAAAGAATTTTCCAACATCTGCAAGGATGATATTTAGGGGCTGTTTGGCACAGCTCACAACAGCTTTTGCTAAACACCTTTTCTAAAACAGCTTCACGTGTGAAGCTAGTATTTTCCCTTCTCACGAAAGGATGAGCTACCATGAGTAAAAAAAAGTAGCTTATTCTAGCTCTCTCACTCATTTTTCTCTCCCAACCATGCATGGAGTTGTTGGTGAAGCTATTTTGCCACATGACATTCCAAAATAGTTCAGCTTCACCGAACAAGTTGCACATGAAGCCATTTTGCAAAAAACCAGCTTCACCTGTGAAGCTGAGCTATGCCAAACAGGGCTTTAGAGATACCAATTTGCAACTACAACGACGACTCAAGAAGAAGGAAGCTGATTTTTATGCATTAGAGAGTCGCTGTTGTTTGTTTCCTTTGTTTCGTTGTTTTATTTTTTTCAAGGAAGGTTTTCGTCAACCTCAAGTAGTAGTAGAGTGGCTGCTCGTCACCAAAGTAGAGTTTTCTGTTGGGGGTTTTGTATTTGATTTTCTTTATACTCTTTTTTTTTCTCGTCCAATAAAAATCCAGTAAATCTCTCGTCGCCCTTCTATAAAAATAAAAAAGAATAGCTAAAAAAATATATTACTAGTGGATCCAAAACCCTTATCACCCCTTTGGCTTGCGTTACGTGTGGTGCATATGCAGTTGTGCACGGCGACTTGACCAAGGTCCCCCTGCCAAACATCACTTCACTCACTCTGGGTGGGGCCGCGGACGTTCAAGATGCTATGATAGACGCTCCCTCTTATAACTTATAACTAGCCTGTGCTAACGCTACGGAGCCATCTAGAAACATAAATCAATCGAGAAAAATATAATACCTCAGCTAAATAAAAAATAATAAGCATAATAAATTTGTTGAAAGTGCGCAGCTAACAAAAAGCAAAACAATTGACGTATAAGTGTTATGGACATGAACTCCAGACATCGTGGATGTCTAAGTATGCTTCTTGCAACCGAGCTCTCATGAACTTGCTTAGTTTCGTGGATGTAAGTATGCTTCTTGCAACCGGCCTCTCATGAACTTGCTTAGTTTGCTATATGAGTTTTCTTAATCTACTTTCATATTCATTCCACTCAATTGTGGCCTTCTTCACAAGTATGCAGGCTAGCTAGCGCTTGTTTGGCCTTATATTGTGGGAAAGTTCCCACCAGCATAGTGCATGGTAACCTTGAACAAGAGACGAGAGTTGACTTCCTGCGACAGTCATCGCAAATGCACCGGCAGCTGTGCCTGCAATGAAGTCCAGGGCTGCCAACCACAAACCAGAGGAGCACAAAGAAATTATTTCATTAAGCATAGCCATAGTTCACAAGATACTAATATAAATTAGTAAATGTCAACCATTTTCTTATCCTTCATGTCACTCTTGTCATAGTCAATCTACAAACAGATATTCAAGTAGCTAGTACCTGAATTTTCTATTTGGGTGCTTACTTCCTATGTTTTTTACATGCTAACGCTGTTTATAATCTTTTCTACCTAAATCATGCAAGAAGAGACCACATGTCACGGAAGTTTACCTGAGATGAGAAGTTCCTACATGGTTCAAGCTCTGATGGAAGCAGAAGGGTTTCTTTAGTTACTAAAGCAGAATAAAGACGACTTTAAGGCAGCCATCCTATCCTCCCCTCCATAAATTTCAGGGTCTGCAATGTATATATTTGTGCTGCACTTGAAACCAATAGCAGCAAGCATAGTCACCACCTCTTCAGGTGCAAGGGACATTGGCCTTGAGACCGTCAGAAAGCAGCAGAGGGCAACCTAACAAGATATGGTTCTGTCAGAAATGCTTTATGATGAAAATAGGCAGCAACAGATCAATAACGTGCATCGGTGATTAGTAGTAGTATACTCAGATATATGTATGGATGGCAGGTGGGCTGATTATATCAACTTGCATTGTGCATCGGTGATCATATTTTTTTATTCAACTATGGACTAAATTTCCTAGTCATTTTTTCATTCTGTAGATCATGTTTTTGTGCTCAATGAACTTCTAAATAAGTAGACAGTCAATCTGGTGCTATTTGAATTTTTAGCACATTTAGAATCAAACAATGATAGACTTTTAGAATATTTGATGGAAATTGGAAACAAAGGATGCATCTGTACTATTACATTGCAAACACATGAAAGAAACTGAACACACCTGAATATTCACGCATGTTGATTCACACAAACGCTGGTGACTGAATATTCAGCCATGCTAATACTTTTTTCAGTTATGTATACAAATCAAATAACTAAAATATTTGCAACAAGATTTTGTTTGCCCATCAACAAAATCTAAACCAGGTAAGAAAATTTTATATTTCCATATGTTTGACATCATATGCTTGGAAGAATCGCAGGTGATAAGCCAATAACAAATACAACTTTATTTTCTTCTTTCCTTCATTTGGACTAACAAAAATGATAAGCAGGCTACACACACGCATACCTGTAAAGGAAGGTTAAACCCACCTCTGTCCTCAAGCTCAAAATACAACTGAAAATAAGTGTCAACAGACTTGTTTGCTGCAACTACACAACAAGTACTTGGTTCATTTTTTGGACGACTTGTATTACTCTTAAAAAAATCAATGTATCCTTCCTTTTTTTTCTTATTGAATTTTAGAAACACTAACAGTTTTTTACATGACCTAAAAATGGAGGCTTGACATGCAGGAAGACTCATCAGTTCCTAACTTGAAAGCCTAAAAGTATGAAATAAAATTAAACCAGCTACATCAAACTGAAAAAAGAACTTCCAGATTGTGTTCAGGAGATTGGTCATGAGACAAACAAGAGGAGAGCCTGCACATGGTGAACTGAACCGACAAATTTGTCCACCTTTGTGTTCAGGAGATTGGTCATGAACCATACCTTCTCCTGATCATTTCCCACACACTAACACACAACAAATATCAGTAAGGTTCCAAAAAAACAGAAGTATACCTCTGAACAGAATGAATCCTGCAACAGTGGCACATCCAATTGCCTCTACCTGATGCTCTTTCACAAGAACTAGAGCATCCGCAATAGTTCCTGTATGAAAAGACCAGATAAATGCAGATTTGGATACATACTAAGAGGAACTGGATGCATCAGAACGGAATAAAACTGACCGTGAAGAGTGACGATCGATCGTGGCAGCAATCTTGACTTCTGAGCAGCAATTAACCTTTTTCTCGAACAATCTTGACTTCTGAGCAGCAATCAATCTTGGCTTCTGAGCAGCAATCTTGACTTCAGTTTTTCTCGAAATGTCTCATTTCTCATTTGACTTCAGTTTTTCTATCAGATCATGCAGTCAATAGGAATACATCACAGTTTTGTTTAGGTGCGTACTATCCCTTTTGCCATATCAAGTTCTAAATATAACCAGGAGGAAAACAGAAACCAATTTCAGCCACACTTGACATTATTTTGTAGTTTCACTATAAACAGTTGAAAGCTATCCCCAGGTGCAGTAATAGTTGAAGCAGACTCTTGAGCTCTGAAAAGCATTTACAACAGTTGATGCTTGAGTAGTATAGTTGTAAATAAATAATCCTGGTTCTTTCCTGAATAGATACTCGTACTGTCATAAAAGCTGATCTTCAGAGTTCATACCAATATTTGGAAGTTGTAAAAAGGAATTTTTTTTTTTTAGTAATTGCAATATCTTTGTATATGCAAATGCAAACCAACTTGGATGCTTTCTCTGTTGATTCACGAACATAGACTATATGAGACAGGTGCTTTTTCAAAACGAACAAACAAACATGGGACTGAATGAGCAAACAAAAGATTATGCGGCCAATAGACTTCTAACAGTTCTATATTATATCGAACTCACTAACCTCTGCATAGGTCGATGGACCATTGCCCGTCTCAAATTCCTGACAATCTTAGTTGGAGATGATCGATCCAGTAGAAGCCTTGCCAGCAGGGCAGCGACGGCGTCGGGGCAGGGCCGTCGGGGCGCGAGGGCAGCGCGACGTCGCTTCGGGGGACCACGGCGTCGACGCAGCGCAGCGTTGGGGGCAGGGCCACGGCGGCGCGTCGGGACCGTGGGGGGCAGGGCCACGGTGGCGCGTCGGGGGTGGGGGGGGGGGGGGGGGGGCACAACGCGGCGCGTGGGGCGTCTCCAGGAGGCGCGGCGTCGGGGGAAGGTTACATGCATCGCCGCGCGCGCGATGGATTTGGATGCTTTCAGAAACGAATGTGGGAGGTGGGAGGGGCATGAGTGATTGATGTTTGATCCAAAGATTCTGGATCTTTGGATTTGAGTGAGTAGGAGATTAGAAATGTAATAGTGTATTAGGAGCGTTGGATTAAAAGGAGTTAGTTTCGTGGGTACACAATTTGGGGTGGGTTTAGTGAAGATTATAAGACATATAGACTGTGGAATTGTTTTGGTAGGTTGGAATTGTGTGGCTTTAGAAAAGAATTAACTGGTGCATTTTATATTAGTAGAGATGTTTTGGTATTTCCACATTTATACATTTCTACCTTTTGTTTTGTATCTAAATATATGTTATGTTTTTAGATAGATAATAAAAGTTATGAATCTCAAAATACTAAATCACGTCTTATAATCTTATAATCTGTGACGGAAGAAGTAAGTACTAGCCAAAAGGCTAGTAACTATTAGGCTACTAACTTATTAGTGTTTGTTCAGTTAATCCTGAATCAAGTAGATTAGGGGGGGGGGGGGGGGGGGGGTCAAAAGAGATTGAAGAAAAATAAAACTCCTCTTAATCCCCACCGGCCACCGTACCGGCACCAGCCCCATCTGTACTCCTTGGTTTGAAATTGCATATCATTCTGGATTTTTTACATACACTACGTAGATATATACTATATAAAAAATAATGTATCTAGAAAATTTGAACTACTTATAATTTTAAAAGTATATGGAATACAATGAGAGCTAGCTCTGGACGGGCCATAGCATAGTGGCTATTTTTTAAGGGTGGGAAGCAACAGGTTGGGTTTGCCAAGGTGGAACAGATAGACGAGAAGAGCCTATAGCCTAGATCATCTCCAAGAGTTCCTAATAGTTTATTCCTAAATTACTGTGTTTTTCAACTTCCTAAAATACTTTTGGGAGATAAAAATTAGAACATCTCTAAGAGTTTTTAATAATTGACTCCTAAAAGACCAAAAGTGGCCGCATAGAAGGTTTTCTTGGCGGAATTTTTTCCCCTCCGGCGAGTTCGTTTCCGCCACCGCAGCTACGTTGCGGCCTCCTCCGCGATCCTTTTGCTGACTGTAGCTAGCCTCTATGTCAATGGACATGGCGCCGGCGGCCAGGAATCAGCAGCAGGCGACCAGGAAATCAGCACAGAGCATGCAGGCCATGGCGTGAAACGGACATGAAGCAGCAGGCCAATACATGCTCGGCCAAGTGTAGCCAATACATGAATCTAGAGCCCCGATATAAACTAGTACTCGGTAGTTTTATTGACATTGAAGCCATCCATTTGATCAGATGAACTATGGCATCCAGCGACGACTGCGTCCAACTGTGCAGCCCACAGGGATGGTTAGGGCTATGCCGGGCGACCAGCGATGGCCACGGAAGAAGTCACCAGCGCGTGAAGAGATGACGGCGAGGAGAAAGTCGCGGATACGCGTGACCCCGCAGCGCGTAAATTTACGCGGAATGGTGGGAGTTTTTTCAAGTCCTAAAAGATTAGAAAGTTCTATTAGGTACGTTGAAGATAGATTTTTTTTCCTTTTTTCCCTAAAAATCATGGGGTTAATTGGGAACTCTTGGAGATGCTCACTAGTGCACCCAAAACCCTTTCCGTCCTTTTGACTTTGCCCTAGATGCCAGTGGGGTGCATGTGCAGTTGTGCACGGCTACTTGACCAACCATCACTTCACCCACGTCACTGTGCAAAATCTCATGAGCTTCTCTCCCGCCTCCGCCACGAAACCAAGGCATCGTTTGACCGACTGAATTGTTTCGGATTCTAGGTGGGAACCAAAGAAATGGTGCCAAACAAGTTATAGCTCGGAACAGTTTCAACCGATTCGCATTTTGCTGTGTGCAAACGTGAATCCATAGAAACGTGGTTTCGCAGTGATTCTGATTTACCATTCGAAACGTTTCTTGTCAGAATCTGGATCTAAAACATTTCTACAAGAATCTGAATTCCTACCAAACGAACTGACATATTTAGTTTTATGTAGAATTTTTACGTGTCACATGGGATATTGCATAGGATATTGTATGGGTGTTCAGATGCTAATAAAAAAACTAATTATAGAACTCACAAGTAAACCGCGAGATGAATTTATTAAGTCTAATTAATCACCATTAGCAAATATTTACTGTACCATCACATTGTCAAATGATGGACTAATTAGATTTAAAATATTCATCACGTAAATTACTCATAATCTGTGTAGTTTTTCTATATTAATACTCAATGCATGTGTTCAAATATGTAAAATTTTGTCGTTATAACCGCCTTTGCCACCTAATCGACGTTGACACGACAGCGAGGACATTGCCATGTCAGTGGCGCCTCATCATCCACCATGTCTACTGAAAGCATGGTGTAAGGCTATCTACACCGCTCGTGCTGTAAAGGCGTCTGCAAACGAGCATGATCCACGCACCAGTTTTTATCGATTAGAATGCTGCCGCTCGTGCTGTAAAGGCATCTGCAAATGAGCATGATCCACGCACCAGTTTTTTATCGATTGGAATGCTGCCGTCGCAACACTATTATCATCGGTAAACGAATACACAGCACAACTGCCGCCTTTCCATGAGCGTGGTGGGGCCCGACAAAGAGGATGGCGTTCATTCTACGCGAGCGCCGGATTTTGGTTTTTATATGTGCATAGCTTTTGTTATGTACGTATAGATATATAGTAAAAAAATAATGTGTCTAAATAATTAGAATAATTTAGAGGCTATATGCCAAACACTCTTTTTATAAAACAGCTTTATCCATTAAGCTATTTTTCTCCTCCTCTCACGAAAGAATGAGTTGGTATGAAGCTGAAAAATAACTTATTCTAGCTCTCTTCTTTATTTCTCTTACAACTATGCATGAAATTGTTGGTGAAGCGGTTTTGCCAAATAACATTTCAAAACAGCTCAGCTTCATCTAAAAAGTTGCTCATAAAACTAATTTTTTTTAAAAAATAACTTTAGTAGTAAAGCTGAGGTGTGCCAAACATCTTAAAACATATACGGAGTAAAATGAAACAGTAGACGTGCCAAGCGGCCTAGTGGCTAATTTACAAGGGTGGAAGCAGCGGGTTAACTTCGCCAAGGTGGAGTAGGTCGACGAGAAGAGCCAGTGGGGTGCATGTGTCGTGCGGCGACTTGACCAACCATCGCAAGTGCGTTGCTAGTTGCTACTGGCTGCTACCTTCTCACTGTAGCCTCGTCGCCTCGTCGGCGGCGGCGAGCTTCCGATCTTCCACCACCTGCGCCGCCGGTAGCCCTCGTCACCCCACGGTCCAAGCCTGCTGCACGCCCACTGAAGAATGCCGCCATCTTCTCCGATACCGGCAGCCGATCTGCTCTGGTAAACACCCTGCTCTCTCTACCTCTGCCTCCCTCCCTCGCGTAGATCGGTGGATGGCAACTTTCCCTTCCTCCCCTTGGGTACGGATCTTGTTGAGGAAAACTTTTCGCAACACAGATTTGGAGAATCCACGTGATAAAATCGCACACGTGTAAAGTTACTTTATTCTCTCATCGTACTGTACATGTCAATGGAGGTATTTATAGGGATCTGACCTTCGCCAATTTATTGTCAAAAGACCATTTTGCCCCCCTATTATCTTACACAAATCTTTACATGAGGGGCGAAGTCGTACTTTCATACTTCGCCTAGTTGAATTTACTCCTAACCTTTCCTAACTAGCTCCTCTTACTTCGCCAATCTTTTGGGTGAAAACTTCCCCTAATGCCTTCTTTTCCGAGGCTTCGCTGCTGCCTCACTTCTTTCCGACATGCGAAGTAGCAAAGCCAACATTATGTGGGATTCTTTTATCTTTGCGCTTTCCGTGTAGACGAGACAAATCTTTCTTCCGAAGTCTGGGGCTGAGTTAGGTTCCGAAGTCAAAATCCCCAACAGACCTGTTTGGTTCAGCCAAGGGTAAGTTGTTTTGCTGTTTGGTTCAGCCAAGGGAGTGACAACGGTAATGAAACCAGTTACTAGCGGTATTCGTTACAGTGTGATGGGAAGCGCCATTTGTTTGGTTCTGTTCGGTAACAATAACAGCTGCTAGTAAACCGGCTAGGCCATGCATCTCCATCCAAGAGCACGCAAGTGGCACCGCTTTTCTGAATATGTCACGCGCATGGACGCGACGCGAGGTGCGGTGCATGGACAGTAGCGCACGGTGACATGCGCCATCGCTTCTCACAGGAGAGGAGTCACGCAACTACGCAAGTGACGATGGAAGACCGCGCTACGTAATCGGATAACGTCGGGAGGAGAAGTAACATGATATATGCCTGTATCTGATCCCGCTGTTACCGATTATGTTGTATCTTAACCAAACAGAAGTAACATGATTTGATAGCGCCGTGAACCGATTGCGGGCTAAAATAACCGAACCAAACAGCACCCAGTTCAGTTCGACCCTGAAACCAAACATCGTCAGATACATGCTGGTTGAGGGGCCAGAGCTGTTGTGAGCTGTTTTTATTTTCTAAACACCCTTTTCTAAAACAGTTTCATGGATGAAGGTATTTTTCTCCTCTTACGAAAGGATGAGTTGTTATGAAGCTGAAAAAACGTAGCTCATCCTTTCTTCCTTTATTTCTCTCTCCCAACCATGCTTGAAGTTGTTGGTGAAGTTGTTTTGCCAAACAATATTTCCAAAACAGTTCAGCTTCATCAAATAAGTTGCTAATGAAGCCATTTCTTAAAAAAAACAGATTCACTTGTAAAGCTAGGCTGTGCTAAACGGGGCCTTAGTTTTTCTCCATCTCCCTTCAATAATACTGCCACATTCGCAAAACACTGTAAACAGGAAGGTAATAAATAGACTTAGACTCTAAGTTAGAGTCTGCATTGTGGGTGTCCTTAACGAAACTGTTGATACCCAGTATTTTATAGTTTTCTATGATCAAAAAGCAATAAATAAAGTCAGTTTCTCAAAAGCTGCGAAATCCAAACACTCAGTCAGTTTTTACTCGGAATTTAGATTTTATAAACTAGCTAGAAACAAAAATAGGTTTTTAAGAATCCGAAACTGATTCAAACAAGATCTACGTGGATTAGAGGAGATAGAAAGCCAGTGAGGTCAAGGGTGCGAAGCAGCAGGGGGGTTTCCAAGTTCCATACATAGCCCCCCAGTAAGTCGGTGCCAAGGTGTGCGCTTTTGAAAAGAAAAGAAAAACAGGTCCTATATAGCCCAGTAGTAGTAGTAGTAGTTAACTATTACCTTTGCCCTAAGTGGGGTGCATGTGTGGTGCCAATTGTGTTGTGCACGACGACAGACGACTTCCCTTGACCAACCATCGCTTCACTCACTCAGCTCAAGTGCGTTCCTATGCTAGTAGCAATTGCCACTGCCTGGTGGCTGCATGTGGAGTACCTTTGCCTGTCTCTTCTTCTCACTGTAGCCTGTAGCCTCGTCGCCTCGTCGTCGTCGGCCAGCTTCCGGTCTTCCACAACCTGCGCCGCCGGTAGCCGTCATCATCCCACGGTCGTCCAAGCCTGCTGCACGCCCACTGAAGAACGCTGGCATCTTCTCCGATACCGGCAGCCGATCTGCTGTGGTAAACACCATGCGCGTTCCCTTCCCTTCCCTCTCTCAGGCGTAGCGCTGTTCCTCTCTCCCCGGCGCAGCACAACACTAGTGACAGCGCTCAGGGGATGGGGCCGTCTCGGATCTGAGGGGATGGCAAGATTCCCTTCCTCCGCTCAGGGGATGACCCTTCCCAGTTGTTTCCCAGTCTCAAGATTACTTCCAAGTATAATACTCTTAGGCCCTGCTTACAGTGGCGGAGAACGGAAAAAATTGTAGGTGTGGCGAAATCATAACATATAATATATCATAATTGTCATCTACTGCAAGTAAAAATATTTTGAATAAATTGAAAGATGCAAGTAAAATCAATGGACTAATCAAGTGTCAATGAACATCAATTACGTCTAGGCGACATAGGCAGTTGTACTTGCCTATCTTTCTTTTTCTGAAATGATTTCTTATTCCTCTCAAGATTAATTCTAATTCTTTTGAATATCTCTCATTCAATGTAGCACACCATTAAGTCACAAAATAAATTTCCCATCCCATCTACAAAATTACAATAGGTACCTCTTGTTTTGGCATTGCCCTTGCCTTTTTGTTTTGGAGATGGGGACATCCTTGATCAGGAGTAGGACACGATTAGACGACGAGTCCAGCCGACGACCACAACTTGCGCTCGGATCTCATGGTGAACCGGCGGCTGCGGCGCCGTGAGAGACGGCCAGACAATTGAAGTCGCCGGCTACCGGCGCCGCGGAACCGGATCACGGAGACACAAAACGTCGGCGCCGCGGAACGGGGTCACGGAGATTGGAGACACGAAACGCCGACGGGGACGGTTCGTATCGTAGATGAATCAGGCAATCAGCAAGCAAGGAGCTAAGCACGCGGTTGCCGTGTAATCGCAGGGCAAAGGGCCCATAGGACCACCGATAGCAGCCCATGAGGCCACATACGTAACGGTTGGTAAGTGCTGTTTGCCTGTTTCTGTTCTTCTTCCTCCAGCCGATATTCACCCCTGTTTTTTCAACTAAACTTCATTTTCTTTGATACGCTAATGGTAAAGAGTCATTTGGGGTAATTTTTTTTTGAGAAATCAAGGTATGGCAAGCGCCATACCTTGCCATACTGAGAGCTCCGCCCCTGCCTATTCAGTCCCCCTTCAATAAATTCTTACTTTTCTGTCACATCGAATGATTGAACCCATGCATGGAGTATTAAATATAATAAAAAGAAACTAATGACACAGTTTGTATGTAAATCGCGAGACGAATCTTTTGAAGCATCTCTAATATAATACCCCACAATCCTTCTCCACCCATAATTTTTTTAGGAAAAAGAAGAAAAACTCATCTCCAACAGTATCTCATATCTCTTCCCCATCTTTTGGCAATTGACAAATAGATCGACATCGTGCGTAAAAATACGCGCAGCTTTTCTCGCGCGCATCGGTCTTTCCCGCGTCGTTTTCTCGGTCCATCTAAAGGTGGAAGGGTGTGAAAAAGAATAGATTTGGAGTGAATTCCTGGTGTAAATGTACGAGAGAGAATATATAAGTGGTTACAATAATTTAGAAATAATGTAGGATTCCTAACGTAAAGTTGTCTTCTATATTTTAGGAGTGGATAGTTGTAAACTCTTTGAGATGACTTTCTTTTTTTAGGAGTTACAAAACTACATGATTTTAGGAGAAAAAATAGGATAATATTGGAGGTTGCCATAATTGGACAATTATTGCAAAAGTTAGCACACGTGCTACGATATCCAAAATTCAAACTGTCCAGTATCTGAACACAGCCTTAGATAGTTAGATTAGAGGCCAACCAATCTGCTCCACAGATCCACCCTGCAATCCATCATGTCATCGATGGCTAGCAGTTGGGCCTTTTAACCTCCCCTTCGCATTTGCAAGCTAGCTGACTTTTTTCTTAACAAACGAAATGACAGGTGGATAATGGCAAAGGACAGATCGCCGTAGTCACCAGATCAGGCCCCCATATGAACAACTATCATCTCTGTTTTGGAATGTTGGGAAAAGACCGGAAGGATAGTGGAAACTGATTATATCCAGCTATAAGACGGTAATCCCCTAAGACATCACCAAGTATCCTTTATATCCACTCGCACATTTCACTTTTAACATTACTCTGATCAATCTTAAGATAAAAAAAAACAGAGTAAAACATAATATGCGTTTTGCATCCACTTTTTTTGTTTCCTCTAAAGTTGTTCCATTGTTTCCATTAAAATGTATGAACATCTTGTGAAGTACTCCATATCTCTTTCATAAAAAAAGGCACTCCATATCTCTGTTGTAACCAATGGAGTGACATGTTCTTGTTCGTTCTTATTAATTATCCCATACTAACTCGTTGAGGAAGTATCAAATTTGAACTACGATTCAACGATGGTTGTTCTGTTTATGTGAAGAAAATATTTGGTGCATCAACAACTGCCTTGTCATAGCTGTACATTTAATTAGCATTAATACGTACGTACATTTCTAATGTTCAGAAAATAAATTTACTATTTGTTCAGCAGAGGACGGCGGAATCTTCTCAGGGTGAAGTCAGTATGAACATAATAAGCTACATAAAAGCAGTCGCTGAGGCCATTACTGGTTTCAATGAGTGTGTCAACTTTTCCCAATGGGTTAGATCTCTGCGATCCCATTCGAATGGAACAGAGAATCAAGAACTTAAAGAAGATGATGTACTGAAGTTGCAGGGTTCTTTTCAATGTCTTGAAGATACTCTACCTGCCATGTACAACTTTATTGATCGAGTAGAGTGGAGGAGCCATGAGAAGGGTGTGGCAGAGCTCCTTCCAGAACTTAAGGCTGCCGTGTATGACGCAGAAGATCTTCTGGAGGATTTCCGATGCTATAAGCAGAAAGTGAAAATTGAGGGCAGTGTGACCTCAGCGGAACTGGGCACTAAATTCTTTCAAGATTTCATTCAAAGTAACTTCAACACTAAATTGACTGTCATCAAGAATAGACTAGATAACCAATCTATGATGCTTGAGAGAATGGGCTTACATCAAGCAACTCTACGGTTTGACAGATCAGTCAGACCCGAGACCACTTCTTTCCCCACTGTGGCAAAGATATTTGGTCGCGATGAGGAAATAAAGAAGCTGATTAGACTGCTTGGTGCAACTGCAAACAATGGAGGGGGTCCTTCTAGACACAAGAGGAAAAGAAGTGCAATTAACTCATTAGCAAGAAATCAAGTTTGCACTACACTTGACAATAATGGAGAAACAATGACAAGTATTCCTGTTTTACCCATAATTGGAATTGGAGGTGTTGGAAAAACCACCTTGGCCCAAAATATCTGCAACCATCCACATGTGAAATCTCTCTTTGATAAGATAGTTTGGATTTGTGTCTCAGATGACTTTAATGTAAAGAGATTAACTAAAGAGGCCATAGAACAACTTTCTACGGAAGCACCAACGAAGGATAATTTGAACTCTCTTCAGTATGATCTTGCAAATAACATGAATAAGGGAAGATTCTTAATTGTCCTTGATGACATATGGACTGAAGATGCGGAGCTCTGGAGGACGTTCAATGCACCTTTTAGACATGTACTTCATGGAAGCATGATGCTTGTCACAACTAGGTCTCAGAAGGTTGCTGACATGGTGCGTACGACAGATCCCTTTTTGCTAGAGGGTTTGAAGGATGATATCTTTCAGAAGTTCTTCAAACAATGTGTGTTTGGATCTGATAGCTCCAACAAGGATCCTGAGTTGGAATGGATTGGTAAGCAAATCCTCCCTAAGTTGAAAGGCTCTCCTTTAGCTGCAAAAACCCTTGGACGGCTGCTAGGAATGAGCCTTGACCCAGCACATTGGAATACGATTCTTAACAGTCAGCTATGGGAGCTTAAACAAGAGGGCACTGACATTTTGCCAGCTCTTCGGTTGAGCTACATGTATTTACCGTTCCATTTAAAGAGATGCTTCTCCTTTTGTGCTGTGTACCCAAAAGATTACAATTTTGAAAAGGAAGATTTAGCTGAAATTTGGATGGCAGAAGGCTTTGTGGAACCTGAACATAACATTCCACTACAACAAACCAGTTGCAAATACTTTGAAGAACTCGTTCATCTGTCATTTTTTCAGAAACTTCATGGGAAATATGTAATGCATGATTTGATACATGATATGGCACAACTGGTTTCGAAGGACGATTGCTTCATAATAAAACGTAAAATGGATCTTCAAAGGATCCCTCAGAACATCCGTCATCTATCGGTGCTCAACGGCACAGATGTTGAGTGGTCTGACTTGTTGAATCTTTGCAAGCAAACAAAGTTGCGCACCCTACTTTGCTACAAATGCTTACACAGTGAAAACGAATACTTAAGCAGTGAAGCTATGGAGAAATGGTGTGCTGGACTTTTTTGCATGCGCGTCATGATCTGTGACTGTGCTTCAATGCCAAATAGTGTTGGCAACATGAAAAATCTTCGGTACCTTAAAATCCGGGGTCGCTATTTCAATAGCTTTCCTGCATCATTTTGTCGCCTCTATAATCTACAGCTGTTCTATGCTAGGAAATGCTGCTTTAAAGAAGTACCCAGAGGCTTTAGTAATCTTACCAGTCTACTGAAGTTTGAATCAAAATTTCTTATTGATGCTGCAATGGAGAATGGAGAGGGAATTAGGTTGCTAAAGAATCCAATCGCTGGAGATCTGTCTATATGTAATGTTTGTGAAATTAGCAAGGATCAGGCAGCTGAAATTGAACTTACAAAAAGGGAGTATATTTCTAGTTTGACTCTGAAATGGTATAAAGGGATATTGCATATGCCGAGATCTCCAGTGCATAATGATATAGAAGTGTCTGAAGCATTACGCCCTCCCACCAATATCAAATCTTTGAGCCTCTTTTGTTATCCAGGTGAATACCTTCCAAGCTGGCTTCATTGTTCTGATGACCCTACAACTATTTTCTCATCATTAACAGAGATGAAGGTTACAATATGCCCGAGGTTGGCATCTTTGACATTCAACATAGAGAAGGTCCCGCTGCTCACTGACGTAACAATTCAAGTCTGCAGAAAGCTAGAGACTCTTAATGGGGATTGGTCCAATCTGCAGAGCTTGTCCATTTTGGTCTGTCCACTACTGAAATGGGAAAATGGTATAGTGTTGCCGTGGTCCCTCCGAAGGCTCAACTTATGGGATTGTGGTTATTTTTCTGTGAGATGCCTGGAGAACCTCAGGTTCCTCGATTCACTGGAGATGATAAAATGCAAACACATAGAGTACATTCCAAGCAACCTGTGGAGCTGTAATCTCGTATCACTCGAGAAATTAACTATTATGAGCTGTGAAGACCTTGTATCAATTGGTGGACCAGAAGCCATTGCACACATACCAAAATTGGACATTCAAAACTGCCCAAAGTTGAAGGAAATACAGCAGCCACTGAGCAGAGTCCGGCGTAAATTATGATCCAAAAGGTAGTCACAGGACACTTGCGGATTAAACCTCTGTATATATTATCCTGTTTTCTTTGTCAGATGATATCTTACTAGCCAGTTATGTAATCGTAATAATGTTACTGTTTCTGAATGCCCAGCAGTAAGGCTACCGCTTCCAGTTCCATTTACATTTTCAGTTTTGGTGTTGCATCTCACCATTTTTTGTTCAATAACTACTGCACCACCTAACAACACAGGAGATCATAGGAGTGTTCAACAAGAACTGCATGATCAGTTACTCTCAATACAGGAACATCTTCCCAATTTGGGATCTGGGAGAGTACCGGTGCCAAGTCCTGGGGGCTGGTACAGGAACATCAGTCTGCTAGCTATTAGCTTAAACGGGAGGTCGTGTGCCTCATGAATCACCTTTTGTGAATTGCTATGTTGAGGGGTTGAACTCCGAATTTTAATGTATTGAAAGCGGAATAGTGTCAGATTCAAGTTTACATCGTTCTTGTGCTAATGATTTGATGTAGTCGGAGTTGCGCTATATTTTTGGTTGACTTACGGTGTCAAAGTGGTGCTGATGGTATGGCAGCTGGTACGTACTTTGCGAGCATGCTATTTTGCTCATCTCAGATAACATTCACAACCGACAGGACGCCTCCAAGCTCAAACGGATCCTTGACAATTTTACTGTCGCCACCGGAGTTAAGGTCAACTTCACAGAAAGCACAGTGGTCCCAATTCACGTGGAAATTAAAGTACTTTGCTTCCTAAACTAAAGGCCTTTCCGCATTAGGCCCTTCATCGGGTTCTTCGTTTCCGTTTATATTTTGTTTCTTAAAAGTAGACATGCATCATCAGGTTGAAGTGGATCTGCAACATCAACTGCATGCACTTAATTCCATCCACATGATATACCGTACGTGCTAGAACATTGTTTATGCTTTCTATAATCACAGAAAGAAGAAGAGACCATTGTTTGCTAACAGCCGATCATCATCGCATTAACAAACTGATCAATCAAAACACTACCAGTGTACTTGTTATATATGTCGTGTGACTCTTGAGCTCAACTACGTCGTCATCCCCATTCAGTTGGCTGTGTCGTCTTTCAGGTGAGCGGCGGAGTGCCCGATGCTGTTGCGGCAGTCAACGAGGCACGCCTGAGCGTCACCGTCACCACCACCTGCCACCGTGCTCATGACGCCGCAGACGCGGACGAGGCAGATGCGGTTGCAGTCGGCGGCCGACTTGGGACGCGCCGGCGGCAGCAGGGCGCCGTTGACGCAGTCCTGGAGGCACCCGAAGTTGCAGGGGTAAGGCCCGGAGTCCTTCTGGCAGTCGGCGTAGCACTTTTTGTAGCACCGGCAGAACTTGGACATGCCCGCCACCGGACGCGGCTGGCCGGACAGCAGCACCGAGGCGAGCAGGCACCAGGCGGCGACGGATAGCCTCTTCTTTCCTTCCATTGTCCTCCTCCTTTTTCCTCCGATCAGATAAGCTGCCACTTCGTGATCGCGGTTGCTACGTGTAGTATCATAAGATTGCCACAGAATTGATGATCAGAGGGTAAAAATATAAACTAAATACTAACAATGAGTGATGCATATACTTCCTCCTTTTTTAAAAAAACAAAAAGACGTTTTTAACTTTTAGGTTGCTCGTTTGATCGTTTATCTTATTCAATTTTTTTACTCAAATAACAAATATATTATTATTAAAGTTTCTCTAATGATAAAATAAGTCTTTACAAAATCAATAATATTTATAAAAAAATAAATAAGATGAACAATCAAACGAGAAACCTAAAAGTCAAAAACGTATTTACTTTTTGGATGGAGGGATATGAATTATAAGGACAAAAACTGAACGAAATGAAATGCTGGATATGTATATACTTATCAGTTGATTGTGTTAGTGGATGATGACGTAGACATTTTGCATAGCAAGATTGAATGTGTTAGTGGGATGTTAAGTGGATGCTGATGTGGATACTTTGCATGGCGAGAGAAATAGCTAGTGGGTGTGTTAGTGGGATGTTGAGTGGATGCTGATGTGGACACTTTGCATGTCGAGAGAAATAGCTAGTGGGGTTTGTTTATATAAGAGGTATAGATGACCTTTGATTCAATAGAATCAACACCACATAACTTCAATATGTGATATATTATTTTGTCAAGCTATACACATTCATGTGTAGCCTTATACAATACAATGTCAGAATGGTTAATGGGTTCATAATCTTATTTCAATGATCTGAAATGGCGGGATCTTATAAATAATAAGATATATTATATCCAACCGGATCATGGGTTCTTTCAAACGAACGTACCAAGATCACTTGTGCTATTGAAATATCAAAGGATATTCTTAACTTCAATCCACCAACATTTGGTAGGAGTAGCGCTGCTATCAGATAGCAAATCATTGCAAAAATAATATTCGGCCGGGAACTTTTGCAAGGTATATTAGCGCGTAAATAGCACAGAGATAATAGACCACATGTACCATTATCTCATTTCAATCACTATGGCTTAAACCAATCTTCCTCTATTATGAGGTAGAACAACCATAGGATACCTTCATATTGAATCATTCAATATGATATGGATATAGATAGCTTATGTCTAAAATCTTGAGGGAAGATACTTAGATTATAAACACAAAATGAAATTTTGGTTTAGTCCATATCTACAACTCCGTCTTTAGATTACAACATGTGTTCATCACAAATGATGTCAAAACTATTGACTATCATATAACACTATGAAATCCAAACAAGGACTTCAAAATGAACACCATGTGCAATCAATCTTGTATCCCTTAAGTTTAGGAAATATACAAAGTCGATTGTATCAAAATTGACTTAACTACTTTAAGCCATATAATGACTTCTGCAACTTGATACAAAACGTGTTGCGATTTGCCTTAAGATTCGATATACTAATTCCATCAAGAACTTTCATATATATATTAGAATCTAATAACCCATATAAGTATGCAGTCATTATGTCCATCAATTGCATAGATAGACGATTTTGTACTGTCAATGTATTAAGTATCGAAATGTTATTCTGCTCATTATTGGAGAGTATGTTTCGTTGGAATCAATGCCAGGTCTTTGCAGAAAACCTTATGCCATTAGCCTTGCTTTATATCTCACCACTTCATTGTTTTTGTTCCTTTAACGAACGAAAACCTATTTGTATCCTACAGGGAAGATACCAGGAGGTGTTGGCATTACAGCCGAAAACACCTTCCTCTTATTAAGCGAGGCAATCTCTGTATAAATTGCTACCTTCCACTTATCCCAGTCCAAGTGCCTTTTACACTTAGCCATAGACTTAGGATCTGAATCAGTCTGAAGGATATTTGCAACTTATTCAGAGAAATAATAGTCGACTATTATGGACTTACGATTATAAGACTCCAGTCTCAGCGAAATTAATAGAAAGTTCGTCTACCCTTAAAGATTCATCATGATTTCCCGAAATGATGGATTCAGGGTCTTTCGATGTTCCAGCTTCAGTGTTTATGTGCATAATTGAGCTGGATTATGGATTACATCTATCCACAGGACATTGTGTGTCCTCTAGGTGTCTTTCAACTAAATGTTGATTTGTATTTCTAGTCTTCTTTTGTTTGCTAGCAATCACATCTTGCGTGCTACTCCCCCTCTTATAGCCAATAGGGGGTTGAGTGGTTTTATTAGGTATCTCCACTCTTTCAGACACGTTCCTTGCAGGATGGAGAGACTTTGTGACACCTTTATGATTTGAGAAAGCGTCTGGCAGATTGATTGCAATATTTTGCAAATCAATAATTCTTTGAACTTGTAGTTCAGATTCTATAGTACGTGGATCAGAAAAAGAAATGCCTTTGGCATTCCAATCAATTTCCTGGCATTCCTTATGGTACAATTCTCCCCCTAATGCCAGAAAGTGGTCCTCATTAAAAAAACAATCAGCGAATCGGGCAGTAAATAGATCCCCCGTTAGGGGTTCTAAATACTTAATGATCGATGGAGGTGAAAATCCCACATAGATCCCTAATTTCCTATGGGGACCCATCCATGTTTGCTGAGGTGGTGAGACGGGTACGTATATAGTGCACCCAAACTTACGCAAATGGGAAATACTCGGAGGATTCCCACGTACTAACTACAATGGGGAGGTTTCATGATATGCAGTTAGTCGTAGTTGGATTAGATCTGTAGCGTGTAGGACTGCATGATCCCACTACGACATAGGCAATTTGCAATTCATTAACATAGGTCTTGTAATGAGCTTGGTTCTTTTAATAGCGATTCAGCCAAACCATTTTGGGTATGAACATATGGAATGTCCATTCGGGTTGTTTGAATTCGATGTTCAGGATAATGTGCTTTCAACTTAATAAGTTAAGCCATAATTTTGGCAAAAACATGGTTTCGTGTCGATAAGAGTGACACGTGAGACCATCTAGTAGATGCGTCTATCAATACCATGAAATACCTGAACAGTCCCGATAATGGTTGGATCGAACCACAAATATCTCCTTGACGTGGTTCAGCTCTAATTTTAAGATGTGATGGTCTTAAAATTTATTTCCCTGATGCACAAGTAGTGCAACAACTTTTTCATATCATGACCCATGGAATTGCCGATAATCTTCCGTACATCCCTATTCCAGGGTGCCCAAGTCAATCATGCCAATTTTGGAATGTATCAACGTCTTGGAATATTATCTTATAAGCAACATGTTCTATGGGCTTTATGTATGTATAGTACAATCCAATTTGGAGTGAAGAAATTTTTCCATAGATGTGTTTGCCGAATCTAGTAAGTTTGGTTAAGAGAAGAAATTCCTCTTTATTATCTTGATGTGTTTCCACATGCAAACCATTCTTACGGATATCTCTGTAATTTAGAAGGGTACGAGTCGAGTCAGGATACAGTAATGCATCCTCTAACATAATCTGAGTACCCATAGGTAGAGTAATAGTGGCTCAACTAGAACCAGCTATTAATGCGTCTCTACCCGGAACGGTGATAATGTTTCCTTCTCTCTAAGTATAGAGTTTGTGGTACATGAGTCCACAAGGGATAATTCTTCCTCCTTTGGATCGAGATCAATAGAAAGTTGTATACATACAATATATTTTATATGAGTTTGTACAATATAATAATAATATAAATAGAATTGTACAACTCGCAAACTTACTAACTAATATTATTCAATCAATTCTATATGCCTTGTATTATTACAACAACTATTGATTATGATATCAAGTGTGGACTGAGATTATTCCAAATCTCCAAACGCGTCTCTAAAAAAAGTCTAGGAACATGTTGTTCGTCGATGGAAGGTTCTCTTCAATAGGAGTAGAATTATTGTTCTCAGTGGAACAATCTCCCTTGAGGGCTTTGAAATGCGCCTCATATTTCTTCTCTCTTGTAGGCTTAGCCTCCTTCAAAGACTTTTGGTATAAAGCAACTAAATGCTTAGGTGTACGGTAATTCTTGGCAAAACACGAAAAATCTCCACATCTATGACACTTTTTGTCATTTATAGGTTTTGCATTGTCCTTGTTCCTCTTCTTTGAATTATGTCTTTGTTTCTTATTGTGTTTGCGTTTACCAAATTTGTTCTTTGGATGAGGTCCATTGAACTTATCCTTAGCATTTTTTCTACGTTATTAACCATAGGTAGGCACCATAGCAACGGGACGCTTTTGATGATTCTTTAAAAGAAGTTCATCATGTTTTTTGCCTGAGTCGACGTATGAATAAGTTGAGGATAAATCTGGTAATTATGAGCCCTACATTGCTGTTATAATATTCTATCAGACGGAAGCATAGTAGAGAGTGTTTTCTCTATCTTATCGGCATCCGTTAGCTCTTTCTCGCAAAACTTCAATTTTAAACAAATTTTATGAACAGCATGTTTATAGTCAGCCACAGATTTAAAATCTTGGAGACGTAAGTGATTCCATTCATGATTGGCTTCAGGGCAAATGAGTTCCTTTTACTGTTCATATCGCTCTTTAAGAACGACCCATGATTCACGAGGGCTTTCTATCTGTAACACCCCAAATTTTGCTAATTTTGAAATAGAGCTAAATTGATTTGATTTTGTATTTTTATGTTCATGAAAATATAGGGAAATTAAAAAAATTATTAAGTTAAAATTCAACTAGGATTTAGCAACATGTTTGTGCCCTTCCATATGATTTATTTTGGTTGAGTGGTCTTTGCCAAAACTAAAAATTATTCAAATTCTTTTGTAAATGATTTTATGATGTGAGTGAATAAAGTTTTAAAATGCGTTTAGTACAACGATCTTCTCTGCGGCATGTCTCTGTCTCTTTCTATAATCAAATACCGTGTTTCTCAACTCCATCCCTTCTATCAAAGTTCATCAGAACCTTTTTCTTCAGCTCCAAATCACTCTTTGGTGCTCATCGTTCATCAACTTATCTCTAAAAACTTCCTAGGAATCTTTTCGTCTTTTCTGGAAATTTTTCTATATTTCTGTGAGCAAAATCTAATTCTTAAATGCTCTAAAATATCTTTTCATGATCTCCAAATGCTTTATTTGGGTTCATCATGTTTCGAAATGTCTCCGAGAATTTTCCTATAATTTTTGGATCATTCGGAATATTTTCGAGGCTCCGATATCAATTTTGTACTTTTTTTTAAGAATTATTTTATCCGAGATATTTATTAATTTTGAAATTATTTAATCTTAACCCTAAATCTCCCGTGCCCTGGCAGTTGCCTCTCCCTGTGCCGCTCTTCCTTCGCCGCCGCCCTGCGCCCCTTCCCTGCCAATCCACGGACCAACGCCATCCTTCCTTCCATGCAAATCAGCGAACAGCAGCAGGTCACCGTCCGTGGCCGAGCTTCTCCCCTGCCTTGAAGGCCTCACGCGGAACCAGGCCACAGGTGTGCCTGCGCCCTGCATCTGCTTGATCGGTCAGCAGGCCTGGCCGAATTTCCATCCTCTCCCACCCACGTGCGCATCCAAGCAACAGCAGCGAGAAGCAAGTAGCCGGGCAGCAGCCCTGCCGAGTTCCTCCTCTTCCCAGCGTAGGAGAGCAGCAACCCCATAAGGAGACGCGTTCCTGAATCCGAGGCGAAGGTGACCAATGCAATTATTTAATTGCTTCTTCTTCCTTGCTGCTCTGGTAATTTGTGGATGAAATAAATCGATCCTCTCATCAGAGTCTAGTCTATCTTTAATCTTACACCGATTAATCAGTTAACCTGAGGACTTTAGGTTCTTGCTGCTCTGGTAATTTGTGGATGAAATAAATCGATCCTCTCATCAGAGTCTAGTCTATCTTTAATCTTACACCGATTAATCAGTTAACCTGAGGACTTTAGGTTCTTTTCTCATAATAGTTTTAGAACAATACAATGTACGGAATACATAGCAGCAACGTTTAATGTGCTTCATGTTTTCTGAATTTAAACTTAAATAGTAATATGATTAATGATTACTTAATTGTTTCATAAATTAGAAACTATCTAGAGTTTTTAATCGGTTCTTTTTGCGATGGAGCCAATCTGAGCAATGTCGTTCTCATGTCTTATGTCTCTGAATTTTATAAGTCAAATATTAATATGTTTTAATATTTATATAATCAGGTTTATAATTAAAATAAACTTAGGTTTATATATCGGTCTTTTATAATAAATGTTAACTTGATTAATAGCTACTTTAATATTTCTTTGTTAATTAATAATAACTTGTTTAGTTTAAACACGAACCCTATTATGATTCAATTACTTGTTCTTACTTGTTCTATGTTTTCTAAGCTATTAATTTCTAAGTTAATTCAAATATATGATCTTTTGTAAATACAATATGACTAAGGATATATCACGGTTTGTCTGTTTCAAATATAATTTGATTAACTTACATAACCTCCACATAGTTTTATGTAATTTAAATGAATGAAGCTTATAAGTTTTGTGTACAAGGAAAATATCTCGATAGCTCTGTTCCTTATGTTTCTTGCGTTCTCGCTGTCGTAGCAACAAGCTCACTTTCTTTTTAGCGCGTTGTTTTTGTCTTGTGTGTTGTATCATTCTTAGTTCTCTCTATTTGATTGTTTGTATGTGTTGTCCATGCTTGGTGATTGCTGCGAGTAGAAGAGGACCGTACGTATGCGCTGGAGACCAGAAGCTGCAGAGGCAAAGATGAAGTTGAAGATTCTTTAAGCAAGTGATTTGGGGAAAAGCAAGTTTGAGGCAAGTATAGTTTGTGTTTACTTCTTGTGACCATGATCCTGTGACTTGATTAATGTTTTAGTAACAAACAATAAAAAGTCATTTTTAGCAACTTGAGGATTTGTCTGTAAGAGAACCTCCGGGATTGACAGTACAACTGTGAGGGTTATATGGCTCTGGTTTTAGCTCAGTATGAGGATCTTTTCTAGCATGTTAGAGGTTACCGAAAGGCGCAAGAGGGGCTTGCCGACTCGGGTATGGTGCGGCCTCTTCTATATGTGTATAACCTGCGTGACCTTGTACCATATGGAAGGAGGGCTCTACATCTGCTTGCCGAGGAAACCTCGCGGCCCTAACATGTTAGACGAACCTTTGAAAGGCTTCATAGTGAACCCTGTCGGCCTTCCTTGGTAGTGGGCTAAGAGGCTGATCACCTCAGGCGAAAGGGTAAATCACGGCTCACAGTGAAAGTGTACACCTCTGCAAAGAGTTTATTAAACTGGTATACTAACCTTGCTCAAGGACACGAGCGGTCTTGGAATCCTTACATTTAAGATGGTGGCTTTTGATTGCTAGCATGCTCATTTTTACCGTTTTATGCTATACATTATTTATGTTACATTGATCATGAGTTAATGGGATCTATACTACCTTATTGATATACTTGTGGAGTTCGACATGGACTCACCCTTGCTATCTCCCCAAACCTCAGGTGGTTATCAAATTGCTAGAGTTTGGAAGTGTTAGGCTTGTGATCAACCAGTCAGCTATGTCCCTGTGAAGTTGGGCGTCTACACCCGAAGATCGGAGTGTCTTTCCGCTATTTGCTACTTAAAGGTTATATTCTAATTATATATTACGCTATGTATTTGAGTATTGTCCTTTGATATTACCTTTTATTTGTCGTCTTATGTGTGTGACTGATCCTTGGGCGCACATAAGGTTATGCATTCAATTTTATTCTTAAAATTGGGTGTGACACTATCATAAGGTATTCAGATTTAAGGTCCTTATGAATATAAAATCTTAGCAAAGATAAAGCAGTATAGGTTTGCTAATCTTGCAGCACAACCTCATATTAGGGTTCCTGAGTTGTGGTTTGGGGCACCAACATACCCAATTCTATCGTAAAATTACAAGTGCAAAATAGGGGGTCTTTGGGTGCACCAACATAGCTCAAAAACAGTTTATCAAAGCCATAAATGTTATATGTATGTGATGCAAAAGGGGATTTGATGCACCACATACACAAAAAATATGATAGAAAAATATAAGACATTGCATAATAATATAAACAAACCACAATTTATATATACAATGTCAATATACAGTAGTGCAAGGCAACAAGAATTTATACAACAAAAAGATGTTCTTGCATAAATTAAACTAGCTAAAGAATGGACTAATTAATTTTACTACTGTATAAATGAAAATAACAAATAAAAATAAAATTTCTAAATAATAAACAATGCAGCCACAGTTGACTAACCGTAGCCAGCCATCCAGCCAGGCTCGGCCGGCCACGGCCAGCCACAGCCAGCCGGCCGGCCGGCCAGGCGCGCGGCGCAGCCAGGCGAGCCGTGTGGGGCGCACGCACATGGGCCCCAACGTGGGCTTGGGCTCCCATTCCGGCCCAGGTCAGAGCAGGCGCAGGGGGCCGCGCGGCCTATTTAAGGCTGGCGGTTAGGGTTCAGCCCAGTCAGCCCGCCGCCGCCGCCAACAGCCCCCCCAACCGCTGCCATCGCAAGTTCCAGCCGCCGCCGATGCCGATGGGAGGGCACTGTGCCTGGCCGCAGGGGCCGTTGCAGCGAGCGCGAGTGCTTGCGCGGGGCGCTAGCTGCTACAGGCGCAGACGCCTCCGACTGCAGAGGCTGCCGGCCTCGCGGGGCCGAGGCGCGGAAGTCGCATGGCCGTGGGGACAAGCGCCGGCCACGGCTCGAGGCCGCCAACCGCCTGTCGACTGAAGGGGCGCCACCGTCAACACAAACAGGGACGCGGATGCGGTAACCGCATGCACAGGCCACGGGCTCGACCGCCGGGAGCAGCCAGCCGCGGGCATCGTTGCCGCAGCGCTCGAGTGCGAGGATCCGCAGGTGACTGGGCATGCGGGTTCCGCTGCCGATCGAGCACTGCCACAGCATGGCATTGCACGTGAGCGCCACAGGCTAGAGGAGCAGAGACCTCGTCCGTCGTTCGATTTATTAGAGGTAAGAATCTCGAATTGGAAAAAAAAAAAAGAATATATACCGTTCTTTCCAATGAGCACGCATTCAACAACAAAACCAAAAGGCAAGACGGATGCCTGCGTGACTTCTCTGTTCTCCTCTCCTATTAGCACTTCTCGTCTTCTGTTGATGCGGAAGACCGCCACTGTCTTGCAGATGTTGAAGACCATCGGCCGTGCTAGAGGAGTACGAAGAGTTTTGATATCCGATTGGAGTGGAGGCCACCTCTGCTCTGTACTCATTTATTTCCACAAGAATCGGCTTCATGATCAGGACGGAGATGGGCGGTCTCCAGTTCTTGCTTGCCGGCCAGAAAAAAATTCCGGCGAGGAACTCCGGCGAAGTCCTGTACTGCAAGTCTCTCTTCGGGCCTTTTCGCTCCAGCGGCAGTAGAGCGACGTGCGTGATAACGTATTACAAATGAACAGTGTAATCTCTTGTTGTGTATTGATGAATAGTGAATGTATAAATATATACAAGATAATAAGGCATGTGCCTTATTCTGAGAGGGCCTCTTGAAAGGGCCTGATGCCCCAAAGTGCCTAATCTAATTGATCACATGTTTAAATTAATCTTGACAAGATTCCCGAAGTGCTGACGTTGCTCTTTTTTTTTTCCTTATTATTCTTTTTCCCCTACCCGTCGATATGGATTATTTTATTCTTTTTCACGTTTCTAGAATTTGTTTTCCTTCTGAATATTTCCTTTCTCTCTATTACTTCTACTATTTCGAAATGTCTGTTCATCACTTTTCTTCCTTAAATTTCTCACTTTAAATAAATAGAAGCAATAGAGAGATAATATTAACCCTTTTTTCTTCGTGTTTTTAGATTTGGAACTTAACTTACCCTCTCCGTCTCAAAATATTTGACATTAGGTCTACACACGGAATCTAGGAGTGAAAATATGTTGTGCACATAAAACAAGAAGGAGAGAGAGAGATAAATGGAAATAGACATGTATTGGAAAAAGAAAATTGTGTATTGGAAGGTGAGAATGTGAAATATTTTAGGACACAATTTGAATCCTATAACAACTATTTTGGGACGGAGGGATTATTTCTTTCTCTCACTCTCTATTCATTGTTTCTGTTTCAAATGTCCAGTTATCATGCCCTAATTTCTTTATTAATTAGTTTCATGATTTTATATTTTTTAAATTTATTTCTTCATATTTTGGTATATTTTTATTTTGCCTTATTTACTTCTGTTTAAAATGTTCTCACAATATTATATTTGTGATGCTATAATACTTTTAAGAACTGACTGGGGCATTTTCTATGAACATGGGTCATCTTGCCTATATGACCCCTATGGTGCTAGAATATTTTTCTCCTAATAAACACATAACAGATTTGTTTAACGTTTTCCTCCTAGACCATCTTTACCCTTCAACCTGGAACATATTTCTCCTTATACCGTTGAGTTCAACAAGAAATCCTCCTTAACCTAGAACATTTTTCTTCCAAAACATAAATAATCTCCCCGTGGACGTAGGGAAAAAACTATAAATGTTTTTCCATTCCTAATATAAATATTATCACATTAATCAATATATGAAAATTAATGTTCTTGTACAGTATATCACCCAATGACCCAAATGTATTCAAGTGGGGTTTGAAAACACAACAGTGTAACTGAAATTTAATACCGATGCTTTTTGGAGGCTGACTTTTTTAAAATTACTCTGTGTGGGTTGTGGGTCCCATGTGACATTCAAACACAGATTTCTTTTGCTTTTGCTTTTTTTTTTTTTTTGAGAGACAGAGCATTCAAAGACAGGCTTGTGCCACGCTGGCTAATGGGCCTCGGCCCAGCAACTCAGAGATTAAAATGCTTGTGTTTGAATATACGGGCGGGACAGGCACGTCCGGTGTTTGGTTCGGAGATATCCAGGGGAAAAAATTTCCTCCAAAACGACCCGTCCTGAGAAACCAGGCGGACGAGCAACCCGTGCGGCTTCCTCGCGCGCGTGGGAGACAGCTGCGGGCTGCGGCGGCGGGCACGCGAGGGAAGAGAGAGTTCAGGCGCGGCGCCTGCGATGTTTTGGCGGAGCCGACGAGGTCGAGTCGCAGGCGAGCTCGGGCATGCGATGCGAGCTCGGGCCCGCTCGAGCAGGCGGGCGAGCAGCAGCCACGAGCGAGCGCGCAGCCAAGTAGCCGCGCGACCGCGGCATGCAGAAAGATAGATCGAGGGGGTCTCTGGCTATCTGGCATCACTTTGCTAGCCAACTTTATTCTCTGGTTCTCACCATCCTTTTTCTAAAATAAATTACTTTGCTACCCAACTTTACTCTTAGGAACAAAGCTTACATTCCACGAAGCTTCCACTAAGGTGCTCTCAGTGTTTTATATACATATCCCCACAAAAGCTTCCACTAAGCTTCCACTAATATGGGCCAATTGGATTGGCAGGTTGCTGTTTATACACATCTCCTTACGAAAGTATGGCAAAGTTGGAACTTGCCGAGTCGGTTCCTCTCCCTAGAGCATTTGGAGCTAGTCTGTACATGCAGCCTTGCAGGGCAAGAGTTTAATCCCAGCAATACTGCTCCGAGAAGAGATCCATGCCATCATCAATAATCTCCTGCCAGTCGGTCTAGCCAGTAAGCCTCTTCCGTCCTCTGATCGATTTTCCCCTTGTATGTTTGTGAAGAGCAAAGCAGATGCATCGTTGCTTGGTTACTTACTTACATCATCAATAGCTGTTTCTCAGCCTGAAGAAGTGAAGATTACTTTCAAGTATAATCGAGGCCAACCAATCTGTTCCGCAGATACGCGCGAGCGCAGGGGGCCAGGCAATTGTGCACGACGTCACGACGACAGACGACTTCACTTGACCAACCATCACTTCACTACCTTCGCTTGTATCTCTTCTCACCCTCGCCTCGTCGGCGGTGGCGGCGAGCTTCCGACCTTCCACCACCTGCGCCGCCGGTAGCCGTCGTCATCCCACGGTCCAAGCCTGCTGCACGCCCACTGAAGAATGTTGCAATCTTTAATTCTGAAGATGAAACAATGGTCTCGCAAAATATAGGACTATTTATTTATAAACATTTCTTCGTTCTTAATATAAATAAATTTCCACACATGATGAAGGTGTAGGCTGTGTCGTGCTCGTGACCGTCGCAGGTGCACATGGTGGGGTTGCTACCGCTAGTCTGCTAGTACTTGCTTTGTCTCTCTTCTCTTCAATCCAACGCGCTGCCGCTGCTCTTCAGGAAACTGCGAGGCAAGTGCGTCGCTGCTGGCACGAAATTCTCCCTTGTGGTCTTCTTTTATCTGATAATCTCTCACTGCATTCTTCTCACTCCCCACGCACCCATTCATTTCACTGCATTTTCCTCTGTCGCCCTGCCCTGCCTGCCCTGCACCTCGCCGCCCAAACCCCCGCCGCTCACGCAGGTCGCCGGAGCCGAGACGCCGCCGAGCTTCACCGCGAAATCCACAGCCATTCGTCACCACGAGCTATGTGAGCGCCTCAGCGCACCTCCGCCCCCCGGTCGCGGCTCGCCGCCGTCATCTCATCCAACGGTCGAAGCCTGCACCTGCACCTGCAGCCACCCAAGAACGCCGCCGCCTCCATCTTCTCCAGTTCCGGCAGCCGATCTGCTCAGTCTCCGCCACCGTCGCTCCCTGGTAAGCACCCTGCACGATTCCATTCCTTACATTTACCTCTCCGGCTATCCC
This sequence comes from Eremochloa ophiuroides, assembly GCA_038502445.1. Lineage (NCBI taxonomy): Eukaryota > Viridiplantae > Streptophyta > Magnoliopsida > Poales > Poaceae > Eremochloa > Eremochloa ophiuroides. The sequence goes on from JAHLJS010000005.1 coordinate 2,124,101, forward strand.
TTCTCTTTCCCAGTCCCTGGTGACTGGTGTAACAGGCCTCTCTCCCCTGCGACCTGCGCAGCACAGTAGTGAGTGACGGCGTCCAAGCGGGGGCTGGGGGCAAAAATCTGGGAACGGGCTGTCTGGAAGGAAGGCCGGAACCAAATATCGTCAGATAAGCTGGCTGTCAAGATTCCTTCAAGTATTGTACAATCCAGGCCAACTTTTAATCTGCTCCCAACATCCTTTCGGTCTTTTAATTAATTCGCATTTGCAAGCTGTCTGACTTTTCTTTTTTAACAAACCAAATGACAGACAAATTGTTACTTGTCCGTAGTCAACAGATCTGTTCTCCCATATAAACGATCACCTCTGTCCGTTTTGGAATGTGCCACGATTGGTGATGGCGAAACACAGGAAGGACGGCCGAAACTGATTATATCCATCAATAAGAAGGTAATCCAACAAAACATCACCAATTACCCTGTGTATCATGCATGATCCACTCACATGTTTCGCTTTTAACATTATTCTGATCTTCCTAAACATTAAAAAAAAAAAAACAGGATAGTAAAACATAAGCTGCATTTTCGCATCCACTATTCTTTTTTCTGTTCAAGGTTGTTGCATTGTTTCCCATGAAGCTATATGAACATCTTGTGAAGTAATATCTCTATTGTAACCATGCATTGGACTGACAGCTTCTTGTTTAATCTCATTAATTATCCCATACTAACTCGTTGATGAAGTATCAAATTTGAACTACTATTCAAGATGGTTGCTCTATTTCCAAGAAAGAATATGTGAAGAAAATATTTGGTGCATCAACAACTGGCTTGTCATAGCTGTACATTTAATTAGCATTAATACGTACATACCTTTCTAATGTTCAGTAATAAATCTTCTATTTGTTCAGCACAGAGGACGACGAAATCTTGAGGGTAAAGTCAGTATGAACATAGTAAACTTCATAAAAGCAGCCGCTGAGGCCATTACTGGTTTCAATGAGTGTGTCAACTTTTCCCAATGGGTTAGATCTCTGCGATCCCATTCGAATGGAACAGAGAAACAAGAACTTAAAGAAGATGATGTACTAAAGTTGCAGGGTTCTATTAAATGTCTTCAAGATACTCTAACTGCCATGTACAACTTTATTGATCGAGTAGAGTGGAGGAGCCATGAGAAGGGTGTGGCAGAGCTCCTTCCAGAACTTAAGGCTGCCGTGTATGATGCAGAAGATCTTCTGGAGGATTTCCGATGCTATGAGCAGAAGGTGAAAAATGAGGGCAGTGTGACCTCAGCGGAACTGGGCACTGAATTCTTTCAAGATTTTATTCAACAAAGTAACTTCAACACTAAATTGACTGTCATCAAGAATAGGCTAGATAACCAATCTATGATACTTGAGAGAATGGGCTTACATCAAGCAACTCTACGGTTTGACAGATCAATCAGACCCGAGACCACTCGTTTTCCCACTGAGGCCAAAGATATTTGGTCGTGATGATGAAATAAAGGAGTTGATTGGACTGCTTGGTGTACCTGCAAATAATAGCAGGGGTCCTTCCACACGCAAGAGACCAAGAAATGGCAGTACTAATGCAACAATAACAAGTGTTCCAGTTTTGCCCATAGTTGGCATTGGAGGTGTTGGAAAAACTACTTTGGCTCAAACTATCTGCAGTGATCCACAAGTGAGAAAACACTTTGATGTGATAGTGTGGATTTGTGTCTCAGATGACTTTGATGTCAACAGGTTAACTAAAGAGACCATAGAACAATTTTCTGGGAATGCGCCGACCAAGGATAATTTGAACTCTCTTCAGGTTGATCTTGCAGCTAGACTCAACAACAGAAGATTCTTAATTGTTCTTGATGACATGTGGGATGAAAATGGGGAGCACTGGAAGACGTTCTATGCACCTTTTAAACAAGTACTTCAGGGAAGCATGATGCTTGTCACAACAAGGTCAAGAAAGGTTGCTAATATAGTGCAGTACGAATGGATCCCTTTCTATTAGAGGGTTTGAAGGACAATGTCTTTCTGAATTTCTTCAAACTATGTGTGTTTGGATCTAATAGCTCCAACAGTAATCTTGAATTGGAAAGGATTGGTGAGCAGATACTCCCAAAGTTGAAAGGCTCTCCTTTAGCTGCAAAAACCATTGGACGATTGCTTGGAAGGAGCCTTGACCCAGCACATTGGAATATGATTCTTAACAGTGAGCTGTGGGAGCATAAACAAGAGCACACCGAAATTATGCCAGCTCTTCGGTTGAGCTATATTTACTTACCATTCCATTTAAAGAGGTGCTTCTCATTCTGTGCTGTGTACCCAAAAGATTACAATTTTGTAAAGGAAGATTTAGCTGAAATTTGGGTGGCAGAAGGCTTTGTGGAACCTCGTTGTAGCATTCCACTTCAACAAACTGCATGCGAGTACTTTGAAGAACTTGCACATCTGTCATTTTTTCAGAAACTTCGTGGGAAATATGTAATGCATGATTTGATTCATGACATGGCACAACTGGTTTCAAATGGCGATTGCTTCATAATAAAAGACAAAAAGGACCTTGGAAGGATTCCTCAGAAGGTCCGTCATCTATCGGTGCTCAAATGCGGAGATTTTAAGTGTTCTGACTTAGAGAGTCTATGCAACCAAACAAAGTTGCGCACCCTACTTTGTCACATGTCTTTGAAGGGTAAAATTGGCGATAATGTGGTGGAGAAATGGTGTGCTGAACTTGTGTGCATGCGCGTCATGGTCTGTTTCTCTATCTCTAAGTCTGGGTTACCAGATAGTGTTAGCAACATGAAGAATCTTCGGTACCTGAAAATCTCCGATGATTGCCTTTTTGATAGCCTTCCTGAAGCATTATGTCACCTCTATAACCTGCAGCTATTTAGTGCTAGGAAATGCAGAATCAGAGTAATACCCAAAGGCTTTAGTAATCTGATCAATCTACAAAAGTTTGAATCGCAAGCTCTTAATATTGATGCTGGGTTGCTAAATAATTTCAATCTGATCACCAGAGAATTGCATATATATAACCTCTGTCAAATAAGCAAGGATCAGGCGGCAAAAATTGAACTTACGAAGAAGGATACTTTTAAGCTGACTCTGGATTGGTCTAAAGAGATAAATCTTTCACCAGGACCTCAAGTGCACAATGAGATAGAAGTGTTTCAAGCATTACAGCCTCCCACCGATATCAAATTTGTGTGCTTCACAAGTTATCCAGGTCAACACTTTCCAAGCTGGTTTAACGGTTCTGATGATTCTACCATTTTCTCGTCGTTAGAAGAGATACAATTTATTGAATGCCCGAGTTTATCAAGCCTTGAACAGTTTCTACAGCCAGGTTGTATGCCTTCCATCAAGAAAATGGTGATTCGACGCTGCCCAAGTTTGGAATCTGTACCAGTAGAACGGTTTGGGGATTCGTTGCCTTCCCTTGAAGAACTGGAGGTGTACGGCTGTCCAAAGATCAACTCACAACGTCTGCAGGCCCCCTCCCTAAAGAGGCTTACTTTGACAAATTCTGGGAACCTTGGAGACGATATCGATTGCTGGTCCCTGACCACCTTTAGTTTATTAGAATACCATCTGGCATCTCTGACATTGAATACAGAGAACGTCCCGCTGCTCAATGACCTAACCATTCGATGGTGCAGAGAGCTAGAGACTCTTAATGGGGATTGGCCAATTCTGGAGAAATTGTACATTTTTGAATGTCCACTACTGAAATGGGAAAATGGAATAGTGTTGCCATCGTTCCTCCGAAGGCTCTGCTTAGAGGATTGTGGTTATTTTTCTGTGAGCTCCCTGGAGAAACTCACATCCCTCGATTCGCTAGAGATGATAAAATGCAAACACATAGAGTGCATTCCAAGCGACCTATGGAGGAGCAATCTCATAACACTCCAGGAATTAAAGATTTCGAATTGTGAAGGCCTTGTATCAATTGGTGGACCAGAAGCGATTGCACACATACCAAAAGTGGACATTCAATGTTGCCCAAAGTTGAAGGAAATACAGCAGCCGCTGCGCAGAGGCTAATCATGTATGTGTACACATCCTGTTATGTGTTAGATTAGGTTATATCTTACTAGCCAGTTTTGGACTCCTAATCCTGTTACTTATTTTTTTGAATGTTAGTTTCTTTTTACCTCCAGTAACTCTGAATGTCCAGCACTATGGCTACCGCTTGCAGTTCCACTTTCAGTTTTGGAGAATTACTATCCTTTTGCTGACAAACGTTATCTACTTGATGACAGGAGGAATGATTTGCAGCCTCTGGGGACTGTACTTCTGTTTATGTCGGTGAAATGTCCGCTTTGCAAAGTCATGGAGCTATCTGGCCGCTCGATGACCACGGTCTTACTTAGGAGTGTATGTCTGTTTTGCTGTTTGTTTTGCTATATAATCTGGCCAGTACTGCACTATGCTTCCTGTATCTTTCCGTTGTTTTGGTTTGTACTGCTGGCCACTGTCTCTGTGTTGTTGTCAACCGTGGCACGCATTTGTGTTGCGCTGCGTTTGCATCGTGGCTGCAGTGTCCCTGAGTCCAAGTCACGCGGCGCCAACTTGAAGATGTGCAGGATGGAGCACAACACCAGAGTTGGCGGCGCGCCTGAGAGTCTCTCGCGCCATGCATGCATGACTCGTCCGTGTGGGATGGCACGCGTATGGTCATGGCGGATCATATGCATGGTGCGGGTCAAAGGCATAGTTGTCCGTTTATTTTCCCGATATATTTGTTGTGATTGAATAAAGGAGAAAACATTTCTCAGCTTCGTGACAACAAAAGTCTTCCTTTCTCGGTTCTTTTTCTTTGAGCCAGAACAAAAATGTAAGATTGAGAGTAACTGATCCATGATCGGTCTATGACAAGCGTGTGTACATTTTCCGGGCAGCATGTTGACTTTTGGTGATTCGGGCTCTCTCATTGGGAACAGCTGATGCCGGTGCTGCAGCTTTGTGTTGATGACTGCACCAATAACAGCAAACTTGACAAGTAGTGGGGGTTCGTGAAGCGCTAATCAATGTCACTTACTGTTCAAATAATTTGCCAGAGACTGATTTTGACATGAAAGGAGAACCAAATTTCCTGATATAGCTAGCATGCATGTCGTTTTAGTTTTGAAAGAACAAAACAAAGGAACCATTTTAATCAAAAAATAACCGCCTCGGTTTTCATTGCTGTCCGTCTCCAAAAATAAATTACAAACATCTCCTAAAAGATTTTTTTTAGTAGTGTTTGGAGCTACTATGTACATGCAGCCTTTAACCACGGAGGAGAGAATCCCAGCAACACTGCTCCGAGAAGAGATCCATGTCATCATCAGTAATATCCTGCCCGTCAGTCTAGCCAGTAAGCCTCCTTCTGTCTTGTGATATTTGTGAAGAGCAAAGCAGATGCATCGTTCCTTAGTTGCTTTCTTACATCGTCAGATGGCTGTTTCTCAGCCTGAAGATTACTTTCAAGTATAATCTACGCCAACCAATCTGCGCCTCAGATCTACCTTGCAATCCATCAAATAAGCGGATCAACCTTGGCCCATGTAAAGAATCATCATTGCAACCGATTGAAACAGGTTTGTGGAATGTGCACACGTTTGGTGATGGCAAAAGACAGGAAGGGTGGCGGAAACTGATTATATCCGGCGACAAAAAGGTAATTGAACCAAACATCGCCAAACGTTAGACTGAAGTGCCTTGTGTATTATGTATGCATGTTTCACTTTTCATATTAGTCTAATCTAATCTGAACAAATAACAAACAAAGTAAAATATAAGTTGCATTTTCGCATACACTAATTTGTGGTTCTTTCTATTCCAGTTTTTGCATTGTTTCCCTACAAACGACATGAAAATATTGTGGAAGTAAAAAAAAAAAAATGCAGTGACAGTTCAGATTTTATTCTTCATGCTACCCCTTACCGACTCAATGAGGATGTATCCGTTTAAACTATGATCCAAGGATGGCTGCATCAACTGCCTTGTCATAACTCATGACTACAGATTTAATTAGCATTAAAATGTGATTACAAGATATATTACTTTTCTAATGTTCAGTAAATCTACTATTTATTCATCAGAGAGGACGATGGAATCTTCCGGGTGAAGTCAGTATGAACTATGAACATACTAAGCTACATAAAAGTGGGCATCGAGGCCATTACTGGCTTCAATGAGTGTGACACTTTTTTCCAACGCATTAGGTCTCTGCTATCCCATTCGAATGGAACAGAAAATCAAGAACTTCAAGAAGACGATGTACTGAAGTTGCAGAGTTCTCTTCAATGCCTTTGGGATACTCTACCTGCAATGTACAACTTCATTGATCGAGTAGAGTGGAGGAGCCATGAGGACTCTGTGGCAGAGCTCCTTCCAAAACTCAAGGCTGCCGTCTATGATGCAGAGGACCTTCTGGAAGATTTCCGATGCTATGAGCAGAAGGTGAAAATTGAGGGCAGTGTGATCTCAGTGGAACCAAGCAACAAATTGTTTCATGATCTCATTCAAGGTAACTTCAAAAAGTTTACTCACGTAAAGGAGAGGCTAGATAACCAATTTGATCTGCTCGAGAGAATGGGTTTACATCAAGTAACTCCATGGTTTGACAAATCAGTTAGACCCGAGACCACTCGTTTTCCCACTGAGACAAAGATATTTGGTCGTGATGATGAAATAAAGGAGCTGATTAGACTGCTTGGCGTGCATGCAAATAATAGAAGGGGTCCTTCCAGACTCAAGAGGAAAAGACGTGCAATCCGTTCATCAGCAAGCAACCAAGTTTGTGCTACCCTTGACCATGATGAAACAATAATAAAAAGTGTTCCAGTTTTGCCCATATTCGGAATCGGAGGTGTTGGAAAAACTACTTTGGCCCAAAATATCTGTAACCATCCAGAAGTGAAAGCTCACTTTGATATGATAGTTTGGATTTGTGTCTCAGATGATTTTGATGTCAAGAGGTTAACTAAAGAGGCCATAGAACAATTTTGTGGGAAAGCACCAACCAAGGATAATTTGGACTCTCTTCAAGTTGATCTTGCAGAGGCCCTGAACAAGAGAAGATTTTTAGTTGTCCTTGATGACATGTGGGCTGAAAATCGTGAGCTTTGGAAGAAGTTCTATGCACCTTTTAAACATGTACTTGAGGGGAGCATGATGCTTGTCACAAGAAGGTCTGAAAAGGTTGCTAATATGGTGCGGACGATGGATCCCTTTCTATTAGAGGGACTGAAGAACAATGTCTTTCAGAATTTCTTCAAACTACGTGTATTTGGATCCGATAGCTCCAACAATAATCCTGACTTGGAAAGGATTGGTGAGCAAATACTCCCAAAGTTGAAATGCTCTCCTTTAGCTGAAAAAAGCCAAAAACCCTTGGACGGCTGCTAGGGATGAGCCTTGACCCAGCACATTGGAATATGATTCTTAACAGTCAGCTGTGGGAGCACAAACAAGAGGACAAAGAAATTATGCCAGCTCTTCGGTTGAGCTACATTTATTTACCATTCCATTTAAAGAGATGCTTCTCATTCTGTGCTATGTACCCGAAAGATTACAATTTTGTAAAGGAAGATTTAGCTCAAATTTGGGTGGCAGAAGGCTTTGTGGAACCTCGATGCAACATTCCACTTGAACAAAGTGGCTGCGAGTACTTTGAAGAACTTGCACATCTGTCATTTTTTTAGAAACTTCGTGGAAAATATGTAATGCAAGATTTGATACATGACATGGCACAATTGGTTTCGAAGGACGAGTGCTTCATAATAAAAGAGAAAAGGGATCTTGAAAGGATTCCGCAGAATGTTCGTCATCTATCAGTGCTCAAAAGGAGAGATTTTAAATGTTCTGACTTAGAGAGTCTATGCAAGCAAACGAAGTTGCGCACCATACTTTGTGACATGTCTTTAAGGACTAGAGATGGCAATACTGTGGTGAAGAAATGGTGTAATGAACTTTTGTGCATGCGCGTCATGGTATGTGACTCTATGTCTAAGTGGGGGTTGCCAGATAGCATTATCAACATGAGGAATCTTCGGTACCTTAAAATGTTTGAAAGGACCTAGGATGCCGCCTAGAGGGGGGTGAATAGACGTTTCTGAAAATTTACACTTTCAAATGCGGAAACGATTAGAACCGGAGTTTCTAATTACTTAGAAACTCCTCACAAAGAAACAAACTCCCCCAAAGGAGTAAACAGAGTATATAAACTGAATATGAAACAACTAAGAGTCTAACACCTGCACCATAAAGGATTAGAACAAATGTCACAAAATTCTGCACAGAGAGCTAATACCGGACGCGTCCGATATTAATACCGGACGTGTCCGGTATGCACGGGCTGTGCAGTTTTGCTCCAAAACTCTTGCTGCTCTTCTCCAATCTCTCACACAGTCCCCTGGTGATGTATATATGCCTGTATAACCTGCACAGCAACTTGCACAACGGAGACAATCACAAATATTAAAGGAATGCAAAGTGAGACACGATATTTGTTTTACCGAAGTTCGGCACCCCTTCGGGTCCTACTCTCCGTTGAGCCGGCTGCGAGCAACCACAAGGGTTAGCTCTAGAGGACACCACAGGTCAACTCTAACCGCGGTCTATTTCACCCGCTATGCTCCTTCCACTAGGTGATCTCTTTTGCGGAGAGATCGAACCGTTACAAACTTTCCGAGGCACACCACAAGTTATTGGGTGCTCTCCGGCGACGCCTAACCGTCTAGGACCGAAGAGTCCAAGAGTAACAAATGCGAACCACGAGATCGACGATTTGCACAAGTGCTCAAGTGATGGCTTGCTCTCTATTTTGAATTCTCTCTAAACCACAAATGGATTTGGCACTTTAGGATCAATCACTCACTTAGAGAGGGTTAGAGAGTGTTGCTAGAGCTCAGAGAAAGTCAGGGAAGTCTATAGAATCAACAGTCTCCAAGGGTGGAGGCTTGGGGCCTTTTATAACCCACTCCCCGAAACTAGCCGTTGGAATACCGGACACGTCCGGTATGCATACCGGACACGTCCGGTATTGCCCCAACGGTCACCTGCCAGAGCTCAGATTTCCCTCGGAACTTCCGACCAACACCGGAACTTCCGACAAACGAACAACCCGAAGCTGAGGTAAAACCTGCTGAGCCGGCCAATACCGGACGCGTCCGGTATGAATACCGGACATGTCCGGTATGCTCAGCCTGAGAGCTCTCAACTAGTTGAAGTGCCATACCTCTCTCATATCTCGCATGGGTTGGTTTGAGCACTTATGTATCACCATCTATCATCATGAAGCATCCCTCTTAATAGTACGGCTTTCCTATCAATTCAAATTTAAATGTAAAACGAATTTAAACCTTGGGAGTTAATCTTCAAGTGAACCAAGCCGTTTTTCTTCAACCTTGTAACAATGGGATGTCATGAGTGATTTTGAAATCCGTCTTGAGCAACAACCATCTTGAGCATGTAACTTGATTGCAACATTTGATTTGTGGGATGATCTCAATGCATCAAGTCACTTTGATTGCTTCTTCTTGAATAAGCAAATCACCACGTCATGTCCTTCATGCTTGATTAGTCCATCGACTAAATGCAAGTACTTCTCTTCTTCACCCTAGCTAGGTTCTTCGGCCGCCAAGCCCTTGCTTGCCCTTCACCCTTGCTTAGTACCTCAAAGACTTTTCCTTGCTATCTTCACCAACTCAAGCACTTTAGTCACAACTAGTTTTGAATCATCCATTCAAATGTGTTGTCATCTTAACTTTGATTGTTTTGATTCTAAGTGAATCAATGATACCTCATAATAAATGAGCCTTTGCTATAACTTCATTTTCATTGTTGTCTTGTGTTTGAGCTTGATTGAAACATACAACAATCCATCATTTTTGCTCTAAATAGCATTTCAAGCATAAATGAGATAAACCATTCCCTGTTTCACACTTAGCACACGGGTTAGACCTTTAATCAACATTGTTATCAATTCATCCAAAACTTACCAAAGGGCTAGATGCACTTTCAATGTTGACTCTTGCTAGTTCAGGTGCATTCCTGCAGCATTTTGCCGCCTCTATAATCTACAACTATTATATGCTAGGAAATGCAGGTTTGAAGAAGTACCCAGAGGCTTTAGTAATCTGATCAATCTACAGAAGTTTGAATCACGATCTCTTAAGATTGATGCTGCAATGGAGAATGAAGAGGGAATTAGGTTGCTAGCGGATTTTAATCAAATCACTAGAGATTTGATTATAAGTAATCTTTGTGAAATAAGCAAGGACCAGGCAGCAGAAATTGAACTTATGAAGGAGTATATTTCTAGTCTGACTCTGAAATGGTCTAAAGGGATATCTCCAAAGCACAATGAGGTAGAAGTATTTGAAGCATTACACCCTCCCACCAACATTGAATCTGTGTGCCTCAAATGTTATCCAGGTGAATCCCTTCCAAGCTTGTCTCGTGGTTGGCTGTCTACTACTCTAGCGTTAGCGTTAAACTCTGAGGACCCTACAATGTTTATAGACTGCCCGAGGTTATCAAGCCTTGAACAGTTTGTACAACCAGCTTATATTCCTGCCATCAAGCAAATGGTGATTAAAGATTGCCCTGCTTTGGAATCTGTACCAGTAGAAAGGTTTGGGGGTCTACCTTCCCTTGAAAGACTGGAGGTGTGCAATTGCCCAAAGATAAACTCAAATCATCTGCTCGCCCCGTCCCTAAAGGCGCTTGATTTGAAAGAATCTGGGAAGCTCGGAGATGATATTGATTGCAAATCCTTGACCAGATTTTTTTTATCTGGATACCATCTGGCATCTCTGATATTCAATAGAGAAAAGTTGCCGCTGCTCACTTGGCTATTAATTCGAGACTGCATAGAGCTAGATAATCTTAATGGGAGTTGGCCTGTTCTGGAGAGTTTGCATATTACATCCTGTCCACGTCTCAAATGGGAAAATGGAATCGTGCTACCATCATCGCTCCAAGTGCTCGAAATAGTGGATTTTGGTATCATACACATAGCGTCCATTCCAGGCAAAATGTGGAGCAGTGATCTCAAATCACTCAGGAAATTATGGATTGTTAGTTGTCAACACCTTATATCAATTGGTGGACCAGAAGCGATTGCACACATACCAGAAGTACACATTCGAGACTGCCCAAAGTTGAAGGAAATACAGCAGCCGCTGTGCATTTATTAATGGTAGTAGGTACGTCGCTTGTTTTTTTTTGTACAAATTATGATCGAAAAAATATTATCTTAGGACACTTGCGGATTAAGGATCTGTATGTATGCTGTTTTCATGTGTTCGATAGATTGTGTCTTAATTAATCAGTTCTATATTCCTAAGAGAACTGCTCCAGTGCTCCTCTTTCTTAAAAAAAAATAGCACGAATCTCAAAGCAGCCAAATCCAAATGATTATTTTCCTTAATTGTTTTTCCCCAGGCAGATTAACCCCAGGCAGATTAACCAGGACGTGGATTTGTTTTGGACTTTTCATCCCACACACCACACCACACACACACACACACACACACACACACAGGAAGATTAGCACCTGCGGGACAGTTTCCCCGTCGCTGTTTGGCAGCACGCTGTTGTGAGCGTTTGTCACGCTGCCGTGTTCCAGCAGCAGCAGCTGCTGTGGCTGTCTGGCTACATAAACTCGTGTCTGCAGCATTGAATAAACTATGTAGCTACAGCATTGAACTGGAGCAGCCAGCAGCCGTCTGATTCAAAGTTTCAGTCGACAGACTATGAGCTCCCAATATCAATATTCGTAATCACAAGCCAAGGCCAAGTAGTATGCTCAGATACATAGGTACTTCAAATCTGAATGAAGTTCTTGTCATTATTCACTAAAGCTGAGTCATTAATATTCATAAGTCTCTCTCCATACAAATAAATAGATACACTTCAAATCTGAAATCAAGTCTCTAATTGATGCAATAGTATAATCTAAAGTCTAGCCAAGGCCAAGTAGTATGCTGAGATAGGTGGTTCTCCATTCTTTGGTCCAATATATATTGACATTATCATGACCTGATCCATGTACAAGTTGGGCCTGGACATCAAAATGGAAAAAAAAAAGTGAATAACGTAAACCTAAATAACTTGATTCAGACACAGTCAAGTGCAAGCATCTGATGAAACATCATCCAGATTTGACAGCAACATACACCATTCGCAGGCAGCCTAGCAGCGGTAACACAAAAAGAAAAAGAGATGTGCCAAGACCTATCTAAAATAGCACAACTATAATATGAGAACAGCGAACCCCCTTTACCTTAAAATATAGGTCACAATCATGATATAATGCAAGCAAAATTTCACAGACAGAGAATCAGAACTGTATTTTTCTAATTTGAAATTATTTATGAAGCATTTCCCATGCCAATAGTTCTCAGCTCAAGCGTTAGAGCCTTATCTCTATTACTCTGTCCCAAATGACAAAGAAACCACGATGAGCTTCATCAAGATGAAGACAGGTGCAACAGGAATATGTTTCTTGAATGTTATAAATACTGATATAACAGTTTTCTGTACTGCAACTCTGATAAGCTACCAGATTCAGAAAAGTAAATTTTTCAGAGGATAATGACAATCGTAGTAATGTGTTCTGGGTAAGACTAGTAAACTGATAGGTGCTTAGGCAACATATAGTAAATTATATTATTACATATATCAACGAGTAGAAAACAAGCGTTAAAAGTCTATAGAAGTTAGACTTTTAACACTTGTCAATGGATCAGACATGCCCACACACACATCCTATACATCTCACAGCCATCTCTGTATTCAAATAACTCCTTGTCAAAAAATAAAATGCACGTATTCAAATACTCCCTCCGTTCCGAAATGTACGTCGTTTTCGGTTTTTGTGCCACAAGTTTAACTCGATTTGTACAAAATACGTGCAACATTTATATTTCCAAATAAATTTATTAAAAAACTAGATTCAAAAATCTTTCTAATGATACTAATTATGTATTAGAAAACAAGTGTTAAAAGTCTAAAGAAGTTAGACTTTTAACACTTGTCAATGGATCAGACATGCCCACACACACATCCTATACATCTCACAGCCATCTCTGTATTCAAATAACTCCTTGTCAAAAAAAAAAAAAAAATGCACGTATTCAAATAACTGACAATAATGCTTTTCTGTTGGCTGCCTTGCTTGTGCTCTGCACTGCGTCCCTGACGACGACGACGACGAACTGAAGTACGCGCTGGTGGCTCCATGGGCGGTGCGCAGGCGCAGCACGTACAGGTTCGTGACGAACGGGAGCGGGGAGCGTGACCTGCTCAGCTTCGCCGTGCTGCCGGTGCTCCTCCTCCGCCTCCTCTACTTTGCCCAGAAAGCACCGGATCTGGGGAGGAACAACGAGGAGAGAGGAAGGACTCACCGGATCTTGGAACGGTATGCCGGGGCGGCGGCGGCGGCGTCGGCGGCGGCGTCAACGGGTCGCCGGGACGAGGACGGGGGCGGCGACGGCCTCGCGATTAGAGGATGACTCGCGAGTTCACGACGGGAAACCCTCCCGGCCTCACGAGTCGTGGCTTCCTTCCACGTGGAAAAGGGAGGGAAGCGGGCCGACTTCCTCGGTCGAGTGGGCTGCCAAAGAGCGCAAAAATTTAGCCCGGGGGAGATTGCCACGGGGACAATTGGCCCAGGGAAAACTCAGGGATCCCTGCGCGGGGAAACGTGCTGCCAAAGTAGGCCTAGCGGGCGCTGGACACGGGTTAGATGAACTGGGCCTATCAGGACCCAAGAGAAAAATAATTAAGAACAACAATTAATTAAGTGGATTGCTTTTAGATCGGTTCCCTATTTTTAGAAAGATGAGTATTGGAGGAGTTCTAAACAATTAATTAAGTCGTCCTTTCTTGGTTTTTGAGTGAAATCAATTGTGGTATTGAGAACCAGCCACTAATCCAGGCATCGGAGCCTGTAACTGGTCCGCAGCTAGCATACCTGTGTATCAGTTCTCTTTCAGCTTGACTCCATAGCCATCTGAATTGAAATTGCTCAGATCAGAGAGTTGCAGCCAACAGCGCTGTCTTACTCTTACCCGGGAAACATATTCATATGAACAGACACTTAACCAACCAATGTCCTTCTGTTCATTTCCAACAAAATGCATGCTTCTGACAATGTGTCGAGCCATTGTGGTTGCCTAGCTTTTCCTGATCGGCACTTGGGATAATCCTTTTGATAGGAAGGACACGCATGTTCATTCACTGGTGTCAGTGTCACCATATTCGTTTCTGAACACAGTGCGATGCATGCTGCAAAGTGCAAACTAGAGAATGTTTTATTTAGCTCCAGAAGCTGAAATTGGCCTGAACCTGGCATACTTGTGCGGTACGCCGGTACTCCTCCATGTAGTACTCGTATTTGTAAGATGGAAACGAGGAGATTCTTCATCTGGCAGTGAACATGCCATTTCTCTGTCAGACTTTGTGGCAAACTCTCGATGAGAGTTTTTGAAAGGAGTGTACGCCAGCGTTATATATTGATGAATGACGTGATCTGAATGCCACCACACGAAGTTAGCAGTAGACAGAGCCATCTCAAGTCCCAGAGCTTCTGAAGAAGCACTCGCTGGTAAACCGGTAAGCATCTCTCTACTTCAGCTCCCCCTCTGTATTTATTTGCTTTCATCTGCACTCGTCTCTGCAACGCTTTCATGCTTTTGCAACACAAATCGCGTCCTCTCTTGAACATTCTCTGCAACTTTCTCTGCATGGCTCTACTCTACTACATGGAGGAGGAGGAGCGAAGAAGGACGATGGAAGGGTTGAGAACCGCAGCTGCTACTCTGTATGGATTTGCGTCTCAGATGATTTTTGATGTCAAGAGGTTAACTAAAGAGGCCATAGAACATTTTCCTGGGAATACGCCGACCAAGGATAATTTGAACTCTCTTCAGGCTGATCTTGCTGATAGACTCAACAACGGAAGATTCTTAATTATTCTCGATGACACGTGGGATGAAAATGGGGGAGCACTGGAAGACTTTCTACGCACCTTTTAAACATGTTGTTGGCATAAAAAATGGTTTCTCGCGCTCAACACACCAGCGAAGCCGGAACGACCCTTAAAAGCAAATGGAGCTTTCGCAGATCCAGCTAGCTTCAGGCCCAGTCCGAGAGTGCCGATGACTCCCAAGCGTGCCAGTTCATGAGATAAGCATTATGACGTAAAATAACCGATTCATTTGCGTCAATAATGGTAATGACTTACATGAGACAATATATAACATAATTAATGCACATATGTCAAGCTAATCTGATCAAAAGATATCTGAATGTGGAAACAGAGCGAAATCAGTTAATTAGCCGATTCGGCAAATACGAGCAACATACAAGTGTATAAGACAAGTAATATTTAGATGTTCAAACCAATATATTTAACTCAATGTTTACAACAGTGGAGATCGAGCGGATTGAGACAGTCATAATGTAAACTATGATTTAAATCTATCAGTTATCGAATCTAAGCACTATTGATCTTATTACTTGAGTGCGACTCGTACACAATTAAGATATAGATCTATCGGCTAATGCAAGCATATTCTATTTATCAATGTATAAACATGTGACAATTATCATTCATTGAACAAATAGATCTAAAGATAAAAGCCAATACAAACATATCAAGATTGGACAAATTTGGTGAGTTATACATGTAAATAAACAAATAAAACTCAAACATCACCGATAACTTGATGAATCTAACTAAGATGCCACTTTTAGTTAGAGCCGATAACTAACCCATGCACATTTACCGATTTAATCTAAGCCTTCGTCCACCGGATGACGTTAAATATAGATTAAGCAAGCAAACAAGCATGAATCGATAACTAATTCTTATTTGATATGAGTTCACGTCCACCGGATAACGCTAAACTTATATCAAACAAGAATCGACCTTGATCTACAAAGCTCCCATGTCCACCGGATAACATTAAGGAGACAAAGTTTAGTAAGGCATGACGGTACTTACAAGCAAGCTTGCGTCCACCGGATGACACTCAGCCCGTTCGAAGAAACTCAGCCGGAATCTACTTTACTCCTACTTCTAGGGTTTTTGGCCGGAAGCCGAAAGGTGTGTTGTATTGATGTGTACGTACGTATTACAATGGCCGGGGGTTTATATTTATACCCTGGGCTTGACAAGATAGAGTCTTAATCGAATTACAACTCAAAAATAATATGGAAACTAACAAACTTTACTATTTTAAAGGTAACTTGAAGTCTAATCTTCCCTTTTCAAAACAGACTCCGAACGTAATCGCTTCCCGGCGCTGGAGACTCGTGCTGACGTCATCAATCGACTCTTGTCTTCAACCACGCCGTCTTTGCTTTGACCCAACAATCGATTCCAGGACCCGATCGGCTGTTCTTAGCTCTTTGCATAACAGACTCTGCTTCCCGAAAATCGAGTGTCTCTGCATGGCATCGGCTATCTGCATTCAGTCTAGATTTTGGTGCAAACACATGTACTTCAGGGAAGCATGATGCTTGTCACAACAAGGTCAAGAAAGGTTGCTAACATAGTGCGGACCATGGACCCCTTTCTATTAGAGGGCCTGAAGGACAATGTCTTTCAGGAGTTCTTTGAACTATGTGTGTTTGGATCTCCTAGCTCATCCAAGAATAATCCTGAGTTGAAACAGATTGCTGAGAAAATACTCCCAAAGTTGAAAGGCACCCCTTTAGCTGCAAAAACCCTTGGACTGACTGCTAGGAATGAGCCTTGACCCAGCACATTGGAATATGATTCTTGAAAGTCAGCTATGGGAGCTTGATCAAGAAAGCACTGACATTTTGCCATCTCTTCGGTTGAGCTACATGTATTTACCATTCCATTTAAAGAGATGCTTCTCGTTCTGTGCTGTGTACCCAAAAGATTACAATTTTGAGAAGGAAGATTTGACCAAAATTTGGATGGCAGAAGGCTTTGTGGAACCTCAAAAGAACATTCCACTTCAAGAAACTGCCTGTAAATACTTTGAAGAACTTGAATATCGTTCATTCTTTCAGAAACATCGCGAGAAATATGTAATACATGATCTGATCCATGACATGGCACAATTGGTTTCCAAGGATGAGTGCTTCATAATAAAAGAGAAAAAGGATCTTGAAAGGATTCCTCAGAAGGTCCGTCATCTATCAGTGCTCAAAATCAGAGATGTTGAGTGGTCTGACTTAGAGAATCTATGCAAGCAAACAAAGTTGCGCACCCTACTTTGCAACATGTCTTTGAAGGGTAAAAAGGGCAATAATGTGATGGAGAAATGGTGTGCTGAACTTTTGTGCATGCGCGTCATGGTCTGTGCCTCTATCTCTGAGTCTGGGTTACCAGATAGTATTAGCAACATGAAGAATCTTCGGTACCTGAAAATCTCCGATGATTGCCGTTTTGATAGCCATCCTGCTGCATTCTGTCAGCGCTATAATCTCCAGTTATTAAGTGCTACGAAATGCAATATCAAAGTAATACCCAAAGGCTTTAGTAATCTGATCAATCTGCAAATGTTTGAATCGAAAGTTCTTAAGATTAATGCTGAGTGGCTAATTTATTTTAATCTGACCATTGGAGATTTGTCCATATGTAATAACCTCTATGAAATAAGCAAACTTATGAAGAAGAAGGATCCTTTTAGTCTGACTCTGGATTGGTCTAAAGAGATAAATCTTTCACCAGGACCTCAAGTGTTTCAAGCATTACAGCCTCCCACCAATATTAAATTGGTGCGCCTCACAAGTTATCCTGGTCAACACTTTCCAAGATGGTTTAACGGTTCTGATGATTCTACCATTTTCTCGTCATTAACAGAGATAAATATTACAGACTGCCCGAGGTTATCAAGTCTTGAACAGTTTCTACATCCAGATTATGTGCCTGCCATCAAGAAAATGGTGATTAGCCAGTGCAAAAGTTTGGAATGTCTACCAGTAGAACAGTTTAGGGGGTTTGTTGCCTTCCCTTGAAGAACTGGATGTGTCCGATTGTCCAAAGAACAACTCACAACATCTGCAGGCCCCGTCCCTAATATTTGGTAGATTCTGGGAACCTTAGAGACGATATCGATTGCTCTTCCCTGACCACCTTTAGTTTATTAGGCTACAATCTAGCATCTCTGACATTCAATAGAGATATGGTCCCGCTGCTCAATGACCTAACCATTCAAAACTGCAGAGAGCTAGAGACTCTTAATGGGGGTTGGCCAATTCAGGAGACATTTTCCATTTTGAACTGTTCACTATTGAAATGGGAAAATGGAATAGTGTTGCCATCGTCCCTCCGAAGTCTCTACTTATGGAATTGTGGTTATTTTTCTGTGAGCTGCCTGGAGAACCTCACATCCCTCGTTTCGCTGAAGATTGGAAACTGCAAACACGTAGAGGACATTCCAAGCAAACTATGGAGTAGCAATCTCATAACACTCCAGGAATTGAGGATTAATTATTGTGAAGACCTTGTATCAATTGGTGGACCAGAAGCGATTGAACACATACCAAAAGTGGAGATTCAATGTTGCCCAAAGTTGAAGGAAATACAGCAGCCGCTGCGCAGAGGCGAATCATGTATGTGTACACATCCTGTTATGTGTTAGATTAGGTTATATCTTACTAGCCAGTTATGCACTCCTAGTCCTGTTAATTATTTTTGAATGTTAGTTTCTTTTTACCTCCAGTAACTCTGAATGTCCAGCACTATCGCTACCGCTTGCAGTTCCACTTTCAGTATTGGAGAATTACTTATCCTTTTGCTGACAAACGTTATCTACTTGATGACAGGGTGTGTGATGACGGGTTTACAGCCTCTGGGGACTGTACTGGGGACTGTACTTCTGTTTATGTCGGTGAAATGTCCGTTTTGCAAAGTCATGGAGCTATCTGGCCACTCGATGATCACGGTCTTACGTAAGAGTACTGTGCGTCTATTTCGTTGTTTGTTTTGCTATATTAATCTGGCCAGTGCACTATGTTTCCTTTATCGTTCTGCTGTTTATTTGTACTGCTGGCCACTGTCTCTGTGTAGTTGTCGACCGTGGCACGCATTTGTGTTCGTGTCATAGGGTGCGCTGCGTTCGCATCGTGGCTGCAGTGCCCATGAGTCACGAGGCGCCAACTTGAAGATGTGCGGGATGGAGCACAACAGCAGAGTTGGCGGCGCGCTCTCTCTCGCGCCATGCATGCATGACTCGTCCGTGTGGGATGGCACGTGTACGGTCATGGTGGATCATGCATGGTGCGCGTCATGGGCAGAGTTGCTTCGTTTATTTTTCTCTATATATTTGTTGTGATTGAATAAAGGAGAAAACCTTTCTCAGTTTCGTGACAACAAAAGTCTTCCTTTCTCGTTTCTTTTTCTTTGAGCCAGTTCCTTTCTTGGTTCTTGATTGAATGAAACTGTAAGATTGAGAGTAACCTATCCATGATTGGTCTATGACAATCCTGTGTACATTTTTCGGGCAGCATATTGACTTTTGGTGATTCGGGCTCTCCTCTCATTCTGAATGTCCCACGCGTGGCTGCTGATGATGAAATGAAGATCCAAGAAGCTACCAGGTGATAGGTAATGCAGATGGGTGACAATGTCGACGTCGCATCATGCGGCAGTATTCTTGAATCAGGTTTACGGTGGCATCATATCTACCAGAATGATTGAATCATAATCAACCACAGCCCACAGCATACTTGTGTGTCAATTCTCCTCTTTGTGACTGACCCCACAACTGAGCATCTGAAATGACCCATATCAGGGTGTTCCAACCAACAGCTGTGTGACTCTTACACGAGCACAGCCTTTTCTTTTGACCAATCAGCGTTTATTTTCAGCCATAAAATAGTATTTTTCTCTTAGAACAAATCAGCATCAGCCAAATCAGCGCTTGTTTTCAGCTTAAAAGAACAGGGCGGTGCCGACACTTAACCAACCAAATATCTTTTTTTTGCATTTCCAATCGTGTGTCTAGCCATTTTCGTTGCTTAGCTTTTCCAGAATTGGCACTTGGAATAATAGTCCTTTTTTATTTGACAATTGCATGTTCGCTGGTGTCAGTCAGCGTGCCACTATATTTTTGTTTCTAAGGGGGCGTTTAGTTCCCAAACTTTTCCTAAAAATTTTCCAAGTTACCCCGTCACATCGAATCTATAGACACATGTGTGGAGCATTAAATATAGGATAAAAAAATAACTAACTGTATAGTTTATCTGTACATGTCGAGACGAATCTTTTGAGTCTAGTTAGTCTATGGTTGGACAAAAATTGTCAAATACAAACGAAAGTGCTATAGTAGCAGAATCCAAACTTTTTCCCCAACTAAACATCCCCTAACACACAGAGATATGCATCTACAAGCTAAAACTGGCCTGAATCTGAAGAAACACTAGCAGGTAGGACGGTAAGCATATATCGCTGCTTCAACACCCCCTGCATTTGCTTGGGTCTTTTACATGTATACTATTATAAAAATTGTGATCAGGTACACACCATTAAAAGATCGGTCTCCCACAGATATTTTTGGTCTGAACTTTTCTTATGTGCATGTCATTCCATCCATGCTCTGTTTGTTTTTTTTTTGTCGTTTGGGACCCCTGACATGTGGGACTGGATATGAAAAACGTCCAAAATACCCTTGACTGTTTGTATGGTCCTGTAGGCCTTCCCACAGCTCGTCTCCCGCTCTGTCCACGCCGCCCAGCTGCCACTCTCCCGGCACCGCCGCATCCGAGGCGTCTGCACTGCACGGCGAGGGTGGCGTCAGCGTCGGTGTCTGCTGCGTCTCGGTGTTCGCCGGTTCGGTGGTGTGGCGCAAGTGCCGCCGCTATGGCCCTGGACCTGGAAGTCCTGCTCCCCTCCCCCCGTATGCTCCGCCGGCGTCGTTCTTGTACCTTGTCAGGATCGGCTCCGCCTCCGCCCGCGCTCGCTTTGGCCGCCGTCGCAGCGGGCGCGTGAGCCAGCGGTTGTGTTGGTCGTGACAAGCGGCGTCCTGTCGCACGACGACAGCGGCGTGCTCTCGTATGAGTGGTCGCCGTCGAGCACGTCGTGGGTGGACAGCCACTGCATGGCCTTCTCGAGGTACTCGTCCCTCGGAGCCGGCGCCTTCCTGCCATCGCGGCCGGCGTGGTGGTGCCCGTGCCCGTGGCTTCTCTTGCCGCCTGGCAGCAGCTTCATGATGTTACCGAGAAGCTTGAGCTTGCGCGGCCCGCCGGCTTTCTTCACATGTGCTACGGCGGGGGGAGGCGCCCATATCGCCGTCCCGGGCCTATCACAAGGGCTCCGCTCAGGCTCGTAGTTGTTCGCCGGCGACCGCCCGTAGCCGTCGGCGCCGTCGACTGACTCGTGCAGCGGGGAGAAGAGGGCGCGCGGCGGGGTCGAAGCCGTCGAGGCCGGGGTGACCGACTGACCGTACCTCAGCATGAGCTGCTTGGCCCTCTTGCTGGAGCGGAAGCTCATGCTCTTGCTCAGCTCCAGGGCCGACGACAGGCCCTAGTACGATTCGACTACACGTAGGCGAGCAGTTGCGTTATGTACGCGTGCGTGTGGAAGTGGAGATTGGAGAAAGCACATGCACATGCAGCAGCTAGCCGCGGCCGTACGATTCGATTTTGATTTGTTTCTCAGAAAATTTCTATTATGTGCTAATGACAGCTAGGACCCTAGGGTATACCGTGGCCCACCTGGCACATCCTGTGGGTCCTCCCCTGTTTACAGGAGGAAATATGTAGTGTATGATCGAAATCGGGAGCAGAGGATTGGGAGGAAGAATGATGAATAATTAGGAAGACTCCAGGAAGCAGAGGTGCCTTCGTCTGAAATTAATTGTCGTGTAATCTTCCTATCTTCAAATAAATTTACAAAAAGAATAAATTTAAAGATCTTTATAATAATACTAATTATACCTACCATAGATATAACATTTTTAAATATATTTAGTCAAAGCTCTTTTTTGGAAAGCGAAAACTATTGTAATTTTAGGATGGAAGGAATATGTTATTGACACAATATTAAGTCAGATATAGCTGCACAATATGTAGCTATACAATATAGCTAGAACCATTTCTAATGAAAATAAAAAAATCATACACGCAACTAGCCAATGGCACGTGAGCAAAACACAACTTTCAGCCAGGTTCTCTAGTTTGAGGGCACTTATGACTTTTTGCAGCTTCATTTCACATCGTTAGTACTAGATGTGGACGGTGTCGACGAGATATCGTCGATAGTCTACTGAGGGGTATGCCCACGGTAGTAGATAAATCGGTGGAGGTGCGCTTGAGACAAGTGAGTGTAACACAAAGAGCGTAGGACACACGATTTAGACAGGTTTAGGCCGTCGTGAGGCGTAATACCCTACGTCCTGTGTTCTGTGGATTGTATTGTTATGAGATGAGATCTGATGAGATGTTGGATCCCTGCCCCTCCTTATATAGTCTGAAAGGATAAGATTACAAGTAAAATATCTGTGCTTTTCCCAAGTGAGATGGGGCATCTAACGTTGAGGTACGGTAACCGAAATAATAAAAAAAGAGCAGACGTGTTTAATGGTAATGACCTGTTCTCTGCCTCGACCTTGTCGGACGTGCCAAAAGCGTCCTCCCACCCTCGGCCCCGCATGGATTTGTTGTCGTTCTTGCTCAGCGCCGTGAGCGTGTACCGCAGCCCGGCCCCTTGGCGTCCAGCTCCTCCACCATCTCTGGGAACTCCGCGCCCGCTCAGTTACCCGGAAGCTCGGCACGAACGGCGTCTCCCCGCCCTCCGGCGGCGGTACCTCGCAGAACAGTATCACCTTCTCTGGGAACTCCTTGATCTGCATATATACGCACACATGCATGCATGGAGATCAAAATAAATGTCACACGGAAGGTAGCCATGCATACGTAGTACGCACGTTACGCACCAGCACTATCTCGTGATGGAAGTAGACGAACTGCTCGAGGGGTCCCTCGTTGGCGGTCCAGACGGATGTGGGTGCGCGGTGCCGGGCCGACGTACCTTATGTCCGGCCACCCCAGGGCCTCCACGACGGCGTCGAACTCCACGGGGTCGCGGACGTCGAAGCCGCGCAGCAGGACGGCGCTGGTGGCGACGACCTTGCCCTCAATCCACTCCCGGCTGGCCCTCAGCGCGGCCACGAGGGCCTCGTGACTTGTGTGCTCCTCCGTCGCCGGTGTCAGGACCAGAGGCATTCGCTCACCGTCGATGGTCTTCTGGCCCTCGCACTCGCCGACGCGGAAGAAGTCGCCGTGCCGTGGTGGCATGGCGGCCTCCGTGGCAAGCGCTTTGTTGATGGAGACCTTGGCTTGCAGCCACTCCCTGTTGGCTTCAAGGGCCGCCATGAGAGCCTCATAGTCGGCGTTGTTGCCGCCGCCGCTTTGTTTTATCGGCGTGGCACCTGTCGTCTTTTCATCCTTGGATTCGTCGACGATGAATAGATCATCTTTTGAAGTGCCCTGCATGATGAAATGATGCCTAATTCCCTTTTTCGGCTATATGTTCTGGTTTATAGATGGTTGGGCGGTATAGGAAGCTAGATTTTCCTGAGGTAATTCAAACAGAATGAAAGAACATTGCCGGTATTTATAGGCAGGAGATTCTAGGCAGTGCAAAACTGTTCTGGTACTCTCTGGACTCTGGTTTTTGAAGTTGAGAAAGCGACATAATTGGAAGTGATCCTTTGTCATGTCAAAAAGAAAGATTGCTAGATGGGTGAGGTAACAAGGGTCGTGCTATGTTATATAGGAAATGTCGTTGCGATTAGTCATAGAGCACGGCTATGCGCTCGTATTTACCAATTGTCGTATGCACAGTCAATTAAGCACACACAATAGCAATATTGTTTGAATGACACACCTCAGGCGACCTAAATTACAATAGTGCCCTATGACTATTATTAAGCAAATAAATAAATTCAGAAAGCATTGCTTGTGACAAGGGTCAGATGTTAAGAAACCACCAAAAGCATCTTGAAAATTGCTTATATTATTATAGCTCGGGTGCAGTAAATCTTCAGACTCATACGGAACATCCTAAATTTGTATGAGCAAGTGTCGGGACAGATCATCAACAAAAATAAATCAGGCTGTCCTGTTCAGTGCTAATACAAGGGAGGATGATCGAAGATCGGTGATGGAAATTCTGCAAATTGAGCATGAGGCGATGAATGATAGGTACCTGGGTTTACCTGTTCATGTGGGCTCATCAAGGTCAGGCACGTTTAGCTAAAGGATCATGTTTGGCAAAAAAATTCTTGGATGGAAGGAGAAGATGCTCTCAAAGGCAGGAAAAGAAATTTTGATTAAAGCTGTGGCGCAGGCCATCCCAACATATGCAATGGGCTGTTTTGATATCACAAAAGGGTTATGTGATAAGATTAGCTCAATGGTGGCAAAATTCTGGTGGAGCCATCAAGATAAAGACAATAAAATGCATTGGTTGAGTTGGGATAAGTTGACAAAGGCGAAAGAGGAGGGAGGACTTGGCTTTCAGGATCTCCACGGTTTTAACATGGCGATGCTAGCAAAATAGGCATAGAGATTACTGACTGATCCTCATTCTCTGTGTGCTCGTGTTCTGGCGGCCAAATATTTTCCTGATGGTGAGGTCTTGAAGGCAAAACTACCGAAGAGTGATGTGTCATATACATGGCGCAGCTTCATATCGGAGAGTTGGCGATGGAAAATCTATTTGAGTGTGGGAGGATAACTGGTTGCCAAGGGAGCAATCCCGAAAATCTTTCACACCAAGAGGATCTGCGCTGATTTCGCATGTTGATGAGCTAATTGATCCAAGTTCAGGCTCATGGGACGAGACTCTTATTAGGGAGCCGTTTTTGGGAGGAGGACGCGGATTGCATCCTTTGCATACCTGTACATGAAGAAATGGATGACTTGGTAGCATGGCATTTCTATGGAGATGCGCGTTTCTCTGTCCGATCAGTGTATAAAGTGTGACAGAACCGACCAATTTATAAGAGCACGAGTATGGCGATAGCCGTCGAAACAGCTAAAGAACCACACTTGAGCCCATATAAACCCGGTAGTCCGTGAAATCTCGAAGGATTTCAAACCAAATGGTTACACAACCAAGATCGTACAGAGTTCAACAACATACATCCATATTACATAACTTCAAGGTTCGGAGTACGAAGATAGATATTACATCATAGTTTTTTAAACCTTAGCGAAAGCAAAGTAGTTATACAAACCAAGTCTTACACAAACATACTTATTTAATATACAGTGCCATTGATAGGATCAAACCACTAGATAAGATAGCTACTAGACACGAAGACACAAGCTGCCCACGCTTCAGTCCTCGTCCACGGTCGGGGTGAAGCAATTCTTACAATAATCATAAAACACCTGGCCATCTGCAATAATTTAGGATAAACCCTGAGTACACAATTATACTCCACAAGACTTACCCGTCTTACCGAAGAAAAGACTCTCAAGGAATATACAAAGCTTTTTAGTGGAGTTGGCTGACTCATTTGCGTAAAAAGCTATTTTGGTTTAAGATGTCATATGTTATTACTAGCAAACTTTTAGTAGTTACGAATCCTTGTTCTTAACTCATAACCTGAAGTTAATTCAAGCACTTGATTAATTCTAAGCAAACAATATAATAGAACCATAGCAATTTGGTATTTACATTGATAACCATGTTCATATTCAAACTTATCCATTTCTACCATGAGGGAAGATCAGTCAAGTTTCTCACTATCCAGGAGAGATGGCGATTCGAATCGATTACAAACCAGCTGGCGTCAAATGCCAATCACAAACCCAGATAGACCTGTATGGGGTTCCCTTAGGTCACCTTTGCTACTATTTGGGTTCCTCCGCGGGTCTGGGGGAGCCATATACTGGGGGACTGACTAGTGGCCAGGAAGCTCAGGAATCCACCTGCCCATGGTCCGATCTAGCTCTCAAAACCCTACGCGGTCCAGTATATAAACCCAACTAACCAGTTCTCGGCCCAAATAGAGCTACTCGGCTTCGCGGTCAGAACGACTTATTCGGCAAGCTAAGTGATGGCGTCTTTCAATCTCGACTGAACTCTAACAGGGTTACATCCCTAGTTCACGTGGCGGTGATTGGCACACAACCAAGACCTCCATGTCTTGTTGTGTACAAACCATCATCCTGCCCAAACTCTTTTCCTCCCTCAGCTCACATGGTTATATCATGATAGCAAATATAGCCAACCGTGCTTCTCACTTCCTTATTTTGGTGACCAGGATCACCATATCTACCGGCTCTAAGCCAGGCTAAGCAAAAGATGCGATCCTGAACCTATTTAGGTGAAGGATATATATATATAGTTGTCCAACATAATGCAACTACGTTTTCAAGCAATTCCTACACTTAATGCAACAAACATTATACTCAAGTCATTTCATTTCAAAAACGTAGGAATTAAGAATGCACTGGGACTTGCCTGGGATTCAATGCTAGGTTAGTGTTTGTCAGTGGATACTCGCTTGGCGAGCATCTCTCTTTGTAGCACTTGCTCGGATCTTCTCTCTTCATATTAACTCCACCGACGTACCGTCCTTATGGATTGGTTGCATCATTCGCATCCTTTGCCGTGGTGTATCTAGCATACCTAGATAAGATGCAATGCATATATATGAATGCACGGAAGTGCAACACACAAGGCACTCATAGAAACACATTAACCAATATAAACGTCTAGAGCTATTTAACTTAATCATTACTCATGCATAGATATGGTAAGGACACCAAGGTATAAAGCTACAAAACAATTCAGGTATAATAACTTGACACCTTCAAATGCATGAACCGCACTTAACAGCACCCAAAGCAAAGCAAAGGAAGGCAAACAATAAAAGATGAAAACCCAAATTCTAGACTAGCAGCAAAGCAGCCACGGTTTTAACCATAGCAGGAGCTGTATTCATCCAAAAAGGATGATTGAAGACTCTATAGAATGATAATGAAATTGTCTATAACTTTATTATTATCACTAAGATCTAGATCAAAGGTTAACAAATGTCAAACAACACAAAGAAGACATTTCTGTCTAGATTTGGACAGATTCTGGCCTTTCAATTCAAACAGTTATAACTGGAGATATAGACATCCAACATAGGTGAACCTAGACTTTCTAGAAACTATAAAAAATTTCTAACAATTGCCTTTTTATCATCAATAGGTTATTCAAAGGTTAACAAGGTCAAACAAGCACAAGTATGCATCTCTGTCCAGGTTTGGACAGAATCTGTTATTCTACTTTGAACCACTATAATTTCAGTTCTAGACCTCCAAAAATAGTGATCCAAGACATTTTAGAAAGCATCTAAAAAGTAATACAACTATTATGTTATCACCAAAACATGATTCCATACTTAAATGAGCCAAACATGCCAATCATTCGAATCTGCTCAGAATATAATCCAGATCTGACAGCAAGCTTATAAATTCTAAAACTCACAAACCATAAATCTTAAAATCATGAAACTTTAATACAAGTTAGATTATTAAATTTCCTACGACTCTTACATTATCATTAATTCATGAATCAAAACCTAACTAAGCCAGAGAATACAAAGTATTAGACTTATGCAGCTTAGGAGGAAAGCAATACAGGACATTTATTATTTTTATAAATCCTAAAATATACATCCTAAAATCCTTAATTTTTTTATCAGGTATCATATATCATCTAAGTAACATGCCATAAAAATCTTGACAATTATTGGAGCAACAAACAGCTACTATGAAAAAGACAAACACAACTAGCAATTAAAACCCTAACGGCATAAATCTGTTTTTACAGCTAAAACTTTAAACTAAATCATGTCATATTATAGATCCAATGCATAGAACATTTCATAATGATTCCAAAAAGTCCTCATTTACTATTTATGGACTTCCCATTCTCTAGATATAATTTTTCAAAGATTCAAACAAAATCTGCATAGAAAAGAATAAACTCAGGAAACAGGAAAATCACATTTGCATGAAGGTCCCTGTACTTTTCTGGTCTTAACCCGCAGTCCATTCGCACTATTCACCAGGCACACATCTCCTTCACCTAACCCCTGTTCTCTTCTCTATTTGACGCGAACTCCTCCTTCCTTCTGCTCGACAGAAACAGAGGAAGCCAGGAAGGCGATGGGGCTCGAGCTTGCCGGCTCGGCGGCGGCGGAGGATGGTCGAGCGAGGCAGAGGCGACGCTGTGCCCCTGCACACCCGCAGAGGGGGACGACACGACCGGGGGTTGCTCATGGCGCCCTGGCCACAGTAGTCCGGCAGCTTGGCGCGAGGGCCGCAGCGGCCATGCTGCATCGGCAGGTCGGACACAGGGTTCAGGAGAAACGGTGAGTGGTGATGGAAGATGATTATTAGCCTATTTTGGACGGAGGGTGAATGGAGGAGGGGGATGGCCGCGGAGACGGAGCTTCTGGTCTGGCGGCCATGGCGGTGCTGCTGGGCCTCGCGAGCAGGGCGAAGTGGGACTAGGGAGAGTGAGGGCTAGCAACCGAGAAAGAGCAGAGACGTGCTCGGGCCTCTCCCCGTCGACACGGAGGCGCAGGGCGTGGCAGGGAGGTAGGCAATGGTGGTGGCTGCTCTGCACAGAGCCGACACGTCCAGTCCTTGGTGGCAAAACTGTCGAACACGTGGCAGGCAGCCGAAGCAGACGCGATGATAGGCTCTTTTCGGCATATTCTAAGCAGAACTGGATCTTGACACCTATACAAAATATCTTTATCTCTGATAGCTCTACAAAATCTATTAAGGATGTCAGGACATTAGAGATCTGCTTTAGGAGATAATCAAGCCCTAACTTGATGCTGTCAATGGCTTAACTGCTATTAGAAAAGGATGTCAAAACCTTGTCAAACTGATTCGGTTTGATCCCAAATTTTGGTATGCTCTTCTTCAAACAATTACTTGCAACTTCTACCTTTGGTCCAACTCAAGTTGAATAGCAAATTTTTGAGAACATGGCATGCCAATCATTAAGACCACTAATAAGTCCCAGACGAAAATTTCGGAGTCTGAAATCAGCAGCAGATTCAAATTTGTGACCTCTGTTTGACTAGGCTAGAGTCCAAACTAGGTCTTGACACTTAAACAAAGTTTATTTCTTATAACCCAAACTTCAATAATTACTAAAGGTCAAACCTCATATCTGGTACAGAAGTCAAAGCATTACTTTGGTCAAAGCAGCAACTTGATAAACCCTGGAAATTAAGGTTTTTGAGCAATTGAAGTATTTTCATGACATTTGCTCAACATAGACTCTTCACTACTTTTGTTGTAGAGCTCAACTAGAGTTGTTTGGACAAGGTTGCAAGGCTTGGTTGACTTTACATATTCCTATTCACTCATTCAAGTGATTCGAATAAATATGGAAGTGAATCATTTCACGTGACCTTTTGATTCCAAACTTCACGAAACTTTTCCAATTGTTCAGGCATGTGGAAATTGATGCAAGGAACATCAAGAAAATATGATTATCATTTATCCAAGTATATCTTGTTTAAGCTCAAATCCATCGTTTATCTGGTAATTAACACCTGGGGTGTTACATAAAGTGTTCATGGCAGAGAGGCAACGGGCTATGGAACAAAGGGCTGGTGCATCGTCATCAGGGACAAGTAACAGCACAACTGACCCCCTCTGGAACCTAGAGTGTCCGAAAAAGATCACACACTTCCTCTGGCGGGCAGAACATAATAGCCTGGCGCTGCGTAACAATCTGAGAAGAAGGGGAATGAAAATTGATACTCGCTGTGTAATGTGTGGTCGTTTTGATGAGGATGGGGCACATCTCTTCTTCAAATGCAAGAATGTGAGACATATTTGGGCAGGCCTGCAGCTGGAGGCAATACGAAAGGAGTTAGCTGATTGCATGACAGCTAGAGAGGTGCTGCAGAAAAATTCTTGAGATGGAAACTGGAGTTAGAAGGAGGGTGATTACCTTAATGTATTTATGATGGTCTGAAAGATGTGCTGTGCGAAGAAGGCGATCAACCAAGGGGTACTTGCCGAATGGTGTATTGGATTGGTTCATATATATGCAGAAGAATGGTCTACCAATAGTGCAACATCAGAAGGGAGCACGAATATTAACAACCAACAGAATGGAGCCGTTACCCCACCTTTCCCCTTCCCCAGCGCCCCACGGCGACGCGCCAGCGACACCAAGATTCACCACCGCCAGGGGCTTTCCATCACCCCCGTTCCACCAAATCCCCACCCCCATCCTTCTGCGCCCACCTCAAATCCCCCCACCGCCTGGTAGCCCGACTGAGCGCCGGCCCCACGAGCTCGAAGCCCCAGCTGCGCTCTGTCCTCGTCGGCTCGCTGCTGCTCCAGCTCGGAGAGTCCCCTGCCAGCCCACCGCCCCCCCCTCTGCAAAGGAGAGTACTATTCTCCTTCACTCCTCCTGCCACAGCGCTGACAAGACAACGCCGACAAGACGGAACGCCCCAGCGCCGCCTGCCACCCCCCTGGCCGTCCCCCAGTGGCTCCAGCAGAGGAAGGAGAAGCAGGCTGGACTGAAATCCGCCGAAAGAGGCGCCCTGCCCAGGAGCATTCAAGGCAACCAGCGACCTGCCAACCTGCGCCCCGCTCTGCCACTATCGACCGCCTGAGAGGTAAGTGCCTCCGGTGCCTTGCTGGAGGGCACCGGGCGGCCGTTTGCAGAGACCCAGTCCGATGTCTGCGTTGCAGGAAGATCGGCCATAAAGCCAAGGAGTGCAGAACCATTGCTTCACAGCTTCCTCGGCGCAGTCCCCCTGCCTCGCACCTTGCTGCATCCCGAGCGCCGCCCCCACCTGACCCCAACTTAGTTTCCACCACTCCAGCGCCGCACCATGTCGTCCCTGGGGGACCCTGCTGCCCGTCCGGAGGAGACTGGAGCCGTTGTAGCTGCGACAGCTGAGATGGAGAGAGAGGCCACGCGCCTCACCACCAACGCCGTGGTGCTCTGTCTCTACAGGGGGCACAGGGACCCTGGGTCTGCGGAGGTGGAGAGAGCGCTCTGTTCCCAGTTCGGCGTCCAGAGGGAACATGTTGCGGTCTCCAGACACAGGCCAGAGAACTTCCTCACTGACTTCAGGTTTCCACACCACTGTGACGCGGCGGTGGCAAGAGAGCGGCTCCCAGTTGGCGACTACGAGTTCCGTGTCTTTCCATGGCATGTCCTTCCCTACGGGGACTACTGCGACATGCGCCACCACAGTGAGGCTTTGCTTGGACGGCATTCCAATCCATGCCTGGAACGACGGCATTGCAAAGTGTGTGGTGGCCAGGGCGTGCGACATCGACTACGTTGAGCGGAAATCACTCGACAAGAAGGACACCAGGGCGCTTTGTCTCTAGGGCATGGACCTACAAGCCCCTCCGACATACCGAAGGTAACTTGGCTAACCATTACTGGCAATGCAGTCCAAGTGCATGAAGGTGCTCCCCCACCGCGCGGCCGGCGCGGACTCACCTTCTGAGTCAACGTCCACCTCGACCTGCTGGAGTCACCGCAAGACAGCCAAGGCCAGGTGGAGTGCAGGAGTTTCACCTGGCACTACGGCGCCGTTGATGGCGAGCAGGTGCCGCGCGAGCGCCACGCCCCTCCACCGCCGGAAACCAAGCTGAGACACTGCCGCAAAGATGACGACGACGAACGACGCGGCAGGCTCGACGACAGGAGAGGCCACTGGGGCTCTAGGCTGTTCCGCAGCCTCTCTCGCGCCCCGGAGCGATCAAGGGAGAGAGACCGGTCGATTGAACCTCGAAGTGGACGCCGCGACGAGTCGACAGCGCCAGGCGGTCGCCGCAGGCAGCCAGCGGCCTCGACTGATCGACGCAACCGCACCCCGCCTCCATCCCCAGCTCGTGGACACACCTCACACGCAGCCCCCAACCCTGGCGTGGGCTGTGCGAGGTCTCCATCTTCACCGGCAAGCGCGGGGACGGATGCGAGCTGCGTGCAGCAGCCCACCCAGACGGCACCCCCTCCTTCCCTACCTCCCAGCACGCGAGGAAGGTGGCAAGGAGGATCAGTTGGAGGCTCCTCCAGCCACGGCTTCATCTCCGGCTACGGCATCGCCACCCTCGCTGGAACGCCGAGGTCGTAGCATGGTGCGGGGCGGTCGTCATAGCGACGGGAGGCAGCGGTCCACTTCCACCCCCAGGAAGCCACCCAGATCGCAACATCAGCAAATATTCACTGCAACCAGAGATGCAACCCTGCAGAGTATGATGACAGCGACAGCAGATCCCCTCCACCAATTTTGTGTTCGGCTCCATGTCTCGACTCAGTACATGTTTCTCCTGACCCCCCACCCCTTCACAGGACTGAACCTCTAGCCTCGAAGCCGAAGATTGGTGCATCGCCGCTGCCCTCTGCCACTTCACCAGTAACGCCAACTGCCCTGCCCCCGTGCCATCAGTCGGGGCAGCGTGGCACGTCACAGCAGGTTCCGCCCAGGCTGCGTCTACACCAGGCGCCATCCACGTCATCGTCAAATGCAGCAGGCCATGGATGAGGAGCCTCTGCCCGTGCAGACCTTCCTCAACCAAGTCACGCGACTGACGCTGACACCGCTGCTCCAACCCCCCGACCCTGCCACCAAGCGGCACAGTGGGGGAAAAGGCCTTGGCTCCGAGGCGCAGGAGCGTCCGCATTGCGACTGCATCGTGGCCCAAGGGAGACGTTCAAGCGAAGGCTCGTCAGGTGCTCATGAGGAAGCTTGGCATCATGGAGGAGAAAGAGGATTCGACCGACGACAAGCTGCTGGAATACTTCCAGTCTCTTCAGAGGCCCCCTCACAGAAGCGGCGATCGAGGCGATGACTGCACTCTGCGGCCTCGGTCTGGATGGAGGCGCCTCGACCAGCAGCGCCTAGGCCTAAGCCTGTCATCTCGCTGCCTTTTGGGACTCACCTCATCTCCATGTCTAGCAACTCTCAAATTTCAGTTTACTGCAGTAGTGCTGTCCGTCATAGTCGTCCTAGTGAATTATGTACTTCATGGTTGGAAGCTTCGGTGAAGGCCAGGAGCTCCAACTCACCCTTAAAGCTTCCACGTTTGAGTACCATGTGCCCTGTTTTCCATCCTGATTCCCAGTGTTTCTCCCAGCAACCCAAGCAGCCTTCGGCCTTCAATGTATCGGCTGGTTGCTGGCCAAAACTTTGTGAGTCAGACAGTTTGCTGAAAATGAGATATCTACATGCAGTGACTCTCTTCCTTAATCTTCTGTGCCTCCAGAACAAACTATTGTGCCTACAGAGCAAACAAATGTCTATGGGGTTCGCAATCATTGCCTATGTTGCAACACAATTGTAATATTCTCTGTTGGAACGTGCATGGCCTCAATGACGTGGCTAGGCAAGACGCGGTGAGCCTGCTGGCGAATGACACTTCCTCCACCATTGTGGGTTTACAGGAGACAAAGTTACA
Source organism: Eremochloa ophiuroides (assembly GCA_038502445.1). Classification (NCBI taxonomy): domain Eukaryota; kingdom Viridiplantae; phylum Streptophyta; class Magnoliopsida; order Poales; family Poaceae; genus Eremochloa; species Eremochloa ophiuroides. The sequence continues at coordinate 2,157,546 of JAHLJS010000005.1, forward strand.
AAATGTAGACCACGGCGTGGTCAGGCGTACCTTGGGGCCAAAATTTATAAACAATGTTGCTGTTCTACCAGCCACTCAAACGAGGGGAGGCATCCTACTGGCGGCAAACGAAGACTTTTTCTAGCTATCTGACCATCAGATTTCCACATACTCAGTGACAGCAACAATAACCATGAGGGCGGACGCAACCAAATGGCAAATCACGGTAGTTTATGGTCCGCAAGGGGATGCGGAAAAATTGCAATTCCTTCATGAGCTAGCAGCAATCCCCTGCCCGACCCATGGAAGATGGCTAATTTTGGGAGATTTTAATCTCATCTATCAAACGGAAGACAAGAATAATTCCAACCTCAACCGTCGTCTCGTGGGAGCCTTCAAGACAGTTATTGATGATCTGAACCTAAAAGAGATAGCCCTCAATGGTCGCCAATTCACCTGGAGTAATGAGCAAGAAAATCTGATGCTGACCAGAATAGACAGGTTCTTTTGCACCCCGGACTGGGAGCTTTTATTCCTAGCATGTTTTCTCCATTCCCTGCCTTCCCTCATGTCAGACCACGCACCCCTCCTCTTGCAAGGAGAGCTTACGCACTACCGGAACAACACCTTCCGTTTCAAAAATTTCTAGGCTAAGATGGATGGCTTCAAGGAATTGGTGGCACACATCTGGGAGAAGCCGGTCCAAACTGCTCTACCCATCAAACGCCTGCACATAAAATTGCAGCGAGTAGCAAAAGGCCTCAAGAAATGGCACAGGGAGAAGATCGGGGACACTAGACTTCAACTGGCCATCACCAAGGAGATCTTACTTCAGCTAGAGGCAGCACAAGAAGTTAGAAGACTTACCCACCAGGAACAGCAGCTGCGTCGGCAATTGAAAATTAAAAGCACGGATTTAGCGGCCATTGAAAAATCAAGAATAAAACAACGGGCTAGGCTTACTTACATTCGCAGTGGGGACACAAACACTAAATTTTTCCACATTACAGCAAATACGAGGAGGAGGAAGAACTATATCCATTGCCTGCACAGTGAAGGAAGGGTGGCAACATCACACAACGATAAAGAAAAAATTATTGCTGGGCACCCATGAACCGAGAACGGCAACGTTCAATTGGTCAGCGCTCGAGTACATGCCAAGGGACCTATCAACACTAGAAGCCCCCATCACGCAAGAGATCAAAGACACAATAAACTCCATGCCGCTGGACAAGGCACCGGGGCCGGACGGTTTCACGGGAACTTTCTTCAAAACATGCTAGGAAATCATGAAAGAAGACCTCACCTCAGCGTTGAACAGTCTGTACATGCTGAACCCCCAGTGCTGTGAGTTCCTTAACTCGGCAAACATTGTTCTAATACCCAAGAAAGTGGACGCCTTAAAAGTCACAGATTTTCGCCCAATCAGCCTCATTCACAGCATCGCAAAGATCTTCACCAAGCTACTCGCAAATAGATTGGCGCCGCTGCTAGACTCCTTGGTCTCAAAATGCCAAAGTGCATTCATTAACAAAAGGAGCATCCATGATAATTTCCTTTATGTGCAAAACACAGTGAGGGCAATGCACAAGCTGAAGTTGCCAATGTTGTTCCTGAAATTGGACATACACAAAGCCTTCCACACGGTGAGCTGGAGCTACCTCCTGGTGGTATTGCAGGACTTGGGTTTTGGTCCTCGCTGGCGCGAATGGATTTCCATCCTGTTTCGCACGACCTCGTCAAGGGCGCTACTCAATGGCTAGCAGGGGCCAGTGGTCACCCATAGGAGAGGGGTTCGGCAGGGGGACCCCCTATCACCCATGCTGTTCATACTCGCCATGAACCCGCTCCAACGCCTGCTTGACATGGCTACACAACAAGGCATACTCACAACTCTGCCCTCTCCCGCAGGTAGATGGCGTACCTCCATGTATGCTGACGATGCCGCCATATTCACAAACCCGATAAAGGGTGACATAGACTCCATCACTTTGATCCTCCAGGAATTTGGCAGGGTATCGGGACTGCTCATCAACCTGCAGAAGAGCTCAGTCCACCCGATCAGGTGCTAGGACATTGACCTTGACCATGTGTTAGCCTCTTTTGTGGGACAAGAGAGCCCTTCCCTTGCCGCTACTTAGGACTGTAGCTCCACACGAGATCATTACAGAAGGTCCATGTGCAACCCTCATAGATTGCATTGGACACAGGCTACCCGGCTGGAAAGGTAGACTGCTCAACAGGGCGGGACGGCCCACCCTCATCACCACAGTGCTATCATCTATGCCTACCTATCATCTCACCAGTTTCCCACTAGCGGTTTGGGCAAAAAAGAAAATCGACAAAATACGAAGATCCTTCCTGTGGAAGGGGGACGAAAGTGCAAATGGAGAACACTGTCTGGTGAACTGGCCAACAGTTTGCTTACCAAAGGTCCTGGGAGGGTTGGGAGTGCCAGACTTGGAAAGGTTTGGAAGGGCTTTGCGTCTTCGCTGGTTATGGCAGGAATGGGTGCAGGATGGCAAACCTTGGGTTGGGACAGATCTTCCGTGCAATGAGTTATATCACTTGCTTTTCAATGCCTCAACCAAAATAACAATAGGAGATGGTAACAAGGCTCGCTTCTAGCACCATAACTGGCTCGAGGGGGAGGCCCCAAGATTTTTAGCGCCACACCTCTATGAGCTTGTGCGTCACAAAAACAGAACGGTGCGCCAAGAGCTACAAAAATGACAACTCGGTTAGATCCATCAGATCGAGAATCACTACAGCAGTGCAGATTCAGGAATTCGTGGCCCTGTAGATAAAGCTGCAGAATATTACACTAATCACAGGAGTAGAGGACTCCATAATATGGAGATGGACGGCTGATGGGCAGTACTCCATAAAATCGGCATACAGGATCCAATTCTGTGGCTCGCACAGCAAGTTTCAGCCAGGCCTCATCTGGAAGGCTAAGGCAGAAAACAAATGTAAGGTGTACGCCTGGATAGTTCTACATGACAAAACTCTCACCGCTGATAATCTGCGAAAGAGATGATGGCCACACCAGGAACATTGTGTCTTGTGCAATGGGCCTCTAGAGACAGGGATACATCTCTCTTTGCTTTGCCCTTTCGCTAGAGCCGTGTGGAGTCAGGTTTTAGCCTAGGAAAATTTTGATATCCAATTACCTCTGCAACATCCACAAGGCCTAGCTGACTGGTGGGAGAACGCGGCGAACAGCTTGCCAAGACAAGAATGCAAAGCATTTAATGGAATGGTAATTTATATCATTTGGAACCTGTGGAAGGAAAGGAACAGGAGGATCTTCGAGAATAAGCTTAAAACTTAGGAGCAAATAGCCTTTTTAACCAAAGAGGAAATCGTGCAAAGGCGTAGAGCCATGGGTGTCGGGAATTAATCAGGGGTGTGTGCTTTCTTTTGCGTTTTGGCCTGGGCCGTTTGGTTTTTCTGGCTCCTTTAGGCACTTGTGACCGGTGTGGCGGCACCGGGTGCTTGTGTTGTACATAAAACCTCGTTTTTCAATCTTAGTTGAGCGGTAGAGCTCCTGCCTTTACTTTTCAAAAAAAGAAGGGACGAGGGGCCTGCCCAAGAAGAGGAAGAACTGGACGCCACCCTCGGAGAACACTGTTAAAATAAATTGTGATGGAGCGTTTTCTATGGCCACAAGATTTGGAGGGTGGGGTTTCCTGATCAGAGAATGGGATGGTGGTGTGATTGGGTCCGGCTATGGTAGAATAGATAATGTAAGTGAAGCTTTCCACGCTGAAGTTGTGGCCTGTCTCCAAGCGGTGCAACGAGCAGCTGACATGGGAGTGCAGAGAATAATCCTAGAATCTGATGCTACCATGGTAGTGCAAGCAGTGACGTCTGAACAAGTTGATCGAAGCTCAGCTGGTGGTCTCGTGTGGGAGCTCAAGGATCTCCTAAGGTGTAACTTTGTCTCCTACCAAGTCCTTCGTGTACCGCGTTCTTGTAATTTGGCTGCTGATAGCCTTGCGGCCCTAGGGGCGAATTCGAGTCCGGGTGCTGATCCGGTTGTGGATAGCATTCCAAGTTGTATCCATGTTTTGGTCGCCAACGATATGGCGCTGTTTTATGAGTAATGGAAGTATTTTCCATGTTCAGAAAAAAAGAATGAATGTTAATTTCTCAACATCTTTGAATTTAACAATAGAATTAGGGATGTCAGTGGGGCGGTTTTGGGATGGAGCTCTAGGGATTTCAGGTCCAGTGGGTTCGGTTTCAATTCCCCACCCCCTTAATTTTTGGATTTAGGGACCCAAAATTTATCGGGCTCAGTTTCAGGTTTCGGTATCCACCTATGGAGGTCCGAAATAGATCATTTTGAATAAAAACTCATGTAAAGCTACTAATTTTGTTCTAAGTTGAGTCATGAAATTGTGTGTTGTTTTGTCACCTCTTGTTTGTACATGTGTATATGTAATATATATCATGCATGTGATGTTACAAATTCCTTATTGTTTTTTATTGACATAGAGTGGTGTGTTTCGGGTTTTGGGGAACCAATCGGGTTTTAGGTACCCACTAGGTTTTGGTTTTGGGTTTGGATTATCACTCAAAACGTTGTTTGGGGTGATTTTGGGTTTCAAATTTAGGTTTTGGGTTTGGCTCCACAGATACTCCACCTGACCCGAATCTGCCTCGTTGCCATCCCTAAATAGAATCAATGTCCCTTGGATGCACCTAGTGGGACCATTATTACACAAGGGGATGTTTGCCTCACCCCAACATGAAAGTTTCTTTCTAGTGGCGTGATATCCTCAAATTACTAGATTCTTGCAAAAGTATGGCAATTGTGTCTCTTATAAAGATGGTGGCTCTTGTTTTTTTTTGCATGATGTCTAGGAAGGATTTTGAGCTAAGCTTTTCTAGAGTTGTTCTCTTTGGCTAGAAACCGCCATATCTTAGTGCAATTGACTACCACCAAACCTCTTTTATGTTACCCTAGCTGTTCTATCAGCCTCCTTCTATTGAAGCCTATGGTAGTTCCAAGACCTCCTTAACATGATCCAAGGCTTGCGGACACAGCAAGAGCATGATGACTGGATTTACATATGGGGCTCCCCAATCTTTTCTTCTAGTGGATTTCTTTGGTTATGGTGTTGTTCCGGTCAAAACAAAAGGAAAAATCTTCTTTTGGCTTCTTTTAAAAGATCAACTCAGTATTAGAGAACTCCTCAAGCATAATTAAGAACATTTTCCTAGAAGACTACAAGTGTGTTCTCTATCCCTTGGTTGTGGAAGAGAGCTTGTTTCACTTGATGGTTGAAGGACTGGAAACGGCGACCAGAAAGGGTGAATGCGAGCCTTAAATTTCTTTCGAAGCTTTTGGTCCTCGGCCCAACAAACAACCCCAAGAAGAAAATCAATCATAGTGATGTCTACGACCCAAAAGAGTGGGTGGATGTTCCCTAAGAACACAGCGGAACACCATAAATCCAACACAACAAGCGGAAGTTGAATCGGAGACCGAACGGGCAAAAACAGACAAAACAACACAAATCAATGAACTGCAGACAGTCCGCTACAGCTGGACAGTCCACTATAGTACTGCTGCAGTACTTCAGACAAGCCACTATCGTAACGCTACAATACCGGCCAACCCGCTACATGTTGCTACAGTACCATGAACAGTCCGCTATATAACCGCGGGCAGTACGCGGGTCAAAATCAGAAAACGAACTGTGTGGAGAGCGTTCTGCTCACAGTTAGATAGTCTGAGCTTGAAGTGTGGACAGTTCGCGGTTGCGGTTTTAGATCAGTGACAGAAGACTAAAATTTAAGCCCTATGTCCGGACTGCCCGAGGTAGAAGCCCGAACTGTCAGTGAATCACGCAGAGAACACGAACAAGGCACCCAAAAATCGTCTCTCTCAATCGATCTTCCGATTTGCTACCAAATCTTCACCAACTGACACGAAACTTGGTGAGAATGATCACAAGTCAATACGGGAGCTACCTCTAAGAGGTCATCGCCCAATGTGAAGCCAAACTACGGGAAATCCAAGGAGAATGAAAAATGCCCAAAAAAGAACCCTAGCTTATGAACTTGCCCCGATCTGCGATCTCGTGAGGAATTAGATGGTTTTCTTCGGTGGAATTGTTCCTCTCACATCATAGATCAAATCAACGCAAGAAAAACGAATCAATCAGTCAAAAAACGATGAATCGAGGCACCAACTAGAAAATGAGAGAGGAAGAACGTGAAGAACACTTCGTGAACACAAAAACAATTTCTTCGCCCAAATCTTGGAGGAAACAAGGAGGATTCGGGACCTCCTTTCCCTTAGATTCTTGTTTCTTACACTAATCTCTCATGAATTAGTAGACCTCTCACACTCAAGCAACTAGAGGAGGGGAAGCCCTAACAAAGGATGAGGAAAATGCAAAGTGGAAGAGGTGAGGGAGATGGGAGCTCCCTCATCCTATTTAACAGGGCTGCTACACAATCTCAGTTTTGCCCTTGGATACAATTGAGCCAAATCACTTTTGGCGTTATGGTTCAACCTGAGTTTTCTTCGTCCAACGACCACCGTGTCTTCTCACCGATAGCTTCGCGTTGATGCAAACTTTCTGATGCTGTCACGTGCCGTCCGTCCCGCATCAGAACCTCTGCCTAGGTTTTGAGGCCCAGACCACGAAATCCGCTGTCGATGGTTTTGAGGCCAAACCACCGGTGGGTAGCGTAGTCCATACGCGTCCCCCGCCGCTCGATGTGTATCACCTCGTCCTTGATCGCCCGGCCGCCAAGTCTTCCAGAGCCTCCCGCTTGACTTGCCCGACCGCCATCTTGACTTCGTCAACACGGTCACTCACATGTACACTTGCACTTGTCGATGTCCCAGGTGTCAGCCACCGCGGCTAGTCACCGGCCCCCTGGTTCCTTGGTCCAAGCCTCACGTCTGCTCTTTACTGCTCCCGGTCCATCAGCACGGCACGTCCAACTTGACCTTCTCCTCGCCGTCAACCACCACCTCCGAGCTCAACACCTGCACAACACAAGTCAAGCAACACGTTGCACGACACACCTCGTGTGCTAGGTTAGTTCAAAGCAAGAGCCAAAATGCCGGTTTGTTGACAATCGCTCATCACAAAGCTGAACCACATGAGTACTTGTCAACCATGTGTTCGCAATGATTGATTGCCCTTTTACTCGGTTGTGGGTTCGAAGGACGACCTTTGCAGGTTTTTTGGAATCTGTTTTCCATTTCCAGAATTGAAGTTTTGGAATCCGTTTTCTGCACACATATAGCAACTAAACACTACATAGCTAGTGGAACTGTATTTTCGTTTACTAAGTCTCAAGATTGAATCCCGTTCTCATCGTCCTTCTGGTTTTATATTATAATAATCCAATTTCTGTTCTCCAGAGCTATAGTTTCTTATCATTTGGAATCAAGAGGTTGTGATTTTGAGAGCTCTACAGTGACTTTTTGTTTTTGCTATGTTTTTATTACCTGCACATCCTTATAGAAAGAATGTTATCTTCAATTACTATTGTTAAGAGTTTAATAGTGCAGTAGTTTGGCCACTATGGAACTTTAGGGCCTACTTTGGCAATGGGTGCTTATTAACCCGGGGACAGGAAACCCCCGACGGGATTTTTTTGGACATCTTCCCGCCTCTTCCTATGTAGGTAACCATGGGTAGGGGCAGCTTCCACGTTGTCCTTTGGCAACAGGTTGCTGGCGTAGGGAGGAGAGGCGAGGACAGAGGGGAGGCGAGGACGGTGCAGCGGCCGCACTTCTTGCAGCTGCACGAGGGGAGGAACAAGTTGCGTGTGAATTAGCGAGCGCATGGGGAAACCCTCCCGGCCTCTACAGGCGTGGTTTCCTTCCACAAGGAAAACGTAGGGAAGCGGGCGTCAATATCTGAGTTGGTGGGCTTCCAAAGTGCGCAAAGAATTGGCCCAGGGAGACTGGCACGGGGGAGACGGCCTAGGAAATTCGCAGGGATCCCACCGGAAAGTTGGGCTGCCAAAGTAGGCCTAGGTTAGTGTTTAAGCCTTGTCCCCACTCTTTTTTCTTATTTTAGATAAAATTCAGATTTTAACTCAGGTTTTTGGTAGCCCGTGGGCAAGGGGGAAAACGAGAGAGCACATTTTAGGCCAATAAGGCCCGTCTCAATGAAGGTTTAATGCGAGTTTTCAATACATCCAAATTTTGAATACATAGTAGAAGAGTTTCATCCTATGAAATTCTCTCTACTCCCATAAAACTCTCATCATCTCTGTCTTCATTAATATGGTGCCACATCAGCATATTTAATGCCCATGAAACTCTGATAGAACTTCATTGGGACTGGATTAAGGACATGGATGAAGTTAAAATTAATGCAAAAAAGGAGACGAATATATTATCAATTTCAATTGCTCCAGAAACTTTTTTGTACACATGTTTGAGGTTTCAAATTTTTCAAACTCATAATATATTGATTTAAGTCATTTCTGAAACTACCCAATTGAAACTACATATGTTCTACATTAATATACACTATAAAATAGTTATTACACATCGCTACACAATTATTGTCGATTAGTTCTTGGCCAAGGACACGTGGGCTATGCTTTCATAAATGAAATTTAACTTATGATGATGAGATCGTCATCATTATTATCGTCACGAAGCCCACACAACGCATGTAGTGACCGCTATTGGTGACAAAAGCGAGACTTTAGTCATAAACACTTGTCACCCATTGAAAAATTGTCATAGACAAACCATCTCTATGACTCTAAAGTGCTCTGTCATGTGAAAATTCTCATAAAAGGTCCAATTTCTTGTAGTGTTTGTTTGTGCCTAACACCATCAATGATCCCTTTGATGCCTTGATAAGCTTCAATGATCCTTTACAAGACCGTGCTTGATTTCTGCTTGTGAGCAATTTCTCACTAAGGAGGAAGACAAAAAAAATGCCCTTTACACTTCTTGCAATTTTTTTCATAGATGTGCATTAGGGAATTGATGGACAAGTTAATGCATGTAAGATATCGAAAGTAGATATATATGGTTTAGGATTTATGGTTTATGGTATCTCTGACATTTTGATGCCCTAGGCCATTTGGATTATTCGGAATGACTTCATCTTCAAGAATGTTCAACCATAGGTTCGTAGAGTGAAAGAATTGTTCAAGAAAGAAATTTGCCCCTTATCCCTAAGGGCCAGATCAAAAGGCTCTAATTTTTTTATGGATCCAAAATCTTTTGCAAAATCTTTGCTTAGTTTCATTTTTCTATTCCGTCTTTGTTTCTTAACTTTTTTGCCTCTATATTTGTATGATACTATTTTTTAAATAAATTCCTATAGGGGCGTGAGCCCATCTGGTTCAATAAAAAAAGTAGATATATATGCTTTTTATTATTGTGTCGTAATATCATACGTTGGAACCTATTCCCCTCAGGTCATCACCATCAGCCATTGGTTTGAGTCATCGCTATAGGAGCTTGACACGCTCCGTTTGATTGTTTCCCTTTCGTTGACATTGATGTTCATACTTAAACATACTATGTAGGAACTCAGGGACTGACTGACTCGGCGAGCTTATGCCTTGACTTGAGGTGTTGATCACTTAATCTTCATATTATCTTTGACCAAGCCATTCTTACCAAATGAACTAAAAACTTGTATACTGGCAAACAATATTGGTCCATTTGATCATGTTGCCGACCACCAAAATCACATATGATACATGTTGGACGCCTTCGAATTAGAACTTCTGCTCAACGTCAGTACTTCCGACGCCCGACTACCAAGGTCTAGGAACCTCACGGGTCCGAACTTCCGACATCACAAACTAAAAATGTAACCTCTTCTAACCCCTTTTTGCTTTTATAACATCTCTGAAAATGTATTAACACAAATGGGCCTTGTTAATCGGGCCGCTATTAGATGATTGAAAGATATGGCAAATTTAAAGATCCACCAATGTTAAAAATGGAGCGCCGGTGTCTGTAGAATCGTTTTCACTACTGCTGCCATATATAAGTGCCACCAAATCCCAGTTGTCCTGAACCTTGAGTAGGATGCTTCATAGGAGTACCTGCGAAAAGTTCAGTAGGCGATACACTCTGGTTCTTGGCTTCCCCGTTCGTCAAAGACTCAAAGTGGAACGATTGCGCGAATCATCGAATCGTTGGGCTGGGTCTCCTTCGCTTCCTGCATTGGGGCAGGAGAAAGCAGAAAACAATGCTAAAATTTGAGTCCTAACGATGGAGCAATCGGCATCTTGCATTTTTGCTTGGACTTGAAGCAAAGTGTGTATTAAGGGGGCAAATCAACACAACATATGACACAGAACAAAAGCACGTACGATTGCTCTAGCAACACAACGTTCCATTGACTCATTGAGGAGGAAGAAACAAAATGCGCTGCAATGACATCTACTCGAGCAACTCGACAACGTACCAGTTCTGCCACGGCCAGTCTTCGCGGCCATGGTTCGTGTACGCCCTGGAGGCGCCCAATGGGCGCAAGGCCGAGGCCGCCATCTTCCTCGCGTCGGCCGTAATGTTCGTGCTCGTCGTCATCCTCTTCGGCCACAGCCTCCTGGGCCGCCTCTCCGGCCGCGCCGCCCTCAACCCGACCGTCCGCATCTTCCTCTACGCGTCCTTCGCGCTCTTCCTCCCGCTCATGTCCTACATGTTCTCCCAGGCCAAAGACGAGGCCAACAAGCTGCAGCAGGTGCCCGCCGGCCAAGGCCCACAGCTGCCGCCCGCCGCCCTGGTGATCCTTATCTGGATGCTCCTCGTCGAGCTGCTACGCAAGAAGGTGGACGCCATCCTCGCCGCCATGAGCTCGTCGCCGCTGCGTGCCGTCCACCAGCAGCAGACGCTGTGGGACGCCATCGACCAGATGGTCCGCATCGGGTGGATCGGCTACCTCATCTACTCGTACGTGCACGGGTTCCGGAAGCCAGGCTTCATCATCCTCTGGGTGCTCACCCTTATCAAGGCCGCCCAGAGGGTCGTCGCCGTCGGCAAGAACGCGGAGCTCGTCGTGGGTTACACTGCCCAGATGCTTGAAGACGACGAGGGCTTCAGAAACGAGCAGGTGAATGGCGGCGCCGCGCTTATGAGGAAGTGCTGTTACGCGGTCATGGGGGAGGAGAGGCTCAAGAATGAAGTTGGGCCCGACGGCTACCGAGTGGAGCTACCGGAGTCGGACGAGAAGAAGGATCTCATCACCGTCGGCGACATATGGGAGCTGGCGGAAGCAAGTGACGACAAGCCGGCGGACCGGTTGCTGACGGACCATCCCAAGCTCAAGGATGTCTGCTTCGCCTTTGCTCTGTTCAAGCTGCTACGCGCGAGGTTCGAGGACCTCCACGTCGACGAAGGCGTGGTGGTAAAGAACCGTGGCCTCATCTTCCGAGGGCTCCGTGTCCGTGATGGTGACCAAGAGCAAGAACAAGAAGTGGACAGCAGCAACGACGCAGACATAACACAAGACCATGCGGAGAGGGCGTTCCATGTGGTTGAGCTCGAGCTCAACTTCGTCATGGACTACTATCACTCGGTTGTTCCCGTGGTGCTGTGCAGCCCGTGGTTTCTTGTAGGTAACTACATTTTTGTGTTCCTCATCGTGGTGAACCAGTCCATCATGGTGCTCTTCATCACCGGCAACGGCCGCCTGCTCCCCATCATTGGCTGCCTCGCCCGCGACGTCGTCTCGCTGTCACGCCGGGCAATCGAGCTCTTCCGATGCCTCGGCCACAAGCTGCTCAAGACCATCATCATCGCCTTCTCGTCCTTCAACATCCTCGTCAGCCTCATGCTCTTCCTCACCTTTATCCTCATGGAGGCATGGGAGTTCGTGGTGTACCTGCTCTCCGACTGGTTCTTGGTGTCCATGCTATGCGAGTACGCACGCAAGCCAAAGTGGCAGTCGTCGCGGTGCGTGCGGAAGGCCTTCCGTGCGCTGCTGTGGGCGAAGCGAGTCGGCAGGCAGCGCCCCAGAACCAGAATGCGGTTCAACCAGGTGTCCGTCCTCGACCTCCGCAGGCACACGCCCTGGGTGATCGTGTCCAAGGTGCTGCAACAGCGGTTCCTCGGCATGTCGTCCGTGCCTGTTCCCAGGGAAGTGAAGCACGCGGTGTTCCGGTCCCTGGCGGCAAAGAGCCGCGGCGAGCCGCTCAGCAACGGGGTGGCCGTGCTTCACCGCCGTGGCCACCAGGACCTGCTGTGGGCGTGCGAGAGCAGGAGCGTCACCCATGTCATCCTCGTGTGGCACATTGCGACCAGCCTCTTCGAGATGAAGAACGCCGCCGGCGCAGCTGGAACGAGGAGCGCCGAGGAGACGATCGCCACGACTCTGTCCAAGTACTGCGCCTACCTCGTGGCGTGCGCGCCGGAGCTCCTCCCGGAGAACCAGGAGGGGTCGCAGCGCGTGTACAAGTCCGTGAAGCGCGCCCTCCGCAGCGCGCTGAGCAGGAAGCGGCGGCGGAGCAAGTCGGAGAGCAGGCTTGATCGAGCAGGAAGCGGCGGCGGAGCAAGTCGGAGTAATGTACTTGTTGCAGTTTTTTTATCCAAAATCTGTAACTCCAGTGATTATTGTAGCAGGGAAGGCTATCGCAGCAGTAAAAAAAAGCAAGATATTCTTTCTGTCGTACGCCCAACACGGGCCGTACTGCCCGGCGGAGAATTTGGGCCAAACTGGGCCTAAACAGGGAGAACCACCGATCTTGCTACACAACGCGGGCCCAGGGAGGAGCCCTAGGGCACGTGCGCACGGGGGAGAGGGCGTGCACGCCCGCCGCCGCCGCCACCGGATCCGCCATGTTAGTGCGATTACCTCATCAAGTCGCGTTTATTTTAGAAAGAGTTTTTATAAGATAGGGATATAAGGATCTCCTAGGTTTGCTTAAAAGTAAAGTCTCCCTTGAGACTATAAATACTAGGCTTGTGTAATCAGGTTAATCAAGAAGGAAAGAGAGCGAAAGCTCCTTTATTCCCTGCTCCCTGCCCTCCAGCGCAGCCGCCCCCACCTCCCTCGCCTCGTGTGCGCCATCGCTGTTGACGGTGGATAATGTCAACTTTTATTAGAACTTTAGACACCAAAGGATACATGAATATACACTAGTCTAGCGTTTTAACTGACAGTTTTCATGAGTTTTGCATGTTCTGTATTTTCCAGCGGCTATTCCAGAAAAGCATAAAAGAAGGGTTAAAGAGTATGATTACCACGTAACTTAACCGCCAAGAAAACATCATCATGAGAACACTAGAAGCATCTGGAACACACCCGAAGCACCGGGGCCCGAGACCCACCAGGGTAGGGCCGGCCGGCGCTAGGGTGGGGCCGACTGTGCCACCTGCTAGGGTTTCGGCCCACCTTCTGGAGTCTTCTTTCGCCGCCTTTGTGGAATCATCTCGGCCCTTGTTTTAAGTCGGTTTGATCCTACGGCGCACGTGCATCCCACCGGACTATAAATAAAGGGGCAGACCCCCTGGAGAAATCAACCCATCATTCACTCAAGGCATCAAGTTCTCAAGCCATCAAGAGGCTCCTAGTTCATCAAGAGCCTCGTAGTTCATAGTTCTAGCCTAATTAGATTAGAGAGTAGAGGAGTTCTAGTTCTTCGGCAGATCTGGAGCCCCGGCGTCTGTCTGGAGCACGGAGTTCGGTATAATTCTAGTTCTTTCTCTATTATTGTATTCTTCATTATGATTAGGGAAACATTGTTCTTAATAGTTCATATATTCTACAATAGCCTTTGTCAACTTTGATTATATGTCTAGTATAGTTGGTTTGATCTTATTGAATTCATGTAATTGCTCGTATAGCGTTTATTCATGCGTACGTTGGATAGATGATGAACGATATGTAGACATGGTGTCTAGGTATTTTGTTTATCTGTGAGTGCACCCTGATGTGCCGGGTCGTGTGGTAGATAGCGTAGGTGACAGTTGCGTTGAGTCCTCTGTAGTCCACCCCCCGTATGTAGGCCAGCAGGCACGGTCGCGAAGTTAGATGATGACTCTGTTTCACATCCTTCCTAGATGATGCCCTTTTCATGTGATCATGATATATGATTAGTCTAACAATGATTTCTAGATGTAATTGCACTAATTAGAGTTATTCATTGATGTAGTTATAGAATTACCTTTGATATTAATTCCTTAGTTTATCCATTGGCTAGCTATTACTATGACTAGAGAAGTGTTCTGATGATTATCTTTTATTTATGATGCTTCATCATACTTATCACCTTTATCTTTATTTACCTTGTGACCTCTACCTGTTATGAGTAGAGTAAATGACATCGGTAATGTCACTTATCAATTGTATACCATCACTATCAATATAATAGATTAAAGTTTATCCTAATCCTTTTCAGTGGTATAAATATAAATCGACAACCTGGTAGAACTCTCTAGGTAAAATGCTACAATGGTATAATTATCTGTCCGCTTGCAGAACTGATCTTAGTTTATATTATTTATATTTATTTCTGCCTAGTCACATAGATTAATATATAAAACCTTTATTTATTCTTAGCATTATTAATTAGGGATGACAACCCAGTTCTTGCATAAGAATGTTGGTAATAGAAAAGTGGCTAGTTGCTAATGACAAGTTAATTAATTACCATTCATCTTCTAATCTCTCCTCTCGCATTAAAAGTTATATAATTTTATTTGGTGACGTTAGTAGATGTCAACAAACATTTTTGACGCCGTTGCCGGGGAAGGCACATTAAACTTAGTAAATATTGATAGCATATGTATACATAATGGATAAGATTGTATTACCGGTTGATCTCTAACTCGAACAGGCACACCCTTGTTTTTATCATTTGCTTATCTTATGCAGGGTGATGAATGAATGGTTTTTCTCTTCCAAATAATTTCACTGACGATCCAGAGAAACTCCTGAGAAGAAAGAAGTTTGTAGAAGTGAGGGACAATTTCAAGCTACCATCAAAAACACCCATTGCTGCTCAAGCTCATTCATCAAAGGAGCCAGCTCCAATATTGGAAGAAGAACACTTAGGAGAAGATTTATATCTGCTGTGTTTGAAGACATGGCTGAGAAAACGCTGCGCGAGTTCTCTGCCCAAACAACAGAAAACATCCGGACTGGACCAGCAGTCAACACGGGGGATAATGGATTCAAGCTCAAGCCTGCTCTTATCACCATGGTTCAAACCAGCCAGTTTTGTGTAAAACCTTATGAAGATGCAAGTGCACACTTACAACACTTTCTAGAGATTTGCAGCACCTTCACGATTAGAGGAGTACCAAGAGATGCTATTTTACTCCGTTTTTTGCTATTTTCACTTTTGCGAAAAGCCAAGCAGTGGTTCTACGCCAACAAAGACAAGAACACTACATGAGACCGATGTTCAACTGCTTTCCTGGCAAAGTTCTTTCCTACAGGCAAGACAAATGCTCTGCATGGGAAAATCTCGAGTTTTCAACAGCAACATGACGAATCATTCACTGAAGCATGGGAGAGATTCCAAGATTACATTGAAGATTGTCCTCATCATGGGATAGAGGATTGGCTACTATTGCAGACCTTCTACCACGGGCTTATCTCAAGCACCCGTGAGTCCATAGATGCTACAACTGGAGGAGCTTTTCTGTCACTTAAGCTTCCAGAAGCTCAAGCACTTGTTAAGAAGATGGCCTCAAATTCAAGCTGTAATGAAGAACGTACTCAACCTCGCAAGAGAGGAAGAGGCACCATCATCTGAAGGAGACTGACATGGTCACTGCCAAGCTAAACCTTATTATGAAGAAGCTCGACATAGAGAAGAAGGAAGTCATGCATATCAATGATTCTTGCATAACCTGTGAAGAATGTAGAGATTACGGGCATTCAGCTGTCAACTGCCCTACGTTGCAAGAGGATGTGAACTTCATCAACAACAACACCTACTATCATCCTCAGCAAAATCAAGAATAGAACCAGCCAAACCAAGGATGGAATCAGCAACCTCGATAAGGTAATTACCAAGGTAACAACCAAGGCAATAATTACAATAATTATAATCTTCCGCCTTTAAGAGATTTAGTTGCTGGTCAATCTAAATTGTTAGATCAAATGTCTAGAAAGGTAGCCTCGAATGATAAAGCTTTAGAAAATATAAATATTAGAATGGATACCTTTGCTTCTGCTATAAAGAATCAGCACAGCTTTAATAAAATATTAGAATCACAATTAGCTCAGTTAGCTGTTACTGTCCCTTCATTTGAGAAAGGTAAGATTCCGGGCCAGCTGGAGGATTTAGAAACTGCTAACCTTGTTGATATTCACAATGCAACATAATACCAAATTGAGCCTGCAGATATACTGTGGATAGATCACTCACTACCTGAGAAGATGGAAGACCCTGGAAGACCTGTGATTCCTATCTCTATAGGATGTCACAGTTTTCCAGAGACTATCTGCGATTTCGGCGCAAGTGTCAACATAATGCCTAAGGTAATCTATGAGAGAATTTTAGGTGATCCTTTGTTGTACACAGATATGCGTTTGCAGCTTGTAGATCAATCCATTTGCTACTCTGAGGGAGTACTAGAAGAAGCTGTTATCAGAGTGGGGCAATCATATGTCCCAATTAATTTTGTGATCATGGATACCGGAGGAGATGAGAAGGCACCCATTATCTTGGGACGACCATTCTTATGCACAACCAAAACCATTATCTATGTGGAACACACCAAGATTGTCCTCTCCAGTAAAGACAAGAAGGAGAGATTTTCATTCAAGAATCGCATCCTCAAGACTCCTGCAGTCCCAAAGCAATTCCATCAACAAGAAGAGCAACAACAACAACCAGCACCCAAGAAGAAGAACAATAGAAGATGGAGGAAGAACAAGCCCCGGCATGTACCTGAAAAAACCGCTCAGCTAATCAATGCTATCAACACAGAAAATGATCATATGCTCCTGAAGCCATTTCCAACAAAGAAAGGTGACCCAGGTGTACCAATCATTGAATGCACAATCAGAGACATCACTTTTCCCGACACCATCTGCGACACTAGATCAGGCGTAAACGTAATGTCCAAAAAGATATATGATGAATTATTTGTTGATTTACCATTATACCCAACATATATTCAGTTGCAGATGGCAGACCAATCACTGAGATTCCCTGAAGGCGTAGTCAAGGACGTAATGGTAAAATTCAAAATAAATATATACCCGCAGATTTTCTAGTTCTTGACACACAGGGGGACGATGAATCGCCTATTCTTTTGGGAAGACCGTTCCTCTACACCACCAATGTTATCATCTACATCGGGTCTGAATAGATCCACTTCATCCTACCCACCGGAAAGGTACACTGTCAATTTAAAACACATCTTAACCATGAGCAGATCAGGAAGCAACGCAACAGAAGGAAATGCCAAGCCCGCCGTCAGGCTGCCCAGCCTCACTGTGGATGGGAGGAGTTCCCTGGTAAGATTGTGAAGTATGAAGACTGCTACAAGGAGCAAGAAGAAGCCGTACAAGCACCACGCTAGAGTGAGTGGGAAGCGAAAAATGAGAGGATGGACCAGATTACTAAAGTAGAGAAAGAAGAGATCCAGGCACAAGTGGAAGAATGGATGAAGAAAGATGAAGAATCAAGAAAAGCTTACAAGGAAGAGCTGGAGCTAGAAAAGAGAGAAGTAGAAGAGACAGAAAAGAGATGAAAGGAGAAAGAAGAAGCACCTGCTATATCACCGTAAAATGGGGACTTGACTGAGGTGACCTCAGACAATGAACCTACTAAGTAAGTACTCTCCTCTATCTAAGTCTTGTCGGTAGACTTTAAATTCCGTACCCTAGCCATAAGATTAGAATGGTAGTTATTTAATTGAGTTAGCATTTATTAGTAATTTTGCTTATGCACATTTATTAGTACAATCATTTTTTGAATATTAAAAATAAAACCAACAAAAAGACATTTACTGCTTTACTGATTGCATCATAAAAGCCAAGCCCCATGTGAATGAATCTATGGTAACCCTGTAGGCATATTTACTGTGGTGGTATAAAAATAAAAATGATTTATAGATGCTAGCAGTATCTATATTTACTTTGTTGCATTATGAAAATCCTAAGCCCCATGGGAACGAATATTCCCTGTGGTGGCATAAAAATTATTAGCATGCATACATTTTTTGATTGTTACATAAGAAAATTAGAAAATCCTAAAAAAAAGAATCCTGTTAGAATCCTGCTAAAATCTATTAATTAAAATCAGCTCAAAGAATAATCAAAGTGCTCATTGGCTGGCCGCTAACCCCTTGATAATTCGAGCCTCGAGTTTTGATTTTCTTGTTGGAATATAACTATGCAGAAATAATATTATGACTAAGGAGAGAGTCTATTAGTGGCACTCATCAGGGCTGCTGCTAACCAACTCGCTCTGAAGATCATTCAAGCACCAAGCATTACAGACATCAAGCTTGGGGGAGGAGCATCCCCTAGTTATCAGGTAGCTTTACCTATGCGATTATTGAGTCTATTTTATAAAGTCACAAAATACCAAAAATATGTGGGCACATGAAAGTCCACACCTTTTAGAAAAAATACCAAAAATATGTGGGCACATGAAGGACCACTTAGGAAGCTTTTGTTGGAAATATAAAATCAATTACTTACCATGAAGTGGTATTAAGCCTAACCCCTCTCCATAAGATTTGGTATTTTTATTGGCAATTGAGTTTTATAGGACATCACAAGATCAAGGAGCTAGTCAACCTGACGCCCTTACACTGCCGATACACTGCTCAGAAGGATCACTCAATTTGCAACATCAAAGACCCTGTCAAACGTCAAGCTTGGGGAGGGCACCCTCTAATTAAAATCCAGCTAAGTATAAGTTTCCTATCTTATTATCGTTATTATCATATCATTTTTTTGCGTGAGTTAGCTAGTAAGATAAAATCTGAAAACCAAATAAATATCTATCTATATATTAAAGTTTGTTTAGAGTCAGTCTAGGCTAGAACTAAATTAAAAATGATGAACATTAAAATTTTGTCTTGGAGATGATGAATAGTTGCTCTGTCACAATACTTTTCGATGCCTAGTTGTCAAACTTAAATTCTCCTGAGTTTTAAATATTGCTGTTTTAAGTTAAGAATTTACTATGAACCTGAAACTTGTGGAGGCATATGTTTGAGGTAAGTCTAGATAATTGATTGATATGATTCATGAAAGTTGAGCTACTATTTATCTTATTCCTAGCGTTACTAAGTTCTGGAGATTTATTTCGAAAAATTGAAATCTACATGATGAGCTCTTGTATGACAGTATGAATTCCTACCAAACCTATATATGATACATCTAAAGATAGAAAAGCCTTTTTATGCTGCTTGCTTTACATTGAGTTTAGTCAACCTTTGTTGAATATCATATGAGAGTCTTGTCATACTTTTAAAACCAAGATCACGTACACACTTCAGCACATATGCATTATTCCTACCCTGGGGTGTTGTTGACGGTGGATAACGTCAACTTTTATTAGAACTTTAGACACCAAAGGATACATGAATACACACTAGTCTAGGGTTTTAACTGACAGTTTCCACGAGTTTTGCATGTTCTGTATTTTTCAGGGGCTATTCCAGAAAAGCATAAAAGAAGGGTTAAAGGGCATGATTACCACGTAAGTTAACCACCAAGGAAACATCATCACGAGAACACTAGAAGCATCTGGAACACACCCGAAGCACCGGGGCCCGAGACCCTCCAGGGTGGGGCCGGCCAGCACCAGGGTGGGGCCGGCCGGCGCCCCCTGCTAGGGTTTCGGTCCACCTTCTGGAGTCTTCTTCCGCCGCCTTTATGGAGTCATCTCGGCCCTTGTTTCAAGTCGGTTTGATCCTACGGCGCACATGCATCCTACCAGGTTATAAATAAAGGGGCAGACCACCTGGAGAAATCAACCCATCATTCATTTAAGGCATCAAGTCCTCAAGCCATCAAGAGCCTCCTAGTTCATCAAGAGCCTCCTAGTTCATAGTTCTAGTCTAATTAGATTAGAGAATAGAGGAGTTCTAGTTCTTCGGCGGATCTGGAGCCCTGGCGTCTGTCTGGAGCACGGAGTTCGGTATAATTTTAGTTCTTTCTCTATTATTGTATTCTTCATTATGATTAGAGAAACATTGTTCTTAATAGTTCATAAGTTCTACAATAGTCTTTGTCTACTTTGATTATATGTTTAGTATAGTTGGTTTGATCTTATTGAATTCATGTAATTGCTCGTATAGCGTTTATTCATGCGTACGTTGGATAGATGATGAACGATATGTAGACATGGTGTCTAGGTATTTTGTTTATCTGCGAGTGCACCCTGATGTGCCGGGTCGTGTGGTAGATCGTGTAGATGACAGCTGCGTTGAGTGCTCTGTAGTCCACCCCCGCATGTAGGCCAGTAGGCACGGTCGCGAAGTTGGATGATGACTCTGTTTCACATCCTTCCTAAATGATGCCCTTTGCATTTGATCATGATATAGGATTAGTCTAATAATGATTGCTAGATGTAATTGCACTAATTAGAGTTATTCATTGATGTAGTTATAGAATTACCTTTGATATTAATTCCTTAGTTTATCCATTGGCTAGTTATTACTATGACTAGAGAAGTGCTCTGATGATTATCTTTTATTTATGATGTTTCATCATACTTATCACCTTTATCTTTATTTACCTTGTGACCTCTACCTGTTATGAGTAGAGTAAATGACATCGGTACTGTCACTTATCCATTGTATACCATCACTATAAATATAATAGATTAAAGTTTATCCTAGTCCTTCCCAGTGGTATAAACATAAATCGACAATCTGGTAGAACTCCCTAGGTAAAATGCTACAATGGTATAATTATCTGTCCGCTTGCAGAACTAATCTTAGTTTATATTATTTATATTTATTTCTGCCTAGTCACATAGATTAATATATAAAACCTTTATTTATTCTTAGCATTATTAATTAGGGATGACAACCTAGTTCTTGCATAAGAATATTGGTAATAGAAAAGTGTCTAGTTGCTAATGACAAGTTAATTAATTACCATTCATCTTCTAATCTCTCCTCTCGCATTAAAAGTCATATAGTTATATTTGGTGACGTTAGTAGATGTCAACAGCCGCCCTGCCGCCATGCCGCTGCTGCCGCACGCTACCGCAGCCGCCACGCACAGCTACTGCGGCCGTGCCCTCTCGCCGCTCCTCCACCCCCCCCCCGATCTACGTCAGGTGCCACGTCAAGGCCCCGACCGAAAACCCTGACAACTGGTATCCAGCTGCCCGGACGATCTACATGCCGCTGCCGGCGTTCGCCTCGGGGACACCAGGGAGCATGCGCTCAGGAGTCGTGGGAGCCGGATGTGAGGTGGTGGAGGTCGCTGCCGCCAGGTCCCACCCTGCGCGCCGCCTGATCCGCACCCTGCGTGCTGCCGGATCTGGGAAAGAGTCGCCGGAGCCTGGCAGCCGGCCTCCCTGTCCGCACGGGGCCCACCATCGCCGGATCCGGCCTTCCTAGGTGCGCTGCCGCTGCTAGGGCTGGCTGCTTCGAAGTCTGAAGAGGAGAGGGAGGGCCGGCCCGCCCTGCCTGCCCTGGGGAAGGAGAGGTGAGGGAGAGGAGGCGCAAGCAGGAGGGCCAGAGCCGAGAGCCCGGAGGTGGAGCAGGGAGGGGCGGAGGGTTGGCCTGCCGGCGTGCTGCGGCCTGCCTGCTGTGGTCGTAAGGAGGAGACGAGACGAGAACGAGAGGGAGAGGAGAGAAGTCGCGCCTCGCACGGGTAGGAGACGAGAGGGAGCCGAGGATTAGGGAGCCAGGGATTCGGTCGGGACTCAGGAGGAGAGTGAGATGCGAGAGGGCTGCGGGCGCGTGCGACTAGCATTCGGGGCCCGCGGAGACCCACGGGTGAAGGATAAAACCCGCCCCCGCCCTCGACCCGATTAGGGTCCCCGAACCCAAGACCTGCGGGGGCGAAAACAGACCCGCCCCCGCCCCCGTCGGGTCTCAAACCCACGGGTCTCGGGTCTAGACCCGTCCCGTTGCCATCCTTAGTTCTTATTGTTCTTATGTTATGGTATGAATATACCATACCAATTTGTTATGTATGGATGATGGATGAGATTCCATGGATAGAGAGCCAGTTCCAATAGACTGTTCTTGTTTGCGTGCATCCAGCAGGAATTTGTCACACCCCAAAATTTCTATTTTGGGATGTGAGTAGAAAACATTAAAAACA
This sequence comes from Eremochloa ophiuroides, assembly GCA_038502445.1. Classification (NCBI taxonomy): domain Eukaryota; kingdom Viridiplantae; phylum Streptophyta; class Magnoliopsida; order Poales; family Poaceae; genus Eremochloa; species Eremochloa ophiuroides. Next base: position 2,179,751 of record JAHLJS010000005.1, read on the forward strand.
AAACAAAAGATTTTTACCCTTTTCTAAAAATACCAACTTAGCTTAAGTTATTTACAATTTAGATATTAAAAATGTGAGTTTCCAAAATTTTTGGAACTGAATTTAATGGTTTGTTTCATTCATGCCTTTGCATAGCGTTTTGTATGAAAAATGATTTTTAAATGTTTTCAAATGCGCATAGGGTTTTATTGGAATCAAATATCCTAAGATCTTTGATCAAGTTTCCATCTATAATGAAATACTTGGAACAATATACCTTGATCCTTGTTCTAAAAATCCTTGATGGATCTCCAAACATTCATCTTGCTAAACACCCAAGCTCATGTTTTCAAAATCCCTAACTTTTCATATCCTAACTTGTTCTCTCTTTTATCCTTTCTTCCTTATATTTGAGCTTCCAATCCTCTTTGACTGAGTCTTATCCAAATCTCAAAACATATGCTTAATGATTAATCACTGTATCCCATTCCTCTCATGCAACTCTACCATCACTTTGTTCAAGTCAAAACAATCACATGTTGTGTACCCATGTTAATCTCAATTCCAACTTTCTTCTCCTTCCCCGACCTTTGGGCAACATACACATGGACTCTTTCTCCTCCACTCATTCTCCTCTTGATCAAAGCCAAACATATTTTTGAACCATTCTTGAAAACCATATGGTCTTGGTCTCACCGTTTTGGAACGCTAAATTTTCCGAAAAGCCTTATCGTGTCGCTGGGAATTTTATGGGCTGAGCTCAACACCATCATTCCATATTGTATTCTTATTTTTATACAAGAACCTAGTCCATTCCATTAGTAAAATATGTTCCCCATCTCTCTTTCTTTTGCTAATGGATCGACCCAACTCATTTCGTCCTCCGACATCGCTCCGAGCCGAATCGGGTACAAAGTTTGAGTTATCTGTCGCCGCGGATCAAAACCCAACCATCCTCCTTTCATTTGTGGGTCAACACCAAGCCCAACCAGCCCTCTAGGACTTCCTCTCACCTCTCCCACGTCAACCCCTGGTTCCCTCTCCATTTTGGACAAAAATATCAACCAAGGCATGGAAATATCAAGACAAGACCCTTTGCCTTCCAACCCTTTGGCCTCCCAACCTTTCCCCTTCACATACACCTCCCCCACAGCCCCCTCACGCCTCCCCCTTCAGTTCCCACGTCAAGAACAGAGGGGAGATGCCCCTACTCTTCCTCATTCTCCCCCATGGCTGCCCCAACCAATCCCCAATTTTTCTCTCCATCCCGTCCATGGAAACGAAGTGTTTCGGCGATTGCAACCCATCTAAACACCTTGATTTCCTTCCCAAGCACCCAACAAGGATTTGGAGGAGTTCACCATCAACCTCCCTGCTCAACATGACATGGTGGTGGCTTCTACCACCATGGATGTCGCCCCGATCAACCGCATCGCGAGAAGGATGCACCGTTGAACCGCGTTATCATCACCGGCAATCGTTGATGAGTTTCCCCGCTCCACCCCACCAATACCCATGGTGAGAACTCTAAATCATGTCCCCCATCATGTTTTCATAGTGTTCTCTGAATATCAAGTACCCTTGTTGACGTTTGGTTGATGCCCGATGAAATATACATGTTGTATGTCTTGCTGTCCTGGCGGCCAGCAGCGCTGCTGTTTTTGGGCAGCGGCGTTCCTCGCTGTTCGTTTGATCAAATCATCAAACCCTTTGGTGAAATTGTAGTTCATATCCTTGAACACGTCCCTGCAAAATGGTTTCTTCATAGGAGTTGAGAATTTAGAGATATGGTCATCACCGTGCCGCTGTCCCTGCTGTCTGGACAGATTGGCATCTCTGAGTGCTTTCGGCGTTCCCCGCTAATCCGCTGACCAAATCATAAATCCCTTTTACCTACATGTTCATGACATCCCTGCACATGATCCCACAAGTTTTTTTGTCTATGAAATCCATCACGGACGAGATATCGACACCAACATGCCATGCACTCCAGCTGCCCAAACAGCAATCAACCTGTTATTGTCAGTGGCATTCCCGTTGATCCATAGAACCCCTTGATGAACCCTTTGGACAAGTTATCCTTTATGTAGTTGCACACACCTCTGAAAAGTTTCATGGCTATATGATAAAGTATGAAAGATATATGCTCCTATCTTGTGGTCACTGTCCTGCTGTCCTGCTGTCCCGCAGCCGCACCACAGCGGGTTGGCGCGAGCGTTCCCGTTGATTGACCACTCCGGTGATCAGCACCTTTGACCATTGTTTGTATGATATACCTACACACATCCCTGCAAGTCAGCTTCATCATATGAATAATGACACTTGTCGCTGCCCTTGCCATGCCAAACAACCACATAGTCACATCTTGCAATCATGTTCTCCTACCAACGGATGGTCAAAACGTCACCTCCTTTTGCCATAACCTCCCTCATGCAGTACCTAGAAACCCCACAAAATATATTTCCATTTGTATTTGTTATAACCATGCAATCTATCATCATATGTCCCGCTGTCCTCCACCGGTTATGCTCAACCTATGCACAAATCGCCATAATCACATTTCCCTTGTTGTAGCATCCACCTTAGTGCATTCATTGATCATGATATGTTTCAAAGTAACCTATCCACTTATCCAAAATCATTCCATCATATCTCTAAGGAATATTCAGAACATAAGTCATTTGTGTAACCTCTCTTCCCACCTTAAACCCATGGTCTCCATGCGCTTGACATAATCTACCCGTCCAAACCACCACCACCATAATTGTCATGTTATGTTCTATAACCAGAGATAAATCTTGTTATCAATGTCATATCATGTTATCCATTATTCAATCCCAGTCCTCCAATGGTGCCTAATAGCATACCACCAACTTGCAAATTTGTTTATTCCTAAGTGCATCTCCGATCGACATGCTCTCTTCATGTGACATGCCCTCACATGTTGCATGTATATTTTCTATATTTTTTTCATCATTTACATCGTCGAGTTAGAACCCTGAGCTTGTGATCAATAAACACAGTTCTCCTATTCAGGTCATGCTTTATCAAATCTCCTAAATTGCATACTCACCACAAATAAACGTCTATCCTTGCTATCAACCTTGATATGTCACTCCAGCTTAGTGATGGAAACATCATATCACTAATTATCATATATTCCTAGGAGAATGCCACATGATGTATATCAATTCAATATTATTCTCCAATGCTGCCTATTCCAGTTTCTCTACCACACACCATAATATATATCATGATCTCCAAAGCCAAACCTTGTGAATTAGAACCTAATACATATCCAATCCTTTTTGTTATGTTAGATATGTTCTAGTCCAAATTCCAACTTAGTCATCTAATCCAATGCTTGCCACATATACCATTCAACTCTCACATCTTTTAATTTTAGTTCTTGTTTTGTTTAGTTTTCGCGCTCACACGATTATAGAACAAGCCATATGTTTTCAAAACCTTTTTATTTTTATAATGCTTGATGTATTATTTCTAGGTTTGAATGTGAAACTTGTGTTTGTTGTTGCGATCGATAGAAAAGAAGCTATACGAGGAAGATACAGAAGAGAAGTCGGAAGGTTTGGATAGCAAGCATTTGGAGGCAAGTATAACCTATGGTTTTCCTTGTTACCTAGCAACTATTAAGCAATACATTCATGTGCATGTGTCTAATCTTGTGAGCCCTAGCTATATATATACCCGAGTAGGTTTATTGATCAATCACCTTGTTACCTATGGGGGCTTTTATGCATATTAGAGTTACTAGCTGCTATACTCAAAAATGCTATTATGGAATCTTGACTTAAGAATTATGAAATGTTGGATAAAATATGTTTTTATCAACAAAACTAGAAGGGCACTGGAGTATGGGTTTTTGTACTCTAGTTGCCGTCCGTCAGGACTTCCATTGAAAGTTGACCTCCCAGGAAACCCGTACATCCACGAGAATCAATGGGCTCTGATCTTAGCCAAGTAACTAGATTTTCTCTATCTTGTTAGTGGTTACCGAAAGGCGCAAGAGGGGGAGCCTGGGTTTTAGAATGGGTTCCGAGCCTGTCAAGATGTGTGCTGGGCTGCGGTCACATGGTGTGCCATTCTTGAAGGGGGCCTCCATTCGCCTTGCTGCTTGAAACCTCGCGGCTACTAACGTGTTAGGGTGACTAGTGAAAAGCTTTGCAGTGTTACCCTGCTCACTCACCTCGGCAGTGTTATGGGGTCGACGGGCCCCGAGCATATGGGTATACACGACTCGGGGTTAAAGCTGTACAAATTCTGCAGAATTCTTCCAATCTGATATATCAGCCGTGCTCACGGTCACGAGCAGCCTGGAATCCTTTTTGTATCAGTTGATACCTGTGGAAGTGTTGATGGGTTTTGTTAAAAGAAGATGCTCAGAGATAAACTTGTTTTACTTGGGAGATGGGTTATTCATTAAAATAGTAAAGTAGACTTTAAATAAAACCTGACCAACTAAAAGCAACTGCTGTAAGCCTGTGTCAACCTTTTGAGCCCTACATCCCCCATAATTATACTTGCTGAGCATGGTGAGCTGACGCTTGTGGTTGTCACCAATAAAAATCCCGGATGGGTACCAGATGGTGGTTCAAGCAAGGTGCTTTCATGAGCTATTCCAAAAGTACTAGGCGAGTGCTCCCCCAGTCAACCGTCCCTGTGGAGTATGGTGACCTGAAGATAGAAGACAAAGAATAGTTTCCGCTGTGCTATGAAATATTTGTAAGTCTTAATGTAATTATGTTTCGCAATGTAATAAAGCATTGCTTATGATATTTACCATATTTGTCGCTATATGTGTTGTGTGGACATCCTGGGCACACATATAGTTAACGCTTGGTATTCTTCGGAAAACCGGGTGTTACAGAATTGAACCCGCAAATTTACCAATTATGAGCTAGGCGCTTTAACCATTCAGCCATGGATGCTTAACAGGGATCATCGTACATCGTAAATAACCAATTTTCATATAGAATATCATAGAAAAATGAAATCGAAAATATTCGGAGATGACAAATATTCGGAGATGACTATGAAAACACCTCTCCGGATCCTCGAATTGAAAGAGAGATTGAGAGGGATCAAGAATCCTAATTCTCGCTATTTGGAATGGATCCAATTCTATTGAGTCTGACCCATAGTGATCATTTCTCTTTAGCAAAGAATGACCTTGGTTATCAAAGGATTGAACATTTGAGATCCATTTACTTATGATACCTAGTTGACATTGCTAACAAGGATCTAATGAATTATGAGTTTGATAGATCCTCTTTAGCAGAAAGACGTATATTCCTTGCTCATTATCAGACAATAACTTATTCCCAAACCTCGTGTGGGGCTAATCGTTTTCATTTACCATCTCATGGAAAACCCTTTTCGTTCCGCTTAGCCCTATCGGGTATTTTAGTGATAGGTTCTATAGGAACTGGACGATCCTATTTGGTCAAATACCTAACGAAAAATTCCTATTTTCCTTTCATTAAGGTACGAGGGCTTCTTATTCCACAAGAACAAAAGCACCTTTTCATTCTTTATATACTAGAGGTTTTTACTTGGAAAAGACAATGTTCCATACTAAAGGATTCGGGTCCATAACCACGAGTTCCAGTGCACTAGATCTTGTAGCACTTAGCAACGAGGCCCTATCCATTATTATTCCACATAAGAAATCCATTATAGAAACTAATACAATTAGATTAGCTCTTCATAGACAAACTTGGGGTTTGCGAGCCAAGATAAGACCGGCTCGGGATCATGGGACCCTTTTCTATCAGATAGGAGGGGATCTTGTACAAAATAAGTAATAACCCCATAGATCCTATATCTATCTATATAAAGAGGCAATCGTGTCAGGAAGCGGCTTTTTCTTTGGCCAAACGGTACTTCGAACTTGGAACGAGCATGAAGAGATTAACGAGACTTCTTTCTCTTTTGAGTTTTTCTGGCGGACCGGTCGCGCAAGATCTTTGGTCTTCCCCCGGAACCGATGAAAAAGTGGGTCACTTCTTATGGACTCGTTCAGAATGATTCTTCTCTATCTATAGTTCATGGCCTATTAGAAGTAGAAGGTGCTCTGGTGCAATCCTTACTGACAGAAAAAGATTGCAGTCGGGTTGATAATAATCGAGTGCCATTACTTCGTCGGTCCGAACCAAGGAATCCGTTAGAAATGTTTTGAAATGGATATTGTTCTCTCTTTGATTAGGGATGCTATATGAAAAGAAGTGGAGTTTGAAAAAGGGAACGGAATGGTCAAACCGGAACTGCTAGAGGAACGAATTTTCAATAGCATAACTTGGGCTCCTAGAATATGGGGCCCTTGGGACAATCGATTTGATTGCAGGGACAGGTACACTGAATATGACTGGAGATTTTCCTATGGGTATTGGAGCGGGTCCAAGCAGATTAAAGAGGATGAGTTGTCAGAGACTGCTATTTATTAGATTTTTTTTGGTATATTTATCATATTCGGACTTCTTGCAGAGTGGAACAATGCAGTACTAAACAAGATATATCTTTCAAAGAAGAAGGCTTTTTTCGAATAAGCCAATTGATCTGGGATGGGACCTTCGGATCCATTCTTTTTCCTATTCAAAGATCAGGCCTTTGTCTCTATGTTTTCACGTCGAGAATTCTTTGCAGATGAAGATGAAGAGATGGCAAAGCGGCTTAGTACCAAGTACCTGGAGAAAAAAGCCTAATGATGTGATGTAGTCGGAGTTGCGCTATATTTTTGGTTGACTTATGGTGTCAAACTTTGACACCATAAATGGATTAATACCCACCCCATACCCAACTCAACCCGTAACAAATTAATTCTCTTTTTAACCCGTCCCATCCACATACCATTCTATCTTCGACCCAACCCATTCCAACCCATTTCAACCCAAAAACCGGACCCTGAATTTAAAACCTTGCGTTCACACTTTAAAATTTTATCGAATTTGGCTGAAATTTGTTGCAGATGATTTAATATAGCAAGCAGCAACTTCATGTCAACCGGCACTGCCAGATGTGTATATGGGCCCCACGTCAGAGTCAGACCCTAAAAATAAAACCTCGCGTTCACACCATAAAATTTTATCGAAATCTATTAAAATTTGTTGCAGATGATTTAATATAGCAAGTAGCAACTTCATGCCAACCGGCACTGCCAGATGTGTATGTGGGCCCCACGTCAAAGCCGGACACTAGAAATAAAACCTCACGTTCACACCATAAAATTTTATCGAATTCGATTAAAATTTGTTGCAGATGATTTAATATAGCAAGTAGCAACTTCATGCCAACCGGCGTTGCCGGATGTGTATGTGGGCCCACGTCAGAGCCGGACCTTACAAATAAAACCTCGCGTTCACACTATAAAATTTTATCGAAATCGATTAAAATTTGTTGCAGATGATTTAATATAGCAAGCAGCAACTTCATGCCAACCGGCGTTGCCGGATTTGTATGTGGGCCCCACATCAGAGCCGGACCCTAAAAATAAAACCTCACGTTCACACCTTAAATTTTTATCGAAATTGGCTAAAATTTGTTGCAAATAATTTAATATAGCAAGCAGCAACTTCATGACAATCGGCACTGTCAGATGTTTATTAATATATAACATCCATCCACGAGTTTAATCCATTCAATCCCACAAAAACAAGATGTCAATCCCAACCCGTCCCAACCCGTTTTTCTATTAAACTCACCCCAACCCAACCCGTTCGGTAAGTCAACCCATTTCTACCCGTCCAAAGTGTACCCACTCGAGAACCCAACCCATTAAACCCGTTTCAACTCAACCCATTAGCAGGCCTATGTCAAAGTGCTGCTTATGGTCTGGCAGCTGGTACGTACTACCTGCCCTCTGCGAGCATGCTAATTTGCTCATCTCAGATAACGAAAGTCACAACGCCTCCAAGCTCAAACAGATCATTGACAATTTTGCTGTAACATCAACTGCGTGCACTTAATTCCATCCACATGATATACCGTACGTGCTAGAACATTGTTTATGTTTTCTATAATCACACAAAGAAGACGAGACCATTTTTTGTTAACAGCCGATCGTCATCGCATTAACAAATTGATCAATCAAAACATTACCGGACGGTACGTTATGTCATGTGACTCTGAACTCAAGTACGTCGTCATCCCATCAGTTGGCTGTGTCTTTCAGCTGAGCGGCGGAGTGTCCGAGTCCGATGCTGCTGCGGCAGTCAACGAGGCACGCCTGAGCGTCACCGTCACCAGCACCTGCTGCCACCGTGCTCATGACGCCGCAGACGCGGACGAGGCAGATGCGGTTGCAGTCGGCGGCGGACTTGGGACGCGCCGGCGGCAGCTGGGCGCCGTTGAAGCAGTCCTGGAGGCAGCCGAAGTTGCAGGGGTAAGGCCCCGAGTCCTTCCGGCAGTCGGCGTAGCACTTCTTGTAGCACCGGCAGAACTCGGACATGCCCGCCACCGGACGCGGCGCCTGGCCGGACAGCAGCAGCACCACCGCGAGCAGCAGGCACCAGGCGGCGGTGGCAGATAGCCTCTTCTTCCCCTCCATTGCACTCCTTCTTCTTCTCCTCCGACGACGACCAGCTGCCGGTTCGCCTTGCAGCAGCTGTGTGTAGTTTATCAGATACATTGCCACGGAATTTATGATCAGAGGGTAAACAATAAACTATAATTAACAATGAGAGATGGATATATAGTACAACTTGTAAGGACGACAGAAACCGGATGAAATGGAATGCTGTGTATATACCTTGAGAATTTTATCTTATCGTACTGTTTAAAATGGGCTCGCCTGCTTTATTTCTGCTTGCACATGTGCAGTATATATATATAGCAGACAGGACTCGTAACCGATGCTTTATTTTGGCTAGTAATGGATAGATAAATTAGAGGATTATTATGTGCCTCTAATGCATTCATACGCATCAATTACAAGATTTATGTGCTTATATACACTTGTAACAGGCATAAATTCGGGAAATTGAATCTCTGGAAAGAGAGGCAGCACTGGCTTATAATAATGCAGGAAATTACTGAGAAGGAAATCACTGAACAGGCACAATTGCAGGAAATATTGCCATACCGCCGCATTCAATCTGTCGACGCTAGCTTACCGGGCGGCCCATGTATATATCTGGGCCTACTTCATGACGTGAGGTCCGATAGATTCCCAAAGTGCTGACGTTGCTCTCTTTTTCATTTTCTTTGTTTCCTTTACCCATGGCTTCTTTTATTCTTTTTCCTGTTTCTAGATTTTGTTTTCCTTCAGAATATTTCCTTTCTCTCTATCACTTATATCTCAAAATGTCTCCTCATCAATTTTGTTCCTAAATTTCCCCCTTTAAAACTAGAAGCAATAGAGAGATAATATTGCCCCTTTTATTTTTAGATTTTTTTTTTACCATTCTTCATGTTTTCAGATTCAGAATTCTCTTACTCCCCCCATCCCAAAATATTTGATGTTTTAGATCTATACACGAAATTTTCAGGAGGGATGAAAAGATGATGTGTACTCCCTCCGTATTGGTAAAAGATGACGTTTAGGACAATGACACGGTCTTCAACACATGACTTTGACTTTATATTCTATAAAAATATTTATTTGAAAAGTGATATATATATATATATACTTTTATGAAAATATATTTGAAGACAAATCTATTTATATAGTTTTCATATTTCCTAGACTTAACAATTTAAAAGTTATTTATGATTTATATTCCCAATGTTTGACCAAGATCTTGTCCAAAACAGTCATCTTTTACCAATACGGAGGGAGTACAAAACAAACAAGGAGAGAGATACATATAAATAGACATGTATTGGAAAAAGAAAATTTTGTATTGGAAAGTAACAATGTCAAATATTTTAGGGAAACAAAAAAGAATCCTAAAACGTCAACTATTTTGCAAGGGAGGGAGTGTTGTTTTGTCTCACTCTCTTTGTTATTTCTGTTTCAAATGTCTAGTTATCTTGCCCTAATTTCTTTTCTATTTATTTCCATGATTTTATATTTTTCAAATTTATTTCTTCATAATTTGGAATATTTCATTTTCCCTTATTTACGTTTGTTTAAAATTTTCTCACAATATATATTTGTGGTGCTATAATACTTTTATGAACTCACTTGGACCTTTTATATGAACATGGGTCATCTTACCTACGATGATAGAATATTTCTCTCCTAAAACATACAACAACTTTGTTAAACTTTTTCCTCCTACTTAGACCATCTTGGCCCTTCAACCTGGAACCTATTTCTCCTTATACGGTTGGGTTCAAAAATAAATCCTCCTTAACCTAGAACATTTTTCTTCCAAAACATAAATAATCTCCCTGCGGACGGACGTAGGGAAAAAATTATAAATGTTTTTTTCGCTTCTTAATATATAAATATCCTCACGTTAATCAACATATGAAAATTAATGTTCTTGTACAGAATGTCACCCAATGACCCAAATGTATTCAAGTGGGGTTTGAAAACACAACAGTGTAACTGAAATTTAATACCGATGCTTTTTGGAGGCTGACTTTTTTAAAATTACTCTGTGTGGGTTGTGGGTCCCATGTGACATTCAAACACAGATTTCTTTTGCTTTTGCTTTTTTTTTGGAGAGAGACAGAGCATTCAAAGACAGGCTTGTGCCACGCTGGCTAATGGACCTCGGCCCAGCAACTCAGAGATTAAAATGCTTGTGTTTGAATATACAGGCGGGACAGGCACGTCCGGTGTTTGGTTCGGAGATATCCAGGGGAAAAAATTTCCTCCAAAACGACCCGTCCTGAGAAACCAGGCGGACGAGCAACCCGTGCGGCTTCCTCGCGTGCGCAGGGAGACAGCTGTGGGCTGCGGCGGCGGGCACGCGAGGGAAGAGAGAGTTCAGGCGCGGCGCCTGCGATGTTTTGGCGGAGCCGACGAGGTCGAGTCGCAGGCGAGCTCGGGCATGCGATGCGAGCTCGGGCCCGCTCGAGCAGGCGAGGCGAGCAGCAGCCACGAGCGAGCGTGCAGCCAAGTAGCCGCGCGACCGCGGCATGCAGGGTCCAGCAAGTCAGCAATTAAGGGTCCTGGTTGGCATGGCTCCAACTCTAGATAGGGCAGCTCTGTTCCAAAACTCCAGGTGAAACTGCCTCTGAGTGGAGTTAGAGCTGTCTCCTAGAGGGTGTTTGGCTAGTAGACTGCTCTTAGCTCCAGAATTATGGTTTGTCAGCGTGGTTTGTCCACTTTGTCCTTGGTTGACATGAGTATACGAACTATCAGCATGCAAAATAATTAAAGTACAACCATATTACCACAATTCCTAGATAATCATGTCCAACCAAATAGTTTGAGATACAAGATAACCATGTCCAACCAAATAATCTACCAAATATCTGACATACAAGATCCATCAGAGGCATGATTTGCATCTTGGTCAATTTGCATCTTGACTCCTCTGCGCTTCTGCAGGTTGGGGGAGATTCACTGTCCTCTTGTCCTCAAGTTAGAGAAAAGCAGAGGAGCTCCACTTTGCCGGCTGCGGGCTGGGGGCGAGATGCCGTGGCGACGAGATGGCGTGGCGGCGGCCGCGACGAGATGGCTTGGGGGCGGCGGCGGCTCTACAGCTGCGGCCTACGGGGGACGCAGGGGCCGCGGGGGAAGTGGGGGCGCGGGGGAAGGTGGAGACGGGGCCGTGCTCTACGGCGACGGTGGAGGCCGCTGGGGGCGCGATGGCGGCCGGCGCTTGGGGCGGTGAGTTGGGAGCTACGGCGGGTGCACGGGAGACGAGCCGAGCGTGTGAAGAGATGCCGCATGGGTGGAGACAGAGAGGTGGATTAAGGAAAGAAAAAATAACAGTTCATTGGTGGGATTGTGTAATGGATGGCAAAAGCGGGTAATTTTCCTCGAACTCCATGTCTATGTCTATTTCTGAGGGTTATGGAGTTGGAAATGAGGTGCTCCATAAAAATGAACTAGAGCTCTATAAACTCTATGGAGTTAGGCTGCTCCAAGTTTTGTTGGAGTTAGGGTGTTTGGCTGGCTCTAACTAGCTCTAGCCTGGAGTTCAGCTCTAGAGCCATGCTAAACAGGACCTAAGCAGCGTCCCAGCCTCCCAGGCGATCTTGTCGGCGGCCGAGCAAGCGAGCAGACGCTGAGGTAAACATGTGCGGGCAGCTTGCCTGCTGGCATCAAGCTCCACAGCTAGATAGATGCCTTGCTCACTTGTGGTAACGTGGGCGCAGGTTGCCTTGCTTCCACGGCCACGGCGGATGGCGAGCGCACGGGCAATGAGGGCGTAGTGACAGCATTGGCAGGTGCTTACAACATGCTCGACGAAATATCAAATTTGAACTATGACTCAACCATGGCTGCTCTGTTTCTAGGAGATTGTACGGCTGGCTAGATTGTAGGGCTGGCTGGCTGATTGTTGTGAGAGAAAAACACTGCTGAATGGCTGGCTGATACAGACTGAGAAGTTCAAGTGAACAGAGCCAATATGTCAAGAGAATAATTGTTGCATCAAATGGTTTGCCCATAACTATACATTTAATTATAGCATTAAAATGTTCACACATGACATGCCTTTCTAATGTTCAGTAAATCTACTATTTCTCCATCAGAGGACTATAAAAATCTTCAGAGTCAAGTCAATATGATCATAAGCAACATACGAGCGACCGTCGAGGCCATTACTGGCTTCAATGAGTCTGTCACTTTTTTCCAGTGGCTTAGATCTCTGCAGTCCCGTTCGAATGGAGCAGAAAATCAAGAACTTAAAGAAGATGAAGTACTAAAGTTGCAGACTTCTCTTCAATGTGGCTGGCTATGGCCAGTCGCGGCCAGGCTATGGACCCCCGCGGCCAGGCTGTGGCCGGCCGCGCCCGGAGTGGCTGGGCTAGTGGCCGGTCGCCGCCGGAGAGGCTCGGCTGGTGGTCGGTCGCGGCTGGAGTCGCCGGTTGGGAGCTCATCCTCGCCGGCATCCTCGGCGGTCGGCGGCGGTGTCGTGGCCAAGGCGAAGGAACCCCTGGTGACTAGGGTCGAACAAGCTCTTGGGTGAAAACCCTGCCTGGCTTCATGCTCGGGCCAGCGGTGATGGCACGGCAGCGTCGTCCACCTTCTTGAAGGCGTCGTCGCAGGCAATGATGAGGACATGATTGGCTTAGATATGACCATGTTAACCCCTTCAAAGATAAAGGTGAAATCATTCTGTATGAGGTTTATATTTGATATATTTTATGAATGGATGTTGCACTTTAAAGTTTGTACGTTTTCCTTTTTAGAACTTGCTTACATGGATCAAGAGAAGATCTGATTGCATATGGAAAGCATGCAAGGTCAATGAAGTTGATTGGGGACCAAGTCTAAGTATTCCAAACGTCCTCCACCAGGCCACCACGTCACTTGATCCCAAGCATGGAGAGAGTCCAAGTCCCACACGTTTTGGACATCAAATTCGGACTGCAGAAGAGTCCAAACTTGCAACGGTCACCACGACTTCATACGAACTCCGATTAGGACGTTCTAGGATTCTTTGGAAAGCATATCAAGTCTACTTTCCAATGGATCTACGCTTGTTCCCATATCTTATCAGATAGGTTCGTAGTCGTCATTTTAACGTCAGGACCTTCTGTGCTTATGATGCTGCGTCATCTAATTTTGGGCTGTTGGCCCATGTATCAAGTTGGGTCCATTAGGGACACGTCCTAGGTTTGGAGGACGACCCCAACACCTCCTTGGTCGTCCTTCCATCTACATATATGCCTCTAGAGCCGCCACAAACCGATTGGGTTTTGTTTTTGATGTAAGTTTAGCCGCTGCTACTTCCTTGTAGACGCGTGTGTCGACTAGACCATCCGTTCTACTTGATTCAGAACCCCACCTTTATGTGTATCAGATCTGAACGTTCATCTCATATTTGCAATTGAGTGCTTGTTCTTCTTGTTCTTGCTGGTTCTTCGATTGCTTGCAGGAGTAACCCTAGTGGTTTGGTTGGTCGTGCTCCGCAAGATCGCGTGCAACCGCTGGAGTTGGTGTATCGGTCACTAAGGCGCAGCGTCCTTGGACGGTTGTAGTCGGGTCGTGAACGTCTCTCCAGTCCAAATCGAAGTTATCCATCTCCACCGAAAGATTGGCATACCCATATCCATATCAGGCAATTCGTCACTCGGGTCGCTGGGGTGTTTCCTAGGACGAAAGTCCTCCTTGTACTTCGATCAACGTTGTTGGCGTCTGTGGACATCATGCCCTCCCTGGAGGCTTCGTTGTTGACCACCTTCCGTCGCAGCCACTCCTCTGCTCGTGTTGTGCTTGTCTGTGCTTCAGTTGTCTCCTTGTGCGGGTCTTTGTACCTCTGGCGTTGGTGTCGCTGTTGTCGTCGTCTTCTCTTTCGCAGCGGCTTCCTGGCCGTTGATGGATACATCTTCTTCTACCCAGTGGCTACCTGGTCATTAGCAAATGTGGTCGTCTTTCTCTTCACAACGACTGCCTGGCCGTTTGTGGATGGAGGTTTAGAGCTCTCCATAGTGGCTACCTAGCCACTGGTGGATACTCTTCGCAAGCGACTACCTAGTCATTTGTGGATGGAGGTTTGGAGTCTCCGCAGTGGCTACCTGGCCGCTAGTGGATATGGTCGTCCTTCTCTTCGCAGCGACTACCTGGTCGTTTGCGAATGGATGTTTCAACTCTCCGCGGCGGCTACCTGGTCGGTTATGGATGGATACTCAGCTATTATCAGTGGATGCTTTGCCACCACGGCCTCACCCACCCTTTGGTGGAGACCTTCGCAAGGATGTATCTTTTATTTGGTAGGCATAGTCGGTTGGTGTTTAGGGTTGGAGGTGCTCCCCCCTCTTGTATTCTTGCTGTTTGTCCGTGTGTTTAAGATCTCGCCGGTAATCCTTGGATTGCCTGTGAATCCCTGTATCCATGTTTTGGCCTTTCTTATGGCCCTTCTTCTTAATGAAATACGGGTAACGACCCGATCACGGAAAAAATGTATTCGGGATAATCTACCTGTGATGTGCAACTTAATTGATTGAGCAGAGTGGAAGAGCCATGAGAAGTGTGTGGAAGAGCTCCGTTTGGTGCTCTCCGCTGACTACACAGGACGCTCTGGCCCGCGTCCGGTGCAGCATCTGGTGCATCAATTTATCTCAAAACTTTTTCACCGAATCGAAAACTTTCCAAAACAAAGTTTGTTCCAAATGATTACCAAACTCTCTCTGCACTCTCTAGACCTAGGTTTGACAAGTGTGCAACACACTACCATCTCCAAGCCAAGTCTAGCTCAAGCTACCCAGTCAAATCCTCCTTAATAGTACGACCAAAGATAAAAACAAGACCTAAACGACTCCAAATGTCTCTCAACTCTAAACGACACTTGGAACTAGCCTATCACCATCTTGTCTTCTATCTTTTAAAAACCTAATCGAATTCCATTGCTAGGGACTTGAACCTGCATGTTATTATGACCTAACCACTAGGTTATCCTGCAAAACACACGTTAGTCATAATAACCTCCTCGTTGTCATTAATCACCGAAACCATTAGTGCCTAGATGCTTCAGTATAAATATAAATAAATATGCAACACTCCTATCTTAATTTTTTAACTCAAGTGTCAGTAGTAGTAGTGCCGATGGGGTGTCATGTCAAAAATAGAACTCTCTAAAAGCTTACTCAAATTATGAATTAATTATTAAAAGGAAAAAGTCTACATAACCCCTTCAACTATTGAAGGTGGAGTATTTTACCCCCTAAACTATGAAACCGGATATTCTTCCCCCTGAACTTTTTAAAACCGGTCAAATAACACCCCTAGTGGTTTTAGACAGTGGTTTTGCTACAGTGACAGTGGTTTTGTCTTTTTGTTTATTTTCACCGAATCTTTAGAAAAATCATAGTAAATCACAGAAAAATCATAAAATAGAACATCCAGTTTTGTTGGACTCCACTATGAGTAGATCTAAATAATGAACATATAATATGGTATATTGCAGCTATGAATTATTTCAATTAATTATAGAAAAGCATAGATCTAAAGCTAAAAAAAATTTTGTACTAAAGCATACCATAATATATGTTCACTGTTTAGATCTACTCATGTGGAGTCCAATAAAATTAGATTTTCTATTTTATGATTTTTCTATGATTTAATGTGGTTTTACAAAGATTTAGCAAAAATAAATAAAAAAGACAAAAGACAAAACTACCGTCCAAAACCGTCTGGGGGGTTATTTGACCTGATTTTGAAAAGTTCAGGGAATAGAAAATCCGATTTTATAGTTCGAGGGGTGAAGTAGTCCATCCTCAATAGTTGAGAGGGCTATCTAGTCCACCCTCAATAGTTGAGGGGGCAAGACATCTCAATCTATATCGGCGTGATTTCATGCCTAAGATAGGATGCCAAATCATATTATGAGAATCAACGAAAAGACACGCACAGTCATATACTCTCTCCGTCCCATAATAAATGTCATTTTTAACTTTTTCAAATTGACATTTGACCATTTACCTTATTTAAAAATTTATGAAAATATAAAAATAAACAAATCAAGATTAAAGTACTTTTAATAATGAATCATTTCATAATAAAACAATTATTTTTTCACAAAATTTTTGAATAAGACGAATGATCAAAAGAAGATAATCAAAATTGTAAAACGACATTTATTTTGGAATGGAGGGAGTAGGAAGCTTGTGCCGTTTAAAGGCAAGTAGCAGTCCTTTGTAGTCAACTAGACAGATTAGCAGCGGGCAAACTCGGTGTTTAAAATCTTTTCACCCAGGTGCTGTTTGGTACTGTAGCACTTTAGTTTATATGTGATAATTTTTGTTCAACCATGACTTAAGTAGACTCAAAAGATTCGTCTCGACATGTACAGACAAACTGTGCAATTACCGTAAAATTGATGTGACGGAGAATCTTGAATTTTTTTTTGGAAAGTTTGGGAACTAAACGGGGCCTCAGATCAGAGGCTCCGCCGCTGTTTAGACCAGTTTCAATGTAACATTTCACCTCCTGATTTTCAAGACATGCACAGTTTCATTGTATAGTTTCATAGGTTATTTTATCCTTTCTAGACCCCACCGTTATCTTTTTCTTCACTCTGCATGCAATAATTGCAACCCTCTCAGTGAAGTTTCATGTCGTTTCTAGTGTTTTGGAAATAACGCTGATAAGTTTCATCCCCAAGAAACATTTTCCTTTTCTCTCTTTCTTGATATAAACAAAAGCTAATGTGACATTCTATTTAATACATGAAACTCTCATGAAACATGTACTGAGACTGACAGTCCCCTGGAGACTGACGTTAATCTCCGGTTCAAGTTGTAGATACAGAAGAGATTGAAGTCCAGGGTAGGAAGCAGCCGGCAGGGTTCCGATTCCAACTCAGCCTGGGCACATTTCCACCGAAAACCGAACACCGAACCGAACCGAACCGAAACCGACCCGAAATGTCGGTTTTTCGGTTTTTTGGTTCAGTGTCGGTTTTCGTTTCTGTACTGTTCAGTGTTCGGCTTCGGCTTCGGTTTATGGGGAAAACCGAACCGAACCACCGAACAACTGATATAAGGTATACCATACCAGTCCACCGCTCGGTCCGCTCGTGGCTCGTCCAATCGTCCGCTACTCCTCTAGTCCTCCTGCTCCCGTCGTCACTCGTTGACTCCTCCTCCTTCTGACCTAACCCTAAGACAGTGCCGCAGTGGGCAGTGGCGGGGGCCGGCGGCGGCGCACCTGCACCCAGGCGGCGGCGCGGCGCACCTGCACACCCAGCACCCACACCCAGGCGGCGGCGGCGCGGCGCACCTGCACCCGCACCCAGGCGGCCAGCAACGGTGGCTCGGCGCGACGCGGGCCAGGCCGGTGGATTGGAGGCGCGCCCCGCGTGGCGTGGCTGAGTGGACTCCGGCGGGCGGGCGGCTGCAGTCGGCGGCCGCATCTGAGGTCCGACAACTCCGACGCGACGCCGGTCGTGAGGTGGTCGGAGGTCCGACGCAGCGACGCCGGCGAATCAAGTTCCTCTGGCTGCAAGAACAGAGCAGTCCTCCAATGTAAGTCTTTGCTCCTCTGTGTCCTTCGATCATTGGTGATTTGGTGAATCAGTTTGGGTGAATCACAATTCAGACTAAACTATAGAAGTACACAAGTACTTGATATATTGACTTCAGACTTAGATGTGGAGTATGGACTTAGATTGATATATTGACTTCAGGCTTTCGGGAATCACATTCATTTGCATTGATTCTATTTTTTTCTTAACTTGTAGATGACGGACACTGAAGAAACAGTTGCAGATACACCTCGTGTGAATGAGACCGAAGTTGTGAATGTTGAGAATGACAAGGAACAGCAGCCCAAGGATGGAGAGCAACAAGGTGAAAATGACAATGAAAGCAAGAAAAGGAAAGCCATTGCTCCAAGATCAGATGTTTGGGAACACTTCACCAAGATAAAAATTGCTAATGGGGAGGAGAGGGGCAAGTGCAAGTACTGCGAAAAACTATTCCGCTGTGACACAAAGCTAAATGGTACGTCCACCATGAAAAATCATTTGAAAATCTGCAAGAAGAATCCTCACAAGCCTGTAGTAGATAATCAAGGTACTTTGCAACTAGAACCTGCTGGTAATAGTAGTGTTGGTACTGGTACTGTATCTACTTGGAAATTTGATCCTGATGACATTAGGAAGGCTTTAGCTGAGATGATAATAGAAGATGAGCTGCCTTTTGTGATATGTGAACGTCCTGGGCTTAGAAAGTTATTCGCTAGAGCATGCCCACGTTTTGTTGTGCCATCTAGAAGAACAATGACTAGATCCTGTGTGAAAGTGTTTGATGATGAGAGAGAGAAACTTAGGAAATTTATGAAAGAAAACTGTGAAAGAGTTAGCTTGACAACAGACACATGGACAGCTAAGAACAGTCAAAATTATATGTGTGTTACAGCCCATTTTATTGACAATCAGTGGAACTTGCACAAAAAAATTATTGGTTTTTTCATGGTAAAGGGCCATAGGGGGGAGGACATTGGAAAATCACTAGAGAATTGCTTAGCTGAATGGGGAATCGAGAATGTGTTCACAATAGCAGTAGACAATGCTAGCTCCAACAACACTGCAATTAAGTACATGCAGAGGGTCCTAAATGAATCAAAAGGCTGTTTGGCTGAAGGAGAGTATCTTCATATGAGGTGTATGGCACATATTATCAACCTAATAGTAGGTGATGGGCTGAAGGAAATTCATAGATCAGTCGCTCGTGTCCGGGCTGCTGTTAAGTATATTAGATGTGGAACATCTAGGTTGGTAAAGTTCAAGAGATGTGCTGAGTTAGCAAAGGTTCACACCAAAGCAATGATGAACCTAGATGTCTGCACTAGGTGGAACTCAACTTACCTGATGCTAAATGTTGCACAACAGTATGAAAAGGCCTTTGAAAGGTATAGTGATGAAGACCCATACTATCTCTTAGAGTTAGAGGGTGAGAATGGTACAGGAGTTCCAACCAAAGCAGATTGGGAAAAGGCAAGGAAAATGGCTAAATTTCTTGAACACTTCTACAATCTGACCCTCCGTGTCTCTGCCACAAGTCGTCCAACATCTCACACATACTTTCAGTGAGATTGCTGATGTGTTGGTTTTGCTGAGACAATGGTGTACTAGTGAAGATGCATTATGTCAGGAAATGGGCAAGAAAATGTTAGTCAAGTATTACAAATATTGGGGAGAGAAGTATGGAGAGAGGCTTGGAGATAGAGAGAAGAGAGGAGAGAAAGACAAGGGGGATCAATTGCTGAACATTGTTATTTTTTTCTGTGTTGCTATTGATCCTCGGTTCAAGCTTTCTAATTATGTCAAGATAGCAACTATGGTGATGTTTGGTGATGAGATAGGACCGAAATTGTGGGAAACAGTGAACAAATCTTTTCGTGCTCTGTTTGAGGAGTACAGAGAACTGTATGCTCCAACTCCAAGTGACAAGCTGCCTACTGAAACTCAAGAAGCACCAGCAGTGAGCTCTGGGCTGATGAGCTCCATAATTACACAACAGATGAGCAATACGGGGGGTAGCAGAGCCACTGTGAAATCCGAACTTGACAAATACCTTTCAGAAGACAATGAGGAGGTTACTAAAGGTTTTGACATACTGATATGGTGGAAGAACAATGCTACTAGATTGCCGATAATGTCTCGCATGGTCCGTGATCTTTTGGCAATTCCTATCTCAACAGTAGCGTCTGAGTCAGCCTTTAGTGCAGGTGGAAGAACACTTGATGATTTTAGGACTTCACTGACACCAACAATGGTTGAGCGGCTCGTTTGTACAAATGATTGGCTACGTGCAAACGACTACCTCAGCGCCGTTGAAGAAGACACAGAAGCAATGGCCAAGCTTGAGGAAGGTAATTTGTATTGTAATGACAAGTTAGAGTTGCTATGATGCTATCATTTCTAATGTTTATCATGATCATGATCACTTATTTCTAATATTTGTCATTTCAATTTAATTGTTTATCATGATCACTAACTGAAACACAATCACTTATTGCAGAAATGGATGTCCTGGCCATTTCTAAGGATAGCGCTACAGCCACTACTGCATCTTGATTCTTGAGCCATTCTTGCTGTCATTGTTTATCATGTTCTGTGGTTTTTTTATCAAGTCTGAACTAGTGAACTGCAAGTTTGCAAGTTTGTAATATTTCATATTTGACAATTTGAGCTATGAACTATTGATCTGTACGTTAGTAACATTCTGGAGTGTTCGAATAATTCAACTTTGTATTCTGTATTCTCTGTGCTGTGCTTGCTATGAATATTTGTCATATTTTTGTGTTTGTTGTGAAAGATATCAGGTCTGAAACCTGCTGCCTGTGCTGTGCTGATACTGTTATCGGTTTTTTCGGTTTAAACCGAAAAACCGAAACTAGTAAACCGAAACCGAAGTTGTCGGTTTCTGTTTTTTTGGAACCCTGATCGGTGCTCAATTCTTGGAAACCGAAGTTCTGGTAAACCGAATAAACCGAACCGAACTTTCGGTTTAAACCGAACGCCCAGGCTGATACAACAAGCACCTCTACGGTTTGACAGATCAGTCCGACCTGAGACCACTTCTTTCACCAAAGAGGCAAAGATACTTGGTCGTGACGATGAAATAAATAAGCTGATTAGACTGCTTGGTGTAACTGCAAATAATAGAAGGGATCCTACCGGATCCAAGAGGAAAAGAAGTGCAATCCGTTCATCAGCAAGCAACCAAGTTTGTGCCACCCTTGATAATGATGAAGCAACAACAATAATGAGTGTGCCAGTTTTGCCCATAGTTGGAATTGGAGGTGTTGGAAAAACTACTTTGGCTCAAACTATCTGCAGCAATCCACAAGTGAAAAGACACTTTGATGTGATAGTGTGGATTTGTGTCTCAGATGATTTTGATGTCAAGAGGTTAACTAAAGAGGCCATACAACAATTTTCTGGGAATGCGCCGACCAAGGATAATTTGAACTCTCTTCATGCTGATCTTGCAGATAGACTCAACAACGGAAGATTCTTAATTGTTCTCGATGACATGTGGGATGAAAATGGGGAGCACTGGAAGACGTTCTATGCACCTTTTAAACAGGTACTTCAGGGAAGCATGATGCTTGCCACAACAAGGTCAAGAAAAGTTGCTAATACAGTGCGGACGATGGATCCCTTTCTATTAGAGGGTTTGAGGGACGATGTCTTTCAGAATTTCTTCAAACTATGTGTGTTTGGATCTAATAGCTCTAGCATTGATCCTGAGTTGGAAAGATTGGTGAACAAATTCTCCCAAAGTTGAAAGGGTCTCCTTTAGCTGCAAAAACCCTCGGACGACTGCTAGGAATGAGACTTGACCCAGCACATTGGAATATGATTCTTAACAGTCAGCTATGGGAGCTTGAACAAGAGAGCACTGACATTTTGCCAGCTCTTCGGCTGAGCTACATGTATTTACCATTCCATTTAAAGAGATGCTTCTCATTCTGTGCTGTGTACCCGAAAGATCACAATTTTGTAAAGGAAGATTTAGCCAAAATTTGGGCGGCAGAAGGCTTTGTGGAACCTGACCATAACATTCCACTACAACAAATTGGTTGCAAATACTTTGAAGAACTTGCACATCTGTCATTTTTTCAGAAATTTCGTGGGAACTATGTAATACATGATCTGATGCATGACATGGCACAATTGGTTTCGAAGGATGAGTGCTTCATAATAAAAGACAAACAGGATTTTGAAAGGATTCCTCAGAACGTCCGTCATCTATCGGTGCTCCAAAGCGGAGATGTTGATCATTCTGAAGCTATGCAAGTGCACAAAGTTGCGCACCCTATTTTGTGTCAAGTCTTTAAAGGGTAAAACTGGCAATACTGTGATACAAAAATGGTGTGATAAACTTTTGTGCATGCGTGTCATGATCTGTGCCTCTATCTCTAAGTTGGGGTTGCCAGATAGTATTAGCAACATGAAGAATCTTCGGTACCTTAAAATCTCCGAAAGCTTGCGTTTTCAAACACCTTCCTGCAACGTTATGTCACCTCTATAATCTGCAACTAATATGTGCTAGGAAATGCAGATTGGAAGGAATACCCAGTGGATTTAGTAATCTGATCAATCTACAAAAGTTTGAATCGGAAGTTCTTAAGATTCATGCTAAGTTGCTAAATAATTTTAATCTGATCACTGGAGAGTTGCATATAGGTTACCTCTGTGATATAACAAGGGATCATGCAGCAAAAATTGAACTTATGAAGAAAAAGGTTACTTCTAATCTGACTCTGGATTGGTCTAAAAGGATATATCTTTCACCGGTATATCAATGGCAGAATGGGGTAGAAGTGTTTGAAGCATTACGCCCTCCCACCAACATCAAATCTGTGAGCCTCGAATATTATCCAAGTAAATACCTTCCAAGCTGGTTTCATGGTTCTGATGACCCTACAACTATTTTCTCGTCATTAACAGAGATAACGGTCACAAAATGCCCGTGGTTATTAAGTCTTGAACAGTTTCTACAGCCAGCTTATATGCCTGCCATCAAGAAAATGGTGATTAGAGACTGCACAAGTTTGGAATCTGTACCAGTAGAACGGTTTGGGGGTTTCCCTTCCCTTGAAGAACTGGAGGTGCAGAATTGTCCAAAGATCAACTCACAACCTCTGCAGGCCCCGTCCCTAAAGAAGCTTTCTTTGGCATGTTCTGGGAACCTTGGAGACGATATTGATTGTTCTTCCCTGACCACCTTTAGTTTATCATACTACCTTCTGGCATCTCTGACATTCAATAGAGAGAAGGTCCCGCTGCTCAATGACCTAACCATTCAAAGCTGCAGTGAGCTAGAGACTCTTAATGGGGATTGGCCTTCCCTTGAAAAACTGAAGGTGTGCAATTGTCCAAAGATCAACTCACAACGTCTGCAGGTGCCGTCCCTAAAGAGGCTTTCTTTGCCAGGTTCTGGGAACCTTGCAGACGATATTGATTGCTCTTCCCTAACCACCTTTAGTTTATCAGACTACCATCTGGCATCTCTGACATTCAATAGAGAGAAGGTCCCGCTGCTCAATGACCTAACCATTCAAAGATGCATACAGCTAGAGACTCTTAATGGGGGTTGGCAAATTCTGGAGAAATTGCTCATTTCGGAATGTCCACGCCTCAAATGGCAAAATGGAATAGTGTTACCATCGTCCCTACGAAGGCTCTCCTTGTGGAATTGTGGTTATTTTTCTCTGAGCTGCCTGAAGAACCTCACATCCCTCGATTTTCTGTCAATGATAGACTGCAAACACATAGAGGACATTCCAAGCAAGCTATGGAGCAGCAATCTCATAACACTCCAGAAATTAGAGATTCTGATTTGTGAAGACCTTGTATCAATTGGTGGACCAGAAGCGATTGCACATATACCAAAAGTGAACATTCAATGTTGCCCAAAGTTGAAGGAAATACAGCAGCCGTTGCGCAGAGGCTAACATGTATGTGTATGCATCCATTTATGTGTAAGATTAGGTTATATCTTACTAGCCAGTTATGTACTGATCCTAATCCTGTTAGTTAGTTTTGAATGTTAGTTTCTTTTTACCTCCAGTAGCTCTGAATGTCCAGCACTATGGCTACCGCTTGCAGTTCCACTTTTTTTTTTAAAAAAAAATGACTGGAGGGGGCTAAGCCCCTACAGGACTTGCAGTTCCACTTTCAGTATTGGAGAATTACTTATCCTTTTGCTGACAAACGTTATCTACTTGATGACAGGGTGTGTGATGACGGCTTTACAGCCTCTGGGGACTGTACTTCTGTTTATGTCGGTGAAATGTCCGCTTTGCAAAGTCATGGAGCTATCTGGCCACTCGATGATCACGGTCTTACGTAAGAGTACTGTGCCTATATTTCGTTGTTTGTTTTGCTATATTAATCTGGCCAGTGCACTATGTTTCCTTTATCGTTCTGCTGTTTATTTGTACTGCTGGCCACTGTCTCTGTGTTGTTGTCGACCGTGGCACACATTTGTGTTTGCGTCATAGGATGCGCTGCGTTCGCATCGTGGTGCAGTGTCCCTGAGTCCAAGTCACGTGGCGCCAACTTGAAGATGTGCGGGATGGAGCACAACAGCAGAGTTGGCGGCGCGCTTGAGTCTCTCGCTCCATGCATGCATGCATGACTCGTCCGTGTGTGGGATGGCACGCGCGTACGGTCATGGTGGATCATGCATGGCGCGGGTCAAGGGCAGAGTTGCTCGTTTGTTTTTCCCTATATATATTTGTTGATTGAATAAAGGAGAAAACATTTCTCAGTTTCGTGACAACAAAAGTCTTCCTTTCTCGGTTCTTTTTCTTTGAGCCAGTTCCTTTCTTGGTTCTTGATTGAATGAAAAAAAGTGTAAGATTGGGAGTAACCAGTCGATGATGTCTATGACAAGCCTGTGTACATGTTCCGGGCAGCATGTTGACTTTTGGTGATTCGGGCTCTCTCATTCTGAACTCTGAATGTCCCATGCGTGGCTGATGATGATGATGAAATGAAGATCCAAGAAGCTACCAGATGATAGATAATGCAGATGGATGGCATCGTTGGCGTCACATCAGGTTTACGGTGGCATCATATCTACAAGATTGATTGAATCATAATCAGCCACAGGTGTCGATTCTCTCCTCTTTGTGATTGGACTCCACAACTGAGCATCTGAAATGGTTCAGATCAGGGTGTTCCAACCAACAAGCTTGTGGTTCCAACACTTAACCAGCCAAATATCCTTTTGTGCATTTCCAATTGTGTGTCGAGCCATTTTAGTTGCCTAGCTTTTCCAGAATTGGCATTTGGAATAATGGTCCTTTTTTATTCGACAATTGCATGTTCGTCAATCAGGGTGCCAATATATTTTCTTTTCTGAACACAGCGAGATGCATCCACAAGCTGAAATTGACCTGAATCTGAAGAAACACTAGCTGGTACGGTAAGCATGTATCACTACTGTCAACTCCCCCTGCATTTGCTTTCGTCTGGACTCGTCAGTGCAACACTTCGCTGTTGCAAAACGAAATCGTACCGCTTCCTGGCACGCGCGGGAGACAACGGCGGATCAGAAAGCGGGAGAATTGAGGGGCGGCGCCTGCGAGGTTGGCGCGCGGAGCCGACGGCCCCGCTCGAGCAGGCGGCGAGCAGGTAAACGTGTTCGGGCAGCTTGCTTGCTGGCATCAAACCCTACAGCCCCACGGACTAAAAATGAAAAACTAAATCTCTAGACAAAGTGAATTTATTGAGATTGAAACTGTGTACACTTAGCTACCCGAAAAATTAGAAGATAATAACTCAGAACTCATTGTGTGTGGCGGGCGATGGCTCGTCCAAGCACAAAAATAGAAGTGAATTAAAATTGGAAACTAAGAAAATGGTATTGCAAACTTGAAATTGAAAAATGAAATTAAAAGAAGAATACTGCAGACTAGTGGCTGCTCAATTTGTTAGCAATGTACGGCGTGACACTACACCTGCATGCGAGCTGTCGTTGCCTTAAAGCTATCAATTCAGCAAACAGAAGAAACCAATCGCAATGAAATTACAGAAAGCACATAAAAATTGTCATCAAGTCAAAACAACCAAGAGAAGGGACCATCATATCCCGATATCATTCATTACTTAATAGTACGAATTAAGTCCACTTCACAAGCAACAAATAAAGTAGCAACTTCATGTATTCTTAAACATGTCATGTCATAATTATTAGTATCAAATATTTTACAGAATCTAGGCTCATCTCTAAATAAGCGACCAGTAGACAGTAACACCCAACGTACAGAAGCCAAGGCGCAGGGTGCCATCGCTCACACCATCTTTCTGAGGCTTGAATAACACTTGTCTACTGGCAACAATGTGATCACCTTGCAATGCCTTCACACAAACCTTAAGGCGCTCCACAAGATGTTCAACAGATAAAACAGAACGTGAAAGTGTGATATTTCTTCCATGACCAACAACAGGCACTTCATCGTCGCCAGAATCAAGCAAGATGACTTCCGCACAAGTGATGCTGGTGGTACTAGCAGTGAACTTCGCACGGAAACCACTTGGCCATTCCCCTCTGGTGATTCGCAAAGCGATTGTTGCCTCAACCGAAAGAATCATAGATCCAAGTGCAAACTCCAGTGTGCTAAGCCTGCTAGGGTACTCCCTTGTAAGGTAGTGTGAGTGAAGGTTCTCATAGTTGATGTAGGTTATGGCAAGAAAACTCAAGCATTGATCCTTCGATTCAGTAGCGCCCTTAACTTTCAGATCAACCTCAAAGGTCGCAGGGTCGATCAACACAACAGCACGCGAAGGCCCCGTCAGTTTCAAACATGGAACCTATATGCAGCACCATTAAACAAATACTAAGTAAACTGAAGTGAAACAAGAGGTCATCAGCATATAATAATAAACAGCATAGAGCAACAAAAACATCAGCATTATCAACAAAAACTGCTCGACAGAAAAAACTACATAAAACTATTAGTTCCATGCATTATTGACAAACAAAAAGACAGCATAATTTTCTGTGTGCATATAATCATGCACGTTCATGAGCTGTACATTTAGCAAATTTGATTTCTAGCAAACAAGGTTCAAACATTTTCAAGACAGAACTCAGAACAGCGCCAGAAACTATCAGCCACATTTAAAAATTAGACAGGAGGGAGGGAAGTACAAGTTTGCAGGGGTCAACAAGTACAAGTTTGCAGGGGAAGTTCCTAGCTAGGGGCTTGCCATATATAGCTGACACAGCGTGCATGTTCCCCCTAATCTCTATATTATGGAACTCCAAATGTGTTGAGAAATTAAGTGTCACTTTGATTCGTAAGTAGTTATTTGCTTCTCTTATTATTACCAAACCCACAAACAAATAACCGGCCAATAGGTTGCAGATAGCGAAACTCAGTTTATACAACGTAAGTTCCAAAAAATAACTAAAAGCATGGAACACCACGTATAACACGCTCTTCTCTTCATGTCAAAGTTGGCCCTTGACGGAGCTCATTGAATTAATACGATAGTTCAGTGTAGAGAAACCACATACATCCCAGAGCCACATGCCGCTGTGGTAACAAACAGCACTTTGGGCAGACAGGAAAGTTGGTGGGGGGGGAAAATCATTTCTTCATGCATCAAGCAGCAAAGCAAGAAGCAAACAATCATGACACTGATGCCTAGTAATAAGAAATAATACAAACCTCTTGTGTAAGAATTTGGCAGTTATCTCTCGAGCGCTCAAAGATTATATTGCGATTTTGATCAGCTGAGTCCCGTATGGCAACCATCCCAAACACATGGAGGGGCCACTGTAAGCCACCCCTTATCCTTGTGACTTTGACTGAAAAGATCTGCAGCGTAGTATGTTGGCTAGGACAAACTGGCCATTTGGGCTTGATGAACGTGAAACGCTTGTTAGTGATCTTTGCTGCAATTGGATTTAATAAAACAAGGGTTAAGAAGCAGCGGCAATACTCAACAACACATAAATATGTATCTCAGCTACTTATTGTGGGTCAGGCAAGCTCTGATAGATCCTAGCATATATATACAGGGAATGCATCTCAGTTGTGTGTGTGGGTGTGTGACTGTGTGTTTTGTCAAGCAAGTTCTGCTAGATCCTAGGTAGCACATATACAGGGAATGATTGGATCCTTTACACAAACTTGAAAATGTATCCAGAAGCAAGGAAATCGTTGCCAAATGCAAGCTGAGTCGAGGGATGGAACCAAGCATCCATATTTCTTACTTAAGCTTGCTGGGCAACAGAACCAAGCTAGGCAAAGGGACGAAAATACTAAAAGGTCCCCAGTCAGTAGGACAGGACTATGGGCCTGTTCGGATACACATGGCCAACTAGTTGAGGCTAAAAGTTAGCACACATATTAGATGCACTGGAGCTTCAATTAGCTCTTGTATCCAAACCGAATTATGTTATTAAACCATCGAGGGGATACCGGCCATTAGGATCGACCGAGGTACTAATTAGCAAATTAAAGACAGGCTCCATGGATCTGATCTGATCGGAGAGAGAGAGAGAGAGAGAGAGAGAGTAACTCACTGGTGTCTTCGAAGCAACCGTAGACGCCGGAAAATAGCATGTTCCAGGTATCCCTAAACTCTCTAGCGTCGGCTTCGTAGGAATCAGCCCGGGCGAGGAGGTCCCTATCTTCCTCTTCCTCTTCTTCTTCCGCCGGCGCCACCTTTTCCACCGCCACCATCTTATCCTTCGCTTCCGCCCCCAAACGCGCTATCCCATACTCTTTCAGCGAAGGAGTAGGCCTACCGTTGGCGGCGACGAACGGTTGGAAGGAGGGCGTCTCGATCCCCATCGCCATCGCCGACGCCGATCGATTGAATTCCTCGCCGCCGCCGATCGATTGAATTCCTCGCCGCCGCCGACCTCTCTCTCTTGTGGGCGTAGGAAACCTAGGTCGGGTGGTCGATGCTTGCGTGTGGTCGATGCGTTTGTGTGGTGCCTTCGGCTTGCAGGCCCAGGCCCAATTTCACCTGTTTCCCGCCCCGCATAGGCAAACGAAACATGCCTGCGCGTTTGTAGTTATATATATTTGACGGGAATCTTCCAGTCGGACCAGGACACACGCGCGAGCGCAGCTCACGTACTCCGTCCATATGGGTTCAGAAGCAGTTTAGGACTCGATTACCTTTACCAACTAATGATTAATTAGGATTATTTTTCCCTTTCTATCCTTATTAAATAGGGCTGTAGTTCTCACCTATACAACTACAGATGCATAGCTCGAGTGGCTAGTCCTTAGCGGCCCAACCTGTGAACTCGCTTATCAGCCTGTTCTTTTGGCTGAAAAATAAGCGCTGATTTTGCCTCGTGCTGATTTGTTGTGAGAGAAAAATACTGTTTCGTGGCTGAAAATAAGCGTTGATTGGTAAAAAAACAAGCTGTATTTTAGCCGTCCGCGAGAGGCGACTGGAGTGCGGCATGGCCGTGTGGGCCAACGGCGTGCGGCTCGAGCGGAGAACCGGGTCCAGGTCCGGGGCTCGGGCCTTCTCCGCTCGAGCCTCCGCTACGCTGTGTCCCTCGCGCCGCCGCTCGCACGTG
This sequence comes from Eremochloa ophiuroides, assembly GCA_038502445.1. Classification (NCBI taxonomy): domain Eukaryota; kingdom Viridiplantae; phylum Streptophyta; class Magnoliopsida; order Poales; family Poaceae; genus Eremochloa; species Eremochloa ophiuroides. Next base: position 2,209,328 of record JAHLJS010000005.1, read on the forward strand.
TGGCGTCCCAGGGCCTTGTGCCCGCCTACTGCTACTGGAGAGAGGAAGAGAGGGAGGAGATGTTGCCATTAGTGAGAGGGAGGGAGTAAACGAGGGAATTAAGACATGAGCAAGTGGGCCCCGCAATCGCATGGGCCAATCACCGATCGACGACGGCTTCGCTCCACAGTCACGACTCAGCTGGATGACCAGCCCACGCCACCTTCCCCCATCGTTAGATGGGCCAGGCGGCAAAGCCCGCGCGTTAGCGGCTGGTATGGCGGAGCGCGGCAGCTCCTCGGTAGGCGCGCCGCTCTTCAATCTCCACCATCAGGGCCACACGATAGCCACACCCGCCCGCAAGCCTCTGCGCTAGCCAAAAGCGGGCACCACAGCAGGTATGGCGGAGCGACCAGCCATCGGATGGAGGATCCGGCAGCCAGCAGTTTTTCCGGCGACGTGGTCTAGGCGAGGCCGCGCCGGCTGCTGGTACTCTTGTCTTTAAGGCCCCATTTTGATAAAAAAATCTTCTAGAATTTTGAGCAGAAAATCTTTTGCAATAAGTATCCAGTCATGGCCTAAATAGGCTTAAAAGATCCGTCTCGTCATTTACAAGCAAACTGTGTAAACATAAAAAAAATTCATCTATATTTAATGTTCTATACATGTGCTGACATATGAGAATTTTGAAATTTTAAAGTGCATCTAAACATGGCCTAAATGCATAATGGCTGCCACCGGGGTGGCCTGCGCTGGACCACCGCCGTCGCTCGCCGTTCCCTTGCTGATTGCCGTCGTCTGTCGCTGACCTGTCCGTTGCGCTCCTACCCAGTTTTTTTTTTCCCCACATCCAACAGGTAATACTTAAAAATATAAGTACTCCGTACTTGGTATTAATACATGAAAATGTAGGCTGAGAAAATCACTGAACCTCTATCCCACCCATACACAGATGAGATGGCCACAGGCCTGTGCTTCGGATGGGACAGACGAGAGGTTTTTTTTTTACCCTGAAAACAACCAACTCAAATGCGCCGCACTGGGGGCTCGAACTTAGGTTGTGAGGGTGCGGGTGCTACACCAGCCGGTCTAGCACTTCTTGGCTATTTTCCGCGGAATGAACATGGTTTGGTTTGCCGACGCACTCTTTTTGGGCAGCACAAACAAAGTTGAACTCGAGCTAGGGGAGATGGATAAGCTCTTCTTCCTCCAATCACCACCAGCAGCTCTTCTTGGTGGCGAGGGAATGAACAACTTGATGACGAAGCCGCCTGCTCTCTTGCATGTGCCGACAGCGGCAGGGTTTGATGTTGGTTGGTCCCGTTTGATCGATTGCCTCTGTCTCTGCGCCATCAGTCCACAGCTTGGATTAGCAGTTGGTGAGCCTGGATTGCTAGATCCATGATTCACATTTCAAGTTGAAATGGTCGAGAGCGTCCTCATGGATTTCTGATGAAGGTGGAGGGCTGCTGCTCCCAAGGAGGAGAGGCAGAGCACCGGAAGCCATAACAAAATGTTTTGGGTGACTGAGATGATGGATGATTGATTTTGATTGGTTGTTTGATACGAATTAAGGTGAGTCGAGTCAGCTTGTGTTGAAATGAGCATGTCAGTTAATTGCCAAGTCTGACCAGACCGCCTACCTACATTGATAAAAATGGAATCAACTCAAGCCGTCCGATGCTTGCTAGTGGCTGCTCAATTTGTCAGCAACTAGTAAATTACGCGCGCCCATGCGCACCACACAGGTCCCCGCGCGTGGGGTAATCTAGCCCAAATCTACCAAAAAAAGGATAAATCTTGCCAGAATTTGCCAAAAGAAAAAGCAAAGAGACATCCCCTAGTTATCTAGAGGCAACAAAAGGACAGCCTAGTGAGCGACTGAAGCATCATTTAAAAGGCACATGAGCATTAGTTCTTTGCATGTGCACTTAGCCCATTGAGGCGCATGGATTATCAGTATATACGGAAATAAATTGGCATAAGGACTAACAGAGTCCCACAATTACAACAGTTGTAATACAGTCACTGAGTTGGGAAGGACAGTAAAACAAGCCATCAAACTTGTTTAAATGGAAAGGAAAAAGGAACGGTATATGAAATATACGCACTTCGCTACATTCAGAGGGTCAGGACAAGCTATGCAGTTGCCGTCGCTGCTGGGCTTCACTGGGAAAAAAAGGGGCGTAGAGCATATATATACACAGCCTGAACCGCACAAGACTGACTAAACTGATAGGTTATTCATGCCTAGACGCCGATAGGCATCTCGATTAACTTGATCAGGTGGCAGTTTCCAACGTGCATGGCAGCACATTAACAAAAGCACGCAGACAGAAGTTATGTTTGGACGGTAAAAGACAACAACCTCATCCAAGCATTTGGACTTGGAGCAGCATGAGGGACCTCGGAAAAAGTAGAGCGAGTCATTAGAAACGGGAATGTTAGCGAATCATTAGAAACGGGAATGTATTTAGAATTTCAGGCCCATTGTAATTGAAACGAGAAGCTGCAGTTGTACCTTACTCTGGCAATAGAAAAGCGAGTCTGCAATAGAAGGTTGTATTAGTACAATAGAAAAGTGATTTAGTATTTCAGTAAACTGATATTATGAAAGCACGTAAAGCAATAAGTAACCTACGCTATCTGTTTTGTTTCTTGATCAGTGGTCTCAGAGAGAGCTGGACCATCCTCATGACCTGGCTGGTCGCATTCACATGCTGTTCATTCCCAGAGAAACAAACCTAGTACGACAACATACCATCATTGATTAAGCTATATATCTAACCCATGTATCCAGGATGTAAAAGCAATCAAAAAGTTTTCCAGTCCATCACAAAATGCATACGGCAAACTTTTAATGGAAAGATAAGATCAAGCAATCCAAACTTGAAATATGCATAACAGCCCCCCCCCCCCCCCCCTAATTTTTTCAGCGTAACCAATTTTTTCTATGTTACTCTTAGCTCTCTCTACAGATGCTAAAACAAACAATGAAAAAGTTTACTAAATCTTCACATATCTTTTTCACAGACTTGTTGTCCATTAGCTTCTTTTGTGATAATCACCACACCACCATTATAAGAACCGCCAAGAAGTATTATGTTGCTTTCAATCCTGAACCCCTTCCCACCACGCCTTGTTCACTCATACTACCATGCCTAACGTTTCGGTGCAGCATGTCTTTAACAGTGGTTTTGATTTGCGTTTACGCCCCCGGCTCACTAACGCTGCGAGACAGCAGCTAGATAGTCTTCTCTCTTCGCTGCAGGATGTGAACCTTGGAGATGGTGATGACGTCTGGCTCCTCAAGCTCAATGGGAGACAGTACACAACCAGGGATGCTTATGAAGCGCTTGATAACTCTGGAGATCCTGCAGACACATACGGTAGGAAGATCTGAAACACCAGACTACCGAACAAGGTGAAGGTTTTCGCGTGGCTGTACTTCAAGAACAGGCTTAGCACGAAGACCAATCTGCATGCAAAGCACATCGTCGACGCCGAAGAATGTGAGAGATGCTCTCACGGCACAGAGGACAGGCACCACGTCTTCTTCGCATGCGAAGGAAGCCACTCCCTCTGGTCCAAGATCGGCATGTCTCATGTGCGCGAACTGGGAGACAACGATGCTTGGGACGCCAGCACCCCCGCTCACCTTGACGCCTCGTTGTGGCCTTTTGTCTTTTTGACTATCTTGTGAAGAATCTGGGATAGCCGCAATGGCCATGTTTTTAGGAACGAAATTTTCTGTAATCGTGTTGTTCTAGCTAGAGTCTGCGACGACCTAGTTGTTTGGCGCAAACGCCTCCCTCCTGTTCTTGTAAATGGCCTGGTTGGCTGGTGTAATCACATCCGCGGATGTAACCTGTACTCTACTGCTCACCCTGGTTGACTGGGGCGGGTGTTTTTGAAATATAAAAGGTGGGGAAGCTCCCTCCCCCCCCCCCCCCCCCCCCCCCCGTTGGTTTCAAAAAAAGAAAAATCCTGAACCCTTCCAAATGGCAAGCAAAATAAAAATCAGAAGGAAAACGACCAAGCTATAGCTGAGCATCATCAAATTTTAATTTCTGACTACCCTTGCAGTAACAGACCCACAACAGAACCTTAATCCCTAAAGTCAGCACCAGTCAGCAAGTATCATTCACACCGATTCCATGAAGTAATTTGGAACCTTAATCCACTGACACACCATGGTAAAGAGAGGAACATATGTCCCTGAAGAAGCCTATATAAATAGAACAGAAATTTAGAGAACTGCACTAATCACCAGTGCCAGTTGTGAGAATCCTCACCATAGATGTCTATGGACTAATAAAACATATATTTTCCTATCACCTAGTGCTCTGAATGTATACTTAAAAATAACTTTTTTCCCCTCAGAAAACAACCTTCGCAGGGTCACCGAACTACAGTGCAAAACTAAAAAAGCTCATGCCTCTGTAATTGAGTAATTCACCATCAAGGAGAGATGTAGATGCCGTTTTCCACTGCCTGAACTCACCAATGCACCCTGACCTCCTGTTGCATCCAAATTCCACCCTATATGTAGGCTAAGCATAACTGCATGTCCAGGAAGTGTAGTACGAAGGAAAATTAATGATCATAGGGAAAATTTACCTTCTAACGTCACATGGGAAGTGAAGCTGTATAAGTCAATCTGTGCATGCTCCTTCGTAGTCTAAGTGAATGGCTGAAACTCCTGACACAAGTAACAATCCATGAACCTAATAAAAAAATTATCATCAAGTGATACCACTTAGTCTGGAACAAATAACAGAAAGCAAATCCATGTCACGTGAGGAAGATATGGAGAGTGTGTGTGAAACAGGGAGACAGGAGAGGAAGAGAAAGGGATATACCCCTAGCAATCTGATTCTAGGATTTTCCAAAAGCAGTGAAATGACAATTAAGTAACTTGTCTCTGTCAGTAAAATATATATATATATATATATATATATATATATATATATATATATATGTTAGCTTCAGCCTCAATATACACCTTGCAAACAAATCTTTACAAAAATATAAATCAAACCAATCTGTGGTGTACATCCATAGGATGGCACTAAAATGCTAGGAAAACTTATAGAAAGACCTGCCATTGGTTCTTAATTGCTCTCAAATTTCAACCTTGCAGAATTGGAAAAGGACATAGTCAAAGCATCAGATGATTCAGTGTCAAAAACTACTTAGCTGAACATATATTCAGAAATATCTTTTATAGGCTGGGTATCCATTTCCTTCCTTTGTGGTAATAATTGTATGACCAGACTGAAATTAACAGAAAACTTATAGAAAGACCTGCCATTGGTGCTTAATTGCTCTCAAACTTCAACCTTGCAGAACTGAAAAAGGACATACTCAAAGCATAAGATGATTCAGTGTCAAAAACTACTTAGCTGAACATATATTCAGAAATAACTTTTATAGGCTGGCTATCCATTTCCTTCCTTTGTGGTAATAATTGTATAACCGGACTGAAATTAACCAAAATAAACTGTGATCATTGTAAGATGAGAATAGATTAGACACTGAAATTAAAACAGGAGCTACTCAAATTGCGATATGTTGTATTTGTGAAAAAGACAGGCAATTAAGGAGTATTTTAATAAGGGAAAATAAATTCAAATAACAGGCATATTAGTTTCCTCTGTATTTTTCCTGTACAGATTGATATGTAACAGAATGCAACAGAAAACACATGCAACATATTTAAGAAAGAAGAGAGATGTCATGGAACCAAAATGCATACCATTTTAATAGGAACCGCAGAGTTTGAGTTGTTCCTTCTATTTCAGACCAGTACTCATCTCACCCATGCTTTCAACATTTTGATATGCTGAAAAATAACTACAATTAGTAGGCACATGTATATGTGAAAATAGATAGGCAACTAAACAAGCGAATTTTAAACAGGAAAATTAAAATTCAAACAACAGGTATATTAGTCATTCTCAGTACTGTACACCGGGGATTGACTTAGAACTAAAGTTGACAGATCTTTTTGTCAGATAAAGTGTACCAGTAAACCAAGGCAACTAAATTACGTTTAGAAAATAGAAGCAAACAGGCAACAAGAAAAGAGAGGAGCAACCGCCATGTAGGGATAGCTGGACCATAGTTTATGGATGGAAAAATGGAGTGAGCCTTTTCTCATGCACACCTTCATCGAGTCAACAAGATGTTCCAGCAAGGTGCTGCCTCTCTTCTTGGCTAGGCGGCAGAAGCATAACCATACAAGTAACAGGGTACACCAAAGGCCATGAAGGCAACGGATTTGACAAGAGGACGGACGGATTCGCCATGGAGACACCGGATCCGACGAGGGACTGGGAGGGGGGGGGGGGGGCAGAGAGAGAGAGAGAGAGCACCTGCGCATTGCACTGCTAAAAAAATCTTTTGGGAGGCACTTCTGAAAACTTAACCGCGGCGGTCAGCCCAGCAAACCGCCTCGGTTAAGACGGGCCGGCCGAGGCTGGGCTGGCCGCCCCCAACCGTCTCGGTTAAAGCCTTTTCCGAGGCGGTTATCCTAATACAACCGCCGCGGTTATTAATGCTATTAACCGCGGCGGTTGTATTAGGACAACCGCCTCGGTAAAGATATTAACCGAGGCGGTTATCCTAACACAACCGCCACGGTTAATAGCATTAACCGTGGCGGTTGTATTAAGATAACCGTCTCCATAAACTCTGGGCCTATAAAACAGCAACCTTCCCCTTCTTCTTCCCCGCGACCTCTCCTCCATTTTTTGGAGTTTTGAGCTCAAAACCCTAAAAATAACCATTTCAAGGGGGGAGGTTTTGCCCTTGGATTTGGTGAAGGGTGGCACCGTAAGAGGTTGATTCTTACTCTCCAAATCTTGTTTTCTTCTCTTTTTCATTATTTAGGTGTTTTTCCAAATGGTTTAGATCTAGATCTAAATGGATGAAAGAAAATAAAGAATTTAGCCTTGGATATAGTGAAGAGTGGCACCGTTAGAGGTTGATTCTTACTCTCCAAATCTGCTTTTCCTCTCTTTTCCATGATTTATAGGAGTTTTTTCGAAATGTGGCCGGTTTAGATCTAGATCTAAAAAGATGTGAGAGAGTAAGTAAATCTAGAGTTGGATTTTGTGAAGGGTGCCACTTGGGAGTATTTAGATATTTTTTCGATACTTTCAATTAGTTGTAGAGTTGGATTTACCGCTCGTCTAATACGACTTTTCAATTCGCTGTATTTGTATAAGGTGAAGGTCATGGAGAGCAGGGAGAATTGGATGTACAAGACATCAAGGCTGGATATGTCTTTCCTGAAAAATGTGAGGAAGAATTTTATTCCTTTTGCGCAGAAGCATCGTCTGAGTCTGGGCCGAGATCGCATGATTTGTCCGTGCAATGACTGTAAGAATCGGCTTACGCAGGAAGACAACGTTGTGCAATCACACTTGGTACGGTATGGGTTCATCAAGGACCCAAAGTACACTGTGTGGAAGTATCATGGCGAAAAAGATCCGAGTGTCGCAGATGCACATGCAGAAAGCTCCTCGTCGGTGAATGACGAAAGACAGCAACAACAGACATCATCTGCCGCCGGCGATGACGACAATGCGAGACGTGAGTACATCATGATCAGTGATCTGCTCCAGGACATGGTAGACAACGCCGATGCTTGCGATGGGGAAGGTGACCCTGTCGTTGACATGTTGCTGCCGGAGGATGCAGAGTTCATTGAGCAGGTTGCTAACTGTCAGGATCACGATGATATTTTGTTTTGGGATCCAAAATGGCTCGAGAATTTCAGAGTGATGAAGCAGGCGGCAATTGATCCCCTGTACAAGGATGGGGGGAAATGTCCACAGCATTGGACTGTGCTCCGTTTCAATCTCTAGTTGCTTATATTGAAGGCTCGCCACGGGATGACCGACACTTGCTTCAACGACCTATTACGTATCCTTGATGACAGTTACCCAGAGGGTAACAATGTGCCCGCCAATACCTATCGGGCGAAGAAGCTGATCCGACCAGTGGCGATGAAGCTTAGAAAGTTTCATGCATGTTCTAACCATTGTATTCTATTTCGGGGAGACTTTGCAAAGTTGGAGAGGTGTCCGCGCTGTGGCGCGAGTCGTTACAAGAAAAATGCCGGTTGTCGCGCGGGTGATGAGGAGGTACCCTCGAGAGGGCCGAAGAAGAAGAGGGCGAAGGCCAACAAACAGCCGCCTCCTGAGGACGAAGAAGAAGAGGGTTACACACTCAAGAAAAGTCCTGCCTTGTCGGTGTGGTACCTGCCCATCATCGATCGGTTGCGTGCACTATTCGGGAATCCAGAGGATGCCAAGCTTATGTCCTGGCATGCATCTCCTGAACGTGTGAAGGGTGATGGCAAGCTCCGACATCTGTCCGATGGCAAGCAGTGGAAGCATTTTGACGCCAAGTTCACAAAGTTTGGGGACGAGCCTAGGAACGTAAGGTTCACGCTGAGTACCGATGGGATGAATCCCTTTGGCGACCTCAGCAGCACGCACAACACGTGGCCGGTCACCCTCACCATCTACAGCCTACCTCCGCACCTATGTCAGAAGCGCAGGTACCTTCTACTCACCATGCTTATTTCAGGACCGAAGCAGCCTGGCAATGATAAAGACGTGTTCTTGGAGCCCTTTATGGAGGACATGCAGATACTATGGGAGATAGAGATCGACATGATGGATGCGTCTGACAAGAAGGAGTTCACTCTAAAAGCCATCATCTTTGTCACCATCACCGATTACCCTGGTCTTTTTTCACTATCGGGGCAGATTAAGGGGAAGAGCAGTTGCGTAGTTTGCATCGATGGCACCTGCTACACTTATCTTAGTGCATCGAAGAAGATGGTATACATGAGGTATAGGCGATTCCTCCCCAAGAAGCACAGGTACAGGAATCCTTCAATGAATATGTACTTCGACAACAGCGACGAGCTTGAAATTGACATGCTGGATAGGTCGAGGTACGGGCAAAAGGTGTTTGACATGGTGCAGGGGATAAATGTCGAGTTTGGGAAGAAGAAGAAAGAGGAGGAAGATGGGCCGAAGAAGCGGAGGAAGAAGAGGAAGCGGGATGCAGAAGAGGAAGAGGCAGAGCCTGCCCCGACCCCCGTTCCATTCAAATAGAAGTCATGTTTCTTCAAGTACCTGTCATACTGGAAGGAGCTAGATACACCCCATGCAATTGACTGCATGCACCTAGAGAAGAATGTCTTCGAGAGCACGATCGGGGTCATGCTTGACATCAAGACTAAGACGAAAGATGGTCTCAAGTCACGTCTGGATCTTGTGAACCATGACATTAGGCACGAAATCCACCCACGGCGTCACAAGCCAGAAATAAAGTGGACTTTCCGGGCGCGAGCTATAACCTAAGAAAAGATGAGAGCACGGGTTTCCTCCGATGGCTTCGGGCAGTGAAGGTGCCGACTGGTTTCTCTTCGAACATCAAGAGCCTGGTCTCGATGAAAGACCTCACAATGACCCACTTCAACTCTCATGACTGCCATGTCATGCTGACGGTGTTTCTTCCTATTGTGATCTGGATTATTGGTCCAGAGTACGTGAAGATGGTCATCACGCGCTTGTCCTACTTCTTTAACCGCATCACACAGAAGGTCATTGATGAAGCTGAGCTGCCTGCCCTAAAAGAGTTCATCGCAGAGACTCTTTGCCAGCTTGAGATGTGTTTCCCACCCTCTTTCTTCGATATTATGCCACACCTGATGATGCACATGGTTGATCAAATACAGGAATTGGGGCCTGTCTACTTGCATCAGATGTGGACGTATGAGCGGTTCATGTCCACCCTCAACAGGTACGTCCATAAACGTGCTTACCCAGAAGCCTCAATGATTGAGACGTACACAACAGAGGAGGCCGTTAACTGCTGCACGAGATACGTCCGGGATGAAAATGCTATTGGGATGCCCGTCCACCCGCATGAAGGCAGAACAACAGGGATGGGGTGCACCAGGAGGAAAGTACGAACTGATATAGACGGCGATATCGTGCAAGATGCACATCACGCCGCCCTCAATCAGTTAGTGTCAATGGACAAGTGGGTTGAGCAGCACCTGAAGGAGATGCGCCGTGCTAGTGATGGACGCACAGAGGCGTGGGTACAGAAGCAGCACAAGATGCATTTCACGACATGGATAAAAAATCAGGACATATCGAACGATTGCATTGAAGAATCGAATCTAGCATCCGGCACTTCTAGCTAAGTCACCATGTGGCAAGGGTACGACATCAATGGATACAGGTTCCACACAAAAGAGAAGGACAAGAAGAGCGCGGCACAAAACTGTGGTGTTCGATATGAGGGCATCGATGACGCGACAGGGGACATCAAGTCATACTATGGGCAGATCGAAGAGATATGGTGTGACAGAACCGACCAATTTATACGAGATTAAGCATGATTGCCCCCCTTTAACACGTTGGCACACACATACTCTCTCTCATATAAATCCGGTAGTCCGCCGAGTGTCACGAAGGACCTCGGTAAATCAACTTACAACAGGATCGTACTGATTAAGGAAACATCAATTACAAGCACAGAGTTCACAGCGGAAATTTATTACAACAAGTGTAAGATAGTTATTACAATACCGAGTTTAAATAGTATACATAAAGTGTTTCAAAAACCCTTTATTCAAATACACTGCCATACTCACTTTATAACTCCATACACAGCAAAGGAGGTAAGTGAAAAATTTAAGACCATGCCCTGTGGTCTTTACTCCTCTGCATCTATAGCAAGGTTATTGCAAGTAAGGCAATAGCCTTCATATAGCATGTCACCTGCAACGTTGGGAATAAAACCCTAAGTACTCAATTGTATTCAGCAAGACTTACCCGTCAGAGAGTAAATAAAAAGACTCTCAAGGATATGCAAGGCTTATTTGGTGGAGTTTATGGGATAGTAAAGTTTTGCAAAAAGAGCTTACTAGCTTCATCTTTTCTTCTAGGTTTAGCATAGGTTTTATTAGAATTATTATTTCTAAGTTTGCATCTATCCTGAACAAACATGTATTTGATACAAACATGGGGTATTACGTAATCATCATGTTTACTACATTACAGGATCAACTATGCTTCTTCGACAGTGATCAAGTTTCTCACTCTCCGGGAGAGACGGCAATTCGAATTGATTTAATCCAGCTGGATAAAGCCCGTATCACACACCCTTACGAACCCATCCCAAAAGTTCATATTTGTGTAGGGTAGCTTCTCACTCTATTCAGGATACCGTGGGCTTGATCCACAGTGCAAGGCTCAGGGGGCAGCCGGTGCCAGGACGCTCAGGTTGTGCCTGCCCTTAGTCAAACCCTGTCCCACCGCACATCCTTTCTCTCCGCCAGCGATGCGCTGCAGTTCAAATCCCAGCCCGACTAGAAGTGCTATAGCTTCACGGTCGGAACTACTTATCCGGCCGTTATGTGAAGGTACGTTCAATCTCGATCAAGGTCCAGACTACAAAATGATCCCAAATCATTTTTATACAGACGGTGATAAATAAGGATGTGTGCCTAACCGGCAATCAGGACCATAAAGGTACACTGCATCCCGTCTGTTTTCCATTATCACATGATTTCCTCTCCACATTGGTTACCAGTACCAATGGGTATAAGTAACTGTCTAAATCTTGCAGGTGACAGGGGATCACCTGACTTCTACCGGTCTAAGCATGGTTAAGCATAGAACGGTACTTATCTAGTGATAATAGGGTGTTATTTCTGGACAAGGTATATAATGCAACAACGGTTTCATTCAACTCTTATAAACGTAAATGCACATCTCATAAAGTAAATTTACTCAAAAGTAAGTCAGAAATAGAATAGATAGATATATAGAATGTCCGGGGCTTGCCTCGGTGAAAAGTGGAGGGTCCGTGGTTAGGACACTCTGGCAGAGAGTCAATATCGGGTTCTTCGCCTTCGGGTGGCAACTCCTGTGGATTCTCCTCGACTATCTCGTACTCGACGAGACTTTCCTCTTCTGATCCTATATGTATGAATAGGATATATACATGAAAATAATGTGCTATGATATGCTGTACGATGGTGACATGATATTTGATGATAATGCATCCATGTAACCTTAATTTGGATGATAGGTTTAAGTTGATGTGGTTACATGAAATGATAGTTTTGTTTTTATTTATTTTACCGAGTACGTGCATATTTCTTCTCCGGTAGAGAAGTTTGTAATCCTACAGATCATCACTTAAACAGGCATGACATGATTTTCACGATAAAGTTGCAAGCCAACAAAACCTATACCTATTTGCTTACTAAAGCATAAAATGTTAATTTTAGTTCATAAAGCAAGGTTAAACTAGTAAAGCATCATTATTGCCATGGAACAGCAGGGGTGGGTGTCTTATGGTCTTCATATAACATAATAAAGTCACTAAATTTGATTATCCATCATTTCCCATACATTGGGTGTTTTATTCATTAAAGAAAACATTAATTATAATGGGTCTAAAATAATTTTAACAGTGAAAGTTATCAAAATAGTACCAAACTTTTTGTGAAGGTAAACAGTAGCATTAACAGTACTCACACCAATTTTCAGAATTTTTGGAATAATATTTTAAGGTACAAAAATCACCAAGTATCCCTTTTATTAATTAAAAGGATGAATTTTAGTTCAGGACAAATGTACTGGAAATGCTTATTTCATATTTTTCTATAACAATACACACTGTGCAGAGCATACATCAAATTTTTTCATGATTTTATCACTTGTATTTATTTAGATACGAAAATAACAAAATATGTTACTATTCATTTTAAAAGGAAAAGGAATAAATCAAAATAAAAAGAGAAACGTGCACGGGCTTGAATTTGGCCCGGCTCGGCCTAGTTCGCACTGAAGTGGCCCAGGTTGGCCTCCCGCGTGGCGCCTGGCGATTTTGCATAAAAGGCCTTCGGTTTTTAAAAATCAACCCGCAGTCCGTTTTAATACTATTCATCTGAGTCATAGCATGTGCACATAACCCCCTGGAAGTGTTCGAATTTCAAAGTTGAAGTCCTTCCCTCTCCCTCGTGTTGACCCGAACGCCGACGACCTTTGACCAGCAATTTCCGTCGATCAGAGGTACCTCCGACCACGGCGAGGCTACCAACGTACTCCTAGTAACCTTGCGCATCTACTGGTGTAACTAATTAGGCCGATTTGAGCTCTAAATACACATGACCGCGGCTGTGGCGGCTCAGCTGTGTGAGGCACGGCGGCGCACCACTGTTCCGGCTACTAGGAAATGGTAGAGTTTAAAATAACATTTCGGTTAGCGTCAGAGGCTCACCCCGAGGTCTTGTGCGTGGTTGGTTTGGGTGGAGACGAATCAGGGACGGCGGCTTCACAGGGACAGAGGCAGCGGCGGCGTGAATCGACGACGACGATGGCGTTCCGGCGGCCTCTGTGCGGTAGCGTTTACAAAAACGAACTGATGAGCATCGAGACATGATAAGGGAACAGAAACGCGAAACAAAAGAACAAGAGTGGCTCTACAGCGAGCTAGACACAGCGAGGTGCTCACGGTGGCTTAGGTGACCGGCCGCGAGGAAGACGACAGCGTTCCGGGGGATTCAGGCCACCATAGCTTGCACCAGTGGGATCAATCGATGCACAAAGAAGTAGTTGGGCTAGCTGTGAACTTAATTTGGAAATGGTGGAGTGTGGGTGGCGAATTTCTCCGGCGACCCGAGTCTGCCGGTGATGGCCGAGGAAGATGGTGTGAGCAAAAGCAGTGGCCTCCGGTGGCTTTTATAGGCACGGCTGGGGTAGTGAGGTGGCGAGGAGGTTCGCGAACTCGGCTACGCGTCCAGGGAGGTGGCAGGGCGACCGAGGCGACGAGAACACGCCGGCGGCGCCACGGAGCTCCGGTGAACAGAGAGGAGAGAGCAATGGCGAGCCGCCACCGGCGAGTTTCAACCGTCCGAGGCGCTTCTCTTCGGTCGACAGCGAGGCTGGGGTCTTAATTGCGCAGAGGCGTGGCCAGGGGCGCGACCACGGCCGACGGCCTTGCCGGCGACACGGCAAAAGCCATGAACAGGCGGCGGTATGGGCAGAGAGATGACGATCTACTGTAGCAGGGGATATTTTTTTCTTCCCTTTTCAAATTACTCCTAAATTCATATAGAAACTTGAAAAATTCCAAAAATAAAAGTTGTTCAAAATTTTGAGTACTACAACTTTGCTTTTTGAACCATATACAAATTCTCTCTAGATTTTGAAATGCAATTTTGACCTAATAGAATTCATTTGCAATTCAATTTGAAATTCAAATTTTTGCTTAACAACTTCAAAAACTTCCTATATGAAAGTTGCTCTAAATAATGAGCTTAACAACTTTGCCTTTTACACCAAAGTCATATTCCTATTATTTTTGAAACTATGGTTTAATCCTTTTAAATAGGTATTAATTTGATCTTTCTTTTAATCCTAAAATGGATCAAACTTTGGGTTTCAAAATCACAAATTTGAAATTGGATTTAGCTCTGGGTTGTTAAATCAAAGTTGTATCAAACATTTTTCTCTATCACTTTTATTTAAGGTCTTGCTTAGAAAATAAAATCCTATTTGGAGCCAACTTGGGGTATATATATATAATTGTAAATTCAAATGTATTTTTAATTTAACCAAAGCAACTTTTTGCACTATTTCATTGAACAATAATATTAACTTCACTTGATTATGGATTTAGGTTAACCAAAGATACTTAACAAATAAGTCCTAATGTTCATATGTAAGCACCACATAATTATAAGGAATAGTAACCAATTTTAGGGAATAGTAAAAATGGACTTCTTTTTACTATGTGATCATGATTATGAATAGTGATAAATACTTATGTGTGCAAATGCAGATGCTAATGCATGTTTAACACCTAGGGTGTTACAGCTCCTCCCCCCTTTGTCTCATGTTTAACTCGGGTTGAGTGAAAATGTATTTGAGGCTTTTGTGATCAGTGTAGATATGGCATATATTTCCTAACAGATAATGTCTCCAGATTTTTAAGGCATGAACTACGGCTGCTAGTTCTAAATCATGGGTAGGATAATTTTCTTCATGCTTCCGTAGCTGTCGTGAGGCATAGGCGATGACTCGACCTTCTTGCATCAAGACCCAGCCGAGACCAATGCCTGAAGCATCACAATAGACATCGAAAGGTTTGGTTATGTCTGGTTGTGCTAGAACAGGGGCAGTGGTCAACAATTTCTTTAAAGTATGGAAAGCTTCTTCACATTTAGGTGTCCATACAAACTTTTCATCTTTTTGCAACAATCTAGTCATTGGCTTGGCAATTTTAGAGAAGTCTGGAATGAAACATCGGTAGTAACCGGCTAAACCAAGAAAGCTTCTGACTTCGGTCACTGTGGTTGGGGCTTTCCAATCTAGTACCTCTTGTACTTTGCTGGGGTCTACCGAAATTCCACTTTCGGACAACACATGGCCCAAGAATTTGACTTCACGAAGCCAAAATTCACATTTGCTAAACTTGGCATACAATTGATGCTCTCTGAGTCTGGATAAGACTATTCTTAAATGTTCAGCATGATCTTCTTTATTTTCAGAGTATATCAGGATACCATCAATAAACACTACCACGAACTTGTCCAACTCAGCCATAAACACTGAGTTCATCAAGTACATGAAATGGGCAGGTGCGTTGGTAAGACCGAAAGACATTACCAAATACTCATACAAGCCATAGCGTGTAGAGAAAGCAGTTTTGGGAATATCTTCAGGCCTTATCTTTATTTGATGATAGCCTGATCTTAGATCAATCTTAGAGAACACTTTTGCTCTTGCTAATTGATCAAACAGAATGTCTATCCGAGGCAAAGGATATTTGTTTTTGATGGTCACTGCATTAAGGGGGCGATAATCTATACACATCCTTAGGGTCTGATCTTTCTTTTTCAGAAACGAGACAGGACATCCCCACGGAGATGAACTAGGTCAAATTAAACCTTTATCCAATAATTCTTGTAACTGTTTCTTCAATTCGGCTAGTTCATTTGGTGGCATCCTATATGGCCTTCTAGAAATAGGAGTAGTGCCTGGAACCAAGTCGATGGCAAACTCTATGTTTCTGTCGGGTGGTAATCCAGGTAATTCATCAGGGAATACATCCGAAAACTCACATACCACTGGAATATCTTCTAGTTTATCAATTTTGGTAGTAAAGGATATGTACTGAAGTTGTGGGTTTACAGAGAGTGATAATTTAAAAGTACTACCATCAGGTGCTTCCAACTGGAGCGTCTTATTGGTAGTATCAAGGATTACTTTATGTTCTTTCATCCAATTCATACCCAAAATGATATCCAAACCCAAATTTGGCAACACAATAAGGTGAGCCAAAATTTCTCTTACTCCAAAATTAAGTTTTGCACTCCAAACTATATGGTTTGTATCAGTTTCAGCCCCAACTGAATTGATTACAAAACCACTTCTCAATGTGCTAATTTGGAACTGATGCTTGAGTGCAAATGCTTGATTTATGAATGAATGTGATGAACCAGAATCAAACAAAACAAGTGCAGGCGTATTGTTTACAAGAAACATACCCGTGGTCACTGGTTCTCCTTCAGGGATTTCTTCCACAGTGGTATAGTGAACACGCCCAATGCGTGCACCTGTAGCCTGCTTCTTGTTACCAGGTGACTTATAACCAGTCTTCTGTTTTGCTTGATTCTGCGGAATCTGCTGGATTGACAGATCTTGCTTCGGGGAACGACAATCACGAGCATAGTGTCCTATTTTTTCACAATTATAACATGGAAAGTTCCTAGGACCTCCCTGATATCCTTTCTGTGCATTCCCCTGGTATGACTGCTGTCGCTGGTTGTTCTGCTGATACTTTTGCTGCTGCTGAGGGGGTTTATACCGCTTGACAGTTGGGCGGTATTGAGTCTTTGACACCAATTGGGTTTGCCTAGGCTGTGAAGTTGCACCACTGGTGTATGGCGCCTTACGCTTCTTGTCTTCCCTGCATAGGCGAATCTTGTTTTCCAGAGTGATAGCATCACTAACCAACTCATTATAAGTGGCATATTTGGAAAGAGCAAGCTCTTTTTGTAGTTTTGGGGTCAATCCTCCAATGTAACACTCAATCTTTCTCTTTTCTGTATCGACATGTTCTGGGGCATACTTGGACAGATGATTGAAAGCATGAGTGTATTCAGTTACAGTCTTGGTACCTTGGACTAATTTCAGAAATTCATTCAACTTGATTTTCATCAATCCCTCAGGGATATGATGGCCTCTAAAGGCTTCCTTGAACTCATCCCAGGTCAGTTTTGTTCCTTCTGGCAGGGCTTTCAGATGGTTAGTCCACCAAGTTTCGGCTGCACCGTGAAGACGGTGAGCTGCAAACTCAGCCTTCTGTTGCTCAGTGCAGTTGAGAAGACGAAATGTTTGCTCAATTGTGTTTAACCACTCATCAGCCTGCAAAGGTTCTTCGGCTTGGGTAAACACGGGTGGTTTAGCATCCAGGAACTCCTTATAGCTGCTGTGTGGATTTTGTCCATCACCGTGACGATTCTGACGTCCCGGTGTGGTATTCTAGGCAATTCGGTTTAGAGCAGCTTCCATATTCTCCTGCCCACCTAACAGTCGAGCTTGCACGTCAGCTGCAGTAGGTGGTGTTGGAAGTTCTGATGGTTCAGCATCATCACCATTATGACCATTTGTACGGGTGCGAGGCATCTGGAGTGAACACAAATGTTTTTAGTTAAGATGTCGTGTGCAAAGGTTTGATCTTATCTTTATCCATATTAGAGGAAAAACTGAATTGAATTTATAAACAAGATATAACATGAATTAACACTACATATCTTTATTAACATGGTCTCCAAGTGCTCGTTTTATGGAGTTCAACTTCTCACTTGTTACAATATGTTACATAATTACACAACTTATTTCGTTACACTACCTTTTTACATGATCTTATTTAAACTAGTACTTATTACATGAAGTCTCTCTAAAACTCGTCTCCTGAGTCATTTGGATAGTCATCATCTAGACTAGTCTCTGTCTGGTCGTCTGATTCGGTTTCTATTTCTTCATCTGGTTCTTCAGGATCAAACTCTTCACCAAAACCTTCAGGCTCCATTACATCTCCAAAATCTTCTTCTCCAAGTACTCCGACTGGAGGTTGCGCTGGCAATGCTACAACATTCATTGCATTGAGCTCGTTTTGGAGATTCTCAATTGTTGCATTTGCTTCATC
Organism: Eremochloa ophiuroides; assembly: GCA_038502445.1. Lineage (NCBI taxonomy): Eukaryota > Viridiplantae > Streptophyta > Magnoliopsida > Poales > Poaceae > Eremochloa > Eremochloa ophiuroides. Next base: position 2,227,571 of record JAHLJS010000005.1, read on the forward strand.
TAGCTGCGCCAGTAGGTCTTGCTCGAAGAACTCTACATTCTGAATGGCTTCAGCAGCTTCCTCTCTAGCAGCATCTCTTTCGGCTTCGACTGTGGCAGCATGTGCTACGGCTTCATTTCGCTGTTGTTCCACCAAAGCTGCTTGACCTAAATAGGTAGTCATTTGGTGGTTTATTTCTAACTCTCGTTGGCCTGCTTGGGCGATGGCTTGGTTAACTTGGTTTTTGGAGTCTTCCCATAAGTTTTCGGTGATCTTCAACTCAATGTTGTTAAGGCTGTACATGCGACGCCAAAAATCATGGGATTCTTCTCTAGCATGATGCATTTTGGTCATGGCAATCAGGGCACAGGCAGAGGTGACAAGGTAGGGACTATAGCCAGCTTGATTTTCATCAGTGAATGTAGCAATGCGTTGACACCAGGCTGCATTATGGAGGTCTTGTGGTGGAAAGAAACATATGGATGTATCTTTTATTTCTTCAGTATGTTCCTGGCAGATCTTTTGTAGCATCTCAAAAGCTGCTACTTGACCTGCTTCCCACTCATCGGCACCATCTTTCTCAATTGTCCATGCTTGCCAGGATGGATTAATGGTGAGGGTTGGAACATGAAGCTTCAATGAACATCCCAAGTTTTCATAAATCTTGGTTTGCTTCCAGCGATATATTGGTGGATCAGTGTATCCTACTAGCTCAAGTACCCTCCAAAGCAATGCAGGAGTACCAAATGGTTCTAGCAGAGTGCCTTCCTCAGTGTATGGTGTAGGTTCCATTTTCTGTAACATAGTAGATTTTTAAAATGATTTACTTAGAGAGACAGAATTTTAATAGTTGAGTCATATATAAGGGAAGGAACTTATGCAATGAGTTTATTTACATGATGCATGATCGTCCTGTTCGTCCTCACACATCTAGATACTGTCGATATGGACGGTGGCATTCATGCGTGCTCTCAAGTTAATCGCAAACTACACGAATACTACACGATTCGTAGTTAGCGTACCTGCAGAAAATTTCATTGCAGCCCAACCCCAACATAATATATCAAATGTAATACAGCACAGTTTATACTCCATATATTGCTATATGGAGGCCGCCACTACCAATTGACCATCGGGCAGCAAGATGGTCGGCTACCTCTACCATTTGACCATAGGGTAGCAACATGGTCGTTCTTACCTGCTTACCTGAGCGTAGAGGTATTTGATCAAAAGAATAAAATTTGCAAGAAAGTAAATCCCTTCCCCAGTTATTCTTACTTTACTTAGAACCACCTGTTTTTATTTGGGCTTAACTGGAGATAATGACTGGCAGAGTTTTGAATTTTTAATAAAATAGGTTTTATAAAATCACGCTCTGATGCCAGCTGTGACAGAACCGACCAATTTATACGAGATTAAGCATGATTGCCCCCCTTTAACACGTTGGCACACACATACTCTCTCTCATATAAATCCGGTAGTCCGCCGAGTGTCACGAAGGACCTCAGTAAATCAACTTACAACAGGATCGTACTGATTAAGGAAACATCAATTACAAGCACAGAGTTCACAGCGGAAATTTATTACAACCAGTGTAAGATAGTTATTACAATACCGAGTTTAAATAGTATACATAAAGTGTTTCAAAAACCCTTTATTCAAATACACTGCCATACTCACTTTATAACTCCATACACAGCAAAGGAGGTAAGTGAAAGATTTAAGACCATGCCCTGTGGTCTTTACTCCTCTGCATCTATAGCAGGGTTATTGCAAGTAAGGCAATAGCCTTCATATATCATGTCACCTGCAACGTTGGGAATAAAACCCTAAGTACTCAATTGTACTCAGCAAGACTTACCCGTCAGAGAGTAAATAAAAAGACTCTCAAGGATATGCAAGGCTTATTTGGTGGAGTTTATGGGATAGTAAAGTTTTGCAAAAAGAGCTTACTAGCTTCATCTTTTCTTCTAGGTTTAGCATAGGTTTTATTAGAATTATTATTTCTAAGTTTGCATCTATCCTGAACAAACATGTATTTGATACAAACATGGGGTATTACGTAATCATCATGTTTACTACATTACAGGATCAACTATGCTTCTTAGACAGTGATCAAGTTTCTCACTCTCCGGGAGAGACGGCAATTCGAATTGATTTAATCCAGCTGGATAAAGCCCGTATCACACACCCTTACGAACCCATCCCAAAAGTTCATATTTGTGTAGGGTAGCTTCTCACTCTATTCAGGATACCGTGGGCTTGATCCACAGTGCAAGGCTCAGGGGGCAGCCGGTGCCAGGACGCTCAGGCTGTGCCTGCCCTTGGTCAAACCCTGTCCCACCGCACATCCTTTATCTCCGCCAGCGATGCGCTGCAGTTCAAATCCCAGCCCGACTAGAAGTGCTATAGCTTCACGGTCGGAACGACTTATCCGGCCGTTATGTGAAGGTATGTTCAATCTCGATCAAGGTCCAGACTACAAAATGATCCCAAATCATTTTTATACAGACGGTGATAAATAAGGATGTGTGCCTAACCGGCAATCAGGACCATAAAGGTACACTGCATCCCGTCTGTTTTCCATTATCACATGATTTCCTCTCCACATTGGTTACCAGTACCAATGGGTATAAGTAACTGTCTAAATCTTGCAGGTGACAGGGGATCACCTGACTTCTACCGGTCTAAGCATGGCTAAGCATAGAACGGTACTTATCTAGTGATAATAGGGTGTTATTTCTGGACAAGATATATAATGCAACAACGGTTTCATTCAACTCTTATAAGCGTAAATGCACATCTCATAAAGTAAATTTACTCAAAATTAACTCAAAAATAGAATAGGTAGATATATAGAATGTCCGAGGCTTGCCTCGGCGAAAAGTGGAGGGTCCGTGGTTAGGACACTCTGGCAGAGAGTCAATATCAGGTTCTTCGCCTTCGGGTGGCAACTCCTGTGGATTCTCCTCGACTATCTCGTACTCGACGAGACTTTCCTCTTCTGATCCTATATGTATGAATAGGATATATACATGAAAATAATGCGCTATGATATGCTGTACGATGGTGACATGATATGTGATGATAATGCATCCATGTAACCTTAATTTGGATGATAGGTTTAAGTTGATGTGGTTACATGAAATGATAGTTTTGTTTTTATTTATTTTACTGAGTACGTGCATATTTCTTCTCCGGTAGAGAAGTTTGTAATCCTACAGATCATCACTTAAACAGACATGACATGATTTTCACGATAAAGTTGCAAGCCAACAAAACCTATTCCTATTTGCTTACTAAAGCATAAAATGTTAATTTTAGTTCATAAAGCAAGGTTAAACTAGTAAAGCATCATTATTGCCATGGAACAGCAGGGGTGGGTGTCTTATGGTCTTCATATAACATAATAAAGTCACTAAATTTGATTATCCATCATTTCCCATACATTGGGTGTTTTATTCATTAAAGAAAACATTAATTATAATGGGTCTAAAATAATTTTAACAGTGAAAGTTATCAAAATAGTACCAAACTTTTTGTGAAGGTAAACAGTAGCATTAACAGTACTCACACCAATTTTCAGAATTTTTGGAATAATATTTTAAGGTACAAAAATCACCAAGTATCCCTTTTATTAATTAAAAGGATGAATTTTAGTTCAGGACAAATGTACTGGAAATGCTTATTTCATATTTTTCTATAACAGTACACACTGTGCAGAGCCTACACCAAATTTTTTCATGATTTTATCACTTGTATTTATTTAGATACGAAAATAACAAAATATGTTACTATTCATTTTAAAAGGAAAAGGAATAAATCAAAATAAAAAGAGAAACGTGCACGGGCTTGAATTTGGCCCGGCTCGGCCCAGTTCGCACTGAAGTGGCCCAGGTTGGCCTCCTGCGCGGCGCCTGGCGATTTTGCATAAAAGGCCTTCGGTTTTTAAAAATCAACCCGCAGTCCGTTTTAATACTATTCATCTGAGTCATAGCATGTGCACATAACCCCCTGGAAGTGTTCGAATTTCAAAGTTGAAGTCCTTCCCTCTCCCTCGTGTTGACCCGAACGCCGACGACCTTTGACCGGCGATTTCCGTCGATCAGAGGTACCTCCGACCACGGCGAGGCTACCAACGTACTCCTAGTAACCTTGCGCATCTACTGGTGTAACTAATTAGGCCGATTTGAGCTCTAAATACACATGACTGCGGTTGTGGCGGCTCGGCTGTGTGAGGCACGGCGGCGCACCACTGTTCCGGCTACTAGGAAATGGTAGAGTTTAAAATAACGTTTCGGTTAGCGTCAGAGGCTCACCCCGAGGTCTTGTGCGTGGTTGGTTTGCGTGGAGACGAATCAGGGACGGCGGCTTCACAGGGACAGAGGTAGCGGCGGCGTGAACCGACGACGACGATGGCGTTCCGGCGGCCTCTGTGCGGTAGCGTTTACAAAAACGAACCGATGAGCATCGAGACATGATAAGGGAACAGAAACGCGAAACAAAAGAACAAGAGTGGCTCTACAGCGAGCTAGACACAGCGAGGTGCTCACGGTGGCTTAGGTGACCGGCTGCGAGGAAGACGACAGCGTTCCGGGGGATTCAGGCCACCATAGCTTACACCAGTGGGATCAATCGATGCACAAAGAAGTAGTTGGGCTAGCTGTGAACTTAATTTGGAAATGGTGGAGTGTGGGTGGCGAATTTCTCCGGCGACCCGAGTCTGCCGTTGATGGCCGAGGAAGATGGTGTGAGCAAAAGCAGTGGCCTCCGGTGGCTTTTATAGGCACGGCTGGGGTAGTGAGGTGGCGAGGAGGTTCGCGAACTTGGCTACGCGTCCAGGGAGGTGGCAGGGCGACCGAGGCGACGAGAACACGCCGGCGGCGCCACGGAGCTCTGGTGAACAGAGAGGAGAGAGCAATGGCGAGCCGCCACCGGCGAGTTTCAACCGTCCGAGGCGCTTCTCTTCGGTCGACAGCGAGGCTGGGGTCTTAATTGCGCAGAGGCGTGGCCAGGGGCGCGACCACAGCCGACGGCCTTGCCGGCGACACGGCAAAAGCCATGAACAGGCGGCGGTATGGGCAGAGAGATGACGATCTACTGTAGCAGGGGATATTTTTTTCTTCCCTTTTCAAATTACTCCCAAATTCATATAGAAACTTGAAAAATTCCAAAAATAAAAGTTGTTCAAAATTTTGAGTACTACAACTTTGCTTTTTGAACCATATACAAATTCTCTCTAGATTTTGAAATGCAATTTTGACCTAATAGAATTCATTTGCAATTCAATTTGAAATTCAAATTTTTGCTTAACAACTTCAAAAACTTCTTATATGAAAGTTGCTCTAAATAATGAGCTTAACAACTTTGCCTTTTACACCAAAGTCATATTCCTATTATTTTTGAAACTATGGTTTAATCCTTTTAAATAGGTATTAATTTGATCTTTCTTTTAATCCTAAAATGGATCAAACTTTGGGTTTCAAAATCACAAATTTGAAATTGGATTTAGCTCTGGGTTGTTAAATCAAAGTTGTATCAAACATTTTTCTCTATCACTTTTATTTAAGGTCTTGCTTAGAAAATAAAATCCTATTTGGAGCCAACTTGGGGTATATATATATAATTGTAAATTCAAATGTATTTTTAATTTAACCAAAGCAACTTTTTGCACTATTTCATTGAACAATAATATTAACTTCACTTGATTATGGATTTAGGTTAACCAAAGATACTTAACAAATAAGTCCTAATGTTCATATGTAAGCACCACATAATTATAAGGAATAGTAACCAATTTTAGGGAATAGTAAAAATGGACTTCTTTTTACTATGTGATCATGATTATGAATAGTGATAAATACTTATGTGTGCAAATGCAGATGCTAATGCATGTTTAACACCTAGGGTGTTACATATGGGAACTTGACTACGGCGATGACCTACAGATACCCATCTTCTGGTGCCAGTGGGTCAAGCCAAAGTCTATGGTTGTGGATGAGTATGGGCTAACAACCGTTTATCTCCAAAGTGTCACCTACAGAGACGATGAGTGGGTACTCGCAAACCGCGTCGCGCAGGTAGCCTACTATCCGATGCCCAAAGAGACAAACAAGCATGTGGTTGTCTCAGGAAAGCAGAGGATCGTGGGAGCCGATGGAGTCTAGAGTCCCGAAGAATACAACAACTACGCAGAGTTCTCTCTATTTACCGATCATCCACGCAAGATCAAGATCATTGAGAACCGCATGAGCAGGAACAAGACGAAGCCTTGGTTCCGCCCCGACAGTGAGAAGAAGTCCGTCATAGGATCATTCCTACAAATATGATATGTTTGTCACACATTTATGTAACAATGTACTCACCTAATGATTAACGAGAACTTTTCATGTACCTACCAATGTAATATACTTCTACTACTCTACTACTACGCTTACTACTATCTCTACTACTCTTCCTCCTACTACTCTATTACGTTTCCTCCTACTACGCTTACTACTACTCATAGTACTACTACTACGCTTACCACTACTCGTCCTACTACGACTACGACTACTACTCCTACTACTACTACTACCATGCTTCTTACTACTCCCCCCTCCTACTACTATTACTCGTACTACTACACATGCTACTACTCCTACTGCGCTTACTACTACTCGTATTACTACGCTTACTAGTACTCCTACTCCTATTACCACTACTACTCTATTCTACTACTACTCTATATCACTCTTACATCAAACCTAAAAACTCAAAAATTCAAAAAGGCTTAACCGAGGCGGTTTCCTTAGGATAACCGCCACGGTTAAAACTATTAACCGTGGCGGTTATCCTAAGGAAACCGCCTTGGTTAATATTAACCGTGGCGGTTTTCTTTATATAACCACCACGGTTAATATCGTCTATATATACCCGCTGCCCCTCGCCCTAAAATTCAATCTTCTCCGCGCGACTCAATTCGTCCCCGAAGGGCTGCCGAATTTTCCCGCCGCCGCCGCCATCGTCGACCCCCGCCAGCGTCTCCGCCTCTCCTCGGCACCCGCCTCCGCCTCCTTCCCTCCCCGCACCCGCCTCCGCCTCCATGTCTAGGACCTCCACCGCCGGAACCCTAGCGCCGCCACCCACGCGCGCCCGTTATCCGGCGGCTCTCCGTTCTCGGTCGGCGGCTCTCCTAGCTCTGTCTCCCCCGTCTCCGTGCTCCGTCTCCGTCTCCGTCCCCGACCCCGACCTCCATGCGTCGCCGCCATGGTCCTTCCCTGACCCCATGCTCCGTGCGCCGCCGCCATGGTCCTTCCTCGACCCCGTGCTCCTTCCCCGAGCTCAGTGCGCCGCCGCCGTGCTCCTTCCCCGACCTTGTGCTCGCCGGCGAGCTCGACCTCACTGACGCGCCTCGGTCTCTGTCCTGCTTGTTGCTGCCGTGAGCCAACCCTTGCTTGTTTCCCTGTGTTGCCTGGATGTGATATCTGTGTGGTGTATTTTTTGTTTCAATTATTTCAATTTTCAGCAATTTTGAGTTGAATTTAAGCTGCCTGTGATGCGTTTGACAAGAATTTGAGGATATGCAAATGCCACTGCCTGTGATGACTAAAGTTCTTAAACTAAGAATTTGCCACTGCCTATATAGGATTACTCCTATGCGTTTGACAAGTTTTCATCCTATGCGTTTGACAAGTTTTCATCCTATGCGTTTGACAAGTTTTCATGTGCACCAATTTGCCACTTCCTATGATTATGCGTTTGACAAGTTTTGATGTGCACCAATTGGCCACTGCCTATGATTACTCCTATGCGTTTGACAAGTTTTGATACGCTGCCTAGCCTTCTTTTTTCTTAACAATAGATATTGTATTGTGACAACAGAATTTGCACTGCACACACATTCCTTATGATGTAAGCTGGTATAAGAACCTGTCTTCTTAGTATAGCTTTCCTTTCTACTACTCTAAGACCTACTACTACTTCTCTACTACTCTAACTCCTACTACTACTCTACTACTACTACTCTACTACTCTAACTCCTACTACTACTTCTCTACTACTACTCCTACATACTACTCTACTACTAGTCTCTACCACTACTCCTACTTACTACTCTACTACTAGTCTCTACCACTACTCCTACTTACTACTCTACTACTAGTCTCTACTACTCCTACTTACTACTCTACTACTCTACTACTACTTCTCTACTACTCTAACTCCTACTACTACTCTACTCCTACTCCTACTCTACTACTACTCTATTTATCTACTCAACTACTACTCTTAGCTTTACTACTACTCTACTACTTGTACTCCTACTACTCTAACTCCTAATCCTATTACTACTTGTCTACTGCTACTCTAACTCTACTACTTTAATTGAAACCCTATTGAGATGTTTTTGTTCTTGCCTGTGACGTTTTTTTCTACTACCATGCCTAATCACTATTTTTGACTTAACTAACAATACTCTCTAGTACTCTACTCTTACTACCCTACTCTCTATTCACTATTTTTTACTTAACTAAATCATCGTTAGGTGGTGCCAGGGTAATAACTGTGCGTGCTGAGGAAAGAACACATGTGATATCTGCAATGTTTGTTTCTCGGCCGGACAGTTATTACCCTGGAACCACTCGGCTTTGATAAACTCTACTACTTTGATACTCTATTGTATGGCATTTTCGATGATGAATTGGTTTCGATTCTAGTAATGTGCTCAGGCAGTGTCATTTGCAATGATGTGAAACTTTGTATGCTGAGGCAGCGGCTATGATGATGAAAAGTCCCAATATTGCTTGTGAGCCTCTAAACTAGGATGGCTTGTATATCATATACAAGCAACCAGTTTAGAAGCGATGTTATTACAATGGGACAAATCTGAGCCAAATATGTACTTTTCTTATACTCTTTTGTACTCTTGTTGTACTCTTTTGTACTTTTCTTAATTTATTTGTAAATGCAATGATGAATTGTTTGGCATATACTCTACCACTACTTGTGTACTACTACTCTACTACTACTTGTCTACTTCTACTCTATGACTCTACTCCTACTTGTCTACTACTCCTACTACTCTACCACTACTTGTCTACTTCTACTCTAAAACTACCTGGCTACTTGTACTCTACTCTACTACTACTACTACTTTTGTACTACTATACACTACTACTACTACTCCTACTTACTACTCTACTACTATTCCTACTCCTATTCCTACTCTACTCCTACGCTTACTACTAATGTACTACACATACTACTACTCTAACTCTACTACTATTTCCTACTGTACTACTACTCTACCTCCTACTTTTGTACTACTCTACTCCTACTCCTACTCTACTACTACTCTATTTCTCTACTCAACTACTACTCTTAGCTTTACTACTACTACTCTACAACCTGTACTCCTACAACTACTCTAACTCCTAATCCTATTACTACTTGTCTACTACTACTCTAACTCTACTACTTTAATTGAAACCCTATTGTATGGCATTTTCGATGATGAATTGGTTTTGATTCTAGTAATGTGCTCAGGCAGTGGCATTTGCAATGATGTGAAACTTTGTATGTTGAGGCAGCGGCTATGATGATGAAAAGTCCCCATATTGCTTGTGAGCCTCTAAACTAGGATGGCATGTATATCATATACAAGCAACCAGTTTAGAAGCGATGTTATTACAATAGGGCAAATCTGAGCCAAGTACTTTTCTTATACTCTTTTGTACTCTTGTTATACTCTTTTGTAATTTTCCTACTCTTTTGTACTTTTCTTAATTACTTTGTACACCTACTCACAGTGTAAATGAAAAATGATGTAATCTCCGATTGCAATGAAAAAAGATGTAATATTCTTTTCTTTTGTACTTTTCTTGTCCACTTTGTATGCCCTACTCGCACTTGTGAGATGTCCGTATAACTCTATCCTATTCATAGCTTCCAATAGCGGGATCGCCTGAAGGACAATGGCGCCAGCCAATCCCGGGTCCGAGTGATAAGGGAGGCTCCTCATCATTAGATGAGAGCAGCGAGTATGAGAAGGAGGTGCTAACACCTAGGCCGGAGAAGAAAGCACGTACGGAGGAAGAAGAAGATCCGACCTATACACCGAAAAAGGATGAAAGAACAGGACCGTCAACTTGAGGATCTTGCACCCTAAGTCGCGGACCAGAAGATGAAGAGGGCCGCGTAAGTGTACAACTAACACCGTCAACGGGCTCGCATGTACTATGTATACACCTAATGTGAGCTCCTGTCGTGTACAAACATTTCGGTGCCGCCTTTGCGTTTGGAGTTTGGTGATGAGGGGCATGCATCCGGTTCGTCCCCGGATGCTTCATCAGAAAAGAGAAGCTCCAAGAGTGAAAAGTCAGAATTGAAGAGGGGCCAGCATGGGAGGCACAGGTGTCGAAGAAGGTGCATGCCATAACCAAGATAGGGCCGCAGGGAGAGCCCTTGGAGCCACAAACAGTCATCGGCACCTTCAGCAACCAATGCTCTTGCATAGTAAGGGAACATGTGCCTATCACTTATTCAGATTTGAGAAAAGTGTCGCAGATTCTGAAGGACAAAGTGTGGGCTAACGTGAAGAGACATTTCCAGTATCCACCCGAACAATATGATGAAGCCGCGTGCAGGGGCCATGCGTTGTTCCTGGCAGGCAAAGCTCTTCGCAGCTTCCGGTCCAAACTCAACACCCAGTACGTGAAGAAAGGGAAGACACCATACGAAGACTACAACTTCATCAAGCGGCACATCTGGGATGAGTTTGTCGAGAAGATGACCACCGATGAAGCAAAGCGCAAAGGCGAGAAGTTCTTGGAGCTCGCAAAGAAGAATGAGCTCGTCCACCACCTAGGCATGACCAGGTATGCCGGTAAGAGGCCCAAGTGGTGCCATGAAGAAAGGGAGGCAGAAGCGGCCGGGCAGAGCTACCCGTTACAAGGCATCGATGAGAGGTCACGCGACTACTTATATGCCCGTAGGGCGAAGAAGCTGAAGGAGGGCAAGAGTCATTACAATGAAGAAAAGCCAGAGGAGGCAGAGATGGCCGTACTCCAGATCACTAAGGCTCCTCAGTCCGAGGAGTTCCGACCTCGTAGTGATCACGATGTACTGACCAAGGCGCTGGGCAACCCTAAGCACTGGGGCCGCGTCCGGGGCATGTCCTCAAGGTAGAGCTGGAAGAACGTGGAGTCCTGGTAATCTGATGCCGGGACACGGCACACGAGGCAGGCATACAAGGAAGGGCTCATCCAAAAAGGCCACGATGAAGCAATGCAAGAGATGATCAGCAAGTCAATACAGGAGGCTTTCACTAGCACCGACCCCAAGATGGTGGAGTTGCGGGCATAGATGTTTGTGCAGGCTGGTGTACAACTACCAACGAGTCAGCAAATAGTTCAAGGCTCGTCGACGACCGGAGAAATCCATAGGTACCTGGTCGATGACATCGTGGAGCCGAAGGAATGCACGCTCTATATTCCAATCGGACACAAGATGACGAATAAGAAGGCTGTTGCCAATGGACTAGTGCACCCCCACTGAAAGCGGCGCCACATACAACAACAGGCCAATCCCGCATGACTATGCCAGGGTAGAGATCGTTTGGACCCATAGAGATTACGATGAAGAAGAACTCGACTACCCAAGTGAAGAAGGGGTCAGATACCTCAGCGGTACTATCGCGTCGTTTGTTCTGTGGAATAAGGAAGACATCGTCTTGAAATTCCAGACGTCTCCACCATCGCAGCCCACGGAGCCACACTCGTCTCCACCGAATGGTGGCGATGACGAGGCGGCGACGACTCTAACGACGACGACGACAAGTATGACGCTGCAGGCCCAGACAACAGTCCTGCACCGCGTCCCGACAAGAGCAGCCCTCAAGGAGGTACAAGGGGTCCATCGGGCAACGAGACACCGCCCCCAACCCAGGGCAGTGGGAAATGTCCTTCAGCACTGAAGAAACCGGATGATGAAGCGGGGGACAAACCTGCTGACCTCACCACGGACAAACCTCCCCACCTCACCACGGAGCAATGGGCGGCGTCCAACATAGCCGAAGAGTTCAAGTACTCTACGGCGTTCGAAAGGTATGTATGCTTATGGCAACTAAACATCTTCAACAGCTTAAGTGCGCGTAGATGGACGTAACATTCTTTTTTCATGTTGCCCCTACAGGGAGCGAACCCCACCTAAATTTTGGCCCCTAAGTCCAGATTGCCCAGATAACTACGAGAATGGAAAATTCATGTTGACCTTGGGCGATCTTTTGGAGAAGCCGTGGGAGGTTCGGAGGTTCCACATCTGGTATATGCATGCTGCGAAGCTGGGCATGAAGGAGTTCGTTGTGAAGGTCCCGCAGGAGTACTTTCACTTGGAGGATGATGAAAGTTACATGCCTGTTGAATTCCACGACATGCATAGAATGCTGCGGCGCAAGGATCTCGACGTCGTCCAAGTGACTATTTTTGCCATGTAAGTTATATCGTATCTTTGAATCGCTATAGGTACGTTAATTGAAGACGATCAAACTAACAATGTCATGACGACGACTTATGTCTTTAGGATGCAAGCATATGTATGCAAGGAACTAGGCAAACCTATTTTATACCTATCTCCTATGCATATTAGCTAGAGGGCAATAATTGGCCACGGAATACCGGACACGCATCCTGAACTTGTGAACTTGGAAGGGTTGCAGAGAGCAGAAGTCCGTGCAAGATTGATAGGAGAGATCAAGTACAGAAAGGGACAGTACCTCTTACATGTCATGAAGAAGGTCCCAGAGAATGGGTGTACCGCCCACCAATTCGGGTATGTCAAAATGATATGTACAATAACTTATGGGTCAAAGTACTATAAGTTATAGGTGTATCTTTCCACATTGATTCAATTGTGCAGTTTGGGAGTCAGCGGCCAATGGATTTTATTTGTCATCTATCCTCAGGATGGAAAGGCTGTCATATTTGACTCCTTGCGGAACCCGAGCAACAAAGAAAGGTATAAGGATTTCGAGCACTGTCTGCGATAGTAAGTGACAACAACACACACTTGCATTACTAGTGTTTGTCATATAAGTTGACACCAGTGTTTTGCCATATATATAGCGCGTATAGGAAGTACGTGGAAGACCACACCACCTATGATCGGAGGTCCGAGAGATAGAGGAAGAAGTTTGGCACACACTTGGCCGTGAGGAGAGAATTTCCGGTGCGAGTACTTACCATGCACTGCTACCCGCCACGGATAATATCCTGTATCTTACATTACTTCTATTTTCCATGTAGTGTGCCAAGCAACCTGACGGCTCAGCCCTACGTGGATACTATATTTGCGAGTTCCTCAAGGCTTGCGGAACTTACCACCAGGGCTGGCGTCAGCTTAAGAAATCAATAAAAAGGTAGAAAAAGGAAAAAGTGGATCATAGAAACATCAAGCAAACAATAGCTGACATTTGCAAGTGCGTCACGGATGATTGTTGTCATGTGGGGGATAAGTTTTTTGATCCTACAAGCGAGCTCGCGACGGCGGAGAAGTACGAGAAGCTGCGCAACTGAAGAACCAGTGGTCTAAACATGGATGACTACAAAATGCCGGACATCTTCGATTAGCTTAGGTCGTGCTGAAACTATAATGTGATGTGATTTGTTTAGAAGTAAACGTTTTGTAATATCGACGGTGACATACGGGGAGATACACACGGACGACATAAGACTAAATATGATTTACATGTTTATATTCTGTACGTGCATTTTCTACTTTGAATGTATGTGAATATCAGAAATTTCGGTTTGAAATCCAAATTCAAACATTACAAAAATATTTTTTTTATTCCTAAAAAATATTAACGGTGGCGGTTATATTAAGATAACCGCCACTGTTAATACATTAAACGTGGCGGTTGTATAAAGATAACCGCATCGGTTAATACAATTAACCGTGGCGGATGTAATTAACCGTGGCGGTTGGCTAACCGCTTCGTTTAAGGCCACGATTAACCGTGACCTTAGGTCCGATGCGGTTGAGAAAACCGCCACGGTTAATCGAAAACGCCCGCCGCCGTTAAAAATAATGTAGTAGTGTTGGCCGGGCAGCAGCTGAGCAGAGGCACCATGCGATCGCCCGCACTGTGGTCGCGGCCCGGGCGCTGCCGCGCTGGGGGTGGGCTCACCTGGCCGCCGCGCAGCCATGCTGGGTGCCAGGGTGGGGCCCTAGCTCGTGCCGTGGGGCCAGCCCCGCGGCGCCACCGGGAGGAGGGGGCGCTCGCCCTAGCACCACTGCCGACCACGCCGCTGGGCTGCGACGCCCTCATCCGCGCCAGGAGCCTGTCCTAGCCGCCAGTGCCGCCGCTCGACGCCCTCGCCCACACCCCAAGCCCGCCGCCGCTGAGAGAGAGGGGAGGGAGGAGACGCGGCTATGTTTGAGAAAGTTAGGGTTAAAGCCGGTATATATTTGGTGTGGAGACACTAGAACCGTCGGATCGGACTCCGATCGAACGGCAGCTACTTTTTACAGTGACGTGGATAATCTCTGCGCGGGATGGCGCCTGATACTCTAATACTTAGAAATGTACGGCGTGACACTACACCTGCATGCGAGCTGTCGTTGCCTTAAAAGCTATCAATTCAGCAAACAGAAGAAACCAATCGCAATGAAATTACAGAAAGCACATAAAAATTGTCATCAAGAGAAGGGACCATCATATCCCGATATCATTCATTACTTAATAGTACGAATTAAGTCCACAAGCAACAAAGAAAGTAGCAACTTCATATATTCTTAAACATGTCATAGTTATTAATATCAAATATTTACAGAATCTAGGCTCATCTCTAAATAAGCGACCAGTAGACAGTAACACCCAATGTGCAGAAGCCAAGGCGCAGCGTGCCATCGCTCACACCATCTTTCTGAGGCCTGAATAACATTTCTCTACTGGCAACAACGTGATCACCTTGAAATGCCTTCACACAAACCTTGAGGCGCTCCACAAGATGTTCAACAGATAAAACAGAACGTGAAAGCGTGATATTTCTTCCATGACCAACAACAGGCACTTCATCGTCGCCAGAATCAAGCAAGATGACTTCCGCACAAGTTATGCTGGTGGTACTAGCAGTGAACTTCGCACGGAAACCACTTGGCCATTCCCCTCTGGTGATTCGCAAAGCGATTGTTGCCTCAACCGAAAGAATCATAGATCCAAGTGCAAACTCCAGTGTGCTAAGCCTGCTAGGGTACTCCCTTGTAAGGTAGTGTGAGTGAAGGTTCTCATAGTTGATGTACGTTATGGCAAGAAAACTCAAGCATTGATCCTCCGATTCAGTAGCGCCCTTAACTTTCAGATCAACCTCAAAGGTCGCAGGGTCGATCAACACAACAGCACGCGAAGGCCCTGTCAGTTTCAAACATGGAACCTATATGCAGCACCATTAAACAAATACTAAGTAAACTGAAGTGAAACAAGAGGTCATCAGCATATAATAATAAACAGCATAGAGCAACAAAGACATCAGCATTATCAACAAAAACTGCTCGACAGAAAAAACTACATAAAACCATTAGTTCCATGCATTATTGACAAACAAAAAGACAGCATAATTTTCTGTGTGCATATAATCATGCACGTTCATGAGCTGTACATTTAGCAAATTTGATTTCTAGCAAACAAGGTTCAAACATTTTCAAGACAGAACTCAGAACAGCGCCAGAAACTATCAGCCACATTTAAAAATTAGACAGGAGGGAGGGGAGTACAAGTTTGCAGGGATCAACAAGTACAAGTTTGCAGGGGAAGTTCCTAGCTAGGGGCTTGCCATATATAGCTGACACAGCGTGCATGTGCCCCCTAATCTCTATATTATGGAACTCCAAATGTGTTGAGAAATTAAGTGTCACTTTGATTCGTAAGTAGTTATTTGCTTCTCTTATTATTACCAAACCCACAAACAAATAACCGGCCAATAGGTTGCAGATAGCGAAACTCAGTTTATACAACGTAAGTTCCAAAAAATAACTAAAAGAATGGAACACCACGTATAACACGCTCTTCTCTTCATGTCAAAGTTGGCCCTTGACGGAGCTCATTGAATTAATATGATAGTTCAGTGTAGAGAAACCACATACATCCCAGAGCCACATGCTGCTGTGGTAACAAACAGCACTTTGGGCAGACAGGAAAGTTGGTGGGGGGAAAATCATTTCTTCATGCATCAAGCAGCAAAGCAAGAAGCAAACAATCATGACACTGATGCCTAGTAATAAGAAATAATACAAACCTCTTGTGTAAGAATTTGGCAGTTATCTCTCGAGCGCTCAAAGATTATATTGCGATTTTGATCAGCTGAGTCCCGTATGGCAACCATCCCAAACACATGGAGGGGCCACTGTAAGCCACCCCTTATCCTTGCGACTTTGACTGAAAAGATCTGCAGCGTAGTATGTTGGCTAGGACAAACTGGCCATTTGGGCTTGATGAACGTGAAACGCTTGTTAGTGATCTTTGCTGCAATTGGATTTAATAAAACAAGGGTTAAGAAGCAGCGGCAATACTCAACAACACATAAATATGTATCTCAGCTACTTATTGTGGGTCAGGCAAGCTCTGATAGATCCTAGATATATATACAGGGAATGCATCTCAGTTGTGTGTGTGGGTGTGGGACTGTGTGTTTTGTCAAGCAAGTTCTGCTAGATCCTAGGTAGCACATATACAGGGAATGATTGGATCCTTTACACAAACTTGAAAATGTATCCAGAAGCAAGGAAATCGTTGCCAAATGCAAGCTGAGTCGAGGGATGGAACCAAGCATCCATATTTCTTACTTAAGCTTGCTGGGCAACAGAACCAAGCTAGGCAAAGGGACGAAAATACTAAAAGGTCCCCAGTCAGTAGGACAGGACTATGGGCCTGTTCGGATACACATGGCCAACTAGTTGAGGCTAAAAGTTAGCACACATATTAGATGCACTGGAGCTTCAATTAGCTCTTGTATCCAAACCGAATTATGTTATTAAACCATCGAGGGGATACCGGCCATTAGGATCGACCGAGGTACTAATTAGCAAATTAAAGACAGGCTCCATGGATCTGATCTGATCGGAGAGAGAGAGAGAGAGAGAGAGAGAGAGAGAGTAACTCACTGGTGTCTTCGAAGCAACCGTAGACGCCGGAAAATAGCATGTTCCAGGTATCCCTAAACTTTCTAGCATTGGCTTCGTAGCGATCAGCCCGGGCGAGGAGGTCCCTTTCTTCCTCTTCCTCTTCTTCTTCTGCCCGCGCCACCTTTTCCACCGCCGCCATCTTATCCTTCGCTTCCGCCCCCAAACGCGCTATCCCATACTCTTTCAGCGAAGGAGTAGGCCTATCGTTGGCGGCGACGAACGGTTGGAAGGAGGGCGTCTCGATCCCCATCGCCATCGCCGACGCCGATCGAATTCCTCGCCCCGCGGATCGATTGAATTCCTCGCCGCCGCCGACCTCTCTCTCTTGTGGGCGTAGGAAACCTAGGTCGGGTGGTCGATGCGTGTGTGTGGTCGATGCGTGTGTGCGCGGTGCCTTCGCCTTGCAGGCCCAGGCCCAGGCCCAATTTCACCTGTTTTCCGCCCCGCATGGGCAAACGATGGAATCTTCCAGTCGGACCAGGACACACGCGCGAGCGCAGCTCACATACTCCGTCCATATGGGTTCAGAAGTCGTCTAGGACACGATTATACATTTACAAATTAACGATTAATTAGGATTAGGATTATTTTCCTTTTATTGTTGGTATGACAGAATACAGCTTGGCCCTGGAAGACTTCAAAATTCTGATACCTTTTGCTGCTGTCGTGGTAAGTCTTGCCTGACATGGGCCTATGGCATGCCATAGCTGCGTGTGTCATTTTTTTATTTTTCACGAAAAAAAAGCCAGGCCTGCAGCGGGCAGACAACCCAGCAACTTTGTGCTTAGTGTAGAAGACCTCTCACGTAGACCGAGAAAATCCCCGAACCTCTGTCCCACCCTCAAACTTGGTTTGTGAGGGTGCGGGTGCCAAATCAGCCGGTCTAGCACCTCTTGGCTATTTTTCACGGAACGAACATGGTTTGGTTTGCTGACGCACTCTTTTTTGGCAGCACAAACAAAGTTGAACTCGAGCTAGCGGAGATGGAGAAGCTCTTCTTCCTCCAATCACCACCAGCAGTCAGTGTTTTGAAAGTCGACGATTGGGATCTGCCTAGGCGCGACTAGTCGCTCGGCGAGGGGGTTCCGCCTCGCCTATGGGGGTAGGCAGACCCCTAAGCGGGCTGAGGTCGCCGGCAGGGGAGCAACAGCTTCAGGCAGCGTCAGATGGCGGGCGCGGGCGTTTGCGGTGCGGGCTGGGAGAGAGAGATGCAGGAGAGAGAGAGGGAGAGGGTGAGGAACCAGTGGCTGCGGGTGCAGACAGGAGGCGGCCATGCGGGCGAGAGAGACATGCGGGAGAGGGAGAGGAACTTGCGGCTCGTGGCAGCGGCGATGGCGGGTGAAGAGAGATGCAGTTGCGAAGATGCGGTTGAGAGAGATGCAAGGACAGAGACATGCAGGAGAGCTGTAACGTGGGATAGTTGGGTCTTAAATGGGCCTTCTTCTCTTTCTCCCTATTTCATGACCACCGGTTTCCTATTTTGTTCTTTTCTTTTGAGCATTTATGCATGTATATACTAACGTCTAGGAAAACGCCTATGAACACCTAGGCGCAATTAATCCTGACTAGTCGCTAACCTGAGGGTCATCGCCTAGATTCCGCCTAGCGCCTAGCAAAACTTTGCCAGCAGCTCTTCTTGATGGCGAGGGAATGAACAACTTGATGATGAAACCGCCTGCTCTCTTGCATGTGCCGATAGCAGCAGGATTTGATGTTGGTTGGTCCCGTTTGATCGATTGCCTCTGTCTCTGCGCCATCAATCCACAGCTTGGATTAGCAGTTGGTGAGCCTGGATTGCTAGATCCATGATTCACATTTCAAGTTGAAATGGTCAAGAGCGTCCTCATGGATTTATGATGAAGGTGGAGGGCTGCTGCTCCCAAGGAGGGGCAGAGGAAGCCATAGTGAAATGTTTTGGGTGACTATGATATGGATGATTGATTTTGATTGGTTGTTTGATACGAATTAAGGTGAGTCGAGTCAGCTTGTGTTGAAATGAGCATGTCAGTTAATTGCCAAGTCTGACCAGACCACCTACCTACATTGATAATAATGGAATCAACTCAAGCCGTCCGATGCTTGCTAGTGGCTGCTCAATTTGTCAGCAATGTACGGCGTGACACTACACCTGCATGTTAGCTGTTGCTACCTCAAAAGTTATCAACTCAGCAAACAGAAGAAACCAATTGCAGTGAAATTGCAGAAAGCACATAAAAATTGTCATCAAGTCAAAACAACTCTAGTCAAGAGAAGGGACCATCACATCATATCCCGATATCATTCATTACGTAATAGCACGAATTAAGTCCACTCCACAAGCAACAAATAAAGTAGCAACTTTATATATTTCTTAAACAGGTCATGTCATAATTATTAGTATCAAACATTTTACAGAATCTAGGCTCATCTCTAAATAAGCGACCAGTAGACAGTAACACCCAATGTACAAAGCCAAGGCGCAGGGTGCCATCGCTCACACCATCTTTCTGAGGCCTGAATAACATTTGTCTACTGGCAACAACGTGATCACCTTGAAATGCCTTCACACAAACCTTGAGGCGCTCCACAAGATGTTCAACAAATAAAACAGAACGTGAAAGCGTGATATTTCTTCCATGACCAATAACAGGCACTTCATCGTCGCCAGAATCAAGCAAGATGACTTCCGCACAAGTTATGCTGGTGGTACTAGCAGTGAACTTCGCACAAAAGGTTGTGCTCTTTGGATGTTATCTATTAGTTCAGGTATAACACTACTGCACTTCTCAGTTCCAAATACTTCAACAGTTTTATGCTTACTTTTACTCTCTCTTTTTTGCATAGGTTTTCTTTCTTGATACTTTGAACTTTGGGCCCTCATCTCCTTGTCATATGATTTTGCCAAGAGGAAAAGTTTGCTTGCCTGACATTATCAATTAGTTGTTGCTATCGGATTGCACTGGTACCTCTGAGGAGAATTTCTTGGAAAGAATGAGGTAAATCAAAGCACTCCACTGTCCCTCAGTTATACTTTTTTTGTTACCAGTTAGCTTCAGCACTTCTGTATGTTCTTTAAACTGGTCAAAGCAGACAAATATGTCGGTTGCACAAGAGGTTGGCATCTTAATTTGTGTAATAACAATCAAAATACACTTGAAGATTACTATCTGCCCTCAATTGTAAGTATGGCACTAGTTCAGCTATTTGTAATTCATTAGTAGTACAAGAACTCGATGTTTTTTTACATGTTCGGTATTGTGTTACTAGATCTATTATGTGTGTAGGAAGTTCTATCAGAAGGTCTAGAATTGCTTGACAAATTTGCTGCACAAGTGTCAATCGATTAAATGCCAGCCATCAATGAGTTAGTGCCCTCATCTCGTTTTGCAGATGACAATTTTGAAAATGAATAAAAAACTATGCTCAGGTGTATATTTATATTTGGTTATGATTGTTTTTTTTGGCCAGGTCTGTTACCTTGACAATTTAAATTTATGGTATATGACGCCACACATGACTTGCTACCATGGAATGGCAAGTATACATCTTGCTTGGTGTCAAACCTTGTTTCGTAATAAAGCAAAATGCCACATAAAACATTTACAAAGTTTCATTCGTAGTTATGTTCGTCTGTAGATCTGTCTTTACTAGGTGTGTTTCTTAGTAATGTTCCCTGCATTCTCCTGCGATGTTCTTTGAGGTAAGCATTTTACATGAGTCCATGTTCTGTAGTCTTTATTGCTGTTGACTGATTTCAGTTCTTTGAAGCTTAGAAATGATATTGCTTTGTATTACTCTTCCAGTATAATGCTCAAGAAGAAGAGGAAGGCATAGCCTGGTTCATGATGAGCCCTTCTGAGGGAGACTATAGCAGTCCAGTAAGGTCCGGTGCTGATGAACCATTTGTTGCTACAAACCTCAGGTGTAGGCGTGGTGTTGTTGAAACAGAGCCTGTCAAGGGACGCCGGATGGATCTTTGATATGTTTACCACTCTAGTAGTGTGTCAGTAAATGTTGCTGCCTTGTACTAATGTATTGTGCTGTTATAGACAATGTAATATTTCAACATGTGGCAACAAATATGTAACAAGTGTTGGTAATGACGCTTCAATTATTTTTTGTGAATTAATGCATCATCTTGTCATTTATTTTAACTCTTTGACTTCCAGAATCCTCCTTCAGTGACAACTACATGGAGGATGGTACCCAAATATTTCCATTTGAATCCATTTTGATAAGAATTTTTTTGCTAATGCCATAACTATTTTTTATGTAATTTGAGTTTTTTAGTTGCATAACCTCCAGGTTGTTGAATTCAGTAACTAACCAACAGTCATTGATCAATATAGAAAATGTTCTAACTTTTCAATTTTGAAACTCCATTGTCTCCCTTATTTCCTCTTATTGGTAACGACTCTTACTGAGCTTTGGCTGAATACTAAGAAAGATGCCTCCACAAATAACTGTAGTTTCTAAAATGTATGACAGTAAAAAAAACTCCAGTGCCTATCAAAGAAAAAGCATTAGGAATCTACATGTTTTGTTAATCTTAATCAGGTCATGTTTAAACAGTTGACAGTAAAAATGAACCAAAGTGGATACCTGGATTCTAATAGTTCAAATTTGGAGTGTTCCATTTTCAAAAAGATGTCTCAATCTATATACTGGAATATTACAACTAAGATCCATTGAAATTCAGATGCACTGTCCTATCTGAATAGGCATACATAGATTCATACACATACATGGATGATCTAGAACTGTACATAAATATAGCTTTAGAGCACAGATATAATGAAGCAGATCTGGATAGAACTAAACATTGTCTCTAACATGACTTGGCTTAGTTGTAAGACCTAACATATGTATAACCCAAAAGTTTCTTCATATTTTTACTCGACATTTGTTTTCGAGCTTCACTTATCTTCAGCTTCAGACGTAGCAGATTTTGGGCACCCTATCCTATTATGACCAGATGCCTTACAAATCTTGCAGTGGAGTTATCATTGTTGATTAGCATTTCCCCTGGTTTTCTTTGCTGATTTGTTGACTCTGTGATCCTTCTAGTCCAGTAGATTTTTTTTTATGTTCTATTTGTGCTTTTTCCCTTGGATCTTTTTTCTCAATTTTATCCAGGAATGAAAGAATCATTTTTTCCTCTAGTCTGCCCTTGTCCACCACAAGAAAAAAAAGATATAATCTTATCATCCTTCTGAAACCCTTGGAGCATTAAGTCTTTCCTAAAGTGTCTGTGGTATGAGACGACTAAGATCTTAGTTTTTGACCTAAAACGAAAAGGTTGCAAGACTTTATTAACTGTGAACGCATAGAATACAATAAGCTGCAAAGGGAAGTTCCTGTTGGGAAACATCTTAACTAAAATCCGCAGTTTCTGCAAATCACTACGAGATGTGTTAGATTCAGCGTAGTCTGGACCATGTTGGGAGTGATTTCTCAGGAGAGGCAGACTTGCAGGCACAGTCACGTCATCATCGCTCTCATACAGTCTCACGGTCAGCCGCAAGGGTCCTGAGTACCATCCCAGTGTCATATGTTAACAGAGGATCACTCATGCTCAAAAGTTTAGTTTCACTTTAGAAATTTTTAGTTTCATTTAGAAATTACAATTTCTATGATGCAGCTACTAAAATTAAACAGAAGCATATGTCAACACACCTGATTTATTTAGAAAATTGATTGCTAACAATTTTAAACAAATGACATGATCGCTGCAACATGTGTGGTTGGTTCTTTCTTAAACATTATGAAGAAAGCATATGCCAAAGCGTTTCTAAGCATTCTACAGAGGCAGAATGTTCAAACCCCCTACCGCACTAAGCTGTGGATACCAGTATCTGTGTCTTCTATTTCCATTCACAAGAACTTATACAACATTTATTAGTCATATGCAAGGTAGAACTATACAATAATGAACAATTGACTCAGATTTGCAGTGGAGGGGCCGAAGAATCTAACCTGAGCAGCCATCACTGGGAGACCTACTCATTCACATATCTCAAAATTGATCTCACGAAGTGCTTGAAATCCTCAAACTTGCCTGATGGGGTGAGGGGGGAATCCTGAAGTTTTTGAAAATTATCAAATACTCCATCATGACATAAAGTAGCCGATATAAGGAAAAATCATAGAGTATCAAAGTTCACAGCTTAGCTCCTTACCATTTCCCAACTGCTATTCAGAAATACATCCATAGTGATTGCGACTTCCATAAAATAAGCACAAATACGATGGTTATGCACTACATTGTAAGGTTAAGGAAAAATAAACCCAATATCAGAATCAGATCACACTGCAATAATCATTATAGAACTAAAAAGAATGTAACTGCAATTTGAAACCTGCACTCACACTTTCAGTTCAGTTCTTTTTGGCATCTCATGTATCAGTAATAATATAGCCCATAAAAAAGTTGTAGTTTCTGCACGTAACAGAGAACCTTTCTTGGATAAACTAGCAGAAGCTACTAACCACTGATTCACTATAGATAGTCAAAAAACAAAACCCAAGCTATGGCAGCTAGTACATCAGATAACATGTAGCTCCATGTATATCTAGCAATTCACCATAGGTAGTCAGCAAGCAATGGGAGATGTTGTATGAAACATCTAATTCCATATATCTACCAACTAAAAGGATATACAAGAGAGGCAGTGACCCTTTGCAGTTTCAGCAGCAATATGCAATGCCCAGGCAAGTAAGCAGGCACAGGAAGATCCAGAGGCCAGGAAATGTGTAGATGAACCTGTATGACCAGTAACTTTTTCTCAGTAAAACAACCAGTCCCACAATATATACTCCAAAGTCCAAAATATGTAGTATTATGGGGAACAACCGAACAACTATAAGAATCAAGAACTCAAGGAAATTATGATTTCAAAATTGCTAGTGTCATCTACTCTGTGGGTTACCTTTTGGCGCCTGAGATGCATCATGACTGGCGGAAAAGGTGGACGTTGGTGTCGGCCGGGGCGCTCATCGTCGGCGCCAGCTACCTGGTAGCCGCCCGATGCTCGTTCGCCTGGCGCGCCGCGTCGCCGAGGGCTAGGTCGTCACTCAGGCACTCAGCGTCGTCGTCTTCGGCCTCGCCATGCCCAATGGCCTCGTCGGTCTCGGTCGTCGCCATCGTGGAAAAGGTGGAAGACTTCGTGGTCGGTACGCTGCTGCCGCTCTTCACCATTGCCTTGAGCGGGCTCCGCACCGACACTGCCAAGATCACCAGCACGCCGGCCGGCCACGGTGCTGCTGATGGTGGTGGCGCTGGCCACAGCCATCTATCCTCAAGGTGGCCGCCGTGTTCGGCATGCCGCTGCTCAACACCAAGGGCATCATCGAGTTCATCATCCACAACATCGGCACGAATTGAACAAGCGGATCATGAGCGACCAGCCGTTCACACGGTGCTGGTGTTCATGTAGGCGCTGATCACGGCGCTGGTGACACCGCTGCTGGCGCTGGGGCCGGGGTGAAGCCGGCGCAGCGGCTGGTGTTCTACAAGCGACGCACCGTGGCATGGCCGCAGCCGGACGCGGAGTTCCACGTGCTGCTGTGCGTGCAAATGCCCCGCGACGTGCCGGCGCTGCTGGACATGGCGCGTCGCCGTCAGAGAGGTCCCCCGTGGCGGTGCAGGCGGCCAGGCGCCCGGCGCTGCTGCTGATCAACGCGTCCGCGCCGTCGTCGTCGTCGTTCGAGCACTCGGCGCACCGGCGGAGCCAGGTGGAGGTGCGCGCGGTTCAACCACATCGCGCACGCCTTCATGGCGTACAAGGAGAACGTTGCCGGCGTGTCGGCGCGCACCACGTACGGCGACCATGCCGTCGTATGCGACGATGCATGCGACATGACCTCGGCGGCGGAGGAGCGGCACTCGGCGCTCATGCATCCTGCTGCCGTTCCACAAGCACCGGTGATCCAGTTGCTGAACCAGAGTTTCCAGCGCTTCTCGCCCTGCACCGTGGGCATCCTCGTCGACCGCGGCCCGGGCGGCGTCCCCGATCGACGCCGGGTGCCGCGTGGCGGCGCTCTTCTTCGCCGTCCACGACGACCGCGAGGTGGCGGCGCTGGCCATCTGCATGGTGTACAACCCAACCATCGACCTCACGCTGCTCCAGTTCACGCAGAAGGGCAGCAGCTTCATGGGTACCGAGTTCGATGAGCTCAAGGAGCGCAGAGCCGACGGCGGCTTCCTGCGAGAGCTCCTGGACTGGGCCAACAGCGGCCGTCGTTTCACGTCCATGAGTACGTCAGGGGCAGGCATGGTCATTTTCCCTACCCATCTAACCCGGATCAGACGTGGCATGCTGGGCTGGTTCACCACGTCAGCCAATGTGGTAAATTTATATCTTTTTTCAAACAGTGATTGTAAGATTATATCGGCCGTCGTCGTTAAGGTGAGATCTGGAGAGGCACCGCTTGGTATAATAGTAAAAAGTTAATTTCCCTCTCTCCTCTCGTCTCCATGCTCGTGTTCTCTGGAGTTCCAAAACGACGGTGGCAGCGACTTTTCTCTTTAGGCACTGCATGATGATGGCATGTATATTTTGGCTCTGTTCGCTGAAGCTGAAAATCACTGGAAATAAGCGCTGATGCTGATTTCTTGTGAGAGGAAAATACTATAGAAGGGCTGAAAAATAGATGGTTTTAAGCTCAAACGAACAGAGCCTTCCCCTTCTGCCCTTCGGGTCTAAAACGACTCAGTTCGTAAGTTGATTCCTATGTCCCACACATCTTGATGTTTGGAACACTTTCACGGCTAGGATAGTCCTGCCGCATGCACACCCAAATGAGAAATCCACTCTCCTGTTCCTGTGTGTGTTTAGATTGTGGGATATTCCGGATTGTCCCAGGTTCGACCCAAGTGGACATGCCGTTTGGTTTGAGGAATGGAGTCATCTGGGTCCAACCCAGTGGAGAATATGTTTCCAGATGCGGGTGACTTGGTCCCTCCGAATCGAGCAGACCGCGCCAACCCAGATGGACGCCATCGCTCTCTGTCTCCGTCCGTGCCCGCGCCTGCATTGGTCCGGTCGGTGCTCGCGTCATCCTCGCCCCTCCCTAGCAGCGCGCGCGGTGGCCCTGCCCCCATGCTGGCCGCGTGCGTGGTGGCCCTGTCCCCGTCCCAGGCGGTTCGCACGGCATGGTGGCCCTGCTCCGTCCACGGCGGCGCTCTCAGCGTGCGGAGGGCCCACCGGGGCCGCGTGGCGTGGGGCTGGGAGGCCGCAATGGCTGTCGGACGCGGGGCGCCATGGCCACTGGGGCAGCCGGGGCTTGTACGAGCGGGTCGTCTCAGCGCGTGGAGGGGCCACCGGAGCCTGCGCCAAGGAGCGTGAGCTGCGAGGAGGAGTTTGGAGGTGGCGGCCATGGCCGCTTGGCCTGGGGACAGGCGGCACCGAAATGGCGAACAGAGGAAGAAGATAGAAAAAAAAAGAAAATAAAGAGGGTGACAGGTGGGCCCTACTAGCTGATACTGTTAACGTTGTTAAAATACCATCTATTTCATCCCGCTACAGCCTTCCAACCAAGCCAAGAATTGGGTTCAACCAAACCCTTGAACCAAACACGAAATGGGTTCATCCCATTCCAAAAATCCAACCAAGCCAAGAATTGGGTTCAACCAAACCCTTGAACCAAACACGAAATGGGTTCATCCCATTCCAAAAATCTAGGCTGGAGCCAACCCAACCCACTTAGTCCCCAAACCAAACACACGCTCCGTGCGCAAATATAGGCACTGAGGGGGAGGTTTTGCCAAGTTCCTAATTTTGATAATGATTTGCAAAATTATTAGATAAGAGTTTTTTGCTTTTCCCCCTCAAATATCGAGGATGGGAAGTGATTTGCAAAACTGATGATGTAAAAAACGTGCGGGGACACACATTAGCACTGCAGGAGCTGAACTCCGCCGCCATCAGCAGTTTGAGCTTCGTGATTACTCCTCCCATTTGTGACACGGATATTTGAAATACGGATAGTGTTTTTGCGAATACGCATGGCGGATAGTATTTATTATATATATATATATATATATATATATATATATATATATATATATATATATATAAAATAACCAGACATTTTTTTGTGAGGATATATATATATAACCGGAGCTGGAGCTGTTAGGAGCAGGCCGCCCATGGAGGTCCACGTACGTGAAGGCCTAGTTAGCTAATCATTTCCTGCCGGCCCGGCCCATCATCGTCATCATAATGACCCAGACTGTTTATCTTCTTCTTCTTCCTTAGATAGACGACACAGCCCGAGCCCTAAGCCAGCCAACCAGCCTTACAGTGCGTACGTCCCCCCTCCTGCCGATCCGTCACGTATGATGGAAATGGAAAACGAACTGGAACTGGGTGGATTGGATCGCCTCCAGGGATGCCTCTGCCTCTGCCTCTGCCTCTGCCTGCCTACCACCAGGCCAGAAGATGGCAGATGCATGCATAGCCGTGGTGGTTTTGTTTTGTCCTCCCTGCTGGTTACTCTTTTTTTTGAAAATAATGGTCAAAAAGCCCAACCCCTCCCTCCTCTCCCCTGTACGTGTGGCCGTCGCAGAGGCAGCACGCAGCACTGTGTACAGCCACAGCAGGCAGGCGAGCGAAAAAAGCATTTTGCTTTAATTTCGGGTTTCTTTTTTTTCCTTCTCTACCTAGCTTACGTACGTACGTACGTACGTACCTGATCGATCCCTCGTTCCTTCATTCCTCTTCTCCATACATCATCATAATATGAAACGCAATGCAACGCGACACAAGCTCGATCGTAGTATCACCATCAGCTACTTAATTACGTGCGCACGTATACGTACTAGCTAGGCTGCATGCAGGCGTGCATGTTCGTTGTTAGAATGATTGATCGGTGAAGTTTAATTAATTACCCGCCCGACCCGGATTAAATTAGTGCAGCGCCACCGCGTGCGTTAGTTTTTACTTCCCTCTGCTACATACATGCATACATAGTTACATACTCCAGTCGTCATAAGAAAAACAACAGCCGGATCGGACGGAGCGGCTGGAATGATTCGGAACGAAACCAAAACGAATTAACGAAACCCCATCCGCTGCTCTGTGCGGGCAGTACACTGTGCTCTGTAAAAGAGTAAAAAGCAAGCTCTTTTCCCTTCCGCTCCAATCCTCTCCCTCCGCAAAACCCTCCTCGCTGATCTTCTCCCCTCCTCTCCTCTGTTGCCTTCTGGCGGCTTGGACTTGGAACCGCCGCGTGCCTGCACCAGCAGCCCCGGCCACGTCCGCCGAGCAGTCACTACTCAACGAGCCGAAATCATTTCGCCGGCGACCGACATGGCAAACCACCGGCGGCTCCCAAAATCCCCCGCTGGGTGAGCGCTCGCCACCGCGCCCGCCGCCGGCGAGCACCTGCACCTCGCCCTGTCTTATCGTGCTCGACCACGCGGTGTGAGTGACTGCTCGGCGTACCTAGTCGCCTGCACTAGCCCCTCCCAGGTACGCCGCTTCTTTCACCGGGGAGGACCCTTGCCTGAACCGCCGCCCTGCAGCAGCCCCGGCCTTCTTCCTCGACCGTGATAAGCCGGCACGAGACCTCCACCACCGTCTACCTGAACCGCCGCAGGCAATCGCCCTGTGCTCGACCGCATTCGAATGCCGGCGTGAGTGACTGCTCGGCGCACCGAATCGCCGCCTGCACGAGCCCCTCCAAGGTACGCTGCTTCTTCCTCACTTCCTCGAGGCCAAGACGGTATCTTTCACCGGGAGGACCTTACCTGAACTGCCGCCCGCAGCAGCCCCGGCCTTCTTCCTCGACCAAGCCGGCACGAGACCTACACCGTGTACCTCTGCACCAGCCCCGGGCACGTACGCCGTGCAAGCCGACCACTACCAAGTTAGCATCTTTCACCGGGGACGACCTTCTGAACCGCCGTGCACCAGCCCCGGCCTTCTTCCTCGATGGCAAGACGGTACGACGACCTCCACCGTACCTGATCCGCCGTCTGCACCAGCCCCGGCCACGTACGCCGGGCAAGCCGACCACGACCATCGCCAAGCCAGGTATTCCCCCTTCTTCCTCAGTCATCAACGCCAAGTTGGCGACAACTTCACCTTAACTGAACCGCCGCTGCACCAGTCCCGACCACGTACTGCTTCTCTCACAGGACGACGACCTCTATCGTGTTCTTGAATCGCTCTCTGCAGGCCCCGCCCACACTGCTCCGACAGTCCGATCGACTTCACCTACCGTCTCCACGCCCGACGGTGAGCACACCACGACGCAGTGCCTTCACCTCTTCTCTGCTGCCGGCGGGCGAGCCGATGAGCCCTCTATTTGTTGATGTGTTGTGTTGTGTTGTGACCGGCCATCGAGCCGGACGTCGCAAACCCCAGTGACTCCCAAAATCTCCACATAAGTCTGGGTGAGCTCTCGACACCGCGCCTATATGCTCATGTTGCTGCCGGCGAGCACCTTAGCGCGCGCAATTTACCCTGGCCTTATCATGCTCGATCACATTCGGATGCCAGCGTGAGTGACGGCTCGGCAGCCGCTACAACCCCACACCACGCTGCCGCGCGTTGCGAGCATGACCAAGGCAAATTTGTTGGTTCACTACTTCATAAACAAAAATTTTTATCAATGCCTTCAAGCCTACATTCATCTATCAAAGATCTAATTGGTGCAAAGTTAAAACTACAAAAAAAAAAAAAATTGCTAATCGAGTAGAAGGAAACTCATGTGTCATCTGCTTTAACAAGGGTCTGAACTTAACTATACCTCATTTATAGTTATATGTATTTGTATCCCTAATAAGTAATATTTTCATTCTTTATTCTTACAGTTCATTCGCTCGTCTCGATCTTCTTCTGGTTTCAACTTTCTTCCCTCTTGACTACAACCAAATGGAGGAACCATTGCCGTACCCAAACCTCGGGAATGCGTTCTCACCACGTCAGCTCCATCTGTCGGTAAGTCGCCAATTTTTTTTCTACTTGTGTTATTATAACTGATATACTTCGTTGTAAAGTTTATCTCTCTCTTTCACGTCAATAAACGCTACGGTAGATATGTTCAACTATTTATTGTTTAGCATTTAAATGAACATTGCTAGAATCAGACTCTTGGAGGGATTTGCACTCCCTAACCTAGATGAAGCTCACCTAGGGATCATTGTCATTGCCCTCCGATCTGCGATTTGACCGGAGAGCAATTGGGACCGGTTGAAGGGGGTGGGGCACCGGCTGAGAGGGAAGAGAGGGGCGGCTATGCAGTGAGTGAGGGAAAGGAAGAGACAAGGAAAATAGTTATATTCTTTGCTTAGAATGAAATAGTTATAATGCCCCTATATATATTTATAGTCGTTATAGGACTTGCACACCAATATTTATAGTCCATATAGGACTTGCACACCAAAAAACTATAAAGGAATCCTTATAGATTTGGACTCCCATTACTAAACAAAACTCTCATGTTTTCTAAAGAATCTCAACTCCTTTTCCTAAAAAAAAAAACTCTACTTATTTTTCCTATTTTTATTATAGATATTCCTTTTTCCCAAATCATCTAGAATTCGGGGTAATGTGGAGGAGGTGGTAGCCTGCCCCTCTGGCCACACGCCTCCTGTTGCGCGCGAGGCGCCCTTGGCATTGGCCAAGGTCGGTCCCGGTGCTCCTGCCAGCCCGCTAGACCCAACGTACGGGGTCTCATTAGGGACTGTGACATCTCCCTCACCTCCTCCACTCG
The DNA here is from genome assembly GCA_038502445.1 of Eremochloa ophiuroides. Classification (NCBI taxonomy): domain Eukaryota; kingdom Viridiplantae; phylum Streptophyta; class Magnoliopsida; order Poales; family Poaceae; genus Eremochloa; species Eremochloa ophiuroides. The sequence goes on from JAHLJS010000005.1 coordinate 2,258,408, forward strand.
GCACATCCATATACTGAATCATTAGCCATTTTGTCAATGCCCTGCGGTGGTGTAGTTGATCCGGGGACTTGTTTAATATGGACGAGTAGACAAGCGTGCAAATTCCTATGGATAGTAGGTTGCGGCGGTCGTGGTGGATGGCGAACTAAAAACAATATTGGAGGTCACTGATGTTGCCATAGAGCCAGTAGTGCTGGGTTCCTATAGCCACCGTGGGGAAGAACTATTGTTGTGCTCGGAGAAGGGTTGACTTCGGGATGCTGGCGTCGATGTTGAAGTGTTGCATGCCCTATGGAGGTTGCTCAAAGCCCCATACCTGATTGTCTGTGTTGGGAGTATTTAGCTGGGTACTCGGCGGTAGATTGTAGAAGGTACACACATATCCGGTGTTTGCGTCAAGTGGAGCATCGCACCAAACATGGAGTGAATGTCGTTGGGATCATATGACGATCAAGTGGCGGCGGGAGTTGGTGTTGATGTTGATGGCGATGTCGTTATTGATGGCAATGCAACGACAACCCATGTTGTCAAAGAAGGTGACCGTCGCTGATAGGGGGTTACCCCTAGGCCATGGGCGAGTGTGTAATATGTTGGATGGTGTGGCATTGGTTTGTGTCGCCAATGTTGGGGGGAGTATGGAATCCCACCACTAGGAGGATGAGGTTGGAGACACAGTCGTCGACAAGTAGTGCTTAAATGAGAGTTGGAAGTAGTGGCGATGCTACTGGTACATAGAGGTGCTCGTCAAAGAAGATGAATCCGACGCCTAGCAACCATGCTCGGGCCACTGTCTTGTTGATGATGTTGTCGCCTAGCTCCACTTCATGCAAGGTTTCTTGGTGGAGGGTGTTGGAGACTGGCGCCCACGTACTAATGTTGTTGAGCAATTGGGTCGTTGATGCCTTGTCACCCGACTTAGGAGGGAGCAAGTGGGCACTGGTGGTGAAGAGGACCACGGTTGGTTCAGGTGCGGTCATGGTCGATGGTCAGGCTTGCGTTTGGAGTGGCGTTGGGGTCATTGCTGGTGGTGCTGGTGCCGAGAAGCCAGGGGCTGCAGGGTCATTTGACGGTCCGATATGCTGGTAAAGGTGACCGTGCGATAGCTCCGCAGGATTTGAATATCTAGGGATGTAAAGTTCAAGAGGGTGCTCCCATGGTGACGTCGATGTCATCGCCAATGTTGAGGAGGAAGGCATCAATCTGGAACGTTTCGCTGTCGATGCGTAGCGGGACATTGAAGCAGGCTCATCGGCAGGCAAGCTCTGTGCCACTATCGACGAGCATGGTGGTTGCAATGAGGCGTTGTGCAAGGCCAATGATGCAGAATATGTTGGAGTCAATGGCATTGTGGGTGGCACCAATGCCGACGAGGTTGCAAACGCCTTGTCTGGGGATGCCTCCTACTAGGAGAAATATATGGCTTCCTCATACATCTGAGTTCTGGGTGCCTATTAAGCCATCAGTCTGTCATCAGCGTCGATGGTGTCATTTTCATCGTCGAGGATGATCAGTTGCGTAGACCATGAAGATGGTTCTACAGTGGTGTAGATGGTGCTCCTTGGTAGTTCCTCAAATTGTGGAGTTGTAATGAAATTTGTTCGCTAAAGCGTCCACTAGGTTCGTGGGCGTGGTGGTGGTGGGAGCCTCTTGCTTTCGCTTGAGGAACGCCCATCCGACATCAGCCACGACTCGCTTGGTCTCCTCATCAAGCTACTAGCTAGGTTGTAGCTTTGCGTGCGTTAAGAGAGCGTTGGTGCTCTGTGTTGGTAAGATGAGCATTGAGCTTGATGAAGTTCGCGTTCAACTCGTTGAAGCAGTTGCTCATGGTGGCAGAGAAGATTTTCGTCATCATTGTCATCTCAGAGATTGCTGTGGGAGTGGCCATTGGATTCATCTGGTCTCCAAATAAAAGGTGCCACACCCCTACTTGGGGGTGAGGGGGCTGCCAAGGAGCGGCTGGGACTGCTGGAGGCGATGGCGCTAGGGCAGGCACCAACACAGGGGAAAGAGTTCTATTCCTTACTTAGATTGAAATACTTACAATGCCCATATATTTATATATTTATAGTCCCTACAGGACATGCACACTAAGAAACTTATAAGAACATCTTTATAGATTTGGACTCCCTTTTCTAAAGTAAAACTCTCCTATTCCCTAAACAAATCTGAACTCTTTTTCCTAAGCAAAACTCTGTGAAAGGATCAAAATGCCTAAGAGGAGGAGGGTGATTTGGGCTAATTCTAAATTTTCTCGCAAGAATTAAACCAATCGTGGTAGCCCAATCGCCCCTAGTGCCTGCAAGTGATTTCTATCCCTAAAACAAGTTTTGCATCCTAGTTCTAATCCTATTCTAGTATGGCAACTATAAGAATGTAAAGTACTCAAAGTAAATTGCACGAAAGTAAAGGAGGTGAGAAACAAGCGATGCTTTTTTGAGGTATCGGGGAGTCAGTACTCCCTACTAGTCCTTGTTGGAGCACTGGAGCAATGGTGTAGCTCCCCATTGATCTGCGCAAGGATCAAGTGCTCTCTACGGGCTGATGCTTTTCCACTCCGGTGTAGTGAATCACCTACAACCGCTCACACCATGACTTGGGCCGGCCATCCACAAGCTCTCCAGATGATCACCAAGCCTCCAATCACCACCAGACCGTCTAGGTGATGTCAATCACCACAAGCCTGGACTCTCACTTGACCAAGAACAAGCAACGAAGTGGATGGATGCACACATGCTGCTCAAACTTTGCACTAGTGAAGTCTCTAGCCTTGAATCTCAAAAACACTCACTTCACTAGGCTCTTGCACTCTCAAGCACTCACAAGGTTTCCATCAGCTAAACAAATGGGCAAAAGAGCTAGTATGGAGGCCATGGAAGGTTATCAATACCCCCCACTTCCAAAACTAGCCGTTTCACACAAACTCAGGTTCCCGCGACATTATCAGAATCGAATGATGGGGAGCCTCCGGACGAAATGCCGCGCATACGACTCTCACAACGGCAATGTGATCGTTACTATGTCAGAGATGCACGGACGTCAACGCATTGTCCAGACCCCACCTATGGACAGCGTCCGACGGCCATAGAATCTCTCTGGTCAGAAACTACAACCTCTGGATGCTGAGCAATGATCCGAAGGCATCGTCCAGATAGAGTCCGACGGTCTCGAACCTCTCTGGAACGCATCGGACGATCGCGCAATAGTCCGGAGGCTACTCACCACAGAGTCTGGCGCTCCCCAGAGCCTGAGGGGTGGCCTGTGGAGGCCACGTGTCTTCCGTATGCTAAGCATTAGTTCAAAGTTCCCTTCTCACTAGCGTCTGACGCCCCAAACTTGATCAAAACTTCATCCAATTGAAAACTTTCTAAAACGAAGTTTGACCCTCTCAGTCTCAAGAGCCTCTCTGAGCTACCAACTGCTAAATTTAACAAGTGTGCACCACAACTAAACTCATTAGCCTTCTCTAGGTCAAGCTACCCATTCATGCCCCCTTAATGTACGGTCAAAGGAAAGCCAAATGACAGTTAGAACTAGCCCGTCCTTAACCTTGTCGTCCATCCTTTGAAAACCGATACGATCTTCATCGTCGTAGGGCATGAACTTACCATTACCATGACCGAACTTCTAATGCCATTGCAAAACCCACATTAGTCATGATAATTATGCCTTGTCATTAATCACCAAAACTCACTAGGGGACTTGATGCTTCTCTCTGTTTATTTATTTCCATTTTTATTCTAGATCTTCCCCTTTTTTCCCTAACATCTAGAATTCGGGGTAATAGAGAGGCGGTGGTGACCTGTCCCTTGCCGCCCGCCCTCCTACTGCATGCAGGGCGCCCTCGGTGTCAACCGAGGCTAGATGTTGGGCTCGCGCCGGCCCGCTATCCTCAACTTGGGAGGTCCCATTTGGGAGTGTGACAGCAGCTTAGGCACCAACTATTTTGAAGCCGCCCAACCAATTGACGAGGAGACTTTTACACGAGTTCCAATGAAAAAGTTTGTATTTACACACAATCCATTAAAATATTTGGCCGCACACATGTGTCACTACTCTAAACTTTTTGCCTGAGAAGCCCTTCAGTTTGTATTCCATTGGTTTTCAGTCGTTTGGTAGCCATTACAGGTGACCGACCACTAGATGTTCCATCTTATCCCTGGTACAGAGCGTGGCCCGCCAACATTGGTGTGGCCCCCGGATGGCCCCCCGCCGCCGGCGCTGCAACAGCCGTGGTTGTGCTACTTGTGCTCCAGTTCCGCCAGGTCCCACGCGCCCGGCGCCTTGACATCCCAGTCCATGCTAACGATGTATGCTGCCACGCCTAGGCTGCTATAGCTAGTACTAGCTAGCTACTGTGCCTGATGGCTGCATGGCTAGCAGGAGCTGGAGCCTCTTCTTACTCTTGAGAGCATGTGCTCCTACTCCCTCCTCCTTTGAATCTACATTGAGAAATGTGCCCATACACATCTCAAGATCTGCACGAGATGTGTATGGGCATATTTCTCAATGCAGATCTAAGGGAGGAGGGAGTAGGAGTACATGCTCCTAAGAGCAAATTTAACTTTACCATGCACTCACTTCACTCAGGCAGCTTGCCTGTTGCTTCCTAGCTCGCCTTTGTCTTCCTATCCGTCGCATTCCATGGGCATTTTTTTCTGGCAACATGCGACGAGGTGGCAGCAACAAGTGCGTGCCAGATCTGCCGCTAATTTCACCACCCGCGTGCTGGACGAGGATCGCCTTCCAATCACCCCATCTCGTCGCCCGTGCCTCCGCTCGCTGCCGTGCCCATGCCTAAGATTGCCATCGTCGTCGTCATCTCCGGTAGCTTCTCTGACGGGTATAGAAGGAAGGGGGGTTTAGGGAGAAAGGGACGCCGTGCAGTGAGGAGGGGGGGGGGGGGGTCAGGCAGTTGGGGCCCTGACGGCGATGGCGGGGGGAGGGCCATATCTAGGGGGGGGAGTGTTGTGGTGCGGATCGCGGCGATCACCGGTGGCAGAGTAGGGCCGGCGGGGGGAGATGGAGGACGGCGGGTGGAAGCGAGTAACGCGCCGCGAGCGAAGGGCGCGAGGAAGAAGAAAAACAGGGGTGGCAGCACGCTCTCCTCCCCCTGGTCGGACAGGCACTGTTGTCCATGCCCCGAAGAGCAAGGCCAGATCGAATGCAATTCAGTGAATGGCGGCTGGACCCAGGTGGATAAAAGCTGCTGATGAGCTACAGTGTTTACTAGCCAGTGTCCGGCGAGGAGGAGAAATGGAATATGCGGCGGTGTATAGATAGCAGCAGCCTGCCAAGAAAGATTTGCAGCAACAAAAGCGAGGCCCAAGAAGCTAGGAACTAGGGGTGGAGTATCCGTGTGGCCACGTACGCCAGGGGCAAGACTATTTCAGTGGCGAGTCCCACATGTAAGGGCTACCAAACGATTGAAAACTAACAGAACACGGGATGGAATGGCTTCTCAGGTAAAAAGTTTAGAGCAGTGGTACATATCTGCGCTTTTAATGACACTCATGTAAAAGGCTCATGAGAGGAATCATCGATCCATTTGGAACTTCATGCAACATTTTAAGAGAAATATGACCTTATTTTGTTTTTATTTTGACTGCAAAATTTTCCACTTTGATTATTATTGTTTCTATTATCACTATAGTGAATCCTGATTATTTATTATATATTGCTCCTAACCTGCAGGATGTGCCTTTTGTTCGCTTCGACATCAGTAATCCTGCAAAGAAGCACTCAAGGAGACCAACAGGAAGAGGCTGGTTCGTGCTCGTAAAATCTCGCCTGTGGTTCTAGGGGAGAGAGGAGAGGTGATTCCGGTGGCTCCATTGAGGAACCCGGTATTCGGTATTAGCTACCACCGCGTACACCTTTACGACCCAGCAGGATATATCTCGTGTCGTGGAGATTTTTTTCCGCTGACACCGATTTATATTTTGCTGGGTTTCGTCGTGGGGTGGTGGCTATTCCAGGTGATGGAGCTGCACAGAATGAGCCAGACTGGGGTTTTCTCTTCATATTTGATGATTTATACAAGGAGGCTCCTCCTCATTTTCATGCAGTGCAGATGAGCATGAGATCAGACCATACAAACGAAGGGTAAAGAACTCATCCAATCTAAGTTTTTTTTGAAACGAATCCTTATTTAAGTTAATTGATAACATATGAGTTAGCACACTGTCTTTTAATTCTTAACAGAGACGCTCCTGGACCCGAGGCGGTGAGGTGGCTCTTCAACACATTCTTCAAGTTTGAAGACAACGTGCAGATTCGTGTCGACGGTAAAGGGAACCCTGTGGCTAAAGGTGTTCATGGAAAAGTGCTAGAAGATCTAAAGACCGCAGTTGCCCGGGACTATTATCACTTTCAGTGAGGCGCTTCGCTTGAAGTCCTTATGCACAGTGGTACTCGAAGCGCTTGAGTCCTTTGACTTTGCCCGACCTTTGACTGAGAGATGTTGGAAATTGATTAGATGGTGGGGTCAACTGTCAAACGACATTCAAACAATGAGGAGGCATCACCAAATGGCCTTGCACAATGATTTGAGAGAAGATTTCGTGATGGTTGGGCTTCACACGCTCAATGATCTGATTGGTCGAGATGGAGAGATAGTTTTCTGCAAATTATTGATGGAAATGGTCTTCCCTGAAGGGGATATTTTGAGACTGGAAAATAAGCCGGCAGCCGTTAACTTTGTGGACCCAATGTTTGAAGAGGAGGAGCAGGAGGAAGAGGAAGTGGAAGGAGGAGGTGGAAGAGGAAGGGGAAGAGGTAGAGGAAGAAGAGGGGGAGGGAGAGGAGCAGCTCGGGGTGGACTAGGAGGCAGAGGAGGAAGAGGGGAGGAAGGAAGTAGCAGTTGGGGGTAGAGGAAGAGGAAGAGGCAGAGGAGGAAGAGGATGATGATTATGACATGTTTAAGAAACATATGAAGTTGCGATAGTTTATTTGTTGCTTGTGGAGTGGACTTAATTGGTACTGCTAAGTAATGAATGATATCGGGATATGATGGTGCCTTCTCTTGACTACAGTTGTTTTGACTTGGTGACAATTTTTATGTGCTTTCTGCAATTTCACTGTGATTGGTTTCTTCTGTTTGCTGACTTGATAGCTTTTGGGGCAGCCGATCACCTGCTGCTTCTACTCTGACACTGACAGCATGATGAGCATGAAGTACAGTGTAGCAGCTGCAACTCTGTTCTCTTCCATTCGTTCTGCTTCTGGTCCTCCCCCTCCCTGAAGTAGCAGAGTAGAGCCATGCAGACAGTGTTCAAGAGCACCACCATTCGTTTTGCAGCAGCATGAACCATGAAAGTGTTGCAGAGACGAGCTCTGGTTAATCAAATGCAGGGGGAGTTGAAGTAGTGAGATGCTTACAGGTTAGCAATGAGTGTTTTCTTTTGAAGCTGCGACTCGAGGGGGTTCTGTCTACTGCTCACTTGCCACTTGGTGACATGGTGTGTGTGGCATTCAGATCATGTTGTCCATTTATAAATATACATCGCCGTAGCCAAGGCTTGGAGGTCTTGTCTGTGTACATTCTTGCAGAAGTTTTCGAGAGTTTGCTATACACAGTCTGACAAAGAAATGCCATCTTCACTGCCAGACAAAGGATCTCGTTTCTGTATTATTATTACAAATAGACATGGAGTAGTACCACACAAGTAGCCAGGATTGTGGAGCAAAGTAAACATTTGTAGTTGTTGGCCGCATATGCCTTCATGATACAGGGCATCTCGCTGTGTTCAGAAAAGAAAATATACGTGGTACTGACACCAGCGAACATGCATTCCAAGTGCCAACCCAGGAGAAGCTACGCGACGATATGGCTCGACACACTATCAGAAGCATGCGTTTTGTTGAAATGCGCGGAAGGACATTGGCTGGTTCAGTGTCTGAACCTATACATATGTTGCCCAGGTTGGACACCTGTATTGACTGTTGGCTGCAGCTGTGCAGCACTCTAATTTGACTATTTTTTTCAGATGCTCAGTTGTGGAGTCAGTCTGAAAGAGGAGAATTGACACACAAGTATGTTCAGCTGTTTTTTTAAGCCTCTTATCTGGGTATAGATGTAGCATGTATGTTCAGCTATTCATCATGTGCAACCGAAGAAATATCACAGTACACTGGGAATTGTGAGGCCGTTAACATATAATTTCACCATGTTCAGAAACCAAAAGCCTGCTTTGAATGTGATACATATGTCAAGGTCCTGCACTCCCAAGGTAGGAGGACCCTGACTTCTTAGGTTGTAGCTGGAGGTAGGAGATGGTGGCACCAGGTCTGGCGCCCAGCACAGGGGAGAGAACTAGATAACAGTAGCAAGAAGATGAGATAATAGAGATAACTTCATTGCTTGCCCTCTCCGAGGGGTTCAGGATTACATAAATAGGAGCTGAGCTCCTTGATACTAATGCCAGGCCTTAATTAGCCGGCTGCTAATAATTCTATTGACTCCTTGATTCTAGCAGAGATTTAACTCAGACACTTAGGCCTCTTCGCGCGCTGCACCTCGTGCTTTGGGTCGGCGGCTATATTGCCTTCCCCACATCACATCTCTCCCCCCCTCGACGAGCAGCTCGTCCTCGAGCTGGAACGAGGGATACTTCGCCTGAAAACTGTCCAAGTCTTCCCACGTCGCGGATGCTGCCGGTTCTCCTTGCCAATGGATGAGGATCTGGCGCACGCCGCGGGCAAGGCGAGCACGGGATGCCCGTTCTGGCACCGGCTGAGTAGCTCCATGGTGAATGGGAGGCAAAGCCAGCGGGGAGGAGGGTGGTGTCCCGACGTACTTCTTGAGGAGGCCGACATGAAACACGTCGTGAAGCTTTGCACCCGGGGGAAGGGCCAAGCGATAGGCGACTTCGTTGATGACTGCAGTGACGCAATAAGGCCCGTAGAATCTGGGACGAAGCTTGCCCTTGGTAGTACCTTGCAGAGAGGCCGGAGCTCGGTGACGAAGGCGGAGCCACACCCAATCTCCCACTGCAAAACGAACGTCTCGATGATGCTTGTCATAGAATCTTTTGTAAATTGCCTGAGCCTGTTCCAGCCTGCCACGAGCATCCTCCAGCAGCTCAGCGCGCTCAGCCATGCTTTTGGCCACTGCTGCAACTCTAGTGTCCCCTGGTTCGTACGAACGGATGGAAGGAGGATCACGCCCATACACAACGGCGAACGGGGTAGTCTTGAGGGCGGTTTGGAAAGCAGTATTGTAGATGAACTCGGCCCAGGTAAGCCAGCGGAGCCACTGGCGAGGCCGATCCCCTGTCAAACAGCGAAGATACATCACGATAACTTTGTTAGCAGCCTCTGTTTGCCCGTCTGACTGTGGGTGGAAAGCTGTTGTCATGTGCAACTTGACATCGGCAAGACGCATCAATTCTTTCCAGAATATGGATGTGAACACAGGGTCGCTGTCTGAGACAATGGACTGCGGTATGCCATGGAGCCGCACGATCTCAGAGAAGAATACTTGCGCCACAGATTCGGTCGAATAAGGGTGAGCCAGGGCAATGAAGTGTCGATATTTACTGAATCGATCAACTACTGTCAGAATGACTGATTTCCCTCCCACTCGCGGAAGAGCTTCAATGAAATCCATGCCAATGTCAGTTCATACCGCAGTAGGCACCGGAAGAGGCAGCAGCAGCCCGGCCGGATGTAAATGCTCAGATTTGTAGCGCTGGCAAGTGACACACGCCCGCACATATTCCTGGACCACCGTGCGCAGATTGGGTGAATGGAAATCGCGTCGGAGGCGGTGAAGGGTGCGCTGAACGCCTTCATGGCCGTCATCATGGACTGCTGCTAAGACTTCTTGGAGCAGCGGGGCACCTGGTGGTAGGTACAGCCGCCCCTGGAACGTCACCATGCCGTCCACGATGCCCCATGGCGCGACGCGCTGACCCTGGCGGATTTCCTCCTGGATGGCGACCAGGGCCGGCTCCAAGGTGTTGGCATGGCGAAGCCGGTCGATGACATCAAACCTGGGCCCGGACAGGGCCATGACCAAGATGTCCTGAGTGTCACGGCGGGATAAAGCGTCTGCGATGACATTGGTGCTGCCAGCCTTATACTCCACCGTGAAGTCGAAGCCCAGAAGCTTGCCCACCCAGTGGTGCTGCGGAATAGTGGCCAAGCGCTGATCCAGCAAGAATTTGAGACTAAAGTGATCCGTGCGTAACAGGAAACGGCGGCCCCAGAGATAGGGACGCCAATGACGAATCGCCATCACCAGCCCGATCAATTCTCGTTCATAGGCGGCCAGTGACTGATGTCTTGGTGCTGCTGGCCGGCTGAAGAAAGCTATAGGATGCTGGTCCTGCAGAAGCACTGCCCCGAAGCCATGTGTTGACGCATCACACTCCACAATGAAGGGAAGCGCAAAATCGGGCAATGCCAATACTGGTGCTGTAGTCACTGCGGTCTTGAGGGCTGAGAAGGCCTCTGCTGCTGCCTCAGACCAAGTGAAGCCTTCTTTCTTGAGGAGTGCTGTGAGAGCTGCGGCGATGGAGCCAAAATTCTGGACGAATTTGCGATAGTAACCAGCGAGGCCGAGGAATCCCCTTACTGCACGTGCTGATTTTGGAGTTGGCCATTCCGCGACGGCCCTGATCTTGTCGGGGTCCATTGCCACGCCAGCCCCAGAGATGATATGACCCAGATAGGCTATGGACGATGATCCGAACTCGCACTTGGACTTCTTGACAAATAGCCGGTGTTGCTGGAGGAGGGTGAGAACTGCACGGACATGACGGAGATGCTCGGCCATGGAGCTGCTGTAAATGAGTATATCATCAAAGAACACAAGGACAAACCGGCGGAGGAACGGACACAGGATGTCATTCATCAGAGCTTGGAAGGTGGCCAGCGCGTTGCAGAGGCCAAAGGGCATAACCAGGAACTCATAGAGCCCCTCGTGCGTCCCGAACGCTGTCTTCTCAATATCAGCCTGATTCATCCGGACCTGGTGATACCCAGATCGTAAGTCCAGCTTAGAAAAGAACCTGGCCCCATGCAATTCGTCAAGCAGTTCATCAACCACCGGAATGGGGTGAGCATCCTTGATGGTGATAGCATTGAGGGCCCTGTAATCAACGCAGAATCGTCAGGATCCATCGGCCTTCTTGACTAGCAGCACTGGAGAGGAAAAAGCTGAAGTGCTGTGCCGGATCAGGCCCTGCTCCAGCATGCTTGCACATTGGCGTTCCAACTCATCTTTGTGGGCTGCTGGATACCGGTAAGGCCTGACCGCCACTGGTGCAGACCCAGGCAGTAGGTTGATGCGGTGATCCCTGGCGCGTGGCGGAGGCATGCCGGTTGGTTCGGTGAAGACGTTGGAAAAGTCATCCAGCAGGGCCGACAAGAGATCGGTGGTGTGGCACGCCTTCAAGCTTGGACTTGCCGGAACCGCGATGCCCTTCCAACAAATGTGCCGATCCTTGTGCCAAAAGGCCATGGTCAGGTTACCAAGATCCCAAAGGATGAGTCCCAGCGTGGCAAGCCACTGCGTGCCGAGCATGACGTCGTAGCCTGCCAGGGGTAGCGCGAAGAAGTCGGCGGCGAACTCGGTGCCGTCGACGGCGAAGTTCGCCGCGCGGTACACGCCCGGGGACGAAACACGGTCCCCATTGGCCACGGTGACCTGCAGGCCCCCCCGGAGTTGGAGACGGAGGGGGGTCGCGGCGACGGCTTCGGCGGCGACGAAATTGTGGGTAGACCCCGTGTCCAGGAGTGCCAGTAGCGGAACGCCGCCCAGAACGAGGCGGACCTGCATGGTGCCGCCTGTGCAGACACCCGCGATGGCATGGAGCGAGATCAGCGGGTCGTCGGGCGATGCCTGGGAAGGATTTCCATCCGCAGTTGGGTCCACCTGCTCGCCATCGTCCGTTTCAGCGATGTCCAAGAAGAACAACCGCTGACAGACGCGATTGTGGCCCCAGGAAAACCGCTCATTGCAATTGAAGCAGAGTCCCTGGCGGCGGCGGTCATCCATCTCTGCAGTGGTGAGCCGACGGACTTGGCGGCCCTCGAAAGCAGGGGCTATGCGGCCCTGCGGCGGGGGTGGGGGCAAAGCCAGGGGCTGACCCAGAGCGGGAAGCAGGCCGCGACCCTGAAGGCAGGGCACTGACGTCCCGGGAGTCATCGCTGCCGCTGCTGCACTCTGCTCGCGAATCTCCAACTTCCTGGCCAAGCTCATGGCGATGAGGAGGGATTGGGGGTTGTGCAGTTCCACATCATGGCTGAGCGGCGGCTGTAAGCCCGCCGTGAACAGCTGCACCCGCTGCAACTCGTCGAGGTGGCCGGCGCGAGGCAGCAGAGCTTCAAAGCGGTCCTGGTATTCGGACAACGAGCCCGTGCGGCGGCACGCCATCAATTCGCCCATGGGATTGGACCGGAGGGGCGGCCCGAAGCGGAGATGGAGAAGCTCGGCGAAGCGTCGCCACGTCGGCGTGCCTTCTGATTGCTGCACTTGGAGATACCACAACTGTACGCTGCCCTCGAGATTATAGGAGGCCATCCACACCTGTTCTTCGAGCGCGATCCGCTGCTGGACGAAGTAAGACTCGCAGCGGTTGAGGAAGGCGAGTGGATCGGATTTGCCATCGAATTTGGGAAAATCCAATTTTTGGAACCGGGGAGGACGATCACCCGGGTGCTCCCCATGACCCGAGCCCCGCGATCCCGTGTAAGACGATGGAGGCGGCTGGGACTACTGGAGTGTGACGATCTGTTGCTGCATGGCAGCCATGTTCTTGGAGAGCTCTGCGATCATGTGGGCTAAGTCGGAAGTGGTAGGTTCAGCCATGGATGGCGGTGAGGAAGCGGTGGAGTGGGTGGGGGAGGTGGAGGCGGAAGAGTGGGCAGATGCAGCGGAGGAGGAGGACGGGTGGCCGGAGGATCGCCGGAATCGTGATACCAAGTTGTCAAGGTCCTGCACTCCCAAGGTAGGAGGATCTTGACTTCTTAGGTTGTAGCTGGAGGTAGGAGATGGTGGCGCCAGGTCTGGCGCCCAGCATAGGGGAGAGAACTAGATAATAGGAGCAAGGAGATGAGATAATAGAGATAACTTCATTGCTTGCCCTCTCCGAGGGGTTTAGGATTACATAAATAGGAGCTGAGCTCCTTGATACTAATGCCAGGCCTTAATTAGCCGGCTGTTAATAATTCTATTGACTCCTTGATTCTAGCAGAGATTTAACTCAGACACTTAGGCCTCTTCGCGCGCTGCTCCTCGTGCTTTGGGTCGCCGGCTGTATTGCCTTCCCCACATCACAACATATCAGAGTGCAGATTTATCGAAGTTGAATAGTTGATACGAATGGTAACAGAACTTGTTTGTGGGGGCAATGTAATGAATTCAAGCAATAGTGGTCTATGGTGCTCGATAAAAGCGGACATGTAAGAAATGACATAGCCCAAATCATCATTATCATGACGAGGCTCCTCCTTTGCAGGGACGGCCCTCAGCCTATGCTTCAGCAGTGGCATGGGAGGCATAGCAGCCTAGTTAGTAGTAAATGGAAAAAAAAATCGTCCTCACCCTTATGCTCCGAAAAAGGCACATTTTGCTTGCATATCAGAGGCGAATGATAGTCTGAAAGATCGATCCATTATCAGGTTCTACGAATTAAACGAAATGACAGCAGCTGCGTTTCAAATGAGAGAGAGAGAGAGAGAGAGAGAGAGAGAGAGAGAGAGAGAGACTTCAAAGCACACAATACATGCAAAAAAAAAAGTTGCCCCGGGTCTTGCAGAAACGGAGCAGTGTTTTCTCCTTTATTCAGTGAACAAATATACAGGGAAAACAGACAAGAGTTTTGATCTGCACCATGCATGACCCTCACGGACAAGGTATGCATGCATGACGTCAGGGGGAGAGAGGCTCAGCCGCGCCAATCTGGCGTTGTGCGCCATCCCGCACATCTTCAACCTGGCGCCGCGTGACTCGGCCGGACTCAGGGACACTGCAGCCACGACGCGAACGCATCCCATCGCATGGCCAGTTAACTCACTTGCTTGGACGACAACACAGAGAGTATATATGGCCATGCAGTCCGAGGCCCGTTGGCCCGACACGTGGCCTGACATTTTGGCCCGACCCAAGCACGGCACAGCCCAAAGGGCATCGTGCTCGGGCCGGCCCGGCACGAGCCACGGGCCGTGCCTAGGCCGCTCCCTGGGCACGTGGCCCGGCACGAGCACGGCCCGATCCCCTCATGGGCCACGGCCCACGCAACCCCCTCCCCCATTCCGTTCCACTCCCCCAAGGCCAGGGCCCACGCAGCCGAGTAGCCGACAGCCCCCTCCCCATTCCCTTCCTCTCCACGCCACATCCCCACGCGACGCCGCCGACGGCCGACGCGGGACACGAGTACGCGTCCTTCTCCCTCTGTCCTTCGGTCCCTCTGACCCTCTCCCTCATGCGTCAGCGCCTCCGTCGACCTTTCCTCGGTCCCTCTCCATCCTGCCTGCGTGGGCACCGCTGTTGACCTCCCCCTGCGTCGGCGTCGCCGACTCGCCGTCGACCTTCCCGGCTTCCCCGGCTCGAGGAGCGCCTGCCCTCGACCAGATCCCGGCCGGCCGGCTTCCCCCGCGCCGCCATCAACCTTCCCCTTCGCCGCGCTCGCCACCGACCCTCCTCCTCCGGCCGCTCAGTACGCGTTGCGGCGCTTGCTCCTCGGGACGCATCGATAGAGATGGACGACGGGCGCTCGGCACGCAGGGCTAGAGATGGCAACAGGTAAATACCCGACGGGTAGTAGCAACCCATACTCGTACCCGCGAAATAAAATTTTACCCGTCGGGTTACCCGTACTGTGCACGGGTAGAAAAATGCTCCCATACCCGTACCCGGCGGGTAATTTCTACCCAACGGGTAACCCGTACCCGACTACATACCCGGTATTTACATATATTTATCATACATTCACATACAAAAATAATATCATTCCAACAAATTGCATACTAAAATTCATATTTAATAAACATCATTGCAGTAAGATGACAATACCATATAAATATAGCATCATTGTATCATGGTCAAGCTAGTAAAAAAATTGCTAAAATAGCTCGTCTGCGGGTATTTCTTACCTGCGGGTACGCGGGTATGGGTAGTACACACCCACACCCGTACCCGCATACCCGATGGGCATAGAATTCTGCCCAATAACATACCCACGGGTAGAAACTTCATTCCATACCCATCTTTTTATCGGGTAAAACCCGTCGGGTACTCAGGTTTCGGGTACCCATTGCCATCTTTACGCTGGGCACGTCGTGCTCTCGGGCCGGCCCAGCGGCCCAGCATGCCGTGCCTGGGCCGTTGGCCAGGCACGAAGCCCACCTCGGCACAGCCCGTGTGGCCCGACGTGCCATGCCTAGCCCGGGCCTGTGCCGGGCCGTACCGGTCCAGCCCGTTGGCCATCTATAATAGAGAGAAGTGTCCAGCGCTGTAGACTAGAAGAACGGAAAAAAAAAGAAGGGAAAAAGTCCTTAATATAGCTAAACAAACAACAAAAAAGACGTACTCCCTCCATATAGAAAAACGATGTCGTTTAGGACAGCGACACGGCCTTCAAAACATGACTTTGACTTCATATTTCTATAAAAATATTTATTAAAAAGTGATATAT
Source organism: Eremochloa ophiuroides (assembly GCA_038502445.1). NCBI lineage: Eukaryota > Viridiplantae > Streptophyta > Magnoliopsida > Poales > Poaceae > Eremochloa > Eremochloa ophiuroides. Next base: position 2,274,049 of record JAHLJS010000005.1, read on the forward strand.
GTATATTTTTATGAAAATATATTTGAAGATAAATCTATTTATATAGATTTCACATTTCCAAACTCAATAATTTAAAAGTTATTCATGATTTATATTCCCAATGTTTAATCCAGACCTTTTGCAAAACAACATCCTCAAATTTTACGATGGTTGAAAAAACATAGGCCATCAATTGGACGAGATCGGACAGTGAAAAAATTAGAGGTACCCAACTGAAAGTATCTAAAGGTACCAAATAGGTGGGGATAGTACCAAATATGGTAGGACCAGTACCAAAGTATATAGGGGCATTATCCATTATCTATTTTTATTTTATATTAAAATTAGGATAAAATAGTCATTTTAATACGGCCATTAAGGGCAAAAACGAGAATGCCGTGTCCGGTGGCTCCCAGATGCATGCGCTCCGGCCGGCCCGGCGTTTGCTACGGCCCGCTACACGAAATCTCCACTGATCTCAGTTGCTGGCAGGCGTGCACCGGAGTACCTGTGATTGGGTCAATGTGATTGGGGTTGATATACTCACAGATGCATCCTCGGATGCTGTCGGAGTCAGAGGTCATCGCCGCAATCATGACCGAGAGACAAGCTGATTTGAGTTTATCAGCTGAATCTGAATCGTGTACATATTGCCCACACGAGAGGCGCTTCCTTCCACACCAGGAAGACGCCTACTCCTGCGTTGCCTGACACTGCTAGCACCTGATCGTTGGGGTGACGATGGCTGCCTATAGTGACTACCTCCAGCACCTGCACGAGGATCGGGAGGGAGCGACCTCCCCTTGCTCGTACGCGGCGGTGGCCCACACAGGATGCTCGAGCTCTACAGTGCGGGATCGATGGAGAAGCTCAACTGAACGGGTGACGCCTAGGCCTAGGGTCTAACGGCGCCGGCGGCAGAGTCGGCAGCGCCGAGTGAACATGTGGCAGAGGGACGCGAGGATTACGTCTAGTTTGAGAAGGACACAACCTCAATTACTAAAATACCCTCTATAATACATTTCTTAATTAATTACTTAAAAATAGAAAAAGATGAAAGTACCTAGAGATACCACGGTACTTTTCCAACCATTATAAAAGATCTTAACAAGAGAAAGGAAAAATTATCGTTTTATTCATATCCATCCAGTCATGCAGCTCGATTCGTGCACTGTTTTCTTTTCCTGTTGTGTATGAATGAAACTCTAATATTCCATATATTATTTGCAGCAAATGCAGCCAAGTAACACACACTTGCCACGGGTGTAGCCTCTATCCTTGCAACAGTTGTTGCAAGCACCTGAACGAAGGCAACTTGAGAAACACTTTGGGAATGGATTCCCTTGAATGCACGGTTCTTCAGCACCCACCTCCATCTTCTCCTCTGCAACATGTCCACACAATCCAATTAGTTATATGCATGGCTACATAAACAGTTTTTAGAGGCACTCTATTATATCTTTATTGACGTGATTGGACCACCAACAAACCACCCCTAGAATGTTGACTTCTATAGGTGATTGGTATTACTGACTACACCTAGAAACATCATCTGTCTTTAGGGGCGGTCGGTATTATTGACCCTGTATTGCTTCAAATTTCTGAAGACCCTATCGCCTCTACAAATCAGATCTGGCCGATTGTATACTGGTACGATACAGTAACCAACAAGACTTACGAGGGACAATGAAGATGATCAGCATTAGTAGAATTAGGATCTTTTGCATCTTCATTGTTATATTCGTCCTTACCATCTCGATTGTACTGGCAACTGAGGTGTGTAAATAAGCGAGCAAGTTTACTGGATATCTATCAAATACATACATTTCTGCAGCTATATATTATATCTGTATATATAAGTGTGCTGGTCTCTAGCTATACATAGAAATGTTTGAATACTTCTATGTACGATGGACATCATGTACATTGACAATACTAGTAAATTAACCAGATGTAATTGCTATAATAACCTAACTTCACATCTCCTTTATTTTTTTGGCAGCACATAATTTTATTTATTATATTCTAATTTAGAATGTTGTAATAAAACTATAATGACACCACAGCAAGTAATTATGGCTTGGTAAAACGGATGCCTCCCGCCAAAGCCTTCACTTTGGTTACACTGCATTATAATTATTAGGATTCCTAAATATATAATGGTCACCTAAACTTGCCTCGCTTTGCATGAGATGCAGAGAAGGATGGGTAGTACGCAAAGCCAATGAGCAGAGGTTTCCACTGCCAAGGCTTTAGCAATTGTGTGGGATATGAAATGATCTATGCATTGGAAATAAAGAACCCGTCTAGTCTTTCCAGAAGGGGCGATTGTTTCTTATTCGCAAGTGTACCTTCTTCCATGTAGGGGAATCTCCACTAGCCCAAGGGAACTAATGGCCTCACTAAACAAAAGCATTTCTCTGGTATTATCACCAAGTCGGTTTTTGTCTTCATGCTTTCTCAAATCTGGATGTTGCCAAACCATTAGACCAGTCTGAATGGGGTTTCGTGGAGGTTTCATGCACATTAAATACAGTGCCACATCAGCAGAAATAAGCTTTTTTTATGAAACTATGAGGAGAAAGAGGGAAAATGTTTCATGGGATGAAATGAGTCAGCCTAGTTTCCAAAACTTTGGAAATCACGTGAAACCCGCACTAAGGACTCAGATTCGTTTCATCCGAGCAGGATCTCCACCGCGGGCTCCGCAGGCAGGCACGAGTGGGAGGTCTGCCGCAGGCTTTGCCACCCAGGGCGTGAGCGCGAGCGGGAACACCGCTGCGGGCTACACCGCCCGAGGCGCGAGTGTGAGTGGGAGCTCCGCTGGCTGCGAGCGGGAGCTCCAGTGGCCACGATCTGCACCTCCAGCCGTCGTGTCCTCCTTCAGTCATGAGCTCCTCCAGCAGGTGCCTTCCTCCTCTGGCCGCAGCACATAGGCGGTGAAGAAAGGGAAGAGAAAGGGAAAAAGACAGATCGGTGGGATCCATTAAAAAGGCTAAAATAATCCATGAAATCGTGCAAAGAAACTATGCACTTAGAGAGAGTCACTGTTCGCTTGAACTTACCAGCCAGCATCAGCCAGCCATTCAGCAATGGTTTTCTCTCATAACAATCAGTCAGCCAGCCGTACAATCCAGCCAGCCGAATAGAGATTGTCTTAAAAATTGGGAGGTGAAATCGTGCATTGAGACTGACCTTACAAAAAATCTCTCTTTGCCTCGGCATCACAATGGCAATAAGCATTTGTTAAGACCCTAGTTTGATATTTATGCAAGGATACGAACAAAGGAACGAAGAAATGGTCACTTTATTCATCCATCGATCTAGTCATCCAGATCAAACCCACGCATACCATACACACTATTTTGTTTGTTTGTTTTTCTTGCAGGCTGTGTATCAAATTATAATATTCAACGATGTCTTATTCGCAGAATCGCAGCAATAGCAGCTAAGCACCTCGCACTTACCACGGACCAAGCCTAAACTCTTGCAACAGCGGTCGCAAGCACCTGAATGAAAGCACTTATAGGTACACTTTTCGACATCCTGGCACAAACCGACTTCATCGCTCACCTCCTTGTTGCTAGGCCCCTCTGAAACATAACCTGACCACCCAGAATCTAGATGTTAGGAAACCATTTTAATTTTGCAGACATATATCCATCGTTCCCCTATTTTTTCTACACACATGCTTGTTGTATCACTGATCGAGCACTCCTAGATAAAAGGATTCAACTTGTAGAGGTGAATGTGAGTGGTGGTATGGACCCTAGAAATTCTATTTAATTTGTTCTTAGAGATGGTTGGTGTTTTCAAGTGTCCCTAAAAATAAAAGTCTACTGCTACTAGAAAACGATTTTTTGAAATGGCTAGTAATTTGAAAATAGGTGACACATAACAAATGTTACCACTTTTTTCATGTGATGTTGGATGAAAAGAAAACTTTCTACCAAAATTATACATGTTAAACGATAATTTAACTGTTGTACTTGATGACTTTTATATTTAAAATCATTTAATGGCCCAAATATAAGACTTAAATTTCAGATTTTTTTTAATGTAGTGTTAGTCGTGGATTGATGCCGTAATAACCAACGTGACTTACGGGAGGCAACGAGGATGCTGCTCAGCATCAGCAGAACAATTATTGGGAAAATTAGGATCTTCTCCATCTTCTTTGTTATATTTGTCCTCGTCATCGCTGGCTATTGTATTGGCAACTGGAATGGGTATAGATGTAATAAAGCAAGTGAGATGGATATCTATCATATACATCCATCATGTGCACCTATTTATACAGATATAAAATAAGTGTGTTAGTCTCCATTATAGTTAAAAATGATGGAATATGCTTGTAAATAAGCTATGTGTAATTTCTATAATTACTAGCTTAACATCTTATTTATTTTTAGCATGTGCTTCAATTTTATTTATTGACATCTAATTTAGAATGTTGCAAAGTATAATGACACTTTAGCAGGTAATAATTATGTCGGAGCAAACAAATCGTCAAATAGGATTCCCAAAAAAGATCATCTAAACTTACTTTGTTTTGCATGACATGCAGAGGATGGTAGTAATGGCCTTACAAGAAAAAAAATATAATGATGATGAAAAGAAATAGTACCATCATTCATTGGTTGCTTCTATGTTTTCCTAACCACCGCTTCACCTTGGACTCATAAAATAAGAAGTATGCAACTTTCTTCAGATGTCTCAGATTTATTTTCATGTCTAGCTCTATTCGATTTTCAATTATCTAACAAACGAGAATACATGAGCGTATATAATTAAACAAGCAGGGATGGTACTAATTATTCCATATGGAAGACTCAAAACATGCACAAACAGAAACAGCCTCCATATACATCTCGTGTTCAGATGAAATTTTACAATGAGATCTTATGTGAATTTAGTTCAGATGGGTAACAAAAGATCCATGCCTCTGGATTGTAAACCGTCTCTGATTTATTGTACAAAACAAATGGGCCTTAAGAATGTGTATTTTCAACCACAGAACAATATTTTTCTCTCACAACAATTTACCCGTAGAATTCAGCTGCAACTACAATCAGCTCAGCCGAACAGAAACAAGTATAGTGGCTGGGACTAGAAGAATATGGGTTGCATAAATGGTTCTTTATATTACCCGTCTGTATTACTTTATCTGTGATGGGTGTGTCTTCTTTGTTGCTTTCTGGCATAGTTAACGAAACAAGATCCTAAGTCAAATCACATGACGGCAAATTAAACCCCCTAACTCACATCCACCGCATTCAGTTAATAAACGTGGTCTCGAACAAATATGGACTTAAACAGCTGTGTGATCATGGTGAGGTTTCAGGTCCATCACCTAGCAAATTGTCCACTGCATGCCCTTCGGTTTCTGAAGCCCAACCAGGGTTAGTAATATATGTTAGATTAATGGCACTGAGCCAGACTACCTTTACAATTTCTTGGTAATTCATCGCAATCACATCAAAATGCGGATCTACAGCCTGATACTCATGCAACCGCAAAACCTGACACAAACAAAGAGTTGACTGACAAAAGTGAACACTGGATTTCACTGATGGGTTATTCTTGGTGGCCCCTCCCTAGAGGTCAAACTTAGTTGTGTGCTCGTATCTTCCTAGTTTATGTGCGCCTATATGATGTGTATTTTGAGACGTGGTTGGTGTGTGGGTTGTATGGGGTTCTCCCGACTCTTCTTTTCAACATAATAGAATGCAACGCAGCTCTCCTGTATTTTACAAGCAAAAAATAACATACATCTCCGTCATTATTTGGCATGTACTTCAATTTTATGTTTATGTTTTTTTTTATAAAAGAAGCATTCTATTAATTCACAGTCATTACACGAGTTGATATAATCAAAATAAATTCACTTCGAACTTCTGTCTAAACACAAATTCTATTCTTTGCGTAGGCTTCCACACAAGAAGTATAAATATAACCTCATAATACTCCCAAGTCGAGTGCTACATCGATTTTTTTTTTTGCACTAGTGGAAAACTTCAATAGTCATAAAAAATATCAACACTTGCGAAATTCTTTAAAATCATACATTTATGACTCCCATTAGTTGTGTGCCCATGCGTTGCCATGGAACCCATTGTATTTTATGAGAGTTGTATAGTGAAAGGATCTGCGGCCGAGGCCTAGAAGGGATGAACGGGCCTCATTAAATTCTGCAAACAAACTTAGCATTTGACGGGCCGGTAGTTCCAGAAAAATGTTTGGTAACCTGTAGTGCCAGTCAAAGGGTATGAATTCCATCTAAAAAAGTATATATAAGTGCATGGAAATTTAATTGAACCAAACACCACCGTTCCTAAAAGCCTTCTAAAGGTATTCCAACCTTCAGCTGCAGCAAGAGCCTCACACAAATGTAGATCGGTAGGAAGCCCTAACAAGCAAATTCAAACTTGCAGCGGAGCTTGGCGCACGGAAATCTAGGCACAACGATGTTAGCCCCATGAGGTTCCCACTTAATTTGTTGCACCTCATGCGACTTACCTCTTGAACCAACAGCGTGTTGTTCTCAACTATAATAAAAAAATGTTGGAATATGCTTGTAAATAAGCTATCTGTAATTGCTATATAATTACTAGTTTAACATATTTTGGCATGTATTTTAAATTTACTCTCTCTATTCTAAAATATAAGTCATTCTAGTTTTAATATTTAGATAAATAGTTTTTGTTATGTATCTAGACATAACAAAAGCAATGTACCTAAAATTGACAGTGACTTATAGTTTGGAACAAAGGGAATATTTATTATCATCGAATTTAGAATTATGTAAAAGTACGATAACTTTAGCAAGTAATTTTTATGTAAGCCACACCAAATAGAATTCCTAATAAAGGTCATCTAAACTTACTACATTTTGCATGAGATGCATAGAAGGATGGAAATGTTAGTATATGCTTGTAAATAATCCAGTTGTAATTGCTAAAATCTCCATTATTTTTTTGGCATGTACTTTAATTTTATTTATTAACATCAAATTCATAATGTTGAAAAAGTATAATGGCACTTTGGCGGATAATAATTAATTAACGTGGCAAACTGATCGTCCAAACAGGATTCCTACCAAAGGATTTCTAAACTTACTTTATTTTGCATGACATGTAGAGAGGATGGTGATACAATGATACTGCTCTTCAAAAAACAACTACAAAGATAATGAAATGAAATATATTGGTTGCTGCTATGTTTTCCAAGCCTCTTCTTCACCTTGGTTTGCTCGTAAAATAATTCATGTTTGCAACTTTCTTCATATCTCTCAGATTTATTTCCATGTCTAGATTTCTTCTGTTTTTCGTTCTCAAGATAACTGAACAAGAGGCCCTATTGAATCGTAGTCGGAGAAAACGTTAAGGCCGTGAGAGGTACATGTTCAGCCAAAAAAAGCTAAAGAAAAACACGAACATGGAAGGGGACATGGAAACGAAGCGTATGAGCAGAATAAAACAGCCGAAGCATGGATAGCTGGATACGAGCCAAAAAAATGTGGAAGAAAACATGCAAAAAAAACTTGATGACAGAAGTTTTGCCTCTTTAATATTGGTAATATAGTATATATCATAGATATAGACATGAAAAATAGTAAATGTGTTCGTATGTTTCAACAGAATTTGGTATGTGTTAGAATCAGACTTTGTGTCATCGCTAGACACGAGTTTGTCCTAACTTGTTTGAGCATGTCTCATGAGTTTGCATACAAATTAACACAATAAGTCATAATCGGACTTTGTATTAATAATCATCGTTAGAAGCTGGTTGTTCTGGCTCGTATGTGCATAGATCCAATAAATCCAAATAGAAGAAACTAGAGGTAGCTAGAGAGATGGACAAACAATAATTAAACCAAAATTTTGCCTCTTTAATATTATATAAGACGTATGGAAAGGGAATGGAGTGGTGTTCTCTGTGATTCAGGTTTCTGCATGTATTATTATCCAATAGATAGATGTATCCATGTATGTATACAACTTGGATACGGTCTGTGTCAGCGCTGAGGCAGCAGTGCATGAAAAGATGGTGGAGACACAGGGGTGTACTTCGCTCGCGCGCTGGAATTTGAAGAAAAATCTCTAGTTTGGAGAGACCGTGGTCGAGAACAACGGTGGTGGGGTAGGACAACGTAATATGGCAAAACACATGAGATGAGATGAGATGCGATGAAGAAGAGAGCCGAAGAACACTCATGGTATATATATAGAGCGGATAGAATGCCAGCCGGTTTTAGTCCCAACTTAACGAAAAAAAAAAAACGAAGAAATGGTCAGCCACTTTATTCATTCATCCATCCAATCCTGTCAAATAATGCAGATCAACCCATGCATACCACCATACACACTATTTTAGTGCAGTGCTTGCGGCGGGTCGTCGTTACAGCATTGGCAGTCAAGCGCCCAGCACTTGCCACGGGACCAGCCCTGACTCTTGCAACAACGGTCGCAAGCATCACCTTTACTAAAACACTTAAAAAAGACACACTTAGGGCCCCTTTGGCACACAGGTGAATCACACGAAAACTGAAGGATTTATTCCCATGGAGTTTGCTGACGTCATGTCCCCTTTGGTAGCAAAGGAATTCATCCAGAGGAATCCATTCCTATGGATTCAGCCTCTCACTGTAGCACAGGAAAAATAACATCCAGGTCGACCTCATTTTGTCGCGCAAGTCCGAGGCAACGGCGAGCTCCCGAACGTGGCCACGGCGCCGCCCAGCGTCAGCATCGCTTCGGTGGCCACGGACATGAGCTAGAGCGCGGCCTCCTGCACAGCATCTGGGTGGTGGAGGGCGGCGGATCTGGGCAACTTCGCCGCGGCGGAGGGGAGCAAGGGGAGAGGGATGCGGAGGGAGAGCGTGTATCCTCGCGCGTGGGCCGCAGAGGACTAGATGCGGCAGCTCGCCGACGCGACGACGCCCGCGCCAACGCCCGTGGCGCGGAGATCTTCGCCGGCCACCGCGCCGCCTCGGTGGAGGCCGAGCACTGCATCCAGGCCCGCATGCTGGCCGCCTCCCTCCGCGCGTGGCTCCAGGCGGCCCAGCGCGCCGTCGACGTCGTCCCCGCTGCAAGGAGCTCCGGGACCGGCGAGTGAGGCGCGAGGCAGAAGCCCGGCAAAGATGGTTCGATCCCGGCCAGGGAGAAGGGGACGGAGCGGAGGGGCTCGGAGAGGAGGGCGCACCGGAGGAGGGAGATGGACGGGAGGTTTCGCGGAGGGAGACGCCGGTGGGGGGGAGCTGGCGCGCCGCCGCGGCCGTTCGCCTGTTGCGTGCGCGCGAGACAGGAGGGGACGGGGGCCCTTTTTTTTACGACAGGGACGGAGGAAACCAAGTGCCTTTCCTATCCGGCGAAGTAGCGTTCCTGGAATTTTCCTATATCCGCCCCCCCGAGCCAAAGGGGGCCTTAAAGGTATCCGAGCACGAAGTGGTTTTCCCTCTCGCATCCTTGCTTCCTTCTGTTGTCTCTAAAACATGACCTGACCATATACATCCAGATATATGTTAAGAAACCATTTTAATTAATTTTTCATACCTCGATCGTTTTTTTATTAGATATGTACAGTGAGTTATAAACTGTTTGCACTTGATATGACTTTTATATCTGAATCATTTAATGGCCCACATATAAGATTTAAATTTCAGGATTTTCAATTCTTGAATATTTCAAATCTTGAACTTTTCAAACGGCCCCAAAAGAAGTCAAGCCACTCAGGGGCCCAAATATTCAATACAACATTTATAGAAATCAATAACAGAAAGGATAGCAGGCACCTTGTCTAATCGTTGTGTGGCGTGATGCTAAGAAAGGATCGTGTCCCGTGACACTCGTGGACACGGATTTGAATCCTAGAAAAACACACCCTTGAAAATCCCTTGAATTGTGACTTGACTAGCGGGTTTCTTCATGGATTAAGACAATATTGTTTTGTTAGGACCATTTTGAGATTAAAAAAACGATTTCTAGATGCTGGCCATGTTAATGATTGCCTAGATATCGATTTATAGGTGGTGTTTCCTGACACCAGTAGAAATCCATATCTACATATGGTTACACTGTCGTCTCTAGAAATCCAATATTCCTAAAGACCATTGTGTAAATTGTCTATATAAATCAAATTTAACCGTGTATTATGGTGTTAGCTAGTCACGTGTTGATGTTGTAATAACCAACAAGACTTACGGGAGGCAACGAGGATGTTGCTCAACATCAACAGAACAATCAATGGGAAGATTAGGATCTTATGCATCTTCATTGTAATATTTGTCCTCGTCATTGCTATTGTACTGGCACCTAAGATGGATGTAGATCTGACAAAGAAAGTGAGCTGGATATCTATCATATACCATACATTGTCTGCACCTATCTATACATATAATAAGCGTGTTAGTCTCAACTATAGTTAAAATGTTGGGATATGCTTGTAAATAAGCTATATGTAATTACTATAATTACTAGCTTAACATGTTCTTTAATTACTTTCGGTATGTACTTTAATTTTACCCCTACATTCCGGATTATAATAAGTCGTTCTAATTTTTTAGATACATAGCTTTTGCTATGTATCTAAACATAGCATAAGTTTAGTAGTATAACAAAAACAATGTGCCTAAAATCCACATTGACTTATAATATTAGAATGGAGGAAGTATTTATATATTATCATGCAATTTAGAATGATGTAAAAGTACGATAACTTTAGGAACTAATTATATCATAGCCCATGACAAACAGAAGCCTCCGAATAGAATTCCTAATAAAGGTCATCAAATCTTACCTCTTTTTTTCTGTAATTGCTATATTACTAGCATAACATCTTATTTAAAATGTTGCAATAGTAAAATGGCACTTTACCAGGAAATTATATCGTGGCAAAAAGATCGCTGAATAGGATTCCTAATAAAGGTTATCTAAACTTACCTTGTGTTTGCATGGCATATGTTGACTGCTGAGGATGGTAGTACAATAATGACAATGGTCTTCCAAAAAAGCACAATCATAATCTTTACAAAACGATCCATACACCATTCTCTGGCTTCCTAGCCAGCGTGCCACATCATCCGTTTTTTCGTGACCGTCCGATCAGGCGAGCGGATGGCTAAGATCGGCCAGCTCCCGGCCATTTTGCAAAAAAAAACCCTCTAAGTCTAGCGAAATAAACCCACGGTCCAACCTCCTCTCTCAGATTTTGTTGCAAAAAGACCTAAAAGTTTTCTGGAATCAACCCGCCGTCCATGCCATTATATGGGCCGGCCTGCCACCGCGTGCCCGCTGTAAGTGGGCTGCGCTGGTCTAGATTAGGCCCAAATGGCCATCTCATTTTTTTGTCTATTATTAAATCCCATGATATACTGATTTTGTTCATTTCATATAAAAATAATTATATCTCCTAAAATCATGAAAATTTTTTGTAGCCTCTCCATAGTATACTCTATGTATAGAAAATATGAAACTTGGAAAATAAACAATTTTGGAATGATTTAAAATAACCTCTTTTAATTAATAAATATACCTTCCATGATTTCTACACATTAAAATGCTAAACCAAAAATTCTAAAATTTGTTTTGTGCCTCCTTTGCGATGTTTCCAACCTCTACAAAAATTTTGAGATAAATTTGAAATGTTTCAGCAAATTATTATAGCATGCTTAGTTAATAAATTAATTAAAAAAGGGTTTATGCTCGATCTTCATAGTTGCCATTATTCATACTCATATACCTAACTATAAAGCAAAAAACAAATATCTAACAATGGTCATACACGGCTTCAACAACGGTCATGCGCGGCAAAACCACGCCGCTTTCTAGTCTCTACTATAATAGGATTCTTAAATAAATCTAGGTCCACCAAAGAAAACTCCCCACTAAGAGCTTCAACTTTTGTACACCCAGCATAATATACATAAGGAATTGTCTCTATAATAATCAAAGGCTACAATAGCATCTAACTATGATCTAATGGCTATAGATTAAAGTTTGCAAATCAAACTCACCCAAACTCACCGTCGCGCCCCCGCGATCCTTGTTGTCGCGAAGCGCCGCCCGCCCCCCGCGATCGCACGCCCCCCGGCCCCCGTGATCACCGCGTGCCCGGCCGGCCCCCACGGTCTCCCCCCAGCGATCGCAAGCGCGCCTCCCCGCAAGTCCATCCTGCGGCGGCCAACGAAGGCGCCCTGCCTCCCCGGCCACTGCGCCTCGCGCCACTGCCGGCGATCCTCCCGCATCAGCCCCCTCGAGTGCAGCATCGGGCCCGGCATCCGCGGCGAGATGGAAGCGGCACTGCCGCGACTCCATCGTGCGGCCGCCAACGACGGTGGACAGGCACGTCGTAGCAGCACCACCAGCCGCCGCCCCGCGGGTCACCGCAAACTGCAGCAGCGCCATCGCTCTCGAGACCCAGCAACAGGCGCGCTCGCCTTTTTCTCCTTTTATTTGCCAATTGTCTGGGTCATATGCAGGTGCCAATCCAGTGCCTCAGATTCGCTTCACAAATATGTTTCCACCTCAAATTTTCGAACTCCTTCCATTTGCAATTGTTACAGGGTTATATTTGTTCTAAATGTACTGAAAGTATGTATCTACCTTTTTGCTGAGAAGGGGAGATACCTTCCTTTAAGTTTCATCATCTTCTGATATGTCATTGCGAACAACAATACAACAATGAGATAGTATGGAAACCCAATTTTTTCAACTTGGTTGTCCCAATGTGTGCACAACATGTTACCTTTACTCCATCGTTTTCTCTCTGGAATTTATACGAAAGTCTGTTTGATTTTGATCACAACATTTAAAAAGATCATACCTCCTACATCTCTCGGCCGGCTTCCACCTGATCTGACCTGATCTAATCTTAAGGCAATCTTTATGAAAATGAATGATGGATTACATTGTGTGCCTTCCTTCCTGTCAATGAATATAGTCTTTGCTGCATAGAAGGAACCTCAAAGCTTAGCGCGCTCTTAGCAAGATCCCTAACCATGGGAAATTGGCCAACAATTTCCTTTATACAAATAAGAGTTTACAAATTAGTACCATACAGTACAAATACTATGTTGTTCTTTTTTATTAAAACCATGGTGACATTTTGCTGAATGCAGGAATGTTGGAAGGTTTCATGGTAAACAGCAGACCAGGTTTGTTAATTTGGTTTTCCATTTTTGGTTATGCACTCCTTTATCCAAGAATGCCTATGCTCCACTCTATCCACATCCTCATAATTACTTTTGACATGGAACCTTCATCAGTATGCTACAAATGGACATTTATCGGTTTTGAAAATGCCACCCTAAATGTAAACTCAGTGGCTCAGATTTTTTAGGACATGTGCAGTTGATGCACTCAGATTGCCCAAGTATGCTCACTACCCTTGCTTTTCTTTAGCATCAATCACCCCTAATTTTTACTGTCTAATGCATGTCTTACAGTTTTAGGTTTAGTCTATAGTGCCATCTCTAGATTGCCCCTTTTTTTGTGTCATCTCTAGATTACCCCTTTTGCTTGATCCAAGCTACTAAACGGCTGCCTACTCATCGGGTAATAATTTTACCTCTAATAGTTATACTCAGTTTATGGTACTGTCATTATCTAATTTCATGTCACTTTTGTCATTTGTGGCTCCATTGTGTTGTAGCACCAAAGAATGCCCTGTTAAGTTTCAGCTGTTATTTGCCCTGTAATTTTCCACACCATGTGTTTGTGACAGTGCCTACAGAAGGTTATGAAAAATCTCATAAATTCGTATTTATTTGCAATAATATGGATCTTAGAAAAACTTATTACCAAGAATATAATATTTCAGTCCGTCGAAATTACACACCGACTGTTTCCAGAAGTAATAGTAACGAATAGCAGATCTACGAATAAAAATAGCTGTATTTTTCCCTTGTTGTCTTATATTTATATTTGTATGACAAGCTTAACTGAAAAACTAAGCTGAGATTTGTGTCCTGTTGGTTGGATTAGTGACCATCCATTTCGTGCATTTTAACAGTGCTTCAACGGAAATGCTTATGGGCTGAACTACCAACTAATTTACTTGCTTCATCTTTGACGAGTTAAGTCAATTTAAATTTGGGACATATTGTCGACTTGGCATCTCAGCTTACAATGACCACGATCTTTGTTAAAGGTATGTCCAATTGATTCCCCCCTTATAGTATATGAGCTTCATATTCCAAAGCATCGACTATAATATCAGTTTGGCTGAGACTAAAAGACTTTGCTGTCGTATGCATGCAGCCAAAATTTCTGGAGTAAGACGATTGCTTCATGGTTTACTCAGATTGGGTTGACACGGCGGTAAGGTCTCCTCTATTCATTACATTCATGTTAATCTGTTTTGGACCAAGGATCACCATGTTTACCTTATTACTAATGCTACTAATATGTTCTTGGAGACCGAGATTAGTGTTCCTGCACATAGTGAGCTGTTGAGCCTGGACCATTGGCTAATACTCCTGAGTGTATACTTTTTGTGTGTTCTTTTTAATGCTTCGTTCGAAATCACCAGAATTGTTGAGTCACCTGCTCTCCTACATCCCTTTCTTTGGTTTCACTAATGGATTTTTGAACTATGACTCCTTCGTTGTCCTGAGCTGCTACTTAGATTTTAAATCCATCACAAAACTGCTTACCTCAATGGCGGCCATACTTTTCATGCGCCACCTAAATTTAGGAACTTCGCGATTGATGGTTGTTCTCACTTAAATAGTTGTTCCTTCTGAACCCATCCTATGCGTCTCAGTGAGATGCAGATGAATGTCAATATTTGTGGTTCAGAATTACTCAAATAATTGTAGAAAACAAATGTGCACGCCACGCAGCTACTGCAGCAACGAAAACCACAAGCTCAGTTAAATTGTGGTCGGATTCAGACCTGTAGAGCGGTCAGATATTTGTCTAACTCTCATCCTTACCCCGACAGAATTCAGCTTTGTTTCAGTCATGGTAGCTACGAACGAGCCACGGACATTGCCCGTGCCCCCGCCACCTCAGCGCCCTCGCCATTCATCGCTACGGATGAGCCACGGTCCAGTCGCCCCCGTGCCCTCCGCAATTCGTTGCCACGGAGAAAGGTCGGGATTCAAATACTAGCAGATAACCAAATAATCAGGAGGCGAGGCACATGCTATCGAAATTAGCTAAGTGTGCTAATATTATAATATATAATAATGAAGGGTACATTGCTCAGATACATATATGTTGTATATTTACATTTGTTTTAATACACAAAAATATGTCATGGTGATATCATACCTATCGACATATTAATATCAATGAGAGATCTTCTGGGCATTCTATCTGGTGGGCTCTCTTCTAACGCTACGGCCTTCGATCGACTTTTGACGTAGAGATATATAAGATGAGGTCCCTGGTCAAATGCCGCCGGATCAGTTTCAAGCACAGTGACCAGTGGCGTATGTATATATACATGCAGTGGCTAATTTAGGATTTTAGTTTAGAGTATGCCCCTAAAAAAAATTCAAATACAGCTTGGTAAAATTTTACAGCGTCCCCTTAAAAAAACCGTAACGTTAGCACGGGCATTAGCTGCACTCTTGCATTTTTGGGGAATTTTTTATTTGCCATTGATTGAGTTCCAATTGGGCTACAATTCTTTGGAAGTAGCTTCTAAACTGCCTAGTGACCTTATGGCCAAAATTTGGTGGCAGTTCGTTCGGATTTAATTGCGTGCTTAACAATTTTGGTTCGAGGCGATTTTCGTGCGTAGTGTTCTGTACAACCTCGGACAGTCTGGACTCTAGCCTCGGACAGTCCGGGCATGTGGGCCGAGCACAAGGAAGCGAAGTGCTCAGTTTGGGCCTCAAGCGCGGACAATCCGGCCCCAACTGGCGAACAGTCCGCCGTTGGTTTTCGGACGGTGAACAGAACTCTTTTCGCGCAGTTTGGTTTCTGTTTTTTGAACTGTGGACTGTCTGGGGTACTGTAGCGGACTATCTGGTAATGTAGCAGTATTGTAGCGAACTGTCCGCGGTACTGAAGCAGAGTGTCCAGCACTGTAGCACCAGGGTAGCAGACTTTTCGTGTTTTCAGTTTCACGCTGTTTGGTCTGTTTCCTGTCCGTTTGGTCTCCATTTCAAGTTCCGTTTGTTGCATTGGTTTGCTAACAAGTCATAGATCATTCCTAGGCATCCTAGTCACTTGTTGGGTCCGGTGTCTAGGGTTGTTCTCTTGCCTCTCCTCCATGAGAGAGTGGAGTTGTTCTGCTCGGCCACCTCTCTTAGTTCTCCGGTCTGCTCGGCCATGTTTTGAGATTCTCGTTGTGTCTCTTGTAAACATCTAGTCATGTGTTGACTCGTGCATATCTCTTCGCTTATGCTCTTGCTTCTTGGTGTTTTGAACTTGGGACATCGACCACTTAATTTCAGAAGAAATGTTTGAGGCTCCTATTCAACCCCCCCCCCCACCCCAGTCGCCTCTTGGTCCTTCAAAAATAGTAAATGTGTCCGTATGTTGCAACAGAATTTGGTATGTGTTCATCGCTAGATGCATGTTTGTCCTAACTGGCATTGTATGAGCACGTCTCATGAGTTTGCATCATGTATGAAATACAAAACCCAACATGTCACGTCCTAAAATTGGGCTCTGTATTGATCATCGCTAGAAGCCCTTGTAATTTGGAAAACACGTCTGAGACATGAACTTGTAAGCGGCCTTGAAGGCTGGCGTTCTCATCTTCTAGCTTGTAACTCTGTAAACTCCTGGTGGGGAAGCTCTCTCTCTCTCTCTCCACCCGCCCCCCCGTTTTGTTTCAAAAAAAAAAAAAATCATCGCTAGAAGCCAGCCGTTCTAACTTGTATGGGAACAGATCCAATAAATCTAAATGGAAGAAACTCTCCATTATTAGGTACTTAGAGCGATGGACAAAAAAATAAGTTCTGTGATTCAGGTTTCTGCATGTATATCGAATAGATAGATGTATCCATGTATATGTACATAACTTGGATGCTTTGCTCTTCTATCCATTATGTTTATATCTTTGTCAGGCTGCTAGCAGGGCTGAGGCAGCGGTGCAGGAAAAGATGGTGGAGACAGGGGTGTTGCTTCGCTCGCGCCGAATTTGATTTTGAAGAAAAAAAATATGTAGTTAATTTGGAGCGACCGTGGTCAAGAACGGTAGCGTGGTAGGACAACGTAACATGGAAAAAACATGAGATGAGATGCGATGCGATGAAGAAGAGAGCCCAACCACTCATGATATATAGAGCGGTTTATGAGTCCCAACTTAACGAACAAAAGAAACGAAGAAATGGTCAGTCACTTTATTCATTCATCCATCCAATCCAGTCACACATAATGCAGCTCGACCCATGCATACCACCATGCACACTATTTAAGCGCTGCTGGTCGTTAGTCGTTACTCGTTACAGCATTGGCAGTCAAGCGCCCAGCACTTGCCACGGGCCCAGCCGTGACTCTTGCAACAACGGTCGCAAGCACCACTACCTTTACTAAAACACTTAAAAAAGACACACTTAAAGGTATCATTGCACAAAGTGATTTTACCTCTAGCTCTCACGTCCTTGCTCCCTTCTGCCGCCTCTAAAACATAACCTGAATATATAAGATTTAAATTTCAGATTTTTCAATTCTTGAAATATTTCAGATCTTGAACTTTTCAAACGGCACCAAAAGAAGGCAAGCCCTTCAGGTGCCCAGATATTCAATACAGCATTTATAAAAAAAAAAAAATCAATAACAGAAAAGATAGCAGGCACTTGTCTAATGGTTGTGTGGGGTGATGGTAAGAAAGGATCGTGTCCCGTGAAGCGCGCGTGGCATGGATTTGAATCCTAGAAAACACACCCTTGAAAATCTCTTGAACTGTGCTTAACTATTGGATTTCTTCAGGGACTAAGAAAATATTGTTTTGTTAGGACCGTTTTGAAATTTTAGGGAAAAAACTATTTCTAGATGCTGGCCACATTAATGATCGATTCCCGAGAAATCAATTTCTAGATGTGTTTCCTAGCACCAGTAGAAATCCATATCTACAGATGGTTGCGTAGTCATCTCTAGAAATCCATTATTCCTAAAGACCATTGTGTAAATTGCTTATAGGAATCAAATTTAACAGTATATATATGGTGTTAGTTGCATGTTGATGTTGTAATAACCAACAAGACTTACGGGAGGCAGCAAGGATGTTGCTCAGCATCAGCAGAACAATCAATGGGAAGATTAGGATCTTATGCATCTTCATTGTAATATTTGTCCTCATCATCGCTGTTGTACACACAACTAAGATGGATGTAGATCTGACAAAGAAAGTGATCGAGCTGGATATCTATTATATACCATCCATCGTCTGCACCTATTTTATACATATAAGTGTGTTAGTCTCAACTATAGTTAAAATGTTGGAATATGCTTGTAAATAAGTTATATGTAATTACTATAATTACTAGCTTAACATCTTCTTTACTTTTGGTATGTATTTTAATTTTACTCCCTACATTCCAGAATATAAGAAGTTATTCTATAGTTTTTTAGATACATAGCTTTTGTTATGTATCTAAACATAACATAAGTCTAGTTGTATAACAAAAGCGATGTGCCTAAAATACACAATGACATATAATTTGGAAATGGAGGAAGTATTATTTATATATTATCATGCAATTTGAATGATATAAAAGTACGATAACTTTAGCAAGTAATTATATCATAGCCCATGGCAAGCAGAAGCCTTCGTCGAATAATATTCCTAATAAATAAGGTCATCAAAACTTATCTCATTTTGCATGAGATGCGGAGAAGGATGGAAATGTTGGTAAATTCTTGTAAATAAGCTACTTGTAATTGCTATATTACTAGCTTAAAATCTAGTTTAAAATGTTGCAATAGTACAATCGCACTCTAGCAGGAAATCGTATCGTGGCAAACAGATTGCCGAATAGGATTCCTAATAAAGGTTGGACAATTTGACACGATACCCTAGACCGATCTCCAGGGTCGCGCTGTGACCGACGGGAAGCGCCACCGGTGTTCGCCATCGCTGTCTCCACTGCTTCCTCTTCCCCAACCGTCGCTGCCCGTGCGCTGATCTTCACCAACGAACCTGACTAGATCCTCCTCCGTCAAGCCGAATGTATGTCCCTCTCTCTCTCTTACTCCTCGTCTTTCTCTGTGAACACGTTTTTACACTGGAAAGAAGAGAATCCCCAACTTGAATTCCTGCTACTCGATCCTAAAGATCTAACAAGCATGAGAATTAGCAACGAAACAAAGGAACGAAACAAATGAATTCAGAGCAAAGCACGAGAATTAGCATAACACGGAACTAGATTAGAACCAGGGCGACTATGTCCCTCAGTCACCGCGCTGATGGCGAACCCCCCACTGCGACTTCCATGTCATGAAATGGCGCACCCTCCGCCAGGCCCAGTGCGAGCGCTCCATGGCATCGCCGGGAGACAATGTTTATTACCTAAATGCAGTGGATGTGAGTTAGGGGTTTGTTGGCATATATGATTTGAGTTTGGATCTTGTTTGGTTGCTCCATACCGATCAGGCTCAACATCTCAATGTGAAGTTTCTATATCAACACGGAATATTTAGTGAGGATGTTTCTATTTGTGCATGATTTTTAGTCTGTTTGGATGGACTAGGACTACTTATGACCAAAAAAGCCAAAAAAATTAGTCAACTACTTTTTATCCCATACCTGTATGGACCCTTAACTATGTTGGGTTATGACTAGAATTAGTTGTTAGCCCCTGCTAATCGAGTTCTATGGACTGCTGAACTAAAGATTAGTTGAGGCTTCGACTATATTTTAGCCCACCCATTAGTCCTCTTGTTTGGATCCTGAAGGGCCAAAGTTTAGCTAACTAATTGTTAGTCAAGGGATCCAAACATGGCCTTATATTGAATAATAGCACAATCAATGCTTGTTTAATACTTTAATTTTATATGCTCATGTATTCGTATTCGTTTGTTTGATAATGAAAAATAGAACAGAGTTAGACATGGAAATGAATCTGAGATATACGAAGAAAGTTGCAGATTATTTTACCAGCAGTCCAAGGTGAAGAAGCGGGTAGGAAACCATAGAAGCAACCAATATATATTTCATTGTCACTCTGTTCGATTGAGGTGAATTGTATGGCTAAATTGTTGTGAGAGAAAAATATTGTTCTGTGGCTGAAAATAAGTTGAACCTACCTCAAACAAACAAAACGTATGATTGTGGTTTTTGGGAGACCATTATTACTATCATCCTCTGCATGTCAAATTTCTAATATATCTCACAAACTAAGTCAAGTTTGGACAAGATATTTTTACAAGGTTGTGTATCATCATATCATCTAAATGTGTGATTTTTTTTGTTGAATTTAGACGACTTTTTTGCCGTGGTTTACACAGGTTTTCACGAAGGTTGTGATTTGCACAGGATACATTCCTTGTTGGTATATGCTTGTAAATAAGCTATCTGTAATTGCTATATCGCTAGCTTAACATCTCGCTTATATTTTTGGCATGTACTTCAATTTTATTTATTAACATCTAATTTAGAATGTTGCAAAAGTACAGTGCCACATTATGTCGTGGCAAACGGATCACCACATAAGATTCCTAATAAAGTTCATCTACCTTGTTTTGCTTGACATGCAGAGGATGGTAGTACAATAATAATGATTTTCCAAAAAAAAGAAACTACAATGATAACAAAATGAAATATATTGGCTGCCGCTATGTTTTCCTAACGGCTCCTTCACCTTGGACTGCTCGTAAAATAAGTCAAGTCTGGAACTTTCTTCAGATCTCTCAGAATTATTACCATGCTTAGCTCTCTTCTATTATTTATCCCGACGGATTGGAGGAAGGCATTGACGGGGCGACCACCACGCCCCTCGCGCTGGGGGACGCCGGCGCGGCAGGGCAGGGCCACCGGGGCGGCAGGGCAGGGGTGGCAGGGCAAGGGAGGGTAGGGCTTTGAGCACATATCGACGGTGCGACAGGGCCAGGCCGCCGGTGGCACGCTAGGGCGTGACGGTAGCTAGGGCGAGGGTGCGGCGGCGGTGGCTAGGGCAATGGTGCGACGGCAGCGGCAGCTAGGGCAAAGGAGAGAAACGGGTTCGGACAGGGGGTGGGGGCGCGGCGGGATAAGGAGGGGCAGGGGTGGGTTGATTTTACTCTGCGCAATTACTATACTGCCCATTAATGAATAAAATTGATAAAAATTGTTATTTAGTGGAAGCGTTAGGAAGTATCTCCAACCACCGTAACACGTCTCTTATAACAAACGAATACGTTAGCATATACCTTTTGAAAACTTTTATTTGTGTTTATCTCTCTTGAAATTCATGTATTTCTCTATGTTGCATTTAAAAATCACAAGAAACTTTTCATGTATTTTGAATTTCCTATAGAATTGTAAGTTTCATTCAACTTTAATCCTACAAATTTCTTTTCATTTCTATATTTTGAGAGCATGTGAGCATGAGCGAGCAACAAAAAAGACGGGACCAAGTATTATAGACATTTATCGGCAGCTGGTGGGCCGACGGGCCTATTAGCATTTGCTTACCGATAGGGCCTATCGGCCCTCTGCAAGCCGGCCCAGGACTGACGTGACCAAGCTTAACGCCTTAACCGCCGTTCAATAGACTTTCTCAAAAAAAAAAACAAAAAAAAAACTGCCGTTCAATAGTAGTAGAAGTACCAAAATTTTGTAATAATTGATTATAAAAAATGATATTAAAAATACCCTCCACCACGGACTGCTGCATCCGTGCGTGCTCTGCTCATGCGCCACCGGCCGCCTCCCGGTGTTGGCGGGCGGCTCCTCGCGCATCCTGCCTGCGTCTCACGTGGAATGGGCCACCAAAGGCATGGAATCCTATAGCAACGGCATTTCCAGTCTCCGTGCCCGCTCTTGCTCCCGTGTGCTCCTCGTTGCCTGCCACCCCTTGGGCAGATCGCTATGCACAGATACAAAAGTTCACCGATATATCGGAATAAGCCCTCCTAACATCCTCTCTAATATCTGGATGGAATTGATCAATTGCTAAACGAAGGGCTAGATCAGAAACAAGATGAACATCCGGGTTGAAAACCTTAATAACCTTCAACATTTACATCTTGCTCACGTGACGACGGTTCTTGATGGTCGTGTTCTTCAATTTCAGCAACAACAACATTGACACTTTCATGAGTACTTGGCCCCGAGTTGCTTGCACTTGCAAAATTTGTACTATGAAAAAAAACTTTTCAAATCTGCAAAATCAATTAACAAATCAATTCATTTCACTAATTGGGCATTAATGGCACTATCCCTCTGGCAGTACCTAATTTCTTATATCGGCTTCGGTTCAACGGAATTGGAGCTGCCGGCCTCCTCTCGAGCTTCATCTCTTCCCTGAATCTCAATGGCTTCCTCCTCCTTTCCTCCTTCCCCATCCATCCAGGCTAGCTCGGCCCTCGGCCGCCCGGGCACAGGCGCGAAGCTCTGGCAGGTCGCAGCCGCCCGCGCGCGTCCCCGTCGGCCGTCGCTCCGCGGGCCGCAGCTGCTCGCCGCCCCACAGCCACTCGCTGGCCGCCGTAGCAGCCAGTCCTCTGGCCGCAGCCGCTCGCTCGCAGCTCGCTGGCCCTGGCCACCGCGGCGCCTCCCGCTCCCGCCCAGTCGCCAGCAAAGGAGAGCAGAGGACTGGTCTGGACTCTGGAGTAAGGGAGAGGGTCAGAGGGAGGCAGGAAGAGGGAAGACCAGAAGGGAGATAGGGAACAGACGAGCAGTGGAGCACGTGCCGGCTCTTGCTCCCGTGTTCTCCTCGTTACATGCCACCATCGACCTCAACAACGGTGTCGATGCTTTCATGGATGATGCCCTCAGTGTGTTCGGTGAAATGGGCACAAGGTATGCACCTTTGTTTTTCGTTCAATATTCGGTTGTTGATTCTGTATAGTCAGTCCCCATCTGGCCATCTCTATCACTCTATCAGTTGTGCAAAGATTGACAAGAGTTCACTGATTTCAGTGCTATTGTTGGGATGGTAACTATCACTATCAGCCATGCGGCTGGACATCGATTTTCTATCAAAGCTGTCTCTCCACGCACCGCTTCTCACGGTATCTCGTTCCTCAATCCAGAAATGGTGTGCTCGCCTTGTATTTCTCAGGCGCAAATGCACCTCTCCTCAATTATGTCCCGACTTTGTTCGATTGGGGAGAGAAAGCTAGGCGGATTACATATCCATTTTAGTGATTTAATGATGTCACTAATACTTCCCATTTAGGAGTAATCAATGAGCTCAAAACATAAATAAATTACAACAGAGTACATTGCTTATTGGACCAGGGGTGATACCTGTTTATTAAGTTTTATGCTGCCCATAAGTCATAAGTTGCCATTTAGGCAAGGAAAAACTAATATGCATCCTTGCAAGCTGGATTTATTTTTTAAATTATTTATAATATAAAATTTTTGGTTTTTCTAAGAATTAAAAAACAATAACTATTTGGTGAAGTATGAATGACTTGGCTAGCTACTTGGGCTTTGCTATATGTAAGGCTCCAATAATTGCATGCTTAAATATGTATATCTTCAAGCATGTTCTCATCTTTATATATTTTTCTACCACCGTCTTAAGTCTCAGCTATCTCTAACTACACCATCCATACAAAAATACACTGATTTGTATTTTAAAAAAAAAAAACCCTAAACAACCATATGTTTGAATAGCAGCTGTCAAAGTTTCATATTCCAATTACCATTATATAGCTAAGAAAAAAAAAAAGAAAACTAGATATAGTTTTACTCCATCAGATGTGCGAATACCAGTTGTGAAAACTTGAGCACACCTCCAAATAAAACTCTATTGAGTGCACGCCTCTTTCAATCAGCATGGGCAATACTATTAGGTTCCTAAAAAACAACATTGCAAAGCTTACCACATAGATTGTTAGAGTCTGAACTCTAAGGTAGTCTTTAGAGTAATTTGGATCGTTTTACATACGAAACTCACATCACAGGCTGGTCTGACACAGATAGGTGCATGGCAATGCTACAGGTGGTTTCTAGTGCTCTTTGTTATTTACTGTTCTGATTTGATTATTTAATTTATTCTTAGGGCATGTTGGGATATATTATAATCTCAATTATCTATAGGATTGTTATAATCTAAATTATGGACAATAATACCTTAGTGTTTGGACTCCTAGATTATTGTGGTGGATTGTCACAATGGATCAGTTTACTAATCTTTGATGGACATAATTATTGAACATTCTGTGTAGTACATAAATCTTTGACTAATATCCTTATAAAAATAAATCTTTGACAAAGGCAGTCATCAATGCTTTAGTTGATGAATATTACAGTAACTAATAACAACACCAGCCAGGTATATACCTACAGTGCAATAATTACTCAGTACTATAAATAATCCATGGTAACCCTTCATTTGAGTGCATCACTGCTGATTGCTTAATCATCGAGCGAGATCTGAGGTACCCATCCCTGATTGAATGCATCTCTGTCACAGCATCTCCTAGCAACATGCGCTCTCTAGGCTGTTGCTTTGAGCAGGATATGCCAAGCCTAAGGACAGACACCAAACACTGCCGAACCATACTTGTTATACTTTCATGGATCACGTCTTCCTTATCATCTGCTTCTTCATGCAGCCAGATTGTTTGATCAGCTATCTCCAGGGCTCTATCAGGAACAGCAGCTGCAGCAAACCTGTGCAGGTCCAGGGAATCCTTGAACATGTCATCAGTAGGGCTCCTTCCTGTGAACATTTCAAGCAACAATATTCCTAGGCTGTAAATATCACCTAGTCCAGAAACCGCACAACCTTCAGCGTACTCTGCAATATTTGCAAATATATATATGGTTACACTGTTGCCTTTGCTAAAATTATGGCAGAGGGTGACAGGACGCGGGAATAAAGATAGCAGTGCCACAATATTTTCAATTACCTGGTGCGATATAACCTATGGAACCTCTGATTCCAATTGAGCTTTGTGAATTTTGCATAGTTTTTGCTATTTTACTTAAAGGTAGGATTCTCGATATGCCAAAATCGCCAATCTTAGCTGTCATGTCTTCTGCAAGAAGAATATTGCTTGGCTTCAGGTCACAATGGATGATTGGTGGCTGGCTGTGATTGTGAAGATAGTCAAGTGCATCGAAGATATCAGCAGCTATGCAAAGCCTTTGTGAAAGACTGAGAGTATTTTCGGGATTGGGATTACTCGACTGCGGATTGATCCAATCATTTAAGCTACCATTAGGCATGAACTCAAAAACTAACGCCTTGAACTCTTCACCTTGTGGATCAACACTTGAGCAACAAGTCACAATTTTTAGGAGACAGCGATGGCGTACTCTTCTCAGAGTCTCACACTCAGCCTCGAAACTCCTTGAAGACCCTGATTGCTGAAGGTTGAACACTTTTACAGCTACGGTTGCAGTTGCACCACCTTCCTCTTCTAAGGTACATTTATAAACAGAACCGTAGCCTCCTTTGCCAAGCAAGTTAGCTTCTGAAAATCCGTTAGTTCCTCTTGACAATGTGTAATACGAAACTCTCTCATACTGCTCGTCGCCATTAATTGTTGATGTCTCTTGTCTGTTTTGTCTTCGTTTCAGCTTGTTTTGGCGTACCAGAATAAGAATAACAGCTGGAACAAATGCCATGACTGCTGCTCCTATGATCGGCAGAGCTATTTTAAGAATCTGTGGCCACCGCTTTTTGCTCATGCTTGCAGCAAGAGTGGGGCATGGAGACAACTGAAGGCTTGGTATCCCACCACACAACCCGTCATTCTCCTCCACCGCTGCGTAGGTCAGGTTTCTGAAAACACCCTCATCCGGTAACTTGCCTTGCAAATTATTGAATGACACATCTAAGTTCCACAGCAGTTTCAGATTTTGTAGGGTTTCTGGGACTGGTCCGGAGAAATGGTTGTGCGCCAGACCCAACTGTTGCAGATTGCCAATGCTACCCAGGGCATTAGGGATTCTACCAGAAAGGCTGTTCATGGTT
The DNA here is from genome assembly GCA_038502445.1 of Eremochloa ophiuroides. Taxonomy (NCBI): domain Eukaryota; kingdom Viridiplantae; phylum Streptophyta; class Magnoliopsida; order Poales; family Poaceae; genus Eremochloa; species Eremochloa ophiuroides. Next base: position 2,300,063 of record JAHLJS010000005.1, read on the forward strand.
AGGTTCAGTATGTTGAGCCCTTTCAGCTTGGACAAAGATTCAGGCAGGCCTCCCTCGAACGTGTTCCTGTCGAGCAAAAGGAATTCCAGCACTGCACAGTCTCCTATACTATCAGGTATGTTACCACTGAACTGGTTCCCTGACAGACTCAAGGTGTTTAGGTTGGCCAAGGCACCGATTTCTGATGGAATGGGTCCGGAGAGGAAATTGTTTGACAAGTCCAATGACAAAGAAAGCGAATGCAACTCAAGAATTTCCCTGGGGATTGAACCGTTAAGACGGTTGTGCGACAAATCCAGCAAGATTAATTTCTGCAGCTTCCCAAGGCTCGCTGGGATCGGACCTCCCAGATCTGACCTGTGTGCATCTAGGTAAACCAAGTTGGTAAGATTCCCAAAAGAAGATGGGATGAGGCCTGACAAGCTAGTGTTGTACAGGCCAAGCGTGACCAGGTTTGTTAGCTTGCCCAAGCTTTCCGGTATCACACCAGATATGGAGTTTATCCCCAGGGAGAGCAGGTCCAAGCCGATCAGATTGCTCATGTCCTCCGGGATGCTCCCGGAGATGCTGTTGTTGTGTAGATAGAGCTGCTGTAGCGTCGTCGACAGGTTCACAACTGACTGCGGCAGCTGCCCGGTGAGGTAATTGTCGCTGAGAGTGAGCACTTGAAGCTGGCTGCAGTTTGCTAGCGACGCCATGAATTCCCAGCCCTTGCTGTCGTCTGCCTCAAGCTGGTTCTCTCCCAAGTAGAGACTCGTAACAGAGCGCAGACGCCCAATGGTGGAAGGCACGGAACCAGTGAAGTAGTTCAGCGAGAGGCCAAGGCTTACGAGACCTGAAAGATTGAAGAGAGAAGAAGGGATCGCTCCACTGAACCTGTTGCCGTCCAGCCAAAGGAACTGTATGGACGGCAATTTGTCGCCGATGTCTGGAGGGATGCTGCCGTGCAGCATGTTGTAGTTCACCTGGAACTTCACCAGTGACGACAGATTCCAGAGCGAGGATGGCAGCTCGCCGTCGAGGCTGTTCTGGTCCAGATGAAGGCGCTGCAGTCCGGCGATGCTGCCGATGCCCGGCGGGATGGTGCCACCCAGGTGGTTGCCATCCACGGCGAGGAACTGAAGCGACGACAGGTTGGCCAGCGACGCTGGGATTGGTCCCGTGAAGCTGTTGTTTCGCAGCACAAGAATCTGGAGCTGAGTTAACGTGTTACCGAGATCTGCCGGTATGCGCCCGCCGAGGTGGTTGTAGTGGAGGCGCAGCACCGTCAAGCTGACGCAGGAGGAGAGGTTGGCAGGGAGCACGCCGGAGATGGAGTTGTAGCCCATGTCGAGGGTGCTCAGACGCCGGAGACGGCCGATGGCCTCTGGGATCTCCCCGTGGAGACCGTTGGAGGACAGGTTGAGCAGCCGCAGGAAGGTGAGGTTCCCGATGGCCGGCGAGAGCGTGCCGGCCAGGTTGCTGGAGGGCAGGCTCAGCGCCACCACGCGCGTCGGCCTGCGGCGGCCGCACGCCACGCCGGGCCACCTGCAGAAGCCACCGGCGCTGCTGCTGCTGTTCCATGAGGCGAGCGCGCCTGAGCTCAGCCCTGCCTTGAATGCTAGCAGGGCCGCCTCGTCGCTTGCCCCGGCGATCACCGGGATGGAGACGACGACGACGGACCACCAGACAAGGGCCATGCTCATGCCCATGCCGACGTGTATCGTACTAAGTATTTTGCTTGCTTCTCGGTGCGTGGTGGTGCTGTGCTAGAGCTGGTGGATTAGAGCTTGTCAATGCCAGCTCGTTATATTGTCCGGTGATAACGTTCACCGCGCTTCCAATGTAAAGCTAAGACCCTGCGAAACTTTTGTAGTTTTGTGGGACATAAATTAAAACATGTGTGGCTTTGAAGAGCTAACGCGTGCTGATAAGTCAAAAACCATTGGCCGGGTGATCGATTAAGGAGACGATGCCAGGGGACCACTCTCCATGCGTCGCCCACCCTTCGTTGAACAAAGAAAAGGTGGTATAGTGTGCCGTCGCGTTCACACAGCAAGAGGACTGGACAGACGACCGCGCGGCGATGTGCACTAGCGGCGTGCGGTTGCGGAGGTCTCCCTACTAATTTTTTTACCATAACTAAGGATAGACATCATCATACACTATGTCACTGACACATGAACCACTGACATTGTATTTTATATACCACCCACCCCATAATGATCCAATCAGTTTCCCGATCACCGGTTGCAAAGTATTGCTTCTTCTGATAAATAAAATTCAAAATATTTATTCTAAAAAATGCTATCGCTAGGTAAAAGAAATATGTTGCACAATTTTAACATGGATAATCTTAGAATAGTTTTTTTTTATACTACTGGAATCTTTTTTTTCAAGACTGATAGCAAGCATTTGTTTGTTCCAACTCCCAAGTGTTAAGCTTGGTACGGGTGTAAATTAAAGTTAGTACATAACTACGTTATCATTGGCATATTATAGTTTGTTTTAGCCAAACCTTCTCGAACTCCGACAATGATTTTAGGGGAAAAAATGTTAATGCCCCAAGGATAAAGAAAAATCATAGGAATTGTGAAGGATATCAATCCTAAAGAAAATTTTACTTTACGTCCTTTTGATAAACATTAACCCTATGAATTTGCTTTGGATTCCCATGGCATGTGTAAAACCATAGAAATTTCGGAGGGAAACTAGCATCTAGGAAACAAGCACTGATGGTGCTACCATTCAATATGGAAGGCTAAAAAACATGCACAAACAGAAATAACCACCATATATATATTTCATGTTCAGATGAAACTTTACATTGTACTGTCCAGCCTGACCGGTCTGGAGCAACGAAACAAGACCCTAAGTCAAATCACATGACGGCAAAACCCCCTAACTCACATCCATTGCGTTCAGCTAATAAACATGGTCTTCATCAAATATGGAATTTAAACAGCTGTGTGATCATGGTGAGGTTTCAGGTCCATCTCCACCTGGTGAATTGTCCACTGCATGCCCTCCAGTTTCTGAAGCTCAACCCGGGTTAGCAATAATAACATGGAACATATGTTAAACTAATGGCAACGACACTGAGCCAGATTACCTTTACAATTTCATGGTACTGCCTTGCAATCACATCAAAATGCGGATCTACACCCTGATACTCACGCAACCGCGAAACCTGACACAAGAACAAACATCACAGCAAACAGTTAACTGACGGGAAGTGAATACTGGGTTTCATGAGTTCTTTTCAGTTGGAATATTCATTGAGATGGCAGTATGGCACAATTTTTTCTCCAAACGTGTAGTTAAAATTGGAAAATACAGAATACCATATGCCAGGTTAGTGTTATGTAACGGCATAAACTCTACTGGTTAATATTAAAATCATTGGTTGTCAGAACCCAAAACATATTTGCACATTTAAAATTCCTAAGTTGGACTTTGCTTAGACATGACATGAATGATTAATTATAACTTGATGTTAACTACATCATACAACCTCAAGCTATCAGTTAGTTTGTTTTTTCACTAAAAGTAACTGCTAGGCATTGGAACTTATGATTCGTACAGTTACTCTTTGTGAACTGTAGCCACAATTTTGCGAGCTTTTTCTTGGCTATCTATAGAACCAAACATTAGAAATATTACTAGAAGATGTATCTTACCGCTTCATTATAGGAATTGGATGCTTCTTTTGTGGCCTCTACAAGATACTTCCTGCAAAAAGCAGTTAATATAATATGTTACAGGAAGGTCCTTCGCTGAAAATAAAAGGTACTCAACAAATCAAATCTATCTCATGAGTAACAGGTGCCACATAACTCAAAAGGTATATCCACTGAAAGATCGATTGACTTAACTATACCTGATCCTGTGCAGTGCTGGTACAGTGTCCTTTGTGTAAGTGTCACGCAATAGATGATGCTCTAGATAGCTGGAATCAGATAAAAAAAGGTATAGTTAACCTAATTTTTGTATCCCTTAGCATTTGGAATTCAACATATATATATATAGAGAGAGAGAGAAGGGGGGATCGGCTATTTGAGTATAGCGTAACATATGTTATACACTTATAATATGGTCATTGATGCGGGTGCCAACCTTAGTTTAGCATTCATTGTCTGACACCTTTTGATAAGCCAGGTCTTCTTCAGATCATCCTGTTATACAATAAGAGACATGTTAAGCACAATACTAACAATATGAAAAGGTGACATGTTTACTTTAAAAAGGTTGAACCAGAGAATGGAATGAGAATGCTTACAAACTGGTGCTGATGCTCCAATTTCTTGTCTTTAACAAACTGTATAAGCACAGCAAGAATTTGCTCCAAGACCTTTGGAATTTGCAGAACCATAACTAATTGGTTAGAAGTACGAGAAGAATTTGTGCTAAGGTAAAGTGGGTGCACCTCTGAAAAATTAAGCATTTTGACATACAAACATACATTATAATGTTCAGCAAATTTTCTGTCCATTGAGGCAAGGTCCTCCAGTAGATGTGCCTCTTCCTTTTCTATCTCTTCAATGATTAACTTTACCCTGTCAAATGGGAAGTAAAAATCATGAGAAATACTTATCAGGGACGCCTGTCCAACTTCGTCCTATCACAAACTCCACGTTAGTTTCCAATTCCAAAGAAGATGGAAACTTGGGCACTCATGCCAAGATAAGTTAGCTATGTAAATGCATGGGATTGCAGCAAAGAAGAGATGGTGAGATGGCATTAATCCAAAATATGTGATTGGCACAGTCTAATTTAAAATTTAAGATAAGAAAGTCCACCTTTCTGGAAGCCTAGCACTTGAAATTTGACTGATGGATGATGAATCTGCAACAAAGATGTTAAGGTAAGACAGAATAATAACCAGAACCAGAATTTGGACTGTTATCTCTCTTTTCTATTCTTCCACTAGTTTCAGTAACTGACCCCTATCGTCCATAGCAAATAGATCAGCCAAAGCATCACACTTGGCTTCTAACCGGGCTTCAATCTCCCTAGCCAAAGTTCTCTGATAATCAACCATGTCCTGTAATCGACACAAAAGCAGATGCTTTCAAAGTTCAGGTGAAGTTTTTTTTTTTATATATATATATTCTTTCACTCATTGACAAAAAAGGGTAAAACGCACCGTAGTCTAATAACTGGTTACAAAATAGTTTTTCACTTCTGAAGGTACATATGAGAATTACATTCATGAAATCAAACAAGTAACAAGGTATGAATTGACCATGTAGGCAAAAAAAAAAAAAAAAAAAAAAAAAAAAAAAAAAAAAGATGTTCTCACCACAGACATGGCAGGCTGCTCTTGTTGCACTTGGTAGAGATAGTCAGACGTGATCCCAAGAAAACGGTCAGGAACACCACCAACTCCAGGTTCAGCTGCGTCAGAACTACCACTTCCATGTGCAGCAGCAACAGTCACGGCACTGGCAGTGCTGCTATAATTGTTGTAACTCGTCGAGATTGAACTTGAGCTGGGTGTCGCGCCTGAGAGGGTGCTGTCGAATGAACTCCTTGAAAAGGTGCTCAGCTTTTCGATCTCCTGCTCATGGACCTCCCCATCCTGAGAGAGCAGTGGGAGCCTCAGCCTCTGCGCTGCCTCTGCCACAGCCAACCGGTGCTCCAAAGGCTCGTACACCTGGATCAGAGGTTCACAACCAACAGAGTAAGCTCGGTAAATGGATCAGAGTGCCATTTTTGCTGGACCATTTCACGATTACGCTGCTAAGCTAACTGAACCAACGGGGAATTCTTCCACTGTCTATTAATCAGTTATTGCTGCCTACCAAAATCACATCTGAAGCTGTATTTGCACCAGTCAATGAAAAAAAAACAAAGACTCATACACATGGACCAGAGGTTCAGACTGACAGAGGCTAAGCTCGGTGACTGAGTGTCATTTTTGCTGGACAATTTCTCAATTACGGTGCTAAGTCAATGGAACCAGCAATGGGGAATATTTAGCTAGTACTCCCCACACAACTCACATTTGAAGATGCACTTGCACCAGTCACTTTAAAAAATGGGGACTTGTCAGAGAGAAGCAGAACCTGCGGGGAGCAGTTGAGCTTCTTGCCGGCACCAGCGCCGCCAGCCGCATGGTACTCCTCCACCATGGCCACCGCCTCCGCATACACCGCCTAAGACATAGCATAGCGCCACCAGATCTGATGAGACGGGCAAAACCTAGAATGCAGATCCAACAAGCGGGCGGCGGGGTGTGAGGGTGACTCACCAGTGCCTCGAGGTAGAGCGCGCGCTCCGCCGCGACCTCCTCGCGGGCCTGCGCCGGCACAGGGTTCAGGTGAGCAGCAGTTTTCGGGGAGGAGCGGGGGAGGAGCGCGACATGCGTGCGTGCGTGCGTACCTGGAGGAGGTCGGAGTGCGCGGAGTTGGAGAGGAGGGACGCGTCCGGGGCGAGGTGGTGGCGCTGGAGCTGCTCCACCAGGTGCGCCACCTCCGGCGGCGGCGGCGGGAGCGACGCTGCCGCGGCCTTCGACATCGCGCGGGCGGCTGCCGGCGGAGGAACGGGCTTGGTTGCGCACGGCAGCGTGCGTTGGTTTGAATTGGGTGGGAGCTCGTGTGGTGGTGGTGGTAGGTTGGTCGCCGTTGGATCGACGAATGGACGGCTCAGATCGCGGCCGGCCGATTACGGTACAAGAAACAAGAGAAGCTTGCCAGCTGTCGTGTGAGCAGTGAGATACAGAGCCTGTTTGGTTCACTCGCCAGTCGCCACGCCACGCTCGTGGCCACCACGGTACGTACGCAGGCCGATGTTTGACATTGAGGCCGCCACAGAGTCCCTGTGAGTAGACGGCCGCTACAACCGCGGCGAGCACTACACGACGCCACACTTTGGAGGCCGCGCCACAGCTTCGATGGCGTCTGAAGGTGGTGAACCAGACACTACGGCTGCGTTCGGCTGGAGGGATAAGCGTTTATTTTTCAGCACTTCAACAGTACTTTTTTCTCACAAGATTTCAGCACTTATACAGCACTTCAGTGCTTTTCAGCGCTTTTCAGCTTCACCGAACGGAGCCTACGACTCTATTTGGCTGGCTAATATGGTACGACTGACTGATTGATTGTTTTAAGAGAAAAACACTGTTGAATGGCTGGCTGAACCAAACAGAGCCGTACCAGTGCTGAAACAGAAACAGACATAGACCGACGTCCTTGTCACAGAAATGGAAACAAGATCTTGCTTAGATTTTGGCCGGTGCTAATTTATTACGAGATGAAAATACTGTTCCGTGACTTAAAAATAAACGCAAAATTCAATCCATGGCCGACGCCGAACCATATAGATTTAGATTGAAAATCGAATGTTGCAGAGTCCGTCCAAAAGCAAAGGGATGACACGTGGACTAAAGAGGTATATTGTTAGGACAGGATGACCAATGAGTTACACTAACCAATGCTTTCAAGTTTGCGAAACAAAAAGGCGCTTGTATAATCACAATTTGCATTTATGAGAAAATAAAACAATTACTTCCAAAATGAAGAAAGAAACCAATCTCTCACGAAATATGATAAGAACGTAACCGGCGCATCAAAGTACTGTACAGTACTTCCAAAAGTGAAAAAAAAAAATGCTCCATTAGATTAGACTTACGACGCAACTTGGAATATTACGGCACCGTTAAAACCGGGCGCGAGGTTTCTCTGCACTCTGGTCACAATGGCTCTGTTTAGATCCTCTAACTGTGATAGAGGTTAGAGTTAGTTTCTAGCTGCAAACTAGCTCTCAACTAACTCTAATTCAAGTGTTGTTTCGATTTAAGGGTTAGATTGATAGAAAATGTACTTTTTTTAATCATTTGTGTGGACTATGGTGTGGCTAGATGTGAGAAAAAAACATGGTTTCCACTTGAACTAACTCAAATAATCACCTATTGGAGAGGCTAGTTTTTTGGGGTGGGCTAGTTGCAAATAATCCACTCTAGCCCTTTTGTGTGGATACTTTTAGGCTAGTTGAACTCTAATTAGCTCAAACTACCTCTAACCCTGCGATCAAACAGCGCCAATAACTCTATCGCTGGCAGTTGTCACCAGCCGGCACAGCTTCTTAAGGAGCTGCTTGTACAAGTCGAAGGAGATCATAGATCTCCATACAACAAAGATGGCTCCAGCCTTCCCTATTTGGACGTTGGCACTGCTTCTCCGATTCTTCTGTTGAAATTGCGGCCGCACCAAATAATAAAGAGCCCTGAGTGGGATGCGCGCGATTGCGAGGGGGCAGCAGGTGTTGTGCCGGCAGCAGGTGTTGTGCCGTTTTCAGGACAAAACAACTTTGAACAAATCCTAGATTTTGTTCCACAGTGGACAAAAAGGCAAATAGTGGAAAAAGGCAAGATCACTGTCCAGATAACGATACCATCCCCATCATCATCATCATCATCAATTCATCATGGAAGGCTCGACGAAACACGGCAGTGTGCTGTGTGATTGCTACGCACGCACTGATTTCCAACTCCTGTGGCTTTCGGTGGCTCCACGTCACCAAAGACAAATGAGTGAATGAATGATGATGCTGTTCAATTCAATGGCGCGCGCAGCAGACAGGCAGAATGCGTATGTTATCGCAACATCCAAATCCAATGCTGCACGGTTAAAGAAAGAGCAGCTTGCTTTGTTCTCATTCCCATTCGTCTCCACTCCACTCCACTCCACGGGTGCTGAGCGTTGTGAGTGAGTGATTAGGACTCGAATCATCAGGCATCGGCATCAAGCCAAGCGCAAGCGCGTCTGTCAACTCATCGATTACGCGTCGCTCTCGCTCTGCTCCACTCGATTTTGTTGTTATAATTATATTCCCTTGGAGGCTCGCTCGCTCGGACAAGCAAGCTACCCTCTCCACCCGCTCCCAATTCTTTCCGAGAGGCCAGCGGAGGTGAGCAATGGAAGGCACAGTGCTGTGCGCGGCCAACCACGCGCCGCTCACGCCCATCAGCTTCCTCGAGCGCACCGCGCTCGTCTACCCGGACCGCCCCGCCGTCGTCGCCGCCACCGGCCACGCCGCCGCGGCGCCGCCGCCGACGCCGCGCACCTGGCGGGAGACCCGGGACCGCTGCCTCCGCCTCGCCGCCGCGCTCGCGGGGCTCGGCGTCGCGCGACGCGACGTGGTGAGTCTCCGACCGTTGCCTTCCTTTCCTCTGTTCTCTTCTTCTTCTTCTTCTTCCGTGCTACGGAGAGGTAGATTCGGCCATTATTATTTACCTCCCGCCGTCCAAGCATTCGCTTTTACTTCTCTAGTGCTGTGAAAGGTTGAAAAAGGCTCTGCTTTTGTTTTTATTCGATGCGAGTAGATAGTGAAATTGTCGCCCGAATCAATTAGGACGGCCTGAATTTGCTTGCGAATTGTTCAGCTTCAGCGATCGAATCGAATCGAATTGGCAGGCCGGGTTCTGAATCGCAGCTGCCGCTGCCGTGCGTGCAGGTCGCGGTGTTCGCGCAGAACATCCCGGCGTTCTGCGAGCTCCACTTCGGCATTCCCATGGCCGGCGCCGTGATCTGCGCGCTCAACTCGCGCCTCGACGCCGCCATGGCGTCCGTGCTGCTGCAGCACTCGGAGGCCAAGGTCGTCTTCGTCGACGCCGCGCTGCTCGCCGTCGCCCAAGAAGCGCTCCGCCTCATCTCCCAATCCCAAGCCGCCGCCGGAGCAAGCAGCAGCAGCAGGGTCCCCACCGTCGTGCTAATCAACGAGGCCCTCGACGATCCCCCGTCGCCGACGACGACCACCACCGACCGGCGGCAATACTACGACTACGAGGCCTTCCTCAGCAGCAGCAGTTCAGAGCCGGAGTTCGCGATCCGGTGGCCGGGCGACGAGAACGAGCCGATCGCGCTGAACTACACGTCGGGGACGACGTCGCGGCCCAAGGGCGTGGTGTACAGCCACCGCGGCGCGTACCTGAACTCGCTCGCGTCGGTGCTGCTCAACGACATGGCGGCGCTGCCGGTGTACCTGTGGACCGTGCCCATGTTCCACTGCAACGGGTGGTGCCTCGTGTGGGGCGTGGCGGCGCAGGGCGGCACCAACGTCTGCCTCCGCAAGGTCACCTCCGCCGCCATCTTCGCCGCCGTCGCCGCCCACGGCGTCACCCACATGGGCGGCGCCCCCACCGTGCTCACCATGGTCGTCAACGCCACGCCGGACGACAGGCGCCCGCTGCAGCTGCAACAACGACCGAGGAGGCCGGTGACGGTGATGACGGGCGGCGCGCCGCCGCCGCCGCAGGTGCTGTACCGGATGGAGGAGCTGGGGTTCCTGGTGATCCACTCGTACGGGCTGACGGAGACGTACGGCCCGGCGACGGTGTGCACGTGGCGGCCGGAGTGGGACGCGCTGCCGGCGGCGGAGCGGGCGGCGATCAAGTCGCGGCAGGGGCTCCACCACCTGGGGCTGGAGGTGGACGTCAAGGACCCGGCGACGATGGCGAGCGTGCCCGCCGACGGGCGCACCATGGGGGAGGTGATGTTCCGCGGGAACACGGTGATGAGCGGGTACTACAAGGACGCGGCGGCGACGGCGGAGGCCATGGCCGGCGGGTGGCTGCGGTCGGGCGACCTCGCGGTGCGCCACGCCGGCGACGGGTACGTCAAGATCCTCGACCGGTCCAAGGACATCATCATCTCCGGTGGGGAGAACATCAGCACCATCGAGGTGGAGGCGGCGCTGTTCGCGCACCCGGCCGTCGCCGAGGCCGCCGTCGTGGGGCGGCCCGACGAGTACTGGGGCGAGACGCCGTGCGCGTTCGTCACGCTCAAGGATGGCGCCGCCGCCGGCGTGGATGCGGAGGAGGTCATGGCGTTCTGCCGGGCGCGGCTGCCGAGGTACATGGCGCCACGGACGGTGGTGTTCGTGCCGGAGCTGCCCAAGACGGCGACCGGGAAGGTGCAGAAGTTCGCGCTCCGGGAGCAGGCCAAGGCCATGGGCAGCATCTCCAGCTCCACCTCCAAGCAGCAGGGTGGGTCGTCTGGGACGAGGAGCAAGCTCTGAACTCGCATGCCACATCGCTATCTCCATTGATGAGGAGCAAGCTCTGAACTCGCATGCCACATGGCTATCTCCATTGATGGCTGGCGTGAGCTCATGACATCTACCGGCCCGAAGGGAATCATCATCCAGTGATCCTGATACAAATATATCAGCAATGTAATTTACAGTAATAACCTTCATTTCTCTTAATAAAAATGAGGGTGCATCTGGATTCTGGGAGCAATGGGGATGCATGCATACATGTGCATCTGTGTGTTTGTTTGTGGAGCGCGTGTCCGATTCTGACCTCGCAATGGGGACTAGTAGTGACAACAGACAGAATGCCGTTCACACCTGGCAATGGCATGGACCCAGTAACAGAAAACCACGTGCTCGCCCCATTTCTTCACACTTCCTGTACACTACTTCGATCCAATCTCCTGAAATTTGCAATTTCAAGATCGATGGAGACCGGAGATCTTGTCTCCCAGGCGCGTTTACTTTTGCAGTCAAAAGATCTTGGACTCGAGAGCATCATGGCCTGTGGCTATTTTTTTAATAGATGGAATGTAGAGCATTCTGGTCTCATGGCTATTTTCTAATATTGGCGTAGGTATGCTCTTTTTTTTTTCTCGAATGATGTTCTTTTTTTTTGCCATTTGGATCACTTCAATTTGAAAATTTGAAATATATTTTCTCAATTCCAAATTACAAGATGTTTGATTTTTTATCCCAAAGTTGATCACTCGTCTTGTTCAAAAAGAATTTGTGCAAACATATTGATTTTAATAAAATGAACAGTCAAACTTGTGGTAAAAAAATATCAAATGTCTTATAATTTAAAATAGAGGGAGCTTTTAATAGATTAGGCAATCCGTCTTAGAATTTAATGTTTCACGACTTTCCAATATTCACGTATAAGCCTATCTCAAATTAATAGGTAGAAGATAAAAAGTGATTCTACACATCACCGTGGTATATTTTCACTTTACAATTAACACACTTTTCAGCTAAGTCTCAGGTACAAATACAACATATAAATATCTCTCATATGGCCAATAAAAATAAATTACAACTCCCACTCCCACGGGCCCTGGTCCCACCTCCAAGAAGCACGGAGAGTCAGAGAGGTAAAGTAAGCTTTGAACTTTTTTTGCGACCGAAGAAGAATTATATTATATGATAGCTGGGTACATCAATCTGTTACAAGCACCCTGAATCACAGAAAAATACCCACACTATGAATAGCACAACTCAAAACCTAACCTGTTTAATGCTTTGTAGTATGGATGACCGCACAGGCAAACACTCGGCAAATGGCCTGAGAACAAATGCCCAACGAACGACGGCCAACATTCCTGTAGGCGGAATTGAGGAAATTCTTCTTTCTGCCGTCTTCCATCTTCTTCTTTCTGCCACCGAAGAATGAGGAAGACTAATCTGAAATAAGTTCTCCCTAGTCTTTCATTATGGCCAGATCTAACCATAACAAAACAGAGAAGAGACCAGAGAAAATTATTCCATGGCGACGACATCATCTCCGCCTCGATGTCGCCGTCCAGAAAAAAAGATCTCCATGTCGTCATGTGGATGAAGATGTTAACGTCGAGGTTGCCACCCTCTATCTTCAACGAAGCCGCCATGGAGAAAACGATTCCACCCTTCTCCTTCACCGTCGCCGGAGAAGAGAAGAAGGAGGAGATAAAACTCCAATACCAAGAACTTTAGCATGGAGAGACACTAACCATAATGACTCGATCTATTAGGAAAAACTTATTAAAAACAATAGATCCCCGATCCCTTCAACCCTCGGCAAGATGCCGGAGGGGAAGGGAGGGGGATCAATGGTGGTGGACGGGGAGCGGTGGCGGCGGCGGCGGCGGCTTGCGTGTGGGGCATCAATGGGCCAGTCTTGAGAGAGAGAACAACGCGAACTGTCGCAGGCTTGACAATCGGACTGAAAGTCTCATCATAATCCACACCGGGGCGCTGGGTAAAACCTCGGAGGACCCAGCGAGCCTTGTAGGGATCAAGAGACCCATCTACAAGCAGTTTGTGTCAAAAAATCCACTTGCCAGTTACCAGATTGACGCCAGGAGGCCGGGGTACTAGACTCCAGGTGTCATTGGCGATTAGAGCATCATACTCAGCTTGCATAGCAGAGCGCCAATTGGGGTCTGACAATGCGTCACGAACAAAGCGAGGCAGTGGCGACATAGGCACAGCGTGGAGGTTGAGGCGATCCACGGGCTGTGCAATGCTGGCTTTGCCGCGCGTGCGCATCGGATGCGCATTGGCGACAGGGGTGATGGAGACCGGGCGGGTGTCGAACGTGCGACCGGTGGCCACGGCGCTACTGGCAACAGCCTGTGCAGGATGCACAGGGGCAGCTGCACCTGGTGACGTGGTCGGCAAGGTAGCGCTGCTAGCAGCCTGTGCAAGGTGCACAGGGGCAGCAACGCCGGTCGACATGGCGGAGGGCCTGGGCGAGGGACTAAGCGTCCCCAGCCCAGTGCTCGACGGCGCAGGAGTCCCTAGCCCAGCGCTCGTCTGCACAGGGGAAGGAAGTCGAGTACCTGCAACCACAACTCTCGGCCCAACGGGCAGAGAGGAATCATCATCATCGCTTAAAAACTCTAGTGCAGTAGGATCCTGAGGGGTGGTGGACATCTCGGAAAAGGGAAAAAGAGTCTCATCGAACACGACATGTCGAGAGATGATGATCCGATTGGAATGGAGATTAAGACACTGGTACGCTTTGTGGTCCGAGGAATACCCAAGAAAAACACATAAGAAGGAGCGAGGTGACAATTTATGTGGAGCTATAGAGGACAGGTTCGGATAGCAGGCACAACCAAATACTCTAAGATGAGTGTAAGAGGGTTGGGTGCCATAGAGTGCAAGAAAAGGAGTGCGGCCGTCTAGAGTTTTGGTTGGGTGACGATTTAGGAGGTAGGTGGCGGTGTGACGAGTGTCAGCCCAATAAACTGGAGGAAGACTGGCTTGAAAAAGAAGGGATCGCACAATGTTGTTAACTGTGCGAAGAGTGCGCTCAGCACGTCCATTCTGTTGTGAGGTGTATGGGCACGACAGACGGAGAACAATACAGTGGGTGAGGAAGAACGTGCGGGCCGAGGAGTTATCAAACTCTCGGCCGTTGTCGCACTGGACTACCTTAATAGGGGAGTCAAACTGCGTGCGCACAAAGGAGAAAAAGTTAGACAAAACGCTGAAGGTGTCAGACTTGAGGTGTAAAGGAAACGTCCAGGTGTAGTAGGTGCAATCATCAAGAATGACAAGATAATATTTATAGCCGGACACACTAACAAGTGAAGATGTCCAAAGATCACAATGTATTAAATCAAAAGGATGCAGCGCTCGAGAATTTGACATGCTCACTACTAAAAAAATCTTTTAGGAGGCGTTTGACAATTTTTTCGGAGGCGGGCAGCATCAAAAACCGCCTCGGTTAATGCCTCGATTAACCGAGGCGGTTATTTTTAATTAACCGAGGCGGTTACAAATAACCGCCTCGTAAAATCGATTTACGGAGGCGGTTATATAAAAGAGGCCCGTCACGGAAAATAGAGCTATTTTAGGAGGCGGTTATGTATAAGAGGTCCGCCTCGGTTAAAAAGGACGAGCCCATTCTAATTTCGAAAAGCCCATATCGGCCCGATAAAGGACTCCGGCTATATATACAGCTCTAGGGTTTCAATCCACCCATCCCACTCCCTCAGCCGCTCCCTCTCATTCCCTACGACGCCGCCACCACTCCTCATCCCTCTCTCTCCCTGCCTCTCTCTCCCTCTCTCTATCTCCCTCCTCGCGGTGGCGCACGGGCTCGGCGGCGGCGCACGAGCTCGGCCTCCCCGGCGGCGGCGCTCAGGCTCCCCGGCCCCAGTGGCTCGCGGCGCGGGGGCTCGCGGTGAGGTCGGCCTCCTCGGCGGGCTCCCTGGCCCCGGCGGCGGCTCTCGGGCTCCACGGCCCCGGCGGCAGCGGCCCGCACCACGGCGGAGAGCGCGGCCCGGCCGCACGGCCGTGACCGTGGCCGGCCTTGGCGGTGCGGCGGCCCGGCCCTGCGGCGGCGAGCGCAGGCTCGTGCAGCGGCGACGCTGCGAGCGCAACTGTGGTCAGGCTCTGAGCGTGGGCTCCGTGGCGGATCTCCCTCCGGCGACGGCGAGCGAGCTGGAGGTGGCGAGTAGCGGCCAGATCCGGCTGCGGGAGGCCCGATGCGTCGGTGGAGGCATGGATGCGGTGGATTGCGGCTGCGGGAGGCCGGCCGGATCCGGCGGCGGTGCTCCCCGCGACGGCAGATCCCGACGAGCGGGCTCAGTGGGCCATTCGGCTCGCTGGGCTTTTTCTTTTTTTTGATTTTTTTTCCCGATTAACCGTGGTGGGCACATAACCGTCTCGGTAAAAGTCACGATTAACCGTGACCTTTGATCTGAGGTGGTTAAGAAAACCGCCACGGTTAATCGAAAACGCCCGCCGCCGTTAAAAATAATGTAGTAGTGGCTAAAAGGAAGACGCACATGGGGAAAGCAGTGATCGCACGGTTTATCCGAGCCATTCCTCAACTATGGAGCACAAAACATGAAGCATCCCTTCTCTATCTTCCTCCGACGCTGATGTTTCCGCTGTCCATGACCTTGTTCCCCCGAGCCAAAGCCGCCCCTACCCGAGAGATGCAGCTATTGATGAGGTTTAACAAAATTTCAAATTGGAGGTAGTAACCCAGCAAAGTTTACGTACATTTCAAATTTGAGCAAACTTGGCGAGATTTAACAAAATTTCAACGCCATTAGTGATTGCAATGGTATTAGAGAACTTCATTAGGCATTTAGGAACTATAGGTAAGTAAGGCCAGAATCAAGCATTTCCCCTGAGGAGGGTAATAGGCTAATAGCAAATTCCAGTGTTGAAAGTCAAAAGTGGCCAAAGCATATGGAGAACTTTACAACGACATTCTTGGTGTCAAAATGATTAGAACTATTTGGATTATCACATTTAGAGTCCCAGACGCAAAGACGTTTTTGTGGGTTGGTCCACTAGAACTGGCCTAGCTAGTTTTAAAAAACCGGGTACACACCTGCTCAGGCCCGACAAAACCAGCAATGTCAGTTTCTATATTTTGGCAGCCTAGATGGCCTGCTCAGGCCCGAGCCCGATAAATCGGCCAGGCCGGCTTGGGATCTGGCTAAGCCTTTTTTCCGGCTATTACACAATTGGAGTCCAACTCAGTTTCGACTCATGTTTTAACGTGGAAAATTTGCAAAAACACTTTTAGAATATGTTTGTTTATACTTGATAAGACCACCCCCTCTATATATTAGAGGACCATCCCTTCTATATATATATAGAGGATCATGGTCGATTAAAAGATCCAACATCCAATTGATCAAAATTACAATTTCTACCATTTTGCCCTAACTTTTCCAATCCAGTGTGTCTCCTAGTTGGACTTATGGACTCTAGGACAATCTCGACATGCATCAAACCAACAGGTCTTCTTGGAAGGTGTTCTCAAGTTCTATCGGCGAATGATGGGATTCAAATAGGTCTCGCCGATCCCTTGATTTGATCCGATGAACTGGCGTTAACACAGTGCTTTACATGAGCTTCCATTATCATAATATCATTTCAACGAACATTCATTCAGCAAGCTACTTTGCATTGACAAAGTGGAGACTGGAGACGACCTCTGCAACCGCACGTCGCCGCGGTCGTCTGTTCAGTGCTCTGGCTGTTTGAACGCGACGGCGCACTATACAACCTTATCTTTGTTCAACAAAGGGAGCGCGACGCATGGAGAGTGGTCCCCCGGCGTCGTCTCTTCAGTCGATCAATTCGTTATTAGCCATGCATGTATCCCAGCCAATGGTTTTTGACATCCCAGCCAATGGTTTTTGACTTATCAGCACGTGTTAGCTCTTCAAAGCCTTCAGCACATCTATGAATTTGTGTCCCACAAAAGTTTCGCAGGGTCTTAGCTTCACACTGGAAGCGCGGCGAACGTTATCACCGGACAATATATATAATGGTGACGAGGAGATAGTACCGAAGCAAGCAAAGGAAACAGTACAGTACAATGAGGATACACGCCGGCATGAGCATGACCCTTGTCTGGTGGTCCGTCGTCGTCTCCATCCCGTTGATCGCCGCCGCAAGCGACGAGGCGGCCCTGCTAGCATTCAAGGCAGGGCTGAGCTCAGGCGCGCTCGCCTCATGGAACAGCAGCAGCACCGGCGGCGGCTTCTGCAGGTGGCACGGCGTGGCGTGCAGCCGCCGCAGGCCGACGCGCGTGGTGGCGCTGAGCCTGCCCTCCAGCAACCTGGCTGGCACGCTCTCGCCGGCCATCGGAAACCTCACCTTCCTGCGGGTGCTCAACCTGTCCTCCAACGGTCTCCACGGTGAGATCCCCGAAGCCATCGGCCGTCTCCGGCGTCTGAGCACCCTCGACATGGGCTACAACTCCATCTCCGGCGTGCTCCCGGCCAACCTCACCTCCTGCGTCAGCTTGACGGAGCTGCACCTCGACTACAACCAGCTCGGCGGCGCCATACCAGCGGATCTCGGTAACACGTTAACTCGGCTCCAGGTTCTTATGCTGCAAAACAACAGCTTCACGGGACCGATCCCGGCGTCGCTGGCCAACCTGTCGTCGCTTCAGGACCTCATCATGTATAGCAACTACCTGGGTGGCCCAATCCCAGCAGGCATCGGCAGCATCGCCGGCCTGCAGCACCTCCGTCTGGGAGGGAACAGCCTCAGCGGCGTGCTTCCACCCTCCCTGTGGAATATGTCATTGCTGGTGACGCTCAAAGTGAACTACAACATGCTGCACGGCAGCATCCCTTCCAACATCGATGACAGGTTCCCCACCATACAGTTCCTTTCGCTGGACAGCAACAGGTTCAGCGGAGCGATCCCTTCTTCTCTCTTCAATCTTTCAGGTCTCGTCAGCCTTGACCTCTCGTTAAATAACTTCACTGGTTTCGTGCCTTCCACCATTGGGCGTCTGCGCTCTGTTACGGGTCTCTACTTGGGAGACAACCAGCTTGAGGCAGACGACGGCAAGGGCTGGGAATTCATGACGTCGCTAGCAAACTGCAGCAAGCTCCAAGTGCTCACTCTCGGCGACAACTACTTCAGTGGGCAGCTGCCGCGGTCAGTTGTGAACCTGTCAACGACGCTACAGCGGCTTTATCTACACAACAACAGCATCTCCGGGAGCATCCCGGAGGACATCGGCAACCTTATCGGCTTGGACCTGCTCTCTCTGGGGATAAACTCCATATCTGGTGTGATACCGGAAAGCTTGGGCAAGCTAACAAACCTGGTCACGCTTTTCCTGTACAACACTAGCTTGTCAGGCCTCATCCCATCTTCTATTGGGAATCTTACCAACTTGGTATACCTAAGTGCATACGACTCAAATTTCGGAGGTCCAATTCCAGCGAGCCTTGGGAAGCTACAGAAATTAATCTTGATGGATTTGTCACAAAACCGTCTTAACGGCTCCATCCCCAGGGAAATCCTTGAGTTGCCTTCACTTTCTTTGTCGTCACTGGACTTGTCAAACAATCTTCTCTCAGGACCCATTCCATCAGAAGTCGGTGCCTTGGCCAACCTAAACACCTTGAGTCTGTCAGGGAACCAGTTCAGTGGCAACATTCCTGACAGTATAGGAGACTGCAAGGTGCTGGAATTCCTTTTGCTTGACAGGAACACGTTCAAGGGAGGCCTGCCCGAATCTTTGGCCAAGCTGAAAGGGCTCAACATACTTAACCTAACCATGAACAGCCTATCTGGTAGGATCCCTGCTGCCCTGGGTAGCATTGGCAATCTGCAACAGTTGGGTCTGGCGCACAACCATTTCTCCGGACCAGTCCCGGAAACCCTACAGAATCTGAAACTGCTATGGAACTTAGATGTGTCGTTCAACAATTTGCAAGGCAAGTTACCGGATGAGGGTGTTTTCAGAAATCTGACCTACGCAGCGGTGGAGGAGAATGATGGGTTGTGTGGTGGGATACCAAGCCTTCAGTTGTCTCCATGCCCCACTCTAGTTGCAAGCATGAGCAAAAAGCAGTGGCCCCCGATTCTTAAAATAGCTCTGCCGATCATAGGAGCAGTAGTCATGGCATTTGTTTCAGTTGTTGTTTTTATTCTAGTACGCCAAAACAAGCTGAAACGAAGACAAAACAGACAAGCGACGTCAGCGATTAATGGCGATGAACAGTATCAGAGAGTTTCGTATTACACATTGTCAAGAGGAACTAATGGATTTTCAGCAGCTAACTTGCTTGGCAAAGGAAGCTACGGTTCTGTTTATAAATGTACCTTAGAGGAGGAAAGTGCAACCGCAACCGTAGCTGTAAAAGTGTTCAACCTTCAGCAATCAGGGTCTTCAAGGAGTTTCGAGGCTGAGTGTGAGACTCTGAGAAGAGTACGCCATCGCTGTCTCCTAAAGATTGTGACTTGTTGCTCGAGTGTTGATCCACAAGGTGAAGAGTTCAAGGCGTTAGTTTTTGAGTTCATGCCTAATGGTAGCTTAAATGATTGGATCAATCCGCAGTCGAGTAATCCCACTCTAGAAAATACTCTCAGTCTTTCACAAAGACTTTGCATAGCTGCTGATATCTTCGATGCACTAGACTATCTTCACAACCACAGCCAACCGCCAATCATCCATTGCGACCTGAAGCCAAGCAATATTCTTCTTGCAGAAGACATGACAGCTAAGATTGGGGATTTTGGCATATCAAGAATCCTACCTTTAAGTAAAATAGCAAAAACTATGCAAAATTCACAAAGCTCAACTGTAATCAGAGGTTCCATAGGTTATATCGCTCCAGGTACTTGAAAATATTGTGGCACTGCTATCTTTATTCCCCCGTCCTCTCACCCTCTGCCACAGTTTTGGCAAAGGCAACAGTGTAACTATATATATATTTGCAAATATTGCAGAGTACGCTGAAGGTTGTGCGGTTTCTGGACTAGGTGATATTTACAGCCTAGGAATATTGTTGCTTGAAATGTTCACAGGAAGGAGCCCTACTGCTGACATGTTCAAGGATTCCCTGGACCTGCACAGGTTTGCTGCAGTTGCTGTTCCTGACAGAGCCCTGGAGATAGCTGATCAAACAATCTGGCTGCATGAAGAAGGAGATGATAACGGAGACGTCATCCATGAAAGTATAACAAGTATGGTTCGGCAGTGTTTGGTGTCTGTCCTTAGGCTTGGCATATCCTGCTCAAAGCAACAGCCCAGAGATCGCATGTTGCTAGGAGATGCTGTGACAGAGATGCATTCAATCAGGGATGGGTATCTCAAATCTCGCTCGATGATCGAGCAATGAGCAGTGGTGCACTCAAATCAAAGGTTTACCATGCATTATTTGTAGTACTGAGTAATTATTGCATTGGAGGTATATACCTGACCGGTGTTGTTATTAGTTAACGTAATATTCATCAACTGCCTTTGTCAAAGATTTATTTTTTTAAGGATATTTGTCAAAGATTTATGTACACAGAATGTTCAATAATTATGTCCGTCAAAGATTAGTAAACTAAGGGCAATGTTTGGATCCATTGTGATTAAAATAATCAGCTAAAATAATCTAATTGTGATCTAAACATATTACAGTAATCCCATAATCCAACTCAGACCTGCTTTTTGGAGATTATGGGTATTTCTCAATTGAACCAACGATAATCCACCGTGATTAATCCAGGAATCCAAACACTACGGTATTATAGTCCAAAATTTAGATTATAACAATCCTATAGATAATTGACATTATAATAGATCCCAACATGCCCTAAGAATAAATTAAATAATCAAATGAAGAACAGTAAATAATAAAGAGCACTAGAAACCACCCGTAGCGTTGCCATGCGCCTATCTGTGTCAGACCAGCCTGTGATGTGAGTCTCATGTATAAAACGATCCATATTACTCTAAAGACTACCTTTGAGTTCAGACTCTAACAATCTATGTGGTAGCTTTGCAATGTTGTTCTTTAGGAACCTAATAGCATTGCCCATGCTGATTGAAAGAGGCGTGCACTCAATAACAAATGACAATAACTGTTGATTTTTTGAAGTATGATATCTGTAGAGTTTTATTTGGAGGTGTGCTTAAGTTTTCGCAACTGCTATTCACACATCTAATGGAGTAAAACTATCTTTAGTTTTCATTTTTATTTTTTTCCTAGCTATATAGTGCTAATTGGAATATGACACTTTGACAGCTGCTATTCAAACATATGGTTATTTAGATTTTTTTTTATTTTTTTTTACAAATCAGTGTATTTTTGTATGGATGGTGTAGTTAGAGATAGCTCAGACTTAAGACGATGGTAGAAAAATATATAGAGATGAGAACATGCTTGAAGATATACATATTTCAGCATGCAAGTATTGGAGCCTAACATATAGTAAAGCCCAGGTGGCTAGTCAAGTCATTCATACTTCACCAAATAGTTATTTTTAAAATTCTTAGAACAACCAAAAATTTTATAAATAATTAAAAAATAAATCCAGCTTGCAAGGATGCATAATAGTTTTTCCTTGCCTAAATGGCAACTTATGACTTACGGGCAGCATAAAACTTAATAAACAGGTATCACCCCTGGTCCAATAAGCAATGTACTCTGTTGTAATTTATTTATGTTTTGAGCTCATTGATTACTCCTAAATGGGAAGTATTAGTGACATCATTAAATCACTAAAATGGATATGTAATCCGCCTAGCTTTCTCTCCCCAATCGAACAAAGTCGGGACATAATTGAGGAGAGGTGCATTTGCGCCTGAGAAATACAAGGCGAGCACACCATTTCTGGATTGAGGAACGAGATACCGTGAGAAGCGGTGCGTGGAGAGACGGTCCTGTGAATCAGCTTTGATAGAACCTCGATGTCCAGCCGCATGGCTGATAGTTACCATCCCAACAATTGCACTGAAACCATTGAACTCTTGTCAATCTTTGTACAACTGATAGAGTGATAGAGATGGCCAGATGGGGACTATACAGAATCAACAACCAAATATTGAACGAAAAAAAAAGGTGCATACCTTGTGCCCATTTCACCGAACACACTGAGGGCATCATCCATGAAAGCATCGACACCGGCGTTGAGGTCAATGGTGGCAAGCAACGAGGAGCACACGGGAGCAAGAGCGGGCACGTAGGCTGGAAATGCCGTTGCTATCGGATTTCATGCCTTTGGTGGCCCATTCCACGTGACGCAGGCGGGATGCGCGAGGAGCCTTGCCCGCCAACACCGGGAGCAGAGGCGGCCACGGCACCGCGCAACGCCCGCGCAAGGAGGCAGCGACTGCCTTATGGGACGTGGTCGGAGGTCGGAAACAAGGCCGGCAGTGGTACGGCTAGAGTCGGAGAGGCGGCGGTCATCGAGGTGGCGAATCTGGAAGGCCAGCGCCCAGCGGAAAGGTCAATCTCCATCTCCATATCGCTGGATAACTGCAGTCCGCCGTCCGCAGCATGAAAAGGTCACGTCAGTTCTGGGCCGGCTTGCAAAGGGCCAATAGGCCCTATCGGTAAGCAAATGCTAATGGCCCGTCGGCCCACCAGCTGCCGCTATTACTTGGGCCCGTCATTTTCCTTGCTCGCTCGCGCTCACTCGCCCTCAAAATATAGAAATGAAAAGAAAATTGTAGGATTAAAGTTGAATGAAAATTACAATCCTAATAGGAAATTCAAAATACATGAAAAGGTTCTATTGTGATTTTTAAATACAACATAGAAAAATACATGAATTCAAGAGAGAGAAACACAAAGAAAAGTTTCCATAAGGACTAATCCTAGATGCTAGTTTCCCTCCGAAATTTCATCAAGGTGCATGTGCAGCCAGATTAGAGACTAGGGGCGTGTTTGGTACCCTGTACCAACTCAGTCTAGCCCGCTAGCCAGGACCAGGCCAGCAAGAGGCAGTCTCAAATGGTACAGGTGCTCGTGTTTATTTCACTGGTCCAGACAAGCCTGGCTCAACTGAGATTGTGTTTGGTTTAGTAGCTCAAATGGATATGGCTGCCCTGCACTGGAAATATGGTAGCTTTACCACCGCACTTTCACCTCTTTCAGCTCGTTGACATTTCATCGAATACCTTGCTCGCGTGTGTCCATCTGCGTAGGTCACGCCACTGCACGTCGCCGACGTCGTGCTCTCGAACATCGGGGGCTCCTCCGCGCCGCCTGCCTCCAGTGACGGGCCAGTTCCCACAAGGCGCTGGAGCTTTGCTTCAATGGTGCTGGAGCTCCCACAAGGCGCCTGGCCGCGCTCGCGTCCGCTTTCACCGCGGACAACGCCACGCCGGGCGGCGATGTCGGCGCCGCCGCCACAACGTACACTATCGGGGTGCACCGCGTCACCGGCGTGCTGCACCGTGCCATGACGTTCGTGGAGGACGAGTTCCACGGGACGCTGGAAGACCCCCACGTCGCCAAGCTGGCGCCACCGGCTGCCGTCGACACGGGCAGGTCCATGAAGCGGCTGCCATGTTGACGAAGGCGAGGGAGGTGGCGCCGATGAGCTTGTACCGCTCAGCCAACCCCTCCCACGGCGGCCACCTCAGCTCTAAAGCCCCGGCCACGTCCCCTTCCAACTCCTCCTCCTCCTCTCCGCTCGCTCCATGCTCCTCCTCCGCCGCAGCTATCCCCGGTGGAATCGAGCGCTTCTCCACGGCACTCGCGAACCCTCCCGCGCCCCCGCCGTCGCCGGGTGACACCCTCACGGCCCGGGGCCAGCTGCGGCGGCACCGATGCGGGAGGGGCACGCGTGGCGGGAGCATGCGGAGGAGGGGCCGGTGGCGGCCGCTGCCGACGAGCAGGTGGCGCTCGGCCTGCAGCACCGAGGCCATCATGTCGTGGAGCGAGCTGCGACATTCCGAGCAAGCAAGGGGCGTGGTGTTCGAACTCCGACGGAGATCTCCACGCGACGTCCTGGTGTGCGGAAGGTGAGAGCAAGAAGAAGGCCGGGAGGTAACTCGAGCGCCTGCAGCAGGCTCTCGTTGCGCCGAAACCGACCTGGCTCAAAAGAAACGAACCCCATGTCTGTTTCCAGGGAGCCAGGAGAGAGAACATGTTTTGGCCCATGAGAGCCAGGCTCAGGAGTGGGCCAACGACATCAAACATGAGATGTTGCAGCTGTAGAGCTCGGGTCCACCCTTTTGCTCGCTACCAAACAGCCCCTAGGTGTGTACGAGTGCACGGCCCCCGATTTGGAAATCGCGAGATACCGAAGTAGTACTACGCTACAAAAGCACTAGCCACTATATGGTACAAAAAGTACAATATACTCTTATAGGATTAGCCTCTAAAAAAAAGCACTCCCCTAACTTTTGTACAAAAGTGCAATCCACCCTGAGTGCCCTAAAAAAAAGTCTATTTAACTTCGTGATCTTAGGTGCTCTTTGTCTATTTCTTTCCCTCGTTTGCCCCTTAGTCCCAAATAAATTATAATTCTCATTTATAGAGGAGGCATTCAAATTTAAATTTGACCAAATTTAAGTAAAAGATTACTAACATTTGGGACGCCAAATAAATATTACAGTACCAAATTAACCATGAAATATACTTTTTTAGCAACCCTATTTGAAGCAGCTAGGTACTGCTTGGAATGTTCTTCCTAGCATTCTTTGTTATTTACGTACTCCTAAGGGATGTTTTGGTATTTCTAAATACTCGATTTCTATTATATATCTAGATATATCAGTATATCTATGTATCTAGCAAAAGCTATGCGCTTAAAAAAGCCAAAATGTTCTATAATTTGAGATAGAGGGTGTAGTTGAAACAATATTAGAGGCCATGCTCTTCCTCACATTCTTTGTTATTTATGTGGTTGAAACAACAGAAGGTTAAAGCTTGATGGATACCAAAATTTACACTAATGACTGAGATGCTTCATAAGTTATATAGATCACATCCATTCGAGCTAACAAATAGGCTATCACTTTTTCTATCGAAATGGGATTTGGCCTAGTATTGTAAAGTGTGGATTTTGTTGTGGATGTATATGGGCCTAGCCCACATTTCTTGGAAACGAGCTTAAGAGTGCTATGGGCTTAGATTGATACATTGACCTTTTAATAAATTCATTATTACCATTAAATTTATCACTAATATTTTGGTACACCATTTGCCGTGTTGTCTGACATGTCATTTGCCACATATTGTAGCCTGCTAGCCAGCTAGTTGTAACATTTTTCTATATCAATTTATGAGGATTCAAAATAATTTCAACATCCACAGTTGGGCATCGCGACGTCGGTTTTAGTTCATAGTGGCTCCTGCCACAAAGTCCTGGTAAATGGTGGATGTCGAAATGGCTCATTACAAGAAGCTCGAAAGAGCCGAAGTCCTTTTTTATTGAAGATTTGAAGCCGAAAATGTCGCTTCTTCTTACAATAACTTGGCATACATTATATAAGTTTATAACATCTGGCTATTTTTGTCAAACGTTTTCAAAACAGTTTTAGCTTCAAATAAACTAGCTCTAGACCAAATTCATTATTTTTTATGAATATAGTAATTCATCATATTACTTGGTAACTTTCATACAGAACGACCAAATTATTTTGGAATGAATTATTTCTTGTTTTAGCATTATTGACGGGTATATAATATACTCAACCAATCAGAGATATGATCTCCTTCATGACATCAAATATTTTTTAATCTCTACAACTAAAGAGCGGTAAATGTTTCCGTCCACCCGGTTACTTTCGCCGCGTGCCCTGGGATTAGCGCCTGCTCCGGCTTTCACCGCGTGCACGCACGATCGGCGGCCATCCAAATTTCACCGCATGCACGCCTCCTCCGCTCTTTTCCTTAAAAACTGACACTAAAAATACGGACAGCAAATCCTATATCGTTGCCAAATCGAAGGCAACAAAAAAAATCAAGAATCAATCGCCATCGCCGCATGCGAGACACACGGAGACAGATTTGCCAAGGATCATTCACATACATGAAGCCAGGATCATTCACATACATGGAGCTGGTGTACAGAGTACGATTGCCTGCTCTGCTCCTCTTGTCTGCTAGATCGGATCATTGACATACAAAAAATTATTTTAAAAAGAGTTTATTACAATTGAGTGAAAACATAGATGATGGTTTCATAAGTGCTCGATGAGGTCTTCTTTCAACGTCGATTAGAAAGCAGCTTTGATTAGCCACGGCATTGGCTAGCGACAAGCCTCCAGCGACGGCATGTGAGAACAGCCGCGTCTGGCGATGGCGCAAAACGAACCGCGTGCAGGCGATGGCGCGAAAGGGGAAAAGGAAAACGCCTCCTAGATCTACAATTTTGGTTTTTGGGAAGTGAATAATAGGAACTATTGGAGATAGACTCTTTTTCTCTTTTCCATATTAATTTAGGAGTTGCCAAATTACAAGTTTTAGAAAAGAACATTTGCCAAATTGTTATAGGTGCTCTAAACCATGACACATAGCCTAGCTAAGCTCAACCAAGAGGAAGTCTAAACATTGATCATGTCAATTTTGCAAACTTTAATTTTTTAATTAAATGTCACTTTAACATCGCTATTTTATTTTACAATATTATTATTTTATCGTGCAATCCGTGTATTTATAACGTAAAAATTTAGCTATCCCGTTACAACGCACGGACGCAAACCTAGTAAAAGAAAAAGACTCATTCTGCTTCTAAGAGGAGTCCAACACAACCAAGGAATCCAGGATCTAGGCATGCTACTTTTTTGGCGGTCATACGTGCAAAGAATTTTCTGCTTCGCGAAATTGCATCACATCTCAAGTGGACTTGTCTATGCGACGAAGCAAGTGCAGTGCAAACATGCTATCCCGTCACTTTTTCATGCCGTTTCTATCGAAAGTTCGAAACAAGCACGTTGTTTTTGTTTCACGTGACTCAGACCGCTTATCCAAGATTCCAAGTCAAGTATTTTCTGGAATCTGGCGTGGTCAAGCTATCTCTATTTTAAAGATTCATTTAATGAATATTTTTTAATGTCTCTCGTGTCTCCAATAGTCCTTCAATTTTTGTTCTCTATATTCCAATAGTTTATCATTGTTTTCATTGTATGAAAAAAAATTTCACAAGAGTATCCCCAAGAGAGTCATTTTGAATAAAATCATTCTATATGCCTTTCATCCTTCAATAACTTTTTATATCTTGTGTGCACTTTACAAGGTCAAACTAGCTCCCGGAGCATGAAATCAGAAGTAGACGATGATAATTTAGATATTTATTTAAAGAACTTGTTGGAGAGCATTTTTCATCAAAATATATATTTTTATCAATAAGGAAGGATATAAAGAGTATTTTAGAGTTGCTTTATGAACACTATCGTATATTTTATTTCGAGAGCCATGTATCCTCTTCAAAATTGGAGAGTGAGAAGGGTGGTTTGGAGTGCAGAAAAGATGAAGAATGGTTTAGAGATTCTATTGGAACAATTTTTTTTGTTTCTAAATCTGTGATATAGGTTGGCACCAATGCATACTACTAATAAAGAATGTCAGTATTACACATAGGTCTTAGTCATGACACAAATGTTTATGCATTGTTATATGGATACAATGTAAGTCCTGGTGTAACACCCTAGGATCCACAATGCCCTGAAGCGCTATTACCCTACCCTACAATGTTACTACAAATATGTAATTTCATGCCGGAAGAGACGATTGACGTATGAGAACCCCATCTAGCAATGGAAAAAAAGGCAATTCCTGATAAGTCATTAGGCCAGTCTCAATGGAAGGTTTCACCTCCCATTTTTCTAGACATGAAACTTCAAATGAAATGAGTCTCTCTCCCAATGCATAGTTTCATTGTATAGTGTCATGCCAGTCTCTCTCTTTCTTTTCCCTCTCTTCTCCACCATACATTTGCTTTGTATGCATCTCATAAAACTAAGAAAGACTCAGTGGGGATTTCACCCAATTTCTAATATTTTGGAAATAGTGTTGTATAGTTTCATTTCCATAAAACCTTTTCCCTCTCTCTCCTCCTTGTTTCATGCAAAAAGTGCAAATATGCTGATATGGCATCCTATTTAATGTGCATGAAACCCCACGTGAAACCCTATTGAAACTGGCCTTATATAAAATCCTAGTTTCTTGAGCACCATTGAAAAAACTACACATGCATGTCATGGTAGACCTTATATCCGTGAGTGAGAAATACCGTAATTGTACACATAGATGTCAGATTTTGTGGTAATGACCCTCGTGCCAATGCATTAAGGGGGTGTTTGGTTCCCCCTAGAATTCAGCCCATGTTACATCAAACGTTTGGATACTACTTTCTCCATTCCAAATTATAAGTCATTCTAAGAATCTTGAAGAGTTAAAGCATTTTCACTTTGACCAAGTTTATATAATAAGATAATAATATTTATAATATCAACTAAGTATTATTAGATTCTTCACCAAATATATTTTCATATTATACCTATTTGGTATTATAAATTTTTGTATTCTTCTCTATAATTTTGGTCAAACTTAAGATGCTTTGACTCTCCAAGATTCTTAGAATGACTTACAATTTAGAATGGAGGGAGAACTTTGGAATATTAAATATAGATTAATTAAGAAACTAATTTCACAGATGAAGACTATTTTGTTGAGATGAATTTTTTAAACTTAAATAGCCCATGATTTGATAATAGGATGCTACAATAAACATATGCTAATGATAAAATAGTTAGCGTTAATAAATACATGTCATAGTTTAGCGTCCATATATAGAATTAGTTTTATAAATAGTCAACATTTAATATCTTTATAAAGTAGTCAAACATTCCACACCTCATAAACTATAGTCCATGGAACCAAACACTTCATAAGACAGTCTTTAACAATATAGGATAGAGAAATAATATTACTCTCCACATGATAATACTGTATCCTAGCCATCTATTCTTTACATTTCATTTCCTAGCCATTCATCCATTTTTGTTTTTTCAATTCCATCTCTCTACAGGCCCATTTGGATCGTAGGGATTTCGAGAATTTAGATAAAAAAATATTGAATGCTAGATCTTAGGCCAGTCTCAATGGAGAGTTTCATCTCTCAGTTTCCAACGTGTGAAACTTTGATATAAAACGAGTCTCTTCCACATTGTAAAGTTTCATGGCACGGTTTCTTCGTCTATTTTATTGTTCACAAGTGCCATGTGTCCCTATCATCTCTCTTCCCTATTCCCATGAAACGAAATAAAGGCCTCTATGCAGGTTTCACAGTGTTTCCAATACTTTGGAAACAGTGCGGATAAGTTTCATCGGGATGAAACCTTTCCCTTCTCTCTCCTCCTAGTTTCATGCAGAAAAGCTAATGTGGCACCCTATTTAATGTGTATGAAACCTCCCATGAAACCCTATTGATACTGGCCTTATCCAAACGAACTAGATTTAATAGGGGTTTTAATTTTTAACTCACATATTTTTAGAATCTCAAAGTTCAATAAACCTGTTGATATTGTTTTTTATCCGGATTCTCCGAATCTTTTCGTATCCAAATGGAACATAACTCATTTGCCAAACACGGCCGACCGGCAGCGCTGCGCGGCGGGAAGAAGCTGTGCCGCTTGCCGCACATCTTCGGCAAGGTGGTGGCTCTCCCCTTCGCGGCAGACGCGGACGTTTCCATCGAGGAGGACGCGGCCGCGCTGCGGTTTGTCGCCGCCGCCGTCGACGGACTTCCCCCGCGGCGGGCGCCCGCGCGCACGCCGTCGAGATCCACGGGGGGTCACCAAAGGTGGCAAGGTCGTCGTCCAGGGCCTCTCCTCCGGGATGGCGACGACGACGGGGCCGCCGCCTTCGAGCTCAACCGCTGGCGCTTCCGCCTCCCGCCCTGCACGCGCCTCGCCATGGCCACTGCCACCTACGCCGAGGGGCGAGGGCGAGCTCGTCGTCACCGTCCCCAAGGGCGCCAGCCCTGACGACGGCGACGGCGATGGGGCTGCTGTCCTCAGTTGCATTATTACCATCTGAAACATCTTCATTTCAGGGAATTGGCCAAATATTATGATGCCCATTTCCCTAAGAATTTGTCTAGGCTCCCTGGCAAACGCCTGCGTGCGGGTCTTTTCTCGAGCTGGTAATTTAGTAGTATATTCTATTGTATACTAGTAGAGATCTGATGCAATAAACTGGATTGCTGCACCTTTTGGTTGCTGTAAACCATTTCCTTGTGTTGAGCGTCAGAATACCGTCTCGCATTTCTACTTTGGTATCTTTGAAATCTTTTGGCTCTTTGTGCAGTCAACCTACATTTTTCAGCAGTGATGAAAACAAGAGAAACTCATCGGTTGTTCTTTATGAAGATGCATCAGAGAGACTGCTTCAACAGTTTACTGCTGTGCTGTGGGGTGCCAGCAGATGTTCCATGCATGTTCTTCTATTAATACATTGATATGCACAGAGGGATTTCAACTTAATAAGCTCTCACCAGGTGGAACAACAGCTTTCTTCAGTTTTTACAAATAGTGTATACCTTACTACTTACTACTACTAACAGAAAAGAAAAGAAAAGCATTCTTCAGAAAGAAAGGCATTCTTCAGAATCTGATTCAGCTATTTCTTTTTCAAATAGTGTGTGCCTACTATTACTACCGTGTCATCTGTAATGTAAGGTACATTAAATTTAGAGCATGAGATGATAATGGAGATATGTAGTCAATTATTGTGCTGTTGTGCATAAACTAGGTACTACCTCCGTCCGAAAAAGAATACAATTCTAGCACAGTGTCATGGTTTTGTATCTTAAGTTTGATAAATTATAGATAAAAAGTATCAATATTTATAATATCAAATAAATATCACTAGATTAATTACGAAATTTATTTTTATAATAAATTAAATTAGAGTCTTAAATATGAATAGTACTCACTAGAAATTTGATCAAATATAAATTACTTTTATCGGCATGCTACCTATAGTTCATTCTTTTCTGGGCGGAGGGAGTACATTATTGTGTTGTTGTCTATAGACTATAGGTACATTCTCGCCGTTCCTCAAAGTTCACTCCTTGGCATTAATTGAAGTTGAACAGTTTGCTTGGGGCTCGTTTTGAAATCTGGGTTCCTTCGTTCTTTCATCCTTTGTGCTTCATATTTCTTTTACATTGCCTCAACCATGGCAATTTTATTAAATATGGTTCATAGATGTTCGATTCAAACTGGGATCTATGTTTTTTTTAAGACGTCACCGGAGGGGTGAGAGCCCCACCTGAATAAATTTCCATTGATTCCGGCGAACCGGTGCATGGAGGGTCAAGGACCCTTAAGTCTTACAATCCAGATAAAAAGAAGTACAGAGGGGGGAGAGAGAGATTACGACACCAACAACAACACGAACAACAACACATAACAACAACGACATACTCAAGGATAAGCTTAGCAACAAACCGATAGACGCCAACCGAACGTCGATTTGCGCCCCCCGCCAAACAGCATGCTCGCCAGTTTCACCGTGACCATTGTGGCCGTCACCATTCCTTGTTGATGGTGACATCCTCTAGCATATCTGGGCCCACGTACCACCATCCAACGCCATCCATGGGGAGGAATCCTTGGAGGGGAATGGCGGCAGCGGTGGAAACACCCATTTGATATTCTGACACCATCAAGGAGTGTTGACGGACCCGCAAGCCCAGGATCATCGGACACGACGACCTCCCTTGGAGATGATGGCGACATCCTCCAGCATATTCGGGCCCACGTACCACCATCCAACGCCGTCCAAGGGGAGGAAGCCTTGGAGGGGAATGGTGGCAGCGGTGGTAACACCACCCGGCATTTGATATTCTAGCACCATCAAGGAGAGCGCCGACGGAGCAGAGACGCCAGAGGAGGACACTGAAGTCCTAAGACTTGATCCTACCACGGCTGCGTAAGGTGTAAGACAGGAGGTCGGGGACGATATCCCCCTGGCGAGTTGGAGCCGGTGGCGAGGCGTGCTATAGTACCATGAGTACTGTTCATGAGGTGGCTGCGTGAGGGAAAGAGAGCAAACAGAGATTCGGTAGGTGGCCCTTGAGGCCAAGCAACGATTGTTGCCTTGCTTGATTTCTTATAGGAGGCCAATAGGCCAACACATATATAGGGTACATAAGACTAACACCCCATATGGATAGACAATGTGGTACTAATCCTATTTACATTCATCAATCTAGAATTAGGCATAATGGATCATTAGCCACTAGTGGGCTTGGCCCGGCGCTAATAGGAGATGCCCATCATAACAGCGGAGGAACCAGCGAAAATTTCTACTCCAGGTCATTCGAGGGCAAAAGGTACATTTTGTCCTCCCGTGAGGAGCTGTTATAGGCAAATATGGCGACGGTGGTCCATACAGGTCCGAAAAAATAAATTGATGGTCCACACAACATATAAAGTTATTCAGTGAATCAGTGGCGACCAAGGAACTCATATATTTTATAATTTTGCAATGGCTTGTAAGGAATTGGCTCAAATGGAAACGGCCACTTGGCATAAGAGAATGATATTTGAAAATTAGAGGCTGGTTCCCTTATGCCGAGCGCCCTAGTAAATTAAATCGCCGATTTAATGAGTGATCCAATATAACATTTGACATTAATTCTCGATGCAGTGGATGGATTTGTGCTTGTTTGCTTTGTCAATTTTTTTAGCAAACAGAACGCATCAAATCTCAATCGGATAGGTAGTGAGCGAGTGGAGTGGGTTCGGATTTGGATTTCGGGGGAGTTTCACGATCCACAGCCGGCTTTTCCACTGTCGTGTTACGCACACACGCTTCACCACTATGCATCGATCCACTCTTGTGTCTTCTCGCCGGCATGGATTTTTAAATGATTAATTGCAGATCTGGGTACCGAAATTTTTGTCCAGGCGCCGACAGGGTACTTGTCGGCTTAGGGTTGGAGCGCCAACAGGCTGACGTGGCGTCCAAGTGGCGGGTATTTTTTTTTCTGAACAATCGACAGGCCGTGGGCCGACTGATCACTTATCGGCAGGACGACCGACAGGCCAATTGGTACACGAATAGTAAACAGGCTTATCGGCCCTGGACTGCCGATAGACCTATTGGCAATTGGAATGCCGATAGGCCTATCGGCTCTTGGGTTGCGGACAGGCCTCTATCAACGGCAGCCACTGGAAATTGCTGCCCTAATCGTTTTATAACGAGCTGTCGGGCCGCCCTTCGGGGGAAGAATTCTCAGGGAACAGGAGAATAGCATGCACTGCATCCTGTTTTCCCCTCCTTTCTGGGAAGCACCTCTCCACGCGAATGTTGATGGCGGTTTGATTGCCGTTTGAATTTTAAATTAAATAGTTTTTGTTGGTTTTTAATTGCTTCCGTCTTTGTTTTGCTGCCGTGTTTCGGGCTCGGGCGGATACTTTGCCGCTGCGGTGATTGGGCGGATACTTTGCCGCCATATGTCGTCTCTGTTAGGTGGATGCTTTGCCACCGCGGCTACATCGGCTTTGCTGACAGACTTGTGTTGATGTATTCTCTTTAGGTGCAGATAGTTAGTCTTTCTAGACTCGATAGAGTTGGTGGGTGGTGTGGAGGATCCTCTCCCTCGTATTTCTTGCTGTGTGTTTGCGTCTGTGGGACTATATTGGTAATTTTAGGATTACTTCCGTGTCCGTGTCCTATGTAAACTTTTTCACTTCTTAACGAAATACATGCCAGGGTCGCGAAAAAGGACGTGAGGAGAAATGATAGTAAATCACAGTACGAGACCACATAGTACATCCATAGAACTGTACAATCACATACGCCAGTCAACCATCGCGACGGCCGTGCTTACCCTGCTCTCGTCTCTGGTCCCCTCTGCCTAGTATGGTCTGTAGGAATATTGAATGCAATGTTTTTCAAGTCCTATTACCTGTCTGTATAATCCTCGTGCCGCTAGGAGCCAGGTGTGGCCGCAGTAGGGTGCAGAGGAGGGGCAACGCGAGGTGCAAGTAACAGAACGACGCTCGGCGTACCCCATCCAGGCAAAGGCTTCCCTATTCGTCGCAGGGCGCTAACCAACTCGCTCCTCTCAACTCGGGGAGCGAGGTTTTGCCTCCTAAGAGCAACTCCAGCAGTAGATCCTAAATCAAAGCCTTTATTTTTGATTTGGATGCTCACCTCCATTTTTGTTGGTCTAAATTTATACTTCCTCTTTAACAGTAGCACTCAAATACCCAAATGAAGACCCTAAAATCCATTTTAGCACACAATGACGAATGAGACCCGTTCGTCATCCTCTCTTCCCTTTCTTCTTCCTTCTTTTCTACAACTTCAGCACCTGCACATCGCACAGGCACAGTGCCCACCAGCTCGCCGGCTTCAGCTTGCGCACTCAGTCACAGACAGGCCAAGCCATCGAGATGCCTGGCTGGGAAGCGCAGCAGCAGCTTCAAGCTGAGCCTGCCGCCTGTTCTGCGGCCAATGCAAGGCCACGGCAGCCTCGTCGCCACCGAACTCCCCAACGGCCGCCGACGTGAGGTCGCTGTCGTCGTCCTCAGCGCGCGTCAGCGTCCGCCTCCGCCTCCGCCTCGTCGTCCTCAGGCACGTCCCACGGGCGCGACCGCATGGCAGAGCTCCAGATCTTCCGCCACTTCGACCACGACATGGACGGCCGCATCTCCGGCGCGGAGCTGCGCGAGTTCCTCGCGTCCATGGGCGACGGTGGTGGCCTGGTGCTGGGACTCAAGGATGACGGGGGAGGAGCTGTGGCGTGCGGCGGCGCGGCAGAGGAGCAGCGGCGCGCGCGCCTGCGCGGTGGAGGGGCGGACGAGCAGCGGCGCTCGTGCTCGCGCGGTGGAGCGGCAGAGGATGGGGGCCGGCTTGTTGGCCCAAGCAAAATGGGGTCTAGGGGGAGGATTTGGGTTCCCGAATAAATTTGGGGTCTGTAGTAGGGGCCCTGTTGGAGTTGGATTTTCGACATAAGCCCCCATATTTAGCTATTGGGGCTTAAATAGGGGCCCTGCTGGAGTTGCTCTAACGGTCAGCAAACTGGAACAGCTCTGTGCCAACCTCGTTGCAGATGTCCGTCTACGAGTCATACGTAAGTTAAAGCATATATATTTCAATTTGATAAATATGACGAAGACAGAGCCATTGGAACTTTCCAAGGCGTGCTAAGCAGCAGGACTGCCTCTCTTCCCTTCCCCAGCAGCGTGCGACCGCCTCTCTTCCCTTCCCCGGCAGCGGGCTTCACTGGCAGCGGCAATTAAAAAAAAAATGTGGATGGGAGCTCGTAACGAGGAGCTACGGCTCACGGTACAGAGTGCCTGATGGATGCTCCTTGGTCGCCGATTGTGTGTGTGTGTGTGTGTTTTTTTAATAATCGCTTAATGTAACTCTGGGCTGCAGTGTTGCGTGGTTTAGCAGTGGTACGCTTCTCTTAACTCTGAGATACATCATACATGGTCTGATCAAATAAGAACATCAGAACTGTCATGCTTTCCTTAGGGCATGTAGAGCGCATGAAAGATCAAGAGCAGGAAGGGTGTCCCGCCTTGTAGCATTACTGAGAAGGCTGCAGGAGTATAACTTATGCCGATTCCCAGATCAAGGTGGAGTAGCAGTAGCAGTCACTACTAGTCATGAGAAATGGAGAGAAATCAGAGGTTAACTAAACACAATGTAGAGAAAATGTAATAAGTGTTGCGTGGAATAAATGTCAGCAATTAAAGATCTCAGTGCACTGCCGGACAAATTAAACAGCGTCGTCACCGGTGGCTGCTGGAGGCGAACGTCTGGTGATGCTGTCTGGCTTGGGTAGTGATGCTGAAGTCTGTGGGTCCAGGACTGGGGCGCTCATGTCTCCTTCCTCTTGCAGCCCCGTCCTCTGCAGCCTGACAGCAAAGGTCTCCATCCCCATGTACCATAGGAGGAGCCAGACATAGGAGAGGTACTCCCCTCCATTGCCGAGGACCTTGGCATGCAGGTACCCTCTGGTCCTGCCGGCAGAGAAGCAGAGCATCTCCACCCATACGCCCTGGATTAATCTCCACATTGTCTTCTCCCCCTTCTTCTTCCTCACGCTCGCAAGCTCTTGGGCCAGCGCCCAAGCCTCGTGGACCAAACGCGGTCCATCGTCTCTTGTGCACAAGTGCTTCGTCTTCTCCTCCATCTGCCGCATTATCGTCTCCGCGAGCTCTTTCTCCCCAACACCAAGTGGCAGAGCTTGGCCGTCCATGATTCCGAACCTGAGCTCATGGTAGGCTGCCTTGAAGAGACCATACCTGGCGCCTGGGATAAGCATCTCAGGCTGGACAAACAGCAGGTACACCATGTAATTGGACATGCGCCTGCAGCGTGTGGCAGTGGCTTCGTCTTCCATGGAAGGATGAGATGTAGCATTGTAGAAGCAGAAATCTGTGGCGAGGTGCCAGAGGAGGACACTCTCGTCGAACGGCCTCCGTAGGCTCCTCTCCAGTTTCTGGCTTGTGGAGCTCTTGAGAGCCAGCTGGCCTCTGTTGTCGTTGAAGTCCCTGTACGTTTTCGCGTCGGTTATGGCACTCTTCCAACCCCTGGTGATGTGGCCGTGGACGAGCTCAGTGATGCCGTCGTCGTTGCATGGATCCATGCAGCTCAGTCGGTCGAGGCGGTCCTTGCAGCGCACCAGTTTTGCCAGCCACCTGAGCAAGAGGCCTTGCCTGTTGTTCCTGCAGGTCAAGTACCATATGAGGTTGTATTGGGCAACTTCAACTTGCTCAGACCAGGGAAGCAGCAGCGGCCCTCCTCCTGCCGTCGTCGTCCTCTTGATGAGCCACCCGGAGGTGGAGGAGATGAACTCCATGGACACCGTGCAGCACAGCAACACATAGGTGATGATGACGTCGGTGTCCGCGTAGGCTTCTTCTTCGCTTCTTGTGTGGAAGAGCACGGTGGCCGCGAATGTCAGGATGACGGCCACGATCCGTACCACACGACCACGCAGGGTGTCACTGTACACCTGCCTCTTGGTATAGAAGCGATCGAATGTCTCCAAGAGACGGGTGTGGAGATCTTGCCTCAACTCGTCTCTTCTTCGCTGCGACATGTATTTCAGGTTCTCAAGACGATCCCCATACGAATATGACAGGTCAACGAAGAGCTTATAAGGCCTTTTTAATACGCATTCTTCACGATGATGTCCGCCTGCCGATGCTGGTTCTTCACCACCCTTATTAAAATACTCCACCGCATTCTTCACGTAATCATCGAGGGACGAATAATTATTGCTTCCTTCCCTGTCTTGTGCTTTGTTGATGGTTCTGTAGCAAGATGCGCTTACGGACATGCTATAGATGCTGGCTTTGTTGAGAGCCCAAGGCTTTTCCAGGCACTTGAGAATTCCAGGGACAAAAATCAAAATTGTTGCTTGAAACACTCTAATATCCTCTGGTAATGACTTGCAGAAGACGTAGATTGCCACTGTTATCTGAGACAAATTACAAAACATCAACACCACGTCAGCAGCTCCTCATAATAAACCTATATAGAATGTAGGCAGGCACCTAGCGGAGGCTCCACGTTAATTCTCATCAGACGTGCTTGCTATAAAAAAGAAAGATAAATCCTAAAAATTCTCACAATATTCAGAGACATTATATTTATAGTCATAATAGCAATTAGACCTATTAAGTTTTCTGAACATTACCCACCTTCACCATTACGAAAGTACATGAAGTAACCTTCTTATGTTGCATCTAAATTACCAAGTATGCCATTATACCATTCGATGTAACATCCCGGCCCAGAGCTTAATAGGATATTTATACCAACAAGTTGCAACTTCTTTTCCGGAATTTCATCTCCAAAGAACTCTGAGGTTAAACGAACTTGGTCTGGAGCGTAGTCTATACCCTAGAAAAGCTGCCAGATGTAAGTGGGCCAAGAGACGGGACGTTACAGAAACCACCCGCCCCTAGAAATCGATTTCTACCAGTGGTTCTTGTTTACGGCCGCCCCTATTGAAATATGGAGACGGCTCTACAAATCCTTTTTGTAGTAGTGATATCCAATACTCAATCATGTTATTAGTTTTTTTATTTGTAGCTGAACTAACATTTCTAATATTGTTATTATCCACACAGTTCAATTCCTAGAGAGTAACATCCAACAGACATATACATACTGCACAAAGTCAGCTATACTGTGACACAAAGAAGTGAAAGGAAAAGAAAATACCCAAATGTGTAATGAAACTGATGTTAGCTGTGAAATATGTCAATTTGAGAGGTTGGACGATTTTTAGAAGAAGAAAACCTGAGAGGACGGAATTCAGGTTTGAACACAAGCGCGGGCCGGGAAGAGCTCGCAGGCGTTTTTGCACCAGAGCTCGGCACCGAGATCTACGGCGCCGAGCTCGGCGCTAAGATCCACGGCGCCGAGCTTGGTGGCCCCACATACGGCACCGAGCTCCCTGCCACGTCATCTCCAGCTCAGCTGCTTGGATTGAGGCTCGGCGCCACCAGTTATATTATGGCGCCGAGATGCCTAAGCTCGGCGCCCGGACTTATGGTGCCGAGAAATGGGGTAAAAAACGATTTTAGTTCGTCAGAGGGGTCAAACGTGAATTTTCTTCACAAAAAGAGTTAAATTGTAAAAAACTCAGACGCTAATCTCTCTCAACTCTAGATTAAAAAAGAAGGTAATCTTATGAAGTAATTTCTTAGTTAATACATATTAAATTAGAATTTATATTGCTTATGTATCTCATAACTAGCCCGTGCGGGAGCACGGGTTTTATGGACTAGTTTCATTTAATTACAATAAACTTAATCAAAACATCAGTTACCCATTTAATTTCTTATACTAGTGCATCAACCAATGCTTATGCACTGCCTAGAATGTTATATCGTAAAACAAATTTGGATGCTTTGACCGTAAAATCAGCAATGGCAAGTAGAATCTAGGGATTATAAAATATATGTATAGGAAATTCGTTAAAATAACCAAAACATAAAAAACATAAGCAATTTAGATTAGTTTGAACGTAATAAAGAAATTATACTACTTACGTCTTCTATGATTGTAGTCCATGCATGCGCATGGTTGATGGAGTAGCACATGAGAAAAATTAGGGAATAATATAAGTATTGTGTTATAATATTAACAAATGAGAGATATTTTTCTAAGTAATAATCTAACGTGTATGTGCAATGCAAAGGGACAGCTAAGAATTGGAACAAAAATTATACTTCCTCCATTACAAATTATAAGTCGTTCATCTAGACTTACGCTATGTGTAGATGCATTGCAAAATCTATGTATCTAGAAAAGACATAACGACTTATAATTTAGAATCGTTGGAGTACATAACTGGTAACAAAGTCTGTCAAAACTAGATAAAAGATAATAATCCCTCCATTCAATAACAGTTGACATAATTAGTCCAAAGCAGATGAACGAGAATCTGTTAATTTTCTTTGTCCTAATGTAGAGGCTACATTTAACTCGTGGACACATAGACATAAACACACACGGTATATACGTGAGTACTGTTTTAAAATGTGAGCAGACACGGGTGTGAGCATGAGTATGGCCAATCTCGAGATCTATCGGCCTAGCCTTTTGAAAATGCTTATACAGATAGAGTTTATGTGCGTGTGTTCATATAAGTAAGTGTGTATGGATGTTGTGAGCTTGTGCATCTTTATTGTGTAATATGGAAAAAAATGGAGTATGGAGTTCGAATGTGAGGAAAAAGTGGGAGAGCACAAAGATACTGTTTTATTGGTCGTTAAGTTGCCTCCAAATTTGTACGCTGTCAACCCCATCCCCAATGAAAAACTTGATATTATTTTAAAGATAACATATCACATCACATCACGGTTCACTGACCTGAGATGCAGCCGTGAGCACATGCCGCTTCCACAACTCGTTGTCTTCGATGGAGAAGGCGGATATGCTGTCTTGGCCGCCGAGGTGCAACAAGAGGACAGGCGCCCACAGCACCTGCAAGGCTGTGTTTTTGCCGGTCGTGTGCATCCATTGCCGCTTCCGTTGGTGGTTGAACAGTGTGGCCAGGGCGTATACGGCTACAGCATCGCTGCCTAAGTATGCGAGCCATATGCACACCCGGAGCCAAGCAGGAACGCGTCGCTTGCGCAACGCGGCAGTAGCGAAGAGGAAACACTGCAGGAATAGGCTCCCCAACACAAGGATGCGCAGTTGCCAATCCTCCCACCATTGCACTACATCTGCGACCTCCATTATTCACGTCGCCTAGCTAGCTCCTAGACCTCTCAACTCTGCACAGTGTAAGGGACCGTGGATGTCTAGAGTCCCGCTGCCATCTCCCCTTGAGAATTATATGCAGAAACGGACACACTAGCACACTAGTACTTTATGAAGACGTTGACTAGACTTTGTCAGTCCCAACTCCCAACCCATGTGCATCGTTAATTTAAGCATCCCTTACGCTTGGGATCACGCTGATCCACGTTATGACACTTCTGCGTTCTTTCTATGTATAGGATCTGTTCACAGAGTATCGTTTTCACCTTCCGAAAAGTTAAACATTTTTAAGTTTAAACAGATATATAGAATAAATTTTGATAGGTACGTACCAGTAATTATCATTATATTATTAATCATTGCATATATTTTATAATAATCTTATTTGGAGAGATATGAAATGTTGCTAATTTTTTCTATAAACCTAGTCAAATTTAGAAGAGTACATATATATAGCCATTTGCAATTTATAAATCATGTATTTTTCACTTCTCTCCTCACCACCGGCACCGCGTGGCATGGACGATCTAGGAATCATACATATAATAATGTCTTTTTGGCTGTATATGTACACAGTTGGAGGCGGAGCATCCACCAAAACCACATCCAACCTTCTCATTTTGGAAGCACGTGTGTTTGGCACGCCAGAACCAATTGTCTCATACATACTGCAAGTCTACAGAGCTACTCCTTCCATCCCAATTGTAAGTTATTTTAAAAATCTTAGAGAGTCAAAACATCTCAAGTTTGACCAAAATTATTAAGAGAAATACAAATATTTATAACACCAAATAAGTGTACTATAAAAAATATAATATTTAGTTGATATTATAAATATTATTATTTTATCCTATAAACTTGGTCAAAGTTGAGATGGTTTGACTCTCCAAGATTCTTTAAATAACTTACAATTTGGGATGGAGGAAGCAGTTAGTTTCTGCACACAATGTGCTTGAACCACCACCCGTACTACTAGAACTCAACTCGCTAGAAAGGAAAAACAAAGCGTGTATAATTTAATAAGCTGCAACTTCACCCAAAAGAAACATGCATTCAAAACTTTGGAAATAACCCATAAATATTAAAGAAGTTATAAAATATAACAAGCACCATCATGACCAAAACACATTATAATTCATGAGATATTACGTTGCTTCAGTTTTAAACCGGAAATGTTGCGGCTTTTTAATACTATCAAATCATGTAGCCAAAACTAGAAAAGTTGTAGCCGCTGCTGCTTAAAGCTGAAGGGAAGGCCCATTTATAGCTAAATCATCGGAAACTTTGATCCATTATATTTATCCAAATTCTACTCTAGAAATGCATACACAAATGTGATCTCTTAAGTCCAGTTCAAATAACTACTAATCTCTGAACTCCAAGGTCCACGGGTGGTTCCCTTAAGATCATTCCTGTAAATCTCCTTATTTCTATATAGCTGATTGGCTTAAGAGAACGGGCCTTATCCCATTAGTTGCCTCGATTAGGTTAGATTATTGGGAAAATTGGTTCTAT
Source organism: Eremochloa ophiuroides (assembly GCA_038502445.1). NCBI lineage: Eukaryota > Viridiplantae > Streptophyta > Magnoliopsida > Poales > Poaceae > Eremochloa > Eremochloa ophiuroides. The sequence continues at coordinate 2,341,783 of JAHLJS010000005.1, forward strand.
AGCATCGAAAGATCACGGCATCCGGAAAATACCATCGAAAATTTACCGTTACGTAAAATACCATTGAAAGTAACAATCTGTTTCAGAATCTAGCATTCTGTTAACTTCTTGTTAATGGCGTCTACCTCACGCTCACTCCACTTTACTCAGAAAGGATGGTCCCACTCGTCTGCCTCTTCCAACCCTCTCGATCACCTATCCCCTTGGCATACTGCTTCACCGCCACATCTCACAGCCGAGCTCAATTCAAGTGCCAGCCAAGCCTCCCCACTCGCTGGACTCCAAAGAAGCCCCAGTGCTAGATGGCTGGCAGAGAGGTGGGTGGCCAATCGATGACTTGGCTATGACGTATTGCTTTGTCTCGCCGGAGCCGTACGTCGAGCTCGCCGTGCTGGGGCATCCGTACGTGTACGTGCGTGGCCTTCAACCCATGGCTGGAAGGATAGCTGCAGGTCGGAATTCCATGCAAGACAGCAAGGATGCAAGTGCGGCAACTCGTCAGTCGTCACCATGTAGCTCTAACCCTCTTCTGTGAATGCGCGCTGGCAGATAGGACCTGCAGCCGCTGGTTCAATAATATCGTGCATGGTCAACAGTGGCAAGTACAATATCGGCCGCAGGCTGCTGTCCAACGCCGCAGCCTAGGTCCCAGGCAACAGCCCTCTTGTGGCATCGCCGTTCAACAGCAGTAGGTCACCGTTTACTAGGTCAAAAATGGCGACCTCCGGCTCGAGGTTGCCATTGACGTTGCGGGAGGTCGAGCGAGAGGAGCATGGACATGGCAGACGTGGAGCCATGGAGGTCTCAGACATCAGGTGTCTGGAGGATAGAGATGGACAATTGGACATGCTGCTACTATTCTGTGCCGTAAAGCATGGACATGGCAGCCGCATTTCTCTCTCTCTCAAGTAGGCGGAGCCATGGAGGTCTAAGTTGGGTGAAGGTGGAAAGGAATTCACGGCGTTATCTCAAAACATGATAGAATGATATTTTCAGGTAACGGTTCATTCTTCCGGTGCTATTTTACGTAACGGTAAACTTTCGATGGTATTTTCCGGATATCGTGATCTTTCGATGCTATAGAACCAATTTTCCCTAGATTATTCGCCTACTGTCACGGGCAACAAATCGAATGGTTCTACCAATGAGCACAGCGCACGAGATGCTGGGTGAAAAATAAACACCACGTACGTACGTTCCTGTGACCCACCGACCAGTCTTATGCGAACACAGGTTGATACGTGTGCCCTTCTAGTTCGATCACTGATAGAGAAGAGACCTTCAGATTTTACCTTTAATGTCGATCAGTTTTGGACTAGGGACAAAAGGGTGTATTAGTCCTGGTTGGAGTTTGCCACTGGGACTAAAATCTCCTACCTAACGGCTAGCAGCCCAGACCTTGGCAGCAGGTATCCCGACTAGAGCAACCAACTAGGACTAAAGATCTGCCACTCGTCCTGGCTGGAAACACAAACTAGGACTAAAGCTTTAATCTCAGTTGGTGGTTCTATCAGGAACTAAAGATAGACATTTAGTCTCGGTTGGAACAACCAATAATCGGGACAAAAGCTCCCAGGCTATATACCTAGCTTTCTTCATCCTCCTCGAGCCCAAGCTATTTCAAGCTCTCCGCTCTTCTTGCTCACTGTTCTTGCTCATGCACGGAGCTCATGCATGTGAGATTTGTGAAGACTTCATTTCTCCCTCCATTCTATGATTCTAAAGGCTAGGAACTTCGTCCTCTTTTGTTTCATTGCTAGTATGGATCATTTTGTGCTTTAGAGATAGAGAAATTTGTGGTTTTATAGGATTGGGAATAATTACAGATTTTTTATTTATATGCCATTTGAGCTCAAACTCACTTGATAGTTTGCTTATGTAGAAGAAGAATGCTTATAGAACTCTAGTATCCACCTTTCATTGCTAGCATATATATCTCATTTCATGGTTTAGAAATGGAAAAAATTGGAATTCAAGATTGTGAATAATAATATGGTGGGTTTAATTGATTTGTACGCCATTTGAGCTCAAAATGGAGAAGTTTATAGTAGTTGATCGAAATGAGTACATAGTACATAGATGGCAACTGTTTCCGGGACTTCGGCTTCATGTCATGTTCATGAGCGAGAGAGGCCAGGCCTCCTTCTCATTACATACGGCAAGTGTAAGCAGAAGCTGTGTTGGAGCACATAATGAAGGATGGTCCCAACCATGACCGGACCCCACTGTGGAGACTAATATCATGTCCAAATTCCTTGTGGAAACTCTTTTGGGCAACATGTCGCTAGTCTCGACAACAAAATCTTCGAAAGACCCTCAGGTCTCATCTTCGAGTATTGTGGGATTGCTAGGGTTGTGCCAATCCAAATAGACAAAACCGAGATTCGCTTGGACTTCCACATCTTTGCTATCCTCGGTTTTGATCTTCTCATAGGCTACCCTTTTGAAAAGCTTTTCCAAAAAAAAAAAAAAATCTTCCCATGGGAGCCTTAATGAAAAAGTTAGGGAAATCTGCTTTCGCCACTTCTATCTCTCGCACAGAAATTCCAATGGCGAAACATCATCCAACCATGACTCGTTCGAGGAGATGAAGTTTGTATCTCTGTACTTCTCATATTTATGGAAACAGAACTTCCATCATCACCTTCGCTCGAACTTAAGCCATGTCCGATTCTGGCCCTCAAAATGTTGTTCTCGATAATAGTCAAGAATCAACCTTGATCTTATACAATGAATCTTTTGAGAAAGAGAACTTCTATGCCATGGACATTTCTGAAGCACGGACTCTTGAGTCCAAGAGGAAGTATTCCATAGACAAGCATGGAAACTTCTCTTTCAAAACTTCTCAAGGTTCATGCTTAAATGATGAGACTTCAGAGTCTGTTCTGCCTTGTGCCACGTGCAAGGACCATGACCACCTCTCGATCCTTGTTTGTGAACTAGAGGTATGGTTGTGGATGCTTATATTTATCATAAATATTGCAAATCCCGTAGTTACACTGTGGCACTCACCAGCTTGAACGACAATGTTAAATGCTTGGTGGTGAAGTGGGGAGCTATACCAACATTCATAACTGCAGGAATGAAGTTCCCATGGTCGACCTTGTGACCATAACCAAAGCACTACCAGGAGATAGCCTGGTTTATCATATATATAAAAAACTTTCTTGTCAATAAAAGCAAGAGCATGTTGTCAGGATAGTATGCACTTTCAGATATTTTTGGTCACCAACCATTTCGTGTTAAGATTAAGAAGAACAAGGGTCATGTGATGCTCGAGAACATGTCAACTTTACACCTCGATACTCTTTGGTGATGGAACACACTCAAAAGGAAACCCCAACATTGCACACTTAACTTTTTCACAAAAGCCCGTGTGGGGGAGGATGGTGAGAGTCTCGCTAAGTTTCATCCAGAACAAAGGGTAGCCTGGTTCAAGAGGTGTTGTCAGCTCTACCTTGCTAAAAAGAATAGAGAGAGAGAAAAAGAAGACACTACTACAAAAATCGTTATGCAGGCGGGTGTTTTAGCTTTATGGAGGCGGTTGCTTTGACCGCCTAGGTTAATCTCTCCGTTAATCAATTTACGAAAAAAAATCAAAGCAAGCCCAATCGAGCCCGCCTCTGTTGCCCTGCTGGATCTGCACATCGCCGTTGCCCTGAGGGCGGCCCCGCGCGTCGTCGTGGCCGGACGCGTCACCGTGGCTCACCTGCGCGCGGGCTGGCGCCTCGTCACGGCTCGCCAGAGTGCGGCCTCGCGCGCCACCGTGGCCCGCCTGCGCGCTGCCCCGCTCGCCATCGTGGCTCGCTTGGGCGCCGCCCCACTTGCCGTCGTGGCCCGCCTGCGCGCCACCCCGCTCGCCGCCGTGGCCTCCCTGCGGGCTACACCGCTCGCCGTCGAGGCCCGCCTGAGCGTGGCCCGATGTGTTGCCGTGCCTCGCCTGCGCGCAGCCCCGCGCGACGCCACGGCTCCCCAGCGTGTGGCCCCGTGCACCGCCGCGGCCTAGCTGCGCGTCATCCCACGCGCCACCACGGCTTGCCTGCGCGCCACCCCGCACGCGTCCATAGCCTGCCCACACGCCGCTGTGGCCCGCCCGCATGCCACCGTGGTAGGAGAGCGAGGTAAAGTGGGAGCTCAGATCTAGAGGGAGAGGGAGAGGAGAATAGAGCGCCGCTCGGCTCAGTCTGAGAGGAGGAGGGAGAGAAGTGATTGAGAAACCCTAGTTTCTTCTATTTATACTGAAAGGCGAATAACGGGCCTTGCCTAGGCTTGTTGGGCTTCTATCTTTTTCGAGGCGGGCTGTTTAAAGTGACCGCCTCCGTAAATTGATTTACGGAGACGGTCGTCTTAAGGTAACCGACTCCGAAAACAATCTATTTTCGGAGGCGGTCGTCTTAAGGTAACCGACTACGAAAACAATCTATTTTTGGAGACGGTTGTCTTAAGACGACCGCCTTCGTAAATCAATTTATGGAGACGGTTGCTTTAAGATGTCCGCCTCCAAAAAATAGAATATTTTTTGAGGCGGTTTTCTTAAAAGCGACCGTCCCCATAAATCTATTTTTTGCGGCGGGTATTTCCTAACCGCCTCCGTAAATATTTTTCGAGGCGGTTAGACTTGTGCCCACCTCCAAAAATGTTTAGGCACCGTCTTGTAAAATCATTTTTGCAGTAGTGAGAAAAAAATGTACCTGATAAATATATAAAAAAGAGACCAAAAAATGAATGAAGAAGAGAGAGAGAAGGAGTAGAATAGCCCCACATGGCCACCACAAACAACAATGTGTCACCTGGATCCACCCAGTATTCCTTTCGTGCCTATGCAGGTTTTGTGTTACCTTTAGCATGAGTAGAGAAAGATGATTTGAATCTAGTCTATTCCATTTTTCAATTACTTAACATAAAATGGTAGACACAATGAATGCTCACAAAAATGCAGGTGAAGCTGGGAATAACCTGTATGCAGATTATACTCTTGAAGAACGACCACCTTAACTTTACTCGAGAACGAGTAAAGGGATAAGTGTGGGGGAGCTTGTTGGCGGTCCTTACAACATGTTTACCCGGCCAACTTTAGCATAGAATTCAAACAAAAAAAACATAAATAGAGGTAATTACTAACCAATTCCACAAGTTTTGGTGAGTTTACTTGTTTTGCAGGACAAATATGGAATCATAAGGAATTTTGGCCAAAAGAAGCAAAAGAAAGAAGAAAAGTATTGTCGGTGCTTAGATTAGCGAATGCTACACCGGCTAGTAAACTTAGAGATTGCGGTTGAGATCACGGATGGTGTGCAAGGAGGAACACAGGGTTTATACTGGTTCAGGCAATGAATGCCCTACGTCCAGTGCGAGATCAAGTCGTGTTGCCTTGCACCGGGGTGCTTGTAGTAGGGGTTACAAGCTTAGTCGAGAGAGGCAGGGGCTCCCAAGTCTCTTGTGAGTGTGAGTGTTTGTGGGTGTTCTTGAGTTTGTAGATTGTATGTTTGGAGGTTCCGGTGGTGAGTGCGTACGTGTGTGAAGAAAGTGCCTGTGATCGGCCTCTGCCTTCCCTTTTATAGTTACAAGGGAGGGGCTAGAGTTACATGTGTTGCCCTATGGTTACAGTGCTCGTCATGACGGAGTCGGTGATGACTGGTGGCTATCGTCAGCCACGCCCTCGTCTTGGCGCCTCGGCGGTATGGCATCAGTCATTCAGCTGATCCACCACTGTTCCATTGGTGAGTTCCAAGGCGTCTCACAGTGCTAGACATGGTTGGCTGCATGGCAATACGTCACGCCGTCACGTCCGACCCTGCACAGTGCAACAAGTAGATAGGTTGACCTTCATGTATAAGCTCCCGAGGCTCGGGAGACCTTGGTGCCGTCGGGGGCGCGATGGGACGGAGCGGGAGGAGTGTCCTCCCTCGGGTGCTTCTTTTTCCTTGTGAGGTACATTCTAGGGGGTAGGCGAGCCCATCATAAGGCTTGCCCATCCCCCCGGGTTAGCCGGACGACTGTCATCTCCCCTTTTTCTGGTGTCACACGCGCGGTCGGGGCATGGCAGTCGCCGTCGTAGTTGGCGAATCTCCCCATCAGCCTAGAGGGCCGTACAGTTGACCGTCCCTGTAGCGGCGTGGGGGGAGTAAGACCGTCAGATCGCCTGCCAGAGGGGATGGGGCAGTTGGTACGGCGAAAGTGCGCATTCGGAGCATAGCTGTGTCACGGGGCCCACCTGATGGGACCGTGCTTGTAAAGTGGTCAAGGAAGGTCCCTTGGCCGCCAAGTTTGCCCTGCTGACGTCGGCAGGGCTCGGGCGAATCGGAAGTCTATCGCCCGAAGCCTGCCTTCCCTAGGCTCATTGCGTAGGCTCGGGCGAATCGGAAGTCTATCGCCCGAGGGGTCCACTCGCCCGAGGGAGGCGATGTGCTTCCGCGTGGCTCTGTCTTAGGCCGTGCGAGAAGTCCTTGCATGGGCTGTTCCTGCTTGGGCCTCTGCTGGCGCCTTCTTGGGTCGGGCTTCATTCGGGAAGTGTGATTTTGCGTTGAAGTTGGGTACCTGACAGTAGCCCCCGAGCCTGTGGTGGAGTGAAGGCACTCCTCTAGAGGCTCATGCTGGTTTCTCCTGTCATGTTAGTAAAGTTTATTTATTTTATCCGGTGGGTGCGCGCGAGCGCACCCACCGGGTGTAGCCCCCGAGGCCTTGGAGGGATGATGCATCCCTTCAAGGGCTTGAAATCGAGCTTGTAGAGTCTCGGGTGCCTTCTTTCTTGCTGGTGACTTGTCTCTTGGTAGGAGCTTTTTTCCGGCGCTGGAGCCCCCGAGCCTTTGCCACGGGTAGGCGGCCTATCCGGGTGCGTCTTTTACCCTGACAAGACACAGAGAGAGAGAGAGTCCCCGAGCCCCCTTTTCTTATCGTGGGTCGATCAGGTTCTTTTTTGTTCGACCTTCGCGCTCTTCTTTGAGAAGAGGAAGGTTTGGTCATGCTCGACTTCCCACGGTGGGGTGCGAGTCGGCACTTCCGGTGAGCTACAAACGGGTCAGTCGAAGTGGAGGTCTGTGCCCCGTTCATTGGGGGTCGACTAGTGGCCTGAGCACACTCCAAAAGTTTCCCGAGGGTCGATTTACGGGTGTCGGGTCCCTTCGACGGGTCCCGAGGGCCTGATGCCTCCCCCAGAGGGGATCCCATATCATCAACTCGCTGCTGGGACTTGGACACAGCGTGGGGTGTCCCTTTTTGACGCTCGGGCATCGGGATACTGACCGTTTCGTGATCCACCCACTTGCTGTCCCTCGCTCGGTATCCCTGGGGCGACTGTTCGAGCCATAGAGGGCCAGTCTTCGATCCCCTGAGAATGTAACGGGTGCCCGAGCCCGAGGTTCCTTCGTTGGGAAGGAGAGCGATCATCGAAATCGGGGGGAGGGGGGTTAGTGTAATGATTCTTTCTACCATAGCCATTTGCTGCCTTCGCTTACCTCAGCCTCTTCGCCTTCGTCTTCCAGTGCCATTTGCAAGCTCCTCGTCCTCGCCGCCGGCATCCTTTTCTTCCTCTTGTGTCCTTTTCCTCCCGCAATGTCTGACCCAGCGCCTACCGACACCGCCACCACGCTCGAGGTGGAGCCTTGGCTCCCCTCTTCAGTGACGGAGGCATAGCTTCAGGAGCTCGTGCAGTTGGGGCTCCTCCGCCGCCGCACCAACCTGCAGCGTCAGGAGTGGATCGCGCCGCCGCGCGACCACCTGGAGCCGCAGCCCCTCGAGGGGTACGTGGTGAGCTTCGTTGCCTTCCACGAGCGGGGGCTCGGGTCGCCGCCAAGCCGGTTCTGCCGTGCGCTCCTCTTCAACAACGAGCTGGAGCTGCATGTTGGCGGTCCTTAGCAACTAAAATACAACATCATTTTAATACTAAAACAAATAGAAGGTAGAGATTTTATCTAATATTTCCACGAGTTTTGTTGTGTATCTGACATGCAGGTCTGACACGTGAAAATACATAAAATTCACAAGAAAGCGCACTTTCAGGAAGCGTATTCAGAAAAGGCGCAAACCAAGGAAAACAAGAAAGCCCACCTCAACACTGAACTGGATCCATCCGTAACCACGGGAGAGGTCCAGGCCCAGAGAGCAACCGACCACCCGAAGGCGGTGGCCAGATGGCCCAGCCAGAGGACCGGCCGCCCCTGGAACCGGCCGCACCCCTGGTGGGGCCTCTCGGGCCCAGTTTTCTTCTGGCGGTTGTAGGGCGGTTCCCCAAGGATGGTCCCACGTACGATCAACACAGATGGAAAGTGGAAACCGCCCTTTGGAGGTCAGTTTGGGTCCTTCCATGTGGGGATGAACCTTTTGCATAGAACCCCATCCTCTCAAGCTATAAAAGGAGGCCTCCTCTCTACACCTATCAATGGATTCACCAACACAAGAGGTCACAATGTAGAGAGAAAGAGCAAGCTCCATTCCATTAGCTTCTAGCTAATTTAGTATAGGGAGTGAGAGAGGGACAAGAGCTGGAGAAAGAGCGGAGTCGAAGCAGTTCTACCTCCGGGTGGACGAAGTGCCGGGCTTGTCGGCTCTCGATCCAACTTGTACCTCTACGATCGTCTTCCTACTTGAAGTAAGAAGTTCGTGTTCAACTTTGGTTTGATTCATTAAGCATGTTACTTTCATAAAGCTACTTGTTTGTGGGATCGTCGTTCGTCCTTTGGATGGATGCTCTAGTAAGAGGACTCCTGATAGAGACGGATGTTCCTGTACGCTGCTAGAGTATTAGTCGCCTTCGTAGACGTGGTGTCTAGGTCGGAGTCTACCTTCGTATGTTGCGCGTGCCCACGGGCAGAGGGGTAGGTGGTAGGTGGTGACAGCCCTGTCCACTCGTACCAGCATCACCCCACGTTCGGCCGTGGAATAGCGCTGATACTGGTATCGCTTGGCAGACCAGGTGCGTCAGTGGGCCTGAAGCAAGCAAGTAGTGGGAAAGTTACCATCGCTTATATGCGTTTGACCTTAGAAGAACCTCTCTACCCAAGCTATCCCTTCCGTCTCTTCTGAATAAACTAGTTTAAGAGACTAAGTACAAAGACTGTTCCTTTGGGAAATTATGATACCCTGAATACTTCCGGGTAAAGGCTACAACGGTACTTCCGTGCGCTTGCGTACTTTTCTGCTGACGCTATGAAGCGCCAATACTACACAACCTCACCCACAACTCTGTCTCACAGGCGGCGATCTTCGCCGCCGTCTGCGAGGGCTACCTTGGGGTGATGCCGCACTGGGACCTCTGGCGGTTCCTCTTCCGCATCAACGCGTACACGAAGTCGTTCGGCGCGGGGAACCCGCGGAAGGCCGTCAGCGCCGGGGGCTGCAACTTCATGCTCCGCTCCACCGAGTACATCCTTTGCAAGGCCCAGTCGTCGAACAAAGGGTGGCACGACGGCTGGTTCTACCTGCGGAATGACGACGGTGCCTTCCCCGAGTATACGGGGAAGGTGATCTCCGCCCCCATTCCGCGATGGAAGTGGGGACGCCCGACGTGGGATGCCAGGCATCTGAGTCCCTACCTCGACGCGTTACAGACGTTGCGAGACAAGGGCTTGACGGCGGCCAGGGTGGTGGCGCACTTTCATGCGCGGATGGTGCTGCCCCTGATGGAGCGCCGCCTTGCCCGGTACGAGATGGCGGAGGGAGTGTCGAGGGTGGGGACCTCGATGCTGACCCAGAACCTCAGCTCCAAGGAGATCATGCACCGTGTAAGGTACATGGTGAGTGGTCACCCCACCCTCGATGAGCTGAAGAAGGTGGCGATGCGCCCACGCCCAGGGTACATCTCGCTGGTGAGTACCTCTCTTTCGTCTTCTGTCGTTTGTTCGTCTTTCTTCCCTTCTGATCCTCCTTCCCCTTTCGGTGTAGGGCCTCTTGAGGAAGGGAAGGCCCTCTCTACCCCCCGTCCCGGAGGATGCCATCTTTTGGGCCCATAACCGCCTCCGGGGCGAGCGGCAGAGGGCGGAGAAGGAGAGGAAGACCTCAAAGAGGAGGAAGCAAGCTCGGGAGGCCCAAAGGCTCGCCCAGAGTCGCCGCCGCCAGCGGGAGGCCGGGGAGCCGGAGGAGGAGTCCCCCCTTGGGATGACCTAGACGACGACGATGACGACGCTGAGGCCACCCAGCATATGGTGGCCACAAAGCCCATGGTGGGCGCCGACAATCCGAAAAATGCTCCCATGTTGGCGCTTGCCGGCGGAAGCGCCGGGGGCCGTGTTCCGAGCCCCCGAGCGGAGTTGACGGAGGCCGCGCCCGGAGGCGCGGTGTTGGTTGGTGAGGCCGTCGGGGCCGAGGATCCGTCGACCAGCGGCCGCGAGGTCTTGTCGGAGGGGCCAGGAATGGGCTTAGGCCCGGCGCCCAAGATGGCCGAGGCCGCACCCGAGACGGCCTCAACCGCGGCCTCGACCGCGGCTGGTGATGGGGCCTAGGGGCCCCTATTCCATCGGTCCCTCCCTCTGGATGCGTCGTTGGTCGCCGCGACGGCCGAGGCTAGAGGGAGCGAGGAGAGGACGTCGCCCGCGATGGAGGTGGGCGACGCTAGGACGCTAGACCTCGAGCTGGGGTCCGCCCAGACTAGGGCATCCCAGCCGAAGGATGACGGCGCCGAGGTGCCCCCCGGCGGCCAGATGGATCTCCTGCCGCTAGGGGCATCTGCCAGCGGTGACGACTCCGACGTCGAGGTGCTGCCCGCCCCTCCACCAACGATGCAGCCTGCACCGTCTGCCGAACTCGCCGCTCCGCCAAGCACCGGGGCGGCGAAGAAGACGGCGATCCCTAAGACCAAGTAAGTAATTTTTTGAATCGTTGTCTTACTGATTTTCGTTCCTCGTGTTGCGAATGCTGATTTCTTCCCTGTCTTGCTCAAGGAAGCGCCCGGGGTTGGCCCTCCAGGTCTCGCACCGGAAGGTCCTGAAGGTGCAGGCTCGGAGCACCGCCGGGGAAGAGGGTCGCCTATTGGCCAAAGAGGCTCCCTCAGCGGAGGCTCGTCCGGCCGAGGGCTCGGTGGCACCGGAGGCGGCCCCATCCTCTGCGGTTGTCGTGGCTGCGGCCGTCGTCGAGGAGGCGGCTCCGGCTCCGACTTCCGAGGCGCCCGCGGTTCTAGTGCTCGGGGAAGCTTCGGCGGAGACGACGGCCGCTCCTGTGCTGGAGGCGGCCGACACCGGTGCTGCCGCCATGGACGTCGACGCTCCGCTGTCGTTTGAGGCTGCGGCGCCGCCGCCCGTGAGCTCCACGGCGCTGGCCATCCGGGGGGCTCCTCCCCGGGTTCTGACGGGTTCCCGTATCGAGTGGACCAGCCGGGCAAACCACGAAGCCCCGCCGGTCTTCTCGTTGCGAGACGACGTCGAGGCCGCTCGGTGGGATGCCCTCCAGGACCACAAGTCCCAGTGTTCGGAGAGCCTGCCCCTCCTCGCGGACTCCATCGACACGGAGTTCCAGGAGCGACTCCAGGTGAGTGTGTTCGTCTTACCTTTGTCACCTTGGTGTTTCTGGCTCAGCACTGCCGCCTGACTTGCCGGTTTGCTTTCTCTTCTTTTTCCCCTAGAAGCTCATGGCGACCTCCCGAGAGAAGTCTTGCTTCCTCCGAGAGGGCCTTGGCCTCTAGAAGCAGTTGGAGATGAAGGGGCGAGCCCTCGCCCGCTCCCAGGAAGAGCTCACCGGCGCGACGGCTCGGCTGGCCGACGTGTCTCTCGACTGCGACATCTTGAAGGTCAAGGTCGCGGAGGCTCGAGGCCAAGTCGCTCCCCTGGAGGAGCGGTCCAGCAGCTGGAGGCTGCCCTGGCCGAGGCAGCTCGGGAGCAGGACGCCGCGCGGACGCTCGCCGCTGAGAAGGAGGCCACGGTAGAGGTCCTGTCCTTGGACTTGGACCACTCCCAGGCGGCCCTAAACTTGGCGGTGGGCGAGGTCGACGCCGTCTGGGAGGAGGCGAGGAAAGCTCGGGAGGAAGTCGAGGGTAAATCTTACCTCTTCTTTACCTTTCGTTCTGATTGCCTATGGTTCTTTTGCTGTAGCTTGACGGTTTTGCCGCTGTAGTCTTGAAGGTGGAGGCTGTCAGTGCCCAAGGGACCATCGACGTCCTCAACACCGCATACGACGCCGAGGTCGCCGAGCATCGGGATCTGCAGAGGGTGGCGTGCATGCTGTGCGACGCCCTCAGCACCGGTGGTGGGGAGCCCTCGAGGAGCTCGCTCAGGAGCCGCCTGGAAGACCTCCACGGAAGGGTGGGCGCCCAGCTCAAGGAAGCCCTCCTGACAGGCGTCCAGAAAACGTTGGCGGTGGCGAAGTCTCATTATGAGAACTTCGACACCGACGCCATCAGCGAGGGCTTCGTTGAGGCTTCTGATGACAAGCTCCTGGCACTGATCGGCTCCATGGAGGTCCCTGGGACGGTGCTGGCGGCCCTCTTCGAAGAAGACGTGAAGCTCCCTCCCCTGAACCTATAGATTAGGATAGAAAAACCAGGCCATCGTGCCCAGAAATATTTTGTAAGAAACAAAACATGCGGCCATTCGAGGCCTTGATACCCTTGTAAATATTCAGTGCATGTTTGTGTTTTACAGTTCTCATATTCGTTTAGTGTTTTTCCTTAAGCGTTTTCCTCGCCGATCCTGAGCCCGGGCCATCGAGCCTTGGGGGACCTTTTTGGGTGTCGTAGCTTTAGGGGCGTAGACTCGGCCGTGGTCTTAGGGATTTTGGTAGGGTGAGGGCTTTAGGAAAAAAGAGTTTGTTCGATATCACCCGAGCCTTCTCCCCTTACGAACGTTATCCTTATAAGTTCTTTTCCGAGCGTTAGTTGCCTTTAGGCGAAGAGTAGCGAGTGGAGGTGCTGTATCCCGGAGGCGTAGGCGGTCTCGTGGCTCGGCCGGCTCTGCCCTCTGGGACCCCTTTTGCTCATCTAAGGTTTATAAGTTTTGCGTTTGGTTTGGATGAGAAGCGAGCTTGGGAGAAAAAATTTCAATAGTTTTTGAAATTTTTGAGTTTTTGAATTCGATTAGTCTCGGAGGAGTCCGGGGGTTCCCCCCATCCTAGCCCCCGAGGGAGGGTCGGCCCTATCGGAGATAAGGCCGAACCTCACTTTTGATTGCTCGGTTCACCCGTTCCCGAGGGTGGACTCGGGTGAAGATCTTAAAATCAAATGAGAAAAAAAAATCGGATCTCTTTATTGATTTCAAGATGTAATGTACAATACTCGGAATCATAGGGATAGAAGCGACGTACCTGTTTAATATTCCAAGCGTTGTTATAGACTTCGCCCTTCTCGTTCGCTAGCTTATACGTTCCTGGGCGCAACACCTTGGCGATGATGAATGGCCCTTCGCATGGTGGCGTCAGCTTGTGACGTCCTCGGTTGTCCTGCCTGAGCCTCAGCACCAGTTCGCCTACGCCGAAGGTTCGGCCTCGAATGCACCGAGCGTGGTACCTGCGTAAGGTTTGCTGGTACTTGGCCTAGTGCGGCAAGGCCATGTCTCGGGCCTCATTGACTTGGTCCAGCGCGTCCTCCCGAGAGACCTGGTTGCCTTGCTCGTCGTAGGCTCGGACCCTCAGGACGCCATACTCCAAGTCGGTGGGGAGCACAGCCTCGGCGCCGTAGACTAGGAAGAAGGGCGTGAAGCCCGTGGCTTGGGTTGGCGTGGTCCTTAGGTTCCATATCACCGCGGGTAGCTCGGTCAGCCACCTCTTGCCAAATTTGTTCAACCTGTTGAAGATTCTCGGCTTGAGGCCTTGGAGGATCATGCCGTTGGCACGCTCCACTTGTCCCGTTCATCCTCGGGTGAGCTAACGCCGCCCAATTCACTCATATGTGCTGGTCATCACAGAATACCAGGAATTTCTTCCAGGTGAACTGCGTTCCGTTGTCGATGATGATGGAGTTTGGGACGCCGAACCGATGAACGACGTCGATGAAGAACAACACTGCTTGGGTCGAACTGATCTGAACGATCGGCCGAGCCTCGATCCACTTCCAGAACATGTCGATGGCGACAAGAAGGTGGGTGAAGGCCCCGGGCGCCTTCTGGAGGGGCCCGACAAGGTCCAGTCCCCACTCGGCGAAAGGCCACGTGATAGGGATCGTCTGGAGAGCTTGGGCCGGAAGGTGAGTTTGCCGAGCGTAGTACTGACACCCTTCACAGGAGCTTACTACCTCGGTAGCGTCGGCCACGGCGGTTGGCCAATAGAAGCCTTGTCGAAATGCGTTGCCGACGAGCGTCCTCGGCGCGGCGTGGTGACCGCAGGCCCCAGCGTGTATCTCTTCAACCAAGCACTTGCCCTGGCTGAAAGGGATGCAGCGCTGAAGGACCCCGGAAGGGCTACGCCGGTAGAGTTCGCCATCGATCATCGTGAAGGACTTGGCTCTTCGTGCCAGCCGCCGAGCTTTGGTCTTGTCCGAGGGCGAATCCCTCAGACGAGCCAATATGGCTCGTCGTCGTCCAGTTCGGCTTCAATCTCCATCGCCTCGGCTTCATCGTCGACTTCAGCCATGGTCTCGGGTGGCCCCCTTTGTCGGAGGGGTTGGTAGCCCCCGAGGGGCTTCCGCGGCTTGAAGACGCTCTGAGTTCTCCCGGGGGCTCGGGGGTCTCCTTTCCCTTGCCTCCCGAGGGATCAATGCTAACCGAGGGCTTGTGGAGATCGTTGGCAAGTCGGGACCAAAGCCCTTTCAGACGCGATCTTTGCTGATTCGTCGGCCTCCTCGTTGTACCTGCGCGCGACGTGGTTGAGCTCGAGGCCATCGATTTTCTCCTCGAGCAACCGCACCAGCTTGCAGTAGGCGGCCATCTTGGGGTTCTGGCACGTCGACTCCTTCATGACCTGGTCCACGATGAGCTAGGAGTCCTTTCGAACCTCGAGGCGCCTGATCCCGAGCTCGATGGCGATGTGGAGCCCGTTGACGAGAGCCTCGTACTCGGCCACGTTGTTGGAAGCCGTGAAGTGCAGCCGCAGTAGGTACCTAAGCCGGACCCCGAGGGGCGAGACAAAGATGATGCCTGCGCCAGCGCCAGTTTTCATCATCGACCCGTCGAAGTACATGACCCAATACTCTTCTTGGGTCGGGAGTGGTTTCAGCTGCGTCTCGGTCCACTCTGCCACGAAGTCCGCTAGCACCTGGGACTTGATGGCCTTGCGTGACGCGTAAGTGATGCCATCACCCATGAGCTCGATAGCCCACTTAGCGATCCTCCCAGTCATCTCCCGGTTCTGGATCACCTCCCCGAGGGGGAAGGATGATACCACGGTCACGGGATGGGACTCGAAGTAGTGCCGCAACTTGCGCCGAGCAAGAATGATTGCGTACACTAGCTTCTGGATCTGAGAGTAGCGTGTCTTGGTCTCAGACAGGGCTTCGCTGACGAAGTAGACCGGCCGCTGAACGGGCAGAGCGTGTCCTTCTTCCCGCCGCTCCACGACGATCGCTACACTCACAACTTAGTTAGTAGTAGCGACATACAGCAGGAGGTCCTCCCCTTCGGTGGGGGGCACGAGTACCGGAGCTTCCTAAAACAGAGCTTTGAGCCTTTCAAGGGATTCCTAGGCCTCGGGGGTCTAGGTGAAGTGCTCGGTTTTCTTTAGCAGCTGACACAGAGGCAAGCCTTTTTCGCCTTTGAGGTTGCGGATCGGCCCCATCCGAGTGATGGCCGATATCTTTTCCGGGTTGGCCTCGATGCCACGCTCGAAAACGATAAATCCGAGCAACATGCCTCGGGGGACTCCAAAGACACATTTCTCGGGGTTGAGCTTTATGCTCTTCTTTTTGAGGCACTCGAACGCTTCTTCTAGGTCGGTTACCAAGTCATCTGCCTCCCTAGTTTTTATTGCAATATCATCTATGTAAGCCTCAACGGTTCACCCGATGATGTCCCAAAAACCTTGAGCATGCAACGCTGATAGGTTGCGCCCGCGTTTTTTAGGCCAAATGGCATGGTTACATTGCAATATGTGCCGAAGGGGTGATGAAAGAAGTCGCTAGTTTGTCGGACTCTTTCATACGTGTAACACTCCTGTGTCACGGAACGTTTAAAATTGAGCATGTCATCATGAGCATTGTACAATATGTATGAATTTTTATCAAACTTGACCTGCATCAACTGAGAATAAGTTTACTTTTCTATTATGGCTTGTGCTTAGGGCAATAGAGTGGCTTTTACTAGCAATTTAATTCTTAAAGCCCTAAATCGGACTAAATATCTAGTTTCAAAACTAAGTAGAATTGGACATTGGTCCCAAAAGCAAAGTTGTATCTCTTTTTAAATAGGGCAACTTTGGTATTCAAAGTTTTTCAAGTTTCCATTGGGAAATTCAAATTAAACTCGAATTACTATATTCAAATTTGAATTCAAAACTTTAATTCAAAATTTATATGGAATCTGAAGATAATCTTTAAACAAAAGTTGTAAAGCTCTCTGAGTTGAACAACTTTGATGTTCATAGATTTTGAACTTATTCAATAAAAATTTGAAATTTTAACTGAATTGAAAAAGGGCCATTTACCCCCTTTTATATAGTTTCAAAAATATTTGAAATTTGAAAATACTTAAAATACAAAAGTTGTTCAGAATTTAATTTCCCACATATCTTATTTTGGGATATTTTTGGATTGTTATATAAAAACAAAAGTAATTTAGGGAATAGTCTCGGGAGGGGGTTAATTGCAAAATTGACATCAAGATTCGAACAGGGTGTTCGCTCGCTGCCACGCAGCTGCTTGCCGACGAGCCGCCGCCGCCCTCGGCGACGCAGCGTGCGTGGGCACGTCGTCCTGGGACGTGGCACGAGCGTGCGTCGTGGCAACGTCCTGAGCATCCTTATCGCTCTTAGAAGCCCGAAGCCGAGCTCGCCGTTTTCCTTTTTTCCGTTCGTGTTCGCCGCCGTCGATGCTCGGTCACCGGCCGAATTCGCGGTCATCAATCCCTCATCACTCTTTTCGTTTTGCCACCAGCTCCGTAGTGTTGTTGCGCACCCGTAGAGCCTTTACCCACGTTGTCTTCGTCGCTGGAGTCGTCGTGCCCGGCCATCTTCTCGGGAGCCGGCCGAAACGCCGTCGAGCTTGACCTCGACGAAGCTAGCGCTAACCGGTGATGCTCGCTCCTTCTTAACTTTAGTTTTATGTTCTTTGTGGTCCTGTGAAGCTCACGAGCTCGGTGGTTTCTTCCTTGGAGGGTTGCAGTCGCCGGAACGCCGTTGTCACCGCCGGAGCTCACTACTGGAGCCGCCATCAACGTCGACGAAGTATCTCCGGCCGTTATCCACTCCAACCAGCGCGAGCGGTGCGCCTAGGTGAGCTCCATGAGGTGCTAGATGTAGTTGGTTTAGTCTCTTGTAGTCCGCCTTGGTCGGCGCGCACGTTGCCGCCGCGGTCGAGCCGCCATGGTCTCGGCCAGGCGAGCCCATGAGCTCCGACTTGTCCAACCAACTAGCTCGATAGGTGCATGGGTATCTGTGGGAGCTCGGTGGTGTTTTTCCCTCGCTGGAGAGGTCACCGGCGGCGAGTCCGGGCCGGCGAGGTGCCGCCGTGGCCAGCGCCGCGCGCGCGCCCCTTCTCTGACTCTGCTCGAGTCGAGCAGAGGGAAGAAGAAGGGGAGAGGCCCCGGTTGGGCCTGGCCGGGCCATAGCAGGCCGGCCTGCTTCGGGGTTGTGCCAAGCTGGCCAAAAGCTGGGCCCAATCGGGCCGGCCCAGTACCCCCCCTTTCAAATGTTCTTTCCATTTTGTTTTTGAATGTTGGATGCTGAATTTTAGGAATTTTGAATGAATTAATTTATAGCTCCAAAAATTCTGAAATAAATTGTGGAGTCTCTCTGTGATATGAAGAAATTATGAAAAATATGAAACTTGTATTTTGAGCATTTTCTGTAGACTGTAAAAATGCATATTTTAATTAATAAATATCACTTCTATGAATTTTATAGCTCAAAATATAAATCCAAAAATTATGAAATTAATTGGGTAGCTATTTTGACCAGTGAGCTACCTCCACAAAAATTTGTAGCTCAGTTGGATAAAGTTTTATCATTTGTGATTTATTCCTAATTAATCAATTAAATTAAAATGATGATTAGTGTTAATCACTCTAGGGTTTTTGTGTTATTTTGGCATTGGGTGAAGACTTAGGATCAGAAACCCTAATGGATCCTAAGCACCTTTCTTAGTGTTGAAGGTCGTGTTCGTTGCGGCTTTCTTTGACTGTTAAAAATAATTAATGAATTAATTATGCAACAATAACACTGTAGGTGAGATTTTGATTACAACTTTACCGTGAAGGAAAGTTGTACTCAAGGTTATTAATTTAATGCTTATTGTTAATCATGATATTTGCATTATCATTAAGCATGCATCATTATCACGTATAGTGACCGAAGGCGAGGAAGTGAAAGTCGAACAAGTCGCCGCTGACGAACCTTCCGGAGTTATCGGTGGTTTTGACATTTGCGGTTCTGATCCTGACCCGTCCCTCGCCGAACAACAAGGCAAGCTCCGGTGCATTAGCCACTCCTTGTGTTTTACAAATCTTTATCACTTTGAGTTAAATTACTGCATTAGGTTGATAGGAGTTGATTGTCACCTACTTGCTGCATTTACTTGCCTTGATATATTATCCGTGAAACCTGATTCAAAGGCAAATGTTTATAAAATGCTTAGCCATGCTTAATAGTTAAGCTTTTTATAAAAAGATATTTTGTATGCTTTGGGTATACTACTATGAACTATTATAATTGTTTGACAGGGCAGTAGACTTGCATTGAGAAAGGAGTCTCAATGTAGTGTCTTTAACTGTCTATTAAGAAAACGAAATGGAATCCATTAGGGACCATTCGTTGTCGGCCTGATGGATCGAGACTTTGCAACTAGCCACATACTACGGAAAGCCTCTGACTCCGGTCGCTCCTCTCCTTGAACCGACAACCACGCACTGGGAGTGGAGAGATGGCGAGAGTAGCGTGTACCCTCGTGGCCGGCGTGCCTGGAGAGGAGAGGAGTACTGTACTCTCGGGTGGCGCAGGACCGGTTCATGTTTTGGAAAAGCCGTGGTAGGCGGGGTTGGTATATGCAAGCTTAAGTGCTACATATGCAGTGTGGATAGGGATCCCCAGCTGGGTACTTAATCGATTCGAATCGTCGTTGCTCCTCGGTCAATGGAGACTTGATCCACTGACTTACAGCGAAGAGTGGTTCAGAACTATGTAAATATGGGAAAGGGTATTGATGACGAGGTAACTGAATGAAACAATCTAGCTTGATATTAAATGTTAAGCTGATTAGAGAGAGCTTTTCTGCAAAACTTTTTGATTCTTGCTAAAGCCTCTCCTTGATTCCCCTTAGCCTGCATTCCTGAGTCTTCTCCCCAATTTTTAGTCGGGTAAGTCTTGCGGAGTACCCCTCGTACTCAGGGTTTGTTAACCCCATGTTGCAGGCAATCAGCAACCCAAGGTCTGTGTTGGACCTTGCTGTATGACAGTGTTCGAGGAAATGGTCCAAGAAGATAGTGATAATGAGTGAATATTTGATCCCTGGGCAGGGATGTTATGTAATATAAGTGTTGTATAAGCTACTTACCTACTGCCACTACTTATATTTTGGTTTGTAATAAACGTACTTAATGTATAATTAAGAACACGGATTTGTAATCCTATGTAATATTTAAGTCTTCCGCTCTTGTACTCCGAGTTGTAAAATTTATATGAAATGTTGTACTCTGCAATTTCTTCGCAATTAAGATCCTGTCGGAAGAAACGGGTTTACTTGTAAACCCGGCAGACCCTTTTAGGTTATACGGGTCACCTGCACGGCTGTCGGAGGTCTTTGGGACGACGACAGGTGCATGTGGGTCATATAGCTTAGGAGGTTCTGTCACAGCTGATACCGGAGCTTAATTTGCAAAGACTTGCAGGGTCTTTTTGCAAACTTTCAAAATGATTTGGATCCATTATTAATTTGTAATTTGGTCCAAATTGCTTATTATCTTGTCATAATCATTTTAATAAAGGCAAAAACTAATGAGTATTGGCATAGTAGGGAAATAGCATTTATAATATATTAGCCCTATGTTAAAAAGTTATTATCAAGTCAATTTATTGTTTTATTTGTGATTGTTTCGTAAGTACGTGCATGCATCATAATTGTTAACTTGATAATAATTACCTTCCTTCTTAAAGGGGTATGGGATTAGTAGAAACCAAACCTATTCTTGCTGACCTGTAATTTTGTTAAACTAATCCTAACTCACCTTCTTCAGATGGCTCGTACCAAGCGTACCGCTCGTAAGATGGTTGGACCTCAAGGTGTGCCCCATCATCAAATCGCACCAAGGGTCACTCCCAACAGCAGTCAAGCTGAGCTGTGGGCGGAGATCGAGAGGCTGCATGAGCGTCTTGACAGGATGTTTGACAACCGCTACAGGGGCCAAATCGAGGTCCGTCAACTGAAGACTCGTCTGCGGGAGGTGATGACTGAACGTGAACTTGCGGGACAGCAGGAGGACCGCGCTCTGACTCGAGTTCGCGAGTTAGAGGTTTATGCATGAGACCTCGAGCGCCAGAATGAGGAGGTGCGTGAGGAGATGTACCGCCTGTATCATCAGTTGCATCCTCACGGCGCGTCTGATGAAGCGGACCAGGACGATCAGGACGCGGAATCCAGCGAGGGCAGCAACATGCTAGCATCCTCCAACACTACCTAGGATAGCTTAAACCTTAGGTTGGGTATGTAAAATAAGTATCTAAGCTAGGCTAACCACTAAGCTGTGTCGAGCTAGGAGCGCGACAAATTTTGGTATTGTAATCCGTAAAACGCTATGTACTGCTAAGGGTTGGAATAATCATGTGTGAATATGGCTTGCTTGTATATACAGATGCCGATGCGTACTCGTGCTTCTGATGAGGCTGGAACCTCTCATGGCGGTGATGAGCTTCCTAACCCGCCACCGATTCCACCAACATTAGCGGATGCTATCGCCGCACTGGCAAATGCTACTGCTCATCTGGTACAAAATCAAAGTCAGAATAATCAGGGAAACCATCGTGGGCGTAATAGCCGGGATGAAACCACTTATGTGGATTTCACAGATACTCGTCCACCGGTTTTCACCAAAGCTGATGAGCCGTTGGAGGCAGACGATTGGCTCCGTACTATGGAGCAAAAGTTTAGTCTTATTCAGTGCACCGACTATCAGAAGCCTCTATTCGCAGCACAACAGCTTCGGGGAGCTGCCAGCAGCTGGTGGGCGAACTTTGTCGCCGCCCAGCCAGTAGGTCACCGTGTGACATGGGCCGAGTTCCGTGAAGGTTTTCGTGCCCATTATATTCCAGCTGGAGTAATGAAGCTGAAGTTAGACGAGTTTCTAGTACTTCGCCAGAGGGAGGACACCGTGATGCAGTATGTGTCCAAATTCAACCACCTTTCTCAATATGAACCTGATCATGTGAGCACTGATCACAAAAAGAAAGACTGTTTTGAGAGGGGTTTGAACTCAAAATTTCAGAGAGCATTGACCTCCAATCCAGATGCTACGTATCATCAGGCGGTCAACATAGCAATAGCTTTTGAAGCTAAGAATTTTGCTCATCAGGCGGAGAAACGAAAGACGAAGATTGTGTCGACCGGATCTTCTGGTGGTAAGAAGCGCCAGAAGATTGTGTTCCATCCTATTCAACACCAACGTACCCAGTATCCGCAGCCGCAATATCCACCTCGGCAACAGGTTTATATTCGCCCTGCTGCCGCACCACAGAATATTAATAAGCCAAATACCACTCAGCCGAACGCCCCTGGTGTTCGTATCCAAGCTCCACCACCAAACTACAACGCTCCATGCTTTAACTGTGGAAAGCCTGGGCATTACTCTCGTGATTGCCCGTTTCCAAGACAGTATAATCAGAATGTTCCGAGAGTTGTTGGTGGTCAACAGCAGCAACAGAATCAGAACCGTAACAACCAGCAGAACCAGAAGGGTAAGGCCGTGAAGAAAGTTGGACAAGTCCACTATACTCAGGTCAATGAAATCCCGGAAGGAGAACCCGTCATGCTTGGTAGGTTTCCTGTTGCAAATCATCCTGCTGTTATGCTTTTTGATTCTGGTGCATCTCATACTTTTATCAATCGTACCTTCGTCATTGAGCATGATATTCCAATTGGGGAAGCTAAGGAAAGTATTATAGTACAGTCGCCTGGGGGACGACTGAGTACCAAGGAAATGGTATATCAGGTACCTATAGACTTAGGTGGTCATCTTTTCCCCACATCCATGATAATGTTAAAGGATCAAGATATAGATGTGATCCTAGGTATGAATTGGATGTACCAGAGAGGAGCTATTATTGATACTTTGAATAGAACCATAAAGGTGAACTTACCTAATAGTACTTCTCAACTTCTTATCCAACTTCCAACACCTCAGAGGGCTGTTGAAAGAGTTAATGCCATCTCAGTGAAAGAAGTTCAGGACATTCCGGTAGTTTCCTGAAGATCTGCCTGGATTACCTCCTGACCGGGATGTAGAGTTTACCATCGAGTTGAAGCCGGGAACAGCTCCAATTTCCCGAAGATCTTATAGAATGCCTCCGAATGAGTTGGCAGAACTGAAGATTCAGTTGCAAGAGTTGCTTGATAAGGGATTTATTAGACCAAGCTCTTCTCCTTGGGGTTGTCCTGCTATTTTTGTAAAGAAGAAGGACAAAACTCTAAGGTTATGTGTGGACTATAGACCATTGAATGAAGTCACTATCAAGAACAAGTACCCTCTGCCCCGAATTGATCTTCTTTTTGATCAGCTTTCTGGAGCAAAAGTGTTTTCAAAGATTGACCTTCGCTCGGGTTATCATCAAATAAAGATTCGTCCCGAGGATATCCCTAAGACAGCTTTCACTACTCGTTATGGGTTATATGAATATTTGGTCATGTCCTTTGGTCTGACCAATGCATCTGCTCATTTCATATATCTGATGAATTCTGTGTTCATGCCAGAGTTGGACAAGTTTGTAGTAGTGTTCATAGATGATATCTTGATATATTCAAGGAGCGAGGAGGAGCATGCGGAACATCTTCGCATTGTTCTAACTCGATTAAGGGAGCATAAGTTGTATGCCAAGTTCAGCAAGTGTGCATTTTGGTTGAAGGAAATCCAATTTCTGGGACACATTCTATCAGCTGAAGGCGTAGCTGTCGATCCTAGCAAGGTTGAGGAAGTCTTGAATTGGCAACCGCCAACCACTGTTCATCAAGTTAGAAGTTTTCTGGGAATGGCAGGATATTATCGTCGATTCATCCCTAACTTCTCTAGAATAGCTAAGCCAATCACTGAGTTGCTTAAGAATGATGTGAAGTTTAAATGGTCAGCTGAATGTGAGGAAGCTTTCCAAACTCTAAAGAAACTCTTGACCACTGCTCCTGTCTTAGCTCAGCCTGACATCGTAAAGCCGTTCGATGTGTATTGTGATGCCTCAGGTATTGGTATTGGTTGCGTGCTGATGCAAGAAGGCCGAGTCATTGCATATGCATCTCGTCAGCTGAAGCGACATGAAGAGCACTATCCCACTCATGATTTGGAATTAGCCGCTGTTGTTCATGCTCTAAAGATCTGGCGTCATTATTTGAAACGACCTCGATTTCCGCGAAGGGAAATCCACAGGCTCGAATTGTAATTCAACAGATTGCTTGGGACAATCTATGAAATTACCCATATCTCAGTTGACACCAGGATCCGTACAACGGTAATTAAGTCTTACATAAATACTTATTACATCGCCACACTGGCGGAGTCATCATTCAGAGAAGCTTTAGATGATGCGGAAGCGATTCATCCTTCACGGCCAACTTGAGTGTAGCACGTGACCCTATTCCTCGTCATCATCTCCCTCGAAGTCGTACTCATTCTCGTCACCTGACAGCAAATTTTATCAGTACGATTTGTACTGGCCACGGAGCCCACCTATGCAGCATTTGCTTTGTGGAAAGTGGATGCAAGGCTATACAAGCAGACCTATAGGCTGAGGTTTTCCTATGCAGCTGTAATCAATGTTTATTTAGTCAAGTTTTATCACCAGTTAACACCATCATCCCTTTTCCCATCACCACATCTCACTTACCCACACCTCGCTCTCATTCGACAGGCCCAACTCCCTCTCGGGCCTATCTCAGCGGCACACTACCACAACGGGTACACTGCCGGAAAAATGTCATCCAGGGGGAGAAGAGAACACTCACTACACTAGTAGAAGCTTCACAGGAAAGGTCCATAGCCAACGAGTTGGCATATGTATCGATCGATCAACCGTACACTCTGCAGAGGTTTCACTACTCACAAGATTAGCCATCATAGGTGTTGCGCAAACACCTAGGCAGAATTCCGGGTGCTTGCTTGCCTAGGTCGATGCCACCCTACCACTCAGCCCTGGGATATTCCGGATCCTACACCGTTATGCTGAGACTGGGAGACACAGTACCGGGCCCATCCAGTGGTACTGTGCATCTAGAACGGAACGGGAACCCATCGACCGTCTCCGCCCACCCTTATCACCTTTCAACCTAGCAGTAGTGGCACCGTCCTACCAAGTAGTCCAGCCGTCTCCCGCCCATCAGAAGCGAGTGAGTAGAAAAGGATTCCCATGAACCTGAAACTAGTCCATCCTAGGTTTGACCAAGCAGGCATCTCCACTTAGGGGATACTCTCCCCGTGCCATCACAGCACCTCCGTCCACGGGCTTCAAACCACCAAGGCTATCCCACCCGGAACCTCCTCAACAACTTTACCCGCCACAGGTATCTCGCTTGGGGATGCCCAGGTTGCACCCCCGGCACGACTTGCCCCATGGGCTTGTCTCACATCCCACTTGGTCGACATCAACCCTTACCACGCACCCAAGACGCACGCAGCACTCTCTCCCAGTGGTTATAATCAGTTATACACCGTCCCAATCCACACATAGCATATAGCAAGTAGTAAGTAGTGGAAGAGTAACAGTAAATTAAGCAGCAGCTAACCTAGCAGCTGACAGCAGGGTAAAGTCTTATCAAGGCAGGGAATTCAAATATACTACCATGCAACCAATCCATACATAATCATAAAGCAATAGCAACAATGTCATTTGCAATGCGTAAATAGGATCTAAGGATTTGGTGGGACATGGCACCTTCGTAGTCGTCTCCTAGCTCTTGAAAGTACTCGTGGTCGTCCTCCTTAGTCAGATCCTCCTCCGGCTCTGAAATCGAACACGAAATAGTCGCGTCAGCGACTCTTATAGAGTATTTCAGAAAAATCCAATAAAATAAAGAGCCAAATGCACACAAACATAGTCTTAGATTGTAGATCTCATTATTCTAAGAATTTTGATATATGGTGCGCAATTTTTGGATATCGTATGAATAAGTTATGAATTTTCGAAGATTATCCTATTTTCTGAAAATGGAAAATGGTCGATTAATCAGGGGCAGCTCGGGATTGGTCCACGTGGCGCGCGGGTCCAGTAGTGCGGCAAGTGGCGCCTCATCAGAACACAATCCCGATGGTCACCCACCAGGTGTTCGATGCTGGTTCCCAGAGAGTTGCCGGTGTTGGCGCAGCTCGGCGTGGCTCGGCGGTGGTCGGGGGTAGCTCGGCTGTGGTTGGGGGTAGCTCGGCGGAGCTCGGCGGTGGTCGGGGGTAGCTCGGCGGAGCTCGGCGTAGCTCGGCGGAGCTTGGCGTAGTTCGGCTTAGCTCGGCGGGGCTCGGGCGAATCGGAGATTCGGGGTGCCGAGGGTGCCGCTCTCCCGAGGTCTCCCGCGGAGGCTCGGGCGAATCGGACATTTGGGCGCCGAGGGGGCTGCTCTCCCGAGCTCTCCCGGTGAGGCTCGGGCGAATCAGAAATTTGGGCGCCCGAGGGTGCCGCTCTCCCGAGGTCTCCCGCGGAGGCTCGGGCGAATCGGACATTTGGGCGCCGAGGGGGCTGCTCTCCCGGTGAGGCTCGGGCGAATCAGAAATTTGGGCGCTGAAGGGGGCCGCTCTCCCGAGCTCTCCTGGGGAGGCTCGGGCGAATCGGAGATTTGGGTGCCGAAGGGGGCTGCTCTCCCGAGCTCTCCTGGGGAGACTCGGGCGAATCGGAGATTTGGTGCTAGCAGGGTTGCAGGGCGTCTGTTCAAGGCGGCGGTGTCTCTCCGGTGCGGCGGACGATGACAAGGCGGCGATGTCCATATTTCGGCAAGACAGGGCTCGGCTATCTAGCGGCAGTGCCGAGGCAGACTTGGCGAACCTCGGCGGCATTTCTCCGCAGCGCGAGGCGACCGGGGGTTCTCGGAACGGATTTTAGGCGAGGCGGAACGTGTCGGCGGCGATGTCGTCGCGACTGTGAGGTTCTGGCGGGGCTAAGGAGGTCTTCCAGGAGATGTATACGCGTCCAGGGTCTATGGCGATGGTATACCAACTACCAATTTTGGCTACCGAGATTCCCAAGGTGCTCGGTTGTGGCGGCGGCGTGTCGCCGACGATGGCGGAAGGCGGCAACGCGGCTACGACCAAGTATTGGTTCAATCGAATGCGGTCTCGTCAAATTGGTGAGGCCAGAGAAGCATACAACACTCTGGTGGCGAACTTTAGCCATGGCATGACCTTCTTTTGGCGACGGCTCGCGGCGGCGCTCCGGTAAGGTCGCGGCGCACGCGGCCAAGGCGATTCAGGCTTCCTCTAGCGCTTAGATCCGCTTAGCTAGCTCAAGGGGTCGTGGCGGTGCTCCACGACGCTCTAACCTATACGGGTGCTAGTCGGATTGCTCGGAACGGGTGATTCGGCGTCGGAACGCGTCGGTGGTGAGCGCGCTCCGCCGAGAACGCGTCGTGCTACGTTCTCGGTCTAGCAAGATTGTAGTCCGGGGGTTTCGGCCGGTCGAATGAGTGCATGGTGCAGGTGATCTTCCCGAGCCGGTAAAGGCTCGTGCCTGCGTGTCCCGAGGGTGGAACGCCATGGCAAAAGCAGGGCAAGGTTCGGACGTGGCGTGCGATGGCTCACCGTGGTGTCGGTGAAGCTAGGATGGCGGTGCAGTGGCGAGTCGGAGCCGTGCGGAGCGATCGCAGTGCCGTGCCGCTCCTCGTCCGCAGCTCGGGCTTCTCCTCCGTGTCCGGCTCCAGCGTGCTCCGCGGCGGCGGCGCTCCGGCAGCTTCTCCTCCTCTGCTCCGCCCTTCTCCTACGCTCTCTCTCTCTCTCGGTTTGGTGCAGTGTGCCGGTCTGTGCTGCGGTGGCGGCGAGGGGAAATGAGGGTAGGGCTTCGGGGTGAGCACCTTTTATAGGCGAGCTTGGCCAGCTCCAATGGCGAACGGTCCTGATCGCGCTCGACCGATCGAAGGGCCGTGGCTCGAGTGGATCTAGGGCTCCGGATGGGCGCGGGTTCGCTTGGCGGCCAAGAAAGGAGGGGACAGGAGGGGGACAGCGGGGTCAGGGCTCTGCCATGCCATCGGCTGTGGGACCGGGGTCACGCCATTCGCGTGACACCCCCGGCAGGCGCGTCGCCTTCGTGAGGAAGAAGAACAGTGGGGGGGCGAGGGCGGCTGACAGGCGGGGCCGGGTTGGCAGCGAGCGCGAGCGTGTGTGTGCCGGTCGCGCGCGCGCTGCCGAGCCGCAACGTGGGCGGCGCGCGAGTGAGGTGAGGAGAAGAAGGTCGGGCTGGCTTGGGCTGGCTTAGCAGACCGGTTTGGCCGAATGGCTGGCCCAATTCTCTTTCTCCTTTTCTATTTTCATTTTAGTGTATAAATACATATATTGCCCATTTTAAATATTGAGTAAATAGAAACATAAATTGCAATAAATCCCAAATGTGATGCATAAGTTATTATTCTATGTGAATGGAATTAAAATGCAAACTATACTCCTTTATTTACCAAATCCATAATGAAACCTATATGCTTGCACAAGAAAAATGGGTTTTCACAATAAATTAATGAAAAATTTTAATTGGTTGGGATTTTTAGATTGTGTGGATTTTTAGGGTTGTTACAGTCCTCCCCCCTCATTAGGATCTCGACCTCGAGATTCAGGGATAACGTACCCATCGAAGAGGTAAGGAAACATAATCCGCAAGTCTGATTCTTTCTCCCACGTAGCTTCCCTTTCAGTGTGATTGCTCCATTGTACCTTGCACATCGGAATGGTTTTGTTTCGAGTCTCCTTTGTATCCTGTGCCAAGATCTTGATCGGATGTTCCTTGTATTCAAGTGTGTCTTGCAGGTCTAATGCATCCGTAGGAACTTGCTCCTCGGGAAGCTTCAAACACTTCCTTAATTGCGAGACATGGAACACGGGGTGTACTCCCGATAATTCCTCCGGTAGTTCTAGCTTGTAAGCAAGCTTTCCAACCCTTTTACAGATCTTGTATGGCCCAACATATCTTGGTGCCAATTTCCCTTTCACGTGGAATCTGACAGTGCCACGAAGTGGAGATACTTTGAGGTAGACATAATCCCCAACCTTAAACTCAAGCTCTCTACGTCTTCTATCTGCATAGCTCTTTTGCCTACTTTGTGCAATCCTCAAATTCTCTCTTACTTGGGCAACACCTTCTTCTGCTTCCACAATCTTAGCAGGACCGAAGAATGTCCTTTCACCCGGTTCTGACCACATTAACGGGGTTCTGCACGGTCTTCCATACAACGCTTCAAATGGAGACATCTTAATGCTTGTCTGATAACTGTTGTTGTATGAGAACTCGGCGTGGGGTAGACAGCTCTCCCATCCTTCCTTGTACCTCAATACGCAAGCACGTAACATGTCCTCGAGAATCTGGTTCACTCTTTCTGTTTGCCCGTCTGTTTGCGGGTGGTATGCTGTGCTGTAGTCGAGCTTGGTCCCGATGGACTTGTGCAAGGATTTCTAGAACTGTGATACAAACTGTGATCCTCGGTTAGATATAATAATCAGAGGCGCCCCATGTAACTTCAAAATGTTTGATACGTACAGATCTGCCAGCTTTTCAGCTCTATACTTCCTTTTGACCAGTATAAAATGTGCAACTTTGGTTAGACGGTCCACTATTACCCATATAGAATCATATCCATGCTCGGATCGGGGCAGTCCTATTATGAAGTCCATGGATATGCACTCTCACTTCCATTCTGGTATCTCAACTGATTGTAGCAACCCTGCTGGTCTCTGATGTTCGGCCTTGATTCTATTGCATGTATCACATCGGGCTACATGCCCTGCAATGTCTGTCTTCATATTCTCCCACCAGAAGTGCTTCCTTAGATCATGGTACATCTTGGCTGACCCTGGGTGAATGCAATATTTGGAGTCATGCCCTTCTGACAGAATCTCTTCTCGTATCGCTGAATCCGTCGGTACACAGATTCTATCTTTGTACCATACAGTTCCCTGCTCATCTTCTCGGTATTCGGGGCCTCTTCCCAGCTTCATCAAACCACGGATATAGTCTATCTCAGGACAGTTCTTTTGCGCTTCACGGATCCGTGAGGTGAGATTGTACTCGATGCGAAGCTCATTTAGCATGCCATAGGAGACTACCTCGAGCTGAAATGCGTCGAACTCTCTCCTGAGCTCAGGCGGCATAGAGTTGGTGATGAGGGTATGGCAGTAGCTTTTGCGGCTAAGTGCATCAGCGACAACATTAGCCTTTCCTGGGTGGTAATGGATCTCAAGATCATAGTCCTTGATGAGTTCTAGCCATCTGCGCTGCCTCATATTCAGATCTTCTTGTGTGAAGAAGTACTTCAAGCTCTTGTGGTCAGTGTAGATGTCACATTTGTTGCTCATCAGATAGTGTCTCCAAATCTTGAGTGCATGTACCACGGCTGCAAGTTCTAGGTCATGAGTCGGGTATCGCTGCTCATGTTCCTTCAACTGTCTTGAGGCATAAGCTATCACCCTTCCTTCTTGCATTAGTACACAGCCCAAACCTTGCCGAGAGGCGTCACAATATACAACAAAATCTTTGTGAATATCGGGCAGAGCTAGTACAGGTGTAGTAGTGAGCTTCTCCTTCAAGGTCTGGAAACTCTTCTCACATTCAGGGGTCCATATAAACTTGTTCTGTTTCTTCAGCAAGTTGGTCATGGGTCTTGCAATCTTGGAGAAGTTCTCAATAAATCTGCGATAGTATCCTGCAAGTCCCAAAAAGCTTCTGATTTCTGACACATTACAGGGTTGTTCCCACTCTTTCACAGCTTCAATCTTGGCTGGGTCTACTGCGACTCCTTCTCCTGACAGTACGTGTCCAAGGAAAGCAACTTCCTCAAGCCAGAATTCGCACTTGGAGAATTTGGCGTATAGCTGGTTGCGAGACAACCTCTCCAATACGGTCCTCAGATGATGTTCATGTTCCTCTTTTGTGGCTGAATAAACCAATATATCATCAATGAATACCACCACAAACTTGTCTAGCTCATTCATGAAGATCTTGTTCATCATGTTCATGAAGTATGCTGGAGCATTAGTGAGTCCAAATGAGACTACTGTGCACTCATACTGTCCATATCTAGTGACAAATGCAGTCTTCGGGATATCTTCTTCCCTGATCTTCATCTGATGGTACCCTGATCGAAGATCAATCTTTGAGAAGTACTTGGCCTTACTCAGTTGATCTAACAGATCATCGATGCGGGGCAGTGGGTACTTATTCTTGACTGTGACCGCATTCAGGCTCCGGTAGTCAATGCACATCCTCATCGTGCCATCCTTCTTCTTGACAAACAAAACGGGAGATCCCCAGGGCGAAGCACTAGGCCTAATGAAGCCCCTCTCCAGTAATTCTCCCAGCTGCTTCTTGAGTTCCTTCAACTCATCAGCCGACATTCTGTAGGGTCTTTTGGCAATCGGTGTAGTCCCTGGCATCAGCTCTATAACAAACTCCACATCTCTATCTGGTGGCATTCCTGGCAACTCCTCTGGAAATACGTCATTGAACTCACAGACTACTGGCACATCTCTGAATGTCAGCTCTGTCTTATCTGCTTTAGTCTCCAGGGCACATAGGAGGGCTTGGACTATCTCGGTTTGGGGTACACATCGGACAGCTGTTCCCCAAGGGTGGGTTACCTGAACATATCTAGGTGAACAAGATATCACTCCCCGGTGTTTGGTTAGCCAGTCCATGCCTAAGATGACATCTAAGCTATTGGAGGGTAGTAGGGTTAGGTCATCTCGAAAGTCAAGTCCCTCGATTGTGATTATCACTCCCCTACATATGTGAATGCTTCTGAAGGTTCCTAAGGGCGAGCTAGTTAGGATGGGGTTTGCTCTCGGGGTTACAGGTATGTTATGCTTTCGTGCATATGCAGATGAAATGTATGAACATGTAGCTCCCGAATCGAACAGAACTGTAGCCATGTTACCCTGAACTAGGAACGTACCGTACACAGCATCAGGTGCAGCTTCAGCTTCCTCAGCGGTCATGTGGTTCAGTCTTCCTCGGGTAGCAGATCCCCGGTTCGGTGTGCCCTGTGCAGCTGCTGGTGCGCGGTTGAGGTCGGGGCACACAGCCACACGGTGTCCAGGCTTTCCGCATCCGAAGCAAGTGAAGGGCGCACTGCCTGCTGTAGCTGTCGCAGGAGCCTTCCAATTGCTTGTCCTTGGCGTGTTGGTAGCGGGGGCGGGTGTGTTCTGCACAGCTCGAGTCGGCGCGGGGTAGGTCTGAGCGGGGCGGTGATAGTTGCTGCTGTTGGTACCACCACGGCTCATTCCCGAAGAAGGTCCCTGGCGGGTTCGGAAAGGCGGAGGTGCACCCGTTCGCTGTCTCTGGGGTGGAGCAGTGCGAGCGGGTCCCTCAGAGCGGCGCTTCTTTCCCTTGTTCTGGGCCTCGAACTCCAGACGTGCTTCCATGCGATCCTTCTCGATCTCAATATAGCGGTCAATCAGCTCTCGCAGAGTGTAGCTCTTGTTCCCTGACAGAGCCAACCTGATCTTGGTCTGAAGTCCCTTCCTGTAGTAGTACATCTTTTCCTTCTCGGAACTCACGCAAGACGCAGGTGCGTAGCGGAGCAAGCAGTTCAAGCGGGTGGTGTACTCGTGGATCCGGTCAGCTCCCTGGGAGATGTTGCGAAACTCGTTCTCCTTGGCCTCCATGACTCCCTCAGGAATGTGGTGGTCACGGAAAGCCTCGGTGAACTCATCCCAGTCAGTGCGGGCTGGGTCCTCGTGAGCGCTGGTGTAGTTGTCCCACCATGCTCGTGCAGCACCGGTCAGCTGGTGGCTAGCAATCCCAACACACTCCTCGTCGGAGCAAGTGGTCAGGTCCAGCTTCTTCTCCATCTCCTTAAGCCAATCATTGGCAGCGAGGGGATCGCTGTCGGTCCCGTCGAAGGTAGGTGGCCTCAGCTTCAGGAAACCCTTCAGTTTCCTTTGGAAGTCATTCTGGGGTGGCCCGTGGTGCCTGTTCATCCCAGTAGCTATGGCATTCAGCAGCTGGGTCTGCTGAGCCATCACTTCCGCCAACGTCGGTGGCGGCGGCGGTGGCGGTGGCGGAGGCACGTTCTCGCCTTGTGGTGGCGGATTGATCACCGGCGGTGCATCCTCTGCCCGGCGCAGCTCTTCTTCCAGGTTAACTCCAGCACGTCTGCCAGCTGGGCGTCCACGGTTGCGACCACGCCCACGTCCTGGCGCAGGCGCGGGGGAGGGCTGGCGGTTCTCCAAACGTGCAGAACGTCTCATCGACATCTGAAATTATTAGGTACGTGCTCAGTGCAGTAATAATCTTGTAGTGGTTTAAGTAGGAGTTAGATGTTTTCAACGATTTAAATGAATTAAAATATTTTTCATGCTATCCTACACTCAACCAAAGAAGCATAAAGAACCATAAGAAGCATAAGATCCAAATGTCACTCATCACATGGTTATTATTACATAAAGGATGTTCCTAGCTGCTAAGAAGATCGTGCTATGCGCAGATAGCCAATGACAGGATAACTCATGGTATCACTAGTCTAAGGGCCACGCAGGGTCCCATAAGCTACTGGTGCATAAGGTCAAGTACGGCGTCGGGTATGCGGCTGTCCTCTGCCTCGATCTCGTCATCGGTCATGGTCAGGCGCTTGACATAGTCGAGTGCTACTGGTAGCTCTGGAGTGGCCTCAATCTCTTGTATCCTTTGGGACGGACACGCTCTCAGGTTGAGCGTAGTGGGTGGTACGCAGAAGTCTCCCTCCCGGGGCTTCACCATCTCCAGTGGGGGAAGCGAACTCTGTACCTTCCGGACCTCAATAGCTCTCCTGGCGTCGGACTGCTTCCAAGCTGTCTCTGTCCTCCGTAGCTTGTCCTTTAGGAACTCCACCATCTTCACGCGGTCGATTAGAATCCCTTGGTTGCGGGTGAACTTGTCCTCGGCTTTCTCCAGCTGCTTTTCCAACTCCCTGATCCTGGAACGCAACGTGATCATCTCGACTACTCTGTCTCTGCTCCTCTGCTCCCTCTCAGCAAGTGCTCTCTCCTTGTCGTCCAGCCTCCTCTGTAATCCCAACACTCTGCTGTTCAGGTAGTCATTGCAAAGTCCAAAATCTCCGATCTTGTCTCGCAAGTCGGCGATCTCGGCTCGGTGTAACTCATCACGGCGCTGCATCTCCAACTGCAAGTCAGTGACTGCTCTGCTCAAACTCTCCAGGGTCTGAGTCCCTTTCTGCAAACTGTCCTCGACCTCTGCCGTGCGTGCTCGGTCATGCTGCCTCCTTTGCTCCAATGAGCTGATGAACTCGTCCTGCTCCTGGAGGTGGTGTGCCACTGTGCGTAGGCAAGGGTCAGTCTCGGCCTGACCGATCTGGCTGGTGTACAGAATCCTCTGGATGGGGTCAGGGTGCAGCTCCAAGGCCTGAGGTAGCAGACGGAAGTGGGTCCCCTTAAGGTACTCGTATGCTGTGTACACAACTGCGCGTAGTACCTTGCGGGAGACAGACTGTACTCCGTCCTCCACAGTCTCTCCAGCAGTGTAGTCAGTAAAAACCGGCATTCCTGGAAGGGTCAGGCTGACGGGTGTCTCAACTCTGGTAGTGACAGGTCCTTCAAACCTCTCAGCCTCGACAAGCTTCCCTCGGCTGAAGTACTGGATCTGGTCAGATGGTGCTCCCAGTTCCTCCAGCACCTGGCGTAGTACCATGGCAAATCCGCCGTGGTTCCTCCCATTGATCGGGATCTCAATAGTGCCGTCGTGCAGTGGACGAAGTGGTGGTCCAAGGCTGGTCATCTGCAAATTTTTCAAGAAACGGATTAGCAGGTCCTTGTATTAGATAAGCCATTGCATAAAAAGTGAATGCAAGGTCGGTAATATAATCGAAAAAGAGTCTGGCTTCCTATTCTAACGTCCATTTTCTATGGGTCTCGTCCTACAGTCAAGTATGGCTCTGATACCAATTGAAACGACCTCGATTTCCGTGAAGGGAAATCCACAGGCTCGAATTGTAATTCAACAGATTGCTTGGGACAATCTATGAAATTACCCATATCTCAGTTGACACCAGGATCCATACAACGGTAATTAAGTCTTACATAAATACTTATTACATCGCCACACTGGCGGAGTCATCATTCAGAGAAGCTTTAGATGATGCGGAAGCGATTCATCCTTCACGGCCAACTTGAGTGTAGCACGTGACCCTATTCCTCGTCATCATCTCCCTCGATGTCGTACTCATTCTCGTCACCTGACAGCAAATTTTATCAGTACGATTTGTACTGGCCACGGAGCCCACCTATGCAGCATTTGCTTTGTGGAAAGTGGATGCAAGGCTATACAAGCAGACCTATAGGCTGAAGTTTTCCTATGCAGCTGTAATCAATGTTTATTTAGTCAAGTTTTATCACCAGTTAACACCATCATCCCTTTTCCCATCACCACATCTCACTTACCCACACCTCGCTCTCATTCGACAGGCCCAACTCCCTCTCGGGCCTATCTCAGCGGCACACTACCACAACGGGTACACTGCCGGAAAAATGTCATCCAGGGGAAGAAGAGAACACTCACTAGTAGAAGCTTCACAGGAAAGGTCCATAGCCAACGAGTTGGCATATGTATCGATCGATCAACCGTACACTCTGCAGAGGTTTCACTACTCACAAGATTAGCCATCATAGGTGTTGCGCAAACACCTAGGCAGAATTCCGGGTGCTTGCTTGCCTAGGTCGATGCCACCCTACCACTCAGCCCTGGGATATTCCGGATCCTACACCGTTATGCTGAGACTGGGAGACACAGTACCGGGCCCAACCAGTGGTACTGTGCATCTAGAACGGAACGGGAACCCATCGACCGTCTCCGCCCACCCTTATCACCTTTCAACCTAGCAGTAGTGGCACCGTCCTACCAAGTAGTCCAGCCGTCTCCCGCCCATCAGAAGCGAGTGAGTAGAAAAGGATTCCCATGAACCTGAAACTAGTCCATCCTAGGTTTGACCAAGCAGGCATCTCCACTTAGGGGATACTCTCCCCGTGCCATCACAGCACCTCCGTCCACGGGCTTCAAACCACCAAGGCTATCCCACCCGGAACCTCCTCAACAACTTTACCCGCCACAGGTATCTCGCTTGGGGATGCCCAGGTTGCACCCCCGGCACGACTTGCCCCATGGGCTTGTCTCACATCCCACTTGGTCGACATCAACCCTTACCACGCACCCAAGACGCACGCAGCACTCTCTCCCAGTGGTTATAATCAGTTATACACTGTCCCAATCCACCACATAGCATATAGCAAGTAGTAAGTAGTGGAAGAGTAACAGTAAATTAAGCAGCAGCTAACCTAGCAGCGGACAGCAGGGTAAAGTCTTATCAAGGCAGGGAATTCAAATATACTACCATGCAACCAATCCATACATAATCATAAAGCAATAGCAACAATGTCATTTGCAATGCGTAAATAGGATCTAAGGATTTGGTGGGACGTGGCACCTTCGTAGTCGTCTCCTAGCTCCTGAAAGTACTCGTGGTCGTCCTCCTTAGTCAGATCCTCCTCCGGCTCTGAAATCGAACACGAAATAGTCGCGTCAGCGACTCTTATAGAGTATTTCAGAAAAATCCAATAAAATAAAGAGCCAAATGCACACAAACATAGTCTTAGATTGTAGATCTCATTATTCTAAGAATTTTGATATATGGTGCGCAATTTTTGGATATCGTATGAATAAGTTATGAATTTCCGAAGATTATCCTATTTTCTGAAAATGGAAAATGGTCGATTAATCAGGGGCAGCTCGGGATTGGTCCACGTGGCGCGCGGGTCCAGTAGTGCGGCAAGTGGCGCCTCATCAGAACACAATCCCGATGGTCGCCCACCAGGTGTTCGATGCTGGTTCCCAGAGAGTTGCCGGCCTTGGCGTAGCTCGGCGTGGCTCGGCGGTGGTCGGGGGTAGCTCGGCTGTGGTTGGGGGTAGCTCGGCGGAGCTCGGCGGTGGTCGGGGGTAGCTCGGCGGAGCTCGGCGTAGCTCGGCGGAGCTTGGCGTAGTTCGGCTTAGCTCGGCGGGGCTCGGGCGAATCGGAGATTCGGGGCGCCGAGGGTGCCGCTCTCCCGAGGTCTCCCGCGGAGGCTCGGGCGAATCGGACATTTGGGCGCCGAGGGGGCTGCTCTCCCGGTGAGGCTCGGACGAATCAGAAATTTGGGCGCCGAAGGGGGCCGCTCTCCCGAGCTCTCCTGGGGAGGCTCGGGCGAATCGGAGATTTGGGTGCCGAAGGGGGCTGCTCTCCCGAGCTCTCCTGGGGAGACTCGGGCGAATCGGAGATTTGGTGCTAGCAGGGTTGCAGGGCGTCTGTTCAAGGCGGCGGTGTCTCTTCGGTGCGGCGGACGATGACAGGGCGGCGATGTCCATATTTCGGCAAGACAGGGCTCGGCTATCTAGCGGTGGTGCCGAGGCAGACTTGGCGAACCTCGGCGGCATTTCTCCGCAGCGCGAGGCGACCGGGGGTTCTCGGAACGGATTTTAGGCGAGGCGGAACGTGTCGGCGGCGATGTCGTCGCGACTGTGAGGTTCTGGCGGGGCTAAGGAGGTCTTCCAGGAGATGTATACGCGTCCAGGGTCTATGGCGATGGTATACCAACTACCAATTTTGGCCATCGAGATTCCCTAAGGTGCTCGGTTGTAGCGGCGGCGTGTCGCCGACGACGGCGGAAGGCGGCAACGCGGCTACGACCAAGTATTGGTTCAATCGAATGCGGTCTCATCAAATTGGTGAGGCCAGAGAAGCATACAACACTCTGGTGGCGAACTTTAGCCATGGCATGACCTTCTTTTGGCGACGGCTCGCGGCGGCGCTCCGGTAAGGTCGCGGCGCACGCGGCCAAGGCGATTCAGGCTTCCTCTAGCGCTTAGATCCGCTTAGCTAGCTCAAGGGGTCGTGGCGGTGCTCCACGACGCTCTAACCTATACGGGTGCTAGTCGGATTGCTCGGAACGGGTGATTCGGCGTAAGAACGCGTCGGTGGTGAGCACGCTCCGCCGAAAACGCGTCGTGCTGCGTTCTCGGTCTAGCAAGCTTGTAGTCCGGGCGTTTCGGCCAGTCGAATGAGTGCATGGTGCAGGTGATCTTCCCGAGCCGGTAAAGGCTCGTGCCTGCGCGTCCCGAGGGTGGAACGCCATGGCAAAAGCAGGGCAAGGTTCGGACGTGGCGTGCGATGGCTCACCGTGGTGTCGGTGAAGCTAGGATGGCGGTGCAGTGGCGAGTCGGAGCCGTGCAGAGCGATCGCAGTGCCGTGCCGCTCCTCGTCCGCAGCTCGGGCTTCTCCTCCGTGTCCGGCTCCGGCGTGCTCCGCGGCGGCGGCGCTCCGGCAGCTTCTCCTCCTCTGCTCCGCCCTTCTCCTACGCTCTCTCTCTCTCGGTTTGGTGCACTGTGCCGGTCTGTGCTGCGGTGGCGGCGAGGGGAAATGAGGGTAGGGCTTCGGGGTGAGCTCCTTTTATAGGCGAGCTTGGCCAGCTCCAATGGCGAACGGTCCTGATCGCGCTCGACCGATCGAAG
This sequence comes from Eremochloa ophiuroides, assembly GCA_038502445.1. NCBI lineage: Eukaryota > Viridiplantae > Streptophyta > Magnoliopsida > Poales > Poaceae > Eremochloa > Eremochloa ophiuroides. The sequence continues at coordinate 2,379,679 of JAHLJS010000005.1, forward strand.
GGCCGTGGCTCGAGTGGATCTAGGGCTCCGGATGGGCGCGGGTTAGCTTGGCGGCCAAGAAAGGAGGGGACAGGAGGGGGACAGCGGGGTCAGGGCTCTGCCATGCCGTCGGCTGTGGGACCGGGGTCACGCCATTCGCGTGACACCCCCGGCAGGCGCGTCGCCTTCGTGAGGAAGAAGAACAGTGGGGGGGGCGAGGGCGGCTGACAGGCGGGGCCGGGTTGGCAGCGAGCGCGAGCGTGTGTGTGCCGGTCGCGCGCGCGCTGCCGAGCCGCAACGTGGGCCGCGCGCGAGTGAGGTGAGGAGAAGAAGGTCGGGCTGGCTTGGGCTGGCTTAGCAGACCGGTTTGGCCGAATGGCTGGCCCAATTCTCTTTCTCCTTTTCTATTTTCATTTTAGTGTATATATACATATATTGCCCATTTTAAATATTGAGTAAATACAAACATAAATTGCAACAAATCCCAAATGTGATGCATAAGTTATTATTCTATGTGAATGGAATTAAAATGCAAACTATACTCCTTTATTTACCAAATCCATAATGAAACCTATATGCTTGCACAAGAAAAATGGGTTTTCACAATAAATTAATGAAAAATTTTAATTGGTTGGGATTTTTAGATTGTGTGGATTTTTAGGGTTGTTACATTATTTGCTGGGCAACACTTGTCATATATACACAGATCACAAGAGTTTGAAGTATATTTTCACTCAATCTGAGTTAAATATGAGGCAAAGAAGATGGCTTGAACTGATAAACGATTATGATCAGGAAGTGCACTACCATCCTGGTAGGGCAAACGTGGTTGCCGATGCACTTAGTAGAAAGGCTCACTGCCATTGTCTGACAGTGAGGCCGTTGGACCTTTCTTTGTGTTTTGAGCTTGAAAAGTTAAACATTGAAATGGGTCGACGAGGTAATTTAACCAACCTTAGTATTGAGTCGACTATCCGAGAAGAGATTATTGCTGCCCAGAAAAAGAATAAAGGTATTAAACACATCAAGGAAAAAGTTTTAGCAAGAAAAGCCGACTTCTTCTGAATTGATGGTGATGGTGTCGTATGGTTCAAGAATCGTTTAGTAGTTCCAAAGGTTCCTGAGTTACGTCGAAAAATCCTTGATGAAGCGCACTTAACAAGATTTTCTATTCATCCAGGAAGCAATAAGATGTATCAGGATCTGAAACAGAGATTCTGGTGGACCAAAATGAAGATCGAGATTGCCCAATATGTGGCTGAGTGTGACACCTGCCAGAGAGTAAAAGCGGTGCATATGAAATCAGCAGGTGAACTCAACCCACTGCCTATTCCTGGAGGCAAGTGGGAGGACATTAGTATGGACTTTATAGTGGGTTTGCCCAAGACATCCCGAGGGTTTGATTCCATTTGGGTTATTGTTGATCGCCTCACTAAACAAGCCGACTTCCTACCTGTTAAGCTCGCGTACCCCACGGCAAAGTATGCCAGCTTATACATTAATCACATTATGAAACTTCACGGGGTGCCAAAGACTATTGTATCTGACAGAGGTACACAGTTTGTCTCTAATTTTTGGAAATCTTTCCATGAGTCCTTGGGTACTAAGCTTTTGCACAGTACGGCTTATCATCCTTAGAGTGGGGGTCAAACGGAGAGAGTCAATCAGATTCTCGAGGATATGTTGAGAGCTTGTGTTCTCAATTATTCGACTAGTTGGGATGAATGTTTGCCCTTAATAGAATTTTCGTATAATAACAGCTATCAAGAAAGCATCAAGATGGCACCATTCGAAGCGGTATATGGTCGCAGATGTCGAACTCCGTTGAATTGGTCCGAACCTGGGGAACGATGGTTCTTTGGAGTTGACATGGTTAAAGAGGCCGAAGAGAAAGTTCGAATTATTCGAGCTAACATGAAAGCGGCCCAATCTCGCCAAAAGTGTTATGCTGACAAAAGACGTCGACCTCTAGCATTCCAAGTAGGAGAATATGTATATCTGAAAGTCTCACCTATGAAAGGAGTCAGTCGTTTTGGAGTTAAGGGAAAGTTATCCCCGCGCTACATTGGCCCGTTCCAAATCGTACAGAGATGTGGACCGGTAGCGTATAAGCTGAAATTGCCTGAGCAATTGTCAGAAGTTCACAATGTGTTTCATGTGTCACAGTTGAAGAAATGCCTTCGAGTGCCTGATCGAATCATTGACCTGGAAGGGGTAGAACTTAAGTCGGACTTGACCTATCCAGAGTACCCGATCAGAGTCTTGGATCAAAGAGATCGAGTCACACGAAGGACGACCACGAAGTGGTATAAAGTTCAGTGGAGTCAGCATTCTGAAGAAGAGGCTACATGGGAATCTGAGGATTTTCTATCTGAAAATTTTCCTGAGTTCTATGCTTCCCTGTAGTCTAATCTATTTCTTCTGTTTTGAAAAATACAACTTCCCCACCTGTTCCATAGTATGAAAAGAAGTGTGTTTGTGTGAGACATTTTCTTTTCCATTATTGAACCCAGGGTTTTTAGTGCACTAAATCTCGGGACGAGATTTTTTTAAGGGGGAAGGGCTGTAACACTCCTGTGTTACGGAACGTTTAAAATTGAGCATGTCATCATGAGCATTGTACAATATGTATGAATTTTTATCAAACTTGACCTGCATCAACTGAGAATAAGTTTACTTTTCTATTATGGCTTGTGCTTAGGGCAATAGAGTGGCTTTTACTAGCAATTTAATTCTTAAAGCCCTAAATCGGACTAAATATCTAGTTTCAAAAGTAAGTAGAATTGGACATTGGTCCCAAAAGCAAAGTTGTAGCTCTTTTTAAATAGGGCAACTTTGGTATTCAAAGTTTTTCAAGTTTCCATTGGGAAATTCAAATTAAACTCGAATTACTATATTCAAATTTGAATTCAAAACTTTAATTCAAAATTTATATGGAATCTGAAGATGATCTTTAAACAAAAGTTGTAAAGCTCTCTGAGTTGAACAACTTTGATGTTCATAGATTTTGAACTTATTCAATAAAAATTTGAAATTTTAACTGAATTGAAAAAGGGCCATTTACCCCCTTTTCTATAGTTTCAAAAATATTTGAAATTTGAAAATACTTAAAATACGAAAGTTGTTCAGAATTTAATTTCCCACATATCTTATTTTGGGATATTTTCGGATTGTTATATAAAAACAAAAGTAATTTAGGGAATAGTCTCGGGAGGGGGTTAATTGCAAAATTGACATCAAGATTCGAACAGGGTGTTCGCTCGCTGCCACGCAGCTGCTTGCCGACGAGCCGCCGCCGCCCTCGGCGACGCAGCGTGCGTGGGCACGTCGTCCTGGGACGTGGCACGAGCGTGCGTCGTGGCAACGTCCTGAGCATCCTTATCGCTCTCAGAAGCCCGAAGCCGAGCTCGCCGTTTTCCTTTTTTCCGTTCGTGTTCGCCGCCGTCGATGCTCGGTCGCCGGCCGAATTCGCGGTCATCAATCCCTCATCACTCTTTTCGTTTTGCCACCAGCTCCGTAGTGTTGTTGCGCACCCGTAGAGCCTTTACCCACGTTGTCTTCGTCGCTGGAGTCGTCGTGCCCGGCCATCTTCTCGGGAGCCGGCCGAAACGCCGTCGAGCTTGACCTCGACGAAGCTAGCGCTAACCGGTGATGCTCGCTCCTTCTTAACTTTAATTTTATGTTCTTTGTGGTCCTGTGAAGCTCACGAGCTCGGTGGTTTCTTCCTTGGAGGGTTGCAGTCGCCGGAACGCCGCTGTCACCGCCGGAGCTCACTACTGGAGCCGCCATCAACGTCGACGAAGTATCTCCGGCTGTTATCCACTCCAACCAGCGCGAGCAGTGCGCCTAGGTGAGCTCCATGAGGTGCTAGATGTAGTTGGTTTAGTCTCTTGTAGTCCGCCTTGGTCGGCGCGCACGTTGCCGCCGCGGTCGAGCCGCCATGGTCTCGGCCAGGCGAGCCCTGAGCTCCGACTTGTCCAACCAACTAGCTCGATAGGTGCATGGGTATCTGTGGGAGCTCGGTGGTGTTTTTCCCTCGCCGGAGAGGTCACCGGCGGCGAGTCCGGGCCGGCGAGGTGCCGCCGTGGCCAGCGCCGCGCGCGCCCCTGCTCTGACTCTGCTCGAGTCGAGCAGAGGGAAGAAGAAGGGGAGAGGCCCCGGTTGGGCCTGGCCGGGCCATAGCAGGCCGGCCTGCTTCGGGGTTGTGCCAAGCTGGCCAAAAGCTGGGCCCAATCGGGCCGGCCCAGTACCCCCCTTTCAAATGTTCTTTCCATTTTGTTTTTGAATGTTGGATGCTGAATTTTAGGAATTTTGAATGAATTAATTTATAGCTCCAAAAATTCTGAAATAAATTGTGGAGTCTCTCTGTGATATGAAGAAATTATGAAAAATATGAAACTTGTATTTTGAGCATTTTCTGTAGACTGTAAAAATGCATATTTTAATTAATAAATATCACTTCTATGAATTTTATAGCTCAAAATATAAATCCAAAAATTATGAAATTAATTGGGTAGCTATTTTGACCAGTGAGCTACCTCCACAAAAATTTGTAGCTCAGTTGGATAAAGTTTTATCATTTGTGATTTATTCCTAATTAATCAATTAAATTAAAATGATGATTAGTGTTAATCACTCTAGGGTTTTTGTGTTATTTTGGCATTGGGTGAAGACTTAGGATCAGAAACCCTAATGGATCCTAAGCACCTTTCTTAGTGTTGAAGGTCGTGTTCGTTGCGGCTTTCTTTGACTGTTAAAAATAATTAATGAATTAATTATGCAACAATAACACTGTAGGTGAGATTTTGATTATAACTTTACCGTGAAGGAAAGTTGTACTCATGGTTATTAATTTAATGCTTATTGTTAATCATGATATTTGCATTATCATTAAGCATGCATCATTATCACGTATAGTGACCGAAGGCGAGGAAGTGAAAGTCGAACAAGTCGCCGCTGACGAACCTTCCGGAGTTATCGGTGGTTTTGACATTTGCGGTTCTGATCCTGACCCGTCCCTCGCCGAACAACAAGGCAAGCCCCGGTGCATTAGCCACTCCTTGTGTTTTACAAATCTTTATCACTTTGAGTTAAATTACTGCATTAGGTTGATAGGAGTTGATTGTCACCTACTTGCTGCATTTACCTGCCTTGATATATTATCCGTGAAACCTGATTCAAAGGCAAATATTTATAAAATGCTTAGCCATGCTTAATAGTTAAGCTTTTTATAAAAAGATATTTTGTATGCTTTGGGTATACTACTATGAACTATTATAATTGTTTGACAGGGCAGTAGACTTGCATTGAGAAAGGAGTCTCAATGTAGTGTCTCTGACTGTCTATTAAGAAAACGAAATGGAATCCATTAGGGACCGTTCGTTGTCGGCTTGATGGATCGAGACTTTGCAACTAGCCACATACTACGGAAAGCCTCTGACTCCGGTCGCTCCTCTCCTTGAACCGACAACCACGCACTGGGAGTGGAGAGATGGCGAGAGTAGCGTGTACCCTCGTGGCCGGCGTGCCTGGAGAGGAGAGGAGTACTGTACTCTCGGGTGGCGCAGGACCGGTTCAAGTTTTGGAAAAGCCGTGGTAGGCGGGGTTGGTATATGCAAGCTTAAGTGCTACATATGCAGTGTGGATAGGGATCCCCAGCTGGGTACTTAATCGATTTGAATCGTCGTTGCTCCTCGGTCAATGGAGACTTGATCCACTGACTTACAGCGAAGAGTGGTTCAGAACTATGTAAATATGGGAAAGGGTATTGATGACGAGGTAACTGAATGAAACAATCTAGCTTGATATTAAATGTTAAGCTGATTAGAGAGAGCTTTTCTGCAAAACTTTTTGATTCTTGCTAAAGCCTCTCCTTGATTCCCCTTAGCCTGCATTCCTGAGTCTTCTCCCCAATTTTTAGTCGGGTAAGTCTTGCGGAGTACCCCTCGTACTCAGGGTTTGTTAACCCCATGTTGCAGGCAATCAGCAACCCAAGGTCTGTGTTGGACCTTGCTGTATGACAGTGTTCGAGGAAATGGTCCAAGAAGATAGTGATAATGAGTGAATATTTGATCCCTGGGCAGGGATGTTATGTAATATAAGTGTTGTATAAGCTACTTACCTACTGCCACTACTTATATTTTGGTTTGTAATAAACGTACTTAATGTATAATTAAGAACACAGATTTGTAATCCTATGTAATATTTAAGTCTTCCGCTCTTGTACTCCGAGTTGTAAAATTTATATGAAATGTTGTACTCTGCAATTTCTTCGCAATTAAGATCCTGTCGGAAGAAACGGGTTTACTTGTAAACCCGGCAGACCCTTTTAGGTTATACGGGTCACCTGCACGGCTGTCGGAGGTCTTTGGGACGACGACAGGTGCATGTGGGCCATATAGCTTAGGAGGTTCTGTCACAATACGAATTTGATGGTAACCGGAATATGCATCAAGAAAGCTAAGTCGTTCACAACCAGCAGTGGAGTCAACTATCTGATCAATGTGAGGTAATGAAAATGGATACTTCGGATATGCTTTATTTAAACAAGTATAATCAACACACATCCTCCATTTTCCATTCTTTTTCTTGACTAAGACAGGGTTGGCTGACCAGTCTAGATGGAAGACCTCCTTGATGAATCCAGCCGCCAAAAGCTTCAGCACCTCCTCCCCAATGGCCTGGCGCTTCTCCTCGTTGAATCGGCGCAGGCGCTGCTTCACCGGTTTGGACCTGGCCCAGATGTCCAAGGAGTGCTCGGCGACCTTCCTCGGGATGCCTGGCATGTCCGAGGGACTCTAAGCAAACACGTCGGCGTGCTTGCAGAGGATGTCGACGAGCACCACTTCCTATTTCGGGTCGAGGGTGGCGCTGATCTTCAGCACCTTGCCGTCGGGTGTGCCGGGGTTAAGGGACACCTCCTTCACCCCCTCAACGGGCTCGAAAGTGCCCGTGGCCTTCTTGGGGTCGGGGACCTCCTTCGCCAGCTCCTCGAGGTCAGCAATGAGGGCTTCCGACTCCACCAGCACGTTGGCGTACTCGCAGCACTCAACATCGCACTGGTAGGCTTGCTAGTACAAGGTGCCGACGATGATGACCCCTTTGGGCCCCGGCATCTTGAGCTTGAGGTAGGTGTAGTTTGGAACGGCCTTGAACTTGGCGTAGCATGGCCTCCCGAGGATGGCATGGTAGGTGCCGTGGAAGCCTACCACCTCGAAGGTGAGGGTCTCCTTCCTGAAGTTGTTAGGAGCCCCAAAATAGACGGCCAGGTCGATCTGCCCGAGGGGTTGTACACTCTTCCCCGGGACTATCCCGTGGAACGGGGATTTCACCGCCCGGAGAAGAGAACGGCTGATCCCCATCGAATCAAGGGTCTCAGCGTATAAAATGTTGAGGCTGCTGCCTCCGTCCATAAGGACCTTGGAAAGCCACGTGTTGCCGACGACAGGGTCACCGACAAGCGGATAACGTCCCGGCGATGGGACGTGGCCCCGGGTGATCGTCCCGGTTGAAAGTGATGGCGTCGAGGGACCAGTAGAGGAAGTGTGGTGTCGCTGGTCTAACGGTGTAGACCTCCCGACGCTTGCGCTTTCGCTGGCGCGGCGTGGGAGCGGTCCTTGGTCCGCCGAAGATCATGAGGCACTTATCGATGGTGGGGAACTCGTCGTCCTTCCCTCCTTGGTCCTCCTTGTCCTCAGCGGGCTTCTTGCTGGCGACGTCTCGGAACGCCTGCCGGCTGTAATGCTTCTTGAGCATTACACACACTCCGAGCGTGTGGTTCACCGGGCCCTGGTGATAAGGGCACGGCTTGGAGAGCAGCTTGTCGAAGCGGCAACGGGGCGGCTGTTTGGCCCTTGGCTCGGTGGCCGCGACGAGGGGCTCGTTGCGGATGAGGGCCTTTCCCTTCCCCTTCTTATTCTTATTGTTGTGGGCTAGGGAAGAGGAGCCCTCGGGGGCATCCTCCTTCCGCTTCCCTTTGGGGTCAGAGAAGAGAGCTCCCACCGCCTCATTGCCCGAGGCGAAGCTGGTAGCTATTCTCATGAGCTCGGCGACGCTCGTTGGGGTTTGACGCCCTAGCTCATGAACAAGCTCTTTGCAGGTCGTCCCTGTAACGAAGGCTCCGACGACGTCAGAGTCAGCGACCTGGGGCAGCGCGTTGTACTGCTTGGAGAATCGCCGGATGTAGTCCCTGAGGGACTCGCCCGACTTCTGCCTGCAGCTGCGGAGATCCCAGGAGTTTCCAGGGCGCACGTACGTGCTCTAGAAGTTCCCCACAAAGATCTTGAACAGATCGCTCCAGTCAAAGATCAAGCGTGGGGGGAGATGTTCCAGCCAGGCTCGTGCTGAGTCGGCTAGGAACAAGGGTAAGTTGCGGATGATGATGAGGTCATCCTGCGCGCCACCAAGCTGGCCCGCAAGACGACAATCCGCGAGCCAAAGCTCGGAGTTCGTCTTCCCCGAGTACTTGGCGATGTTTGCCAGTTGTCAAAACCGGGGCGGGAACTTGGCCCTCCGGATAGCCTAGCTGAAGACGCGAGGACCCGGTGGCTCGGGTGAGGGCGCACAGTCCTCGTCGGAGTCGTAGCATCCTCCCCGGTGGACATTGTAGCCGCGTGCGGCCCCGTCGGTCTTTCGTCGACCACGGGCCTAGAGAATGGCACGGACGTCGATGTCCTTGCCAAGCCGCTGGTGGACTGAGGGGGCCCTCGGTGCTTCGAGCTGCACCGAGGCTTCTCGTTCATGGCGCGTCGGGGCGCCACGATAGCATTCCTCGGCACCACGGTGCCGGGATGCCGAGCTTTCTGCCTGGAGGATAGAGGCGTCCTTCAGGAGACCTTTGAGTTGGTCCCTGAGCTGCCAGGCCTCCGTGCTGGAGGGCTCAGGCATGCTCCGGAGGAGCATCGCAGCCTCCGCGAGCTTCCGACTCGCCCGTGGTTCCGGCACAGGTGTCCTGGCCCCATCATCGGCGATGATGCGGGCCTGAACATCACGGGCTCGGCATCGCACTACTCCGCCATCACCCCGCTCCTCCTCGTGCTCCAGGGCAGCTCGGAGTTGGGAGAGGCACAAGCGGTCCTCGTCCATCCGGGCTTCGAGCTCCCGGAGCTGCTCAAGCTCCGGAGAACGATGGAGAGGGCGGGAAGTTCCAGCCCCAGGGTCCTTCAAAGGCGTGGGACCAGGGGCTAGTGGAGGTGGCGTGTGCAGCTGTGGCTGCTCCACCGGGGCGTCCTCCTCCTCTTCCTCCAAATGGGCGTCCTCCAACATAGCTTCCTCCGGGTGCACTAGGTGATAGCACTCCCGGGAAGGGTCGATGATGCTGCCGTCAGAGGAGTAGACACTGAGGGTATTATTCCTTACGTCGTCGGAGGAGAGGAAGGCTTGGGGGTCATAGACGTCGAAGTCCACGCTCGCCCAGAAGTAGTCGTCGTCGTTGTCGCTTCCAAGGTCCTACCGCGATGGTGAGACACGACCGTAGCTGTCCCATCCCTCCGAGTACTCTGGAGGGGTGGAACTGCTACTAGAGTGCAGCTCCCCGCCGCCGTGTGCTCTAAGAGAGCTCGCAGGAGAGGACGATAGGGAGTCGTCCTGGTCGCCTAGGCCCTCCAGGCGGTGGACAAATGCCATCGCTTGGTCGTGCCCGTAGGCACGAACGGCATGGACATGGGCATCAACAGTAGTGTGGAGCCCAAAGGGAAACGGAGAGGGCGTCGCCGGCCTTCCCCAGTGAGGTCGAAGGGAAACGGCGGGCGATGCCGTGGTCCTTCCCCCATTACTCCGTGGAGTAGTGGGGGAGTGTGGTGCCTCCACCGCTCGTGGCGTCGAGCTGGTGGTGAACGTGGGGGTGGTGTCCCACGCAGGGGGCACCGGATGGTCACGCCACCCGTGGCATGGCCAGGGTTGACGCGATTGTGCCTCCCCCGCCTAGCTCGGCGGGAGCGACGCGTGGCGTTCCCTCCGTCCCCCAAAATGGGCGGAGGTGTCGCCGGGATCCTTTCCCCAGCCGCTTGCTGGGCCGAGATCAGGGCAGAGATGACACGGGGTCCGGTCGGACGGAGGTTCATCTCGAGGCCGTGGCCAGTGGCCACGAACTCGAGGCTCTCGAACCGGAGCACCGCGCCAGCAGGAAGTGGAGGGACGTTGGCTGCCATCCGCAACCTGGATCAACACGCAAAAGTCCCCTACCTGGCGCACCAACTTTCGGTGCTTAGATTAGCGAATGCTACACCGGCTAGTAAACTTAGAGATTGCGGTTGAGATCACGGATGGTGTGCAAGGAGGAACACATAGTTTATACTGGTTTAGGCAATGAATGCCCTACGTCCAGTGCGAGATCGTGTCGTGTTGCCTTGCACCGGGGTGCTTGTAGTAGGGGTTACAAGCTTAGTCGAGAGAGGGAGGGGCTCCCAAGTCTCTTGTGAGTGCGAGTGTTTGTGGGTGTTCTTGAGTTTGTAGATTGTATGTCTGGAGGTTCCGGTGGTGAGTGCGTACGTGTGTGAAGAACATGCCTCTGATCGGCCTCTGCCTTCCCTTTTATAGTTACAAGGGAGGGGCTAGAGTTACATGTGTCACCCTGTGGTTACAGTGCTCGTCATGGCGGAGTCAGTGATGACTAGTGGCTATCGTCAGCCACGCCCTCGTCTTGGCGCCTCGGCGGTATGGCATCAGTCATTCAGATGATCCACCACTGTTCCATTGGTGAGTTCCAAGGAGTCTCACAGTGCTGGATGTTGACGGTGGATATACCATAATATTCAACATTCAAACACCATCAACAGGCCTCGGATTCAAGGGAGAATAAATATAACATGAACATATTTTATCAATAACTAGTTCCACGTGTACTCTTAAACTTGTGAATGCAGGGAAGACCAAAACAGGACAAAATGCAGCAGCTGGGGCTCACATATGTGGTTTGGCCGAACCACATATGGAGGCACCAAGCAACCACATTCCATCAACTTGCATGCAACGTCAAATGCAATAGAGGAGAGCCAAGGGTGGGCCCATGGTGGGTCGCTCGAACCACTCATGGGGCCCAGCTTGCTCTGGTGACGAGGCAAAATCCGTGTGACACTCCAACCAAGTCATTCCATCCATCTGATCAACTTGTGCTTCCATTCAACAGTGGAGATTAAAGGCACACGGATTGAGGCGTGAAACGAAGCAATCAAGACATAACAAGAATCAAGAGAGAACCTATGACAGGTGGGGACCACGCTGGTGGGCCCAACCCACAAGGGGTGGGTCGGCCGAACCCTAAGATGTGGGGCCAGGCCACCTGCACCCTCAATGACTGGTGGGGACACCTTCTAGAAGCTCCTGGCTGCGCCCACCTGCCATAGGGGGTTCGGCCGAACTCCCCCTGGTGCCCAGCCAGAGCGGTTATCTCCCACCGCCTTCCTGCATGATGTCCACGTGAGGAAATCTCCAACACCGTTGATCTGAGGCGGTTTCAAGGCCGGTTCATCCAAGGGCTAAGGTGGAAAGGCACATGGATCGCTGATGTGGCACCCCCTTGCTCTCTCCTATAAATAGAGGCTGCCTCCACCCTCTCAAGACATGATTCATTCAAGATACAAGTGAAGAAGTAGTGTAGTTCCACCTCTAGTAGTAGTTGTAGACTAGTGTGGGAGTTAGAGTTGAGTCGAGCTGCGCTCGGGGTCTCCGGAGTCGTCTGCTGGAGAGTCTAGTATAGCTCTTGTATCTTTCTCTTTCTGTAAGACTTATCTACTTTAATATATTATTCTTACTTTACTTTACTGAGTCTTTACTTAGTGCACTACTATTCTAGTAGTAGTATTGTTGTGAGTTATCATATTACTTGGTTGGTTTGCATTAGTTTGCGATCCTGTTCCAACTCAACGTGTGTTAGTTCATCGCTTGTCATAGGGTGCTCTAGTTGCTTTGATCACAGCTAGAGTAGTGAGACTTAGCGTAAGCGTGGTGCTTAGGTTAAATCTTGCCTTTGATTACAGCTTGTCACGCGGATTGTTTGTGGGTGCTAGCAGGTGGTGACAGCCCTGTCTAGTCTTAGTATCCCCCCACGTGTTTTAGGCAAGTTCTTAAACGGTAGGCTCCCATAAGAGTGTAGGCGCTTCGGGTAAAGGTTTTGTCCTCTATTGTCTCGCACTACCCCCTGCACACCAGTAGTAAGGTAGCAATCCTAGTGTAATTTGACCATTTGATAGGATAGATCACAGGAGTAAAGTTTGAACCACAGGAACCTTTCTCACTCGTTGTCCTCCCACCTAGCTGCACTACACTAGTAATCTTTTAGTATTTCATTTGTTATCTTTGAATCATCACCTTCCTATCACACCACGATTACCCCCTCTGCACTAGTTGTGCTAAGTTGAGATAGATTTCAGGATCTTCTTCTATTAATATTTCTAGCAATCGCTTTCCCTTGGGATAAAATAAATAACGATACCTTGGAATACTCTCGGCTGAAGTGCTACAGCGGTATATTCTGTGCGCTTGCGGAATTATCCAATAGACATAAGAAATACCCCCAGCATTTCTGGTGCCGTTATCAGAGATAGCTTAACACCCTATCTCTGGTGGTTGCGCTAAGAAGTGTCAACAAGCATTTCTGGCGCCGTTGCCGGGGAAAGCATAGCCTAGAAATTTTAATCAGATCGAATCCGGAACCTATCATCAAATTAGTATGAATTAGTTGTAGTAGGGCTTACCCTTGCCTCTGCTTCTCTTTATCGTGAAGCAAGGCATACATGAGTGGATTTCAGTTTCAAGCCACAACAATAGAAAATCCAGAGACATCCATCTGGAGTTCTCGACACCGTTCAGTCTCCGATCGAAGGTCCGATTTGGTATTGGAACCACTCAAGGAAGGAGGCTCAGCACTGTCACCTAAGGAAGCTATGGCCCAAAGGACCATCCTCGAGCATTCTGCACCGTCGGCCGACAATGTCGCCACCGGTCCGCAGCTCAGCTTGGGGAATGTCACTTTTGAGCTTAAGCCATCTCTTATCAATATGGTGCAAGCCAACCCATTCAGCGGAAAGCCCCATGAGGATGCAAATGCGCATCTCTAGAATTTTCTGGAGTTGTGTGGCACTATCTATATAAGAGGAGTCAAAGCAGACGCCATCTGTCTTCGCCTTTTTCCGTTCTCCTTGATCGGAAAGGCAAAACAATGGTTCTATGCTTGCCCTGAAGATATGGATGATTGGACGAGCTGCGCTAATGCATTCCTCAAGAAGTTCTTCCCGACGGGCAAATCCACCGCTCTTCGAGGAAAGATCCCAGGCTTTACACAACAAGTGGACGAGACGATTCCCGAAGCATGGGAACGCCTTCAGGAATACATTCGGGAATGTCCTCATCATGGAATCCAAGAATGGCACCTGATTCAAGGTTTTTACCATGGGCTAACTCCAACAGCCCGTAACCACCTTGATGCCGCTGCTAGAGGAGCATTCTCTTCACTCAATGTCACACAAGCCAAGAATTTGATAGAAAAGATGGTGACAATTCAAGGGTGGATTGAAGATCAACTCCAATCCAAGAAGAAGAACACACATACCATTCATGAAGTAGATGCAATATCTAAGAAGATGGATCTTCTCTTGAGAAGGTTGGAAGAACGTGCTAATTTCAAGAAAGACCGAGAGGCCATTCAACATTATGCTTCCGAGCATCAATGAGATCAGGTATGTAGTGTATCTTATTCCAAATTAAATTCTAAGAAGATAGATGCCATCAACAACAATTCAAACTATCCTCAACAAGGAAGATGGGCGTCGAACTCCAAGTTTCAAGGTAATGCAAATTTTGGTAATCAGTTATCATTAAAAGATTTTGTCATGAATCAAGCTAAAATAAATGAAAGCATGAATAAAAAGCTGATAGAAAATGATAAGACCCTTGAAACATTAAATTGTAAGATGGATGCTCTCGCTTCTTCTGTTAAAGAACAAATGAGTTTTAATAAAATGTTGGAATCTCAATTAGCTCATCTTGTTGCTACTACTTCATCTCCTAAAAATACTGGCAATACTTCAAAAATCAGTGCGGTGATCACGAGGGGAGGTAAGTCCACTCGCGATCCACCAAATCCTAACATGGCAGGGAAGGCTGCAAGAAAAGACAAGGAGGATGAAGAAGAAGAAGAAGAAGAAGTGCCAGCACCTGATGACAACACCAAGTTCCAAGGAAATACAGCCCCACACGAATATTATGACACCAATGTGCTGCTATCTTTTCCAAGAACAAGGAAGCAAACCACCGACGAACAATTCGGGAAATTCGTCGAGGTTCATCTTTATGTGAATATTCTATTACTTGACGCAATGCAGGTACCAAGCTACGCCAAGTACCTAAGAGACATCCTCAACAATAAGTGCCCGCTGCCCACAACGGAGATTGTCAAATTGATGGAGGAATGCAGCGCGGCCATATTGAACCAACTGCCAACCAAGAAGAAAGACCCTGGGTGCCCCACCATTGACTGCTCCATTGGGACACAATACTTTGAGCATGCACTATGCGACTTGGGAGCAAGCGTCAGCGTCATGCCAAAGCTGGCGGATCAATCAGTCCGTTACCCCGCGGGGATAGCGGAAAACATCCCTGTCAAGATACGTAGATTCTTTGTCCCCGTGGACTTCGTGGTCTTGGACATGGAAGTAGATGAGAAGACTCCACTCATCTTGGGGAGACCGTTCCTCAGCACCGCCAATGCACATATTGATGTTGGAGCTGGAGAAATTCAATTCACAACCAATGGGACCCTAGAAACATTCAAATTTCGACCAAAGGTTGAGCAGTGCTCATTGATCATGCTAAGGGAGATACATGCCTTTGCTATTGTGAAAGACTTGAAGAAGCTCAAATCACAACCACGAGCAAAAAGCAAGCGAGTATGGAAGAAAAAGGTTATACAGCCGGCGACACCTCCAAAGAAAAATTCCATACCAGCTCAAGAGAATGGTCCTACCCCAAGGATCTAAAGAATCAACTCTTCCATTAAGGTAAGTATACTAACATTTAAAGTCGTGGTACTTCCCTTACTTGTTTAAATTATTTTTAGCATGTTAATCCCAAACCTTTTTCTGTCGATCAATAATTTTATCATGATAATCATCATTAAACTAATCTTCTGAATAAAATCAACACCAAGTGGGGCCCATGGTGGGGTTAGCCGAACCCCATCATGATGCCCCCACCTGCCACCTTTTGTCCATTTCAATCCATGCCTTATCCCATGCACGACAACATCTTAAATAATTTGCATGATGATCTTAGTCACTAGCATGGCAACCTTGGATCTGTCTATGCACCCACATGTCAATTGCTTTTTGGCTTAACCTAAGTATCATGTGAGCTACCCCGTAGAGTGTATCAAGACATTAGACTGTCAACTTGCACTCTAGGAGTTAGAATCTCTTTCCCATCCCTTGCTTCAATAAAATGCCAATAAAAATGTTCATAGCAAAGCATGAGTAATTTAAGAGAAAATTCATGTCATGACATAACCCATTTCTTCTCTCCTTAATTCTACTCATGAGACTCATAACCAAATCACTCTTGCTAATCCAAAGAAACCAAACTTGGCAATCACTTGAATCCTCCCGTGAAGAATCTCATGAGCAAACAACCAATAGTCATGGTCATGTCTTGCTCCCTCCTTTTCTCTTTATTCCATTCACCACGAGCAAGCATCCAAGGAGGAAAATTTCAGCACTTCACTAGGCAAGAGATGGCTAGCATAGACACCTTGTTTGGCACATAGCAAATGGAGGGAGAGAAGGCTTCGGCCGACCCATCAAGTGCCCTCAAATCACTCTATCCTTCTCTCCATCCTATACATGATAGATTCCAACAATTATTGTTGCAAGTGGAGAGGAGGATGGGTTCGGCCGACCCATCCATTGAGCTCCATCACCTCAGCTTTTGATCCATTCAGTCCACCTGAGACTCCACTAATTAGTGCCACAAAGTAGAGACAGCTAGGGGTTCGGCCGAACCAGGCCAGGAGCCCCATGCTCATCCACTTCCCTCTCTACTTAATCCCCATGCTCGTGAGCTCATTCTTCAAACCAAACCACCAGCAGAGCACTCCGACACTCTAAACTCCCAACAAGGCTCTTTCCTTTCCAAAAGAAAAATCAAAAATATTCTTCTCTCATCTTTGTTCTTCAAGTGTTCGTCACCCGAGGAAGTCAACGAAGGTAATCATCCGGTAAAAAGGTTCAATTAAGCTAACCCCCATCATCCAAAGTTTGGTTCGTGTCTTTGTTTTGTGCAAATATGAAGAATCCATTCAAGGCCGCAGCAAAGAAAATGCGCTCAGCATTGAGCGGGAGTTCATCACGACGATCATCCTCCTATGACACTGAGATACAACTCTCGGGGTCACAGGATGAATATTTATCTGAAGCAACTGAGCCAAGCAACAACATGGGAAATGTTGAACAACCTTCTCATGATCATGAAGAATCCAAAGAAGAGGAAGAACATGTTAGAACATAAGACCAAGAAACAGGCATTTGGGTCACTCCACAAGAACTTCTCGTCTTCAACTCCATCTGCGACCGCAACTTTGAACACACCAAGGTAATTGATTTAGGACTCCTCCAACGCACAGGTATGTATGAGGAGTTCTTTGATGTTTTTGGTGCAATAGGATGGGGTGAATTCTGGGATTTTTCTGGGTAGCAAGGTAGCAAGAGTCTCACTTTAGAATTTATGTGCACAGTAAAAGCAACTAGAGACAACATCTATTTTCGCCTGTTTAATCAAGCTTATGATCTTACTTGGGACCAGTTTAGTGCTTGCCTAGGCTTCATGAACTGTACCTCAAATTTAGAATCTGCTACTAGAAGGTTTAATAAACTTGAATTTTGGCATGACATTACTGGAGAAAATAGAATGGGAAAATCACGTACTAGTCACATTTGCAACCCCACACTGCGTTTTTTGCATAGATGGCTAGGAATCACTTTGTTTCCCCGTGATGATGCGAGACCTGTTAGAGAGATTGATTTAAGAATAATGTATGCCATGGTATATAAAATCCGAGTATCACCTATAAAAGCCATGGTAGAACATTGGATTTCTGCACCATCTAGATGTGGATCATTTGATTTCACATCCATCATCACAAAAATGTGTAGCTACCTTAAACTGCTAAATGGATTTAATGATTACATACCTACACATAGAACCATTCTGCGTGAGGAATATTTCATAAAGGCTCATATCATTGCCGGTGGTCCCCATGGAACAATAGAATTGAAATTCCATAACAATGATGCAAGACTCACGTTGCCATGCCCAGAATTAAAATTATATGGGGGCCACCCATTAGTACTTAACATTGCAGGAGTAGGCGGTCGATGGAGTTTTTCAGGTCCTGCTACCCGTGCAAGAACGCGTGCTACACAGCGTAATAAATCATCCGAAAAAGACAACAGCACCTATGCACGCAGCTCAAATGCCATGCAGGCCTCCAGCTCTGGAGGAGGGCGCCGGTCAGGGGCACAAAGTGCTAGATTTTCTTACTCATCTATGCATGATGCAGGGACGCGAAGTCATCGACATGACATAGAGTTGCTAACACATCAGTTTGGTGTGCTGCGGGCTAGCCATGAGGCTATTCACAACATCACTGCACAAACCCAGCAGCAGCTCCAAAATTTCCAGGAGCAGACTGGCAGACAGTGGGCTGCCCTCTATGCACATCATAACATACCTCCACCTCCATATATCCCACAGCACCCACAGCAGTTCCTGCGACCATATCCACCACAATATCCTCCTCACTACCCACCACGTCCACCTCAGTGAGACAACTGTAAAAGTGCAAGCTTGGGGAGATTCTCTCCCCCACCAAGGTAAGTATTCTATCCTAGTATTGTATTTTGTCTTGTTTTCAATTTGATGCATTTAATAAAACTAAAAACACCAAAAATATTTTCTGTTCATGCATGTTAATCTTCCTCATTGGAAATGATGAATAGTTGCTCTGTCAATATTTCTTTAATGCCTAGTTTACAATTTAATATTTCTTTGAGTATGGATTACTTGGCTTATTTAAATCATCATGAACCTGAAAACTTTATGGATGCTAAGTGCTAGAACTAAGTCTAAGTTGTTGTGAGATAAGATATGGTAAAACAAGAGCTATTATAATATTATTCTAAGCATGCATGATTACTGGAGATTTATTTCTTAAACAATCAAAACCTTATTGTTCCTCAATGGTGATAAATTCCTACCACAGCCATATATGTTACACATGTCTGAACCTTCCAATTAAGTTACTTGCTTTGTATTGAGTGTTGTCAAGTCTTGTTGACCCTTATTGAGAGTCTTATCATGCTCCCAAGATCAAGATCACGTACACACCATATATACATGCTGCTTCTACACTGGAAGTACGCAACTACATGCCTTTCATTTCCACTAAATAAATGCTCCATGTGTTAAAGACATAGAAAATCTCTCTTAGTCATTATGGTAATAGTAGACAAAAGGCTATGTAAAATGAAAATAAAAAGAAAGAAAGATGGACACAAGAAAGTCCATAGAAAAGAAAGGAAAAATATTTGAGCAAGTCTAGGCTCATAAATAAAAGAAAAATGATAGCCATGTCTCTAAAATTTATTAGAGAGATACAATTCAAATAGAGGAGCATTATATACCATCATCATCCACACACTTGCACATCTTGATCTAAGGGCATGAAACTTCTCTCTTTGGATCCAAGATTTGACTCCACAACATATAAAAAGTAAGTGTGCTATATTCTGTCTTTCCTACTTTAAGCTCCACATAAGCCATTTTTTAGAAGTAGGATGATATATAGAAGGCAACATTTACTTTATGCCTTGGTAAGGAATCATACACCATTTGAGCAACATGAGAGAACCATATGAGGAACATTAAGTTTTCTTTTGCAAAACTTAGCCCCATAAAGGACTAAGGTAAAATGGGTGGATTTTTATAGCCAATTTTTCCATTCAAAAGAGAAGTACTCTGTTGCGCACTTGGTATTATTGAAATATGACATTGTAGCAACTCCAGATCCACCGAGGCTAAGTTTAATTATTTGTTCGGGACAAACAAAGGTTAAGCTTGGGGGATCTTGTTGACGGTGGATATACCATAATATTCAACAACCGTCAACAGGCCTCGGATTCAAGGGAGAATAAACATAACATGAACATATTTTATCAATAAATAGTTCCACTTGTACTCTTAAACTTGTGAATGCAGGGAAGACCAAAACAGGACAAAATGCAGTAGCTGGGGCTCACATATGTGGTTCGGCCGAACCACATATGGAGGCACCAAGCAACCACATTCCATCAACTTGCATTCAACATCAAATGCAATAGAGGAGAGCCAAGGGTGGGCCCATGGTGGGTCGCCCGAACCACTCATGGGGCCCACCTTGCTCTGGAGATGAGGCAGAATCCGTGTGAAATTCCAACCAAGTCATTCCATCCATCTGATCAACTTGTGCTTCCATTCAACGGTGGAGATTAAAGGCACACGGATTGGGGCGTGAAACGAAGCAATCAAGACATAACAAGAATCAAGAGAGAACCTATGACAGGTGGGGACCACGCTGGTGGGCCCAACCCACAAGGGGTGGGTCGGCCGAACCCTAAGATGTGGGGCCAGGCCACCTGCAGCCTCAATGACTGGTGGGGACACCTTCTAGAAGCCCCCTGGCTGGGCCCACCTGCCATAGGGGGTTCGGCCGAACTCCCCTTGGTGCCCAGTCAGAGCGGTTATCTCCCACCGCCTTCCTGCATGATGTCCACGTGAGGAAATCTCCAACACCGTTGATCTGAGGCGGTTTCAAGGTCGGTTCATCCAAGGCTAAGGTGGAAAGGCACATGGATCGCTGACGTGGCACCCCCATGCTCTCTCCTATAAATAGAGGCTGCCTCCACCCTCTCAAGACTTAATTTATTCAAGATACAAGTGAAGAAGTAGTGTAGTTCCACCTCTAGTAGTAGTTGTAGACTAGTGTGGGAGTTAGAGTTGAGTCGAGCTGCGCTCGGGGTCTCCGGAGTCGTCTGCTGGAGAGTCTGGTATAGCTCTTGTATCTTTCTCTTTCTGTAAGACTTATCTACTTTAATATATTATTCTTACTTTACTTTACTGAGTCTTTACTTAGTGCACTACTATTCTAGTAGTAGTATTGTTGTGAGTTATCATATTACTTGGTTGGTTTGCATTAGTTTGTGATCCTATTCCAACTCAACGTGTGTTAGTTCATCGCCTGTCATAGGGTGTTCTAGTTGCTTTGATCATAGCTAGAGTAGTGAGACTTAGCGTAAGCGTGGTGCTTACGTTAAATCTTGCCTTTGATTACCGCTTGTCGCGCGGATTGTTTGTGGGTGCTAGCAGGTGGTGACAGCCCTGTCTAGTCTTAGTATCCCCCCACGTGTTTTAGGCAAGTTCTTAAACGGTAGGCTCCCATAAGAGTGTAGGCGCTTCGGGTAGAGGTTTTGTCCTCTATTGTCTCGCACTACCCCCTGCACACCGGTAGTAAGGTAGCAATCCTAGTGTAATTTGACCATTTGATAGGATAGATCACAGGAGTAAAGTTTGAACCACAGGAACCTTTCTCACTCGTTGTCCTCCCACCTAGCTGCACTACACTAGTAATCTTTTAGTATTTCATTTGTTATCTTTGAATCATCACCTTCCTATCACACCACGATTACCCCCTCTGCACTAGTTGTGCTAAGTTGAGATAGATTTCAGGATCTTCTTCTATTAATATTTCTAGCAATCGCTTTCCCTTGGGATAAAATAAATAACGATACCTTGGAATACTCTCGGGTGAAGTGCTACAGCGGTATATTCTGTGCGCTTGTGGAATTATCCAATAGACATAAGAAATACCCCCAGCATTTCTGGCGTCGTGATCAGATATAGCTTAACACCCTATCTCTGGTGGTTGCGCTAAGAAGTGTCAACACTGGACATGGTTGGCTGCATGGCAATACGTCACGCCGTCACGTCCGACCCTGCACAGTGCAACGAGTAGATAGGTTGACCTTCGTGTATATGCTCCCGAGCCTCGGGAGACCTTGGTGCCGTCGGGGCCGCGATGGGACGAAGCGGGAGGAGTGTCCTCCCTCACGTGCTTCTTTTTCCTTGTGAGGTACATTCCAGGGGGTAGGCGAGCCCGATCGTATGGCTTGCCCATTCCCCCGGGTTAGCCGGATGACTATCATCTCCCCTTTTTCTGGTGTCACACGCGCGGCTGGGGCATGGCAGTCGCCGTCGTAGTTGGCGAATCTCCTCATCAGCCTGGAGGGCTGTACAGTTGACCGTCCCTGTAGCGGCATGGAAGGAGTAAGACTGTCAGATCACCTGCCAGAGGGGATGGGGCAGTTGGTACGGCGAACGTGCGCATTCGGAGCACAGCTGTGTCCCGAGGCCCACCCGATGGGACCGTGCTTGTAAAGTGGTCAGGGAAGGTCCCTTGGCCATCAAGTTTGCCCTGCTGACGTCGGCAGGGCTCGAGCGAACCCGAGGGGTGCGCCTGAGGGTGTTAGCCTGTAGCGGGGGGCTCGGGCAAATCGGAAGTCTATCGCCCGAGGCCTGCCTTCCCTAGGCTCATTGCGTAGGCTCGGGCGAATCGAAAGTCTATCGCCCGAGGGCTCCACTCACCCGAGGGAGGCGACGTGCTTCTGCACAGCTCTGTCTTAGGCCGTGTGGGAAGTCCTTGCATGGGCCGTTCCTGCGTGGGCCTCTGCTGGCGCCTTCTTGGGCCGGGCTTCATTCAGGAAGTGTGATTTTGTGTTGAAGTTGGGTACCCCATAGTTGGGTACCCGACAAGTATAAAACACCAATTTGGCCCAAAGCAAAACAAAAAAGAAAGAAAGAAGCCGAAGAAATCTAACGAACTTTGGCCAACACACCTCCATATGCAGGACTAAGAGCCAAGTCACTAACCCACCGAAGGAAGATGGGGCTACGACGGTAATTCCGTGCACTTGCGGATCTAATCGGCTTTCTCTAGGAAGCACCAACAGGGGTGATCTCTCAACCTTAACAAACACACGCTCATTAGAGATCTCCTACCAACAGATGGCATAATATCGATAATCAAGCATGTAGAAGGACATGACAGATGGCTCTAGATATGATTGGCTAAACTTTTAGTTCAGCCAAATCACCTGTGACACCCCTCAACTCCTCCTTTCTCTTCAATGATGGTTTGTGCAACTCTACCCATAACTCCCTAAAACCCTGAGTTTATATAAACATAATTTTGATCACTAAAAATTAAGTTCAATGAATCTAGCTATATCCTCATGTCGAACATGCCTTTCTATGGTTGGCTTGCATATTCTTTATTCCTCGCTTATATTCCTATCACTTGTGAACAATCTATCATAGGGAAAGCATGCCACCTTAGTAGTTGATGAATGAGATATGGTGTGATGAAAGGAACCTTGCTTCTTTCTGCAAAGTACTTGGTAATTTTATCTTCCAAAATTTCAAAATCAATAGATTGTCTCCTCAATGATGCTGAAATTCCTATCAAGGTCATATGTAAATCTCATTGGAAAAACCTTACGCATATGCTACTTACCTTTGCATTGAGCTTTGTCAAACGTTTATGACCCTTGTGAGAAACTCTTCATGCTTTCATGATCAAAATCACTGTAACAGAACCGCCTAAACCACATGGCCCATAGGCACGTGCCATTGTCACTAATGACCTCTGACAGCCGGATCCGTGTTCCAGATGATCTAGAAGGTCCTGCCGGGCTACATCAGCACCCGTTTCTCCGACAGGATCCCATTGCGAAGCCATTACAGAATTACAACATTTCATAATAAAATACATCAGAGTAAAAGTGTGGAAATGTTACATAGTACTTAGATTATAAACCAGTTGTCCAAATAGAATTTAAGTGCAGTTATTACAAACCATAATTTAAAAGACAGTAGCAGTGGAGCATTAATACAACATACTTAGGTAAATGATAACAGAAATCCTGCCCACGGGTCCAACTTCACTCTTTCTCACTTCCTTCCTGAACAATGGCCACACAGCAGGGAGCAAGGCAAACCTGTTGCGGAGGTTCTCCTGCAACAAGGGTTAACAAACTCTGAGTACTGAGGTACTTCGCAAGACTTACCCGATGAAAGGTCCTAGTATGACTAGAGGGGGTGAATAGCCTAAATAAAAATTCTACAAACCACTAAACAAGTAATTAGAACCACAATAGGGTATAAATGCAATGCTAAGGCAACCACTAACCTAGGCAAGCCACCTACACAATTCTAGTTAAACCTTAGTTCTAATCCACACAAAAGAGGTAGCAAAAGCTAAACAACTACACAACTACTCAAGACAAATAAACAAGCTACTTTGCACAAGAATAAGAAAGAGATGATCGTCGAATAAACCTTTGCCTTCTGAAGAAGCCAATCACCGGGACAATCAATAAGTCACTCACTCGAAGGTGAGGAAATCAATAGAGACACCAAGATTTATCCCCGAGGTTCACGTGCTTGCCGGCACGCTACGTCCTCGTTGTGTCGACTTCAACCGGTGGATCGGTGGCTAATCGGTATCACACACCGAGCCTACACTAGGCGCCACAAGAACCTACCACGGAGGAAGTAACTCAAAGACACGAGCAATCCACTAGAGTTACCTTTGAGCACTCCGCTCGGGGAAGGCACAAGAACCCCTCACAATCACCAGGTGTGAGCAAGCACAATCACCAAGCTCCTTCACACCTTCTTCTCCTCCAAGCCGTCTAGGGACACGGCAATGTCTCAAGAGAATAAGAACTAATCCGAGGCTTGCTCTCAAGTGCTCTAGAATGCAAAACACAAGCAATGATGCACTTGAGATTCACTCAATCTTACAAGGATGATCAAGATGATGAACTAGTGAGAGAGTGGGAGGGTAGAATGCAACAAAGTGTATGACAATGATCCAAGTGTGCTAGCTAGTCACCAAGTGACCAGGGAGGGAGTATAAATACTCCCAAGCCAACTCCTAGCCATTACACTCTCTGAAACAGCCAATAACCTCGTTTTTATACCGTCGGACCGACAGCGTCAGACCAAACGGCAGCGTCCGACGCTCGGATGAACGCCACGTGTTAATAGGTTTAAACGCCGTTCGTCTGATCTCAACGGTAACTGATTTCGCGCGTTTGACTACCGTCGGACTGGGGGCGTTGGACTAAACCACAGAGTCCGACGCCCTCTCTCAGCGCACTGTGCGCGTATCGTCGGACAATCGCGCGAGCACCGTCGGACTAAAGAAACTCAGCGTCTGACGCTTCTAGAGAGGTTTGAAAACGCTAAATCATCGTCGGACTTTTCTTCAAGCGTCCGACGCTCCTCAGCGTGCCACGCGTCACACCTCGCTGCTCGGCACCGTCGGACTGAAGACCACAATGGTCCGACGCTCGGTAAACCAGCGTCCGACGCTCACTGACAGATCAGGCGTCGGACCGAATCAATGGTCCGACGCTACGCCCACTATCAGTCCGACGCTCTGGAAATAGCCATTTTCAAGTCTATTTCTCACCCCTTGCTTCTATGTGCTAACACTCAAAGTCTTCTACACTTGTGCACAGTGTGTTAGCATTTTGCAAATATTTTTCAAGGGTTTTCAAAGGGATTCTCTAGGTTGGTTAGATCAGTGCATATGAGATGCAACCTAGAGCACTTGAAATTAATCCAATAGCTTAGTTCTCCCCTTGATAGTCGGCTATCTATCCTAAATGTGATCACTCTCACTTGGAGTCTTGATCACTAAGAGAAAAGCCCTATTTGAATATACCTTAGCCTCTAGCTTTCCTTCTTTAAATCCTTTTCTTTCTCCTTGATCATTTCATCTTGATCTTCACTTGAGCTCATGTCATCTTTCTCCATATCACTAATCTACTCTTGGCTACACACACTTAGCACTTAGATTAGTAACTTGGTTTCATCAATTACCAAAACCAAACTAGAGTTTTTCAATCTCCCCCTTTTTGGTAATTGATGACAACCTTTTTACAAAAGAAATATGCATTAAGATTTTGAACTTATCATGCTTGTCCATGAGTAGATCATGAAAGGATTTGGACAACCATCATAAGTTTTATTTTGGTAGTATTGGCTCCCCCTACATATGTGCATCGAGTTTGGATTGAAAGCTAACACATATGTATTGAATAGAGAGTAATTCTACCAAAATGATGCTAAGGTGTATAGAATGGACCTTTGAAGCGTGATACCATCGGAGTTGCCATGTACACCCTCCTTAGCACCTTAGTAACTAGAAGGTCACAAATACTAGAGCATACCATGAGATCACATTATAAGCAAGCTCTAGTTACCATTTGAAGAAATACAACCAACTAATTACCCTACACATGCTAGTTGTTCAAATCATCATTCAAATCCTACTACTAGCAATACACCACACAAGCATGTATAAGAAAGTAAATACAAATGCAATGAGCAATCATATGATTAGTGCACATCCAAATGCAACAACTTGCATATGTGATTGCTCCACCTACTTGTGTGCTTCAAAATTTTAATTATCCCTTTCCTTTGGCCTATTGCTCTCCCATCATCGGCCTAATGATGGTTCATCGCTCTTTCTCTTTCTTTTGTAACTTTCTCTCCCCCTTTGTCAACAATTGCACAAAAAGTTTTATTTAAGTGAAGAGAAATTAGTTAAGTTCATTTGATTTGGAAAGAGAGTTGATTTTTCACTTTGGCTCAATCTAGTGCATTTGCCTAGGATGTATAACTAAGTTTGATCCAAGGACAAGCTTCTTCACGCCACTAGGGGTTATCTTGTCCATGTGAAGTTATACACCTTTAGCTAATGAACTAGTTTGAACACTAGAGGATTAAGCACACATGCATGTCATATGTTACCACTAGATCATACAATCAAACAAGGCAATAGTGGTAGCATATATCCATCAAGAACATTTTAATTTCCTTGAATGCTCCTAAAAGGTGAATATGTCTATATGCTCTAAACAAGTCCTAGCAAGTATGATGTAATGTCAAACAATTTTACCTTGCTTTGTCGGAGTAGAGGCATGTCACATATGTGGGGTGAGCTCAACTCATATTGGAGAAATCAAGAATATTCAATTCATTCCTAAGCTTGCAAAACCTCTTCTCATCTAGTGGCTTGGTGAGTATGTCGGACAATTGATCATCGGTTAGAATACTTTGAATGTCAATGTCACCCTTTTGTTGATGATCCCGGATAAAGTGGTGCCTTACATCAATATGCTTGGTTCTTTGATGTTGAACTGGATTTTGAGTTAACTTGATAGCGCTCTCATAGTCACAAAACATGGCACTTTCTCGAAGTTGATTCCATAGTCCCTCAAAGTTGCCGTCATCCATAGGATTTGAGCACAACAACTCCCCGCACTAATATATTCGGCTTCGGCGGTGGAGAGTGATATGCTATTTTGCTTCTTTGATGACCATGAGA
This sequence comes from Eremochloa ophiuroides, assembly GCA_038502445.1. Lineage (NCBI taxonomy): Eukaryota > Viridiplantae > Streptophyta > Magnoliopsida > Poales > Poaceae > Eremochloa > Eremochloa ophiuroides. Next base: position 2,406,140 of record JAHLJS010000005.1, read on the forward strand.
CAAGAGATCTTCCCAAGAGTTGACATGTGCCCGATGTACTCTTTCTATTTATCTTGCAACCGGCATAGTCCGCATCGGCATATCCAATCAACTCAAATTTTGCACCCTTGGGATACCACAATCCAACATCTTGAGTGTGCTTCAAATATCTTAATATCCTCTTTGCGGCCTTCATATGACTCTCTCTAGGAGATGCTTGATATCTAGCACACATGCACACACTAAACATGACATCCGGTCTTGATGCGGTGACATAGAGCAAACTTTCAATTAGAGACCGATATGCCTTTTGATCAACCATATTGCCACTTTTATCTTCATCCAAGCTTCCACTAGTCCCCATGGGAGTGCTAATTGGTTTTGCATCTTGCATTCCAAACTTCTTGATCATGTCTCTTATGTACCTGCCTTGACTTATGAATGTGCCATTCTTCATTTGCTTAATTTGAAGTCCAAGGAAATATGTGAGTTCACCCATCATAGACATCTCAAATTCTTTAGCCATCACCTTTTGAAACTCCGCACACAAAGCTTGACTAGTTGATCCAAAGATAATGTCATCAACATAGATTTGCATGATCATCAAGTCACCATCAACTTTCTTGGTGAATAGAGTGGTGTCAACCTTCCCCATCTTGAAATCTTTAGAGAGGAGAAAATCTCTTAGCCTCTCATCCCATCCCCTTGGTGCTTGTTTCAAACCATAGAGTGCTTTCCTTAACTTATACACATGATTTGGTTTCTTCTCATCTTCAAAACCGAGTGGTTGTTCAACATATACTAACTCATTGATAAATCCATTGAGAAACGCACTTTTGACATCCATTTGGTAGAGCTTGATGTTGTGAGCACAAGCATATGCTAGAAGAATTCTTATTGCTTCCAATCTAGCAACCGGAGCATAGGTTTCACCAAAGTCCAATCCTTCTACTTGAGTGTACCCTTGTGCCACTAATCTTGCCTTGTTCCGTATCACAACACCATCTTGATCTTGCTTGTTTCTAAATACCCATTTGCTGCCAATAATATTGTAGTTCTTTGGTCTTTCTACCAATTCCCAAACTTCATTTCTTTCAAAATTGTTGAGCTCTTCATGCATAGCATTTACCCAATCACTATCTTTCAATGCCTTCTCAATGTTCTCCGGCTCTTCAAATGACACAAATGAATAGTGAGCACAAAATGATGCTAGTCTTGATCTTGTTTGCACACCCTTTTGAATATCACCAACAATTTGGTCCAAAGGATGATCTCTTGCAACGTTTGTGGGTTGAAGCACTTGAGGTTGATTGCTTGAGCTTGATCGTGCATTTGATTGATTTGCTTGAGAGGAACTAGCTTGATCTTGATTTTGCACTTGAGAGTCACTAGCTTGATCAATTGAAAGAACTTGCACTTGATCTTTGTCATCTTCTATATCAACCACTTGAGTCGGCCTTATGTCACCAATGTCCATTTCTTGCATAGCCTTTGCCAATTGAGGTCCACTCACATCATCTAGATTCTCATTTTGATCTTGAGACCCATTGGTTTCATCAAATTCAACATCATGAATTTCCTCAAGTTGACCACTTCCCAAGTTCCATACTCTATAAGCTTTACTAGTGGTGGAGTAGCCAAGCAAGAATCCCTCATCACATTTCTTCTCAAATTTGCTCAATCTAGCTCCTTTCTTCAATATATAGCACTTACAACCAAACACCCGAAAATATGCAATATTTGGTTTTCTTCTATTCAAGATCTCATATGGAGTCTTCTCCAACATAGGATGGCAATAGAGTCTATTAGAGTAGTAGCATGCCGTGTTGATTGCTTCGGCCCAAAAAGATTGACTCATATTATACTCACTAAGCATAGATCTTGCCATATCAATGAGAGTCCTATTCTTTCTTTCAACTAGGCCATTTGATTGAGATGTGTACTTAGCCGAGAATTGATGTTTAATTTCTAAGTCATCACAAAGCTCATCAACTCTTGTGTTCTTGAACTCACTACCAATATCACTTCTCACCCTCTTGATGGTTGTTTCAAATTCATTGCAACTTCTCTTGACAAAAGTTTTGAAGATACCATAAACATCACTTTTGTCATTTATAAAGAAAACCCATGTGTATCTTGAGAAGTCATCCACTATCACCAAACCATACTTGTTTCCGCCAATGCTTGTATATGTAGTTGGTCCAAACAAATCCATGTGCAATAACTCAAATGGTTTGCATGTGCTCATCATGCTCTTCTTGGGATGAGTGTTGCCTACTTACTTTCCAGCTTGACATGCACTACATAACTTGTCCTTCTCAAATTCAACATCTTTAAGGCCTCTAACCAAGTCATGCTTCATAAGTTTGTTCAATTGCTTCATTCCAACATGACCAAGCCTTGTATGCCATAACCAAGACGCCGCTACATCCCAAGGGAACCTTATTTATAGCTTATACGGAGGATTTTCCTAAACCCTTATTTCATTTCTATAGCGGATTTGGACCAAGCAATCCCCATACCCAGCATCCACTATGTGATAATAGACTAAGATGGTATACTAGTTGGTGTAGACTCCACTAAACTCATTAATAGAATAACGATAACCATACTCTTTGATCGTTGCGTATGTTTCGTATTGATTGGTACCAGTCGTAGGATTGGAGGAATCCGGTAGATTTCCCGTCCCATTGAATGGAATATACTTTCCCTTTGCTTGACTTAGAGAGTAAACATGTTGATAATTGTGATTCTCTAGAACCAAAATCCACTAGATAGAGATTCTCATATCTAAACCCCTTGAATATCAAGTTTGATCCATCCACACTAATGATTTCCACATCATCAACACCAAAGATGCATTTGAAACCAAGATCACAAAGTTGAGCCACGGACAATAGATTAAAGTTCAAACTCTCAACTAATAGCACATTGGAGATGCTTAGATCATTTGATATTGTAATCTTTTCAAGACCCTTGACCTTGCCTTTGCTATTATCTCCAAATGTGATACTATCATACTCATTGCCACTAGAATTGATTTGGTTGAACATTCTTGAATCACCGGTCATGTGTTGAGAACACCCACTATCAAGAACCCAATGCCTCCCTCCGGCTTTGTAATTTACCTACAAAACAAGTCAATGTCTTTTAGGTACCCATACTTGTTTGGGTCCTTGGAGGTTAGCAACCAAAGCCTTTGGTATCCAAATAGCCTTCAACCTTGGGCTCTCTTTAGGTGCACCATTATATTTGACTTTGACACCTTTCTCACCCTTGGTAAGCATGTAACAAGAATCAAATCTAATAGATTTAGCACTTGCAAACTTTTTTTGCTTGTTCTTGTTGTTAGTGATGCAATTTGCCTCAATATGCCCAACTTGCTTGCACTTGTAGCAAAATCGACCATTGCTCCTCACAAAGCTAGGCTTTGGAGTTACAAAGACCGCCTTGCCTTTCTTGGGAGTATAGCCAAGTTCCTAATTAGAGTTACTATATCTTTGGCTACCCAAGCATTGTAGCAAGCGGGCATCCCCACCATAGGCATTGCCTAATGCGCGGGTTAGCTTGTCCACTTCCTTCTTCAATTTCTCATTTTCAACTTTTAGTGTTGGATCAACACTATTAGTGAAGGTAGAAGTAGAAGTGGATGATGATGAAAAACTATTGTTATTAGGTGTGGTTGCAACAAGTGTTTCATTAATTGATTCATTCATTAGATCACAAGTTACACCCACATCGCATGTTATAGCAACATCCTCTACCTTGCTTAGCTCTAAGAGTGAGGAGTGAGCTTCCTCAAGCTTGGTGTGGGCTAGTTTGAGATCCTCATGGTCTTCTTTTAGACACTCATGAGAAGCACTTGGCTCATCAAAGGATTGTTCAAGAGTTTAATTTCTTGGACAATTCTTTGCACTTCTTAGACTTAGAGCTAATAAGATATTCGACTTGCTCTAACATGTCCATGAGTTGTGCTACACTAGGCTCATCATCATCACTATCACTATCATTATCATCTTTTTCATCATCACTTGAGTCATTGTATTTTAGCTTAGTGGACTTAGCCATGAAGCATGATGAATCAAATGATGAAGACTTCTTGTTGATAGCAATAGAAGCCATGGCCTTCTTCTTGGATGTCTTCCTCTCATCATCATCACTAGAGTCATCATCATCGGAGGAAGCATCACTATCCCATGTCACCACATAGGATCTACCTTTCTTCTTGGAGAAGTTGAACTTCTTCTTCTCCTTCTTTTCCACCTTGTCCTTCTTATCCTTCTTGCCTTTCTTCTTGTAATCATCTTCATCATCACTAGCATTGGGACAATCCGCCACAAGATGGTCCGTGTTCTTGCAATTGTAGCACTTCCTTACTACATTCTTGCCTTTAAAGTTATCTCTTCTCTTTCTAGCACCATAGCCCTTCTTCTTCATGAATCTTTCAAACTTGCGCACAAAGAGAGCTAGTGCCTCATCATCACTATCAAGGCTAGATGCATCATCATCACTAGATTGTACTTTCTTGCCCTTGCCCTTGTTCTTGGATGAAGAGGTAGTGGACTTAAATGCCACGGTCTTCTTGCTCTTGTCATCCTCCTTCTTCACTTCTTCACTATCACTCTTCTCATTGTATTGGTCCTCGGTCATTACATCACCAAGAATCTTATTTGGAGTGACACCCTTCAAGCCACCCCGAAAGATGATAGTCCTCAAGGTCTTGAACCTCTTGGGCAAGCACATAAGAAATTTGTGAGAAAAGTCCTCATCACTTGTTTTCTCACCCAAGGCCTTCAAATCATTGACGATCACTTGGAGCCTATAGAACATCTCTGGAATGCTCTCTCCATCATCCATCTTGAAGTTTGAGAGCTTGTTCTTGAGCATGTACAACTTGGCACTCTTTACCGTTGAAGTGCCCTCATAGGTTTGCTCTAATCTTGTCCATAGTTCACTTGCTCTATCCAAATCCTTGATTTTCTCAAACACCTTTGAGTCAATGCCATTGTAAATGGTGTTGAGAGCCATTGTGTTACATTGATTGTTCTCTTGATCTCTAGGTGTGGGGCTTGCGGGATCAAGCACAATGTATTCCTTCTCGGTGACTTCCCACACCTTCTCATGAATTGAGCCAAGATACATTCTCATCTTTCTCTTCCAATAGTCAAATGAGCTTGTGCCATCAAAGTGAGGTGGTTTGCCCCCAACATGATTGAACATGATATGAGCCATTTCAATGCACCGAAGGATGTTAAGCCTTGACTAAACGGTGACCACGGCTCCGATACCACTTGAAAGGTCCTAGTATGGCTTAGAAGGGGGTGAATAGTCTAAATAAAAATTCTACAAACCACTAAACAAGTAATTAGAACCACAAGAGGCTATAAATGCAATGCTAAGGCAACCACTAACCTAGGCAAGCCACCTACACAATTCTAGTTAAACCTTAGTTCTAATCCACACAAAAGAGCTAGCAAAAGCTAAACAACTACACAACTACTCAAGACAAATAAACAAGCTACTTTGCACAAGAATAAGAAAGAGATGATCGTCGAATAAACCTTTGCCTTCTGAAGAAGCCAATCACCGGGACAATCAATAAGTCACTCACTCGAAGGTGAGAAAATCAATAGAGATACCAAGATTTATCCCCGAGGTTCACGTGCTTGCCGGCACGTTACGTCCTCGTTGTGTCGACTTCAACCGGTGGTTCGGTGGCTAATCGGTATCACACACCGAGCCTACACTAGGCGCCACAAGAACCTACCACGGAGGAAGTAACTCAAAGACACGAGCAATCTACTAGAGTTACCTTTGAGCACTCCGCTCGGGGAAGGCACAAGAACCCCTCATAATCACCGGGTGTGAGCAAGCACAATCACCAAGCTCCTTCACACCTTCTTCTCCTCCAAGCCGTCTAGGGACACGGCAATGTCCCAAGAGAATAAGAACTAATCCGAGGCTTGCTCTCAAGTGCTCTAGAATGCAAAACACAAGCAATGATGCACTTGAGATTCACTCAATCCCACAAGGATGATCAAGATGATGAACTAGTGAGAGAGTGGGAGGCTAGAATGCAACAAAATGTATGACAATGATCCAAGTGTGCTAGCTAGCCACCAAGTGACCAGGGAGGGAGTATAAATACTCCCAAGCCAACTCCTAGCTGTTACACTCTCTGAACAGCCGATAACTTCGTTTTTATGCCGTCGGACCGACAGCGTCGGACCAAACGGCAGCGTCTGACGCTCGGATGAACGCCACGTGTTAACAGGTTTAAACGCCGTTCGTCCGATCTCAACGGTAACTGATTTCGCGCGTTTGACTACCGTCGGACAGGGGGCGTTGGACTAAACCGCAGAGTCCGACGCCCTCTCTCAGCTCACTGTGCGCGTATCGTCGGACGATCGCGCGAGCACCGTCGGACTAAAGAAACTCAGCGTCCGACGCTTCCAGAGAGGTTTGAAAACGCTAAATCATCGTCGGACTTCGTCCGACGCTCGCCATCGGACTTTTCTTCAAGCGTCTGACGCTCCTCAGCGTGCCACGCGTCACACCTCGCTGCTCGGCACCGTCGGACTGAAGACCACAATGGTCTGACGCTCGGTAAACGAGCGTCCGACGCTCACTGACAGATCAGGCGTCGGACCGAATCAATGGTCCGACGCTACGCCCACTATCAGTCCGACGCTCTGGAAATAGCCCTTTTCAAGTCTATTTCTCACCCCTTGCTTCTATGTGCTAACACTCAAGGTCTTCTACACTTGTGCACAGTGTGTTACCATTTTGCAAACATTTTTCAAGGGTTTTCAAAGGGATTCTCTAGGTTGGTTAGATCAGTGCATATGAGATGCAACTTAGAGCACTTGAAATTAATCCAATAGCTTAGTTCTCCCCTTGATAGTCGGCTATCTATCCTAAATGTGATCACTCCCACTTGGAGTCTTGATTACTAAGAGAAAAGCCCTATTTGAATATCCTTAACCTCTCGCTTTCCTTCTTTAAGTCCTTTTCTTTCTCCTTGATCATTTCATCTTGATCTTCACTTGAGCTCATGTCATCTTTCTCCATATCACTAATCTACTCTTGGCTACACACACTTAGCACTTAGATTAGTAACTTGGTTTCATCAATTACCAAAACCAAACTAGGGTCTTTCACCCGACTAAAGAAAATGGGGAGAAGACTCAGAAATGCTGGCTGAGGGGATTCAAAGTAAGGCTTTAACAATAGTCAAAGTATTTTGCGGAAAAGCAATACTAATCCTACTTTCAATATTTTACTCAGCATTATTTTAATCAATAACAATAGACCTCAGTTCTTTTACATGTTCCTTCCATTCCAGTTACTTATTCATTATCAAAAACATCCTAGTTCCGAACCACTCTTCGCTGAATGGTCAGAGGATCAAGTTTCCATAACCGAGGAGCAACGACAATTCGAATCGATTAGTACCCAGCTGGGGATCCCTAACCACACTGCATATGTAGCACTTAAGCTTGCATATACCAACCCTATCTACCACGGCTTTTCCAAACCTGAACCGGTCCTGCGCCACCAGAGAGCACAGTACTCCTCTCGTCTCCAGGCACGACGGCCACGAGGGTACACGCTACTCTCGCCATCTCTCCACTCCCAGTGCGTGGTTGTCGGTTTAAGTACTAGAGCGACCGGAGATAGGGCTTCCCGAAGTATGTGGCTAGTTGCAAAGTCTCGATCGAACAGGCCTACAACGAATGGTCCCTACTTTCTTTTCGCTGGTGACAATGCATTGGGACTCTAACCCAAGTACAAGTGTTTCATCGGTTTTCAAATCCTGTTTCCATCGGTGACAATGTGTTGGAACTCTAACCCAAGCTACGATCACCGAGCAGGAAAACCCTTCCCGTCGACGACAGTGTACTGATCAGGTGCACAGCCACCGAACGAGAATAATACCATTACCCTTTTCATGAATTAATCAATAACATATCACAATAGCTCAAAATAGCATTTTATGCAAATCTAATTTATACAAGCAGGGCAAAGCATTTTCAAACATTTATTAAAAATGGTTTCCGGGTATTTTAGTAGTCAAGGTTGGTAATGCATCAATTGGGTTATCAATCAACTCCTATCAACCTAATGCAATAGATTAACTCAAGTGATAAACTTTATAAATTGCAAGGAAGGGGCTGAATGCACCGGGGCTTATCTTGGATTGCGTAGAGGGTGGGATCTGGATCAGTGCCACAGATATCAAATCCCTGAACCACCTCGGGAATCACCTCCTCAGTAACAGCCTCAACTTTAACTTCTTCGTTCACAGGCACTACACGTATGCAATGATGCATGCTTAATATGATGCAATGGTACGGAATACAAGAATCAATAATTAATAATGCATAAACTTGAGCACAACTTTTCTTTATATACAAGGCATCATACGGTCACACCCAATTTTAAGGATAAAATTGAATGAACCAACTTATGTGCGCCCAGAGATCAATCACACACATAAGTGATAAATTACATAGTACCATCACAAGGTTCAATATATAACGAATAATATCACAGAGTCTTTACATAAATAGCAGCGGACTAATAATTATAATCTCTCGCGAAAGCTCCAATTCACAGGGAAGTAGTTGACTGGTGAACACAATCCTAATAATCCTCAGAAGAATCCTCATAGTCATCTGCTACCCATCCGGGATTTTTATCCAAATATGAAAAATAAAGCAAGCGTAAGTACATGTCGTACTCAACAAGAATAACATGGGTTTATGAGGCTCAACTAAGGCATGACACTGGTTGACAGCGGTTGCTTTTAATTGATCACATTTTAGCAATTGAGTAGCAACAATAGAATATACCAAGGAACAAGATTTGCATGATCATATAAACATGATAATTAATATGGAATAAACATCAATAGAAACTCCCAAATAAATCAATATTAAATTAGTTAAATTCCTGTAAGACGTCCAAGGCCGCTCGTGACCGTGAGCGCGGCTGATATATCAGTTTTACACTCTGCAGAGGTTGCACACTTTCACCACAAGTCGTGATTCCCATATGCCAAGGGTCATGACTCTCATGTCACCTCACCAAGGAAGTGCAGCAGGGTACACTATGAAGTCTTGCAAAAGCCTTCCTAACATGCCACTAATCAATCCGGGCGCAATGGCAAGGGGTGGTAGAGCCCTCCTTCTAGTGGCACACACACGCAGCAGTACACACAAAGACAGGAGCCGCAAAACAACCAGCTCGGCAAGGAACCTTTTAAGATTAACAACATGATAGAGAGTAACTTCATACTTAACTAAAGTCAGAGCCATATGACCCTCATGGTTGCGCTGTAAGTCCCGGTGTCATACTTACAGTTAAGTCCTTAGTCCATGTTGCTAAAAAACATCTTTTAATCTTTATTTCATAATTAATTAATCAAGTTCATAAGATCATGGCATCATCAAGCGCTAGCATCACTACTCAAATGCAATCTCATAGGTAACAAGGATCAAGTGATCAAAACTTAGGAATAAATACTATGGTTACCAAGGTAGACACATGCATCATGAATTTAGTGATTAAGGTGAATAGGCAACAAGGATGGTCTATGCTATACTTGCCTTGATCAAAGTGCTCTGGAGAACTTGGATCCTCCGTGTACTCTTGATCACCAACGTATTGCTCACCATCTGAACTCGATCATAAAATCACCACACAATCATCGAGGCAATCATACACGAAGCAAACAAGATCTATATTAGAAATAGTACACCAATAGTGGAAAAATAGATTGAAAAGTGTATAAAAATAATCCACGCGTCGCTACGATTCCAACGATATAAAGTTCACGCAAGTCGGAGTTCAAACGGGAAAGTTATGAAATAAACAAGTTTTACTTTAATAAAATAATAGATTAAATATAATCTCGAATTCTAAAAGTTGAAAACATGTGTAACAGTAGCATCATTAGGTAGATTACGAAATTACGAATCTAACGAGACTTGAACGGATCAAATGGGAACTAAAACGAATAAAATATGGCCGAAATAAACTGAGTGGCAAACCTGTAAATATTGAAAACGCCTTTTGAATTAAAACCGAGGAAATACGTTTTCTAAATAGGAAAGCGTAATCTGAGAAATACGCCAAAGGACCGCGGGTTAGAACATTAAAAAGTTCAGGGGCTCTTTTGCAAAAGTGCCGGCGAAAGGGTATCTCTCACTGTGAGCCGTTGGATCGGCCGTGGACGGCGCAGGGTAGCTCGGGGGAAAGAGGGGCGGCCCTGGTCGCCGGAGTCGGGCGGCGCCCGGCCGATTCCTCGCCGGAAGATGGCCGGAGATGGCGTTTTCGGGGCTTGGAAGCTCGGCACACCTCGGGATCTGTTCGGGAAGTAAGAGGAGCTCAAGCCAAACCTATCTATGGTTTCGGTTGCCACAGAGGTAGCTCGGAGAGGATGCGGCGAGCTAGGTGGCGGAACTATGGCGGCGGCGAAGCTCGGCATCATGGCTATAGTGCACAAAACTGAGGGAGAAGGGGTCGGGAAGGTCCCTGACCTTGCTGCGAAGCTTCGAGAACAACCAATTTCGACGGAGAAGTCCTCCCGAGGAGAAATCGACGGCGGCGGCGGAGCTCGGGGCGGCGGCTAGGGCAAGATTGGAGGGCGTGGCTTGCTCGGGAACTTGTGGGGAGGGACGGCAGGGCTCGGCCGACCTATATAGGGGCGCGAGGGAGGCGTAGGAGATCCGGACTCGGGAGATTCGGTGGTTAGGATACGGTCGGAGGCGGCAACCGTGCTCGGTTCGGGCTCCGTCCGGAGGAAGGGGACGGCGCTGTGCTGTGGGCCCGACGCGTCAGTGCCAGTAGGAGGGGGGAGAGGGTCGCGGCTTCCTTTTAAGGGCCGGTGGAGGCGTGCTCAGGACGGACTCGTCCGAAAGTTCCGGCGGCGGTCGGTTGGACATCGAGTCCTGCTCGGACTCCAGAGGGAGGAAGGGGACGACTCTGAGCAGCGGGCCCCGCATGGCAGCCAAAGGAGAAGGGCGCCTGCGCGAGGAAGATGGGCCGGCCTGCCGACGCTCGGGTGGTCCTTCGGCCCAAGCGGGTGAAAAAGGGAAGAGGGGAGGTTTCCAAATACATTTGAATATTTTCAAATCTCAATAAAGTACAAATCAAACAAAATATCTTTGAGCAGCATGGATGCAACAAATCATGTTTCTAAATCCTATGATTTATTTTAATTGCTAAAAATTATTATTTGCCGGTTAATATGCCAAACAATTGCATAAATAAATCAATTTGTCCCTATTTTAATAAAAGCAAATTTTAGGGTGTTACAATTCTACCCGCCTTAAAATTAATCTCGTCCTCGAGATTAGATTAGCTTACTCAAATAATTGGGGATATGACTTTCTCAATTCCTCCTCTCTTTCCCAGGTTGTCGCATCCTCTGAATACCGATTCCACTGAACCTTGCACATTTTTATAACTCTGCTCCTTGTGACTCGCTCTGCTGTTTCCAATATTTTAATTGGGTATTCCTCATATGTGAGATCTTTTTTAACAACCAATTCCTCCAATGGTATTTGCTCTTCGGGCACTCGCAAACACTTTCTAAGTTGGGATATATGAAACACATCATGAACACCCAACAAACTTTCGGGTAGTTCTAGCTGATAAGCTACTTCTCCGCGTCTTGCTAGAATCTTGAATGGGCCAATATACCTGGGTGCTAATTTACCTTTCATATTGAACCTTTTTACACCTCGCATAGGTGACACTTTTAGGTAGACATAATCTCCTACTTCAAATGTCAGTTCTCTTCTTCTTGTGTGTGCATAACTCTTTTGTCGCGACTGAGCCACTCTCAAGTTTTCTCTAATTTTCGCAACTTGTTCCTCTGCATCTCTCAACACTTCTGGTCCAAACACTTGAGTTTCTCCGGTTTGGTTCCAAAATAAAGGTGTTCTACATTTACGACCATACAAAGCCTCGAACGGTGCCATCTTGAGACTCTTTTGGTAACTATTGTTATAAGAGAACTCTGCGTATGGTAAACTCTTATCCCAACTATCACCTTTTTGCAATGCACAGGCTCTCAACATGTCCTCTAATATTTGATTGGTCCATTCTGTTTGTCCATCTGTCTGAGGATGATAGGCAGTACTAAAATTCAGCTCAGTTCCCAAAGATTCATGTATTTTTTTCCAAAAGTGAGACGTGAATTGAGTACCTCTGTCAGACACAATTTTCTTAGGAACCCCATGCAGACACACAATTCTTGCCATATATAATTCAGCTAGCTTTGCTCCGGCATAGGTAGTCTTAACCGGTATAAAGTGAGCAACTTTAGTTAAACGATCAACAATTACCCAAATAGAATCATACCCTGACTGAGTACGTGGCAAACCAACTATGAAATCCATACCAACTTCATCCCACTTCCATTCAGGTATTTTCATAGGTTGTAGCAAACCTGCAGGCCTCTGATGCTCAGCTTTAACTCTCTGACAGGTGTCACATATTGCTACATATTCTGCCACATCTCTTTTAAGTCCAACCCACCAATACCTTTCTTTAAGATCTAAATACATTTTTGTGCTGCCGAGATGTATGGAGTAGGCTGAGTCATGAGCTTCTCGGAGTATTGCGTCGTGAATAGATCTTATCTCGGGTACACACAACCTTTTTCCAAACCATAGAGTACCCTGTTCATCTATTCTAAATCCGGGTGACTTACCAACCACTACATTTTCAGCTATCTCTCTGTGCTTCTCATCTTCCAGCTGCCCTTTGCGTATATCCTGCTCTAGTGTAGGTTCAACCACTATCTCCATAGCATTAGTAACCAAACTTAAATTGAGACGCTCAAATTCAGCACATAGCTCCTCTGGCATAGGTGTTACTCGCATCTCATTAGCATAGCTCTTTTTACTAAGGGCATCAGCGACAACATTCGCCTTTCCCGGATGATAATGTACCTCCAAATCATAATCCTTGATCAATTCTAACCAGCGACGTTGCCTCAAATTCAGATATGACTGAGTAAAAATATATTTCAAACTCTTGTGGTCGGTGTAGATATCACACTTTTGCCCAATAATATAGTGTCTCCAAATTTTTAACGAATGCACGACTGCAGCTAACTCAAGGTCATGAGTAGGATAATTCAATTCATGTTTCCTCAGCTGTCTTGACGCATAGGCCACAACTCTTCCTTCTTGTATAAGAACACAACCCAAGCCTTGACGAGATGCATCGCAATATATAGCAAATCTCTTGCTCAAATCCGGCAAAGTCAACACGGGGGCTGTGGTTAATCTTTTCTTCAATTCTTCAAAATTCTTTTGACATTTTTCCGACCAAACAAACTTAGCATTCTTTTCTAATAAAGCAGTCATAGGCTTAGCAAGCTTTGAGAACCCTTCAATAAATCTCCTGTAATACCCTGCTAATCCCAGAAAACTACGAATCTCGCTAACAGTTGTTGGTGGCATCCAATTTAGAACATCTTCTACTTTGCTAGGATCAACTGCTATACCACCATTGGAGACAATATGACCAAGAAAGGCAACTTCCTATAACCAAAATTCACACTTGCTCCGCTTAGCATACAACTTATGCTCTCGTAATTTTTGTAGCACCAATCTTAAATGTTCAGCATGTTCCTTCTTATTTTTTGAGTAAATTAAAATATCATCAATAAATACCACAGCAAACTTGTCTAGGTACTCCATAAACACTTTATTCATCAGATACATAAAGTAGGCAGGTGCATTGGTCAATCCAAAGGACATCACGGTGTACTCATATAATCCATACCGTGTAGTAAAAGCTGTCTTAGGTATATCTGTAGCACGAATTTTTAGTTGATGGTAACCGGAACGAAGATCAATCTTGGAAAATACACAGGCTCCTCTCAATTGGTCAAACAAATCATCAATTCTAGGCAATGGATATTTATTCTTGATAGTAACCTCATTAAGTGACCGATAATGCACACACATCCGCTGACTTCCATCTTTCTTATCAACAAAAATAACTGGTGCTCCTCAAGGTGAAGAACTAGGCCGAATAAAACCTTTGTCTAATAATTCTTTAATTTGTTTCTTAAGTTCTTCTAACTCATTTACTCCCATTCTATATGGACGCTTAGCTATGGGTGCAGTTCCAGGCAATAATTCAATAATAAATTCAATGTCGCAGTCGGGTGGCATACCTGGCAATTCATCAGGAAATACGTCCGGAAACTCAACCACAACGTGATCTGGCTGGCTGTCATCCTCCTGGAGTTGATTAACTGTCGCTGCATGTGGTGGTTGCATTACTACATCAACACTGACTTTGTCTCCTTTAGGCATAGTTAACACAACGACCTTCTCCTCACACTGAATAACTGCCTTATTTTTCTTCATCCAATCCAGACCCAATATGACATCAATCCCAGCTGTTCTTATTACGGTAAGGTTCACTTTAAAGTCTACCCCCCTTAGAGCAATATTAATCGAAGGACAATAATATTGAGCTTGCATAGCCCCACCCGGTGAATTTACTAATATTGGGTTTTGTAGAGCTAAAAGTGGTATACTCCGTACTCTAACAAAACTTTGTGATACGAAAGAATGCGAAGCACCGGAATCAAAAAGAACAGTAGCGAGGATGGAGTTGACGCTGAACGTACCCATCATAACTTCTTGTGCCTCCTGAGCTGTCTCTGTGGACACATGATTCACCCTTCCTTGATTAGATGGTGGCTGATATCTGCTCTTAGGGTTGCTTCCCTGGGGAGTCTGCGGGTTCTGCTTCTTGGGGCAGTTGTAGGAGAGATGTCCAGTTTCTCCACAACCAAAACACTTGATGGGGGTGCCCGATGTATTAGTCCTCATGGGAGTCTTACTTGGGGTAGTTTGCTGGGGTGTTTGAGAGGGAGTCTTCTGCTGCTGCTGAGGATAGGGGGAACGAGGTTGGTTCTGATTACGGTTCCACCGACTAGATCCCCCTTGGTTCCACTGGTTGGATGGCCCTTGGTGTTTCTGCTGAAATTTTTGCTGCGCGGTATTGGGACGCTGACGGTTGTTCCTGGAAAAACCTGGTCCTTGCTTCTTCCTCTTGTTATCAGCCATCTCCTGGCGCTTGTTGTCAATCACGATAGCGCGGTTCACAAGCTCTTGGAAATTGGGGTAGGTGGTTGTCATGAGTTGGAGTTGCAATCTATCATGAAGTCCCTTGAGGAAGAGACGTTGCTTGTCCTTGTCATTAGCAACATCATCAGGAGCATACTGTGACAATTGAACAAAATGATCACGGAATTCTGGCACAGACATCCGACCTTGCTTCAGAGATCTGAACTCTGCCTGCTTCAGCTCGATCAGACCTTCAGGGATATGATATGACCTGAAGTTTTCACAAAACTCTTGCCAGGTGATAGCAGGTGCATTGTTGGGACGACCATACTGGAATGATTCCCACCAGTCTTGAGCAGCTCCTTGCAACTCTCCAGATGCATATAACACCTTCTCTTGATTGTTGCACTGTGCAATGTTGAGTTGCCTCTCCACAGCGCGAAGCCAGTCATCAGCATCTAGTGGGTCAGCGGCATGGTTGAACACAGGTGGACGACCCTTCAGAAATTATCCTCGCTTATCTCTTGCAGGAGCTTGAACAGGCTGCGGTCCTCCAGCTGGTTGGTGCTGAATTAATTGCATCATAGTTTGCATCAGCTGGTTCTGCGAAGCGATGAGGTCTTGAATGCTAGGTTGCGGTGGTGGTGGTGGATTGGCATTCCTCCTGTTACCGGCCATCTGTTTTTCAACATATAAATGAGTTTTAATATTTTTAACATCATGCAATCACTTATAAATAACGAATCTGAATTTTCTGGGCGAGATCCGATAACAGCAGTGAAGAAAAACGATCATATCTGAAGTTTCTGAAATCGAACAGAGACGTTCTCTATACTGTTGGAAACATCAGAAAATTTTCTACAACTTTCATGTTGATCACTTCTCCAGATTCGGAAGTTAAAATTAACCAAAAGTAGACATGAACAGAAACTGTCCAGGCTGCCAGACTGTGCAGAAACTTCAATTTGCAACAGTTACATCTCTCAAACCATAATGGATATTAACTTGATTCTTGCGACAATGGAAAGGTCTGGAAGTCTACTGTTCCCCATTAAATTGTCATAATTTTTGGAATTACGAAATTAATTAAGAATAATTAACAAGACAGAGAGGTCTGAAAAACAGATTTGGTGAAGCACAGATTTAACCAAAACAACTATTGATTCAATAATTCTCAAATCTTAGACCCTAACTATGAGAGTTGTAGTCACGCCCACAATTCCAAGCACTCATTACAAAGAACCAAATCACAAATATTTCATAAGAACAAAGCAACTAACACATAGAGTTTCATACGCACACAAGACTCGACTCAACTTAGCGCTACAAGCATCTTTTATTGCTAAGCGAATTTCCTAACCCTATGGAGCGGAATCCTTGAATGGTGGAGGTGTAGGAATCTCCTGGAATAGCTTTGGTTGGTTGAGTCTTGCTCGATATCCATCAATCTCTTGATCTGCTTGTGCGCTGCCACTCTTGGCTCTTGCTAAATCACGTTCCAAACCATGGACTCTTCCCATAAGTGCCCAAGACAATCTTGCTAGAGCTCTAAGAGCGGGCTGATCCACTTCGGGCATAGTCATGGCGACGTCACCTTCTTCAGTCACCACGCGAGGGTAGAATCTATGGACATCTCCTTCCATATCTTCATAGCGGCGACCATGGTAGTAGAGATAGGCATGAGTAGCGGCATCTTCCATTCTCTCTTCCACGGTCCTACGTGGAGCGGCGCTTTTGTGAACAGATTCCGTCTTGTAAGCTCTATGTTGTGCATCCCAAACCTTGATATTCAATTCTGTGGTCCAGTAGGTGTCTCGTAGAGGATGCGTGTGCTCCATGCTATAGTAGTTGAGAGTAGGTTGCAGGTCGGCGTAGTAGAGGGTCAGCATGTTGACGAGCGTTGTGTGGAAAAATGCATCTTCTTCTGGATACTTAGTATATTCCTCCTGGATCCATCCCATCCTCCTGGGCGGTTTACCTCTGGCGGGGGCTTCGGGTGCGGATGGTGCAACAGGCGGTGGAGGTGACGGAGTAACAGGCGTCGGCGACGGAAGGATCTCTTCAACATCTTCCATGTACATAGCTTCCTCTTCACTTTCATTTTCCGGGGCGATCACCACGTCGTCTTCAGCTGGAATGTCCAAAGCTCGCAGTGGGTAGTAGCCTCCGGTGCTCATGCGTGCAGTTTTGCGACCACGAACCATCTTCTCCAATATAGATCAAGACAAAGTTAGATTTAGAATAGACTGAATATTTTTATAATGGAATAAGGATAAGGGAAGCATAAAAATTTTAGCAGTTAGTAAGTTAAGGTGGATAGCATGAATAAGGTGAGAAAAACATCTCTAAAATTTCTAGGTTTGCGTCCTACAGTCAACCTATGCTCCGATACCAATCTGTCACACCTAATTTTAAGGATAAAATTGAATGAACCAACTTATGTGTGCCCAGAGATCAATCACACACATAAGTGACAAATTACATAGTACCATCACAAGGTTCAATATATAACGAATAATATCACAGAGTCTTTATATAAATAGCAGCGGACTAATAATTATAATCTCTCGCGGAAACTCCAATTCACAGGGAAGTAGTTGACTGGTGAACACAATCCTAATAATCCTCAGAAGAATCCTCATAGTCATATGTTACCCATCCGGGATTTTTATCCAAATATGAAAAATAAAGCAAGCGTAAGTACATGTCGTACTCAACAAGAATAACATGGGTTTATAAGGCTCAAATAAGGCATGACACTGGTTGACAGCGGTTGCTTTTAATTGATCACATTTTAGCAATTGAGTAGCAACAATAGAATATACCAAGGAACAAGATTTGCATGATCATATAAACATGATAATTAATATGGAATAAACATCAATAGAAACTCCCAAATAAATCAATATTAAATTAGTTAAATTCCTGTAAGACGTCCAAGGCCGCTCGTGACCGTGAGCGCGGCTGATATATCAGTTTTACACTCTGCAGAGGTTGCACACTTTCACCACAAGTCGTGATTCCCATATGCCAAGGGTCATGACTCCCATGTCACCTCACCAAGGAAGTGCGGCAGGGTACACTATAAAGTCTTTCAAAAGCCTTCCTAACATGCCACTAATCAATCCGGGTGCAATGGCAAGGGGTGGTAGAGCCCTCCTTCTAGTGGCACACACACGCAGCAGTACACACAAAGACAGGAGCCGCAAAACAACCAGCTCAGCAAGAAACCTTTTAAGATTAACAACATGATAGAGAGTAACTTCATACTTAACTAAAGTCAGAGCCATATGACCCTCATGGTTGCGCTGTAAGTCCCGGTGTCATACTTACAGTTAAGTCCTTAGTCCATGTTGCTAAAAAACATCTTTTAATCTTTATTTCATAATTAATTAATCAAGTTCATAAGATCATGGCATCATCAAGCGCTAGCATCACTACTCAAATGCAATCTCATAGGTAACAAGGATCAAGTGATCAAAACTTAGGAATAAATACTATGGTTGCCAAGGTAGACACATGCATCATGAATTTAGTGATTAAGGTGAATAGGCAACAAGGATGGTCCATGCTATACTTGCCTTGATCAAAGTGCTCTGGAGAACTTGGATCCTCCGTGTACTCTTGATCACCAACGTATTGCTCACCGTCTGAACTCGATCATAAAATCACCACACAATCATCGAAGCAATCATACACGAAGCAAACAAGATCTATATTAGAAACAGTACACCAACAGTGGAAAAATAGATTGAAAAGTGTATAAAAATAATCCACGCGTCGCTACGATTCCAACGATATAAAGTTCACGCAAGTCGGAGTTCAAACGGGAAAGTTATGAAATAAACAAGTTTTACTTTAATAAAATAATAGATTAAATCTAATCTCGAATTTTAAAAGTTGAAAACATGCGTAACAGTAGCATCATTAGGTAGATTATGAAATTACGAATCTAACGAGACTTGAACGGATCAAATCGGAACTAAAACGAATAAAATATGGCCGAAATAAACTGAGTGGCAAATCTGTAAATATTGAAAACGCCTTTTGAATTAAAACCGAGGAAATACGTTTTCTAAATAGGAAAGCGTAATCTGAGAAATACGCCAAAGGACCGCGGGTTAGAACATTAAAAAGCTCAGGGGCTCTTTTGCAAAAGTGCCGGCGAAAGGGTATCTCTCACTGTGAGCCGTTGGATCGGCCGTGGACGGCGCAGGGTAGCTCGGGGGAAAGAGGGGCGGCCCTGGTCGCCGGAGTCGGGCGGCGCCCGGCCGATTCCTCGCCGGAAGATGGCCGGAGACGGCGTTTTCGGGGCTTGGAAGCTCGGCACACCTCGGGATCTGGTCGGGAAGTAAGAGGAGCTCAAGCCAAACCTATCTATGGTTTCGGTTGCCACAGAGGTAGCTCGGAGAGGATGCGGCGAGCTAGGTGACGGAACTATGGCGGCGGTGAAACTCGGCATCATGGCTATAGTGCACAAAACTGAGGGAGAAGGGGTCGGGAAGGTCCCTGACCTTGCTGCGAAGCTTGGAGAACAACCAATTTCGACGGAGAAGTCCTCCCGAGGAGAAATCGACGGCGGCGGCGGAGCTCGGGGCGGCGGCTAGGGCAAGATTGGAGGGCGTGGCTTGCTCGGGAACTTGTGGGGAGGGACGGCAGGGCTCGGCCGACCTATATAGGGGCGCGAGGGAGGCGTAGGAGATCCGGACTCGGGAGATTCGGTGGTTAGGATACGGTCGGAGGCGGCAACCGTGCTCGGTTCGGGCTCCGTCCGGAGGAAGGGGACGGCGCTGTGCTGTGGGCCCGACGCGTCAGTGCCAGTAGGAGGGGGGAGAGGGTCGCGGCTTCCTTTTAAGGGCCGGTGGAGGCGTGCTCAGGACGGACTCGTCCGAAAGTTCCGGCGGCGGTCGGTTGGACATCGAGTCCTGCTCGGACTCCAGAGGGAGGAAGGGGACGACTCTGAGCAGCGGGCCCCGCATGGCAGCCAAAGGAGAAGGGCGCCTGCGCGAGGAAGATGGGCCGGCCTGCCGACGCTCGGGTGGTCCTTCGGCCCAAGCGGGTGAAAAAGGGAAGAGGGGAGGTTTCCAAATACATTTGAATATTTTTAAATCTCAATAAAGTGCAAATCAAACAAAATATCTTTGAGCAGCATGGATGCAACAAATCATGTTTCTAAATCCTATGATTTATTTTAATTGCTAAAAATTATTATTTGCCGGTTAATATGCCAAACAATTGCATAAATAAATCAATTTGTTCCTATTTTAATAAAAGCAAATTTTAGGGTGTTACACATACACCTAGCCTAAGATACCCTAAGATGCCCTACGTCATAAGTGTGTTTGACCTAGAACCACAATCAATCATAAAATCACACCAAACCTAAACCATTAACCTTTTCAATATATTTAATTTATCAAATAATAAAGCATTTATTTAATAAATAACTAAACTATTTTCATTTGATGCCAAACTTTACCAATAGATAGCCCTAGCCCTAAAATAGCACTAAAATAAATTTCATAATTTTTGGATTAACAGGGAATTAATTAAAATTCATCAAAATTGCATTTATTAATTAATTCACTAATTTTTAGTTTCTGCAGAAAGTGTTCAAAACCCATATTTAATATTTTTTATCAAATACTACACGTAGCAGAGAGCTTACACAAATATTTTCCTGATTTTTGGAGCTACACATTAATTCTAACAAAAATAACAAATTGCAGCACTATACATATAATTCAAAATAGGAAAGTCATTTGTATTTTCCCGGGAAAAATGAAAAGGAAAAATTGGCCCGAGTCAGCCCAGTAACAGAAGCTGGCCCAACTCGCCCGTGCGCCCGCGTGCTTTCTTACTTGGGGCCGCTGACAGGCGGGTCCCTCCTGTCAGCTTCCCCTTCTACCTCCCGCTCCCGCTCCCTCTCCCGCCCAACGCGCACGTGACGGCTCACCGGCGGTGGCTACTCCGGCGAGGGAAAGACCTCACGTGGGCGGCCTAGACCCTAACACGCCTCTTAGGAACCTAAGCCGACCTACGCAAGCCGGTAGCGAGCTTGTCGCCACCCATGGCGGCTCGGCCACGACGGCGGAACATGCCCCGACCACACAAGCCGAAAACGTCCCAAAGAAACTGTCCCGGAGAACTAGAGGCTCACCCCAAAGATGATGCGTGCCCCAGCAGAGTCGGAGGAGGAGCGGAGACAAGGACTTGACATCGGCGGAGAGCGCGGCAGCGAGCACCGACGGCGAGATCCTCGTTCCGGCGAATCTAAGGCAGGAATGGTCAAACAACCTAGGTCACGAGAATCCACGACCCCAAGTGAATCTAAAACATCAAAAATAGGGAAGAATAGCCCACCACAATGCCCTGGCCTCGGCGTGGGAAGACACGGTGGTGCTCTCGCCGGAGCCGCGGACGAAGACAAGCCGCACCGGAAGCTCCAACGACCCACAACCACACTGATAGGCTCAAACGCTGCGCAAGGGTGTTGATTAGGCGGATGCGAGATGGAGTAGGAGAAGGGGAATGGGGCACGGCGAATTTGCCACGACACCCGAACGCTCGCCGGCGGTAGTGGAGAGGGGAAAAATGAAAGGAAGGGGTACACGTCAGCTTTATGCGACTGGGAGCGGGTGGATAAGAAGGAGCATTGTCCCGGGCCCCCTTGTGTCAACCACACGGCGGCGGCCGGGGCCTAGCCGGCCGGATGGCTCCGGCGCACGCGCGCACGGATGGCATCAGGGTGTAGGGGCCCCTGCACAGTAGGTGATACATAGGGTCAACTCCTAATCCTGACAATCATGACCTATTCCAATTTGAATCAGTGTAAAATCCAAAAATAAAAGTTGTGCAAAATTTTATGAAGATTAGTTTTGCTTTTTGAAGCATGTCCAAATTCGAAATAATTTTGAAATTATCTGAAAGGGGGTAAAACTCAATTTTGAATTTGATTTATAATTCGATTAAATTCTCCATAATTTTCTCAACAACTTGAAAATCTGTAAGAATGAAAGTTGTTCAACTTGCTGAGCCCTACAACTTTCATTAAGGTAGTTTTATCAGATTCTTGATAATTGTTGAAATGACATTTCAAATTCAAATTTCAATTCGTTGTTTTGAGTTTGATTTGAATTTCCACTATATAACTTTAAAATCTCCAAAAATAGAAGTTGTTAAATTTTAAAAAATCTACAACTTTTATCAAAGCATCTTCATCAGATTTCTTATAGTTTTTGAATTAGGTTTTTGGGGCCTAATTAGGGCTTAATTTGAATTTTCCCTTTTGATTTCCAATTATAGGTTTAATTGTACAATCATTCCCAAACACAATCAAATCACTCTAGAAGCTCTAAGCAGAATCGGATGCAGGCAATTAATTTAAACTGATGACATGGCATTTTAATTAACAGTAATACCAGAGGTATTACAATCACGTACACTTCACTCTTATATGACAAGTTCTACACTGGAAGTTGCACAAAAACATGTCATCCATATATCCATCCACCAAATAAAAACTCCATGAGAATTTTGATCTCTATCCCAATTATCTATGAAGAAGAGGCATGTCAATGAAAAAAAAGTTGGACACATGAAGGTCCAAGTAAAAAAGGGGGTTGGACACATAAAATTCCAAGAAAAAAGAGTTGGACACATGAAGGTCCAAGAAAAAAAAGAGAAAAAAAATATTATGAAGGCCCATGCGGAGATTGCCATGCCCTTTGAAGTTTATTAAGGAAAAGAGATCATGAATAAAAACAGGAGTTATCTTAATCCATATATTCATGCACTTGCACTTCTCAGATTGTATGACTTGCTTCTCCTTGGATCCGAATTTTGACTTAGCAACATATGCAATACAAGTGTGCTTCCTTTTCATTGCCTACCCTAAGCTCCACAAAAACCTTTTTAGAAGTAGGATGAAAAGAGGAAAAACAATGCCTTGGTGAGGACCCATACACATTGAGTGATATGAGAGAATCATTTGAGGAGCAAGGATATGTTTTACTTTGAAAATCTTTCAAAAACCCAAGTTTTCTGAACAGGAGAAGTAAAGTTGACTAGATTCTAATCCATTCCATTCCTCAACCACCCAAGATGGCGTGGTAGATACTTCAAAGTTTACAGGTATAGGTGACGCTTGGAATAACTTATATGCAAGCATCATACTATTTGAGGAGATGTTCCACCTAAGTCCTTAATCTTTACTCAAGGATGGGCAAAGGGTTAAGTTTGGGGGAGTTTGTTGGTGATCCTTTAACTCCTATTTTTAACTGCCAACTGTTGATGGTGTAATTTGGCTGGAGAATTTGTCATGATAGGCCAAAGTATTTATGTCATCTGTAGTTAGTCTAAATTAGTTGACACGTTGTTCAAGATTGTAACAGGGCCATGAGCGTTCTATACTGGAGTTCACGTATGGAGAAAGCAGGGAAGGAAGGATATCAGAGGCGTGAACAAAAGGATTCTGTATTTCTTATTTATATTTGGTCGAGTTAACAATTATTCAAGCTTCAGTCTCGGACTAGGAGATACACCAGAGATTGGTTGCCCAAATCAGTTACTCCCACCATCCCTTTTTAATTGTTATCATTGCTATGCGTGGCACAAGTTTGACTTGATTTATCAAAAATACGTGTAATATTTGTATCTCTAAATAAATTTGTTAAAAAACTAGATTGAAAGATCTTTCCAATGATACTAATTATATACCATAAATATTAATATGCTTTAATATATATTTAGTCAAAGTTATTTTTCGGGAAACGAAGTCTTTGTTCACAGGAGCTGAAAAGCGGCTGATCTTGGTTTATACTGATTTTGTGTGAGAAGAAAATACTGTAGAAGAACTGAAAAATAAGTGTTTATTAACTGAAGCGAATAGAGCCGAAAGCGACAAATATTTAGGAACGGAGGTAGCAGAAAATTGGATATTTTATATCAGGCTGTGTGTACAAGAAATAGTTTGTTTAGTACGTATCTGGGCAGGACTCATGTTGTATTGCTGATTTGCCGTAGACCAGGCATTATGTATATATCTCTACTAACAGTCACCAGTAGAATTATCCTAAGTCCACCTAAATCTAACCCACCAAAACATTCTCACGGTATATATCTAACTCCCTTTAATTCAACACTCCTAACACACTCTTATCATAGTAATCTCTTATTCACTCGGAGCCGAGGCCCCGAGGCCCCGAGGCTTGTCGCTGCTAGGGAAGGATCGCAGGGGAGGACAGGAGCCGGCGACGGCTCCACGCGCAGGAGCGACTGCGCCTAGGGTTTGGGAGCAGCGAACGGCTGCGCTCACTTGGGGCTCACGCATGGTGTCCCCGCTTGATCTGTCTTCCGATGAAGCACGGCGGCGCTCACAACCAGAAGAAGATCCCGCTCTGGTTGTGGTCAGTTCGAGCACAACTCTCTGCCCAGAGATCACGGATACAGCCGGATGCATGCAAATGGATCGAGGTATCTTCTTACCTGGCTACAAACTGCCCCGTTTGATAAATAATTATTGTTTGAATAAATGTTTGCATCTGTGATCTGTCTTCGTTAGGCTGCCTACTTCCCAGTAGACTATTTGATCATCGTTTCATTTTTCCATCGCGCTGTTGCTACCTGGGAAGCTAACCTTAGTAACCTTCATTGCTGGGATGGTTGAAGGAGGTAGGCGAAAGGGAAATAAAGGAGTACAAATTACTACGTGCTTATTCAATGACTGTTTGCTTATGCAATATTCCAAATTAAGGAACTGCTGTTGTGCTCTATTTTGTTTGGACTACAACACAGTGGCGGTGCAATCTCTTTTTAAGACAGCAAACAACTTTTTAATGTTTAATTGGCAAATAAGTGCTGGAAATTCACATTTTTTGACATATGACAATGTGGTCTGCTCCTGCTATTGGCACTAATACTTTAACTTGGTTATATGACACAGATTTTCTATAAAGCGTCCAAGCATGAGTTTGACAATGATCCAGAATTTAAAACAAGGGCACAGCAAGGAGTAGTTCGGTACAGGTGAGTGCATCATTTTGTTTTCATCCAAGCATTGCGTTATCTGTAGGGAGAGGAGGAGAAATATGGAGAAGCATGGAAAAATCTGTTTTGCATTGCAACATGATAGCTCGATGGATCTGCAGTATTGTCAAACAAATTAAACACTGATTTATTTTTAGAAATTTGGTGTTTCTACCTTTATTTTAAATTGTAATGGTGATTTTGCCCCTACTTTTTAAACTTTGTGATTTTACCCTCGCGATTTTGAAACGAAGCGTCCGTTTATCCCTGTTTTCTAACACTGTTAAATCTAAGTGGATTAAATAGCTAAAAATAAAAACAAAACAAAAGACACCCACATGAAAAGACCAGATTGCCCTCATCTTATCCTTTCTTCCTAGCATCTTTGCTTCTCGGTCGTCAGTGCAACACCCTGCTAGGGTTAGTACCGACAGGCAACCAGAGGCGCGAGGGGGGTGGCGGCGGGCTGCAGTGGGGCTCCCCCGGTGGGCTCACGGCAGCACGCCACGGACACGGCCCCGCGTGGCGGCGTGCGGCCGCATCAGGCGACCTCATGGCAGTGCGCAGACAGGCCCTGGTCGGGCACTGCCGGGCGGCGTCCGACGTTCGTGCGCGAGGCGGCCCCCGGGCGGGCACCCGGCAGTGCGCGGATGGACCTCCGGCAGGCTCGCGGCAACGGGCAGCTGCGTACGGGAGCATCCGGTAGGCTCGTGGCAGTGCGTGGACAGCCTCCGGCGGGCTCGCTGCTGCGCGGTGGCCCCCAGGAGGGCACACGGCAGCGCACGGACGGCGCTCGGGAGTTCCCCAGCCTGTGCGTGAGTAGCGTACGGGAGTCTCTGGCTGTTTGCGTGCTCTGTTCCGGCGAATTTTCTTCTACACATTGACTAGTTTTCGTCTGATTGCATTGGATTTGGTTTGGGTGTCTGTACAATGAGATGATACAGCTGAGCGGGACTGAAATTTAGAAGCTACGCCTTGCCAACTGGGAACAAACTGTTGCTGCTGCTAATTGAGGAAGGGTAGAAACGTTCATATGAATACTAAGGCAATGAAAGGGGAATGTTAATGAACCTCAGTTTGTACTTTTGTTTGTTTCACTCTGTAATGTTCATATATACATGTGCATCTAGATGGATTATTGAAACTGAACGTGACTTTTTTTAGTTGAAATGTTGTCAATTTTTTCTAAAATTTGACTGATTTTGTCCTGATTGAATTATCTAATCCATATCAAAATGTTAAACTGTTGATCTGAAAATAGGGGGTAAAAACACAAAGAGCAAAATAAAACAAGGGCAAAATCACATGGGCAAACTTGTCCTTTTGTCCGAAACTTAACACTGTTAAGAGTACTTCACGGAACATGGGCAAAGTCTCCTTTCGTTTTGAAAACATAGGGGTAAAATCACAAAGTAAAAAAAAACGAGGGCAAAATCACCATTTCACTGTAAAGCAAGGGTAGAAACGCTTAAACCCCTTTATTTTTTTTCCATTTATTGCTACAATTGTCTTTCCAGGGAGCTACAATTGTGGACCAAATTGTGAACAAAACCCCTACATCCCTGTTATTGAACATGTATACTGCTAAGCAAATTATTTTACATCAATGCAATTGCTCCTTATTTTTAATTGTGATATCTATTTTAAAACCATGCAGCAACTGGTTCATGAGGTGACAAGTACAGTTTCAGCTTCTAATGCAGAATTGGAGTACTCCTCAGAGGTACCTTTATTTCCCAACGCAGTTTTTTTGCACTTCTATTTTACACTGAAAGTTCGCAAGGAAAAGTTGTGGCTTTTGAATTAAGAGGAACCGATTTTGCTGGATTGTTTCAGTTGCATGGATATAATCATACATGAAAACAGGACAAGACTCAAGGGTGTTGCCGCTCGGCCTGCTGCCACGCTGCTGTTGCTGCTCTCTTCTTGCTCTATTGCAGTCCCATTCCCATGTATATGATTGCTGCTAGCCCCAATTGAGAAGTACGCTTCACTTGTTTTTTCCTGACAAAATATAGGTCTTCAGTAGTGACACTTGTCCTGCGCATCTCACTTTATTGTTTGATAGCAAACTGAATAACAGAAATAGCAAAATGTTTTCTCTATCGAAATGTGTAAGGAGATCATTGAATGCAGTGTTGCTTGCATAACCTTGGTTTCTAAAATAAACTGAATAATGATGAGCAATCCCATCTGTTTTCGAAAGAATTAATTGAGAGCTACCTTCATCCATACATGGATGATGTATTTCAACATGTTCTTGTCAACTAGCTTAACATAAAAAAAATCTAATATATATTTATATAGGATTTATGTCATGGTCGCCATCCTGCTGTAAATTGTAATGTTATTTTTCGCCAAATTCCAACCCATGGATAGATAACAAAATGGACCTTTTAGATTAATGAGCTAGTTGAGAGATATAAGAGAGAGACCTAGCAAAACTAATCTGTTTTTGGATCTGTTTGGTTGGACCATTTGAGATACTTATACTGTTTTATGGAACTTCATTACATAGGTATCAATGAAAAACTTTCAGGACTTGTACCTAAGGAGCTGCCTTACAAAGAGGCGCTAGCTTTGGTGTTACTGGATGCACAATAATAGGTCTAGCTGATATCCAGTTTCTGCTTTTGTGCATGGCTTCAACTTGGAGATATCCATTCTATTACTTCTATTATCTTCCTGGAGTGAATGGATATGCACATTACTAATTGTACTTCCGTGAGTAGAATCTTCATCTATTTTTCAAATGTTATTTTCTCTTAGCAGTTTCATTTAAATTTTTTCTTTAGCTTGATGAGAAGCAAGGAAAGACTGTATGTTTCCACATACGGGCAAGATCACTAGGAAAATTGGAACACCTGACAGGAAGCTCTGAAGGCTCCCTACAAGGAGGTAGCGAGGAAGTCTAAGGAAGAGTACCATGAGCATATGGAGTTGTACAAGCAGAAGAAGATTGTGACTTGTGAAAAGAAAATTGTACAGAATCTGATTATTCAAGCTATGAGAAAGAAGGTCTGTAGCAGAAGAATCTCGTGAAGCAAGAGGCCCAATAGGGCTAGAAAAAGAAGCTAAGGCCAGGCTGATCCCAACAAGTCCAAAAGCAAGTCTCTTCATTTTCTCTCAGTTCTAACACAAATTCCTAACGGGTCTTTTTCTGTTATCACTTAGGCTTTTAACATTGTTATTCCTTTTTTTAAAAATGATATCTTTTGGTTTATTCGTAGCGTTAGCATGGGCAATATACTAGTATAATATTAGCAAAAGTGCCCATGCGTTGCAACAGGAGAGTATCAAAATAAATTTTTATTAACTCAATTGTTAGTGACCGTGCGTTGCAACTGGAGAGTGTCCAAAAATAACTTTCGTTAACTCAATTGATTTCGTAACAAATATAGAAAAAAGTAATTATTATACATGTTTGACTTGCGTATCAACATCTCTTTACTAAAAAAAAACTAAGAAAGATATGAGTTTTCTTAGCAGAATATCTCTTGTTTTATTTACATCTCACCTGATTGTCCTCCCTCACTTTACCATACAGTACTAATGTCAACCGGGCATACAAAACTAAATCGGACTAAGTACACATCTTATTAAGATAAGATTTAAATATGTCCTATTATAGATAAGATTTAAACATGACCCATTAAAGATAGTAGTGACGGATGGTTAGAAAGGGTAGACGAAAACAAAGATTGAAATTTTGCTTCTTTATAAATAGATATAGATATAGATATGGGACATGGCCGATTGCTCCCAGACAATCGACACAAAAAGAATAATCTACTTTCATCTGCGTTTTATTTTCTAGCATAGTTCTTGCCGAGCCCTAGTTGTCCTAGGGATCGGTTGATTTTTGCCGTTTTGCGCTGAAAAAACAGTCAACTTCCCTCCACGAAAGTGAGGACCCTTTTTTGCTTTGCTCGGAAAGCAATCGTTCGTCATCACGAATGCGCGATAGTTATCGTGTTGTTACACGGATCAATTTCGTTTGCCAACACAATTGGCGACTCCGCTAGGGAAGAAGAAGAAGAAGAAGAAACCAGCAATGCGTGACAACCCTAGGACGGTGGCGCAATCGACCCCAAAAGTATCATCGCCGTTACGCTCGAGGATCTATCTGAATATGGATGGCAGGAAATTGAACAGGAGCTCGAGGAAGAGAGATTGGTGAGTGTAAAGCAAAAATTAGCAGGCTTCCAGAAGACGAGGAACGGCGTTATCAGCAAGGTAGCGGCACCAACCTCTTCGGCTTCACCTAGCACCGAGGTAAGTAAAGCACTTTCCGCTGAAGAAATTGGTCATCTAATTGATCCATCGGTAGCTAGCAGCACAGATGGAGCATATGACACGCACAATGAATGGTTCTTTGTTTGGTAAATTTGATGAGTTTAAATTACAATTTAATCAAGATATCCAAAATAATTTACCTCGACAAATTCGTTTAGCAGTGTTGCAAGTTAGGGATGAACATCTTGAAAAACAACCTGTGCTTTTTGGAAAGGCGAAATAGTCAAATTCATCCTTGAACTATCACCGAAAGCTTAGTTTAGCCCCTGAACTATGAAAACGACCGTTTTAGTCCTCAAACTTTCACAGCCGGCTCAATTTCATCCCTAAACTATGAAAACGACCATTCTCGTCCTCAAATTTTCGCAGCCGGCTCAATTTCGTCCTTAAACTATGAAAACGACTATTCTCGTCCTCAAACTTTCGCAACTGGCTCAATTTCTTCTCTGGTCTGATGTGGAGCGCCACTCTGTCTCGTGTCGTCATCGCCTAGTCAGCTAGAATCAGTTTTTGAAAGTCTGCAACTGATTTATTCTTATTCCAACTGGTTGCAACTAGTTGTAACTCTTCAATACAACATTGATGAAGATGATTTTTAATTATAGATCTCAATAAAATCTACAAATTTTTAGTTTTAATTTTTTTTATTTAAGGATGTTAAGATGCTCAAAAAGTTAATATAAAATTTTAGCACCATAATAATTATCTGCTGCTGCTTGTAATTAATATAAAAGTTAATATAAAATTTTAGCACCATAATATGAACTTTTTGAGTATCTTAATGTCCTCAAATAAAAAACATTAAAATTAGAAAGTTGTAGATCTTATCGAGATCTACAATTTTTATGAAAAATCATCTTCATCCCATTTTGTATTGAAAAGTTACAACTAGTTGCGACAAGTTGGAATAAGAATAAATCAGTTACAGGTTTTCGAAAACTGATTCCAGCTGACTGGGTGATGACGAGACAAGCCAGCGTGACGCTCCACATCGGACCAGAGACGAAATTGAGCCGGCTGCGAAAGTTTGAGGACGAGAACGGTCATTTTCATAGTTTAAGAACGAAATTGAGCCGGCTTGAGCTGGCTGTGAAAGTTTGAGGACTAAAACGGCCGTTTTCACAGTTCAGGGACTAAACTGAGCTTTCGATGATAGTTCAAGTACGAATTTGACTATTTGGAAATATTAATTCGGCAAGCCAGCCGAGTACCAATTCTATGCTTAATGCATCGACTAGTACTGTGCAGCACAATATTACCTTAGGTGACAATTAAAGTTGCCGAAATTATGTTAACAATTCGGACAATAATTTGGCATCTAGTTTTGTGCCTAGCACTGCTGGATCCACAGTTACAACTTCAGTTCCGCAATCATCAAACTGAGTTGTATATTTTAATTTGCAACAACCTTATTATTAGACAACATCATATACTGATCCAAATTTGTCGTCTATGGGTACCGGGGTTCCTCATGGGCCGGTATCAAATGTATATCCTAATGTATCTCCGCAACATGTACCACATGTTTAACCTTTTTTGCTAGAGTTGCAGTCATACAACCATGTTGCATCTATGCCATCGCAAACTAGTTCTCTAGAGCCATCTCAAAATTTTAAAGATCAAATTGCTAATGTGCTTAGAGAACTTGGTTTGGAACCTAAAGGTAAAGCTTGTGCATATCACAAACCATACCTTGAATATGTTGATTCAACACCGTACCCACATGGTTTTAAAGTTTCAGATTTTGTTAAATTTATGGGAAAAGATATATAGTAGGTCCACTTTTTAGCACAAATCAACGGAGTTGGTCCATTTGATGTTTATAAATTGAAATTATTTCCTTTCTCATTATCTAGTACTGCATTTACTTGGTTTTCATCACTTGCTCCTAATTAATTCCATTGCAACTTTGGTTTATAGTGGTGAAAGTGAGCTTTGGCTTGCCGATTTGATATTAGTTAAACATAAGTACAATGAATCGGTTTTAGAATATTTTCAGAGGTTTAAATATGTCAAAACCCGGTGCTTTAGCTTAGTCATATCCAAAAAGATTTAACCGATCTTTCTTTTCCGGGTTTACTTCCTCATATCAAAGATAGATTAGAGGGGCAAGAATTTTCAGATATTAATCAGGTTTTACAAAAAGCTTTAGCGCAGGAAAACCATGCTAAAGATGTTAAGCAATATAGCCGGTTTAGAGATAATAAGAATAAAGACAAGGAAAAGTCAATAGTTAATGTTGTAGGTTATGATAGCGATTCGGCTAGTGATGAAGACGCTGATGTATGCGTAGCCCAATGGGTAACAACGCCTAAGTCAAAACCTTTTGCATGTGCTACTTTGAAACCTACACCTGTTAGAAGAGATGAAATTAAGTATACTCTTGATGTTAGCAAGTGTGACAATGTTTTTGATATCTTGCTGCAGGCAAATCAAATTAGAATAAAGGGAGGTCATGTAATTCCGCCTCCAGAAGAATTGGCTAAAAGAGCTTATTGCAAGTGGCACAATTCTTTTTCACATGGCACAATTCTTTTTCACATGCTACTAATGATTGTAATGCATTTCGTTGGCAAGTGCAATCGGCCATTATAATGATGGATGATTGATATTTATAGAAGCTTCTAAAATGAAGCTTGATAGCAATCCGTTTCCTATCAACATGATTGATTTCGAGAACAAGGAGGTGCTCATTCGGTCAGATCAGGCCAAATACGGTAAAGGAAAAAATGTTACTGCTGATGACAAAGTTGTTCCAAGGATGATTAAGCCGAAGAGTCCAGAAGAGGGAGTGTGGAAAGTTAATGAAAGCAAGAAACAAGTTCCATAGTCAAGGCCGACTGTTCAACACTTCTTGGATAGATATACATCAATCGGCTAGGAGGTTCTAAGCGTCCTAGATCTTCTTCTGGACATGGTTTTGGTGGTCGAGTTTTCAGACAAGAAAATTCATATGGTCATCAACCTCAATTTCCAATGGAGCCAACGTTATGGGGCTGCGCACCTCTAATGTATACATAATATCCTTTATATGGTTTTAATCCTTGGGTGGGCTGCATCCGGACCTGTGTGCGGACAGCATTTTTGTGGGACAAGTTAAATGTTTAGAAAAATAAGCACTAAACTTCATGGACATTTCCCATGTAGAGATAACCTTGTTTCCGTTACAGGAATACCAATTCAATAGGTCCCGTGCTGGCGATGCAGAGATCATCTTCGTCCATTGGGAGTTCTTAGCAGTCCATGAATACTGTGAATGGGACTGTAAAGGCTAGCCGCCATGTAGTGCTGATGTTTGGTTAGTGGATGACGTGGATATCTCTGGTGTTAGATAGAATCTATGATAGGGTTCTGTTTTATAAGAGATATAGATTATTGACAACAAAGTTTAAGTACATTTCAAATTTGAGCAAACCTGATGAGGTCTAACAGATCTTCAAGACCATTAGTGATTGCAAAGGTATAGAAGAACTTCATTGGGCAGTCAAGAACCACGGGTAATTAAGGTTAGAATCAAATCAAGCATTTCCCTTGAGTATGGTAAGAGCAAATCACAGTACCATTTGAAACAGAATTTTCATTGTGTTAACAGTTAATAGTGGCCAAAACACTATTTGAATCATCACATGTAAAATCCGAGGATGCAAAGACGGTTTTTTTTGGCCCAAACCGCCGGACCTGGCCTGGTCAGTTTCCCAAATTGGCTAGACTTTCTATTGAGGCAGCCCGGATAGCTTGATCAGGGCTGACAAAACTGGCTGGACCGGTTTGGGATCCCGCTAAGCCAGGGTTTTATCTTTTTTTTTTAAGATCGGTTGGAGTCCCAACTCGGTAGACTCGTGTTTTGACATGAAAAACTTGCAAAACATGTTTAGGACACTATGTAAAAAAAGGTCAAATTCAACAGCAAAATTACAGACGAATCCTCAACAAGCGTCTGAGATAAACTATCACAGACACGTGTTTAGAAGAAGTGTCTGTAGTCACTCGTTGACTGACAAAATAAGCGTCTGAAAGAGTATAGTACAGACTCTTGTTAGTAAAGCGTGTCTTAATGTGTTGTATATAGGTTCTAGTGTAAAATTCAGACGCCTGTTGACTAGAAGTGTCTGAAACAAGCGTGTCTGCTACTTACTGATGAACGGCAGGCAGAGGAGGCATTCAATTTTTGGCGCGGGTGGTTGGCAGCCGTGCGGATGCATTCAATTCAAGGAAGAACACTCTGCTCCGGATCGACATCCGGGCTGCGCATGCGACGAGAGAGGCGGAGCTCAGCTCGATCGATAGCAGGGCGGCGGCCGGCTGGTGCACGCGCGGCGCTCGATCGGGCGGCGGCCGGCGCGCGCGAGACGGCGCGGCGGTGCTTGGGCGCGCGCGACGAGGCGGGCGGCGGCTGTGGAGGCGCTCGTGGCGCAGAGAGCTCAGCTCATCCGCTTAGGGAGGCGGCCTGGCGTACGTGGTGCGCGGGCAGCTCGCCGGCGCGGTGAGCCGGTGACGGCCACGCGCGGCTCCGCCGGCGGCTCAGCGGAAACAAGCAATCACCGTGCCTAGTTGAGCGTCAGCACCGCCGCCCCAAGCCCAGTTCATCCGCCGCCATTAGCAGGCCAAAGATTCCGTGCTGCTGGTTGATCACCTACGATCAGGCATCTCCAGCCGTGGCGCGAGCCTAGGACCATCCTATGAAGCTGCTCGTCCTGTCAATATAGTTTGCCAGCGTCATCTACAAGTTCAACTGCAACTGTGGTGCCGGACGACGCTGCCCTTGGTGCCCAACAGACCACAGCCAGGAGAGCAGAGGAGTCCTACTACATGAAGCGCCATCTTCTTGTCCAAATCGAACATGTCAGCACTGATCTTCGCCGGCTGATGAATTGATGGTGAGCACCTCTACAGAACCCCATATTCCTCTCTGGCTTTGTTCATACTTTCATCCCTTGTCGTCTCCATGAAACTGGCCATGAAAACATGATATATTTGTGTTGGTACATGCTGAATTGTCCCAGTAGCGTATTAATATGATAATAGAACCTGAGAGATTATCAAAAATCAGGCCTGTTGCAATTCCCTGTTATATGATAATAGAACCACTTCCCTGTCCAGGTCTGTTGCAATTCCCTGTTATATGATAATAGAACCACCCCTGTCCAGGTCTGTTGCAATTCCATGTTATAAAAAATAAGAAAAAAGTAACACGTTGCTGAATTATCATGTTGCTGAATTATTGCCTTTTATAATATAAGTCTCTAGTTGTTCACTTGGTCTCTTTCATTTCATCTATATATTATATTCTGCATGTTTGTTTAATGGAAAGTGTAACAGCCAGCTGCTTCAGATATAGCCTACCCAATTAAGAGAGTGTATTTGCCATTTGTACAAAGAGAAGACAAATTTCAGCACTTATGTGATGTTGTTATTCTAACTCGTCCACATAATAATTTGCAGCCTAGAAGTAGCACTCGCTGTCGGCACTTGTCGCCTCGCTTGCAGAACTGTAAAAGGGCGACACGAATATCCTCCCCAAAGATGAGTCCCTGCCCCTGTGGTCTATAGCTGCCACCTGACGGCTGGTTGATGTCCAGCAGCTCGCATCCCTGGCATTGCGTGTGCTCAGCTCAGCTCAGGTAGTGACCAAATTTGCTAATAATAGCATTGCAATTAATTTTTGTGTGAGCATTATCAAATCAACTGCCAGATGGAATCCGTGTGCTAAATCTATCTCGCTCTCTACAGCAGGGCTTGCGCGATCTAGCTTCTCGCTCTGATCAGTAGTGCTTCACCATCGTCATTCTATCTAGCAGTGCTTCGCCTCCCAGCAGTGGCCAGAGGTGAGCTCAGCATCATATATACTTGATTTTATGGGTACTATTTCATTGCCGTGCATTCTTCTTGTGACAAATTCTTGATATGATTGACTTTTCTTCTATTTTCAATTTTCTTCTGTAGACTATGGAGGATCGAAGACGGTGGATGTATGTTGAGAACCGTGCTTGTGATGACTTTTTAGATGGGGTTGAATCTTTCCTAACTGCTGCACAGACAGATATGTTGAATGGTAACAAGTCATCTATGTGGTGTCCGTGCGTTGACTGTGAGAATGGAAAGCAAATAAAAAATCCGTTGATAGTCCACGGCCATCTAATACTTCGAGGATTCATGGATGACTATGTTTGTTGGAACAAACATGGAGAAGTAGGAGTCAATGTTCGGGATCAGGCACAGGCTGCTGGTCAGCGCGATGGTGAGGAAGGACTTCATGGAAATTATACTGATGGTGAGGAAGCACCCTTTGGCAATGAGGAACTAAACGATGATGATGTAGCAGAGATTGTTGCGAGCCCTGTCCCTATGGTTGAGAATCTGGAGGAGATGGTGCGTGATGCCTTTGGCTTTGATGAGTACACTGATTGGGAGTTCAAGAGGCTGAAACAGCTATTGAAAGATATGAAGACACCACTCCATCCAAGTTGCAATGAGAGGTATACGAGGTTGTCAGGCACACTAAAGCTTCTCCAACTGAAGGCGGCACATCACTGGACTGACAAGAGCTTCAGAGACTTGCTAGAAGTGCTCATTGATATGTTTCCCCAGGGGAATCAAATGCCCAGGACTACATATGAGGCCAAGAAAATTGTTTGTCCGATGGGATTGAAGTTCGAGAAAATTCATGCTTGCAAGAAAGACTGCTTCCTGTTCCGTGGTGAAGAGAATGAGAAGCTCGATAAATGCCCTATCTGTGGAACTTCTCGTTACAAGCGAACAGCTGACGAGGGTGATGATGGCGAGGAGATGCGTCGTAAAGTTCCTAGGAAGGTTGCTTGGTACTTCCCTATAATTCCTCGCCTCAAACGTCTCTTTGCAACCTCCAAGGACGCAAAACTGTTGAGCTGGCACTCGGATGGGCGGACTATTGATGGTTATATACGACACCCAGCAGATGGTATTCAGTGGCAGTTTATTGATGCCATATTTAAAAGTTTTTCTGATGAGCCAAGGAATCTTCGGTTAGGACTGAGCACAGATGACATGAACCCATTTGGTAACATAAGTAGCTCACATAGTGTTTGGCCTGTGCTCTTAACTATCTACAACCTTCCCCCATGGCTGTGTAACAAGAGGAGGTACATGATGATGTCAGTTTTGATCTCTGGTCCGTTTCAGCCAGGTATTAACATCGACGTGTATCTGAGGCCGCTTATTGAAGATTTGAAGAAACTCTGGAATGAAGTGGGTGTCAAGGTGTACGATGGGTTTAGGAAAAAAAATTTCGACTTACGTGCGATGCTCTTCACCACTATCACTGATATTCCAGGACATCGTAGCGTGTCTGGGCAGAGCAAAGGAGATAAAGATTGTTTTCATTGCTTAGATGACACAGAGAGTGTTTGGTTGAATAACTCAAGGAAGAGGGTTTATGTAAGGCACCGACGTTTCCTTCCTAAGTCTCATCCATACCGGGATATGAAACGTCAGTTTGATGGCACGAAGGAGACAGGATCTGCACCAAGGAATTTCAGTGGGCAACAGGTGTATGAACAGGTGGTAAAGGATACCACACCTACGGTTGACCCAGAGAGCACTGTCCTTGGAAAGAGAAAGCACAATGAAAAAGCTAAGAATGTCGTTAAGAAAAGGTGGAAAAAAATGTCAATCCTATGGGAACTGCCTTACTGGAAACACTTAGCGGTCCGCCACAGCATTGATCTCATGCACGTGAAAAAAGAATGTTTGTGTGAGTTTGCTTGGGACACTCATGAATGACAAATGGAAAACCAAGGACCATGCAAAAGCAAGAGCCGACCTAGAGGAATTGGACATAAGGCCTGAGCTCCGTCCTAACAGTAGCAGTGCCCAGCTAACTTTATCCGCCATAAACCTAACCCGAGAAGAGAAGCAGGAATTGTGTGACTTCTTTCGAAGTGTCAAAGTTCCCTCTGGATATGCAGCCAACATCCGAAAGCTTGTGGCTCCAAGAGAAAACAAAATGCTTCCCATGAAGGCTCATGATTGTGATGTCTTGTTCACAACATTGCTTGCAGTAGGTATCCGGAACATATTGCCAGAAAAACCCCGAAAGGCAATCATGGGCCTTTGCTTCTTCTTTAACGCAATCTCTCAGAAGGTTCTTGATGAACAATCACTGGAGGATACTGAAAAGAACACATGTGAGTTGATGTGTCTCCTTGAGGCTTACTTCCCGCCAACTTTCTTTGACATATCCGTCCATCTCATTACACATTTGGTTAAGGAGATTATGTATCTTGGACCGATGTTTCTCCACCATATGTATCCATATGAGAGATTTATGAGTACTCTGAATAGGTATGCCAAAAGTCGGGTTCATCCTGAGGGAAGCATGGCCCAATGCTATTCTACTGAGGAGGTGGTCGACTGGTGCCTCGGTTACATTGACCCCACTAATCCAATCGGCATCTCCAAGTCTCGCCATGAGGGAAGGCTAGCGGGGAGAGGGTGTCTTGGGGAGAAGCAAATTACTCCAGATCCAGATGACTTTGAACGAGCCCACTCTCTAGTGTTACAACACACAACAGAAGTGGAACCCTACATTAAAGAGCATATGCAGATATTGAGGCAACAAAATCCGCATCGGGGCGAAGCTTGGTTAGCGAGGGCATAGATGAGTGAGTTGAACCATTGGTTTAAAGAACGACTACGTAGTTTCAGCTCTTGTGCAGACAAACGGCTTCGACAGCTGGCACAGGGCCCTTTCTTCACAATCACAACTTATCAAGGCTATGACATAAATGGATACACCTTTTACACCATTAATCAAGATAAGAAAAGCATATACCAGAACAGTGCTGTTTGTGTAGATGCATTTGATAGCAATATGCAGAAGACAGCGTACTATGGTCAGATTGAAGAAATATGGGAACTCTCATATCCTGGCTTCAAGATGGCCGTTTTTCGTTGTCGATGGGTTCATGGAAGTGTGGGTGTAATGAAAGACAAGTATGGCTACACAACCGTTGACCTTGAACAAGTTGGGTTTAGGTAAGAGCCATTTGTACTCGCAAGTCATGTTTCCCAAGTCTTCTATGTGCGTGATACTATAAACAAGAGACGACAAGTGGTTCTTCCTGGGAAAAAGCGGGTTGTCGGAGTTCAAAATCAAGTGGACGAGGAAGAGTTCAATCCATCCAATGAAATCCCTCCTTTCGATACTTCCATCATCCCTGTGATTTCGGCGAGCGAGCTAACACCATACCTAAGAGGTGGTCGTATGGAGGATGGCTCCTTGGCAAAAAGGTGCCGAAAAAGGCAAGTACACACAAAATAATGCTCATGTGAGTTTTTGAACAATGCTGTGATTTTTTTAGGACAATGTGATTTACCAAACTTCGTAATTTTTTTATTTATGCAGGTAGGGACCTCCTCAACTGCTTTTTCTGGTGCTTAGCTTCGAGCATATGGAATATGATGTACTTGGTAGAGATAGGAGCTAGCATGTGGACATGTTT
The DNA here is from genome assembly GCA_038502445.1 of Eremochloa ophiuroides. NCBI lineage: Eukaryota > Viridiplantae > Streptophyta > Magnoliopsida > Poales > Poaceae > Eremochloa > Eremochloa ophiuroides. The sequence goes on from JAHLJS010000005.1 coordinate 2,445,027, forward strand.
AACTCTATTAGTTTAGTTGGTTGCTTTCTGGTGTAAAATTCTAGAACTGGTTGCTTTCTGGAAATGTAATTGAGTATTCGCAGAGATGATGCCACAAACTCTATTTAAATGCTGTTGAAATGTAGTTCATCTTACTTCTCGGATATGCAACATATAACACTTTTATTTTGGAAGAATCAGACTGGATCGCTTCAATGAACCTTGTCTTTGGACTGGCTGCTGATACCCATCTGAGGCTGGTTCTTCTGTGTTCATTTTCTTTGACCGGCCCTGGGTACCCAACTCAGCATCACCATTGGATTCAGTATGTTGGTCACTAGGATCTGCAGAATTGTTTCGATCTGATCCCATTATTTCAGTTGTGTCTGATCCCTGAATGCTTGTTGATTTTGTTTTTCTGCAACCTTTTCACCAAAGCAACTCTAGAGGACGTCAAGCACCTCGAACCACTGAGATTCATTTTTTACTTTATTTGCAAAGGAGGAAACCCTGACCGATCAGGCTGTTGCACTCACCAACACTGTTGGTATATGGGTCGAAGACTGAAAGGCCAAATAAAAAACAGGAATCAGCAACACAGGGAAAAAAAGTAACCAGACCAAATAAAAAAGTATGCTTAATTATAGCTAAATGAAACAATTCACCAAATTACCTATTCCAAACTGAAGTTTCAGATTCAAGCACGAAAACAGGAACGGTTAGCTGCAATTAATATGCAATCTGATTATTATGTTATTTCTTAGCTCTGTTATCAGCCAAGAGAAATGATCTATGCATACAAGCTACAATCCGTTTGTGACCAGGATACAGTTACAGCTACTGATCCATGGCCTCGACCTGAAGCACACCTCCCTGATTATGACAAGGACAAGGAACTTTTGCATTTACCAACATTGCAACGGAGCCAAAAAATTCAGGGAAAGGAAGGACTTTTGCATCATTCACACCAAGGGCCGCAGCCATGGGTGTTGGGGCCGACGTAAGCACAGACAACATCTGACAACCATTCATGTTACATTACCATCATTCATATTACATTACCATCGTTCATGTTACATTACCATAAGGAACATGTTACAAACCAGTACATGCTAAACAAAATATAGGAGTCAACTGGGAGTCAACTATGACATGATCCATCAGTCTTACATACAAAATCATGACTCCACCAGTCAAGTTTTTAACTACGCTAACATTCCAAGCCCCGACCTTCATGCCATCATCATGTAAAGGATGATGACCACCAGAGCCAAACAGAAGCAAACTAGCACATCAATGTACTGGTCCTTGTTCTTCAGTTGTTCTTCCATTGCTTGCAACTTCATGTCCTTAGCAGCAAGGTCTCCTTCCTTCTTGCCTAGCTCCTTCTTGAGGTTAAAAACTTTATCCTTCAGGTACCTCAACAACTCCTTCACCCATGGAGAGGATTCATCATCCACCCAAAGAGAGAAGCCACAGTCTTGGTGAGTCTGCAGATTCATCGATCAGTATTACAACAATCACAAACCAATCAAATAGCAGGGTTTTCATCAAACTCAATCTTACCGTAGCCTTCCAGCACCTGAGAAACCTTCGCCCTGGCTGGTAGGTCCAAGAAATCCACATGCCAGACTTCATCTCGCAACCGCATTTCACCTCAGGCTCGTACGCCAGGGGGTCGTAGGGCATTGGCGAATCCTGCTCGGGCCCGTTATAGCCGGCACCGGGGCGACCATAGCCAATGAAAGCCGAAGCTGAAGCCGAACTAGCAGAATGCGACATCAACACACCGGCGCTTCACTCTACACACCGGCGGGCGAGCTGGGGATGAAGCAGGCGGCGGCGGCGGCGATGACGGCGGCGGGCGAGCGGGCGAAGAAGAAAGGGAAAGCCCTCGGCGCGGCGAAAGAATGGCCGAGCGATGTGGGCCTGTGGGCTGGTCCCCCTTTTTTAAACCGAACATGTACTTTACACTTCTATCTTTCTTTTGTCCCCGCCGCATTTAAGCCGCTACCGGCCCCGGCGCCGCTGCCGCTGCCCCAAATCCCTCCACCTTCACCGAGCCCGCGGCCGTAAGCCGGAGAAGACGCGCGGGAGGAGGGATGACGAAGAGGAGGCCACGTTGAAGCACCTAGTCCCGCTGCTGCACCCCTCCGACCCCGCGGCTGCACACCGGAGGAGAGCGCGCGGGAGGAGGGAAGGACGAAGAGCCACAGTACTCCAGCCGCCACTACACTTCAAAGTGAACTTCTTTCGTTTTTTCAAATATATCTCTTGTTTTTTAAGTGAGTTTGATTTTTTAGTTGTGTGACTCTTTAGTTGTGTATTGATTTCAAATATATCTCTTGTTTCAGGGTTTAGGGTTTAAGTGGGTAGTGTAGCTGTGTAGTTTCAGTGTGTAGTTTAAGTGAGTTTGATTCTTTTAGTCGGTACTAGGATCATATGCCCGTGCGTTGCTAGTTGCTCACTTGACACTTCCGTTCAAAAAAATTACAGGCTGTAGATCTGCAACAAAGAACAAAAAGGGAATATGTATCTAGAGTGTTGTTTTCAAGCTATAGATCTGTAACAAAGATTTTTGCATCTATTGATTTTGCTTCATTGGTGACTCACCAAGGAACAAAAAGGGAATATGCATCATGTTATGATTAGGACGAGTAAACGATGAAGAACACAAGATCAAACCACATGGAGACACAAGATTTAACGTGGAAAACCCCTCCAATGCGAAGGGGAAAAACCACGGGCGTCAGCCAGCAAACACTCCTCACTATGATCAAGAGTCTGGGTTACAACGCCGTAGCGGCGGCTTACAAGAGAATAATCTCAGTGAAACCCTAACAAGCAGCCTTTATCTTGGGCCTTTATCTTGGGGAATGAATCTTGGGGAATGAATTTGGAACATATTCAACACATCATAGGATGGAAAGAACTAATGTCATCTGCTGGCTGCTACTACTTATTTATCCATACACTTTGACATAGTCTGTATCTTGGTTGGCTGAAATCTGACTAATGAAAATGACAAAATAAACTATATAAATGTAAGGATCTTTATATATAATGTATCTTTTGGAAGCACTAACTCATCTACCGTGCACCAGCATAGAAGCTGGCTGCATAAACTCCAAACAGCAAGAAGAAGGAAACCCCAAAGCCAATTTCGTTTGTTATTCATGTCGTGATCCACTTTAAGGTACTTCACATTTTCTCTTGTACAAATCCATCACTTTGTCTTCAACTAAAAACGACTCGACTGTCCGTATGCTGCTCACTGCATCATTTTCTATTTGACTTGCCTCCACATATACATAAACTGAAAGCATAGAATCAGTACAAATAATCTACTGCTATAATTGAACTGCCATGGAAGATGGAGATTGAATATACTTTACAAAATGTATCACATATGAAGTCATAGTTTAATATTTTTCAGTACATAAAAGTTGTTGTAGGCAAAACTATTCATAGGAACTAACCTTTTCATTTTAGTCTTACTCTGCGTGTCTTCATATCATAGAAATCAGCCAATCACACTTCCTGTGCCTCAGCTTTGTTAGTGCTAATTGTTTGATTAGCAAACCACTCTGCTTGCTTGATTCTAATTAATTAACTTCTTCATTCTCTGCTGGTTTCTTGGAAGCCAACCACTCACCTTCTCCGAAAAGATCGGACTACTTTTCATCTGTGCTCGCTCCTATTATATATTACTGTTGTACGCACAACACAAACTTGTCATGCATTGATTTGCCAAGGAATAGGATATATTCTAAGTACTACTCTATTCCAAATTGTAAGTGGCTTTGATTTGTTCTTTATTTGAACACATGACTACTCTTTGCTATATACTACTCCGCATATGCTCCTAGCTAGTATACGCTATGTCTATCTAGAAAAACCAAAAAGACTTACAGATAAAGTACACAGTTTTCGGTGTTTAATTTGGAACTCGTCTGTTGTGTGTGTGTCTGCGCACTTCATCTCTATCCTCTAAATGATGTTGTTAATGTAATGAAAAAGAAAATGCTGAAGAGTGCCTGATTCCTTTTTTATGTAAAGGGGGTGTTAACCCCCTAAAAATGCTGAAGAGTGCCTGAACAGGGCAGCTCTAATTGTGCTCCACAGATTCAAGTTTCACTTAACTGCTCCAGCATCCTTTCTGCGTGCTTTTCTCTGAAAACTTGCCACCATTGTATATATTTAAGCCGCTTCTATTATACATACCTGTCATTTCAATGATGATTAGAGGGCCAGGGTTGGATGAAGCCATCAACACCACTCAGAAAGGCGCCATCACATACATACATATGCATATGCATAACATGGTGGACTTTGATCTGCTGATTGGGTGCCTTTAGTTGCCTGGTTGTGCCATCAGTTGACAACTAATCACCCATCTGAAAGCACTCCTTGTACCGTAGCACTAGCAGATTAAGGCTGTCCTGGTTTCAAAGTAAGCATCCAATCGATCCCTTTTTTTTATTTTCTCTCTCCTTTTTTTTTGGCATTGCATCATATTCTTGTGGAGACCAATTATAAAATGATGCTGCCAGCAGACGCAGTTAACATCATTCGTACACTTGATGTGTGACTTTAGTTTCTTGTCCATGTTTCTATCATGTGCGATTTCATTGCTTATGTTGGCGATGATGCGAGTTTGTATGTATTGGATCAACAATTTCCATTTGATCTATATGCATCCAACCTTCAGGTCATATGCATATAAATTTTTTTGTTAGTTTGTGTAGCACATCTGCTTATATTGGTTAGCCTACGAAAAAAAATCTATTCTAATTCTCAGCACAAACTGTCTATTTAGAGGACACAGCTGGACAAGTTAGTTTTGCCAAGTACTACCACTCTGTTTTTACAACTAAGTTACTTATTTTGCTCCCTATTTCTAGGAATCTGGTAAAGAACAAAGGGCACAGATTATTGGTGTTAGTGGTAGCCGTTGGCTACGCACAGATCCCTTTCTGAATGGTAAGCTTTAGCTTTGTGATATTACGTACTGTTACATGGCAGGGCTGTATCAGGGCCCTAAGAACCTTACAAAAATTTCTTTTATAGGAATTTGATAACGGTCGTGCATCATCATCTGCCGACGGAAAAGCTAATTACAATGCATCATAAGGGAGATGGTGATGCTAATGCAGAAGCTAATTACAATGCATCAGATGCTGAGGGAGATAGTGATGCTAGTGCAGAGGACCAACATGGAAATGATACTGCAGAGGAGCAAGAGAGAGAGGTGCAGGCATCTCAACCTCCTGGTCGCCGCCGGAGAAAAAGGAAAGTCGCACAATGGCCATCCGACCAAATAGTTGTCACAGAGCTCACGGAGGATGGGATGCCCACTGAGGATAAGGCCCATAAAAGAATGAGGAAGCTTGCTGGTTTGATTGCTAGACAAAGATTGTCCTTGATGTTGCCTTCACTCAGTCATCTAACTGAAGAGGAGGAGGAGGAATTGTATGTTGATTCTGTCCAGCCGTGGTTGGAGTTTGCAGATGATGTGAAGGATACAACGTGGAAGATGATGATGAGGACGGTAAACAAAAGTTGGAGAACCCACAAAAGCAATCTTGTCTGTAATTTTGTCAGGAAAGGGTTGGATGCCAGGACGAAGCACCCATACATTGGGCGTCGAGAATGGGCAGATTTTGTGAAACTACAGGAGAGCGAAGAAGCAAAGGAAAAAAGTGAAAGATACAAGAAGCTTCGGGAGAGGAACAAGCAAAACCACTGCCTGGGGACAATAGGGTATGCTGGGAAAGCTGAAAAGTGGAAGCAAGAGGATAGGGAACTAGCCGCCAAAGGCATCATTAATCCTTGGCACAAATATCCTGTGGGTCGCCCTAGGGATTATCTACGTGCACGGGGTAAGTTGGTTATTTCTGAAGGTTCTGCTGAGATTCATTGGTCATCAAAGTCAGCTGAAAGTATCGCTCAAAAAATTTTAGAGAAGCAAGCAAAACTTGAGTCTTCAGGGCTCACGGCAATCAGGGATAAAGATGTGCTCACACTGGTCTTGGGCCAACCAGAACAGACAGGGCGCATGCGCGGTATCTCTAGTTATAGTGGTTGGAAGCATTGGCCAAATTGCACCAGCATGTATAGAAAGAGGAAGCGTTCAGACATGGATGTGGAAGCCATTAAAGTTGAGGTCGCTAATTATATCTTTGCCATGCTACGTGAACGAGGAGTGAAATTGGACCTGCCTTCCAACACCCTTCCCTCTGTAGTTGGTTTGAAGAGCAGTTGTACAGCCTCAGTCCCTGAAGTCCCTGATGCAGGCGCCTACAACAATGTACAGTTGGACGGAGCTAGTGGAACTTCATGTCCAAATCCTGTGGACCTTGTTATAGAGCTAACATTGTGTACACTTTTAAGCAACCCTGGAGATTATCAGGTGGAGGTAGGAAAGGGTAAATTATTTCCACCACTAGCCTTTTTTAATTCAGATGCTGTACTGGATGGATATACTGTTGTCCTTGTTACTTTTGTAAATCCGGGACATGAGGGCCTTATGTTGAATACGCCGCCTGCTTCCATAACAACTCTTGGACAGGCTTTGTTCAAGAGGGTCCAGCGGAGGAAGGATGGCATTGTGATAACAGAGGTCCCTACTAAAAGCTCATTAGGACCTGCACTGCTTGGCAGGTCAGCCAATCACAGTCTGAATGACCTTGTTTCCAATGTTTCATCCTCACAAGATGATAAAGCGAAGAGTGCCCCTACTATAGGAAATTGTGCTTCCAAGGAGCATGCAGAAGGCAAGAAACAAACTAATGAGTCCACAAGATCTTCCATACCCCCTAGAGCACCCAAGAGTAACACCAAACGGGACCAGCAGGTGGGTGTCAGGCAGCAGCAGGAGGAGGCAAAACCGACCAAATCGTCTAAGAGTACCCCTGTGGCTTCTGTATGGGTACGGCCCAACTCCATGTTCAATTTTGGACAGCCAATTCTATCAGCAAAAGAAGTTGAGAAGGCAGGACGTTGGTGTGCTGCTCTTCATGCCCACTACATGAAAGCATGTGCAGAGAATAGAAACACCGGGATAGTAGGTACGATGGATCGCCAATATTTTCTGCGTGAGTTACGATATGAGCCTCTCACCGTGGGATTTGAAGACTTGTTTGACCTCCTCAGACTTGAGGCATTGGATGTAGCACTTCTTCGCGTGATGACACTGTATGTACAATTTCTTCTCTTTTTTACTTTCATTTTTAGCTAGGTATGTTCTTCATATGTTTGCATTGCTTGCTAAATTGCTTTTGTATGCTTCTTTATTCGTAGATGCCTTATTGTAGAAGCTAGGGACAATTCTGTGCCAGTTGCCCTTCTTGATCCAGATGCATTGTCAATAATAACCCTGAATAGTAAGAGAAGTTACAGCGTGGCATATCTGGAAAGGTGCCTAAAGAAATATGCCCAGAAAAAATATGTGATGTTTGCGCATAACTGTGGTGGGCACTGGATTTTTGTCATCATCGTTCCCAACTGGCAGAAGGTGTTGTACGTCGACTCCAATAGAGGCATGAAGACAGATTTGCGTGGGTTGAAATCTGTAATAGACGAGTGAGCATTTTCTAACCTACTATTGAGCCATTCTTAATTATGTTACCGAGTCAAACAAATGTTGTAACAACTCTTTGTATGTGTAGGGCTTATGGCAATATCCAACCCAAGGCGAAGAAAGGGCAGACAAAAGTCAAGTTGAGTCATGCGACCAAAATTCCAGTAAGTAGTGCTTCACTTCTATAGTTGTGAATTAGTGTTTCAATTAAATTATTAACCATGTTCGATCATATGATCGCAGTGCCTGCAGCAAGGTTTGGACAACACATGTGGGTTCTTTGTGGCCCACAACTTGATGCATGCAATGGCACAGGCCAATTTGGATAATTCTGAGGTACGGCAGATCTATTTACTTATTAGGTGTTGTTCGCTGTTGAATTTGATACTTCTCCAATGCTGAAAACCCCAAGGTTCATCCTGTCTTGTGGCTGGGTCCTATGCCGGATCTGGATGATAGATTCTTAAGTACGTTGCGTTGGAACGGGACTCAACACAGTCGCCTCGGAAATGCAGTTTATCTCCATGCATCCATAGAACCAAAGATTTACTCCATCAAATCCCTTGTTTCATTTGTTAGTTCAGAAAATAGCATGTCTGTTTTTTCTCCAAACACAGTAAGCTAGCTGCTTGAGCTCCTCAAATATCTCTTTTGTAACAAAACGAATTAGCAGCATAGCTTTGGTCAGAGGCATCAAATGTAGTACATCTCTAGAAATCTGAAGAGAAGTTTCAGTGTCCCAATGGACACCAAGGCAAATTGTTCTTATGGAGTCTTTAAAATTCAACACAATGACCACATAATCCAATGGAATTGTATCCAGAAGTGTCTACTATCCAGTGAAATGTGTTGTAGGTTCCTAAAGTGGTCATCAATTTTCATTTAGGCTAACTATTTGTATCTACTATCCAGTGATAGGTAATAAGGCACTCAGGTACCCATCTCTAGTATGGCCACATGAGCAACCAAGAATGCATTTTTGGGACAATTTTGGTCATCTAAAAAGAGAAAGCTACCAACAACACTCGAGTACCACTCTACCGGTGATTGTGAGGCAGGACTCAGCTACAAGGCTAAATCAAAACATCTTTAATAGTAGAAATTACTGGAATTACAAGACAAAATGAACTAGGATCTGGCTGCCTTGACCCCTCAGCTGCTGCTTAGGACCTAGGACAATTGCCTTTCGTATAGCTGAATTCATTATCCAATTAATCAACTCCTGTCCTCATCATCTCCTGGAACTTGTGAATAATTCATTTTCCTTTAGAAGGTGGAAACTATTTGCAATATCAAGTATGAAAGTCATCAGGCTCTTTAGAAATTGTGAAGCAACCAATATAAGGACCAAAATCTTTTTCTGCCTAATATATCTAGTAGCATTGATAGCAGGGGCAGCACTGGGCCTCCTCCTTGCCACTCATAGGCCAACACACAAAAGACATCACTTGTTGGATGTTGCTAAGAATCTGGTAGTGTCACTGCAGATTTGACATGTTTTTTCATTCACATTCTACAACTGCTTAGCCTGCATCACAATGACTGTGATCTTACTTGCATGGAACCTATAATGGATGCCCAAATTTAGTAAATCCTTAGTATATAATCCATTGATGCACCGTGGAGATAGTTTTGCATGCATGGACTACTTAGCTGTTTGTGTACTAATAGCTGTTTGTGTGCTTAACGGTGCATCAATGGATTAATTAAGGAGGACGTACTAGCTAGTATACCTTAGCAGGAATTGGCTTCGCCAAATGCATTGGTTGTGATGGAAAGATGTAGAATCTCTGCAAAACATGCAATTAATTAACAATTTCATTAACACCGATACTGCATCATTAAAAATTTACAAATATATGTGCAATGAGAAAGAGAGAGGTGATGTGCATGGGCAATAAGGGTTTATATATATGTATATTTTCCAAACTAGTGGTCCTTATATTTGTATTGTATTACATGAGAGAGAGAGAGAGAGGAGCAACATGCTCCTGGGTCTATAATTCAACAGAGTGCATGAGAAGATGCAAATGGTAAGGCATGGGTGAGAAATAGAAAGGTAGAATTTATAGCTTCCTTTAGATCAAGTTCTTATTGCAAAGGAAAGGCCATCATCATCAGAGAGTCGGGAAAGGAATTATACCAAACCCGCACAACAAAGAAATGAATGAAAGCATAATGCATCAAAAGAAAAGAAGGGTATACCTTAACGAGACCAGACAAAGAGGACCTGCAGCAAGTGGGGGGGGTAATAGATTTTTCATCAGTGAATATAGCTTTGTGTTTGAGAGACAAATTAAAGAGAACAGAGAGAATTTCTTATATATATATATACACGTCGTCGTTGTTCTTGATCGTATGTTCGAATTCCGCCATGGAATTAGGCCTGCTGTCATCAGCCTTTTCCATAGTAGTTAGATGCAATCTTTCTAAAAGTTGTCTCAAATGTAATGCAATTAAGTAAACTTATTATATGCGTCTTTATCTCATTGGCTATATATGCTGTGTTTTACAGGACTTAAATATGCTAAGCGTGCCAATCAGCTTGGGGATATTAGAGAGAAGATTGCCAAGTTCATTATGTCGCAGATCCTAGACCAAGAAGGCGAGTTTTATGACCCCTGCTGCACATGATGATGATGCTCGAGACCGGCATGCAGTTTGTGGATTTATATGCATGCCGTGAGTTTACATTTTAACAACTTTAATGTCTAAAACAGTGTGTGGGCCAGTTTGGATTTATATGTATGTGCACATTTGCTTTTGTAGCTACACTTTGAGCAATTAAACTTCGATCTGCTATTTGTGTTAAAGTAGCCGGTCTGTATCTTTCAGGGCTAGTAGTGTGTGGGCCAGTTTGGATTTATATGTATGTGCACATTCGCTTTTGGAGCTACACTTTGAGCAATTAAACTTAGATCTGCTATTAGTGTTAAAGTAGCCGGTCTGTATCTTTCAGGGCTAGTGCAGGAGAAAAGCTTGTCAGCCGGTTTGTATTCTTTGGAAAACGCTAACTACAGACCCTTGTTTGAAGGAGCGTCTGTAGTAACTACAGACCCTTGTTTGAATAAGCGTCGCTGGAATTTTTTTACTACAGACGCGTCTTGTTTTTTTGTTACAGACACTCGTAACTGAAACGCGTCAGTAGTGGGTTATTATTACAGGCGCGCCGGGCGCGTCTAAAATTAGTGCTTATCACAGACTCCTTATTACAGACGCTCGGATGCGCGTCTGTGATGATACTTAAGGAGCGTCTGTAATGACCTTTTTTTACATGGTGGGATATATCTACCTATCTACCTTATTTTGGTAGACCACAGCTTCTCTCTAAAATCACTGTTGATCAACAGTGACCTCTCACATTCCACTGTTCTTAGAACAGTTCCCGCTCCACTGCCGTCCATCCGGCCATCTTTTTTTTTCGACTCATCCATCCGGCCGTCTGTGCTGTCATATGGGTACATACGTGTCGACATCTGTGCTGTCATGGGTACATACGTGTCCACCAGCACACCGGCTCCCCTCGACCTCGCATGCCGAAAAAAAGACCTCGCCTCCCAGCTACCGCACGCGTCCCTCCCCACCTCACCTCGGCATCAGGCGCCGAGCGGGCCTGCCGTGCCGGCGCACCCGCGCGTGCGCGCCGCTCCACCCCGATGCGTCTCCTGCGCGTGCGCGCCACGCCTCGGTCTCCGGCACCGCGCGGGCCTACCGTGCCGGGCGCAGCCGCCGCGCCCGCGCGTGCGCGCCGCTCCGCCCCGATGCGTCTCCTGCGCGTGCGCGCCATGCCTCCCGATGCGTCTCCTGCGCGTGCGCGCCACGCCTCGGTCTCCGGCACCGCGGGCCTGCCGTGCCGGCGCACATCCGTGCCGGACGCAGCCGCCGCGCCTCCCGCGAGTGCGCGAAGCAAGGGGCACCTCCGGTTCCTAGCCCAGGCCACCCACGCTGCCACGCAAAAAAGTGAAAAAAAGGCCGCCGGTGCCGCGCTGCGCTTCCTCCTCCGCCGACCTCTCCACACGCGCGCGGATGACACGGGAACCGTAATCTGCCGTCCACGGCGAGGTAAACTGACATTTCCTCTCTCATGCGCTTCAATCTCTGCGTCTTCTATTGCTTCTTCTTCATCTCTGAGCATTGTGACCTCACCGTGAACTCCCCATCTGCTGTTTCCTTTTTTCTTGATGTCATGTGCCCTTCAAGTGCTCGACGAAATGCCCAAAAGGGCTCTGCTTGATAATCTTACGTCGGTTCGATGCCTTGCAGTCATCTACCTATTCCCCTGTGCTATTTATGTATACCTTAATAGTTGCTACCTTGCAGCTTCAGTATACATGTACATAAATATCCATTGGTTTTGTTGCTTTCTGGTGCATGAAATACTAACAATCAATAGCTCAATAATGTTAACTTGCAAACTCTGCAGCACAGAAGCAGTCCAGAGTGGCGACATATACGAGCAAGCTGTGTCAACATAGAGAATCATCTGTCCACCTAAACTCTGGTCATCATAGTGCACACTCAAATGAATGACATTATAATTGAGTTGACACCATATTATGCGCCCTACTGCCTATTGTTTGTAGATGCTTTTCAGTTATACTGGTAAGACTGACGCTGCCCGTTGCCTTTCAGAGTAAGAGCAACTTCTCCAGACCTGACAGCGACTTAGCATTTGATTCATGAACATTTGATGCAACCTACACATATATTTGTAGGCTTCCTAAGATTTGATGAGGTCTTTGTTTCTCCATAAACTTCATCTCTTTCATTGGATGAATAGATAAATGAATGACTACATATATGAATGCTGATTAAAATCCAGTCTCTTCTTCACTACCACTACGAACTACACAACTGTACTTTCGGATTCTACACAGACCAGAAACTAATTATGTGGGAGGCACTATGTAGTGATACGCAGTGCCTTATGCCTTCTTAATTTATCTATACATGCTCATATATTGTGCTCTCTTCGTTTATGCTGGTAGTTGCACTCTAAAATGTCCTCTATCTATTATTAATATCTTAGCACTGCCTTTTTTGGAAGGCTAAAACAACCAATTAACCCCCTACCTTTCATAATTCATTACGTCTCTCTTATTTATTTCTTTTTTTTATTTGCATTCACAGATACGAGAATTGCAGCTGTGGGCACATTTCAGAAAGTGGACAAATATCCTCCTACCACCAAGAACAGGCCTTAGTCTTACCAAGGTTAGTCATGGTGTGCATCCCTCAAGTTGTCTGATGTAACGCCTTGCAGCCTTGGTTGATTGATACGTTCTTAATGTCATATATTGTCTTTTCCAATGCCAATGTAGTGCTTATTTAATTCCTTTTTTTCCTTAACTGTTTCCATTCACGGATACAAGAATTGCAGCTGTGGGCACATTTCAGAAAGTGGACAAATATCCTCTTACCACCAAGAACATGCCTTAGTCTTACCAAGGTTAGTCATGGTGTGCTTCCTTCAAGTTGTTTGATGTAATGACTTGCAGCCTTGGTTGATTGATACATTGTGAATGTCATATATTGTCTTTTCCATTGCCAAAGTAAGAAAGGTGCTTATTTAATTCCTTTTTTTCCCCTTAACTAGGTCCACAAAAAGATCATGAATTTTCAGTATTGCTTCACTATAATACGGCCCTTTCCTATTTATATGCCACTGATAGATGTTTTCATTGTGCAGATTTGTATTGTCTGCTCATGCCATGTTTTCCATGGCTTCAAACTTTAGACACAGAAAGTGTACTTTAGTAATGCTTGGTCAAAGTCACTTTCCTATGAGGTCGATATTACTAGAATTAATCTATCTGACCGCTGAACTTTTACTAAAATCAACCAGCCTGACCAGATAGCCCAAATGCAGGTACAATTTCTACTTCCCAATTTTTTTTATAAAAAACTTCTACCACTCAAACCTTACACTCCTACAGTACCTGTTATGTGTCTTCATGAATGATCATCACTGTCCCTATTGCAGGTAACTTGGTTGACTCCTTCAGCAATTGGATTAACGACCTCAAGGCTATGAAAAACAATTTCAACAATGGATAGGATATGATGAGCATAATCCCCTTCCCCTTACAGTTACAGATGGTTGTACTGTATGTTTGCCGACCACCAAATCTTGATGCCTCACACTAGGTGTCTACTTTATACAAATCAACGCTGCTTCAACAAATGGTTGATTCTTTACCGTATCCTGTTACTACTCCATCTGCTGCTTCATGAAATGAATGAGATGATGCCAGCCTCAAAGCATCACTGGAAGTCACCATTTCAAGACTACTGTATACGTCTAAAACAAAATGTAACTGAAGCTTTTATAATCTTTTTGCATATTAATCGACAATGATAGTAACTGTTATTAGCAAGCCATTCTCGCTGTTGCCCTCGCTGTTGCCCGCGCATTGCGCGGGGGTCCTAACTAGTGTGTGTGTGTGTGTGTGTGTGTATCAAAATTAAAATGTCTGCCATTAATTTTGCCCTAACTTTCCAATCCGGCGTGTCTCTTCACAAGATTCGATGACGTTCTAGGTGACCTTATCGATTATAGGACAGCCTAGACTTACATCTAACCAGGAGGTGTCCTCGAGTTCTATCGGCGAAAGATGAGCTTCATATCTTGATCGGTGTGTGATCCGACCTGGCGTCAACACAGTGCTTTATATGAGTTTGCATTAACATTTCAGTGAAGAATCAAGCAACACCGCAGCTCCATTATCATATCAACGAACATTCATTCTTCAGCAAGCTACTTTGCATTGACAAAGTAGTGGAGGCCTCTGCAGCCGCACGCCGCTAGTGCACGTCGCCGCGGTCGCCTGTCCTCTGACTGTTTGAACGTGACGGCGCACTACCACCACCTCGTCGCTTTTCTTTGTTCAACGATGGGTGGGCGACGACGCACGGAGTCGTCCACCGGCGTCGTCTCTTCACTCGATCAAATCGCTGTTAGCAGTGCATGCATCTCAGATTCTCTGTCAGTGGTTTTTGACTTATCAACGCGCGTGAGCTCTTCAAAAGCCTTCAACACACCACATATCGTGGGCAGGCTAGCACTAGGGCAATGAATTAGCCGATCGAAGCTGACAGTACTATATTCATCGTGACTCGTGAGAGAACTGAGATGCAGCACGGATGGTAAATAAACACAATACAGATATTAGTGAAATAAATATCCAATCCAATTACATGAGAGTAGCCGGACTTCTCCACGAATTCTACTGCACAAACTCTGCTGTGAAGCAACTCATAAAACATGGAGTTTGCGGAACACGCTTCAGATACTCTCACAAGTCACAACTTCAGCGAAGCTGATTTTTTTTTTAAAAAAATGTCAACAGGGGGATTACTCTCCACCTGAATGTATATTGATATAACCCTAAAACGTCTCGTTTTATGTTTTACAATGTTGAGAAGGAAAAACAACAACAACGCCCTAATCTGGGCGAAGGAGTGGCGTAAACCACGAAAAAGCGAACTAGCAAAAAGCAAAGACTGCCACAGCAACACATAGGAGCTCATCGACGATGCCTCTAGGGAGGTAAATAACGCCAATCATTGTCAGCCAAGCAGGAGCTTAGCAAGGTTTTCACCCGAACCTTGTGTCGAGGGGTAGCTGAACCGCGACGGAGGAGTTACCGGTCGCCGCCACACCGCGCAAAGCCATTCCCGAACTCGCCCGCGACGGTGGGAGGCACGCATCGACAAGTGTCCGCGCTAGGACGGAGGATGGTGGGTGATGCCGGCAGCCGCCACACGGCGCGGAGCTGTTCCCGGACTCGCCCGCGACGATGGGAGGCGCGCACTGGCAATCGTCTGCACCTGGACGAAGGGGGGTGTGCCGGCTGCCGCCACACCACGTAGAGCAGTTCCCGGACTCGCCCGCGTTGGTGGGAGACGCGACTGGCAAGCGTCCACGCCTGGACGGGGGAGGGTGGGTGCAGCGGCCGCCGCCACACCGCGTGGAGCCGTTTCCGGACTCGTCCACAACGGTGGGAGGCACACACTGCCTGGATGGAGGGAGGGTTGTGCCGGCTGCCGCCACACCGCGCGGAGCCATCCCTGACTCTCCCGCGATGGTGGGAGGCGCGCACCAAGAAGCGTCAATGCTTGGACGGAGGGAGGGGGTGCCGGTCTCCGCCACACCACGCGGAGCGATTCAGGGACTCGCCCGCAACGGTGGGAGGCGCGCACCGGCGCCATTCGGGCTTTTGCCCTAGTCTCAACCAACCCGTCTGCTCGAGCACGCGACCGCGGCGGCTCGCGGTGCGGTGTGATGGAGGTAGCTGCGCCTCCCGCCACAAGGGGACGGCAAGGGGTCGTGATGCGACCGCGGCGGGTCGCAGTTCGCCACGCTAGGAGAAGAGGTGCCGAGCGCCGTCTCACGAGGACAACAGGCCGGAACCCAGGGCGTTGGGTGGCCAAACAATCAGCCAGCCCACCGCCGGCTAGCCAGCGAGCCAGCTTGCGCCGGTCAGCCTGCTAGCCAGCCGCCGGCCATAGCCAGCCCAGCGCGGCCACCGTGCCCGAGCTTGCCGGTGTCGATGCGCGCGGCCACGCCTACGCCCGCCGCACCCAGGCATTTGCCGTGCCAAGGCGTCCACGCCTGCCTCCGCGTCCGTTGGCCCCGAAGGAGCCGGATCCGGGGCGGGGGTAGCCGGATCCAGACCCGGAGGACACGGATCTGGTCCATCGCCGGTCTTCAAGCACGCCGGTGGCCATCCACGATGTCGAGAAGCAGAGCTCAACCTGGGAGTAGGAGGGGAGGAGAGGAGAGAGGAGGGGGAGGGGAGAAGCACTCCTCGGAGCGACGTGCAGCCGGCCGGCCGAGCGCGTGCCCAAGCCGGAGCTCCCGCATGCCGGCGAGAAACCATCCTGGCACTCCCTGCGCCAGCTAGATGCGCCCTTCACCAAGGTGCTCGAGAACCTCGGCGCCGCCGTCCTTGGGAGCTGCATGGGCGTCCCGGCGGCTGCCTCCAGCGGCGGCGAGGTGCAGCGACGAGGGAGAGGAATTGCGGCGGCTGGGGTGGGAGGCTTGCCACCCATGTTGCCATGTACCGAGAGCGAAGCGGGGGCCTTTTCAACAAAGCTGAAAAATATGGAGCGAAACAATTCCAAACACCCCTATAGCCGCTCTTCGTCTACGGAGTAGAGCTTGACAATACATGCCTATTTGAGTAAGATATCTACTTCCTCCATTTCAAATTATAAGTCGTTTGATTTTTTTGGCCTCAAGTTTGACCACTCATCTTATTCAAAAATTTATACAAAATATCATTTCTTTTGTTATGGCTTGTTTTATTAATAAAAGTTTTTTAAAGGATGACTTAAATTTGACTACGTTTGTACAAATTTTTTGAATACGACGAGTGATTAAATTTAAGGTTAAAAAAGTCAAACGAGTTATAATTTGGAATAGAGAGAGTGTGTTTGATGAATTTATATCCCACAAAAGTTTCGCATGGTCTTAGCTTCACATTGGAAGCGCGGTGAACGTCATTACCGGACAATATATAATGGTGACGAAAACCTCCCAAGGCTTTAATTTCCTTGCTTGAGCACGACCTGGCATTGTCAAGCTCTACACCAGGCACCGAAGCATGCAAGCAAAGGAAATACAGTACATGACGATACACGTCGGCAAGAGCATGAGCATGAGCACGAGCACGACCCATGTCTGGTGGTCCGTCGTCATCTCCATGCTGGTGATAGCCGGGGCAAGCGACGAGGCGGCCCTGCTAGCATTCAAGGCAGGGCTGAGCTCAGGCGCGCTCGCCTCGTGGAACAGCAGCAGCGCTGGTGGCTTCTGCAGGTGGCCCGCCGTGGCGTGCAGCCGCCGCAGGCCGACGCGCGTGGTGGCGCTGAGCCTGCCCTCCAGCAACCTGACCGGCATGCTCTCGCCGGCCATCGGAAACCTCACCTTCCTGCGGGTGCTCAACCTGTCCTCCAACGGTCTCCACGATGAGATCCCCGAAGCCGTCGCCTGTCTCCGGCGTCTCAGGGCTCTCAACTTGGGCCGCAACTCCATCTCCGGCGCGCTCCCGGCAAACCTCTCCTCCTGCGTCAGCTTAACGGACCTGCGCCTCCACTACAACCAGCTCGGCGGGCGCATACCGGCAGATCTCGGTAACACGTTAACTCAGCTCCAGAATCTTGCACTGCAAAACAACAGCTTCACGGGACCAATCCCGGCGTCGCTGGCCAACCTGTCGTCGCTTCAGTACCTCGCCGTGGATGGCAACCACCTGGGTGGCACCATCCCGCCGGGCATCGGCAGCATCGCCGGACTGCAGTACCTCCTTCTGGAAGACAACAGCCTCAGCGGCGTGCTTCCACCCTCCCTGTGGAATCTGTCGTCGCTGGTGAGGTTCGAAGTGAACTTCAATATGCTGCACGGCAGCATCCCTCCAGACATCGGCGACAAGTTGCCATCCATACAGTTCCTTTGGCTGAACAGCAACAGGTTCAGTGGAGCCATCGCTTCTTCTCTCTTCAATCTTTCAGGTCTCGTAAGCCTTGGCCTCTCGTCGAACTACTTCACTGGTTCCGTGCCTTCCACCATTGGGCGTCTGCGCTCTGTCAAGGTTTTCTCTACCGGTATTTTTTAAATCTCGGCGGTCACCGATAAACGGGAATATCGGGTATATCGAAAATTTATCGGTGATACAAAAAAAATTTCGGACAAAATTTACAAAAATTAGTTCTTTTTCTTCAAAAAAACATGTACATCATTTCTATATCATTTTAGATAAAAAAAAGCAAATGTATTCATACTATAAACTACCAATTCAATGATATATGAGTACGAATAGTGCTTTTAGCACACAAACAAACATAATTGAAGTCCCAAAGATTACAGTCCATCCATAGTTCTAAAATCATTAGATAAAACTAGTTCAATATTCCAAATATTACATAATGATCATCTACAACAACAACCACTACATAGATGGAATCAGTCCAAATAGAATAGTGCAGTCCTAAATATTGCGAAGTCCACCATAGTGCCAAATATTACATAGAATCAGTCAAGTAGACATATTTCAGCTAGCATTATTGTCAGTACAAGTTCTTAACAGGGATTTTTTTCACCCTTTTCGATCTTGGACGAAGAGGGGAGGAGGCTGGTTGTGCTTCACCACCATGAGTGCCACCAGCACCATCATCACCTTCACTCATGGGAGTAGAAAAATTAGCCAATTGACAAGAAAAAAATAGCAAAACAGGAATGTAACGGACTAGATAGGCAATTTCACCTTCACTCTCATGGGAGCCATTGTCCCCTGATTCAACATATATTGGGCTACCTTGATCAGAATCTGATTCAATATCCTCAGCGCTTTCTTCCTCATCAAATTGTATCTTCCTTTTTTTACTAACATGTTTGGGAAAATAAGTTTCCTTGAGTATAGCCACATCTTCTTCACTCAACCCCATCTCCTCTATGATAAATCTACTAGGGTTGGGAAATTCAATCTCATCATCAATATTTTCATCAAGAGTAGGAGGAGACTCACTCCTAGAGTTGATCAACCAATCCATGATTGGGTTGTGGTCATCAAACACTGCAGCATCCATTAGCATGCTATAAGGATCAGAATCCACTTCAAGTGGAGTTTGCATATCTTGAAGGCTATGCATGTCAGCTTCATATTGTTGGATGCGCAACTTCAAATTATAGTGCACATAAACTAACTTGTGGAGCTTGTCATAACTTAATCGATTCCTTAATTTGGTATGAATAAGAGCAAAAGTGCTCCAATTCCGTTCACACCCACTAGAAGACAAGCATTGACTAACAATACGCTTTGCAAAGTATTGTAAATCTGGGTAGTCTCCACCATATTGATCCCACCAATCAGCTAGAAAAATAATGGGATAGGAAATATATATCAGCTATATTTTTAGAATTCAGCTAAAATAGGGCAGCAAATATAGATCAAGTATGATTTTAGAATTCAGCAAAAATGGTGCAACAAACATATATCAGCTATGATTTTAGAATTCGGCTAAAATGGGACAGCAAATATATATCAGCTATGTATTTAGAATTCAGTTAAAATGGGACAGCAAATAAATATCAGCCATGTTCCCACTAGTGTTGAGATTAGTACAGGTACCACCATCCAGATCCGAATTAGTAAGGGCAAATGTAACAGTTAAATAAATGATTGGAATTCACCTGCACTTAAACGCGCAGATGATCTTCGAGCCTCATCTCCCAAAACAAACCTCCCATTTTTTCTAAAGACAACATATTGATCAATTGCAGCGGAAGCCTTTGAAGCTGAAGGTGCAAGCCTCCTTATGGCACTTGTTACAGCATGTTTAACCTTTGAGTTAGTTCCAATCTTGTTCTCAAAATACCCTCTAGGATCAAGTGCAGAAGCTAGGAAGAGAAAACAATTCAGATATATTAATAATTGATATTGCATGAAAAAGGTTCGTACAATGAACATATTTCATTTCAGCACTTACCTGAAACCATAAGGGTACCATCCAGAAGATAATCAACCCTTCTGTTGACTACTTCCAAAGTCCTATCAAGCAGATTTTTATGTTTTCTATCACTTAAATTGGCACGTATCTCTTGTATAGCATACACTATCTTTTCAAGGAATCCAGAAATAGAAGCATTCTTCTGCTGATCAGCATATCGAAGCACAAAGTACAGTGGTGAGACACCTTTTAACACCAACTCCATATCACTCCACCATGTTTTGTCTACCACACAATCATAAACAAAAGCATGTTCTTCTTCAGCAGCCCC
Organism: Eremochloa ophiuroides; assembly: GCA_038502445.1. NCBI lineage: Eukaryota > Viridiplantae > Streptophyta > Magnoliopsida > Poales > Poaceae > Eremochloa > Eremochloa ophiuroides. The sequence continues at coordinate 2,465,366 of JAHLJS010000005.1, forward strand.
TTTACATTTCTCCCAATCATTAGATGCTACCCATAACTTAAACTTGTCCTTTCTATCAAAAAGGCTCTGAAGAAAAAGAAAAACTGTGCCAAACCTAGTAGCATTCCACTTAATCAACTCTCCACCCAACTTCTCTTTCATCATAGCATGCACCCTGAAAAACAAATCATGTCATGTCATTGCACAAGTACAATTGTATTCTTCAATAATTTGTCAATTACAGTAGTCAATATTCATTACCTATTGTGGTTATATAGGAACCTATAAATTCTTCTTGCACTTTCCACTACACGGTCAACAAGTGGAAAGCGTGATATGTCCTTCAACATCAAATTGATTGTATGAGCTACACATGGCTGCCAAGTAATGTGTGGATATCTCTGAGTTAACTTTTCACAAGCCTTCTTGTAGTTGGAGCCATTATCAGTAACAATCTGGACAACATGTTTGACCCCAACCTCTTCCACAACCACCTTTTCCAAGATACTATAAATAAAATCTGCATTCTGGGTTTCTCCGGTTGCATCTACTGACTTGTGGAAGATCATTCGTCCATTATAGAATATCATAAAGTTAATAATGGACATCATGGTAGGACCTGGCCAAACAATTATATAAGCATATTTACATTTAATAACAGCAAGTATGCAAAATCAGATTTATTGTCATGTTCATAAACAGAGCAGCAAGTAGAATAGTTTACATAAGCAGCAAGTAGTAATATTTCACATGAGCAGCAAGTAGTAATATTTCACATGAGTAGTAAAGTTAAATGAGCAGTAAGTAGTAATATTTCACATGAGCAGCAAGTAGTGATATTTCACATGATTAGTACAGTTACCCCATTACCTGTCCATGAATCACACATGATGGTAACTCCAAAATCATCCCATTCAGCCATGAATGAGTCCTTGATGGCCTGCATTTCCTCATAATTCATATCCAACAGTGGTCCATCTATTTCTCTTCCACGTGGAATATGCACACCCTCTCCAAATTGTTGAGATAACTTTAGTGCTGATCGGAAGTATGGACAGTCCGCTTTCCTTCCAGGAATGTCATTAGCATGAAACCACTTTGCCCATGCTTTCCCAATCTTCTCTTTGGCACCTGCAGTCAGCATTACATCCACCCGAGGCTGCACTTGTGCCTTACTACGTGCCAAATCTATGTCAAAAGGTGCTTTAGAAATGCTTTCAGGACTTTGGTAGAACTTATCAAGTGTAGCTTGATGACTAGCTGAACAACTAGCAGCCCCACTACCACTTCCAAACCTACGGCCATCTGCAGCCCCACTACCTACATCCAGCAAAGAGTTTTTCACTGCCATTTGAAACTGTGCTTCTTCATCAAGAGGAATTCTTGTATCATTCCTCACACAATCTCTATGTGCTTGCAGAATCTCTTTTTCAACAAATAGACGAAGCTTTGTATTTTTTTGACCTTATTTTTAGCTTCGTCACTTGATCTAGCATTATGTGCCTGACAATAGGGGGGACCTTTTCACAACTAACTACCGACCCAGATACTCCAGCCAAATGCTCCCTAAAACGGGTTGCACCACCACCAGAGTTATCTTTTTTACAATAACCACAAGAAAAACCAACCACTTTGTATTTTGTACCATGGCTCCATACATACTCAATTTTCCCTGATAGTTTCACTATCCTCCCTGCACCAAAAATAAGAATATTAGATAGTGTGATGAAGCATTATATTTATGTTCTGCACAGCAAGCTAATTAAATATAATAAATAGCACAGCAAGCTAGTTAGGCTGCCGGCTTCTTTAGTCAAGCATATGCCTAAATAGCACAGCAAATTTGCACAGCTGCCGCTAGCTTGGTACTAGCCAATTTGCACATCAAATCCATAGAGAGCTGAGAGCATAATAAACATGCATGTGCTGCATTTATCTAAAAATTAAATATCCAAGCATATATCAAAGCATACATATAATCATGCATGTGCTGCATTTTTCTAAAAATCAAATATCCAAGCATATATCAACTTGTTAAGTGCATCTTTAGTCTTTACCATCTGTACAAACCACCTCAGGGTAGTCTGTCGTTGTCGGTCTCTTACGGCCAGCAGTGGTGCCATTCGTGAGGTCAACCACGGTGCCACTGCCTGACGCCATGTCAATACTCTTGCCTTTGGCACTAGCCGAAGCACGTGGTGGACGTGCACGAGCACCTGCATCAGCTCCATCGCCATCCATCGTGGTAACTAGTAGCAAAAATATAGAATATTTTAGGGACAAAATACAACTAAATAGTCCTATTACTCACAATCTCCAATCATTTTCCACTGCTATATTATTATGAGACTATTAGGATGCAAGGCAGCAAGCATCAACTAGTGCTAAAATACTATAAGCAAGTCAGTAAGCAAGAATCTCTCAAAAATCTACCAGCAAATGAACTCATGAACCTAACATGAAAGCTGCGCTGAGCTCCCTAGTCCCTACCTCCGTTCTAAGGTGGCTCCTGTCGAGGCAAGCTGAGCTGAGCTCCCAATCGCCGATTCGCCACAAGACAGGCTCGAGCTGCGCGCGCACGGGACGAGGGGAGCCGGAGCCGGCGCCGGTGCCGGTGCTTCAAGGCAGGGCGGCTGCCGTCGGCAGGAGAAGGGGGCAGCCGGTGCCGGTGGTCCAAGGAAGGCGGCGAGCGTCGGCAGAGAGGGGCTGCAGGTGCGTGAGGCCGCGGCGCCGCGAGCGTGCGAGTCGTGAGCAGCGGCGGCGGCTGTGGCGCCTGGGGAGAGGAGCGAATGAAATTAGATTTTAGGGTTAGGAGTATTTATTGGGCCGAAAAATTGGCTGGCGGGCTTCTTCGTGCGCTCGGCAGTCTGGCGGGCTTCTCCGCGCGCTCAGCAATCCAATTCCAGGCGGGCTGATTTCAAATTGACGAAAATTTTGGCCGGTAGCCACTAAATCTCTGGGCCCACCGATAAACGCGATATTTCCGATATTTCGGAATTTTATGGCCGAAATTTTTTTCCTTGCGCTCTGTTACGGGTCTCTACTTGGGAGAGAACCAGCTTGAGGCAGACGACAGCAAGGGCTGGGAATTCATGACGTCGCTAGCAAACTGCAGCAAGCTCCAAGTGTTGACTCTCGGCAACAACTACCTCAGCGGGCAGCTGCCGCGGTCAGTTGTGAACCTGTCAACGACGCTACAGAAGCTCTATCTACACAACAACAACATCTCCGGGAGCATCCCGGAGGACATCGGCAACCTGATCGGCTTGGTCCTGCTCTCTCTGGGGAAAAACCCCATATCTGGTGTGATACCGGAAAGCTTGGGCAAGCTAACAAACCTGGTCGCGCTTGGCCTGTACAACACTAACTTGTCAGGCCTCATCCCATCTTCTTTTGGGAATCTTAACAACTTGGTATACCTAATTGCAGCCCACTCAAATTTGGGAGGTCCAATCCCAGCGAGCCTTGGGAAGCTACAGAAATTAATCTGGCTGGATCTGTCCTACAACCATCTTAACGGCTCCATCCCCAGGGAGATCCTTGAGTTGCCTTCACTTTCTGTGTCACTGGACTTGTCAAACAATCTTCTCTCCGGACCCATTCCATCAGAAGTCGGTGCCTTGGCCAACCTAAACACCTTGAGTTTGTCAGGGAACCAGTTCAGTGGCAACATACCTGACAGTATAGGAGAATGCAAGGTGCTGGAATTCCTTTTGCTTGACAGCAACATGTTCGAGGGTGGCCTGCCTGAATCTTTGTCCAAGCTGAAAGGGCTCAACATACTTAACCTAACCATGAACAGCCTATCTGGTAGGATCCCTGATGCCCTAGGTAGCATTGGCAATTTGCAACAGTTGGGTCTAGCGCACAACCATTTCTCCGGACCAGTCCCAGAAACCCTACAGAATCTGAAACTGCTGTGGAACGTAGATGTGTCGTTCAATAATTTGCAAGGCAAGTTACCGGATGAGGGTGTTTTCAGAAACCTGACCTACGCAGCGGTGGAGGAGAATGACGGGTTGTGTGGTGGGATACCAAGCCTTCAGTTGCCTCCATGCCCCACTCCTGCTGCAAGCATGAGCAAAAAGCAGTGGCGCCGGATTCTTAAAATAGCTCTGCCGATCATAGGAGCAGTAGTTATGGCATTTGTTCCAGCTGCTGTTCTTATTCTGGTACGCCAAAACAAGCTGAAACGAAGACAAAACAGACAGGCGACAACAACAATTAACGTCGACGAACAGTATCAGAGAGTTTCGTATTACACACTGTCAAGAGGAACTAATGGATTTTCAGAAGCTAACTTGCTTGGCAAAGGAACCTACGGTTCTGTTTATAAATGTACCTTAAAAGAGGAAGGTGGTGCAACTGCAACCGTAGCTGTAAAAGTGTTCAACCTTCATCAATCAGGGTCTTCAAGGAGTTTCGAGGCTGAGTGTGAGACTCTGAGAAGAGTACACCATCGCTGTCTCCTAAAGAATGTGACTTGTTGCTCGAGTGTTGATCCACAAGGTGAAGAGTTCAAGGCTTTAGTTTTTGAGTTCATGCCTAATGGTAGCTTAAATGATTGGATCAATCCGCAGTCGAGTAATCCCACAACAGGAAATACTCTCAGTCTTGCACAAAGACTTTGCATAGCTGCTGATATCTTCGATGCACTTGACTATCTTCACAACCACAGCCAGCCACCAATCATCCATTGCGACCTGAAGCCAAGCAATATTCTTCTCGCAGAAGACATGACAGATAAGATTGGAGATTTTGGAATATCAAGAATCCTACCTTTAAGTAAAAAAGCAAAAACTATGCAAAATTCACAAAGCTCAATTGGAATCAGAGGTTCCATAGGTTATATCGCACCAGGTAATTGAAAATATTGCGGCATTGCTGTGTTTATTCCCCCATCCTCTCACTCTCTGCCATAATTTTAGCAAAGGCAACAGTGTAACTATATATATGTTTGCAAATATTGCAGAGTACGCTGAAGGTTGTGCAGTCTCTGGACTAGGTGATATTTACAGCCTAGGAATATTGTTGCTTGAAATGTTCACGGGAAGGAGCCCTACTGATGACATGTTCAAGGATTCCCTGGACCTGCACAGGTTTGCAGCAGCTGCTGTTCCTGACAGAGCCCTGGAGATAGCTGATCAAACAATCTGGCTGCATGAAGAAGCAGATGATAACGTGAAACGACCTCGATTTCCGCGAAGAAAAATCCACAGGCTCGAATTGTAATTCAACAGATTGCTTGGGACAATCCATGAAATTACCCATATCTCAGTTGACACCAGGATCCATACAACGGTAATTAAGTCTTACATAAATACTTATTACATCGCCACACTGGTGGAATCAACATTCAGAGAAGCTTTAGAAGATGCGGAAGCGGTTCATCCTTCACGGCCAACTTGAGTGTAGCACGTGACCCTATTCCTCGTCATCATCTCCCTCGAAGTCGTACTCATTCTCGTCACCTGACAGCAAATTTATCAGTACGATTTGTACTAGCCACGGAGCCCACCTATGCAGCATTTGCTTTGTGGAAAGTGGATGCAAGGCTATACAAGCAGACCTATAGGCTGAGGTTTTCGTATGCAGCTGTAATCAATGTTTAATTAGTCAAGTTTTATCACCAGTTAACACCATCATCCCTTTTCCCATCACCACACCTCACATACCCACACCTCACTCTCATTCGACAGGCCCAACTCCCTCTCGGGCCTATCTCAGCGGCACACTACCATAACGGGTACACTGCCGGAAAACATCATCCAGGGGGAGAAAAGAATATGCTCTCATCTAATAGTGGTTGCAGAAACATTAGGAAAGGTCCATAGCCAACGAGTTGACTTATGTATCGATCGATCAACCATACACTCTGCAGAGGTTTTACTACTCACAAGATTAGCCATCATCGATGCTGTACAATCATCTAGGCAGAATTCCGGGTGCTTGCTTGCCTAGATCGGTACCACCCTACCACTCAGCCCTGGGATATTCCGGATCCAACACCGTCATGTTGAGACTGGGAGACGCAGCACCGGGCCCAACCAGTGGTACTGCGCATCTTGGACGGTACGGGAATCTCTCCATCCGTCACCGCCCACCCTTATCACCTTTCAACCTAGCAGTAGTGGTACCGCCCTACCAAGTAGTCCAGCCGTCTCCCGCCCATCAGAAGCGAGCGAGTAGCAAGGGAATCCAGATGTTTCCGGTCACTAGTCAGATCCTAGGTTGTGACCAAGCAGGCATCTCCACTTAGGGGATACTCTCCCCGTGCCATCACAGCACCTCCGTCCACGGGCTTCAAACCACGGCTATCCCACCCGGAACCTCCTCAATAACTTTACCCGCCACAGGTATCTCACTTGGGGATGCCCAGGTTGCACCCCCGGCACGACTTGCCCCATGGGCTCGTCTCACATCCCACTTGGTCGACATCAACCCTTACCACGCACCCAAGACGCACGCAGCACTCTCTCCCAGTGGTTATAATCAGTTATACACCGTCCCAATTCCACCACATAGCATATAGCATGTAGTAAGTAGTGGAAGAGTAACAGTAAATTAAGCAGCAGCTAACCTAACAGCGGATAGCAGGGTAAAGTCTTATCAATGCAGGGAATTCAAATGTACTACCATGCAACCAATCCATACATAATCATAAAGCAATAGCAACAATGTCATTTGCAATGCGTAAATAGGATCTAAGGATTTGGTGGGACGTGGCACCTTCGTAGTCGTCTCCTAGCTCCTGAAAGTACTCGTGGTCGTCTTCCTTAGTCAGATCCTCCTCCGGCTCTGAAATCGAACACGAAATAGTCGCGTCAGCGACTCCTATAGAGTATTTCAGAAAAATCCAATAAAATAAAGAGCCAAATGCACACAAACATAGTCTTTGATTGTAGATCTCATTTTTCTGAGAATTTTGATATATGGTGCGCAATTTTTGAACATCCTATGAATAAGTTATGAATTTTCGAAGATTATCCTATTTTCTGAAAATGGGAAAACTGGTCGGTTAATCAGGGGCAGCTCGGGATTGGTCCACGTGGCGCGCGGGTCCAGTAGTGCGGCAAGTGGCGCCTCATCAGAACACAAACCCGATGGTCGCCCACCAGGTGTTCGATGCTGGTTCCCAGAGAGTATTGCCGGCGTTGGCGTAGCTCGGCGTGGCTCGGCGGTGGTCGGGGGTAGCTCGGCTGTGGTTGGGGGTAGCTCGGCGGTGGTCGGGGGTAGTTCTCAGAGATCGGGGGGCGTCGGCGGAGCTCGGCGTAGCTCGGCGGTGGTCGGGGGTAGCTCGGCGGAGCTCGGCGTAGCTCGGGCGAATCGGAAATTCGGGCGCCGAGGGGGCCGCTCTCCCGAGGTCTACCGGGGAGGCTCGGGCGAATCGGACATTTGGGCGCGGAGGGTGCCGCTCTCCCGAGGTCTACCGGGGAGGCTCGGGCGAATCGGAAATTTGGGCGCCGAGGGGGCTGCTCTCCCGAGGTCTACCGGGGAGGCTCGGGCGAATCGGACATTTGGGCGCCGAGGGTGCCACTCTCCCGAGGTCTACCGGGGAGGCTCGGGCGAATCGGAAATTTGGGCGCAGAGGGGGCTGCTCTCCCGAGGTCTACCGGGGAGGCTCGGGCGAATCGGAGATTTGGTGCTAGCAGGGTTCCAGGGCGTCTGTTCAAGGCGGCGATGTCTCTCCGGTGCGGCGGACGATGGCAGGGCGGCTATGACCATACTTCGGCAAGACAAGGCTCGGCTTTCCCCAATTGGCGTGCTCAGGCAGTCGTCCGACCAGATGGTGGCGGGTTAGAGTCGTGGTATGGCCTCCGTCTCTCCCTCGGCATACGGTGGTTCTCCGACGAGGTGGAGGCGCACGTAGCCAAGGCGACAGTCATGATTCGGGGCTCGGCTATCTAGCGGCGGTGCCGAGGCAGACTTGGCGAACCTCGGCGGCCTTTCTCCACAGCGCGAGGCGACCGGGGGTACGCGGAACGGTTTTTAGGCGAGGCGGAACGTGTCGGCGGCGATGTCGCCGCGACTGTGAGGTTCCGGCGGGCTTAAGGAGGTCTTCTAGGAGATGTATACGCGTCCAGGGTCTATGGCGATGGTATACCAACTACCAATTTTGGCTACCGAGATTCCCAAGGGGCTCGGTTGTGGCGGCGGCGTGTTGCCGACGACGGCGGAAGGCGGCAACGCGGCTACGACCAAGTATTGGTTCAATCGAATGCGGTCTTGTCAAATTGGTGAGGCCAGAGAAGCATACAACACTCTGGTGGCGAACTTTAGCCATGGCATGACCTTCTTTTGGCGACGGCTCGCGGCGGCGCTCCGGCGAGGTCGCGGCGCACGCGGCCAAGGCGATTCAGGCTTCCTCTAGCGCTTAGATCCGCGTAGCTAGCTCAAGGGGTCGTGGCGGTGCTCCACGACGCTCTAACCTATACGGGTGCTAGTCGGATTGCTCGGAACGGGTGATTCGGCGTCGGAACGCATCGGTGGTGAGCGCGCTCCGCCGAGAACGCATCGTGCTGCGTTCTCGGTCTAGCAAGCTTGTAGTCCGGGGGGTTTCGGCCGGTCGAATGAGTGCATGGTGCAGGTGATCTTCCCGAGCCGGTAAAGGCTCGTGCCTGCGCGTCCCGAGGGTGGAACGCCATGGCAAAAGCAGGGCAAGGTTCGGACATGGCGTGCGATGGCTCACCGTGGTGTCGGTGAAGCTAGGATGGCGGTGCAGTGGCGAGTCGAAGCTGTGCTGAGCGATCGCAGTGCCGTGCCGCTCCTCGTCCGCGGCTCGGGCTTCTCCTCCGTGCCCGGCTCCGGCGTGCTCCGCGGCGGCGGCGCTCCGGCAGCTTCTCCTCTGCTCCGCCCTTCTCCTACGCTCTCTCTCTCTCTCGGTTTGGTGCAGTGTGCCGGTCTGTGCTGCGGTGGCGGCGAGGGGAAATGAGGGTAGGGCTTCGGGGTGAGCTCCTTTTTATAGGCGAGCTTGGCCAGCTCCAATGGTGTACGGTCCTGATCGCGCTCGACCGATCGAAGGGCCGTGGCTCGAGTGGATCTAGGGCTCCGGATGGGCGCGGGTTCGCTTGGCGGCCAAGAAAGGAGGGGACAGGAGGGGGGACAGCGGGGTCAGGGCTCTGCCATGATGTCGGCTGTGGGACCGGGGTCTCGCCATTCGCGTGACACCCCCGGCAGGCGCGTCGCCTTCGTGAGGAAGAATAACAGTGGGGGGGCGAGAGCGGCTGACAGGCGGGGCCGGGTTGGCAGCGAGCGCCGAGCGTGTGTGTGCCGGTCGCGCGCGCGCTGCCGAGCCGCAACGTGGGCCACGCGCGGGTGAGGTGAGGAGAGGAAGGCCGGGCTGGCTTGGGCTGGCTTAGCAGACCGGCTGGCCGAATGGCTAGCCTAACTCTCTTTCTCCTTTTCTATTTTCATTTTAGTGTATATATACATATATTGCCCATTTTAAATATTGAGTAAATACAAACATAAATTGCAATAAATCCCAAATGTGATGCATAAGTTATTATTCTATGTTAATGGAATTAAAATGCAAACTACACTCCTTTATTTACCAAATTCATAATGAAACCTATATGCTTGCACAAGAAAAATGGGTTTTCATAATAAATAAATGAAAAAATTTAATTGGTTGGGATTTTTTGATTGTGTGGATTTTTAGGGTTGTTACAGTCCTCCCCCCTCATTAGGATCTCGACCTCGAGATTCAGAGATAACGTACCCATCGAAGAGGTAAGGAAACATAATCCGCAAGTTCGATTCTTTCTCCCACGTAGCTTCCCTTTCAGTGTGATTGCTCCATTGTACCTTGCACATCGGAATGGTTTTGTTTCGAGTCTCCTTTGTATCCTGTGCCAAGATCTTGATCGGATGTTCCTTGTATTCAAGTGTGTCTTGCAGGTCTAATGCATCCGTAGGAACTTGCTCCCCGGGAAGCTTCAAACACTTCCTTAATTGCGAGACATGGAACACGGGGTGTACTCCAGATAATTCCTCCGGTAGTTCCAGCTTGTAAACAAGCTTTCCAACCCTTTTACAGATCTTGTATGGCCCAACATATCTTGGTGCCAATTTCCCTTTTACGTGGAATCTGACGGTGCCACGAAGCGGAGATACCTTGAGGTAGACATAATCTCCAACCTTGAACCCAAGCTCTCTACGTCTTCTATCTGCATAGCTCTTTTGCCTACTCTGTGCAATTCTCAAATTTTCTCTGACCTGTGCTACGCCTTCCTCTACTTCTACAATCTTAGCAGGGCCAAAGAAGGCTCTCTCTCCGGGTTCTGACCACATTAGCGGGGTCCTGCAGGGTCTCCCATACAATGCCTCAAACGGTGACATCTTGAGGCTTGTTTGATAGCTGTTGTTGTACGAGAATTCAGCGTGGGGTAAGCAGCTTTCCCAACTGGTCTTGTATTTTATCACACAAGCTCGGAGCATATCTTCAAGAATTTGGTTCACTCTTTCTGTTTGACCGTCGGTTTGTGGGTGATAAGCTGTGCTATAGTCCAGCTTGGTTCCGATGGATTTGTGCAAGGCCTGCCAGAATCGAGACGTGAATTGTGAGCCTCGATCAGATATTATGCTTGTGGGTGCCCCGTGTAGTCTCAGAATGTGGGTTATGTATAAATCCGCCAGCCGTTCGGCCTCGTAGCCAATGCTGATGGGAATGAAGTGAGCGACTTTGGTCAAACGGTCGACTATCACCCAAATCGAATCGTGTTTCTTCTCGGTGCGGGGTAACCCAATGATAAAATCCATCGAAATGCATTCCCATTTCCATTCTGGAATTGCGAGGGGTTGTAGTAGGCCGGCTGGTCGTTGATGTTCGGCCTTGATTCTGCTGCAAGTGTCACATCGGGCTACGTGCCCTGCAATGTCTGCCTTCATATTCTCCCACCAGAAGTGCTTCCTTAGATCATGGTACATCTTGGCTGACCCTGGGTGAATGCAATATTTGGAGTCATGCCCTTCTGACAGAATCTCTTCTCGTATCGCTAAATCCGTCGGTACGCAGATTCTATCTTTGTACCATACAGTTCCCTGCCCATCTTCTCGGTATTCGGGGCCTCTTCCCAGCTTCATCAAACCACGGATATAGTCTATCTCAGGACAGTTCTTTTGCGCTTCACGGATCCGTGAGGTAAGATTGTACTCGACGCGAAGCTCATTTAGCATGCCATAGGAGATTACCTCGAGCTGGAACGCGTCAAACTCTCTCCTGAGCTCAGACGGCATAGACTTGGTGATGAGGGTATGGCAGTAGCTTTTGCGGCTAAGTGCATCAGCGACAACATTAGCCTTTCCTGGGTGATAATGGATCTCAAGATCATAGTCCTTGATGAGTTCTAGCCATCTGCGCTGCCTCATATTCAGATCTTCCTGTGTGAAGAAGTACTTCAGGCTCTTGTGGTCAGTGTATATGTCACACTTGTTGCTCATCAGATAGTGTCTCCAAATCTTGAGTGCATGTACCACGGCTGCAAGTTCTAGGTCATGAGTCGGGTATCGCTGCTCATGTTCCTTCAACTGTCTTGAGGCATAAGCTATCACTCTTCCTTCTTGCATTAGTACACAGCCCAAACGTTGCCGAGAGGCGTCACAATATACAACAAAATCTTTGTGAATGTCGGGTAGGGCTAGTACAGGTGTAGTAGTGAGCTTCTCCTTCAAGGTCTGAAAACTCTTCTCACATTCAGGAGTCCATATAAACTTGTTCTCTTTCTTCAGCAAGTTGGTCATGGGTCTTGCAATCTTGGAGAAATTCTCAATAAATCTGCGATAGTATCCTGCAAGTCCCAAAAAGCTTCTGATTTCTGACACATTACAGGGTTGTTCCCACTCTTTCACAGCTTCAATCTTGGCTGGGTCTACCGCGACTCCTTCTCCTGACAGTACGTGTCCAAGGAAAGCAACTTCCTCAAGCCAGAATTCACACTTGGAGAATTTGGCGTATAGCTGGTTGCGAGACAACCTCTCCAATACGGTCCTCAGATGATGTTCATGTTCCTCTTTTGTGGCTGAATAAACCAATATATCATCAATGAATACCACCACAAACTTGTCTAGCTCATTCATGAAGACCTTGTTCATCATGTTCATGAAGTATGCCGGAGCATTAGTAAGTCCAAATGAGACTACTGTGCACTCATACTGTCCATATCTAGTGACAAATGCAGTCTTCGGGATATCCTCTTCCCTGATCTTCATCTGATGGTACCCTGATCAGAGATCGATCTTCGAGAAGTACTTGGCCTTACTCAGTTGATCTAACAGATCATCGATGCGGGGCAATGGGTACTTATTCTTGACTGTAACCGCATTCAGATTCCGGTAGTCAATGCACATCCTCATCGTGCCATCCTTCTTCTTGACAAACAAAACGGGAGATCCCCAGGGCGAAGCACTAGGCCTAATAAAGCCCTTCTCCAGTAATTCTCCCAGCTGCTTCTTGAGTTCCTTCAACTCATCAGCCGACATTCTGTAGGGTCTTTTGGCAATCGGTGCAGTCCCTGGCATCAGCTTTATAACAAACTCCATATCTCTATCTGGTGGCATTCCTGGTAACTCCTCTGGAAACACGTCATTGAATTCACAGACTACTGGCACATCTCTGAATGTCAGCTCTGTCTTATCTGCTTTAGTCTCCAGGGCACATAGGAGGGCTTGGACTCTCTCGGTTTGGGGTACACATCGGACAGCTGTTCCCCAAGGGTGGGTTACCTGAACATATCTAGGTGAACAAGATATCACTCCCCGGTGTTTGGTTAGCCAGTCCATGCCTAAGATGACATCTAAGCTATTGGAGGGTAGTAGGGTTAGGTCAGCTCGAAAGTCAAGTCCCTCGATTGTGATTATCACTCCCCTACATATGTGAACGCTTCTGAAGGTTCCTAAGGGTGAGCTAGTTAGGATGGGGTTTGCTCTCGGGGTTACAGGTATGTTATGCTTTCGCGCATATGCAGATGAAATGTATGAACATGTAGCTCCCGAATCGAACAGAACTGTAGCCATGTTACCCTGAACTAGGAACGTACCGTACACAGCATCAGGTGCAGCTTCAGCTTCCTCAGCGGTCATATGGTTCAGTCTTCCACGGGTAGCGGATCCCTGGTTCGGTGTGCCCTGTGCAGCTGCTGGTGCACGGTTGAGGTCGGGGCACACAGCCACACGGTGTCCAGGCTTTCCGCATCCAAAGCAAGTGAAGGGCGCACTGCCTGCTGTAGCTGTCGCAGGAGCCTTCCAATTGCTTGTCCTTGGCGTGTTGGTAGCGGGGGCGGGTGTGTTCTGCACAGCTCGAGTCGACGCAGGGTAGGTCTGAGCGGGGCGGTGATAGTTGCTGCTGTTGGTACCACCACGGCTCATTCCCGAAGAGGGTCCCTGGCGAGTCTGGAAAGGCGGAGGTGCACCCGTTCGCTGTCTCTGGGGTGGAGCAGTGCGAGCGGGTCCCTCAGAGCGGCGCTTCTTTCCCTTGTTCTGGGCCTCGAACTCCAGACGTGCTTCTATGCGATCCTTCTCGATCTCAATACAGCGGTCAATCAGCTCACGCAGAGTGTAGCTCTTGTTCCCTGACAGAGCCAACCTGATCTTGGTCTGAAGTCCCTTCCTGTAGTAGTACATCTTTTCCTTCTCGGAACTCACGCAAGACGCAGGTGCGTAGCGGAGCAAGTAGTTGAAGCGGGTGGTGTACTCATGGATCCGGTCAGCTCCCTGGGAGATGTTGCGAAACTCGTTTTCCTTGGCCTCCATGACTCCCTCAGGAATGTGGTGGTCACGGAAAGCCTCGGTGAACTCATTCTAGTCAATGCGGACTGGGTCCTCGTGAGCGCTGGTGTAGTTGTCCCACCATGCTCGTGCAGCACCGGTCAGCTGGTGGCTAGCAATCCCAACACACTCCTCGTCGGAGCAAGTGGTCAGGTCCAGCTTCTTCTCCATCTCTTTAAGCCAATCGTCGGCAGCGAGGGGATCGCTGTCGGTCCCGACGAAGGTGGGTGGCCTCAGCTTCAGGAAACCCTCCAGTTTCCTTTGGAAGTCATTCTGGGGTGGTCCATGGTGCCTGTTCATCCCAGTAGCTATGGCATTCAGCAGCTGGGTCTGCTGTGCCATTACTTCCGCCAACGTTGGTGGCGGCGGCGGCGGCGGTGGCGGAGGCACGTTCTCGCCCTGTGGTGGCGGATCGTTCACTGGCGGTGCATCCTCTGCCCGGCGCAGCTCTTCTTCCAGGTTAACTCCAGCACGTCTGCCAGCTGGGCGTCCACAGTTGCGACCACGCCCGCGTCCTGGCGCAGGTGCGGGGGAGGGCTGGCGGTTCTCCAGGCGCGCGGAACGTCTCATAGACATCTGAAGTTATTAGGTACGTGCTCAGTGGAGTAATTATCTTGTAGTGGTTTAAGTAGGAGTTAGATGTTTTCAACGATTTAAATGAATTAAAACATTTTTCATGCTATCCTACACTCAACCAAAGAAGCATAGAGATCCATAAGAAGCATAAGATCCAAATGTCACTCATCACATGGTTATTATTATATAAAGGATGTTCCTAACTGCTAAGAAGATCGTGCTATGCGCAGATAGCCAATGACAGGATAACTCATGGTATCACTAGTCTAAAGGCTACGCAGGGTCCCATAAGCTACTGGTGCATAAGGTCAATGGCCATTTGATCGGGATCTCAATAGTGCCATCGTGCAGTGGACGAAGTGGTGGTCCAAGGCTGGTCATCTCCAAATTTTTCAAGAAACGGATTAGCAGGTCCTTGTATTAGATAAGCCTTTACATAAAAAGTGAATGCAAGGTCGGTAATATAACCGAAAGAGAGTCTGGCTTCCTATTCTAACGTCCATTTTCTATGGGTCTCGTCCTACAGTCAAGTATGGCTCTGATACCAACTGAAACAACCTCGATTTCCGCAAAGGGAAATCCACAGGCTCGAATTGTAATTCAACAGATTGCTTGGGACAATCCATGAAATTACCCATATCTCAGTTGACACCAGGATCCATACAACGGTAATTAAGTCTTACATAAATACTTATTACATCGCCACACTGGTGGAATCAACATTCAGAGAAGCTTTAGAAGATGCGGAAGCGGTTCATCCTTCACGGCCAACTTGAGTGTAGCACGTGACCCTATTCCTCGTCATCATCTCCCTCGAAGTCGTACTCATTCTCGTCACCTGACAGCAAATTTATCAGTACGATTTGTACTGGCCACGGAGCCCACCTATGCAGCATTTGCTTTGTGGAAAGTGGATGCAAGGCTATACAAGCAGACCTATAGGCTGAGGTTTTCCTATGCAGCTGTAATCAATGTTTAATTAGTCAAGTTTTATCACCAGTTAACACCATCATCCCTTTTCCCATCACCACACCTCACATACCCACACCTCACTCTCATTCGACAGGCCCAACTCCCTCTCGGGCCTATCTCAGCGGCACACTACCACAACGGGTACACTGCCGGAAAACATCATCCAGGGGGAGAAAAGAATATGCTCTCATCTAATAGTGGTTGCAGAAACATTAGGAAAGGTCCATAGCCAACGAGTTGACTTATGTATCGATCGATCAACCATACACTCTGCAGAGGTTTTACTACTCACAAGATTAGCCATCATCGATGCTGTACAATCATCTAGGCAGAATTCCGGGTGCTTGCTTGCCTAGGTCGGTACCACCCTACCACTCAGCCCTGGGATATTCCGGATCCAACACCGTCATGCTGAGACTGGGAGACGCAGCACCGGGCCCAACCAGTGGTACTGCGCATCTAGGACGGTACGGGAATCTCTCCATCCGTCACCGCCCACCCTTATCACCTTTCAACCTAGCAGTAGTGGTACCGCCCTACCAAGTAGTCCAGCCGTCTCCCGCCCATCAGAAGCGAGCGAGTAGCAAGGGAATTCAGATGTTTCCGGTCACTAGTCAGATCCTAGGTTGTGACCAAGCAGGCATCTCCACTTAGGGGATACTCTCCCCGTGCCATCACAGCACCTCTGTCCACGGGCTTCAAACCACCAAGGCTATCCCACCCGGAACCTCCTCAATAACTTTACCCGCCACATGTATCTCACTTGGGGATGCCTAGGTTGCACCCCCGGCACGACTTGCCCCATGGGCTCGTCTCACATCCCACTTGGTCGACATCAACCATTACCACGCACCCAAGACGCACGCAGCACTCTCTCCCAGTGGTTATAATCAGTTATACACCGTCCCAATTCCACCACATAGCATATAGCATGTAGTAAGTAGTGGAAGAGTAACAGTAAATTAAGCAGCAGCTAACCTAACAGCGGATAGCAGGGTAAAGTCTTATCAATGCAGGGAATTCAAATGTACTACCATGCAACCAATCCATACATAATCATAAAGCAATAGCAACAATGTCATTTGCAATGCATTAATAGGATCTAAGGATTTGGTGGGACGTGGCACCTTCGTAGTCGTCTCCTAGCTCCTGAAAGTACTCGTGGTCGTCTTCCTTAGTCAGATCCTCCTCCGGCTCTGAAATCGAACACGAAATAGTCGCGTCAGCGACTCCTATAGAGTATTTCAGAAAAATCCAATAAAATAAAGAGCCAAATGCACACAAACATAGTCTTTGATTGTAGATCTCATTTTTCTGAGAATTTTGATATATGGTGCGCAATTTTTGGACATCCTATGAATAAGTTATGAATTTCCGAAGATTATCCTATTTTCTGAAAATGGGAAAACTGGTCGGTTAATCAGGGGCAGCTCGGGATTGGTCCACGTGGCGCACGGGTCCAGTAGTGCGGCAAGTGGCGCCTCATCAGAACACAAACCCGATGGTCGCCCACCAGGTGTTCGATGCTGGTTCCCAGAGAGTTGCCGGCGTTGGCGTAGCTCGGCGTGGCTCGGCGGTGGTCGGGGGTAGCTCGGCTGTGGTTGGGGGTAGCTCGGCGGAGCTCGGCGGTGGTCGGGGGTAGTTCTCAGAGATCGGGGGGGCGTCGGCGGAGCTCGGCGTAGCTCGGCGGTGGTCGGGGGTAGCTCGGCGGAGCTCGGCGTAGCTCGGGCGAATCGGAAATTCGGGCGTCGAGGGGGCCGCTCTCCCGAGGTCTACCGGGGAGGCTCGGGCGAATCGGACATTTGGGCGCCGAGGGTGCCGCTCTCCCGAGGTCTACCGGGGAGGCTCGGGCGAATCGAAAATTTGGGCGCCGAGGGGGCTGCTCTCCCGAGGTCTACCGGGGAGGCTCGGGCGAATCAGACATTTGGGCGCCGAGGGTGCCGCTCTCCCGAGGTCTACCAGGGAGGCTCGGGCGAATCGGAAATTTGGGCGCCGAGGGGGCTGCTCTCCCAAGGTCTACCGGGGAGGCTCGGGCGAATCGGAGATTTGGTGCTAGCAGGGTTCCAGGGCGTCTGTTCAAGGCGGCGATGTCTCTCCGGTGCGGCGGACGATGGCAGGGCGGCTATGACCATACTTCGGCAAGACAAGGCTCGGCTTTCCCCAATTGGCGTGCTCAGGCAGTCGTCCGACCAGATGGTGGCGGGTTAGAGTCGTGGTATGGCCTCCTTCTCTCCCTCGGCATACGGTGGTTCTCCGACGAGGTGGAGGCGCACGTAGCCAAGGCGACAGTCGTGATTCGGGGCTCGGCTATCTAGCGGCGGTGCCGAGGCAGACTTGGCGAACCTCGGCGGCCTTTCTCCGCAGCGCGAGGCGACCGGAGGTACTCGGAACGGTTTTTAGGCGAGGCGGAACGTGTCAGCGGCGATGTCGCCGCGACTGTGAGGTTCCGGCGGGCTTAAGGAGGTCTTCTAGGAGATGTATACGCGTCCAGGGTCTATGGTGATGGTATACCAACTACCAATTTTGGCTACCGAGATTCCCAAGGGGCTCGGTTGTGGCGGCGGCGTGTTGCCGACGATGGCGGAAGGCGGCAACGCGGCTACGACCAAGTATTGGTTCAATCGAATGCGGTCTTGTCAAATTGGTGAGGCCAGAGAAGCATACAACACTCTGGTGGCGAACTTTAGCCATGGCATGACCTTCTTTTGGCGACGGCTCGCGGCGGCGCTCCGGCGAGGTCGCGGCGCACGCGGCCAAGGCGATTCAGGCTTCCTCTAGCGCTTAGATCCGCGTAGCTAGCTCAAGGGGTCGTGGCGGTGCTCCACGACGCTCTAACCTATACGGGTGCTAGTCGGATTGCTCGGAACGGGTGATTCGGCGTCGGAACGCATCGGTGGTGAGCGCGCTCCGCCGAGAACGCGTCGTGCTGCGTTCTCGGTCTAGCAAGCTTGTAGTCCGGGGGTTTCGGCCGGTCGAATGAGTGCATGGTGCAGGTGATCTTCCCGAGCCGGTAAAGGCTCGTGCCTGCGCGTCCCGAGGGTGGAACGCCATGGCAAAAGCAGGGCAAGGTTCGGACATGGCGTGCGATGGCTCACCGTGGTGTCGGTGAAGCTAGGATGGCGGTGCAGTGGCGAGTCAAAGCCGTGCTGAGCGATCGCAGTGCCGTGCCGCTCCTCGTCCGCGGCTCGGGCTTCTCCTCCGTGCCCGGCTCCGGCGTGCTCCGCGACGGCGGCGCTCCGGTAGCTTCTCCTCCTCTGCTCCGCCCTTCTCCTACGCTCTCTCTCTCTCTCTCGGTTTGGTGTAGTGTGCCGGTCTGTGCTGCGGTGGCGGCGAGGGGAAATGAGGGTAGGGCTTCGGGGTGAGCTCCTTTTTATAGGCGAGCTTGGCCAGCTCCAATGGTGTACGGTCCTGATCGCGCTCGACCGATCGAAGGGCCGTGGCTCGAGTGGATCTAGGGCTCCGGATGGGCGCGGGTTCGCTTGGCGGCCAAAAAAGGAGGGGACAGGAGGGGGACAGCGGGGTCAGGGCTCTGCCATGCTGTCGGCTGTGGGACCGGGGTCTCGCCATTCGCGTGACACCCCCGGCAGGCGCGTCGCCTTCGTGAGGAAGAAGAACAGCGGGGGGGGGGGGGGCGAGAGCGGCTGACAGGCGGGGCCGGGTTGGCAGCGAGCGCGAGCGTGTGTGTGCCGGTCGCGCGCGCGCTGCCGAGCCGCAACGTGGGCCGCGCGCGGGTGAGGTGAGGAGAGGAAGGCCGGGCTGGCTTGGGCTGGCTTAGCAGACCGGCTGGCCGAATGGCTGGCCTAACTCTTTTTCTCCTTTTCTATTTTCATTTTAGTGTATATATACATATATTGCCCATTTTAAATATTGAGTAAATACAAACATAAATTGCAATAAATCCCAAATGTGATGCATAAGTTATTATTCTATGTTAATGGAATTAAAATGCAAACTACACTCCTTTATTTACCAAATTCATAATGAAACCTATATGCTTGCACAAGAAAAATGGGTTTTCATAATAAATAAATGAAAAATTTTTATTGGTTGGGATTTTTTGATTGTGTGGATTTTTAGGGTTGTTACATAACGGAGACTTGATACATGAAAGTATAACAAGTATGGTTCGACAGTGTTTGGTGTCTGTCCTTAGGCTTGGCATATCCTGCTCAAAGCAACAGCCTAGAGAGCGCATGCTGCTAGGAGATGCTGTGGCAGAGATGCATTCAATCAGGGATGGGTATCTCAGATCTCGTTTGATGATCGAGCAATCAGTAGTGATGCACTCAAATGAAAGGTTTACCATGCATTATTGTAGTACTGAGTAATTATTGCAATGGAGGTATATACCTAACCGGTGTTGTTATTAATTAATGTAATATTCATCAACTAAGGCGTTGATGACTGCCTTTGACAAAGATTTATTTTTTTAAGGATATTTGTTAAAGATTTATGTACACAAAATGTTCAATAATTATGTCCATCAAAGATTAGTAAACTAAGGGCAATGTTTGGATCCATTGTGATTATAATAATCAGCTAAGGATGTGTTTAGATGCTAGACAGCTGGAATTTTAGGTACAGACCAGTCTGTGATGTGAGTCTCATATATAAAACGATCCATATTACTCTAAAGACTACCTTTGAGTTCGGACTCTAACGATCTATACGGTAGCTTTGCAATGTTGTTCTTTAGGAACCTAATATCATTGCCCATGCTGATTGAAAGAGGCGTGCACTCAATAACTGTTGATTTTTTGAAGTATGATTATGTAGAGTTTTATTTGGAGGTGTGCTTAAGTTTTCACAACTGCTATTCACACAGCTGATGGAGTAAAACTATCTCTAGTTTTCACTTTTATTTTTTTCTTAGCTATATAGTGCTAATTGGAATATGAAACTTTGACAGCTGGTATTCAAAAATATGGTTATTCAGTTTTTTTTTACAAACCAGTGTATTTTTGTATGGATGGTGTAGTTAGAGATAGCTGAGACTTAAGACGATGGTAGAAAAATATATAACGATAAGAACATGCTTGGAGATATACATATTTCAGCATGCAAGTATTGGAGCCTAACATGTATTAAAGCCCAGGTGGCTAGCCAAGTCATTCATACTTCACGAAATAGTTATTTTCTTAATTCTTAGAACAACCAAAAATTTAAAATATAAATAATTTAAAAATAAATCCAGCTTGCAAGGATGCATATTAGTTTTCCTTGCCTAAATGGCAACTTATGACTTATGGGCAGCATATAAAACTTAATAAACAGGGATCTCCTATGCTCCAATAAGCAATGTACTCTGTTATAATTTATTTATGTTTTGAGCTCATTGATTAATTCTAAATGGGAAGTATTAGTGACATCATTAAATCACAAATGGTTATGTAATCCGCTGGATCGATGTCCAGACTCATGGCCGGTTGTTACCATCCCAATAATTGCACTGAAATCATTGAACTCTTGTCAATCTTTGTACAACTGATAAAGAGTGATAGAGATGGCCAGATGGGGACTATACAGGATCAACAACCAAATATTGAACGAATGAAAAAAAGGTGCATACCTTGTGCCCATTTCAACGAACACACTGAGGGCATCACCATCATCCATGAAAGCATCGACACCGGCGTTGAGGTCGATGGCGGCATGCAACGAGGAGCACACGGGAGCAAGAGCGGGCACGGAGGGTCATCGAGGTGGAGAATCTGGATGGACACCGCCCAGCGGGAAGGGGTGTGGTGGTGGTGGTGGTGGTGGTAGTACGCTTCCATCTCCATATCACTGGGTAACTGCCGTCCGCCGCCCGCAGCATTCATTAAGCTCGGCGGCTCCGCCGCCGCCGGCAGGCCGGTGTAGGGAAGCAAGCCTGGTCACGTCAGTTCTGGGCCGGCTTGCAGGCCCTATCGGTTAGCAAGTGCTAATAGGCCCGTCGGCCCACCAGCTGCCGATAATACTTGGGCACGTCATTTTCTTGCTCGCTCGCGCTCACGTGCTCTCACAATATAGAAATGAAAAGAATATTGTAGGATTAAAGTTGAATGAAACTTATACAATCCTAATAAGAAATTCAAAATACATGAAAATTTTCTATTGCGGTTTTTAATTACAACACAGAAAAATACATGAATTTCAAGAGAAAGAAACACAGAGAAAAGTTTCCATAAGGTCTAAGGGTTTGGCTTCACGAGCTGTTGTGAGCTTTTTTTTTCCAAACACCCACAAAACGATGTATTGTCATGAATCTAAAAAAGTAGCTTGTACTAGCTTTCTCCCTTATTTCTCTCTTCCAACCTGCATGAAAGTTGTTGTAAAACTGTTTTGCCAAATAACATTTTCAAAACAGCTCAGCTTCATTAAACAAGTTGCTGATGAAGCCATTTTATATATAAAAAAAACAGATTCATCTCTGAAGCTAGCTGTGTCAAACTGGGCCTAATCCCAGATGCTACTTTGTAGTTTCACTTCGAAATTTCATCGGGTCTAAAATCATCAGGGCACATGTGCATTGAGATTAGAGACTAGAGTGGCCCAGTGCAGGTGGCCCTTTTTGTCGGAACTAACCAGAAATGAGTGGTGAGATATGAGTGCATGAGTACAAGGATACATACCCACCTTGTGTTCGCATATTACGAGATAGGTTGAAGTCTAACTCGGTTTGGACTCATGTTTCGACGTGAAAAATATGCAAAAATGCATTTAGGATATGTTTCTACTCGGATAAAACCACCTCTTCTATATATCAAAGAATCATGGTCGATCGAGAGATCTAGCATCCAATCGATCAAAGATACAATTTCTACCATTTTGCCCTAACTTTTCTAATTCGGGCGTCTCACCGCGAGATTCGAATGTGTTCTAGGTGGATTTATTGACCATAGAACAATCTCGACATGCATCTAACCAACGGGTCTTCTCAGGAGGTGTTCTCGAGTTCTATCGGTGAATGACGGGATTCAAATAGGTCTCACCGATCCCTTGATCTGATCCGACGAACTGGCGTTAACACGGTGCTTGACATGAGCTTCCATTATCATATCAACGAAGATTCATTCAGCAAGCTACTTTGCATTTTTGACAAAGTGGAGATTGGAGACCTCTGCAACCGCACGCCGCTACTGCGCAGCGCACGTGGCTGCGGTCGTCTGTTCAGTGCTCTGGCTGTTTGAACGCGACGGCGCACTATACCACCTTCTCTTTGTTCAACAAAGGGTGGGCGACGCATGGAGAGTGGTCCCTCAGCGTCGTCTCTTCAGTCGATCAATTCGTTATTAGCCATGCATGTATCCCAGCCAATGGTTTTTGACTTATCAGCACGCGTTAGCTCTTCAAAGCCTTCAGCACATCTATGAATTTATGTCCCACAAAAGTTTCTCGCAGGGTCTTAGCTTCACACTGGAAGTGCGGCGAACGTTATCACCGGACAATATATATAATGGTCACGAGGAGATAGTACCGAGGCAAGCAAAGGAAATAGTACAGTACAATGAGGATACACGTCGGCATGAGCATGACCCTTGTCTGGTGGTCCGTCGTCGTCTCCAATCTCCATCCCGTTGATCGCCGCCGCAGTATTTTGAATTCTATTTATCAGAATTCAAAATATGAAGCACATCTATTTATCATGAGGATACAATGGTTTTTGACTTATCAGCACGCGTTAGCTCTTCAAAGCCACACATCTATTAATTTCGCAGGGTCTTAGCTTCACATTGGAAGCGCGGTGAACGTTATAACGAGCTGGCATTGACAAAAGCTCTAATCCACCAGCTCTAGCACCACCACACATCGAGAAGCAAGCAAAGGAAATACTTAGTACAGTAGATGACGATACGCGTCGGCATGAGCATGACCCTTGTCTGGTGGTCCGTCGTCGTCTCCATCCCGTTGATCACCGCCGCAAGCGACGAGGCGGCCCTGCTAGCATTCAAGGCAGGGCTGAGCTCAGGCGCGCTCGACTCGTGGAACAGCAGCAGCGCTGGCGGCTTCTGCAAGTGGCCCGGCGTGGTGTGCAGCCGCCGCAGGCCGACGCGTGTGGTGGCGCTGAGCCTGCCCTCCAGCAACCTGACCGGCACGCTCTCACCGGCCATCGGGAACCTCACCTTCCTGCGGCTGCTCAACCTGTCCACCAACGGTCTCCACGGTGAGATCCCCGAAGCCGTCGGCCGTCTCCGCCGTCTCAGGGCTCTCAACTTGGGCAACAACTCCATCTCCGGCGCGCTCCCGGCCAACATCACCTCCTGCGTCAGCTTGACGGAGCTGCGCCTCGACGACAACCAGCTCGGCGGCGCCATACCTGCGGATCTAGGTAACACGTTAACTCGGCTCAAGGTTCTTGTGCTGGAAACCAACAGCTTCACGGGACCGATCCCGGCGTCGCTGGCCAACCTGTCGTCGCTTCATGGCCTCGCCGTGGATGGCAACCACCTGGGTGGCACCATCCCGCCGGGCATCGGCAGCATCGCCGGACTGCGGTACCTCTTTCTGGGAGGGAACAGCCTCAGCGGCGTGCTTCCACCTTCCCTGTGGAATCTGTCATCGCTGGTGACGCTCAATGTGAACCACAACATGCTGCACGGCAGCATCCCTCCCAACATCGGTGACAGGTTCCCCGCCATACAGTTCCTTGAGCTGAACAGCAACTTGTTCAGTGGAGCGATCCCTTCTTCTCTCTCCAATCTTTCAACTCTCGTAACCCTTGACCTCTCGTTCAACAATTTCACTGGTTCCGTGCCTTCCACCATTGGGCGTCTGCACTCTCTTACGGGTCTCTACTTGGGATACAACCAGCTTGTGGCAGGCGACAGCAAGGGCTGGGAATTCATGACGTCGCTAGCAAACTGCAGCCAGCTCCAACTGCTCGCTCTCAGTGACAACTACCTCAGCGGGCAGCTGCCGCGGTCAGTTGTGAACCTATCAACGACACTACAGAAGCTCTATCTAGACACCAACAGCATCTCCGGGAGCATCCCGGAGGACATTGGCAACCTGATTGGCTTGGACCTGCTCTCTCTGGGGATAAACTCCATATCTGGTGTGATACCAGAAAGCTTGGGCAAGCTAACAAACCTGCTCACACTTGGCCTGTACAACACTAGCTTGTCAGGCCTCATCCCATCTTCTTTTGGGAATCTTACCAACTTGGTATACCTATTTGCAGATAACTCAAATTTGGGAGGTCCGATCCCAGCAAGCCTTGGGAAGCTACAGAATTTAATCTGGCTGGATCTGACCCACAACCGTCTTAACGGCTCTATCCCCAAGGAGATCCTTGAGTTGCCTTCACTTTCTGTGTCACTGGACTTGTCAAACAATCTTCTCTCCGGGCCCATTCCATCAGAAGTCGGTGCCTTGGCCAACCTAAACACCTTGATTCTATCAGGGAACCAGTTCAGTGGCAACATACCTGACAGTATAGGAGACTGTACGGTGCTGGAGTTCCTTTTGCTTGACAGCAACACATTCGAGGGAGGCCTGCCTGAATCTTTGTCCAAGCTGAAAGGGCTCAACATACTTAACCTAACCATGAACAACCTATCTGGTAGGATCCCTGATGCCCTGGGTAGCATTGGCAATCTGCAACAGTTAGGTCTAGCGCACAACCATTTCTCCGGACCAGTCCCAGAAACCCTACAGAATCTAAAACTGTTGTGGAACTTAGATGTGTCGTTCAATAATTTGCAAGGAAAGTTACCGGATGAGGGTGTTTTCAGAAACCTGACCTACACAGCGGTGGAGAAGAATGACGGGTTGTGTGGTGGGATAACGAGCCTTCGGTTGCCTCCATGCCCCACTCTTGCTGCAAGCATGAGCAAAAAGCAGTGGCCCCGGATTCTTAAAATAGCTCTGCCAATCATAGGAGCAGTAGTCATGGCATTTATTCCAGTTGTTGTTCTTATTCTGGTACGCCAAAAGAAGCTGAAACAAATACTAAACAGACAAGCGACAATAGCAATTAATGACGACGAACAGTATCAAAGAGTTTCCTATTACACATTGTCAAGAGGAACTAATGGATTTTCAGAAGCAAACTTGCTTGGCAAAGGAACCTACGGTTCTGTTTATAAATGTACCTTAGAAGAGGAAGGTGCAACTGCAACCGTAGCTGTAAAAGTGTTCAACCTTCAGCAATCAGGGTCTTCAAGGAGTTTCGAGGCTGAGTGTGAGACTCTGAGAATAGTACGCCATCGTTGTCTCCTAAAGATTGTGACTTGTTGCTCGAGTGTTGATCCACAAGGTGAAGAGTTCAAGGCGTTAGTTTTTGAGTTCATGCCTAATGGTAGCTTAAATGATTGGATCAATCCGCAGTTGAGTAATCCCACTCCAGAAAATACTCTCAGTCTTTCACAAAGACTTTGCATAGCTGTTGATATCTTCGATGCACTTGACTATCTTCACAACCACAGCCAGCCACCAATCATCCATTGCGACCTCAAGCCAAGCAATATTCTTCTTGCAGAAGACATGACAGCTAAGATTGGTGATTTTGGCATATCAAGAATCCTATCTTTGAGTAAAATAGCAAAAACTATGCAAAATTCACAAAGCTCAATTGGAATCAGAGGTTCCATAGGTTATATTGCACCAGGTAATTGAAAATATTGCAGCATTGTTGTCTTTATTCCCCTATCCTCTCACCCTCTGCCATAATTTTGGCAAAGGCAACAGTGTAACCATATATATGTTTGCAAATATTGCAGAGTACGCTGAAGGTTGTGCCATTTCTGGACTAGGTGATGTTTACAGCCTAGGAATATTGTTGCTTGAAATGTTCATGGGAAGGAGCCCTACTGATGACATGTTCAAGGATTCCCTGGACCTGCACAGGTTTGCTGCAGCTGCTGTTCCTGACAGAGCCCTGGAGATAGCTGATCAAACAATCTGGCTGCATGAAGAAGCAAATGATAACAGAGTGATCCATGAAAGTATAACAAGTATGGTTCGGCAGTGTTTGGTGTCTGTCCTTAGGCTTGGCATATCCTGCTCAAAGCAACAGCCTAGAGAGCGCATGTTGCTAGGAGATGCTGTGACAGAGATTCATTCAATCAGGGATGGGTATCTCAGATCTCGCTCGATGATCGAGCAATCAGCTGCGATGCACTCAAATGAAAGGTTTACCATGCATTATTTGTAGTACTGAGTAATTATTGCATTGGAGGTATATACTGACCGGTGTTGTTATTAGTTAATGTAATATTCATCAACTAAAGCATTGATGACTGCCTTTGTCAAAGATTTATTTTTTAAGGATATTTGTCAAAGATTTATATACATAGAATGTTCAATAATTATGTACGTCAAAGATTAGTAAACTAAGGGCAATGTTTGGATCCATTGTGATTATAATAATCAGCTAAGGCTGTGTTTGACGCTGGACAGCTGGAATTTTGAGTGTTGTAGCATACGTGCTAACTTTTACAATAAGTATCTAATGATGGTCTAAGTAGATTCGAAAGATTCGTCTCACGATTTAAATGCAAACCGTGTAATTAGTTTCATTTTTATCAACATTTAATGCTCCATGTACGCGTAGAAACATTCGATGTGACGCGATGTGACTGAACAGTTCGAATTTTGAAGGGGAACTAAACAGGACCTACAATAATCTAATTGTGATGCAAATATATTACAATAATCCTATAATCCAATTCAGACCTGCCTTTTGGAGATTATAGGCATTTCTCACTTGAACCAACGATAATCCACCACAATAATCTAGGAATCCAAACACTACGGTATTATAGTCCATAATTTAGATTATAACAATCCTATAGATAATCGAGATTATAATAGTCCCTCCATCCCAAACTATAAGTTATTCTAAAAATCTTAGAAAGTCAATTTAAATAATAAGATAATACTCCCTCCGTCCATTTGATAATGCAAATATGGAAACGTGCCAGTTAAATTAACTCAAGTTTGACTAAATTTACAGTAAATAATATTAGTGTTCATATTTTTAAATAAATTTGTTATAAAAATATATTTCATAACTAATCTAATGGTACTTATTTTTTATCTTGAATATTAATACTTATTTATATAAATTTAGTCAAAGTTCAAATGATTGGATTTCTCAAAAAGCTAGAATTGCAAGTTCAAATGGACGGAGGGAGTAACATTTACAATATCAACTAAGTATCATTAAATTCTTCAATTAATATATTTTCATAATATATTTATTTGGTGTCATAAATATTTGTATTTTTCTCTACAATTTTGGTCAAACTTGAGATGTTTTGACTCTCCAAGATTATTGAATGACTTAGAATTTGGAATTGAGGGAGTAGATCCCAACATGCCCTAAGAATAAATTAAATAATTAAATGAAGAACAGTGAATAATAAAGAGCACTAGAAACCACCCGTAGCGTTGCCATGCACCTATCTGTGTCAGACCAGCCTGTGATGTGAGTCTCATATATAAAACGATCCATATTACTCTAAAGACTACCTTTGAGTTCAGACTCTAACGATCTATATGGTAGCTTTGCAATGTTGTTCTTTAGGAACCTAATAGCATTGCCCATGCTGATTTGGAAGAGGCGTGCACTCAATAACTGTTGATTTTTTAAAGTATGATATATGTAGAGTTTTATTTGGAGGTGTGCTTAAGTTTTCGCAACTGCTATTCACACATCTGATGGAGTAAAACTATCTCTAGTTTTCATTTTTATTTTTTTCTTAGTTATATAGTGCTAATTGGAATATGAAACTTTGACAACTGGTTTTCAAACATATAGTTATTCAGATTTTTTTGCAAATCATTGTATTTTTGTATCGATGGTGTAGTTAGAGATAGCTGAGACTAAAAGACGATGGTTATATAGAGATGAGAACATCTTGAAGATATACATATTTCAGCATGCAAGTATTGGAGCCTAACATATAGTAAAGCCCAGGTGGCTAGCCATGTCATTCATACTTCACCAAATAGTTGCTTTTTTAATTCTTAGAACCAAAAATTTAAAATATAAATAATTTAAAAAATAAATCCAGCTTGCAAGGATGCATATTAGTTTTTCCTTGCATAAATGGCAACTTATGACTTATGAGCAGCACAAAACTTAATAAATAGGTATCACCCATGCTCCAATAAGCAATGTACTCTGTTTTAATTTATTTATGTTTTAAGCCAATCCGCGCGGGGGGGGGGGGGGTGGTACGCTTCCATCTCCATCTCCATATTGCTGGATAGCTCTAGTCCGCCGTCCGCAGCATTCATTAAGCTCGGCGGCTCCGCCGCCGCCGGCAGGCTGGCGTAGGGAAAGCAAGCCTGGTCACGTCAGTTCTGGGCCGGCTTGCAGAGGGCCGATAGGCCCTATTGGTTAGCAAATGCTAATAGGCCCGTAGGCCCACCAGCTGCTGATAATACTTGGGCACGTCATTTTCCTTGCTCGGTCGTGCTCTCACGTAGAAATGAAAAAGAAAATTGTAGGATTAAAGTTGAATGAAATTAAACTTATACAATCCTAATAGGAAATTCCAAATACATGAAAAGTTTCTATTGTGATTTTTAAATACAACACAGAAAAATACATGAATTTCAAGAGAGAAACACAGATAAAAGTTTCCATAAGATTTAAGGGGCTGTTTGGCACAGCTCACAATAGCTTCACGAGCTGTTGTGAGCTTTTTTTTTTTGCCAAACATCCTTTTCTAAATTAGCTTCATGGGCGAAACTATTTTTTTCCCTTTCACAAAAGGATGTATTGTCATGAATTAAAAAAGTAGCTTATTCTAGCTTTCTCCCATATTTTTCTCTTCCAACGTGCATGAAGTTGTTGGTAAAACTGTTTTGCCAAATAATATTTTCAAAACAGCTCACTTCACTAAATAAGTTGCTCATAAAGCCATTTTATAAAAAACAGATTCACCTCTGAAGCTGAGCTGTGCCAAACTGGACCTAATCCTATATGCTAGTTTGTAGTTTCACTCCGAAATTTCATCGGGCCTAAAATCATCAGGGCACATGTGCATCGAGATTAGAGACTAGAGTGGCCCAGTGCAGGTGGCCCTTTTTGTCGGAACTGACAAGAAATGAGTGGCGAGACATGAGTGCATGAGTACAAGGATACAAACCCACCTTGTGTTCGCATATTACGAGGTGGTTGCACGGTTTGGACTCATGTTTTGACGTGAAAAATATGCAAAAACGCATTTAGGATACGTTTCTACTAGGATAAAACCACCCCTTCTATATATCAAACGATTGAGAGATCTAGCATCCAATCGGTCAAAATTACAATTTCTACCATTTTGCGTAACTTTTCCAATCCTGCACGTCTCTCCGCGAGATTCGAATGTTTCTAGGTGGACTTAGCGAGCCTAGGACAATCTCGACGTGCATCTAACCAATTAATGGGTCTTCTCGGGAGAGGTTCTCGAGTTCTATCGGCGAATGATGGGATTCAAATGGTCTCACCGATCCCTTGATCTGATCCGATGAACTGGCGTTTACACAGTGCTTTACGTGAGCTTCCATTATTATCATATCAACGAACATTCATTCGGCAAGCTAGTTTACATTTTTGACAAAGTGGAGATTGGAGACCTTTGCAACCGCACGCCGCTAGTGCGCAGCACACGTCGCCGCGGTCGTCTGTCCTCTGCTGGTTGTTTGATCGCGACGGCGCACACTACCACCACCTCGTTGCTTTTCTTTGTTCAACAAAACAAAGGGTAGGCGACGCATGGAGTCGTCCCCCGGCGTCGTCTCTTCACTCGATCAAATCGTTCTATTAGGCCCCTTTTAATTTGGTTGGGGTTTTCGACCTGTTTTGCTTTTGCAAAAGCTAAAAACCAACTAAAGGGGTAAAAAGCCACCATTGCTTTAGGTCATGCATGTATTCCAGTAAATGGTTTTTGACTTATCAACACCCGTTAGCTCTTCAAAGCCTTCAACGCATCTATGAATTCATGTCCTACAAAAGTTTCGCAGGGTCTTAGCTTCACATTGGAAGCGCGGTGAATGTTGGCACCACCACGAACCGAAGCAAGCAAAAGGAAATAGTACAGTACAATGACGATACACGTCGGCAAGAGCATGACCCTTGTCTGGTGGTCCGTCGTCGTCTCCATCCCGGTGATCGCCGGGGCAAGCGACGAGGCGGCCCTGCTAGCATTCAAGGCTGGGCTGAGCTCTGGCGCGCTCGCCTCATGGAACAGCAGCAGCGCCGGCGGCTTCTGCAGGTGGCCCGGAGTGGCATGCGGCCGCCGCAGGGCGACGCGCGTGGTGGCGCTGAGCCTGCCCTCCAGCAGCCTGGTCGGCACGATCTCGCCGGCCATCGGAAACCTCACCTTCCTGCGGGTGCTCAACCTGTCCTCAAACAGTCTCCACGGTGACATCCCCGAAGCTGTCGGCCGTCTCCGGCGTCTCAGGGCTCTCGACATTTTTTAGATAAGGGAACAAAGTTCCAGCCTCTACCACCCGGAAGTGGTACACAGCTGATGAGCACGATACAACAAGCCATAGGCTAACATCCACCAAGTTCGACACAAAGACACCACACTGTTTAAAACTACTTGAGACCCCACCAACACCTTGACTAATTCCCAATCCGCAAGGAACATCTCCACCCAAACTTAGAGAAAGTAGCCATCACATGCGTCTCCAGAGTCCTGCAGCCCCTTCTAAAAGCCATCCTCTCACCCTCCTCACAGAGCTGGCACCATTGCCGGATCCAGTAAGTCATTCTAAAAATCACCTGCATGAAGGAGTTAGATTTTGCTTTATTAAACACAATATCATTTCTATTCAACCACAAGCTCCAGCATAAAGCCGCCACTCCTAGTAGGATTTTATTTTTAAGTTTAGAACCAAAGCCACTAAGCCAAGATCCAAACATGTTAGAGAAACTAGAAGGGGGTTGAATTCCAAACGTGATATGTGTGACGTTCCAGAGAAATCTGGCAAAATGACACTCAAAAAAAAGGTGCTTGATCGATTCTTCCTTACTACAGAAGCAACAAACAGTACTCCCTTGCCAATCTCTTTTCGCCAAGTTGTCCTTAGTGAGTGTGACCCCCTTAAATAGAAACCATAGGAAAATTTTAATTTTCAATGGTAATTTTAATTTCCAGATCGGGTTCTTCTCAGGTAATACCCCG
This sequence comes from Eremochloa ophiuroides, assembly GCA_038502445.1. Lineage (NCBI taxonomy): Eukaryota > Viridiplantae > Streptophyta > Magnoliopsida > Poales > Poaceae > Eremochloa > Eremochloa ophiuroides. Next base: position 2,496,769 of record JAHLJS010000005.1, read on the forward strand.
TTACTAATCAAAAGATTATACATTGATTTTACCGAGAACACTCCCTTCGGACTAGCTTTCCAAAAAAAGCTATCATGCCTCTCCGATAAAGACACCTGTACCACCTTAGCCACTACCTCTACCCATGTAGTTAAGTTGCTATTTCTCAGGCCTCTTCTGAATGACACATTAAGTGGTATAGTCCTTAGGACATTGGCCACCGTATCATGCTTCTTCCGAACCAATCTATATAGGTTTGGGTAACTTTCACAGAAAGCCTTATCCCCGACCCACACGTCCTCCCAGAATCTTGTTCTAGTACCATTTTGCACTTTAAAGAGTCCACCAGCTAGGAAGTCATCCTTAACCTTCATAAGGCCCGACCAAAAGTGGGAATCCCCCGCTCTGTACTCAACCTGAGCCAGCGTCTTTTTGGAAAGATATTTCTTCGTAAGTAGCTTTTGCCACATCCCATCCTCATTAAGTAACTTGAACAGCCACTTACTTAGTAAGCATCTATTTTGAATATCCAAGTTGAGAATCCCCAGTCCCCCAAACTCTTTAGGGGTACAAAGAATACCCCATCTAGTCAAACGATATTTCTTTTTGTGCTCATCACATTGCCAGAAAAAACGTGACCGAAAGTACTCTAGCCTCTTCAAAACCCCTCTTGGGACCTCAAAAAAAGACAACATGAAAAGAGCGAGGCTAGACAGGACCGAATTTATGAGCACTAATCTGCCTCCATATGAAAGCAGTTTCCCCTTCCAGCTACTTAGCTTTTTCTGAAATTTCTCCTCAATGCAAAGCCAATCTTTATTTGACAGTTTTTTGTGATGCATGGGTATACCAAGATACCGAAAGGGCATAGACCCCACCGTACAACCAAATAAGTCAGCATACTCTTGTTCATGATGTTTGGCCTTCCCATAACAGAAAAGCTCACTTTTGTGGAAATTAATCTTTAGACCCGACAGATGCTCAAAAGTGGCTAGCACTAATTTGAGCTCCCTGGCCTGAATCAAATCATGATCTAAGAAAAGGATCGTATCATCCGCATACTGTAATAAAGATAGCCCGTTATCAATTAGATGTGGTACTACCCCTTGGATACTTCCATTATTTTTGGCTCTGGAAATGAGAGTGGCTAACATATCTGCTACGAGATTAAACAGAATAGGGGAGAGGGGATCACCCTGTCTAAGTCCCCTCTTTGTCTGAAAAAACCGACCAACATCATCATTTAGCTTAACACCCACACTCCCGCCTTTAACAACCTGCTCGATCCAACTGCACCATTTTGATGAAAAACCTTTCATCCTCAGTGTTTGTTGGAGAAAAGACCATTTCACCTTATCATAAGCTTTTTCGAAGTCTAGCTTCAAAATAACCCCATCCATCTTTTTTCGGTGCATTTCATGAATGGTTTCGTGTAAAATTACCACTCCCTCTAAAATGTTCCGTCCCTTCATGAATGCAGTCTGAGAAGGGCGTACCACATTTTGAGCTACTAGAGCTATTCTGTTTGTGAGCACCTTCGTGAAGATCTTGAAACTAACATTCAGCATGCATATCGGACGGAACTGCTGTATTTTAGTTGCCTCTACTTGCTTTGGTAAGAGAGTTATAATCCCAAAGTTCAGACTGAATAAAGGAAGATTACCCTTATGAAACTCCTTAAAAAGTGACATAAGGTCCGCCTTTATTAGCTCCCAAAACACCTGGTAAAACTCCGCAGGAAACCCATCAGGACCCAGAGCCTTATTATGTTTCATTTGAAAAATAGCGTCTTTTATCTCCTTCTCCGAGAACTCCATATCTAGTATGTCATTTTCGGATTGCGAAACCTGCGCAATATCATCTGTCATCGACTCCACCATCGTGAAGTTACTCCTATCAGGTTCCCCAAATAAACCTTTGTAATAATTGGTTATGTACTTCTTGAGGTTATCATCCCCAACGATCACCCCTTCCTCTTCTTCTAGCCGAAAGATCCTAGTCTTCCTGTGCTTGCCATTTGCTACTAGGTGAAAATACTTCGTATTGCAGTCACCCTCCATCAACCTTTTGGTCTTAGCCCGTTGATACCATTTGATCTCCTCCTCCCTTAAGAGCGAGGTCAGTCTATTTTTATAATAGCTCTTGAGATCAATTTCCATGTCATTAAGAGGCTGAGACTCAGCCTTAATATCAAGTTCTTCCGCCTTCTTAATAAGCTCTGCTTTTTCTTTTTTATAGTTACCACCAGAATTCTTGGCCCAGCCCCTTAGAAACTGTCTTAGCCGCTGGATTTTATTTTGCCATATTTGCATTGGGGTTGTCCCCCGTTTTTCCTTTTCCCAAACCTCCGTTACTTTTCCGACAAAATCCTCCCTCAAAAACCACCCCAGTTCGAATCTAAAATCCGACTGCTTAGGCCCATGCGATCCGCTACCTGTATCCAAAAGCAAGGGAGTGTGATCTGAAACCTCCCTAGTCAAAGCCTGCACCGAGGCTAGCGGATACTTGGTCTCCCACTCTGTGCTAACCAAAATTCGGTCAAGCCTTTCAAAGGTGGGGTTTTTCCTGGAACTAGCCCATGTGAACTTTCGATTAGAGAGCTCGAGCTCCCTCAGATCGAAATTATCAATAATTGCATTGAACAAAAATGGCCACCGATTGTTGAATAAATTATTATTCTTCTCATGTGAGTTTCTGATGATATTAAAGTCACCTCCCACAATCATCGGACCCTCCACTCGATTGCAAGTCTGGACAAGTTCAGTCAGAAATGCTTCCTTATGTTCAGCCTGCGCAGCCCCATATACTGCCACAAGCGTCCAAAGAAAACCATCCTCCTTGGACCGTAACCTAAATTTGACATAGTAATCCCCTTCGTCAATACTTCCGATGTCAAACACTTCAAGGTTAACTCCCAGAAGTATCCCCCCGGACCTCCCATGAGGTTGAGACCAATGCCAAATAAAATCTTGTCCTCCACAAATATTTGCTAGGACAGTTTTGGAGAAGTCCTTTTTCCCAGTTTCTAGGAGAGCTATGAAATCTAGTTTTTTCTCTCTAGATAATTCAGATAGAAATCTATATTTAGCCAAGTCACTAAGACCTCTGCTATTCCAGAAAATCCCTCTCATCGAGGCACCATAGATTGATTAATTAGAATTTTGACTTTCGGTCTCCTCTTTGCTCTAGTCAAAGAGTGAGCCTTATTCTTCCTGAATACCGCTCTAATGCCACAACTTAGGTGACCGGTATCGTCATCAAAATAACCATTAACTAACTCATCACATAGCTGATCCATAGGATCAGAACCACCCGCTTCGGATTCAGCCTCGCTGCCACTATCAAGATCAGCAAAACCATCAGCATGCGCCACCAACTTACTCCTCTCCCTCTCACAATTCTCAAAACGAGATAACGAATGTGACATAGCCTCTGAATTCTCACCCAAAGAGACACCCAGACCAGCCAAAGTAGAGGAAAGCACATCGCTAGAAAATGGAAAGCAAAGAAGATCCGGAATGGTACCTTTGCTAGCGTCGAGATTCTTCCATGCAGCTCTCCGCTTTGCCTTCTGCAGCGAGTCCTCCTCGCTAGACCGAACCAGACGCTGGCTAGCCCGAGTAGGAGTCGTCGACACGTCCTTGATCGCTGCAGCCGCCAGCACCCTGTCTTCCAATGCCATCGGCCCAGCAGTCTCCCCAGCCGGGGCGGCCGAAGCAACAACCGCCGGCCCGCCTGCCAGCGCCGACGTATCCGGCAGCACCAGCCCCTCAACCTGTTGCACCACAGCCACCTGAGTGGCCGGCAGCACCAACTCCTCATCCGCAGCCACCAGAGCCGACTTCACCACCTGTGCCTCCACCACAGCCACCTGTTTTGCCAACACAACCCCAGCAGCAGCATGCAGACCCAACTTCAAAGCCTCACCCAGCCCCTCCACCCCCGGCTGCACACCCCCTGGACAGGCCCCCGTATCGTTCCTTAGATCAACATCCATGTCAAGCAAATCATACTCGTCATCGGACACCATTTCATCAGCTAGAACTGGCACCCCAGCTCCAGCCTCGTCCATTAGGACAGCACCCGCAGCATCAAAGAGAACATCCTCCACCGCCTTGTCCACTATAGACTTGGCCAAAGAGCGAAGATCATTCTCAGAAACCGGCTGGCCGCTAACCAAGCCACCCCCAAAACCAACCTCATTAGAAGGAGCCGAATCCTCCTCCATAGGGGTATCACCATCCGCTCCTCCACCACCCCCATTAACACCATCTTCATCCCCATGGTTACCATCACCATCATTCCCCTCGCCAAACTCCCACTCCACCTCGTCGCCATTCTCATCAAAACCCCTCTTCTCTTTTTCAATCTCCAGCTCAAAATAGTGATCACCCACCACAACATCCATCTCACTAGGTATCAAGGCCGGATCTAGCACCGCCACTAGGACCCGACCAAACTCATTCTTCCTCGTGGCAACCATATCCACCATTTGCGTGGATCCAAACATTGTGCCAATAGCCCAAAGTATAGGATACTCCCTCAAGGTATCTCTCACCCCGGAGATCCTCAGCCAAACCTTGGGCAGGAGAAAGCCCTCCTCCTTAACTTGCCACTCCTTAAAATTCAGCCGCGCACCCGTCGCCACCCCATCCACTCTCACATCCGCCCCACCATATGCGATGGACCGCTGCAATTCAGATTTGGATGGGAATTGCACCACAAAAGATTTGTCGTCACGGACTACTGGAGCCCACTTCCATCTACCCGGCACCAACCTCTGCAACTGGATAATCAGCTGCTCAAACGACACAGTACCGCCTTCCACCGTCACCAACGCATTTCTAGAGTCCTTCTTTCTCGGCAGCGGGGCGTGGGGGATATGAAAAAACCCCAGGCCCGCTACCGCATAACCCACAGCATGTGCCACCGGCTTCGGCATCTTGAGGAGAGAGCACTTGTGGTTGACATGATCATGCCCTCCACAAATCACGCAATACAACTCCGCCGTACAATCCGCTGCCACGTGCCCCTTCAAGAAGCATCTGTTGCAGACAACCGCCTTGCTGCTCCCTGCTCCACCCAAAACCCCATCACCTTGCACCTCCAAAGAACCCCCTCCAACCTGTCCAGCTGCCGGCGCAGCCACAATCTGCAGCACCGCGCCCTTGGCCGAAGCGCCCGCTGGAACAGCAGGACCCGACGACGCCGGAACCTCCGCAGTGTGGGGACCCCGACCACCACCAAATCGACCAACAACTCCAGCGCCATGTCGCGCCAGAGGGCCCTGGAAGCCACCCTGGCGAAACGTCCGCCACGGGCCACGCCGCGGCCGTCCACCCGGGTGACCATAGCCACCATAGCCGGGATGGAACCGCTGCTGCTCGTACTGGAATGTCGATGGAGCCCGACGATCCACGCCCGGACCGCCCCGACCCGGGGGCCGCCGAGAGCCGCCCGCTGCAGCACCGCTCCCAGGCACCAGCGAGGCATCAGCGCCCCGGCCCCTTCCACCACGTCCTCCGTCACCGAGACCCCCGCCTGGCATCGACATCTTCACCACCTCGGCGAAAGACCGCGAGGGAGATGGAACGACCGAACCTGGAAGAGGAACAGAAAAGGAAGCAGCACGCCGCCGACCCGCGCGAGCAAGCAGAGCAATTAAATCGCCCAAAGAACGAAAACGAGCAGCGTACCTCGGACGGTCCACCTCCCCCATCGGCCGTGGGCCTGGAACCTCCCGCCGCGCAACATGGGCCGCAACAACACGGCCTGTCGGCCCAACAACAGCTTTAGGTTTCGTCGCCCCCTCGACCAGCATCGGGGAACCCGACGGCGCCGCCGCCCGTCGCCGCCCGCCGGCCAGCTCCAAACGGTGCACCACTGCCAAATCCGAACGCGCCAGGATGTCCCCTAGAGACACCCCAGGGGAGCGTCTACGGCGCGGCAACGGCCCCTTCCATGGCTTCGGACCGCCGGAGCATAGCCTTCTTGCGACATCCTTCACCAGCCGATCTGCCAACCGGACCTTGCGCCGTCCGCCGCCCAAGGTGATCGACTGCACCCCTGGCGAAGGAACAGCCACCGTCTCCAATTGCTCCTCCGCCGTCAGGACTTCATCGAGGGAGTATCCCTCCGACAACGCCCCACGGACGAAAGACCGCGTCGAAACTAACTCCTCGCCATCGAGGCCAACTTCCTCCTCATCCGAACTCGCATCACCCGCAAGCGCCCAGAAGCGTGATCCAGACCGCCCGAGGCCGAAGTCTAGCTTCGGAGCGCCCGGACCAGCCTTCGACGGAGCGGAGTGCCATTCCGGCCACTCCCTGCCGTCGCAGTCACTCATATCCCCTCCCGCTGCTCTTGACTCTTGAGAGAAGCAAATTGAAGTTACTGTACATGGGAAGGGTGAAGTGAAACTGCTCCCATGCTGATTTACATAGTCGCGATCCTATACCTAGTCTTCCGGAGGAACAGGAAGTCCACCCATTGGCAGGCACTTTGCAACGCTTGCGGGATTCGGTACCGTAAGAAGAGGAGGCAAGAGCTTGGCCTAGACCACAAGCAGCAGCAACAACAAAATAATGGTGAGGCAAAGACTGAAGTAAAGGACAGCTCTAGCAACAGCAGTAGCAGCGGGAGCAGCAAATTGCATGTGGTGCAGAAACGGAGGCTCCTAATGGGAGTGGAGGAGGCTGCTCTGCTGCTGATAAAGGGCTCTCGACATGGCCCGCAACTCCATCTCAAATTTGAGCAAACTTGATGAGGTTTAACAGATCTCCAAGACCATTAGTGATTGCAAAGGTAGAGAAGAAGTTCATTAGGCAATCAAGAACCACGGGTAATTAAGGTTAGAATCAAATCAAGCATTTCCCTTGAGTATGGTAAGAGCAAATTACAGTACCATTTAGAGACAGAATTTTCATTGTGTTGACAGTTAATAGTGGTGTTGAAACAATCAAAACACTATTTGGATCATCACATGTAAAGTCCGAGGATGCAAAGACAGTTTTTTGACCCAGACCGCCGGACCTGGCCTGGTCAGTTTCCCAAATTGGCTAGGCTTTCGATTTAAGCAGCCCGGATGGCCTGATCAAGCCCAACAAAACTAGCTGAACCGGTTTGGGATCCCGCTAAGCCGGAGTTTTTAGTTTTTTTTTTTTTTTTTTTTTTTTTGAGATCGGTTGGAGTCTCAACTCGGTTCTGACTAATGTTTTGACGTGAAATCAAAGGATCATAACTGATTGGGAGATCCAACGTACAATCAATCAAAATTCAAATTTCTACCATTAATTTTGCCCTTACTTTCCAATCCGGCGGGGTCTCTCTGCAAGATTCGATGGCGTTCTAGGTGACCTTATCGATCATAGGACAACCAAGACTTGCATCTAACCGACAGATCTTCTCGGGAGGTGTCCTCGCGTTCTATCGGCGAAAGACAAGCTTCATATCGGTCTCGCTCGGTGTGTGAGCCGACCTGGCATCAACACACAGTGCTTTACATGAGCTTGCATTAACATTTCAGTGAAGAATCAAGCAACGCCGCAGCTCCATTATCATATCAACGAACATTCATTCTTCTAGGCTGTTTGAACGCGACGGCGCACTACCACCACCTCGTCGCTTTTCTTTGTTTAACGAAGGGTGGGCGACGACGCATGGATATATTATAATGGTGAACGCCATTACCGGAAAATATAATAGTGACGAGAACCTCCCAAGGCTTTAATTTCCTTGCTTGAGCACGACCTGGCATTGTCAAGCTCTACACCAGGCACCGAAGCATGCAAGCAAAAGAAATACACTACATGACGATACACATCGGTATGAGCACAAGCACGAACCTTGTCTGGTGGTCCGTCGTCATCTCCATGCTGGTGATCGCCGCGGCAAGCGACGAGGCGGCCCTGCTAGCATTCAAGGCAGGGCTGAGCTCAGGCGCGCTCGCCTCGTGGAACAGCAGCAGCGCCGGCGGCTTCTGCAAGTGGCCCGGCGTGGTGTGCAGCCGCCGCAAGCCGACGCGCGTGGTGGCGCTGAGCCTGCCCTCCAGCAACCTGACCGGCACGCTCTCGCTGGCCATCGGAAACCTCACCTTCCTGCGGGTGCTCAACCTGTCCTCCAACGGTCTCCACGGTGAGATCCCCGAAGCTGTCGGCCGTCTCCGGCGTCTCAGGGCTCTCGACATGGCCCGCAACTCCATCTCCGGCGCGCTCTCGGCCAACCTCTCCTCCTCAGCTTGACGGACCTGCGCCTCCACTACAACCAGCTCGCCGGGTGCATACCGGCAGATCTCGGTAACACGTTAACTCAGCTCCAGATTCTTGCGCTCTATAACAACAGCTTCACGGGACCAATCCCGGAGTCGCTGGCTAACCTATCGTCGCTTCAGGAGCTCCTCGTGAGTAGCAACTACCTAGGTGGCCCAATCCCAGCAGGCATCGGCAGCATCGCCGGCCTGCATTACCTCTTTCTGGGAAGGAACAGCCTCAGCGGCGTGGTTCCACCCTTCCTGTGGAATCTGTCATCGCTGGTGACGCTCAATGTGATCTTAAACATGCTGCACGGCAGCATCCCTCCCAACATCGGTGACAGGTTCCCCGCCATACAGTTCCTTTGGCTGAGCAGCAACTTGTTCAGTGGAGCGATCCCTTCTTCTCTCTCCAATCTTTCAGCTCTCGTAATCCTTGACCTCTCGTTGAACTACTTCACTGGTCCCGTGCCTTCCACCATTGGGCGTCTGCGCTTTGTTACGAGCCTCAACTTGGGAGAGAACCAGCTTGTGGTAGACGACAGCAAGGGCTGGGAATTCATGACGTCGCTAGCAAACTGCAGCCAGCTCCAAAAGCTCGCTCTCAGCGACAACTACTTCAGCGGGCAGCTGCCACGGTCAGTTGTGAACCAGTCAACGACGCTACAGAAGCTCTATCTACACAACAACAGCATCTCTGGGAGCATCCCGGAGGACTTCGGCAACCTGATCGGCTTGGAACTGCTCTCTCTGGGGATAAACTCCATATCTGGTGTGATACCGGAAAGCTTGGGCAAGCTAACAAACCTGGTCGCGCTTGGCCTGTACAACACTAGCTTGTCAGGTCTCATCCCATCTTCTTTTGGGAATCTTACCAACTTGGTATACATAGAAGCATACTACACAAATTTGGGAGGTCCGATCCCAGGGAGCCTTGGGAAGCTACAGAAATTAGTCTTGCTGGATCTGTCATACAACCGTCTTAACGGCTCCATCCCCAAGGAGATCCTTGAGTTGCCTTCACTTTCTTTGTCACTGGACTTGTCAAACAATCTTCTCTCCGGACCCATTCCATCAGAAGTCGGTGCCTTGGCCAACCTAAACTACTTGAGTCTGTCAGGGAACCAGTTCAGTGGCAACATACCTGACAGTATAGGAGACTGTGCGGTGCTGGACTTCCTTTTGCTTGACAGCAACACGTTCGAGGGAGGCCTGCCTGAATCTTTGTCCAAGCTGAAAGGGCTCAATATACTTAACCTAACCATGAGCAGCCTATCTGGTAGCATCCCTGAAGCCCTGGGTAGCATTGGCAATCTGCAACAGTTGGGTCTAGCGCACAATCATTTCTCCGGGCCAGTCCCAAAAACCCTACAGAATCCGAAACTGCTATGGAACTTAGATGTGTCGTTCAATAATTTGCAAGGCAAGTTACCGGACGACGGTGTTTTCAGAAACCTAACATATGCAGCGGTGCAAGAGAATGACGGGTTGTGTGGTGGGATACCAAGCCTTCAGTTGCCTACATGCCCCACTCTTGTTGCAAGCATGAGCAAAAAGCAGTGGCCCCGGATTCTTAAAATAGCTCTGCCGATCATAGGAGCAGTAGTCATGGCATTTGTTCCAGTTGTTGTTCTTATTCTGGTACGCCAAAACAAGCTGAAACGAAGACAAAACAGACAAGCGATGTCAGCAATTAATGGCGACGAACAGTATCAGAGAGTTTCGTATTACACATTATCAAGAGGAACTAATGGATTTTCAGAAGCTAACTTGCTTGGCAAAGGAAGCTACGGTTCTATTTATAAATGTACCTTAGAAGAGGAAGGTGCAACTACAACTGTAGCAGTAAAAGTGTTCAACCTTCAGCAATGAGGGTCTTCAAGGAGTTTCGAGGCTGAGTGTGAGACTCTGAGAAGAGTACGCCATCGCTGTCTCCTAAAGATTGTGACTTGTTGCTCGGGTATTGATCCACAAGGTGAAGAGTTCAAGGCATTAGTTTTTGAGTTCATGCCTACTGGTAGCTTAAATGATTGGATCAACCCGCAGTCGAGTAATCCCACTCCAGAAAATACACTCAGTCTTTCACAGAGACTTTGCATAGCTGCTGATATCTTCGATGCACTTGACTATCTTCACAACCACAGCCAGCCGCCAATCATCCATTGCGACCTGAAGCCAAGCAATATTCTTCTTGCAGAAGACATGACAGCTAAGATTGGCGATTTTGGCATATCAAGAATCCTATCTTTGAGTAAAATAGCAAAAACTATGCAAAATTCACAAAGCTCAATTGGAATCAGAGGTTCCGTAGGTTATATCGCACCAGGTAACTGAAAATATTGCGGCATTGCTGTCTTTATTCCCCTGTCCTCTCACCCTCTGCCATAATTTTGGCAAAGGCAACAGTGTAGCTATATATATGTTTGCAAATATTGCAGAGTACGCCGAAGGTTGTGCGGTTTCTGGACTAGGTGATATTCACAGCCTAGGAATATTGTTGCTTGAAATGTTCACGGGAAGGAGCCCTACTGATGACATGTTCAAGGATTCCCTGGACCTGCACAGGTTTGCTGCAGCTACTGTTCCTGACAGAGCCCTGGAGATAGCTGATCAAACAATCTGGCTGCATGAAGAAGCAGATGATAACGGAGACGTGATCCATGAAAGTATAACAAATATGGTTCGGCAGTGTTTGGTGTCTGTCCTTAGGCTTGGCATATCCTGCTCAAAGCAACAGCCCAGAGAGCGCATGTTGCTAGGAGATGCTGTGACAGAGATGCATTCAATCAGGGATGGGTATCTGAGATCTCGCTCGATGATCGAGCAATCAGCAGTGATGCACTCAAATGAAAGGTTTACCATGCATTATTTGTAGTACTGAGTAATTATTGCATTGGAGGTATATACCTGACCGGTGTTGTTATTAGTTAATGTAATATTCATCAACTAAAGCATTGATGACTGCCTTTGTCAAAGATTTATTTTTTTAAGGATATTTGTCAAAGATTTATGTACACATAATGTTCAATAATTATGTACGTCAAAGATTAGCAAACTAAGGGCGATGTTTGGATCCATTGTGATTATAAGTTTTCGCAACTGCTATTCACACATCTGACGGAGTAAAACTATCTCTAGTTTTCATTTTTATTTTTATTTTCTTAGTTATATAGTGCTAATTGGAATATGAAACTATGACAGCTGCTTTTCAAACATATGGTTATTCAGATTTTTTTTTTTTTTTACAAATCAGTGTATTTTTGTATGGATGGTGTAGTTAGAGATAGCTGAGACTTAAGACTATGGTAGAAAGATATATAAAGATGAGAACATGCTTGAAGATATACATATTTCAGCATGCAAGTATTGGAGTCTAACATAGAGTAAAGCCCAGGTGGCTAGCCAAGTCATTCATACTTCACCGAATAGTTATTTTTTTTAATTCTTAGAACAACAAAAAAATTAAACTATAAATAACTTAAAAAATAAATCCAGCTTGCAAGGACGCATATTAGTTTTTCCTTGCCTAAATGACAACTTATGACTTATGGGCAGCATAAAACTTAATAAACAGGTATCACCCCTGCTCCAATAAGCAATGTACTCTGTTGTAATTTATTTATGTTTTGAGCTCATTGATTACTCCTAAATGGGAAGTATTAGTGACATCATTAAATCACTAAAATGGATACGTAATCCGCCTAGCTTTATCTCCCCAATCGAACATAGTCGGGGCTTCATTGAAAAGAGGTGCATTTGCGCCTGAGAAATACAAGGCGAGCACACCATTTCTGGATTGAGGAACGAGACACCATGAGAAGCGGTGCGTGGAGAGACGGTCTGTGAATCAGCTTCGATAGAACCTCAATGTCCAGCTGGCTGATAGTTACCATCCCAACAATTGCCCTGAACCTGAAATGATTGAACTCTTGTCAATCTTTGTACAACTGATAGAGTGATAGAGATGGCCAGATGGGGACTATACAGAATCAACAACGAAATATTGAACGGAAAAAAAGGTGCATACCTTGTGCCCATTTCACCGAACACACTGAGGGCATCATCCATGAAAGCATCAACACCGGCGTTGAGGTCGATGGCGGCATACAATGAGGAGCACAAGGGAGCAAGAGCGGGCACGGAGGCTGGAAATGCCGTTGCTATCGGATCTCATGCCTTTGGTGGCCCATTCCACGTGACGCAGGCGGAATGCGCGAGGAGCCTTGCCCGCCAACACCGGGAGCAGGGGCGGCAATGGCATGGGCGCAACGCCCGCGCGAGGAGGCAGCGACTGCTCCCTTATGGGACGTGGTCGGAGGTCGGAGACAGGCCGGCAGTGGTGCGGCTGGAGTCGGAGAGGCGGCGATCATCGAGGTGGCGAATCTGGAACGCCAACACCCTGCGGGAAGGGGGGGGTGGTGGTGGTATGCTTCCATCTTCATCTCCATCTCCATATCGCTGGATAACTCTAGTCCGCCGCCCGCAGCATTCATTAAGCTCGGCGGCTCTATCGGTAAGCAAATGGTAATAGGCCCTATCGGTAAGCAAATGCTAATAGGCCCGTCGGCCCACCAGCTGCCGATAATACTTGGGCCCGTCATTTTCCTTGCTCCCTCACGCGCACGTGCTCTCAAAATATAGAAATGAAAAGAAAATTGTTGGATTAAAGTTGAATGAAACTTACAATCCTAATAGGAAATTCAAAATACATGAAAAGTTTCTATTGCAATTTTTAAATACAACATAGAAAAGTACATGAATTTCAATCCTAGATGCTAGTTTCCCTCCCAAATTTCATCGGGCCTAAAATCATCAGGGCACATGTGCAGCGAGATTAGGGCAGTCACAGTGTTAGAAACTACGTGGGGTTTCTATCCATATTAATTTTCATAGACTCTACGTATAGAAATTATGGTTCCAATGGATAATTCAACAATTTTTTATCCAATCACATACGTTCTTTCTATTCTTCACCAATTATACCCATTCGTGTTTTGGTTCTCGTATAGACATGGTTTCTAATTTAGACTTGATTTTTATAATTTTTATTGTTTTTCTCTACAAAATTTTTTTGCCACATTAACAAAACGTTTAGATGACAGTAATTATAATAATTTCTACATTGTGAGTATCCTTAGAGACTATAGTGGCACAGTGCAGGTGGTCCTTTTCGTCGGAACTAACAATAAATGAGTGGTGTGCACGAGTGCACGGCGCCTGATTTGGAAATCGCGAGATACGACCCTCCATACCTAGGAAGTCGTTTTGAGCCATACCAGTACCCCTGTATAGTGGTGAAGCGTGTGTAGGATGAGGCTGTGTGTAGATGCCCTTCCAAATTCTAGATTTCTCGTCACATCGAATGTTTGATACATATATAGACCATTAAATATAGATAATCTTTTACATGTTTGCATTGTTAGTGCAAAACCCATTTAACGAATTTTTTGAGTCTACTTAGATTATAACTGGACACTTATAGTAAAAGTTAATATATATGCTATAGTGTCTTTTCACAAAACTTTTAGCTTCTAAACACCCTATGAGTGTGCGCGTTAACCAGGGGAAAAGCCGACAGACAAGTGCTGTGGATTGTGAAACTCCCCTGAAATCAAAATCCGAACCCACTCCACTCACCACTCAGACGGGGGGTGGTCAACTTCCACTATCCCATCGAAATTTGTTTTGACGTCGTTTCTTTGCTAATTTTCACAAAACAAAGAAGCATAAGTCCATCCACCGCATTGAATCCCTTGCTCTTCTGTCTTCTCAGGTGGCGTTTGGATAGCGAGAGGGTCTGGGATAGGGAAATATTCTGGTTATGATAGGCTGGGTTTGGGTTAGACATATGAGACTCCAAACCCAATCTATTGTTTGGTTTTGTTGGATTTATTATGGGCCAAACCTATTTATATATTCAATAAATCAATAACTTTATGGTGTGTAACAGTATGTATTATTAATTGTATCGGATTGAAATTTTAAAGGTCTTTAACTTAACTTATATGGTGAGAAATATTCCACTTAATTTGAGAAGTTAAGGAGGGACCAAGGCACGCCACACGCGCGCGCGCCGCCGCCGCCGCCGGCCAGGCCGTGGCATGGCGTGCGGGCGTGTTAAACTTTTAGCACTCACTAACCATGGGAGTTACAACTTAAAGTTGATCTCTCCGCATGCTTGACTGTTGGACTACCCGAGACCTTTCTCCTCCTCTCCTCTCTACTGTGCGCCGGCGGGATATAGGAAACACCCTGTCTCCTGACAAATATCAGAAGAACAAATTTCGCAGCAAAGAAAGTGATCCCCATCTCGCAACTCCGCGCGCACGGGGAAGCGAGAGGGCACGTGCCTCCGAAGCCCTTGCCGTTCGAGACCTTGCACGGGGATCGGCAATTAGGTTTTTAGGGAGCGTCTTCGCGACTGCCCAAATCACCGCCGCCGTCGTTCGTCGTCTTCTTCCTCAAGTTGCCGGCGACATCGTCTTCTTCTTCCTCACGGGTGGACTTCATCATCTTCCTGGAGGTATGACGCTGGAAGTTGGACAAAGACCCGGATCATCGGAGCGCATGGAAGGGTATGATCCCTTCATCTTCATTCTATTTTTCGTTCTACAGTTACTGCTTGTTTCGATAGTTCTTTTATGTTGTTTCATATGATGTTCTGTGTCTGTTTCAGTAGTTCTTCCATATCGTTTCTTATCTTGCGTGATGTCTGTCTCTACTAGTTTAATATTCTGCTTATCTGTTTCTACTATAAATTATATGTCATGTCTGTATGTTTCAGTGATTCAGTTATATTGTTTCATATGTTGCTGTTCTTATGTTTTACCTGTTCTGTTATGTTGTTTCGCATTCTATTTAGAGTATGTTGCTGTTATAATATGTGTATCATGTTTTTATGTTTTTATTATACATATGCTTCACATGTTTATCATTCTCATGTTCCATATTATTATGGATATATTTGTTATCATGCTTTCTATGATTAAATATCTCTTATATGTCGTCATCATAATATTAATTTATGGAATTAAAATGATATGGAAATTGCCTAATTATCTAACAGGTTCTGCCGGCTTTCGTAGAACACCTCTTGGTAGTTCGAAGAAAGATATTATGAACATGGGTAGGCTAGAAAGCACTAAATTTTATCAGCACTAAACGACCCCTCTGTTGTGAGTAATTTACCTTTCCGACCACTAAGTCTCTTCTCAATCATGTCAACTATTATCTGCCAATCTTTATTACTTAGTTTTCTTGTATGCATGGGTATGCCAAGATATCTGAATGGGAATTTCCCAATCTGGCACCCGAACAACTGCGAGTAATAATCTTCGAATTCTTTTGCTTTACCGAAACATAGAATTTCGCTTTTGTGGAAATTTATTTTGAGGCCCGAGATTTGCTCAAATGTGCTAAGGATTAATTTCATATTTATTGCCTTTTGAAGATCATGACTCATAAAAAGGACCATATCATCCGCATATTGTAAAATGGACAACCCATCTTGGATCAGATGAGGAATGATCCCCTCTACCTGACCATCTTCTTTGGCTCTAGCAATGAGTATAGCGAACATATCTGCCATTATATTAAATAGTATCGGCGATATTGGGTCACCATGGCGTAAGCCTTTCTTAGTTTGGAAGTAAGGTCCTGGTTGGTCATTCACACCTTGATATTAAGTTATTAACGTTGCTTCCTTCGGTAAATTGTTTGATACAGTTGCACCATTTATCTGAGAACCCTTTCATACGCAACGTTTGTTGCAGGGAAACTCCATTTCACCTGGTCATAAGCCTTCTCAAAATCTATTTTGAAAATTAACCTGTCAAATTTTTTCTGTGTAATTCGTGAATTGTTTCGTGAAGGATCACCGCTCCTTCCATGATGTGTCTTCCAGTGAGAAATGTCGTTTGGGTCGGTCTAATGATCTTTTGGGCCACCGATTTTAATCTATTAGTAGCTACTTTTGTAAGGATTTTAAAGGAGACATTCAATAGACAAATAGGTCTATATTGACTAATCTCCTTGGCATCCTTACATTTCGGTAGCAAAATAATGTTTCCAAAATTTAGGCTGTGTAAACATAGGGTGCCTTGGTGGAATTCCCTAAATAGAGCCATCAGGTCTACTTTAATTGTTTCCCAGAAGACCTGGTAGAACTTCGGAGGGAACCCATCCGGCCCCGGTGCCTTGTTATGTTCCATTTGAAATATAGCCGCTCTAATCTCGGATTCCGTAAATTCTCCCAGCAAATACTCATTCTCCAGAGGAGAAACCAGCGGAATGTCCCCGGTGTGTGACTCATCAAGGGTTATGGTGGACAATTCCGATAGGCCAAATGGATCCTTGTAATAGGTAGTAACTTTGAGTTAAGCATCACCACTTATCACATTATTACCCTCTTGTAACTAGAAAATACGAGTTTTATGGTTTCTACCATTTGCCAAAGAGGAAAATGCACCCCTAGTCCCTCAACTTGGCTCAAGGTGTCATTTAAATCTCTGAACTTTTAAAGTGATATCTATGGGTCCCAAAAGTTGACAAAAGGTGTTGTTTAGGTCCCAAACTTTCAAAGTGATTGCCGCAAGTCCCTAAACTTGACACAGGGTGTCATCCAGGTCCCAAACACTGTAGATAATTTCAGCACCGAATTTTAGAAAAAGAAAATCTAATTTCAGTACTGTAGCTACAATTTATAAAATATTCTAAAAATTATATTTTTTCATACGATCTCCGATGAAGATGAGTTTTATATAAAAATTGTAGTTTGCGACGAGATCTATAACTTTGTAGTTTCGAGTTTTTTAATTTGAGGTGGTTAAGACGCTCAAAAAATTAAACAAAATTTTTCAGCAGTATATTAATCACGTACAAGCGCGTGTCGCCTTAGAAAAATTATATCTTTCTAATATACTATCAAATTAAGATATTTTTTATACAAAAGTTATAGCGTTCGACAAGATCTACAACTTTCTAATTTTAACTTTTTTAATTTAAGGTTGTTAAGATTCTCAAAAAATTTAAAATATAAAACCACCATGCAAGAACCAAAATTAGTGTTTTAATTTTTTTTAGAATCTTAACGACTTTAAATTAAAAAAGTTAAAACTATAAAGTTGTAGATCTCGTCGAACGCTACAACTTTTGTATAGAAAGTATCTCAATTTGATAGTATATAAGAAAGATATAATTTTTCTAAGGCGACACGCGCTTGTATGTAATTAATATACTGCTGAAAAATTTTGTTTAATTTATTTGAGCGTCTTAACCACCTCAAATTAAAAAATTCGAAACTAGAAAGTTGTAAATCTCGTTGCAAGCTATAATTTTTATATAAAACCCATCTTCATCAGAGATCGTATGAAAAAAATACAATATTTGGAATATTTTATAGATTGTAGCTACAGTACCTGAAATTATATTTTCTTTTTTTAAAATTCGGTGCTGGAATTATCTACAGTGTTTGGGACCTGGATGACACCCTGTGTCAAGTTTAGGGACCTACGATGATCACTTTGAAAGTTTGGGATCTAAATGACACATTTTGCCAACTTTAGAGACCCATAGACATCACTTTAAAAGTTCAGCGACCTACATGATACCTTGAGCCAAGTTGAGGGACCGGGGTGCATTTTCCTTTTGCCAAAAGATGGTAATACTTTGAGCATCTCCAAGAGTTAGTAAAAGGATTCTCTATCCTTATTTTTTTGAAAAAACATCAAAAATACCTCTCCAATAGTCTGGCAAAAGGACTCCCCCATCTTTTCCCAAACCCCAAATCGTCGATGAATCCGCGCATATTTGCGCGCGTGGGGTGCACCGCGCACCCGGAGCATCGCGACTTCTTTTCCTTCGTTACGGCAGTTTTCTGCGCGCGCCGCCGCCGTAGGCTTCCCGCTAAGATCGAAGTTTGCCGCGAAGCAACGTTGCCGCCCAGGGGATCACGTCCTGCGCCGCCATCTTGTTCACGCCATCGCATCCTGCGTCCTGCCCAGGGGATCACGTCCTGAGACTGCTAGGATCAAGGTACGCCATGACTGCTTCTACTGGCTGTTCGCTAGGGTTTTAGTGTTCCTTGTCGCCGCCGAAAGGCCATACAAGATGTTCGCTGGTTTGGTGCACGAGCTGGTTTCACCCATCCGCAGCCATAGATGGTAGCACGCGGCCGCCTGCGTGGGATGTCTCCGGCGACCAGGACGTACCTTGCGACCACAGATCACCTACAGAACGGCGGCTCCATGTACGTATGTACGTACGATGGCAGTCCTAGCGACGAAAAAAACACGGTGATAAAGTTGGGCCCATAATTTTGCTTTTTAGGGAAATTAATTATGGAAAACTATTAGAGATGAGCTTTTTTTTCTTCCCCATATTATTGTAGGAGTTGCCAAATTTCACGGTGATAAAGTTGGGCCCATAATTTTGCTTTTTAGGGAAGTTAATTATGGAGAACTATTGGAGATGAGCTTTTTTTTTTCTTCCCCATATTATTGTAGGAGTTGCCAAATTTCATGATTTGAGGAACAAAATATATCAAACTCTTGGAGATGCTCTTAGCATCTCCCTCCAATAAATGTTTTATCTTGGACCTTTGGTACTATTTAAGTTCTTCTTCTCTAAGTAGTTCAGCTAGGCGCTCATGAAGTACATGTTTCAAATTTATCTCTGTGGCCTCAAGTAAGTGACTTCCAGCCTTCCTGTCCAAATCATCTAGTTTATTTAGTATTATCTGTTTTTCCTTTTTGTACGCTCTGCTTAAATATTTGCCTATCTTCTGAGGTACTGACACAGCCTTCTAATCCACTAGTACATAAAAGCTCAGCACAGACGGTTCCAAACACATTTCTACAGGCATTTTTTCGAACCGTCAGCGCTAAGTGCCAGTAGAAATCAGCCCTTCGATTTGTACTGGCGGTTCACATAAGAAACCGCTTGTACAAATATTTTTGCGAAAATCGGGTTTTAAAAATAGCAAAACAAAAAGATTAAATTTGGGAAGGGACCCACCGGCCGCCCGTCTCCGTTGAAATCGTAAGTCGTGGCACTTTTTTGCGTGCTACGTGGCCGGTGGCATTCGAACCCGCGACCTCGGCCTTGCAAGTGACCTCCTTTAACCATTTCACCCAACACTCACATGTGTCCTAAATGTATTAGGTTCGCCACGTATTGTTACGCAACTGATAGAAAATTAACTGTTCGAGGCTCTAAACGAAGTCAAATGAAAAAGTTGTCAACTACAAAGTTTCATAACTTTTCGAGATCTATAACTTTCATATAGATAGTTTTTCCATCCGAGACTTTTTTCAAAAATTCAAAATTCAAAATTCAAACTTTGACCGTATTTTACTTCAACAAGATGATTTCAAATGAAAATATTTTCAACTACAAAGTTTCATAACTTTTCGAGATCTACAACTTTCATGTAGACAGTTTTTCCTTTTGAAGTCATTTGAAAAATTGAATTTTTAAAATATCGCCTGTAGAAATCGATTTCTACAGGCGGTTCTAAATCTGTCCCCACCGTTTTATTTCTAGTGACGCACGTTAATTAAACCCGCCTATAAAAATAAATCTATGGTGTCAGCATAGAGGTTTTGTGTACTAGTGATCTTAGCTTGCCACCTCTGTAAAGGAGTGCCTTCAATAAACAACCCATTCCACACATCCTGAACCATATCACAAAACCCTCCCTCACCAACCAGCTCCATTCAAATTTAAATTGAGGTTGGTAAGGTGAGGATCGGTTATTTGTGTTATACAGCAGTGGTGTATGATAAGAGATTTCTCGAGATAAGGCATGGACAGTAGTAAGCGGGAACATGGATTCAAAGTCTATACACATCAAGATTCTATCCAACTTTTCAAAGGTCTGATTCTGTAAGTGATTAGCCTAAGTATACTTTCTCCATGTCAATTATATCTCTCTTAAATTAAGTGAATCAATTACTGCATTGAATAGAAAAGGCCATCTACCATTAAAGTTTTCATTATTTTTCTCATTCGCTCTGCGAATAATGTTAAAATCACCACCTATGACTGATTGATTTGAGCATACTCACACCATCTCAGACAAGAAGGTAGATTTAAGATTCACTTGAGCTAGGCCATAAACAGAAATTAAGTTAAAAATATAGTCACCTTCTCTGAGCCGTATCTTGAAACGAATTAAAAAATCTCCTTCATCGATTTCCCCTATATCAAAAATAGTCATGTTTATACCTATAAGCATGCCACCGGACCGACCTTTTGGAGTCATGCAATGCCAAAAGAAATCTCTACCAGCGCAAATGTTATTCAAAGTTGAGTGTGGAAAGTTGGCTCTACCGGCTTCCGATAAGGGAATAAAATCTAAGTTTTTTTTTCTCTTGTTAAATCAGCTAGAAATCTGTATTTT
Source organism: Eremochloa ophiuroides (assembly GCA_038502445.1). Lineage (NCBI taxonomy): Eukaryota > Viridiplantae > Streptophyta > Magnoliopsida > Poales > Poaceae > Eremochloa > Eremochloa ophiuroides. The sequence goes on from JAHLJS010000005.1 coordinate 2,517,396, forward strand.
TTATTATCTGCAAAACCATTGTAATTCCAAAAAATTCCCTCATGTTGACCGTCTTCTAGAGTTTTTATTTTTCTTATATTGAGATTTTGTTCTTGTTTTATGTGATACGGGGGAGGGCAGACACAATGGGTCACAACCCTCATCACCAAGACTCCCAGATATTCCAGCACAAATATCATTTAAGTCTTGTATGTCCCAAATATCTTCTAATGACTACTGTTGACTCATCATCTAAAGCAGCCCTTTTGCTAGCAATCCCCTGCTGCGCTAGGTTCATTCTATGTGATTCCAAGTCTCTAATAGAATTAATGGCATTTGAAACTTGCAGATCAGTATTTCCAAGCACAATCCCCAACGAACTAGTTATAGATAAAATAAGAGAATCATCCAAAACATTAAAAGAGAGGGGCTGCTGTTCATTACTTTTGAGCGAATGTGCATCTAAATTTTTCCGAGCTTTTATCTTCGTGGCCTTCTCCAACGAGTCTCGATCAAAACATTAAAAGAGAGGGGCTGCTGTTCATTACTTTTGAGCGAATGTGCATCTAAATTTTTCCGAGCTTTTATCTTCGTGGCCTTCTCCAACGAGTCTTGATCAGATTTTGTCGCACTTGTTTTACTTGTTCTTACTGGCGAGATTGTCCCACTATTAAGAGATTGAGCTTGACTGATGATGTCCGGATTAACCATTGCGCTATTACTCAGAAAGACCACCGGTTTCACAGCCTTTTGGCCCTCCTCACTCTGCAGGTCAGCATTGGCGTCCAGCTTGCTAGCCAAGACCGAGCCCTTACCATCCAGGCCGGCGGCCAAGTGGCTGGAAGACACGCCCTTGCCCTTGCTAGTTGGTCCAGAGGCCGACGTGCCAGGTGGTGGTGCTGCGGCTTGTACATTCGGATGATCTTTCATTCCGTCTTCATCAATACTTTTAGGGGGCTGGTCTTCATTTGGTTTGTCTACATCCATATAAGTAACCACGTCAATGGCTTCTGGTTCTCCATCACTTACACTGGTACAGAAATGGCCTTTGTTCCCGGTTGGGAAATCCCTTTAGCCTCGGTTTCCCAACCGGGAACAAGCTTCCGGGAGTAAATGTCACCCCCTTTTAATCCCGGGTCCAGAACCGGGATTAAAAGTGGACCTTTAGTCCCGGTTTGAAACACAAACCGGGACTAAAAGGTCAGCAGCCCAGACCACGTGTCCTCGGGTCTGTGGAACCTTTTAGTCCCGGTTTGTATCAACAACCGGGACTAAAACCTTACTTTTTTTGTTTTTCGTATTTTTTCAGTTCATTATTCGTTTTGTTTTTTAATTATGGTTTCGATTTAACATTATCTATACACACACATATTACATATATATATATACATATATATGTAAAATATATATATGTATATATATATTATATATGTGTGTATCGGTTTTGACAAATGGCACAATACGACATAAGACATATATATATTACAAACTACATATATTATATATATATATATACATATACATATACATATATACTAGAGAGTTTAACACTTTTTTCACTCCAAATGTTTTTCTCTCCAAAAGTTTTCACTCCAACATATATATATATGCCCTTCAGTCATCTTCATCACCACCGTTGCCCGGCTTCCAAGATTCATTAGGGTCATTGTAAAATTCTCCGGAGGAATTCAAAACTTGATCATTAAGAAACCCTGCTATGGTCTCTTGAATTGCCTTGAGCTCGTCTTTTACCAGGACCTTTTTCTTTAAATAATCAGTCTTCAAACAGAGTCAAAGGGAAAGGTATTAATATATATGATTATATATATATATGTATATATATATATTTATGTGAGTTAATATGAGATCGATTTAACGTACTTTTACCTTCTCCCGGTCAGTTCTGACTGAGTACACCCTCATGAACTCGCAGACATAGTATCCACAAGTGTTATTCCCGGGTTGTTGCCGCAGAACACACTTTACAAGACAAAAAAGATTGTCATCCGATCCGAATAATACATATATATAGATACATATATAACATGAATGGCCTCTAAGTATATATACTTACCATGTGTGGGATTATAGTCAGTGGTGCTTTGCAATGTTTGAGGTCGTATTTCTCAATGAATCTTTTCCAAACACTGCCAATCAAAATAAAAATATCCAATGATCGATGTGAATATTTTCCAAACACTGCAATTGAAGAAGGTAAGGAGAAATAAATTACCTCTGAAAAATATCTATCATATCTTGGATTTGGTCCAGACTCTTTCTCATAGAATCTAAGATCTCCATGTGGCTTTGTTGAAGATCGATGACGATCAATATCCAATGATCGTTAAAGTTGTAGGGGAAGAGTATATGTTTCTTGCCGCGTTGCTTTGCTAAGAACTTCATGAGATTCTTCTCTGTGTCTTCTTTCCATGTTGGGTTGGGTGTAGGGTGTTTGAATACAATATGTGGATCAATGAAACCAACTTCATTAGACCCTCTCTGTTTGCACATTTGCATCTCATAGCTGCATATATATAGAGAGAGAGAGTAAGGATATATATATATAGAGAGAGAGAGAAAGATTTGAATTGCAGAAAGAAAGTACACTTACAGATAATAGCAGCTCATTATTGTTTTGTCGAGGGAGTCCATGTGGCATAGTTGGTGTAATTCAGCAAAATCAACAAACATAATATCAACGCCACGGAACCAATGTTAGTTTCTAATTCGGACAGAAATCCAAGACTCACCTTGTGTACATGCCTCAAGGTACCACTTGTTTAGCAAGTACATTTGCGTACCTAGTTGATGTGGGGGTATAAGCCCGTATACCCGCATAGTCATACTTGGCCCAAGTCTATCGAACAGGCCTGAACTACCAAGGACGCGTCGCCCATACGATCTCCAGGAGATCGCGTATATCCGCTGAGTCCTTGGCGGGCAAGAAAATAGCTTTCTTAGGATTTAACCGATTGGTTTCCCAGATCGACTAGGATTGTAATCTGTTATGTATGGCAAGATCAACTTGTAACCCTGCCCCCCGGACTATATAAGGCGGGTAGGGGGTCTACTCAATTCATCTAATCTACTAGCAATACAACACAGCAACATACAGGACGTAAGGTATTACGCCTCGCGGCGGCCTGAACCTGTCTAAATCTCTGTTCCGCACGAATTGTGCTCCCTCGTTCGTCTCAGGCGCACCCTCACCGTCTCATCTACTACCGCGGGCATACCCCTCGGTAGACTATCGCCGGTATTCCGTCGACAGTTGGCGCGCCAGGTAGGGGGTGTGCCACCTGATTCCATGGCGAACAAGGTGATTTTTTTAAGCTCCATCGAGCTCCCGACGCCGGGCCAGATCTTCACGGTGGGATCCATCACCTGGGTCATCGGCGCGAACGGCGAAGGGGTGATTCTGGACGCAGCTCAGATCCCCTGCGTGTTGCCTCCGACGAAAAGGCTGCCACGCTACGTTCGAAAAAACATCGACAAAGACGACCTGATCGGGTCTATAGATCGGGTCACCAAGAAGCTGTCAGAGGGACTCCAAATCCTGGAGTCCGTGTCATCCACGACGCACCGCCCCTCTTCGCTGTCCCCCGACACAACACTGGTCGTCACCGTCACACCTCTCGAGCGCATCGTCGAGGAGCGACCTCGAGCGGATCGTCCTCCGAACGGCTACTTGCCGCTCGGGCTACAAAACGCAGCTTCCAGCTTCGCTCAAACGCTGCGTCAACACGTCGGCACCAGCTCCTTCATCACCCCCGATAACGTCCACCCCGACAATGATGATCAAGAGGGTGGCCTTCTCGCCGATCTGCCCCCCATCAAGCAATTTTTTGGGGGACCGGTCGTTGCCATCAGCAATGACAGCGACCCGCTGCCCAATGAGTCCAAAGAAGCCCGAGCAGCCCGCGAGGCAAGGAACGCCGATCGCAGACGACGCCGCGAGCAGCAAGCTGAAGCGAGGAGGACTGCGGTGAAGAATCTGGAGCCCGAATTTTGCATGTTCGGGCAGTACGAGGTCTGCACGACTCCAAGCGCCAATGTCGCCGTCGCGATCGCCGAGGCCAAGAGGCTACCCCAGACTCTAGAGCTCGGGCCGCTCACCGCTCTTCTCCAAGCAACTCAGGTTCAGATCAACGAAGGAAGACAAGCGCCATCTCATAGCACGGCATCGGCTACAGAGCTCGTCGGCGAAGATGGTGAGATGTCTCGCGGTGGTCGGAGACCTCATCGGCGAGACGGCGACCAAGAGGTGAACCAATCCGACCTCCGCCCAAAGCTGAAGACCAAAGACCTACGCGGCCGCATCGAGAACAGGAGAGAAGCCAGACACTCAGCAGAGGCCGAGCGACGAAGAGAGTATGATCAGACGCACGGCTTCCCCAACGACAAGACCGTCCCAGAACTGCCATTCACGCCGGCACTCCGAGCAGTTGTCTGGCCTCCTAACTTCAAAGTTGTCGGCGTCAAGACTTACAAAGGAAGAGCCGATCCCAACAAATGGCTCAACGTCTACGAGATCGCCGTCCAAGCCGCCGGTGGAAACAGGGATGTGATGGCCAACTACCTCCCGGTCATGCTCAGCGCCTCCGCCAACAACTGGCTTCATAGTTTGATGCCGAACTCCATCGACACTTGGGATCAGTTGAAAGAGCAGTTCGTCAATAACTACCGCGCCACCTGCAAGCAACCGAGCACGAAGTATGATCTTGAAAGACTTCGGCAAGGCTCTCGGGACTCCCTGCAAGACTACATCCGGCACTTCTCGAAAATCAGAAACGACATCTCCGACATCACAGATGCAGAAGCCATCTCCGCGTTTATGCGCGGCCTGAGGCCCGACGAGGAACTGCGGAAGAAATTATACCGCACCAGCCCGACCACCGTTGCCGAGATGCTACGCATCGCCAACAAATACGCCGATGGAAACGACGCAGCTCATCACTCCATTCACAGTCGCCTTCGCTTCCCCGACCAGTCGCGGAACCAAGAAGAGGGCCACCGAACTGATCGGCACCAGGATGATCGAGCTCCTCGGAGAGACTACCGCCGCGATGACCGCGACCATCGACGACGCTCAGAACACCGCCGCTACGACGAACCTGAGAGCTCCAGGGCTGGAGAGAGGCGCCGCCACTACCAAGTTTACAACACTCGACCAGCCCCAAAGCGCAATTACGAGGAGGCCTACTCCAAGCTCCTCGATGCCCAGTGCCCCGTCCACAAGCACCACAAGCACACCATGAGGGAGTGCGAGGGTTTCTCCAGGAAGTTCCAAGCAGAAGAGAAGAAGAAGGCTCGCGTAGAGTCTGACAGGGACCGGCGCGACGACACCGACAAGCCTCCAGGCTTCACTGACGCACACCGAACCATTTCCACCATCATCGGTGGACGCACCGCCATCGAGTCAAAGAGGGAGCAGAAACTCGTCAATAGATGTGTCAACTCCGTTGCCAATTCCGACAGCGCGATCGCTGATCCAAGGCTTCCTCCTTGGTCCTACCAAGACATCACCTTCAGCAGGGCCGACCAATGGACCCAGATTCCATACTTGGGTCGCTTTCCATTGATCGTCGATCCGGTCATACGCACGACGCGTTTTCGGAAGGTGCTCATCGACGGCGGCAGCGGCTTCAACATCCTGTTCTCTGAAGCTGCCAAGGAACTCGGGCTAAAAGAAGAAGACTTGCGACCCACATCAGCTCCCTTCTGGGGTATCGTTCCGGGACAGCCGTCATATCCTCGAGGGCAGATAAGCCTCCCGGTTCAGTTCGGGCACCCACAGTGCGTCCGCATCGAGCACATCGACTTCTTGGTGGCCGACTTCGACGCCGTTTATCATGCTATCCTCGGCCGACCAGCTCTGGCGAAATTCGGGGCCATCCCCAACTACACCTACCTCGTTATGAAGATGCCAGCGGAGAACGGCGTCCTTTCCATTCGCGCCGATCTCCATGTTGCATATGCTTGCGAGTGAGAGGCCATTGCCATGGCGGAAGCTGTCGAAGAATCCATACTCATGAACATCTGTGCTGCGGACGCAAAGCAAGTAGCTCCAGAAGACCAAGTCATCCCAGAGAAGACCCCATCAAGATCAGCCACCAAGAACAAGGAAACGAAGGAGGTTGTCCTGGTCCCCGGCGAGCCAAACAAGACTACTCGCATCGAGGCCGACCTCGATCCCAAATAGGAAGACGCGCTCATCAGCTTCCTGAGGGAGCACGTAAGCACTTTCGCATGGAAACCAGCGGATATGCCCGGCGTTCCCAGGAAGTTGATCGAGCACTCCTTGAATGTCTTGAAGACCGCCAAGCCAACCAAGCAGAAACTCCGGCGATTCTCTCCAGACAAGAAGGAGGCCATTAGGGTAGAGATAGCTCGGCTCTTAGCTGCCGGCTTCATCAGAGAGTTGCAGACCATCCCTGCGTCGTGGCCTTTCGCTACATGGGGACTGGACATGGTTGGTCCATTTAAAACGGCAAGAGGGGGATTTCGCTCCATTTATGTCGCCATCAATAAGTTTTCCAAGTGGATCGAGTACAAGCCGTTAGTCAAGGCCACGGCAACCAAAGCAGCAGAGTTCTTCAAGGACATCTCCTATCGCTTCGGGCTTCCGAACAGCATCATCACCGACTTGGGATCAACATTTACTGGAAGTGATTTTTGGAATTTCTGCGAAGAAAGATGCATATCCGTCAAATATGTGTCCGTGGCTCATCCTAGAGCCAACGGCCAGGTGGAGAGGGCAAACGGTATGCTGCTCGACACCCTCAAGAAGCGTCTCCACGCAGTCGTGAAGAGAAGCCCAGGCAACTGGATTGACGAATTACCGGCGGTGATCTGGAGACTTCGGACTCAACCCAGCTGGAACACAGGAGTATCACCATATTTTATGGTGTATGGCTCGGAGGCGGTACTACCTGCAGATGTAATCTATCGATCTCCAAGGGTTGAGGTATACAAAGAAGCCCACTCCAACGAGGCCAGAGCAGACGAAGTCGACAAGTTAGAGGAAGAGCGCCTGATCTCCTGTCTACAAACAGCTAAATATCTAGAAGGGATCAGGCGATATTACAATCGCAATGTCAACGGCAGAGCTTTTGCAGTCGGCGACCTCGTTCTCCGCCGAAAGCAGAGCAAGGAGGGGATGCATAAACTATCATCTCCCTGGGAGGGGCCATACATCGTCAAGGCAGTTACTCGACCAGGTGCATATAGGCTCTCCGACCTAGTCGGCGTCGACATCCCCAATTCCTAGAACATCGAGCACCTGCGACGTTTCTACCCCTGATCTAGGGTTCAAAACAGATATGTGTATTTTCATTCTATTATAAATAAGGGAAATATATTGTTATTCTCGATATTTTTGCCTCCATTATATTTTGTACAGCTAAACGTCTTCAACAATGCGTACGCCCCACCACTGCTCGGGCAGCACGTCTGCGCCTACGCATAAGTCCCGCCACTGCTCGGGCAGCGCGTCTTTGCTTACGCATAAGTCCCGCCACTGCTCGGGCCGCGCGTCTTCGCCTATGCGTAAGCCCCGCCACTGCTCGGGCAGCACGTCTTCGCCTACGCATAAGTCCCGCCACTGCTCGGGCAGCGCGTCTTCGCCTATGCGTAAGTCCCGCCACTGCTCGGGCCGCACGTCTTCGCCTATGCGTAAGCCCCGCCACTGCTCGGGCAGCATGATTTCACCAATGTGTAACCCCCGCACCCGCCGGGCAGCATCTGGTTCGACGCCGCGTAAGCCGTAAAAATGATAGGCCGCCTAACTACGACACTTCATCGACCGCCCGGATATATCGGGTAGCCTTCGCCCACGATAAACGTAACCCCCCGCCTAACGCGGGCAGCTTCGCCACCACGTAAGTCCAGGGGACGCCTGGACCGTTAAGTCTTCGCTAACACGTAAGCCCCGAGGACGCTTGGGCAGTTTAGCAGCGTCTCCAAAAGCCCCGGCAAAAGCACGGGCGACACGCAGGGCGTGTAGGATTATTCTTCGACCATACAAGATCTCGACCATGTTCAGGCGTCTCAATTTAAATCCCTTCGGTGGGAAAAAGTTGAACATCAGCGGTCAACATTTTTCGGCTTCCCTAGCCTCTTCTTCAAGCTGGTCTTCCTGCTCTTCGGTGGTTCCCCGAGCATACCCGGTCTGTACTCGGTCGTTCTTCACTCCCGGGTAGTGCGATCGGACGACTCCAAGCACATGGGCGGCCACATTTTCAGCAGCATCCACGCAGAAGTCTTTAAAGAATCGAAGAGCTTCCCGTCCACGTTGTACGATGTCGAGGGCACCGGGACCTTCAGCAGGCGGTATGGCGGGCGCATACTCAATGATGTCAAGCACAGGCTTAACACCACCAACCAAGGCCTCAAATCTTCCGTTGGCAGCCTCAAGGCGACCCGCAAGGTCATCGACCTGCGCACAATGCCTACGTCCATCTCTGACAAACAAAGCAAGTCAGTCGCGCTACAAAAAAAGAAGAAGGAGAGGAAGGGGAAAGCCGAACACAAACAGGCAACCTGTCATCGTTTCCAGGTTCTTTCGGGCGGCCTCTCGTATCAACGTCACCTCAGCTTCCAGCTCAGTGGCTGCACGTCACAAAGAATACAATCAGATCATCAAACTAAGACATTTTACAAATGGCGAGACGTCGCACATACTTCGCTTCGTGGATCCATCCAGCAGCTCTTGAAGAACTACATGCCACAAAACTGGCGTTCAGAGAGCAAAAGCGGGACGAATAGCTGTTAAGAAGCACAACATTCCAGCATACCTTTGTTTTCTCGCAATAGACGCTTCTCGGATTTCATAAGGTCCGAGCAGTGTAGCTCCAAGGTTTCACGCTCCTCGCGCATGCCTGCCACCACCCCCTCTAGGTGACTCACCTCGGTCTGCAGCTGCTTGTTTTTCTCTGCTACATCCTAAAGGCGGTGTAGGGTTTTTCGGCGATCTTCGGCAGTTTCATACACTGTCTGGAAGACCAAAGGAGCAACAGATTATCAAGTCATTATATCGTCTGGATAAAATACGATAGGTGTCACCTGCACACGCGACGAAAGGCTTCCCAGACGTCCGAGAAGTTTTCTCAAGTCCGCGCGAGTATCGCGGATGTCATTCTTCAGTCCATCTATCTCGGCGTCAGCAAGATCTTCCTCCGTGGCAACAGCATAGGTGTTCCCCACCATCCGATAGGTGCGAATCAAAGGCACGGGCCCCGTTCGGGCGATTTCTTCGATATCCGCACCCTCTGGGGAAGCGTTTGTGGAGGGCCGAGGACATAGCCCTGTTCGCACCTCCGAGCTGGTCTCCGTTCCACGATCAGCACTCCCAGGAGGAATAGTGCTACCGTGTCTCGGCGTCGACGTCCGAGCTTCATCTTCACAGCTCGGGTGATCGACATTCGGCCCCGGAGGAGAAGCCGGAGGCGGTGGGGTGGGCATGCGTGGCTGTTTGGGAGGAGATGGTGAGCCTTGCGCATCAGCTGTTGAGGGCCTCTCGGGCGATCTCTGGGGTGATTCATGTTCTGAAGTCCAGCCAGCGCGGAAGCCCTCTGCTACACTAGCCTCTGAAGTTGTCATCTTTTCAGTGCCAGGATTCTCAGCGTCTTCATTAGAAGGGTCCCTACATTTCTAAGACAAAATCTCAACACTGTTCGGATCAAAAAGGGAGAAATATGGAGAAAATCCTACTTACATTTCTGAGCAATGACGCTTTCGGCCGAATTTCTTTCTTTGACCGGAAGCTCCAGCGGCAGCGGCAGGAACATCACCCTTATGGCGTTTTGTGCTCGGTTCATCCTAATTCGTGCAAGGGGCGTTGGCGGCGGCTTGGGCACGGTCCTCGGAAATCTTTACCGGAGCTTCAGCAGCTCGGACGCCACTAGAAGATCCAGCCTTTTCTGACACCGGCTGTTTCTCCCGAGCAGTTCTTTGGGCCAGTGTCTCCTCATCTTCTTCGTCAAAAGACTCTCTTTCTTTTTCGGATAGTTCAGTAGAGTCATCTTCGGCACGTCTCTGGTGATAACTGTGCATCACGTCAATTCGGCCCGGCCAGTCAGCGGTTGGTACATCGGAGAAGTACACCTTTCGGTCCTGTCCATTTATCTTCAAGAGATCAAACAGAAGTTATGGTATAAGTACAGTATGAGCGATGGAAGTGCCGGGGCAGTTCGAAACTTACCTCTGGCGGGGGATTCTTCAGATTAAAAGCCGCACTTTGGCCACGGTTGCCAATATGAGAGTCTTTTCCAAAATATTCTTCCAAGACTTCTTTAACTTGGGCTTCGGATAAATCTCCGGATGAGCACCTGGTCAGATCTTTCCGACCGGTAAATTCAAAGGCAGGATGAACTCTATCCTTGCAAGGTTGGACGCGACGAAATACAAAATTGGTAGAAACCCCAACTCCATTCAGGGTTAAACCCTTGATGATTTCCAGCAATTCGTTTACTTGTCCTAGCTCCTCTACATGCGGTTTCTCCGTCCAGCTATTCTGATTTTCTGGAATCTGATCCACGGCGCACCGGACGCTTGGTTCATGATTAGGGATATAGAGCCATCTCTTGTTCCAGTCACGCACACTGGTATTCAGAGGAATCTGGAGGTAATGTGCGGACATTCCGTCATGCATTTTCAGATACACTCCACCAGCAACTCGAGAACCTGTGCCGCTCGATTTCACAAGAACGAAGAGATGGCGGAACAGATTGAAGTGCGGGAGAATGCCAAGGTATGCTTCGCAGAAGTGGATAAAGATGGAAATCAAGAGGATAGAATTGGGATTCAAGTGGCACAGGAAAATTTGGTAATAATCAAGTAACTTGCGAAGAAACGGATGGCATGGCAAACCAAATCCGCGGGTAAAATAATCAGAAAAGACTACTATTTCTCCAGAATCAGGCATTGGATATGGTTCACCTTGTGATATTCTCCAGCCTCCGGTCACCTGGTCAGGAAGGAATCCCCAGGCCACGAGCACATCGAGCTGCGATCTTCCCAATACTGACGGTTGCCATTCGTTCGACATGCGGAATTTCCCCGGTTGTGCCTCCTTCGACTTTTTTGTTTCGCGGGTGCTCTTCCTGGTGCCTGCCATAGCAGATCTGGGCGGGGGAGAGGTGGATTCGATGGTTTTTCTATGGCGGCGGCGGAAAAAAATGGAACCCTAGACGGCGATGGAGGAATAGGCGGAGACGGATATGTGTTTTGGGATTTGAATGCGCAAGAAGATAAACCAACTGTTCGCTTTTTCTATTTATTCCTCTGTCAAACGGCACAGGGGTATTTTCGGTTTACAAATCGTTTGTTGCAGACAAAAGCACCGCTCGGATACTTCGTCGTTTTCATCAAGTGTTTCCGAGCAGCAAAGCTGCTCGGGGATTTCGTCGCCTTCGTCAAGCGTTTCCGAGCAGCAAAGCTGCTCGGGGACTTCGTCGCCTTTGTCAAGCGTTTTGAGCAATATGCACTGCTCGGGGACTCCGTCGTCTTCTTCAAGCGTTTCCGAGCAATAAGCACTGCTTGGGGACTCCGTCGTCTTCTTCAAGCGTCTCCGAGCAATAAGCACTGCTCGAGGACTCCGTCGTTTTCGTCAAGTGTTTCCAAGCAGCGAAGCTGCTCGGGGACTTCGTCGCCTTCGTCAAGTGTTTCCGAACAGCAAGGCTGCTCGGGGACTCCGTCGCTTTCGTCAAGTGTTTCCGAGCAGTAAAGCTGCTCGGGGACTTCGTCGCCTTCGTCAAGTGTTTCCGAGCAGCAAGGCTGCTCGGGGATTTCGTCGCCTTCGTCAAGTGTTTCCGAACAGCAAGGTTGCTCGGGAATTTCGCCGCCTTGTCAAGCGTTTCCGAGCAGCAAAGTTGCTCGGGGATTTCGTCATCTTCATCAAGTGTTTTCGAGCACTAAAGCTGCTCGGGGACTTCGTCGACACTTCACAAGATCAACAACGATAAAGATTTTGACCCTGACACCACGTGACTGCGTCACATACTATCAGGCTCGGGGACTAAGTGGATACACTTCACCTGCCGGTGAAGGTATTGGCTCTGTCCTGGTAAAAGTGGATACACTTCGCTAAAGGGAAACTTTTTTCAATTTTTCTGAACCCCTTACATCCGTCTGGTCAAGCAACGCTGAAGGTCTGCACCTCTCGACGAATGCAAGGCGCTCGGGGACTAGCTGTGGGGGTATAAGCCCGTATACACGCATAGTCATACTTGGCCCAAGTCTATCGAACAGGCCTGAACTACCAAGGACGCGTCGCCTATACGATCTCCAGGAGATCGCGTATATCCGCCGAGTCCTTGGCGGGCAAGAAAATAGCTTTCCTAGGATCTAGCCGATTGGTTTCCCAGATCGACTAGGATTGTAATCTGTTATGTATGGCAAGATCAACTTGTAACCCTGCCCCCCGGACTATATAAGGCGGGCAGGGGGGTCTATTCGATTCATCTAATCTACTAGCAATACAACACAGCAACATACAGGACGTAAAGTATTACGCCTCGCGGTGGCCTGAATCTGTCTAAATCTCTGTTCCGCACGAATTGTGCTCCCTCGTTCATCTCAGGTGCACCCTCACCGTCTCATCTACTACCGCGGGCATACCTCTCGGTAGACTATCGCCGGTATTCCGTCGACAGTTGACTGAGGGTTTTTGGATTCCATAGACTCCGACCATGTTGATATTTCCTCCACTCGTCAACTACTTGCGCTTTCTCCACTTGCTCCCATCCAACCATTTGGGCAAGGTTCATACCAGTTTCCGCCATGAAAGCTTCAAACTCGTTCAAATTGACCTCACTAGGTACCTGGATGCGGTCCATAAATGAGCCATATTGATTCGGTATCTGATCATTAACAATTAGCGGGGGGATTGCTTGCTTGTCTTGTTTGCCGAGTTGCGGAACATCTTTCCCTGCCTTCTTCTGTTTGTCAATAGACTTCGTGAGAGAGCGGTCATAGTCCGATAGTGACAGGGGCTGTTTAGCTTCTCTCAACTTCTTCTCGTGCTCCATCCTTTTCTGCCTTAAAGCATCGCGAGGTAGATAGTAGTATGGTTGCGCTTTATTTTTCTTCATCTCTTCTGTCTCCTTTGGTTTTCTTGTGAAAAATCTGCGACTTGTTTTTTCACCGCAATATCTAACTCCTCTTTAGTCTTTTCACCGGGCAGTTTCTGAGGAATGGGTTGCTTTGTTTGCCTGGTGGCTTTCTTCTTTGCGGGCGGGATTGGTTGCACCACCTGCGGTGGAGGCCTCTTAGTAGATGGCTTGGTAGGTGGGGGAGGTGTTGGAAGTCATGGCGGCGATGACAGCTTTGCTGTTGGTGGAGGTGATGGCGCCCTGCCTGGTGTAAACACATCTTTGTACTCGCAGCCCAGAGCACTCTGATGGTCTGGGGAACGGATTATTGGACTTGGCCTTTGCTTCTGTTCTTCAGGACGAGGCGGCGGTGGCGCCCCTGGAATAATAATGTATCGCTTGCGCCATACAATGAATGTCTTCTCAGCTTCTCCTAGTGTCTTCTCCCCATCACCTCCTTCAATTTCAAGAGGCACATTACCAAAACCTTTGGTAACTCTATCCACGGAGACGCTAGCATATCCAGGTGGTATTCTTCTCCCATGGATAGTGGGTGTCTTGGTCGGGTCTACCGGGTTTACAATACCGGTAGCAACTATGACTGTGGAGTTCCCCTGTACAATGTGCAGCTCACACGGTGTAAGTGGATTAGTGATATCATCCATGGGGAAGTGCAACGCTCCGTCATCTTGCTGATTTGGCACCTCAGTAGAAGCACAACTGCTTTTTGCAAGATTTTCTGGTTGGCTAACTCCTTCTGATGTATGTCTACTCAATGCTAATTCCAACTGCCTTGCTATTTCCTCTTGCATTCTTGCTTCAAGTTATTTCTCACGTTCATGAGACTGATGTAGCGCTTCACGTGACTCGAGAACATATTCTTCTAACTTGCGCATCCGCTCTGCCTCCTCTTCCTTCCTTCTTCGATGGCTTCTGTAGCTATCTTTGTCCTCAGGGAAACCATGTTCCCACGTCACACCCGGTCCCAAGCCTCAGGTTCGGCCAGGGTGCTCAGCGGTACCAATGCCATATGTCAGTTCGTCCTTCTCTCTCTTTAGCCTGAATACCCCTTTCTCTTTAGCGTGTATAATATATTGCAATCTTTCTGCTGCGTCTACAAGTTTCTGGCCATGAACTACCTTCCCGGTCTGCAGGTCAAGACTTCCCCCTTGACCAAAAAACCATTGTTTCGCACGTACAGGCCATGCAGCTGATTCTGGTATGAGCCCCTTGGCTAAAATATCAGCTTCCAATTTTTCCCACTTGGGAATGGCAGAAGGGTAACCACCTGATCCCAAGTGATGGTGGTATTCCTTTTTGTGAGCATTCTCAGTGTTCCTTCTGACCCGTGTCTCACCCTCTTCCGATAACTTGTACTGTACAAATTCATCCCAGTAGGGCCTACACTTTGTGATCGGACCAGTGGCTCAGTCAAAATCTGGCGTCTTGTTCTCCTTCACATATGTCTTGTAGAGACTTTTCTTTCAACTCTGAAACTGTGTGGCCATCTTCTTCATTGCCCAGCGCACACACCCATGAAGCCAAGCAGGTTCACATGGCCTCTCGTGCTTCAGGTGTGTCCTTACTCTTCCCGTACACACCCATGAAGCCAAGCAGGTTCACACAAAGATTCTTTGTTAGGTGCATCACGTCAATCGCATTGCGGACCTCTAGGACTTTCCAATATGGTAGCTCCCAAAATATGGATTTTTTCTTCCACATAGGTGCATGACTGCTAGCGTCGTTCGGAACGGGTTCACTGCCAGGTCCCTTTCCGAAGACTACTTTCACGTCCTTGACCATATCGAGTACGTCCTCACCGGTGCGGTTGATAGGCTTGGACTTGTGGTCCGCCTTACCTTTAAAATGCTTGCCTTTCTTTCTTACAGGGTGATTCGCAGGCAGGAATCGACTTTGCCCAAGGTAGACAACCTTTCTACATTTTTTCAAAAATATACTTTTAATGTCCGTGAAACAGTGCACACATGCATTATATCCCTTGTTCGACTGTCCTGAAAGATTACTTAGAGCAGGCCAATCATTGATTGTTACGAACAACAATGCACGGAGGTCAAAGTGCTCCTGTTTGTGCTCATCCCAAACACGTATACCTGGTTTGTTCCACAAAAGCAGTAGTTCTTCAATTAGTGGCCTCAGGTACACATCGATATCATTGCCAGGCTGCCTTGGTCCTTGGATTAGCACGGGCATCATAATGAACTTTCTCTTCATGCATAACCATGGAGGGAGGTTGTAGATACATAGTGTAACAGGCCAAGTGCTATGACTACTATTCTGCTCCCCGAAAGGATTCATACCATCCGTGCTTAAAGCAAACCTTATGTTTCTTGTGTCCCCTACAAAATCTGGGAACTCTCAATCGATTGCTCTCCATTGAGACCCATCAGCCGGGTGTCTCAGCATATTGTCTATCTTACGGTCTTCTTTATGCCACCGCATTAACTTTGCATGCTCTTTGTTTCTGAACAAACGTTTCAAGCGTGGTATTATAGGAGCATACCACATAACCTTGGCATGGGATTTTCTTTCTGGTTCTTTCATCCTCAACATCACCAGAGTCATCTCGCCTGATCTTATACCGTGATGCATGGCATACCGGGCAAGAATCCAACTCCTCGTACTCCTCGCCACGGTAGAGGACGCAATCATTAGAACATGCATGTATCTTTGTGATTTCCAATCCCAGAGGGCAGACAACCTGTTTGGCTTCATAGGTAGTGGCTGGTAATTCGTTATCCTTTGAAAGCATCTTCTTTATTTTTGTAAGCAACTCCTCAAATCCCTTGTCGGATACACCATTCTTTGTCTTCCATTGCAACAACTCTAGTGTGCTACCCAATTTTTTCTGTCCTGCATCACAAGTTGGGTATAGCAACTTCTTGTGATCCTCTAGCATACGCTCGAACTTGATTTTCTCATTTTCACTTTCACATTCTCTCTTTGCACTGCAAATAGCCTGAGCAAGATCATCAATGGGATCATCTTGTGCTGGTACCTCTTCTTCAGTTTCCTCCATTGGAATATCATTGTTTAATATACCATAGTCAGCAATAGTGTCACCATCGTCCCATTGTTCTTCTTCGTCTTCTTCCATTATAACGCCTCTTTCTCCGTGTTTGGTCCAGCAGATGTAGTTTGGCATGAAACCCGACTTGAACAAGTGAGAATGAAGAATCCTTGAACAAGAATATTCCTTCAAATTCTTACATACAGCACATGGGCAGCACATGAATCCATCCCGCTTGTTTGACTCGGCCACATTTAAGAAAATATGCACGCCCTCAATGAAATCTTTGGAGCGACGATCAGTGTTGTACATCCAATGCCGACTCATCTACATTACAAGACAAACGAACATATATCACAATACTGGACATTAATTAATTTATGGAAGCCTCGCTGCAATGTAGACAGTCACAACTAGCACTAAACTAATTAAACCTAAAATACACTTCAACAGCCTAAGTATATCACGACCGATCTCAACTAAAACAGACAAATCATTCGTCTGTTCAACATCAATGGTCTTCGTTCGCGGGCTCAGTGCCTCATCAGCTAGCTCATCACCCACCGCAGCCGCCTCTGCAAGAGTTTTAAACACGTGTTTGGCATACTCTTCTTCCCAGTACTACCCTGGACATCCACTGCCATCCCACTGAAATTAAGACAAAAATACATAAGTTTAGTAAAAAAATACATAATTTATTATATATAATCATCAAATGCGATGGAGTAACTCACATTACGATCCGGACACTTGTAGAAGATGCGCCCCTTGTTGGGACCCTCCTTCTTCACTCGAAATTCAAGCACATTCTTTTTCTTGCACTCGCCGCACTCAATGAGAGGGAGGTCTGGTCTCAGCCTCTTTTGAACCCGATGATAGGCCGACGACCCGAAAGCATTCGTCATCTACTCTTGACTCTCTAGACTCAAATTTGTAAAGCACTTAAATTCCTAATAATGTATTTTAACAAGTGAAACAAAAAATAAAACTCCTAAAATTTAAATCACAAATATATACATACAACATTTGAGTAACAAATATGAGCTATGCATACTATAAATCTTCCTTCAACCAAATATACAAACTATCAAGTGATTTTGAGCTTGAAATATAAATTATTAGAGAAATATCAAGTGATTTTGACCTTGACATACAAATTATTGGAGAAATAACCATAGAAATATCCTAGTGATTAAACAAGAGAGAATAAAGATAGTAACATTTGCAACCGTAGAATTGAAGAAGTTGGAGGAGTAACCTACCCAAGCTCCACACTTGAGCTGAGAAGAAGTAAGAACATGCACGAGCAGAAGTAAGAAAAAGCATGAATGGCTCGGAGCCTCGGGCTCGGGGGGAAGAAAAGGTTTAAATTGGAAGGGAGGAACATTAGTCCCGGTTTAGGCTACAAACCCGGGCTAAAAGTTAAGGTTTAGTCCCGGTTCTGCCCATAAACCGTGGTTAAACTTTTAGTCCCGGTTGATTATCAAAACCGGGACTAAAGATAGACTTTTAGTCCCGGTTTTGATCACCAACCGGGACTAAAAGCTCCCTAGCCGTTGCGAGCCGTTAGGAAGGAGGATTTAGTACCGGCTGCTATATCTAGCCGGGATTAAAGGTTTCTTTCTTCCCGGACGCAAAAAATTCCGGTACTAAAGCCAAAATCGGTAGTGGATCAAAAGTCTGCTCTCTACTAGTGTTATTTCTTTCTCCACCTGAAATTGTAGCTCATAAACGGAATCCCCAATTACTACATCCACTAGGTCTGGGACGAGTTTGGGATTAAGCATTGCTACTTTCAATCTTGGTCGCTCGTTTTTCTTTGTAAACTTGATGTCAACAGCCTTTGGAACCCCCAAAATTGAGCCAATTGCCCAAATAATCAGGAATTCTCGAAGTTCTTTGGGTAAGCCTCGAACTTGCACCCAGAGTTTGTCTATCTCATATTTATAAACTTCATCTTGCACCCCTTTCTTGAAAATAATTCTTCCGTTGACAACTTTTGTGTTCATTGGTTGGACCCCAATTAGCCATGTGATTCAGCACCTCCGCTGATGGGAAATTAGTGATAAAGGAGTCAACTCCTTTCTCCTCAATTACCCACTTATGCTTGCTCTGCAGTAAGAGAGCCCTTCAAAACACGTACCATGGCTGTCTTTTCATCTACATTTGATTTTGGGTTTTCTGGGACTGGGATATAGTAGAACCCCAGTCCTTCAACCGCATAACCACGAGGAACAGCGGAAGATTGCAAATGTTTCACATTAGGACAAATCTTGGTAACATGATCACCACAACAGATGTCACAAAAAGGTATTGCAGTGCATACTGTAAGTGTGTGACCTTTGGTATGGCATCTATAATATGGCTTGCCCTTGCTTTTGTTAGTAGCTTGGATGGATGTCTCCGGAACCTCAGTTTGCGCATTTGGGATATTATTTTGTGCAACAATAGCCAGTGAAGTTTTTACCCCTGATTCGTCGGGCCCCTTGGAAGAATCTGCTGGAGTTGAAGAAGATGCCTTGGCGACGTATTAGCTTGCAGCAGGCCAGGTACCCGTCTGATGCCCTGTTGTCGGACCCTCTACAGTGCTGGGTTGAGGGACCGGCTCAGGGTTTCCAGGCGCCTGCTCCTGCACCGCCACGGTTGTAGCTGGCTTCTGGCCCGTTGCCGAGGAAGCTTGCGGAACGTCCGGCACAGCATGTTGTTGAAGCTGGCGTGGGCGCGCCCAGTGTCCACGGCCCCTGCCACCTCCTTGGTTCCATCCACGGCTGTCATAGCCATGGTTGCCGATGTAGTGTTCGTGACCGACGTGGCGGCGGATCACGCAATTTCCGCGATCGTACAGAACCTGTAACCCCGGCGTGGGCCTGAAAACTTCCCTGGGCCCGAGATGTATTGGAGCCCCATGTCGTTCGACCCGCTTCAAGCATGCCGTGACTTGCGGTACGATCGCAGCGATCACCGTGTCAGAAGCATGCGTGGTACTCGGATCAGGGACCCGAGTAATCTTGGAGTCAAAAATTTTTGAAGAAGACACCGTGACCGGACTCGTCGCAGGGGTCAACGACGGAACCAACGGATCCAGGCACTGAGTGATCGGTGCTTCAAATTTTTTTGAAATCACAGAAGGTGACCTCGCCGGCGGTCGCTCCTTGATCGATCAGCAGACTTACCGGACGCCAGCGCCGCTTCCACGGTCTGCAGTTGTGTTACCGTGAAGCCTAAAATTAGAATATTGTGTTCTTCTAAACCGAGAACATTTTTTTTATTACAACACGGAATACTATTTTCTGGACCTCTGTGCTCAATAAAAGAAAATGTTCTATCTTTATAAGATAAATATTCATTAATAAAAATTTATCTAAATATATCTATGTAAAATCTTGTTTCAAAGGATTTATTATAAAAAACGCTATGGTGCCATCAAATTTTAATTTGGATGTTTGGTTTACCAACTAGTATGACTTTTATTGAAAGTTGTACAAGTGGTGGGGCCCTTACTTGACAGATGCTCCCGCGTGCGCCTGCCGGCCGGCGCGGTGCTACGACCGGCTCCGGCCGGCCGGCCGGATGCTAGACGCGCCCCTCCTAATTAACCACCCAGCCGGCAGCCGCTACCACACTATCAGAGTCAACCCGACCGAATCACCAAAACAAAGACAAAAGAATGGCGATACGCGGCACGAGGATGACCCTTGTATGGTCCGTGCTCGTCTCCGTCCTGACGATCGGCGCGGCAAGCGACGAGGCGGCACTGCTGGCATTCAAGGCAGGGCTGAGCTCAGGCGCGCTTCCCTCGTGGAACAGCAGCAGCTCCGGCGGCTTCTGCAGCTGGGACGGCGTCACGTGCAGGGCGACGCGCGTGGTGGCGCTCAGCCTGCCCTCCAGCGCTCTCGCCGGCCATCGGAAACCTCACCTTCCTGCGGCTGCTCAACCTGTCCTCCAACGGTCTCCACGGGGAGATCCCCGAAGCCATCGGCCGTCTCCGGCGTCTGAGCACCCTCGACATGCGCTACAACTCCATCTCCGGCGTGCTCCCTGCCAACCTCTCCTCCTGCGTCAGCTTGACGGACCTGCGCCTCGACTACAACCAGCTCGGCGGCGCCATACCTGCGGATCTAGGGAACACGTTAACTCGGCTCCAGATTCTCGTGCTGCGAAACAACAGCTTCACGGGACCAATACCGGCGTCGCTGGCCAACCTGTCGTCGCTTCAGTACCTCGTCGTGGATGCCAACTACCTGGGTGGCCCCATCCCGCCGGGTATCGGCAGCATCGCCGGACTGCAGGGCCTCCTTCTGGAGCAGAACAGCCTCGACGGCGAGCTGCCACCCTCGTTCTGGAATCTGTCGTCACTGGTGAGCTTCACAGTGAACGAAAACATGCTGCACGGCAGCATCCCTCCAGACATTGGCGACAAGTTGCCGTCCATACAGTTCCTTTGGCTGGACGTCAACAGGTTCAGTGGAGCGATCCCTTCTTCTCTCTTCAATCTTTCAGGTCTCGTAAGCCTTGCCCTCTCGTCCAACTACTTCACTGGTTCCGTGCCTTCCACCATTGGGCATCTGCGCTCTGTTACGAATCTCCACTTGGGAGAGAACCAGCTTGAGGCAGACGACAGCAAGGGCTGGGAATTCATGACGTCGCAAGCAAACTGCAGCCAGCTCCAAGTGCTCACTCTCAGCGACAACTACTTCAGCGGGCAGCTGCCGCGGTCAGTTGTGAACCTGTCAACGACGCTACAGAAGCTCTATCTACAAAACAACAGCATCTCCGGGAGCATCCCAGAGGACATCGGCAACCTGATCGGCTTGGACCTGCTCTCTCTGGGGACAAACTCCATATCTGGTGTGATACCGGAAAGCTTGGGCAAGCTAACAAACCTGGTCACGCTTGGCCTGTACAACACTAGCTTGTCAGGCCTCATCCCATCTTCTTTTGGGAATCTTACCAACTTGGTATACATAGATGCATACTACACAAATTTGGGAGGTCCGATCCCAGCGAGCCTTGGGAAGCTACAGAAATTGATCTTGCTAGATCTGTCATACAACCGTCTTAACGGCTCCATCCCCAAGGAGATCCTTGAGTTGCCTTCACTTTCTTTGTCACTGGACTTGTCAAACAATCTTCTCTCCGGACCCATTCCATCAGAAGTCGGTGCCTTGGCCAACCTAAACACCTTGTGTCTGTCAGGGAACCAGTTCAGTGGCAACATACCTGACAGCATAGGAGACTGCAAGGTGCTGGAATTCCTTTTGCTTGATAGCAACATGTTCGAGGGAGGCCTGCCTGAATCTTTGGCCAAGCTGAAAGGGCTCAACATACTTAACCTAACCATGAACAGCCTATCTGGTAGGATCCCTGATGCCCTGGGTAGCATTGGCAATCTGCAACAGTTGGGTCTAACGCACAACCATTTCTCCGGAGCAGTCCCGGAAAAGTGTTCAACCTTCAGCAATCAGGGTCTTCAAGGAGTTTTGAGGCTGAGTGTGAGACTCTGAGAAGAGTACGCCATCGCTGTCTCCTAAAGATTGTGACTTGTTGCTCGAGTGTTGATCCACAAGGTGAAGAGTTCAAGGCGTTAGTTTTTGAGTTCATGCCTAATGGTAGCTTAAATGATTGGATCAAACCGCAGTCGAGTAATCCCACTCCAGAAAATACTCTCAGTCTTTCACAAAGACTTTGCATAGCTGCTGATATCTTCGATGCACTTGACTATCTTCACAACCACAGCCAGCCGCCAATCATCCATTGCGACCTGAAGCCAAGCAATATTCTTCTTGCAGAAGATATGACAGCTAAGATTGGAGATTTTGGCATGTCAAGAATCCTATCTTTGAGTAAAATAGCAAAAACTATGCAAAATTCACAAAGCTCAACTGGAATCAGAGGTTCCATAGGTTATATCGCACCAGGTAATTGAAAATATTGCGGCATTGCTGTCTTTATTCCCCCGTCCTCTCACCCTCTGCCATAATTTTGGCGAAGGCAACAGTGTAACTATATATATCTGTTTGCAAATATTGCAGAGTACGCTGAAGGTTGTGCGATTTCTGGACTAGGTGATATTTACAGCCTAGGAATATTGTTGCTTGAAATGTTCACGGGAAGGAGCCCTACTGATGACATGTTCAAGGATTCCCTGGACCTGCACAGGTTTGCTGCAGCTGCTGTTCCAGACAGAGCCCTGGAGATAGCTGATCAAACAATCTGGCTGCATGAAGAAGTTGATGATAACAGAGACGTGATACATGAAAGTATAACAAGTATGGTTCGACAGTATTTGGTGTCTGTCCTTAGGCTTGGCATATCCTGCTCAAAGCAACAGCCTAGAGAGCGCATGCTGCTAGGAGATGCTGTAGCAGAGATGCATTCAATCAGGGATGGGTATCTCAGATCTCGTTTGATGATGGAGCAATCAGTAGTGATGCACTCAAATGAAAGGTTTACCATGCATTATTGTAGTACTGAGTAATTATTGCAATGGAGGTATATACCTAACCGGTGTTGTTATTAGTTAATGTAATATTCATCAACTAAGGCGTTGATGACTATCTTTGACAAAGATTTATTTTTTTAAGGATATTTGTTAAAGATTTATGTACATAGAATATTCAATAATTATGTCCGTCAAAGATTAGTAAACTAAGGGCAATGTTTGGATCCATTGTGATTATAATAATCAGCTAAGGATGTGTTTAGATGCTAGACAGCTGGAATTTTAGGTACAGACCAGCATGTGATGTGAGTCTCATATATAAAATGATCCATATTACTCTAAAGACTACCTTTGAGTTCGGACTCTAAAGATCTATACAGTAGCTTTGCAATGTTGTTCTTTTGGAACCTAATCTGTTCGGCTGGCTGGATTGTACGGCTGGCTGGCTGATTGTTGTGAGAGAAAAACCCTTCTGAATGGCCGGCTGATGCTGACTGGTAAGTTCAAGCGAACAGAGATCATTGCCCATGCTGATTGAAAGAGGCGTGCACTCAATAAATGTTGATTTTTTTGAAGTATGATATATGTAGAGTTTTATTTGGAGGTGTGCTTAAGTTTTCACAACTGCAATTCACACATCTGATGGAGTAAAACTATCTCTACTTTTCACTTTTATTTTTTTCTTAGCTATATAGTGCTAATTGGAATATGAAACTTTGACAGCTGCTATTCAAAAATATGGTTATTCAGATTATTTTTTTACAAACCAATGTATTTTTGTATGGATGGTGTAGTTAGAGATAGCTGAGACTTAAGACGATGGTAGATATATAAAGATGAGAACATGCTTGAAGATATACATATTTCAGCATGCAAGTATTGGAGCCTAACATATAGTAAAGCCCAGGTGGCTAGTCAAGTCATTCATAGTTCACCGAATAGTTATTTTTAATTCTTAGAACAACCAAAAATTTTAAATATAAATAACTAAAAAATAAATCCAGCTTGCAAGGTCGCATATTAGTTTTTCCTTGCGTAAATGATGACTTATGAGGGCAGTTTCAATGGTGAAAACCATGCACAATGTCCAAGAAAACCACCTCAGCAAAAATTGTCTATAGAAACTATCTCACGCAATGCTAGAGTCTTGACGTAATAAATGCTAGAAAATATCTCTTCCCGTCTTCCTCCTCCGCTCGTTGTCTACAGGCAAGCAAGAACAAGCCACCAGAAAGCACAGGCGCACAGCGGCGGCGGCCAGCGGCCCAGGCGAGCGCGTGCTGCGTCCCGGCGAGCGCATGGCTCCGGCGGGCGTGGCTCCGGCGTCCCTGGCAAGCGCATGGCGGCGTCCCGAAGAGGAGCAGGCTGCGCGTGGGAGCTCGCGCGGCTGTCCCGGCGAGCGCGCGGCACCGGCGTCTCTGGTGAGCGTGCGGCGACGTCCCGGCGAGGAGCAGGCCGCGCGCCCTAGGCAGCAGACGAGCACGCGAAGGCCCCGGCGAGCGCGCAGCTGCGCGTGGGAGCTCGAGCACGCGGTGTCCGGGGCCTCCCGGCGAGCATGGCAGGCGAGTGTAATACTCCGGGTATTACGGCTAATTAATTATGTCATGTCATCATATTTATTATTAAGCATCTGCATATGAGTGTGATTAGGATTTTTATAGTGGCTTATTCATTAATGTTATGGATGTACAATTAAATCTCTGATTTGGTAATTAAAAACCAATCAAAAGAGAAATTGGAATTCAAGCCCTAAATCGGACCCAAAACCCTAAACCAAAATCTACTTGGAATCTAGTGATGGTGCCTTAATAAAACTTGTAGATCTTTTAAAATTAAACAACTTTTATTTTGGGTGTTTTTGAAGTTTCTTAATAGAAATATAAATTAAACCTTAATTATTACTTTGAAATTCAAAATTTAAATGCTAATTTGAAAAATATCAAGAATCTGACTAAACTTATTTAATAAAAGTTGTGAAGCTCCACAAATAGAACAACTTTTATTTTTGGAGATTTTTATGTTATTGAGAAAAATCCAGAGAATTTGATAAGATTAAAAATGGATTTCAAATAGTGGTTTTACCCCCTTTTAAATATTTTCAAAATTATTCAAAATCTAAACATGGTCCCTAAATCAAAGTTGTTCAAAATTTGGAACACTACAACTTTGATGTTTACATTTTTTCAAGTTTGTATACGAAATCTTGCGAAATTGGCCAAAAACAGAGAGGGAGGCACTGTAATTGCTACAGTAATCTGTCCCCTCCATCTCTGTTCGCGCACAGGCGCCGCCCGTGCCGGCCGGGATCTTGCCCCCGGCACGGCCGCGCGTGTGGGGGACCCCGCACCGCCCTAAGCCGCTCCTGCCCCCCCTCTGACCGGCTTAAAGGGCACCAACACCCTCCTCTGTGCCCCCCATCTCTTCTCCGACCACCGCCGCACCCGCCTCGGTCTCGAGCCAAAATTGACCGCCCTTAGACCTCCTCCTCCAAATTCCTCTCGTCTCTCGCCTCACTGAATCCTTGAACACAGCTTGAGTCACCGTGGTCCAGCTTTCGTGCTTCGAGGATCCCGGAACGCACTCCGTCGTCTTCGGGTCCGGCAGAGCACCGCCGCAGCCATCTCTCGCGCAACGAGCTCACTGTGGTGAGCCTATCTATCTTAGACCTCCCGTTTGCGACTCTCTGAGTCATACTTTAGCTCATGCTCGCGACGGTGTTCCATTTTGTCCCCTAGGATTGCCGGAACGTGACTTCGCCGTCGAGGCCGAGCCGTTGCATTCCGCCGCCGTCGTCAAACTCGCCGCTCCACTCCATCTTAGTCTCAGCCAGCCATCGGTCTAGAATCGTGGTGAGCTCCTGGTCTTCCTCTGCCCTTTTCCTTTAACCCTACCGCACTCTCGCGGCGGAACAGGTTCGCCGTGCAGTCGCATCCGCCATGGGCGAGGTGAAGCTCGTCGGAGGCGCGTGGTGTCGGGGCTAACCTTGCTTGGGTGTGCGCTAGGCTTGGGGGTTCACGATTGGCACGCGCGGCTTCGTTGCTGGAGCCGCCGGCGGCGAGATCCGCGGCGAGCCGCCGCGAGTGTGCGCGCACGGGCGCGCGGAAGGTTAAAGAGGGAGCTGACAGGCGGGTCCCGCTTGTCAGCGTCCCTGAGAGCGCACTCGCGCGGGCGAGCGCGCGGGCAGGCCGGGTGGGCCAGTCTATTTCGCTCGTGGGTCGTCCCGGGTGAATTCCTTTTCCATTTTCCCAGGCGATTTTAAAAGGCTTTTCCATTTTAATTTTAGATAAATAGTGCTGCTATTTGTTATTTTCATAGGAATAATTCTGTTGGGTTAAAAATCATGAAAATAATTGTGGATGCTCTCTGGAACATGTAGTATTTTATAAAAATATTAAATATAAGGTTTGGACATGTTCTGTAGGAACTAAAAATCTGCATATTAATTAATAAATGCAATTTTGAGCAATTTTAATAAATTCTAGATTTATCCAAAAATCATGAAAATTTATGTGGCACTGTTTTAGGGTAAGACCTATCTGTTGGGTAAGTTTGGGCTCAATTAGAAACTGTTAGGATAGTTGTTCATTAAGTATGGGGTTTATGGATAGTAGAATTAATTTAAACAAATAATCTCAGTTGTTTGGTGTGATTTTGGATTGATTGAGTTCAGGGATCTTTCACCATAGTGATCCTTGACAAAAGTAATGAAGTTATTTGTTGGTTGTAGAAAAGCTGTGCAGCGGCTTTCTATGACCGTTAAAATAGTCAATAAAACAAAAGTATGAAAACACTGTTTTTACTTTCCGTAAAACGTTTATAACTTTATCGTGAAGGAAAGTTGTACTCAAGGTCTAAATGGTTTACTTTCAAGCATTTCATTCATTGTCCTCGTACCATGCTAAGCATACATCATTGCATACGTGTAGTGCCCGTTCCCGAGGAGGTCCAAGTCGAGACCACTGCCGAGGAGGTCACTCCAGAAGTCATCCAGGGATTCGACATCTGCGGGACCGAGCCTGACCCGACGCTGTATGCAATTCAAGGCAAGCCCCGGTGCATTCAGCCCCTCCCTTGTGTTTTATAAAATGTTTATAACTTGAGTCTCTTATTGCATTAGGTTGTGAGGAGTTGTTTACTACCTATATTGATGCATTACCTGCCTTGATACGTAATATCCCAGAAACCTGTTTAAAAATAAAAATATTCAAAATGCTTAGCCCTGCTGGATCAATTTAGATTTGCATAAAAAGGGCTATTTTTGACCTATGTGAATGTGATACTATGAATCATGAGAAAGGAAAAGGGGACAGGAGTCCGTTCAGGAACTGTGTACTTGGGTAGCAGTCCCAATGCATCGTAACCGTCGGAAATGGGTTTTCCGTTCGTTGGTTGTGAATTTGGGTTAGAGTCCCAATACTTGACCATCGGCGGAAAAGGGATTTGAAAACCGTTGGGACAATTGTATTTGGGTTAGAGTCCCGATGCAATGTCGCCGGCGGAAAAGAATTAGGGACCGTTCATTGTAGGCCTACTGTGATCGAGACCTTGCAACTAGCCACATACTACGGAAAGCTCTGACTCCGGTGGCTCTACTACTTGAACCGACAACCACGCACTGGGAGTGGAGAGATGGCGAGAGCAGCGTGTACCCTCGTGGCCGGCGTGCCTGGAGAGGAGAGGAGTACTGTATTCTCGGGTGGCGCAGGACCGGTTCAGGGGTAGAAAAGCCGTGGTAGCCAGAGTTGGTATATGTAAGCTTAAGTGCTACATATGCAGTGTGGATAGGGATCCCCAGCTGGGTACTAATCGATTCGAATCATCGTTGCTCCTTGGATATGGAGACTTGATCCTTTGACCTACAACTGAAAAGTGGTTCGGAACTAGGTGTTTTGAGAATGGTTAATAAATTTTGAAAGCAAGATGATATGTGAGAATGAATTCGGAATTATGAATTATTAATAAATAAAATTGAGTAAAATATTGAAATAGGTTAGTAATGGTTTTCTGCAAAACTTTTGACTCTTACTCAAGCCTTACCTTGACTCCCTCTAGCCTGCATTCCTGAGTCTCATTCATTTTTCTTAGTCGGGTAAGTCTTGCGGAGTACCCCAGTACTCAGGGTTTGTTAACCCCATATTGCAGGGATACAGCAGTCGAAGGTTTATCTCGCCCCCTGCTGTGTGACAGTGGTTCAGGAGGGAAGTGAGGAGGAGTAAGGTCGAACACATGGGCATGGTTCTTATCATTAATAATTAATTATGTTGTATCGTCATTCCACTGCTACTTATTTTATTTATGGTCTGTAATATTTACACTTTAATCGTATTTGGACAAATGGTTTGTAATCTAAGTACCTTATAATCTTTCCGCGCTTTCACTCTGATGTAATTTGTTATGAAATGTTGTAATTCTGTAATGGCTTCGCAATGGGATCCTGTCGGAGGAAATCGGGCGCTAATGTAGCCTGGCAGGACCTTCTAGATCATTTGGGACACGGGCTCGGCTGTCAGAGATCATTAGTGACAATGACAGGTGTCTGTGGGCCATGTGATTTAGGTGGTTCTGTCACAGCGAGCGCGTGGCTCCGGCAGGCACGGCTCCGGCGTTCAGGCGCGGAGCAGGCCGGCGTCCCAGGCGAGCGCGCGGACCGTGGACGGCCAGCACGGTCAGCGTGGCGGCGCTGCCTTGGCGGACGACGAGTTCAACCTGCATAAGTGCACGCAGCAGCACGGCCGGCAAGGACAGGAACGAGCCAGCGGGAGCGGCAAGCGAAGCGATGGTGTGAGCGAGTGCACCAGGGGCACTAGAAATCAGTCATTTCTCGCCAACGCCAATTCTACGGTTTCTACGTGCATCGGGTAAAGTGTAGACTCCGTTTCTACACTAAGAAACGATTTCTATGAATTTCCTTCTCTTTCCTAATTAATGAGACCATCACATCAGCATTTTGTTTAGGCGGCATTGCATTTAATAGATATAGAAACTACTCATTTATTGCCATTCGGACTGCCCTGAGCAGCATAAAACTTAATAAACAGGTATCACCCATGCTCCAATAAGCAATGTACTCTGTTGCAATTTATTTATGTTTTGAGCTCATTGATTACTCCTAAAAGTATTAGTGACATCATTAAATAAATGGATATGTAATCCGCCTAGCTAGCTTTCTCTCCCCAATCTAACAAAGTCGAGATATAATTGAGGAGAGGTGCATTTGCGCCTGAGAAATACAAGGTGAGCACACCATTTCTGGATTGAGGAACGAGATACCATGAGAAGCGGTGCGTGGAGAGACGGTCTGTGAATCAGCTTCGATAGAACCTCAATGTCCAGCTGGCTGATAGTTACCATCCCAACAATTGCCCTGAACCTGAAATGATTGAACTCTTGTCAATCTTTGTACAACTGATAGAGTGATAGATATGGCCAGATGGGGACTATACAGAATCAACAACCAAATATTGAACGAAAAAAAGGTGCATACCATGTGCGGTTGTGCCCATTTCACCGAACACACTGAGGGCATCATCCATGAAAGCATCGACACCGTCGTTGAGGTCGATGGTGGCATGCAACGAGGAGCACACGGGAGCAAGAGCGGACACGGGGGCTGGAAATGCCGTTGCTAGCGGGCACGGAGGCCCATTCCACGTGAGACGCAGGCGGGATGCGCGAGGAGCCTTGCATGCCAGCACCGGGAGGCGGCTGGTCAGTGGTCACGTCCGCGGTAGAGCACGCGCGGATGCAGCAGTCCGAGGTGGAGGATTTTAAAAAATAACATTTTTTATAATTAATTATTACAAAATCTTGGTCCTTCTAATGCTATTGAACGCCCGTTAAGACATTAGACTATCTGCACGGCGCTCCGATTTGGAAATCGCGAGATACTCCCTTGGTCTAGATAAAAACTATAAATATTTATAATATCAAATAAACACAACTAGATTAATTATGAAATGTATTTTTATAATATATTAATTTAGAGCTATAAATATAAATACTATTCACTGAAAACTTAGTCAAACGTGAACTATTTTATCTAGTATGTAACCCATAGTTGCATGTTTTTTTTTCCGAGGGGGTGGGGTAGTACTACGCTACAAAAGCACTAGCCACTATGGTACAGAAGATCCTACCAGACAAACGTTTTCAAAACAGTTTTAGCTTCGCCAGAGAAGCTACTCCAGTCCGTGGCAGATCCCTACCAAACTAGCTCTAGACCAAATTCATTATTTTTTTATGAATATAGTAATTCATCATATTACTTGGTAACTTTCATACAGAACAACCAAATTATTCTGGAACGAATTATTTCTTGTTTTAGCATTATTGACAGGTATATAATATACTCAACCAACAAGAGGTATGATTAAAGATGGCAACGGGTACCCGATACCTGACGGGTATTTGATCCATTATGGTACAGTGATGGGATGATATCTATACCCGCGGGGATTTAGAAAGGGAATCTATCCCCAGCAGGGATAGCGGTTACGGGGATGCTCCCTATATACCCATCCTCGTTACCCGTTAGGGAACCCGCTATGTGTGTACATGTATATGACATTGGCCCAATTAACATATGATGGCTCAACTGCCCAAGCCCAGTTAGGCTCATATAAAAGGATTGCTAACCCTAATCTGTTAGGCTACTAGATATTGAACTTGTTATCAATCAGTTATACTATAAGTATTGTCGTACTGGACAATTTGTTGTGTTATTGTTACATGTTATGTTAATTATACATGAGTGTGTACACGAGTACGGGTATCCGGTGGGTATGAAATCCCCGGTCGGGGACAGGGACGGAGAAAAATCTATCCCCGTTTGCGTAGACGGGGACGGGGACGGTATAGATTTTAGTTTAGGGGGATGAAAACGTTCCGCCACCCGTTGCCATCGTGGGGTATGATCTCCCTCATGACATAGAATATTTTTTTAATAAAAAAGACTCATCTATGTAAACCTTTATTCCTATATACCAAAATCGTTTCCTCCGTGAGCCACGTCATTGTTAGATTATTGCCATCCGTTTGGTCCTCTAAGTCAAACGATCACCGTTCATCTATTCACCACGCACGGAAAGAGAAAAAACATTCCGTCACGCATGAAACGGGGCCATTTACACATTTACTATTATAACGGTTGTTCACTCTCCATATCTCATCTTCTCAAAATCTCATATTCTTTTAGCAACGGGCTTCGCGAATCCATACATGTTTACCACTTTTGCGGACGTGGCAAGCCAGACATACCTTTCAGGTCGAATATGAGCGCGTGGCATAAAATGACCTCGCCTGCCCCTGCTCCTTTGCTTAGCTACACGGGCCGGCCCATTTGCCCCCTGTTAGCAACTAGGCTGGGATTAGAGGAAAATGGGAATTCGGGGAAGATAAGCACAGCAGGAGGACGGCGACGGACGAGTGCTTAGCATTTGGCGTTATAGGTTCATACAATTCTTCATACCCCTTGCACACGCAGGTGCCGGCTCTTATAGCCAGACTCACGCACGAACACAGCTCACGACTCTCCTAACCCTGCCACTTTGGGCCAATGTATCTGGGATTCGCCACTCTGGGCCGAACTGGACGATTCGCCTGAAGCCCAACAGTACTCAGCATCTCCGTTGTCGGATGACGATCAGAGTCACCTTGCTCCGTGCCGGATGCCTCGGTGCTGATATTCCCCTTTCCTTGCGCGCCAAGTTGTCTCCAGAGATTGGCGCGAGGAAACTGCTGCTGCAAAGCTTCCAAGTCCTCCCAAGTAGCTAAAGAGACAGGCATGTTAGACCATTGGATCAAACCTTGCTGGACGAGTTTCTTACCACGAGAGACCTGACGTTGTTGAAGCACACGTTCACGAATACTCCACTTGGCTGATGCCGGAGGTAAAGTGGTGGAAACTGACTGACCCGCGCCCACTGCTTTCTTAAGTTGGGACACATGAAAAACAGGATGTATGGCAGAGGAAGATGGAAGATTCAGCTTATAAGCAACAGTACCAATGCGCTCAAGCACTTGATAAGGACCGAAGAATTTGAAAGCCAACTTCTGGGTGCTTCGGTGAGCAATAGATGACTGCACATAGGGTTGCAATTTCAGAAAAACCCAATCACCAACTTGGATTTGACGATGAGACCTGTGACCATCGGCGGAGCGCTTCATCCTTTGTTTGGCTCGTAGCAAATGCTGCCGAATGACATCAGTCATGAGTTCCCGGTCATACAGCCAACTTGATAGGTCAGTGACCGGTTGCTCATCAGCTGGACTAACACCAAAGTGAGTGGGGGCATATCCATATAGCACTTCAAAAGGAGATCGACCCAGTGCTGAATGCAAACTGGTATTATACCAGAATTCCGCTGAATCCAACCACTGATGCCCCTGCTTGGGACAAGCATGAACGAAGCAGCGCAAAAAGGTCTCAAGACACTGATTCACGCGCTCTGTCTGGCCATCCGATTGAGGATGATACGCCGTGCTCATCTGCAACTCCACCTTTGCCAGTCGAAACAATTCGCGCTACAGTGCACTGGTGAAGATCTTGTCGCGATCCGAAACCAGTGCAGAGGGCATCCCGTGCAAGCGATACACCTGAGACATGAACAATTTTGCCACACCCGCTGCTGTGAAAGGGTGACGAAGACTCAAGAAATGAGCATATTTTGAGAAGAGATCAACCACCACTAAAATGCAGTTGTACCCCTCGGAGAGCGGTAAGCCTTCAATAAAATCAAGAGAGACCACTTTCCATGCTCGATCCGGCACTGGCAACGGTTGCAGAAGTCCAGGTAAACGGTTGCGATCAGGCTTTGCTTGCTGACAGACCTGACAGGCAGACACAAAAGCATGGATGTCGGCTTTCATACCCGGCCAATAGAAATGTTGTTTAGCACGGCGATAAGTAACAGGGATCCCACTGTGACCGCCGATTGCGCTGGAATGCAGAGCATGGAGTAATTGTGTGCGCAAAGCTGGAGCAGCTCCAATCCAAAGACGTCCCTTATAGCGAATGAGACCGTCATTCAATGAAAAGTGAGGAAGACTGTCAGAATCAGTCTGCAACTTACATAGCAATTCCTGGGAAGCTGAGTCATCAACATAAGATTGAAAGACGTCTGCTAGCCATTGCGGTTGGCATATCGACACAGCCTGGAAACAACCAGTTGGTAGGCGCGATAAGGCGTCAGCAGCTCCATTGTCACAACCCTTGCGATATATAATCTTGTAATGCAAGCCAAGCAGCCTTGTGAAAACTTTTTGCTGCCACGGAGTATGCAACCTTTGTTCCTCCAACTGTGCTAGGCTCTTGTGGTCTGTTACAATGTGGAATTCAGCAATCTGCAAGTAACTACGCCACTGATCGACGGCCATCAAAATTGCAAGATACTCCTTCTCATAGGTCGATAATCCTTGCAAGCGAGGACTCAGAGTCTTGCTGAGAAAGGCTAAAGGATGACCTTGTTGCATCAATACTGCGCCAATCCCTGTGCCACTTGCATCGGTTTCTATGATGAATGGTTTGGAAAAATCTGGCAACGCAAGAACTGGAGCAGATGTCAAGGCCTCCTTAAGAGCCGAGAAGGATTGATCATGAACAGAAGTCCACACGAATAGGGAGCCTTTCTTGAGCAGATCATTGAGTGGCCGAGCAATTATACCAAAGTGACGGACAAAACACCGATAATAGCCGGCCAACCCCAAAAAACTGCGAAGCTCCTTCACCGAAGAGGGCTGAGGCCAATTAAGAACGGCTTGCACCTTATCCGGATCGGTGGCCACACCCTGCTCGGAGATAACATGCCCAAGATAACGGAGCTGCCGTCGGCCAAAGGCACACTTAGACAACTTGACCTGCCAGTTATCTCGCTGAAGCAACTGTAAAACCTGACGTACATGCTCCACATGCTCTTTGAGTTTACGACTGAAGATAAGGATGTCATCAAGAACACATTTGCGCAAAAGAGGACCCAAGGTAATGTTCATTGCCTTACAAAATGTAGCCGGTGCTCCAGTCAAGCCAAATGCCATAACACGAAATTCATACTGACCCGTATGCGTTTGAAAGGCAGTTTTCATCTCTTCGCCAGATTTCAGTCGAATCTGATAGTAGCCCGCGGTAAGGTCCAAACAAGAAAACCAAGAAGCACCATGCAGCTCATCCAACAGCTCTTCTATGACCGGCACTGGATACTTGGTCTTGACTGTGATAGCATTTAGATGACGAAAATCAACACAAAATCGATATGTACCATCTTTCTTCTTGACAAGCAGCACCGAAGAAGAAAAGGGACTCTGGCTAGGTTGGATCAAGCCGGAAGAGAGCATCTCTGAGATCTGTCGCTCAATTTCATCTTTGATGGCTGGTGGGTAACGATACGGACGGACATTCACAGGAGTAGCACCTGGGATAAGTGGAATCTCATGAGCAAAAGCTCGCTCTGGTGGATAACCCTTGGGTGGTGCAAACACCGACTGAAATTCTTGTAACAGTGGTGCCAATGCTGGAGGAACTTGAAGAATCTCCACAGCATCAGTAGTCGACAGCTGCGTCACTTGCAACACAGTGCCAGGTGGAAGAGAAAGCAGCTTACCCTGAAGTTCACGGGTAGATCCTTCATAAGGAATGGCTAACCATTTGTGAGCCCAATCCACCTTCATGGGACTAAATTGAACCAGCCAATACATGCCTACAATGAGGTCATAATGAGCCAGGGGAAGAATCTTGGCATCTGAATGGAAACAGCACTCCTGGACGACCCACTCGAGTTGTTGGAACTGCTGGGAGCACTCCAACACTTGACCATTAGCAATTTTGACGTGTAACGGTATGCTTAAAGAGGAGACGCCTGTCAGCTTGGCACTGAACGTCGAGCTGACAAACGTATGTGAGCTGCCGGAGTCGAGCAAGATGTTGGCCGGCACACCCTGGACAAAACCACGGAACTGAATAGTACTCAGTGCTTGCAGCCCATTCACTGCAGCCAAAGACACAGCAACACAGACCTGAGCCTCGGTCTCCAGTTCCTCTGCGGAACTGACATCTTCACTATCCTCAGCATGACAAATGTCCCAAAATTCTTGCAAGACATGTAATTGAACGTTATCAGCACAACGATGATCTCGCGACCACTTCTCCCCACACTGGACACAGAGACCACGAGCACGCCGATAAGAGCGAAGAGTATTGATACGCTCCTCAAGACCACGTCCGCGCTTCTCAGCATGAGGTTGTACAGTTTTGTCACCCTTATCAGTCTTGTCCGGCTGTGGGACAGTAGTTCTCAGAGCTGCAAACTTGGAAGTCAAGAAGGAATCGGTGCGACGACCGTCCCTCAGTGGCGTAGCATCAACCAATTCTTCCTGTAACAATGCTAGGACACAGGCATCATCAAATGAGTTGGGGCGCTGCATGTGAACTGCATTGCAAATATCATCCCTCAATCCATCGATGAACCTCATAGCAAAGAACAGCGGATCAATATTGTTGGCATAAGCCAACAACTGATCGACCAATTCAGAAAACCCATTGATGTACTCCTGCACGGAAGCAGGCTGCCTGATGCGAAACAGGCGACGGATGAGAGCTTCATACTGACTCTTGCCAAAACGTTCCATGACCAGCTTGCAGAACTGCGGCCAACTGAAACGACGACCACGATGGTTCATCGACTGAACCCAACGCGCGGCCGCCCCGGACAGATTCATGGTAGCAGCCTTGATCCACATGTGAGGCTCAACAGAGTACAGCTCAAAATAATCTTCACAATTGGATATCCACAGCTTGGGATTCTCGCCCGAAAACACCGGAAAATTGAACTTGGGCAACTTGCTGCTGGTATACTGAGGTCCCCACTGTGTATGCCTATCACGAAAATCCTCGGTAAAACCAGGAAAAATAGTAGCATCAGTAGCAATCTGTGGATCGGACAGAGAACGATGCAAGCGTGGTAAATTTGTGAGATGCTGTGAAGCCTGTGGAGCGAGCGTACCCGTGACCGGGAGCGGAGTCAAAGACTCATGCTCCCGGTGGTGTGTTGCGATGCTGTGCCCGACGACAGGGCGAACATGTGGACGATCCGTGGCCAGAGTAGCCGCGGTCACCACAGGCGGAGCGAGGATGCCGACGGATGCTGTCGGAGTGGCATCGAGAACGACGCGGCTGACGGACTTGCGCAAGGCCGTCATCTCCTCACGCATCTTCTCGATCGTGCCTTCCTGTTGACGAAGCGTGCGGATCTCCGAGCGAAGTTCGTCGACGGACGCGTCTACGAGCGGACGCCATTCGTCGAACACATGCACGGCATCTTCCACGCAACCGAATCGATCGGAGATGGAGCGATCCAAGGAAGCGATGCGCCCAGTCAGTGATGCCTCCACAGCGCCAACACGCGTCTCGACACCATTCACCGCAACCTTCACCGACGATCTCATCAAGCAGGATCTGGAGATTGGGATCCATGGCACCAAGCTGTTTGCGGAAGCGCGTGAAGTGCTGGTGATCGATCTGATGGGGCTCCAGAGTTTGGGCGGGAGGGAGGGTAATCGAGGCTGAATTGTGGTTTAGGCTGAGGAATTCGATGGCTCTGGTACCAATTTTGTTAGCAACTAGGCTGGGATTAGAGGAAAATGGGAATTCGGGGAAGATAAGCACAGCAGGAGGACGGCGGCGGACGAGTGCTTAGCATTTGGCGTAATAGGTTCATACAATTCTTCATACCCCTTGCACACGCAGGTGCCGGCTCTTATAGCCAGACTCACGCACGAACACAGCTCACGACTCTCCTAACCCTGCCACTTTGGGCCAATGTATCTGGGATTCGCCACTCTGGGCCGAACTGAACGATTCGCCTGAAGTCCAACAGTACTCAGCATCTCCGTTGTCGGACGACGATCAGAGTCACCTTGCTCCGTGCCGGATGCCTCGGTGCTGACACCCCCATCCCCATCTTTTTTTCCCTTCCCCGCGCTCTGCTCTGCCTATCGGAACGCCGCCGCCTCGCCGTGCTGCCCTGCGGTCATCTCATGACCCGAAAGCGCCGACGATGCCGCCGTCCCCAGCCACGCCGCACGACGTGGCCGCTGTCCTCCGCCTCCTGGAGTCCTGCGACCTTCCCGCCACCGCGCGCCTCCCAACCGCCTCTGCTTCCTCCTCGCCGCTCCCGCTCCTGCACCGCCCGCTACCCCCGCGACTCGGCTACGGCCTCCACGCCCGCGTGGGACTCTCGCGGACCGCTACCTCGCTAACGCGCTGCTCGCGTTCTACGTCCGCCTCCCGGACCACCTGCTCCACGCGCTCTGGTGTAGTACATGAGATCAGCTGCCGCTCGGCAGTACGCCAACGCCATCCTCGATGAGAGATCGAGCTGCTCCAACAAGTAGCTGACGCCCTGGTGCATGCACACGGCGCCGTCGTGCACCTGGAAGAACGCCTTGCTCTCCTCGATCTCCTCCAGCACCCGATACCTCTGCTTGTCCACCACCTTGTACCTCTCGTGCTCGATCGCTCGTATGCTCACCGCGCGAGCAGGGTTCCTGCTGTCAGCCCCGACGTGCAGCATGTCCGGGTTGGTGATCAGCATCCTCGCGCCGTCCCGGATCCTCGCGCTGTCTCTCATCGGGGTGTCGCCGTCGTAAATGCTGACGACGTCGCCGTCGGCCTTCGTCATCCCGAGCAGCGCCTTGAGCTGGTCCTGCGCTAGCGCCTTGTTCGGGAAGATGTAGAGCGCGCACAACGCCGCGGCGGGGCGCGAGATGGACTCCAGAACGGGCACGTTGTAGCACAGCGACTTGCCGGCGCCGCCGCCGGCGACGGCGACGACGGCCTGGGCCTGGTGGCTGTACAGGGTCCCGAGGCCATGCTTGAGGTGCTTCCCGAGGCCATGCTTGAGGTGCTCCACCATCCGAGCAGGGTCCAGCGGCTCCACGCCGCGGCAATAGAAGCACGGCGAGGCCGGGTCGTCGACGGGCACCCTGCCGATCCTGGCGTACACGTCCT
Organism: Eremochloa ophiuroides; assembly: GCA_038502445.1. NCBI lineage: Eukaryota > Viridiplantae > Streptophyta > Magnoliopsida > Poales > Poaceae > Eremochloa > Eremochloa ophiuroides. Next base: position 2,554,934 of record JAHLJS010000005.1, read on the forward strand.
GCCCTGCCGCGACGTCGTTGCGCACTCCTCCGTCCTCCGCGAGGGACTCCCGCGCCGCGCGCTCCTCCAGCTCAGGACCATGGCGGCGGCGGACGGCGATGACGACGGCGGCGGGTCAGAGCAGAGCGCGGGGAAGGGGAAGGCGAAGAAGATGGGGACGAGGGCAAATGGGCCGGCCCGTGTAGTTAAGCAAAGGAGCAGGGGCAGGCGAGGTCATTTTACATGTCGCGCGCGCTCGGATCCGATCTGAAAGCCATGTCCACAAAAGTGGTAAACATGTATTGATTCACAAAGCCCGCTGGTAAACAACCCCCTCTCGATCCTTCCAGCTTCCAACGGTTCCACCACGCATGTCTCCCTCTTCTCGTCCCGATGCTTCACGTCCTCTCCTTCCATCCCAACGCCGCTCCTCCTCCCAAACGTCGCGCCTCCTCGCCTCTCACCCTCGCCGATTGCCGTCGCGGCGCCGCCGCCTCTTGCGCCGTTCCCCGTTAAGGGGCACGACGTTGAGACGACGCCGGTGCTGACGGACCGTCGCTTCGTCGTCGCTAGCTACGATTCGTGTCGTACCCAGTGTCTTCCAGCGCCTTGCGCTCCATCCTTCCGTCTTCTCGACGCTGGCGGGACGACGATGTGTCGTGCCAGCACTGGAGCCTCGCCGCGGCCAAACCCTAGCGGCACAGCCGGTGAGTCCACTTATCTTTTCTCTCTTTTTTTCCGTCCACAGTTCTTTTACTCTTTTATTTAACTAATGTTCTATTCGCTAAAAAATGGTAACAACAACCAGATTAATGATGTTGTTATGATTCCTCTTAAACACCACAGCCTCATGATTTTAATTTTACTTTTACTTTTTGAGATATGTCAGTGACAGCTTTCATTGAGCCAAGCTTTCATTGACACACTGCCTATAATTGAGTTGATTGCACAACTGCCGAATTCTGAAATTTACTCCAGGCCACCCTCAGATGCAACACGGGTGAGGGTGTTCTCATTAATATAACATGTTCCTGATATTTCATTTCATACAAAGAACCATTGCTCAAATGAAATATGTTACATTGCCTTCGACGTGAAAATGTATAGTTAACAATGGTCCAGTCCCAAATTGTTTGGACATAGAAATAGGTAGCGCGAACTTAATATGTGCTTTTCCTTTTTGGTGCAATGGAAATTGGAGCCATACCCATCACACCGCAGTGCTCTGTTTTTTGGTTTCTTCTGGTTCACATTCAGTATAATCTTCCATGCTGTTTGTAGTTAGGTGTGCTAATACGAAGTCATTAACTGTATTTTGTTTTAACTTTTTGTAACAACAATTGTGGACTTCAGAGCTTCTCCTTTGGGTACTCATATGTACCTTAAATACATGATCCCATTGTTCACAAAAATACAGGCCTTTGCATAGGTGATTCCGCTTTTGCCTTTTCTTTTCATCACATGCAGCTCCTTGCATAAATTAGTTACCACAGATTCAGATTTGTCAATTCAGTTAATGATTAAATCTATCTCTTTTTACCACACTTTTTGGTCCAGATTATGTGCCAATTTGGGTGCAACGTTGGGTCCAGGACGATTTTGGAATGCCTACCTAATGCCATGGCAGTTGAACAGATTAGGTACTTCGAAGTTACCATGATTACTGAGCTATTAAATACTCCTACATCGCCCAAACATTTGCCTTTGCTAACAGGTGGTAACTTTATCCATGTTTCGTCCCAGATTTAGTTTGGCTACTCTCTGCTAAAACAATTTCTTTTTAAACAGCGCTTAGTTTTTTCCATAGGGACTGAGCATCATTACTCTTCAAGCTCTGAAAAATTTGCGGGTGATCAACACCTTAATGTTATGCGGGCCACCAAAAACTCCAGCAATACTTTGCAATGATCACCTGACAATGGCCATTGATATGCTTGCACAGTCAGGTCACTTTGCTAATTTCTTTTACCGTCAATTGGTTTCTTTTAAAAACACTTGCTCTCGAAACTTTGCAAGTGATCAACACCTGAATGTTATATGGGCCACCAAAAGCTTCAGCAGTACTTTGCAATGATCACCTGACAATGGCCATTGATATGCAGGTCCTCTATATATGCCGTACTTTAATGGTAACAGTTTTCCAGACTCCATCTACAGTGTGCGTAGCCCTGCTCAGAATGATTCCCTCTTCAATCAACCACTACCGACTGCAAAGTTGCTGAGATGAGTCAGCTTACGTCCCATGTGCAGAGAATTCTGAAAGAGCGCTAAGTTGTATGATTCTTAATAAGACAGTGTCTACATCTATTGCATGCCTTCATACATATTCCAAATAAGAGAATGTAATAATGAATTTTGTTTGAAATTATTATAAGTTCCATTTGTTGTAAATTTACTAAAACAACATATCTACCTTTTTGCATAAAAGAAAAGGATATGGCTTCAGTTTTCATCATATTATATTATGATACGTCGCGGCTAACAACAATACACAAGGATATATCATGTACACCCAATTTTTGGGCTTGGTTGGCCCGACGCATAGGCACTATTCTGTTACTGAGAACCCATTTTTCCCTCTTTTTGTTTTTGTGTGTGTGTGTGTGGGGGGGGGGGGGGGGGGGGGGGGGCTGAGTAATCTGGTAAGAAACAAGCCGGTTATTTTTGTGCCCAATTCCTTCAATTTTCAAGGGAGTCTTCATTTCATGATATGCATGACAGCTTGCGAAGAAATCGTTCCTTAACCCGCGCAAGGCGTGGGGTTACCTGCTAGTTCTTCTTCTAAGAGGAGTCCAACCAAGGAATAAGGATCTAGGCATGCTACTTTTTTGGCGGTCATACGTGCAAAGAATTTTTTGCTTCGCGAAATTGCGTCACATCTCAAGTGGACTTGTCTATGCAACGAAACAAGTGCAGTGCAAACATGCTATCCCGTCACTTTTTCATGCCGTTTCTATCGAAAGTTCGAAACAAGCACGTTGTTTTTGTTTCACGTGACTCAGGCCGCTTTAGAATATCCAAGATTCTAGTCAACTATTTTCTGGAATCTGGCGCGGTCAAGCTCAAGCAACCTGTGGATCGATCAGATGCAACGACTATTACTTCCTATTGAATCCAATCGTCCACCCAACAACTTCTGCAAAATACTTCCCTCACATTGAGAAAAACTGACGTCAAACCAAAAGCAACTGAGACTCTATAAATTTCAATATAAATGTCTCTATTTAAGGAGTCACTTAATGAATATTTTTTAATGTCTCTCGTGTCTCCAATAGTCCTTCAATTTTTATTCTCTATATTCCAATAGTTTATCATTGTTTTCATTGTATGAAAAAAAATCACAAGAGTATCCTCAAGAATCTTTTTTAAACTCACACTCTAATCCATCACTTTTGAATAAAAATCATTCTCTATGTCTTTCATCCTTCAATAACTTTTTATATCTTGTGTGCACTTTAAAGAGTCAATCTAGCTCCCATAGCGTGAAATCCGGAGTACATGATGATAATATTTAAAGATTTATTTAAAGAACTTGTTGGAGAGCATTTTTCATCAAAATATCTATTTCTATTAATAAGGAAGGATATAAAGAGTAGTTTAGAGTTGCTCTATGAACACCATCATATATTGTATTTCGAGAGCCATGTATCCTCTTCAAAATTGGAGAGCGAGAAGGGTGGTTTTCGAGAGCAGGAAAGATGAAGAATAGTTTAGAGTTTATTGGAACATTTTTTTTTTCTAAATTTGTGATAGAGGTTGGCACCAAGACATACTAAACGAATAAAGTATGTTACTATTATACATATGTCTTAGTCATGACATAAATGTTTATGCATTGTTATATGGATAAGATGTAAGTCCTGGAGTAACACCCTAGGATACACAATGCCCTGAAGTGCTATTACCCTACCCTACAATGTTACTAAAATATGTAATTTTAGGAACAACAATTACAATATTACTAAAACATATGCAATGTGAAATTATTAAAGGATATAGATATAAAAATCTAAAATTGGTAGCATGAGTCTAGAGTTCTACCTCCAACCCAAGAACCTTATGCCGGAAGAGACGATTGACGTACGAGAACTCCATGGAGACATTTTCTGATATGTCATTATAAAAGATCCTAGTTTCTCGAGCACCATGAAAAAACTATACATGTCATGTGGACCATTAGTTTATGTTTTATACCTTATATTCGTGAGTGAGAAATATCATAATTGTACATAGATGTTATGTGCCTAATGTATTAAGGGGGTGTTTGGTTCCTCCTAAACTTTAGAACATGTCATATCAGATGTTTAACACTACTTTGGAGTATTAAATATAAATTAATTTAAAAACAAATTTCAAGATGAAGACTATTTTGTGAGATGACCTTTTCAAAATCTAAATAGTCCATAATTTGACAATATAATGTTATGGTAAATATTTGCTAATGGCAGATTAATTAGCGTTAATAAAACTGTTGATATTGTTCTTTATCCGGATTCTCCGAATCTTTTCGTATCCAAATGGAACCTAAGACTGTTTAGATGCTGGAAAGTTAGAATTTTGGATATTGTGGCACGTGGCTAACTTTTGCAATAAGTGTCCAATCATGATCTAAGTAGACTCAAAAGATTTATCTCATGATTTACGTGTAAACATAGAGTATTAAATGTAGGTAAAAAAATATCTAATTACACAGCTTGTCTGTACATGTCGAAACATTTTTTTTAGTCTAGTTAGTTCATGGTTAGACAAAAGTTGTCAAATACAAACGAAAGTACCATAGTGCTAGAATCCAAATTTTTTCTCTAACTCAACGGAGGGCCTAATTTGTTTGACGCGACGTGACTGGAAAATTGGAATTTTGAAGGTAAAACAGGGCCTAACTCATTTGCCAAACACTGCCGACCGGCGACAGATGTGCAGCATTGCGCGCCGGCGGCGAGCGCGCTCGGCGGGAAGAAGCTGTGCCGCTTGCCGCACATGTTCGCCAAGGTGCTGGAGTTCCCCTTCGCGGCAGACGCGGACGTTTCCATCGAGGAGGACGCGGCCGCGTTGCGGTTTGTCGCCGCCGCCGTCGACGGACTCCCCCCGCGGCGGGCGCCCGCGCGCACGCCGTCGAGATCCACGGGGGGTCACCAAGGTGGCAAGGTCGTCGTCCAGGGCCTCTCCTCGGGGGCACCCACAGCGACGGCGATGACGACGGGGCCGCCGCCTTCGAGCTCAACCGCTGGCGCTTCCGCCTCCCGCCCTGCACGCGCCACGCCATGGCCGCTGCCACCTACGCCGAGGGGCGAGGGCGAGCTCGTCGTCACCGTCTCCAAGGGCGCCAGCCCCGACGAATGCGACGGCGACGGTGATGGGGCTGCTGTCCTCAGTTATATTGTTACCATCTGAAACATCTTCATTTCAGGGAGTTGGCCAAAGATTATGCTGCCCAGTTCCCTAAGAATTTGTCTAAGCTCCCTGGCAAACGCCTGCGTGCGGGTCTTTTCTCGAGCTGGTAATTTAGTATTATATTCTATTGTATACTAGTAGAGTTCTGATGCAATAAACTGGATTGCTGCACCTTTTGGTTGCTGTAAACTATTTCCTCGTGTTGAGCGTCAGAATACCGTCTCGCATTTCTACTTTGGGATCTTTGAAATCTTTTGGCTCTTTGTGCAGTCAACCTACATTTTTCTGCAGTGATGAAAACAAGAGAAGCTCATCGGTTGTTATTTATGAAGATGCATCAGAGAGACTGCTTCAACAGTTTACGGCTGTGCTGTGGGGTGCCAGCTGATGTTCCATGCATGTTCTTCTATTATTACATTGGTATGCACAGAGGGATTCCAACTTAATGAAGCTCTCACCGGGTGGAACAACAGCTTCCTTCAGTTTTTACAAATAGTGTGTACCTTACTACTACTACTAAAGAAAAGAAAGGCATTCTTCAGAATCTGATTCAACTATTTCTTTTACAAATAGTGTGTACCTACTACTACTACCATGTCATCTGTAATGTAAAATACATTAGATTTAGAACATGAGATGTGTTGGAACACCGGTTCCGAACAAGGTGAGTGGAGAAGGTTGGCTGGAGAATTTGACCGGAGGAGGTGTCCCGAGGTAGGCTCCCGGACGAAGGTCCGGTGAAGAAGGCCGGCTGGAGAAGGTATCTTGATGTAGGCACGGCTGATGAGGTATGTTAGTATGTACATTATTGTGATGTTAAATTTAGAACAGGAGATGATAATGGAGATATGTAGTCAATTATTGTGCTGTTGTGCGCAAACTAAGTATATTATTGTGTTGGTGTATAGACTAGGTACATTCTCGCCATTCCACAAAGTTCACTCCTCTGTTTTTGGCATTAATTGAGGTTGAACAGTTTGCTTGGGGATAGTTTTGAAATCTGTGTTCTTTCGTTCTTTCATCCTGTATGCTAAGTTACGTTACTTCATATTTCTTTTACATTGCCTGAACACATGGCAAATTTATTAAATATGGTTCTTAGATGTTCGATTCAAATTGGGATCTATGTTAAGAACTGAAGTCCTAAGGCATTTTAAATGTTACAACTAGGATTTCTATCGGTACTGGACACCGGAACTGAAACTATTATTAGAACTTTCAAAGGCTGAGTCAGAGACAGAATCAAAATTGAAAGGCATTCAGAACCTGATTCAGCTATTTGTTGAGTGACACCAGAACTAAAACTATCATTAGAACTTTCAAAGGCTGAGTCAGAGACAGAATCAAAATTGAAAGGCATTCAGAACCTGATTCAGCTATTTGTTGAGTATCACACTGAGTGAAGGAAGTTGATTTCTGTTGTTGCTGGTAACACTTCATGCGAATCAGTGGTCCATACAGGTTCGAAAAAAATAAATTGACATATGAAGTTATTCAGTGAATCAGTGGCGACCAAGGAACTCAGATATTTATAATGGCTTGTAAGGAATTGGCTCACATGGAAACGGACATTTGGCAATTGGCATAAGAGAATGATCCTTGAAAATTAGAGGCTGGTTCCCTTATGCCAAGCGCCCTAGTAAATCACCGATTTAATAAGCGATCCAATATAACGTTTGACATTAATTATAGAATATGTAAACATTGCAAAATTATACCAAAAATAAGGATAACATTAGCAGTGGATAACACTATATATCAACCCAACTACTAAATATGGATTACAGAGATGCCGTATCTTTTGCAGTAATTGAAGTAAAAAACATTAACACAGGATGTTCGTAGAAACAAACACTAATATGGGAGAAAATAGTGTTTCCAGGGAAGGTCCTCTTATGCAGCCAATGGGTTTCCAGGGATGATCCGCAACTATATCCTAGCTTAGAATTTGTAGATGTGGGTTGCAATTCAAACCAGCCTTTACAACAATCTAGATGCTTCTGAAAAGCCATTTGTGTAGAAGTTCCTGGCCAAGGTTCCAACTTCCAGGTAAATATGGTGTTGACTTTTGTTTCAAGAAAAAAAAATATGGTGTTGACTTTTCAACTAGAAAGCTGTATACGGTATACCAGAGCACAGGCTAGGTCAAGTCTGCTGTCTACCTCCTCTGCTTCTAAGTCATGAAACATCCTAACTATTACCACTATTCTTTTAGTCATTATTGCTTTCAGTTTTGGTATATCAAGCCATGCATGCTTTGGGCAGGATGCAGTATATATACTAATACCAGCTTTATTTGCAGGGAAATTATTTTTAACAAACACTCTATGGCGTGAATTGAACCGTGTAACAGTCATCGGACACTGTAAGCTTTCTACCTTTCCTTGCCATAACGGTGTGCGTTCCCACCGACAACGACCTGCTTATTAGGAGTAGGATGCATACATGGGTTGATCTAGATGATGTTAACACAATCTATGTCCGTGAACGTACATATAGTAGGACGACTCATCACAGGTCATTAGGTCATCATCAGTTCCTATCCAAATAAATCCTTGGTTTGATTGGTTTCACTTGACTTGGGACACTTTTGAATTCCAAGACAACTACTGAATGCGAAAACTCATCCAGTAGATTCAGCGATGATGCAGATATCTTTTAATACAGACCTGACGTATCTCTTTAATTATCATCAATTGCTTCAAAATTGGGTGGTCAAAGCATATTTGCTTCTAAAAGACGACTACGTACAAATATCCTAGTATACTCCACTACGCCAGGCAGGTACCTCCAAGAAAGCAAGGTTGGAGGCTTCCATTTAAATTTCACAACAGGTGAAGGACCTTTATGATGTTTTTTCCTATTTTTTCATACTAATACTAATAGTATACGCACAAAGTGTGGGACTGGAGGAGCTACGCTAGGATCTCCATTTCATCAGTGCTTCCATTCCAGTTCCAGGCTGGCCTGCTTAGCTGACGGCTCGAGACGATGCTCAAGGCCATGCTCTTCGTTTCAGTGCTGCTGCTCACTGCTGCGTCACTGCCTCGGGCGCAGTCGCAAAGTACCTCCCTCCCTCTCTCTCTCTCTCTCTCTAAAGTACACAATAAATCCTCTGTAAAATCATTGGTCGCGCATGGAATGGTTTGGTTAATGCTTCCCAATAATTCCTTTGAAACTCATGTGGAATCGTGGCCATTCTAAAGGAATTTTGAAGGAAACTAAACATGAGCTATGGCTTGGCTTCATTGTTTTGTTTCCTATGCTTTCCCTGTAACGCTTCCAAGGCATCTTTTAAATTTTCCTTTAGTTTGAAACCCTATAGGATTTGTCATCTCTACTTTTTTTTTTCTATTCCTGCATATTGTACATCTTTTGTTCCAAAGGGGACAAAGATTAAAGGAGTTGTAGACCTCTTCGGTTGCAGTTTGTGCTTCAAGGTTAATTGGACTTGTCTGAGTGTGGTCCATCGTACAAACCTTTGCCTGCTTGCTATGGCTCTGATGACGTGACATGTTGTTCATGGTATGATAGAGTGTTCGCTGCAGCTTGCTGCTACTACAGTAAACCACAGGGAGCAAATTGAAACCACAATTTGTAGCAGTAGCTGCATCAATGGCAGCCGAACAGGCCAAAAACTGTACTTTAACAGCATGTTATAAATGTGCAAGATATTGTTTTTCTGGTTTCGTCTCCCTTTATTTATGTTTTTCTCTGGGTGAGAGAAATAAATAGTAGCTAGAAACAATATGGCAACCGTATATATATCTCCCTTGCATATATATACCTGGTTCTCTTTTTTCTCGACACATCAATTCTCACAGATTTCGTCTTGAAATATCTTGTTGCAGATGGCTCGCTGGCCATAGGGCAGTCTTTGCAAGTCGGGCAAACACTAGTTTCAGCACAAGGTATCTTTGTGTTGGGTTTCTTCCCAGATGGGGACAGCAAGTATCTAGGAATATGGTACAATTACATAAAGCCACAAACAATCGTCTGGGTGGCAAACCGTGACAACCCAATCAAGGGAGGCAATGCAAGCCTTGCCCTCAGCCAGAGTTCTCTTGACCTTGTGGATACAAGAGGATCATCGACCCTGTGGTCAAGTGGCCCCCTCAAAGCCAATACTAGTCCACAAGCCTTCCTTCTCGACTCTGGTAACCTCATCATCAACGACACCACCAGTTCAGTACTATGGCGAAGTTTTGATTATCCCTGCGACACATGGTTGTCTGGCATGAGAATCGGGTACGACACATCGGCGGCGAATAATGGCTTGCTGCAGCTCACAGCATGGAAGAATGAATCGGACCCGTCTTCCGGGGACTACTCCATGGGGCTGGATCCGGGGCGACTGCCTGGACTGGTCTTGCGCAAGGGCGATGCTTTGAAGTACAGGACTGGTCCATGGAACGGCCAGGGGTTCAACGGCCAGCCATACCTCCAGTCCACAAGCAATGTGATGTTCAACATGACTTGGCGCCAGGGCAGCGCATACTACTCCTTCACATCTGTGAACACATCAATCCAATGGCGCACTGTCCTGACGCCAGATGGCATCGCCCATCGCTGGCACAGCAATGCCAGCAACGAGTGGGTGGACTTCTGGCACTATCCTCAGTCTGAGTGTGATTCCTACGCGTTCTGTGGCCCCAACGCCATTTGCTCCACCGCGGTCTGCCAATGCCTGCCGGAGTTCGTCCCCAAGTCGCCGATGGATTGGAACCAGAGGAACTTCGCCGGCGGCTGCGTGAGGAGGAGTGCGCCGCCGTTTTCTTGCTCGTCGGCGAATGGGTTCAGCGTGATCTCACTTGTCAAGGTGCCTGACACAAAGAACGCCACCTTGGTTCAAGGCATGAGCTTGGATGACTGCAGGGAGCGGTGCTTAACCAACTGCTCGTGCAATGCTTATGCTTACGGCCTGCCTGGAGAGGGCGACTGTGTCAACTGGTCAGGTGATCTGCTCGATACTGTTCAGCTTACTTTAGGAGGGATCAATGTCCTGTACACTCGGATTTCCCATAATGATGATCCGTCTCACACAGGTAATTTTTCGATGATCATTCCTATCAATGTAAGAGTTTATTTAATACTACTTTATTATACTATAAATATGGATCCCTGTTCTGTTTACAGCTAGACAAACTGCTATCATTGCCTCTGTCTCTGTTGTTGGAGGGTTGCTGCTTATTTCTGCATTGCTAGTATTTTGTTACCATCGAAGCCAACGGAAGCATTTACCACTAGCACTTGGTACGCACGATTACTATTTATCATTCACGATTTTTGTGTATGATGAAGAAACTTGTGCAATCAGAATTGTTTATAACAGGGCATAATAAGCTTACAGCCCACCTTGAGAAGAGTTTAGATCTGGATGATATCAGAGTCGCCACCAACAATTTTGCTGAGAGAAATAGTATCCTTTCTACCCAATCTAAGACTATTTACAAGGTACTTGATTGGTTTTCCTTTTTGGTGTTTTGGCTGTGAGTCTGTTAAAATTAGTATATATGAAGATTTTGTCATCCTTGCCCATTGCTCAGGGAACATTACCAAATGTTGGTGATTTGGCAATCAAAAGAATAAACAAAGAAGCGGGAGTTCAGGAGCTAAAAAATGAGGTGAAAATTCTTGCAAGGCTTCACCATCTGAACATCATAAGGATGATGGGATCCTGCATAGGGAATAACGGCAACCTAATATGCTATGAATATATGCCTGGTGGTAGCCTAGACGCAGCTCTGTTTGGTATGTTTTTCTTGTAATATTAAGTGGTTCCTTGAATTTTATTAGATGCATATATGAATGGTGATCTTACCAGCCTTGAATTGAATCTGAGGCGTGCAGCTGAAGATGGCAGTTGCGGAGTCCCTGACTGGCCTTTACGTCTTAACATCATGCAAGGGATTTGTGAAGGATTACTATACCTGCATGAGCATTGCAGAATCGTTCATCGCGATATAGAACCTAGTAATATCCTGCTTAGCGATGGCTTGATTCCCAAAATCTCAGACTTCGGCCTTGCAACTCTGCTTGATGAAGGCCAGTATGAAGGGGAGGCGGAAAGCTTCGAGGGAACACGGTGAGTTCATCTTTGCAGCCATTATTGCACTCGCCTTTACTATTTTGTTCAATGCAGTTTTCTTTCGACTTGTAATGACTGATGAGCAGAACCGATAAGTAACTCGTAGTGAATTGTGCTCAGTGGATACAGCGCACCTGAGTTGTTGCACCGCAAATTGTACTCGGTGAAGTCCGACGTGTACAGCTTTGGCATAGTACTTCTGGAGATGGTAACAGGCTGCAAAGCGACATCTTTTCATAAAGAAGATGCTGATGACCTTCCTACATATGTGAGTGCAATGTTAATCTCTGTACCTTGTCCCCATCAAAAAAATGGTCTCTATCAACATTAATACTGCAAAAAAAAAAAAAAGCAACTGTACGTTAGCTGACTCAGCAGAATTATTTGCGCACTCTAGATTTTAGATATATATGATGAAAATGTCAGGCCTTTTCATTTATAAATATCCGTGGCTATTTCCTTCTCACTGTCAACCCTTACGTTATTTCTTACTTCCGCTGAAGGTTCGACAACACTGGACTCAGGGAACTGCAGAGCAGTTGAAGGATCCAAGAATGGGTGATGCTCCCAGAGGAGAGGTGGGAAGATGCATTCATATAGGGCTCCGTTGCGTTCAAGATGATCCAGACGTGAGGCCTACCATGTCATACATCAGGAGCACGCTAGCAGCAATTCGCTCTTAGTTGTGATCGAATCACTCAATACTAATGCATTATCTATTGCTATCAGTGATTAACGTCGGTTAGATACATTTATGTATGAAATATGAACATACTGTAATATTACACTGAAACGAACCCACTTGAACTGGGTTCTGCCATTAGTTGAAGGGCGTGTTTGGATCATCGGACAAGAATAAATTTTGGTATATCGTGAGGTATACTTGGCCAGCGATGTCATTTCAAACTTTAAACTTGGTTTTGAGTCATCTAAATCTAAACAAGATCTAAACCATTTTATATGCTAACGTTGCTGACTATCTGTGTACCTACGTAAAATGCCGGTGTCACCGTAATAGATAAGAAAAGAAATAATCGTCCACCCATGAGCTATACTCTCTCCGTCCCACGTAAATTGTCGTTTGGAGGTAGGAATTGAATGTCTGCATTCACTGTCTATTCTCTGCACCTGGACGCTCCCGCTCTCTGGGTTCAAAGTCTCTCTGATGAACATGGCCGGGAGCTAAAACATCAAAGACAGTGGGACAAAGGTAGTAGATTTTATCATGGGCTCGACAACAACCGGTGGGTGTAAATAATTGTGTCCAACTATACCAATCCGGTCACACTCGTCATGTACATTAGATGATTTTTAAACTTTAGATTTATTTCCTAAATAAAATCTCACCCTGGCGAGCTGATATGCCACCCCAATCCATGCTAATCCACGAGGATTGGAGTGGATTTGAGTGTAGTCAAATAAAGCTTAAGATGGAATAAGAATAATCTATTAGGTCATAGATTCTTTTTTAATTCTTTCGCTCTTTTAGTTACTATACATGGCATAGACAGTAGCAAAACTAAACTAAAACCGAAGATGGGTGCATTTATCTTATGCATACATGAAATTATGCTATAAGACTGCTTATATGGTGAGATTTTTAAGGCTAAATCACTGTTTTTATATTTTATTTATTCATTTTAGGGGTGCATTTGTACCTGTACCCCTAAAGACATTTCACCTACATACAGTCTTATACAAATATACTTTTCTATTATTATTTGTTGAAAACAAATAGAAGGCTCTATCACTTCAATAAGAGCGTCTCCAAGAGATTAGGCAAATCGTTTTCTAAAACTAAATTTAGGTATTATTAAAGAAAAAACATCTCCGACTGACTTTGTAAATGACTATCTAAATTTAGTAGCTCTCCATTACACCTTATTCGTTCTCTATGTTTTTTTTTTATAGTCACTGGTCATCTCGCCTGTTGGGCTTACAGAGTTTATTAGAGTATGCTAATATTTTCTTATCAAATCTATTTTAGAGAGTTGTTAAATCAGTAAATTTAGCTATTCTCAAATTCCTACCTGTCCAGGTGAGTTGACTTTTTTTCTTTTTTACACATGAGACATGACCCGTACCCGTACCCCCGTATTATAGTGGTGAAGCGTGTGAAGGATGAGCGTGGGTGTAACCCGACAAGGCGAAAAGCCGGTGGGATGAGTGAGTGTGCATCGTGAAACTCCCCCGAAATCCAAATCCGAACCCACTCCAGATTTGATTTCGTGTCCTCGTTTCTTTGCTAATTTTGAACCCACTCACCACTCATCACTCATCAGGTCAACTTCCACTATCCCATCCAGATTTGATTTCATGTCCTCGTTTCTTTGCTAATTTTGACAAAACAAACGAGCACACACAAATCCACCCACCGCATCGAATCCCCTGCTCTTCTGTCTGTCTGTCTTCTCATCAGGCGCGACCAGCGAGCGTGGTGCTCGCCGGCGACGACCCTCTCCTCTCCCGGGCACCCCGCCCCGGAAACGCGGCGACGGAAAATGGCCGCCGCATCCCCTCCTCTCCTCCTGAGCCTCCTGACCCTAGCCCTGGCGCTCGCCGGGGCCGCCGCGGGCAAGATCTCGGGCTCCCGCACCCCGATCTCGCGCGACATCTACCACTCCAGGTGAGCTGCGCTGCGCACCCCCTCTCCAGTCCCCGCCTCCCTTCCCACCGCCCGCAACTCGTGTCCCGCTCGCTTCCCCGACGAATCCCGCCCGCCAGCCCCGGTCCCCGAGTCGCGGGCCTGTTTTGGCCAAATGCCTCCTCGATGACTAGGCACACCCGCCACTGACGACCCACTGTCCGCGTCAGGTTGATCTGGTTCGACGCGCGTATTGATCGCTCTCGGCTCACGCGTGGTTGGTCTCACTGGGATTTACTGTCGCCTGTGCTGTGCCTAGTTTCGCTTTGCTTGCTCCGGATTCGGCTTAGTGCATGATTGCTCCTCCGTGCGTTTCGACCTGACTGAATGGATGTATCTGACACTGTTTCCTCTTACTACCACTTGAGATACATTACAGCCTCTGCTTATGTACAAATTGCATAAGTTCGACCTCAGTTGGTACATTACAGGCTATGCTTGTGTGGAAATGGCATGGTTCGACCTCTTTTGTGCCTTCCTGAAGGGCGGGCTTGGCGCGATGGTAGAGTCTACCCACTTATGGCCTCTTTTTTCATGGCAAAATTTAAGCAAAACTAAGGATGTTGCAGAAGTTCACTTCCCTAGACACCCCCGCCTTGTGTGGGAGATTTTTAAGGGATGGGCACATCGTTTTCTTGTGGGAACTGGGATTCAACCTTGTTGCTGCTACGAGCTATGTATCACACTCTGTTCGACTGAGCTGAAATTCGGCTGGTCTGAATTGTACAGCTGAATTTGTAGTGGGAGGAAAATACTGGCTGAAAATAAGCTCAACCTATCTCAAGCAAACAGAGCGATTATTAGCTTGCCACTTGTCGGCGATTTCACTTTCCGGGTGCACGGTTTGGTGATCGGACTTGGGAGCCCTCCACCTCCCTCCCCAGTGGCCTCTCCTTTATAAAAACCATGCCTCTAACTTGTCAGTGCTTGTTCATGGAAATATCCACCTTTTTTCTTGTTCTTCCTATATGCTGACATAGTAAATTTTTCCCCCTTTTCTTGCTAGTGACTCTCTTCTGCGTGAAATCAAGGCTTTGGTTGCTCGGCATTCTGACAAACTGAGCGTGAGTGGTTTCCCTGTTCTTGTGCAATTGTCTTTGGCCAGTTTACTTTGTTTCCAGCAGTCCCCATTATCAGGTTCTGAATAATGTGTTTCAGATGGACACTATCAGAACAAGCAACAAAGGCTATTCTGCGGAGCTGTTTGTAGTTACATTTAATCACGTGAAAGAGAGCATGGATAATGGCTCGAAAGTTCATATCCTTCTGGTCAGTTTCCTACTAAGATTTCTTCCCTCCCTCCCTCCCTCCCTCCCTGTTTCACTTGAAAAGTTGCTCAGCGGATTGATCCAATATCTCAGGATAAAATATGAGTGTTCCATTTAAATAGTCTCCACCATTTCAGTTCACCTCTGTTGAGAGGGTGCACAGCAAAAAGGGGGAAAAAAAAAAGCTAATAAACACATGTCTCTTCATTAGTATTTGTTTGTTGATTAGTCAATTAAATTATTGATACCTTGCGGTTTTGACAGAAAGGTTCATTGTCTTCCAGAGCTTTGGGCAGCATGGCAGAGAACTTATTACCTCTGAAGTTGCATTACATCTTCTCTATATTTTAACGGAGAAGCCTAAGATTGCTGGTGTGGATCTTTCATCCTTTGAGAAACTGCTTGAGAACCTTGTGATCAAAGTAAGTCCTTGTTTTGAATTCAGCTCTTAAATGTTTGTTAGTAAATTATGGAACACATTTTATAAATATGCCCTTTGTTCTGTTATGCCCCTAGCATTGGGCATGATCTTCTCTTTCAAAAAGGTTCCTAGGTTCATATATGTCAGGTACTTAAATTCAGGGTGCTGCCCTTGTGCCAGTATTCTGATCATGAGCTTCATGTTGTCATGCTTGCGTTGTTAAAATTGTAGTGAACCACGAATCGATATTACTCAATTTATGCTGTAACGAGAACAGAAGGCCTGGTAATTAGTATGATGGTTGTGTTGGGTGGAGTATTAGGATGACTAGTATGTTGTTCTAGTTTAAACAGTATGGATTTGGGCTTGAAAGTAGAAACATTATCATTACATGTCGATGGCATGCTTAGTATTGTCACCTTTGTGTCCTTCTGTTTGTTTCCCCTCCCACTATTTTGTTTATTATTGTTCTGTATCAGTACATAATCACATCTTGGTGTCAGGGGTTGTAATGTTTTTCACATGTGGCTTTCTCTTTTAGGTTGTGCCAATGGAAAATATGAATGGTCGCAAACGTGTCGAAGAAGGGGAGCTTTGTGATAGGAGAAATGGTGATTGGTCCATTACTCCATTTCTTACAAATTCATCGCTGCAAGCAGTTTTAATGCCAACATCGTTTTTTACATATATTTCCTTGTCGCAGGAAGGGGAGTTGATCTTAACAGAAATTGGAGTGTTGACTGGGGAAAGAAAGAACAGGTGAGTATCTCAGTTTGCACAGGAAAATTTGATATCTCTCATCACTTGCATGTTGATTATTTAAAATTATATCTTGAACTGAATCTTGGCTAGCAGTACCTCGTTATGTGTGTGAATTTCCATGTTTCACATTTAGTTCTGTGTAATTATTTGACAAGCTTGTGTACTACATATCAAGCACTGAAGTGCTTTGCCCTTGAAGCCTGACACAGGAATGCTCCTTTTGGGTATAACTCATGAAGTCTGACGCAGGAATGCTCCTTTGGGTATAGAGTTATATCTATCGAGAATTGGATAATTGTGGTTTTTTCATGCATACCATGTATATTCCATGGCTGTGTTGGGTTGGGTGTTCTGCAGATCTTTTTACAAATGTCTATGTTTTGTGGTTTTTTGGGATCACTGGATAAACTTTTGTAGTTCAAATCAAACGTACTATCACTGGTTTTTGAGTCAAAAGTAGATTTTGGTCATTTTGCCCATGCATTACCGTCTATGTTCCTTGGTCATTGTTGTGTTCTTGGGTTTAGTCCTGCCAACGTTGTCATTTGTGGATTTTGAGCAATTGGACTTGTATAATGTGACAGATTCATTATTTTGTTTTATCTTACATGTTTCTTGTTGGGTCCAATCGGAGTCATAAAAATATGCATGCTATTAGTCTATTGATTCTTCTGTGTTGATTTTCATGTATTATAGGACTACGACCCATATGAGGAGAATCCTGGTATTGCTCCTTTTAGCGAACCTGAGGCCCAGATCATGAGGGAACTATCCAGGTCATTTAAACCTCATATTTGGGTGAACGTGCATTCTGGAATGGAGGTAATGCAACCCTCTTATATTCTGGTGACATCCTGTATGTGATGCATAATAACAAGTTTGATCATTGCTTATAATGCAACTAAGCCACCAAAAGATGACAAATTGATCCTTTTGGAAAGAAGCTAGTTTCAAGCATGTTTCCCGTCTCGGCATTCGTAAATGTTGATTACGATTTTTTTTCTTATTCCTCGACTTTCTTGGGCTACATCCAGTGGCGGATCCAGGTTTGAAAACCTGTGGGGCCAAACTAGGATGATTTTAAGCTAATTAATGCAATCTACAGTGGCAAACAGTAGTCTACAGTATGCAAATTAGATCCGCCACTGGCTACATCCTACAAAAATTATTTATCATCATGTGGCCACATCCTAGTGTTTCATGAACAATGCCCAAGATATAATCAGATGAATATTCAATATAGTATGCATGTGTATTATAGATAGCCCTTTCCCTTTATAAATGTAGCAAACAAGATGCATATGGTTTATCTATCGGGTTTTGGTTCATGATATATTCACCTAGCACAGAATACTAGAATCTATGATGCCTGTTTTTTTCATATTATTTATGCAATACAGCTACTATCCCGATTGTTTTTAGGAGTTCTGAAAGATGAGCAAAAAGCACATTTCGATAACTACCATAAAATGAAAAATAAAAATAATAACAAAGAAAAACCAAAATAGAAAGAGAGACCTATTCCTTGTAGTTGCACAAAACCCTTCAGATGTACCACTAGTGCTGCTAATTTATGTCTTTCTCATCTTTTTTCTGTTCTTTAACCTTAGGCCTTATTTATGCCATATGATCACAAGAATACCACGCCAAATGGAGCATCTGCACATTTGATGCGGTCAGTTCTAGAGAATTTAAACCGTCGTCATTTCCAAGATAGCTGCCTAGTTGGGTCAGGTGGTGGATCAGTAGGGTATGTACATCGAGCATGTTCTAATTTTCTGATATTATTACTTTCATTCCTTCGTCGACTGGCACCGCCTGAAGTTCTGTGACTTTGACCGTAGCATTAAGATAACTCTCCAGCAAATCAAGTATGTTCTTTTTTTTTATCCTTCCCTTACCAGATATCTTGCACATGGTACAACAACTGATTACATGTATGACATTGCAAAGGTGCCAATGCCATTCACCTTTGAGGTCAGTCAATCTATTGTCTATATCTCTATTTGGAGCTGCATGAAGCTGTATATAGACATAGTAGCACTGAGCTGACAGTTGCTACTATTCAGATATATGGAGATGAGAAAGCATCTACCGACGACTGCTTCAGAATGTTCAATCCTGTTGACAAGAAAACATTTGACGTATGTAAATCTTCATTCATGTAACTCGGGATTATTTTGTGGCTTTGTTTCTTTCTAATCTCTAGTGTGTTTTTTCTCTCACCAGAGAGTCATTAACAAGTGGTGCATGGCATTTCTCATTCTTTTTGAGGAAGGCCTGAGGAACCTGCGGGATGCGCAGATAGTATCACAAGGCACACTGGAAAACTGGGTCCCAATGGGAGGAGACATTGTCGAAAGAAATGTGGAACGGAAGAGTAGCCGCGAGAGGAAACTGGAAGGCCTCGACCTTGGAATGCAGGAGCTAAGGACCTACTTCCGGTTGTTTTTGCTGTCAACATTCTTGTTGATGTTCATGTTCTGCGCACGGATATCAAAGAACAGAAACAGAGACTCTGGTAACTTGTTTGATCCTTGAATGAGTACCAAAGAAAGCATTGGTTGGGGACCCCCTCCTCTGAGTTGTATCTCGGGTGCAAAAGCGAGCGATCTCCGTTTGTTGCCTCAGATCAGATGAACAAAGCGCACGCAGAGCTAGAACACGGCTCTGCTTCTGCACCCTGCTATTCGGAGTTTGCAATCCGTATATTTGGACATGACGATTGTGCAACTGACAAGGCCTGTAGGATCAGAATGATGTCAGGCAGTGTCTGTTTAGATTACAGTAGACGCCAGACGATGTGGTGTGGCTAATCGTTAACAAAATTGTAGCTGTAAGCTGTAAAATTGTCCATATCAGTTCTTCGGATGCATAGGATTTACATTTTGATGAAGGTCATTAGTGCATGTGAAGGCTACATTTGGTGGCATGAATTGTTGTAACATCTCACCGCCCGAGTGATTTATGATGCGGTGGATATGAAATCATGATAGCTTGAATTTCTTCTGAATTCTCGAATCGTCAAGCCTTCGTTTGCTGGGCGGTTCCTTTCTCGCGGCCCTTGACGACGATGTGAATAATCCTTTGGAAAGTGAATCCGAAATGCGAGGTACTCTTCGGGTGGGCCGAGCTTGGATAAAAACTCATATGTATATATCAGAGTTTTTTTTTTCTCCCTCAAACTTTTGTGAAAATCCACTTTCTTTTCCCGAATCCTCAACTTTTAAAACCGTACGTTTTGCCTCTTACCCCGATTATAAGTAGTTTTGAAGTTGGTTTCATATTTTTCATTTATTTATTTTGATTGAATCATTAAAAATCATAGTAAATCATTAAAAAAATCATAAAATAAAAAAAATCAAACTTTGTTAGACTCTACATGAGTAGATCTACACAGTTAATGGTATATGTTGGACTCTACATGAGTAAATCAAACTTAGTTGTACTAAAGCATATACCATATTATATGTAGTTGCCTCCTGTCAAATCTAGCGACACCGTAGTTAGGGCACTCACAATGTAGACTCTATCTAATCGTATTTATTATCTCGAAGATATCATAGACTTGGAGTCTAAATAAAACTTAGAGTCTTGTTTTCTCCCTCTTTCTTTAATAAATACACTGCCACATCAGCAAAAAAAAAAGCTATAAATATGATGATAATAAATACACTTAGACTCTACATAGAGTCTACATTGTGAGTGCCCTTATGTGAGATAAGTTAACCTGTGTTTTGGATATGAGGCAGGAGAGAGTTCCCCCCCTCCGGTCACTGTAGCCGCCGGTGGTATTGAGCCTGACCACACTCGGTCAACCTGGCCGATCGCAATCGCAACTACATGTGCAGTGTGTATTTTACGTTATCCCAAAGATCCAGTTCGACTCTATGGCGCCGGTGCATAAAATAAAATAGTAAGAACTCCATGGTGTAAGTAGACTATGTAGAGTTTCCGCGCGCGCCTGGCTGATGGCCTGTCTTCCATCCGTCTGATCTGCCTGTTTTCCATAGAACGAGAAGCAACTAGTGCACACGCTAATTAATTAATTATAATTAATTAATTGATTGACGATGATGATCAACCAAACTGGCCAGACCTGCTGACATCCGTATTCCGAGATCTGTCTGATGCAAAAAATTAATGGTGACATGGCATGAATCGCATGTGTACTTGGGTAGTCCGTAGTCGTCGTCGCACGCAGCGGCCACATGCAGATCGAGGAGCGAGCGAGGTTGCTTGCATTGTCAGAATTGGCTGAAAACAGTGCATGGGTTGTGCATCAGTTGACCCAGCAACGCCGTCCGATGATTTATCAAAATCCAACCCTTCGATGGCATCCTTCTCTGAAGGTGCAGCCCAGCGCGATCGAGTCATTTTTTGGCCAGCGCCTCTGCTCCGAGTCCCGAGCGACCGGTCTCTCTCCACGTCTCGCTCGTAAGGCCAGCAGCGGCCACTCCCGTCTGTGTTTGCTCGGAAACATCATGGCTGCGGCATGCACTTTGTTTACATGTACGCATGTTCGAGTTTAGAAACGGAGAAGAGCATGTCAGCATGTGTTGGTACATGTAATTAGTACACATGGAGGGAATCCTTCCCATGCCCGATCGATCCAGGTACAGAGAAACTCGCTTATAGTTTAATTATTACGCAGTGCAGGGTTTTATAATATCAAATTAGGTCAAAGCAGTCATCAATCAGTGAAGAAATTAAAGAAGGGAAGAGGCGTATGCACGCCAAACTGGGGTCCATGGGCTGGGCCCTACACCGTACACTGAGAGATGGCCGGCCCATTCCGTTTGATTCGAAGAAGAAGAATTTTTTTTTATAAAAAAAAAACAAAGTTCGTGGCCAAACGAAACAAAGCTAGGGAAGGGTTGGTGTCAAAAAAAAAAAAAAGGGAAGGGAAGCAAGCTTAGCTGACGCCAAGTCGTCGTCCCCTCGCCATCTCGCATCGCATCGCATCCAAATTAATCCTCGTCGTGCAAAGCATTGGATTGGAGACTGGAATTGGAATTCGGAGGAAACCCACCAACCAACCAACCACGCGCGGCGCCTTGCTTGGCAACCGCCTTCCTGCCTGCCTCCGGGATCACAACGCGGGCGGCGCCACCTGCCCACCACCACCACCACCACCACGCTCCCGCCGCCGCCGCCGCCGCCGCCGCCGCTTCATAACCGCCCAAGTAGCGAGCAACGTAGCCTCCTCATCCTCTTCTGCCAAGCGCGCATAGCAGAGCTAGGCAGGCAGGCCGCGATCGACCGTGGCGACGAAGATGAAGAAGCCCGACGGCGGCATCGTCACGACGACGACGATGTTCCCGCCGGACGACCTCCGCGCGCGCCGCCGCCTGGCCGCCGTGCTGGCGCCGCTGCTGCTCTTCCTCGCCGCCGCGCTCTCCTTCCCCTCCACGCTCCGCCTCGCCGCCATCCCGCTCCCAACGCGGCCGCCACAGATGCCCCGTCGTCAGAGCGCCACCACCACCGACACCGCCGCACCACCGCGGGTCGCCGTCTGCCTCGTGGGCGGCGCGCGGCGGTTCGAGCTCACGGGGCCCTCCATCGCGCGCCACGTCCTGGCAGGCGGCGCGTTCGCAGTCCCCGTACCATCGCCGAACCACAGCAACAACGACCAGACGGCGGCGGCGACGACGACGGCCGTGCACGTGGACGTGTTCCTCCACGCCCCGCTGGACGCCGACGCCTACAAGCTCTCCCTCCTGGAAGGGTCGGTCACCATGACCGACAGCAGCAACAACGTCAGCGTCGCCGCCGTGCGCTTGTTCCGGCCGGAGCCCCTCGACGAGACGTCGCCGCCGGCGCGCGCGCAGGTGCTCACCGCCAGCAACTCGCCCAACGGCATCCAGGTCGGTCATTCTCTCTCTCTCTCTCATCTCTCTTGCTCGTCCGTCGACTGGGATTGGGTTCCTTGCGTTGCTTGCATGCCATGCCTCCTGCTCTCTCTTCTGCTACCTTGATCATCCATCCTCCTTCGATTCCTCTCTGTCGCATGTCACCGTCATCGAGTAGATTAGATTAGATTAGATTATTAGTTTCTCTTTACTTTTCACCTTACAGGTTCCCCCGTTCGACTACCATAGCACGTACTCCCTCCGTATCGAAATTAGATGACGTTTTGAAAAAGATCTTAGTCAAACATTAGAAATATAAATCATGAATAACTTTTAAATTACTAAATTTAGAAATATAAAAACTATATAAATAGATTTGCCTTCAAATATATTTTCATAAAAATATGCATATATCACTTTTCAATAAGTATTTTTTATAGAAATATGAAGTCAAGGTCGTGCTTTGGAGACCGTATCGCTGTCCTAAACGTCATCTAATTCCGATACGGAGGGAGTATATAGCATCTTCTAGATTACTACTTTGATGGTGAAACTTTCGTGATTTCTTTTCAGCTTAGCTAGTAGATTTTCGTGATTTCTTTTCGTTGTTATTACGAGGAGAGAAAAAATGATTTGGGTCCCATTTTTTGTTAAAGAGAAGAGTACGCGCACGTTGGCCGTCCTCCGTCCGGCCCAAAGATTATCACTTTAGTTTTTTTTTATATCATCATTTTAGTTTTTTATTGTACGTACCATCAGTACAAAAAATGGAGACTCAAGGAGTCAACGTTATACTCTCCCTGTAGATAGATTAATTCCGATTACTCGATAAACACCCCCAATTGATGCGGTTTCCCAAATCCCAATCATAAATCAATGCAACTTCCTATAGATAAACCGTTGGCGTTGATCCCGCATGCAGGCTTAGGGCCCTCCCAATGAAGAAGCTAATATAGTTTCTATAGGCATTAATTGTATTGTCACTAATTATTTTGCTGATGTGACAAAAAAAGTTATTAAAAAGAGAACAAAAATTATAAAAATCAGGTCTAAGTTAGAAACCGAAGAGATATGATTGGTAAAGAATAAAGAGAGAATGCATGTTATTGGATAAAAAATTATTTTGTAGAAACTATTCATTGAGACCATGATATTTTTATGTAGAGTCTATGGAAATTAATAGGGATAAAAACTACATATAGTTTCTAGTATTGGGACTAACCTTATATAGTACTCCCTCCGTATAGGAAAATGATGTCGTTTTGAAAAAGGTCTTAGTCAAATATTGAAATTATAAATCATTGAATAACTAATATGAGAATTATATAAATAGATTTATCTTCAAGTATATTTTTATAGAAGTACACATATATCACTTTTCAATAAATATTTTAATAGAAATATGATATCAAAGTTATGCTTTAGAGACCATATTGTTGTCCTAAATAATATCTTATTTTTTTCCTATACGAAGGGAGTATAGTACTGCTTTGTTCTAAATAAATCGATTTTTTCAAACAAAACCAAGTTTGATCGAATTTATTTATAAAGTAGAGGACTACGGTAATATTCACGACAATGGTGCATGCATGGGCCAACAAAACAGCAGCTAAGGTACTACTGTACTCCTAGTTCGGTAGTGGGCGTGACCGATCCCTGGAAAGGAAATTACTTGCATATTATTTATGTATAAAAAAAAGGTGACAGTGTTACTATAAAAGGGTGAATTACTAGGCTGCGGATGAGAACATACACGCATAATCATGGCCGTACGTTTGGTATAGAGGAAGGCACAAGTGGAGGATTAGACGACTAGACATAACCCATTCAGCATCCAGTCAATTACGTGTGCAATTAATTAATATTAATCCAGGGCACAAGGCAGTCACGTCTCTTCACCCACGGAAGCCCTCTGGTTGAAGGTGCTCTACCTCTACCTGAAAATGAAACCAGCAGCCGGCCGTCGTCGTGGCAGGAAAGAATAACGACGACGACGACGACAGGCCGAACGACGACTTGTCTCATGTGGCGTACTTAAGTGTAATTGCTTGTTCAATGCTGCCATTA
Source organism: Eremochloa ophiuroides (assembly GCA_038502445.1). Classification (NCBI taxonomy): domain Eukaryota; kingdom Viridiplantae; phylum Streptophyta; class Magnoliopsida; order Poales; family Poaceae; genus Eremochloa; species Eremochloa ophiuroides. The sequence goes on from JAHLJS010000005.1 coordinate 2,579,406, forward strand.
CTACTGCGACAGATCTAGCTAACGACTAATTCATAATCGTCCAAATCTTGCCAGCGACATGCATGCCTGACATGACCCTGCCGTGTGATCGATTGATACGGGTTGCTAGCAGCTAGCTGCGTCCATATCCAAACCCCCTAGAAATTGCATACTCCTATATGTGATACGTGTCGTTCCCACAAGCAAGGCCCGGCCCTGCCTTTTGGTCAACGGTACTTGTAGAAATTGTACACCCAACCATGCATGATAAGCCAATTGTATGTCTTTGCCCCCATCATATCGATTCGTTGAAGAATTCCTGGAGTACGTGATAGGAGTACTATAATTATATATATAATATAAGTATACAGGCTTACTGTGTGATCATACCGTCGAGTCAAAAACTGCACATGTTTATTTGTCTCGATCAATCCATATGTATGCGATTTCTTCAACGATCACACGGCTTTTGCATGCACGATTCTCTTTCAGTGTACATGTGCCATGGGTCGAAAAAGTCCTTTGGATGCTTCTTTCTTCTAAAAAGGAAATCCTGCATCCAGCACTAATAACTAAGGTGCACAAACACCGGCAGATCCTATAACAAGTATATTATTCCTAACTCATCCAAATAGGTCCATACCAGTACTAGAAAGAAAGAAGCAGACACACATGAAACGAAAGCAGACAAATAAAAAGAAGAATAGTAGCTGCTTTTCCAAAGTCCATATCATCTCATCACCACCTTTTGTGTGTGTTGATGAAGAAAAGGCATGAAAAGCACCTGGCCACCGAATCGTGCATGCACCCCTCCAAGCTCCAAGAAAGTCGATGGAGTACTACGTGGTACCGGACAAACAGATGCCCTCACCTAAATTTGGTCTCATTTTCTCATTTTGTGTCATGTTCAAGCCAAGCCAAACACCACTTTATATTATACCAAATATATGCTGACCAGTGACCTGTAGTACTTTGATTATGTCGTCAATGGTTTTTGTGTTTTTAAAGATAGGTTATGGTCCTCTAGAGGGGTCAGAAAAAAGTGAAGTGTTTCCTTAAAAAGAACACGTTCAAAATAAGCTAGTTTGATTTAGTTTCTTCTTTTATTTTATTATTACAAATGTGTGTCACGGGGAGAATCGACTTCCTAGACCAGAAAACATGTTGTTTAGCTTCTAATTTCAGCTTGTTTTGATTATACAAGCAACTTATAATTAGAGTACGCTATTATATTAGCTAGTATGCTACAGTAAGGTGACAGGGATAAATAATATTTATGGTATGATGGGTGATGACTATGACATATACAGTTTACTCGTTGCACTTGTTACATGTCAATAGATGCTCTCCCCGTTGCAGTGGCATGTCCATGCATCGTTGCTACTAGTTTTGTAGCGTTTTTACAGCCAAACAATGCATCTTTTCTAGCTAATTAACCACAGTTTGATTTATCCAGAGTCCTGACCCTGATCTTGTCATTCAACTGGTTACTGATGCATCCATGCGTTGCATTGCGAATTTGCAATTGCAGGGCCTGCTGCAGTACTTCCGGCTGGTAGAGGGATGCCTGGACCTCATCCGCCACCGCGAGTCCCGAGGCAACTTCACCTACGCCGCCGTTCTCCGCACCCGCCTCGACGGCTTCTGGACGGCGCCGCTCCGCCTCGACTCCGACGACCTCCTCTTCCCCACCTCCTACGTCGTCCCGGAGGGCTCCCGCTTCAGCGGCCTGAACGACCGGCTGGGCTACGGCGGTCGGCGCGCCAGCGACGCGGCGCTGTCGCGGCTCTCCATGCTCCCGCGCCTGGCGGCGGCGGGGTACTCCGGGCTCAACTCGGAGGCGGCGTTCGCGGCGCAGCTGGCGGTGTCCGGCGTGCCGGCCATCGAGCGCCGCCTGCCCTTCTGCGTGCTCAGCGACCGCGCCTACGCGTTCCCGCCGGCGAACGGGTACGGCGTCCCCGTGGCGTCGGTGGGCAGCGCCGGCCCGCTCAGCGGCGCCAAGTGCCGGCCGTGCCGCCCGGCGTGCGCCGGCGCGTGCGCCGACCGCACAGTCGCGCGCATGGAGCGCGACTGGAGCTGGACCGAGCACCGGAACGGGACCCTCGAGCTCTGCGACGCGTCGGGGCCGTGGGAGAAAGGGTGGGAGGCGGTGTTCGACGCCGCCGCCGGCGACGACGCCGCCCGCGCCCGGCGGCGCGTCGAGCGGATGGGTGCCGGGGAGTGCGTCGCCCAGATGGAGGCGTTCAGGGCACTCGCGCAGCGGTGGGACGCGCCTAGCCCCGCCGACATCTGCCGGATCGGACTCAGAGCACGGACGGCGGTGGCAGCGGCGGCGAATGCATCCGCCGGCGGCGGCGACTCATGATGTGGTGTCGGACTGACAGGGACTACGATTGGCACCATTGTCGAGGCAGACCAAGCTTGAGTCCATGGGACCGTGACAGTCGTTGGTTGTCTTGAGAATTTGACCACCCTCTCCTTACAAAACGCATGGAGATTTTACAAGATTGATTAAGTTAGGAACACGAAGGGCGGTACATGAAGGGGAAAAAAAAGGAAGAATTGATTGAGATGATAGTGGTACATATATTCTTGTTTACAAAATTTTTACAGCAGCAGCTAGTTCAATATACACTCTAGTTTATACAAGTAATGTTGATAGACTAGATGTACAGTGGAAATGCAGTTGAATATACATATGTATACTATTATCATTCTTTTTGTGTGTGTGTGTGTGTGTGAACATACATACTGCTAAGGCAAGTGTATTTTTTATGGGTTGCAATGTTTGCAAGAGATGGATTGGTTAATTAAAGGATGGGTGGTCAGTGTTGGTCGGTGCCTAATCACATCTAGGATGTGGCATCACATCGGTCTTTGGTGTGCCTAGTACAAGGCTGCCGATGGATGGAGGGAGGGAAGAAAAGGGCGGCAGTTGAGCATTTTTGTTGCGCCGTCCCGTCACTCTCACACCAACACAGATCGTCTCGATCTCACGTCCCTGTCATTCTTTCTCGCATGTTTTACGCTTCCGATCCTCCTGGCTGGATGTTTTAGTTGTTACACACGCTCAGGCACTTTATTTTCATCTCTGTATACCTGTCTGTATATAAGAAATGTGCATGGTTAGTAGAGTGCTTTCTTCTTTCATGGATCCTAGTAAAATGTGCATGGGGGCAATGGCCAATTGGCCATGATGGCGCGGTAGAATGGATGACTGACGGATGAGCAAATAAAGGAGCAGTACGTGCCTCCTGTTCCCTTGTCTCCTTTGGATGGAGATGGAGATGGAATTATGGATGGATCTTGGGATCACAGCTCGCTCCCAGGGCCCAGGGCGGCCGGACAATGACTAACAGGGTTGGTCATGGCTGCTCATCTGCCAACAGCCCCAACAGAAACGAGGACTGCCAGTAGGTCCCAGCAGCAGCAAAGGCATCCTTCATTCTGCTTTCTCCTCGTGAAGCAATCGCATTTCTGTCGTCGTCCTGTCCTTGCCTGCAGGCGTCTCCGTCCATCAGTCCATGCATGTTCCTAATCCGTGCTGCTTCCAGCTTGCTGGCAACCCAGATATGGTCCGCTATCCTCCTAGCGATTCTATGACACGACTGGTTATTCATAACTCTAAAGGATACAAACGTGGAGGATAAAGAGGTAATCCCTCCGTCCGGTTGAATATGCAACTGTGAAAAGCGTGTTGGTCAAACTACGTCAACTTTGACCAAGTTTATAGCAAAAGGTATTAACATTTATGTCTCAAAATAAATTTATTATGAAAATGCATTTCGTAACCGATCTAATGGTACTTATTAAGTCTCATAAGAGTTAGTATTTTTTCATATAATTTTAGTCAAACTTTGCGATGATTGACTCCTCAATATGTGAGAATTGCATATTTATTGAGACGGAGGGAGTAATACCCAGGATAGAGTGATAGACACGGCGATGAAAGTGGAACACATTCTTCACAAAATGCTTCAGCATGTTCGATCATCATCTGTGCAGAGAATATCTGGAAGCCTGCAAGCACACCTCCAAAGTACTAGCACAACACACCACGTCACCACCAAACGGGGAGGGTAAAAGTAAATGCAATGTGGAATGCTCATGCCATTCTCATCTCATTGTTGGTACCTCGTGGAGCATGAATTATTGTTAATACATCATAGCTCATTACGCGTCAAATTGCAATGCACCCCCCTCCACACACCCGACGTCGATGATGCTTAGTAAGTGCGTGAACAATAGTATACATGACTATATGTGCAGCTAGGACGCGGTGATGAGAATTTCACTCTCGGGCGCCATAGTTAGCTTTGGTGGCGCTGCCGCTACTTCCTCCGCATGCTCCTGTGAAATGGTCCACGGATTCTCTCAATGAGTTTTGCTTGCGAAATATCCTTAAAAAAAGGCAGGAGGACTAATAATCACTTGTCCCAAATCCCAATTTGTAAAGAACTTACTGTTTCCGCGGAAGCACGGTATGCTTCTAGCTCTCTCTTCGCAAAGGTCGGAAGAACAAACGCTGCCCTATGCATCTGTTCAACGATGAAAATTAACCAGGGCAAAGTAAACAATCTCTCTCACATAAAGGTTGCATTGTCAGGATTGCCTGAAAACAGTGCATGGGTTCTCCATCAGTTGACCCAGCAACGGCGTCCGATGATTTATCAAATCCAACCCTTCTCGATGGCATCCTTCTCTGAAGGTGCTGCCCAGCGCGATCGAGTCATTTTTATTTTTTTTTTGCGCTATTCCTATCTATCAGGCGACTGATTTCTTAGTCATGTTCAGGCGATGTCTGCTACTTGCTTCCTGCTTCCGCCCAAACTGTAGACCATAGGCGTCAGTCATTCAATTAAATCAAACGGCTGTAAAACATCGCCTGAGAGTTCAGGCGCCTGTAAATTAGTATCTCCCTTTTTTTTTTTTTTAGAACGCAGAGCAGAAGAAATTAATAATGACTATATATCCGGATTTATTGACAGGAGGAGTTAAGAGGATAAAAAATGAACTAGGTAGTTTGCTTAGGTATGTAATCCTTCCGTGTAGGATCTAGAGAAATGGTTTAGGATATCAACACGATCAGTTGAACGGGCCCACCACCGCCACCGACACCACCTCCACCGCGGGTCGCCGTCTGCCTCGTGGGCGGCGCGCGCCGGTTCGAGCTCACCGGGCCCTCCATCGCGCGCCACGTCCTGGCACGCGGCCGCGTTCGCGGTCCCCGTACCGGCGCCGCCGGGACACAGCAACAACAACAACCAGACGGCGGCGGCGACGACGACTGACGACGGCGGTGCACGTGGACGTGTTCCTGCACGCCCCGCTGGACGCCGACGCCTACAAGCTCGATCCCTCCCTCCTGGCGGGGTCGGTCACCACCGACGACAGCAGCAGCAACAACGTCAGCGTCGCCGCCGTGCGCTTGTTCCGGCCGGAGCCCCCCGACGAGACGACGCCGCCGGCGCGCGCGCAGGTGCTCACCGCCAGCAACTCGCCCAACGGCATCCAGGTCGGTCACTCTCTCTCTCTCGATCTCATCTCATCTGTCTTGCTTGATCGTCCGTCGACTGGGATTGGGTTCCTTGCGTTGCTTGCGTGCCATGCCATGCCTGAATGCCTGGCCTCCTTCCTACTCATCTCTGCGCTGCTACCTCCATCATCCATACCTTATAGTTTCTAGAATTGGGACTACCCTTATATATTACTCCCTCGTATAGGAAAACGATGTCATTTTAAAGAGGTCTTGGTCAAACATTGAAATTATAAATCATGAATAACTAATATGAGAACTATATAAATAGATTTGTCTTCAAGTATACTTTATACATATATCACTTTTCAATAAATACTTTTATAAAAATATGATGTCAAAGTTATGCTTTGGAGATCGTATCGTTCTCATAAACGATATCTTTTTTTTCTATACGAAGGGAGTATAGTACTGCTTAGTTCTAAATAAATCAATTTTTTTTCAAATAAAATCAAGTTTGATCGAATTTATTTATAAAGTAGAGGACTACGGTAATATTCACGACAATGGTGCATGCATGGGCCAACAAACAGCAGCTAAGGTACTACTGTACTCCTAGTTAGGTAGCGGGCGTGACCGATCCCTGGAAAGGAAATTACTTGCATATTATTTATGTATATAAAAAAGGTAAACAGTGTTATTACTATAAAAGGGTGAATTACTAGGCTGCCGATGAGAACATACACGCATGCATAATCATGGCCGTACGTTTGGTATAGAGGAATGCACAAGTGGAGGATTAGACTAGACATAACCCATTCAGCATCCAGTCAATTACGTGTGCAATTAATTAATATTAATCCAGGGCACAAGGCAGTCACGTCTCTTCACCCACGGAAGCCCTCTGGTTGAAGGTGCTCTACCTCTACCTGAAAAATGAAAATGAAACCAGCAGCCGGCCGTCGTCGTGGCAGGAAAGAATAACGACGACGACGACGACAGGCCGATCGACGACTTGTCTCATGTGGCGTACTTAGTCTAATTGCTTGTTCGATGCTGCCATTACTACTGCGACAGATCTAGCTAACGACTAATTCATAATCAGTCCAAATCTTGCCAGCGACTTGCGTTGCATGCCTGACATGACCCTGCCGTCCGTGTGATCGATTGATACGGGTTGCTAGCAGCTACTAGCTGGGTCCATCCAAACCCCCTAGAATTTGCATACTCCTACAGACGAAATATACGACATCCATACCGGGAACGGAGAGCTCAACAGCTGGCCCGCAACCACCAATGGCACCAATGGCGTCAGGAGTCCGGACCCAGTTGTCATTGTGATGCAGATGCAGGAGCTTAGTGAAGACGACGGAAGGAGATCACCGGTGTCTGCAAGAACTGCAACGGGAGGGGAAGTCCACATGGTGGTCCCACCAACAGTGACCGGATGTGGACCCGTATTTCTTTCCAGTTCTTCTTCAGTTGAAATTTGGGCCTGTCTACTGTGCACTCGAGTGTTTCAAAACAAACTAGCTAGCACACGGTTGTTTTTAGCATCTTAAAACACACTATTTCTGTCCCACACGTATTCGTGTGTTTCACGGGCAACTAGCACACGAATTCTACCACACCATTCGGTTGTAATCTAACATTTGCCCACAAAATACAATTAAATCCGTGTGTTTTAGTTGAAGCTATCACTCGGTTATTGTTGGCTGCAAGTAAAACACACAATTTTTTAACAGACACAAATCCATGTGTTTTAGTAGAAACTAGCACTCGGTTGTTGACTGCATGTGAACACAGTCAATTTCCATAGAGACACATCCATGTGTTTCAGGTACCTATAGCGCATGAATTGTAACGGCTGGCCACAAAAGACAGGAAAATCTGTAATTCTCCTTGTACACACATAAAGAGATGTTCTCATCCTTACACATACATAAAAAGATGTTCTCAGTAAACAAATACAAAATGAATATGATCTTCAAAAATTACAAAATATAAATATGAAAATTACACATTCTAAATAGTGCAAATAGTATGTGCCCTTAATGTAAATACAAAATCCAGCTCATGAATGTGGAGCCTCCTGACAGTATAATTAAACAGGATAGCATGGTGTACATAGAAAGAATGACAAATTGGGACCAAACCATACAAGCATGAAAAAAAAAAATTAATGACACATACCTACACACTGCTACCAGCAGGCTGACTATGCAGAGGCCACAAACAGTGTTGCACCTGCAAAGAAAAACATAAAATTGCAATTTACATATCTCACACTGCCAAGTGCCAAAAAGTTTACACATATAAGAGCATGCAATTTCCGGAAGCACAGAAGAGCTAAAAAAACCTTCACATGAGCCTCCACTTGCAGCCACATTTGGATCACACAGACCTCCAAATGGCCCTGGCATGCTGCTCGATCACCATTTCCTATGCCAAGGATTCATAGTAGGTCTAGACATGAACAAGAATTTTGGTGTGGGCCACAAATCATAGGTTTCTACCTGCACTATTCTCTGGTTCAGGAAGCTCTAACTCGCCTTCATATCTACCTCAAGCATCATCTATAGGCCACTGATCCTCATGTTAGCCAATGATCTATATTTAAGTCTGGAACAAGAGTTATTGAAGACTAGATGAGGCTACCAAAAGTAAGCAACTATCAAAGCACCATGCAGGAATTCAAATCCCCAAACAGGCAACTAATTTAACAGGCAAAACATTTCTAAATCAGAGAAAACCAGTTTCACACATTGAGCTTGGAAGTTCACTGACCTTGGGCAACAATGGATTGGCTTATCAGTCATAGATCTCTAATTTTTTCAGTGAACTCGGGAAACAATCCTTAGGCTGCTCCCTAATCAATACATTACTAAAGTCCAGAAAGTGACCAATATTGAATGACAGTGCAATAGTTGCTCTAACAATACAATGAAACCACATACAACCCAGTACAACACCACCCAAATCTTTCATGTGGAAGAATGATTTCCTTACCAATAAGAAACCCATGCAAGCAAAAAGGGACATATTGCATATCCTCAGGACTAAAATTCCGGTGCTCAGCACTTGCAATTTGCATTATTGGTGATTGCAATTAATTAACCGAATGATTTATTTGGACGGAGCACTACAAATACTATGGAGAGATCATCAAACAAAGTTACTAATAAGGCATCAACAAAGTTGGAGCAGCTCACACTGTATGTGACAGCAATGACATGTTCATATCAAAAAAATTGTTCACATGCATAGTAATTTATTTAATTCATTCACATGCAGTAAGCAATATAGCAGCTTACTATACAGTAAGCAGATCTCCCAAACTATTCATGTTGTTCTTCCTAAAATGATTCAAAAGAACAGAGGTCAAACTAGTAAGCAATGCAGATGATAGCAGCCATTTTATTTAACTTTTTCCTCTCAATGTCAAAACTAAAAAAACTTAACAGTCACGTAAAATCAGCATGTGCTGAAATTATAGGAGCTTGTTAATGTAACAACCCTAAAATTTTCACACCAAAAATACCAACCAAATAAAATTTTTGGTTTATTTATCTACTTGAACCCTAAATCATTTCATATGCATGTATGCAAGATTTCTTATGCAAATCAAAAAGTAAGTAAATGTCATTTGCATTTTAACCAAGGATATGTCAATAATATCATCCATGCTGCACATTTGGATTTTTGTTGCAATTTATGATTGTATGAAAGTATATACATATGTGTATTATGCACTGGCAATTTGGAAGATGAAAAAGAGGAAAAAGAAAAGAGAAGAGAGGAAGAGAGGACAGCCAGCCCACCATCTCGGCCCAGCCAGCTAACCCGCTCACCGCCTCGGCCCAGCCCGGCCGGTCTTCACCTCCCTTTCACTCGTGCACGCTCGCACTGCCACACTGGGCCGGCCCGCCTTGCGGCCCAACACCGCGCGCGCGCACCATGTCGCACACCGCACCGAGCCACGGCCGCTGTCAGCCGGACCCCACTCGTCAGCACACCGTTCCCCTCTCCCTACTGTTTTTCTTCCCAGGGGCAACGGGGAACCGAGGCACGCGAAGTGCGTGACCCCGTACGGCAGCCGACAGCACCATGGCCGGGGGCAAGGCCCTGTCCCCTGCCTGTCTCCTCACCTTAGCCGCCAAGGCACCACGGAAACCCTAGCACGGGAGCGCCGATGGTCTCCACGTACCCCCGTCGCTCCCCATCACCGTCCGCTGCCCGCTAAGCCATGGCTGCCTTTTAAATAGAGCGCGAATCCGGAGCCCTAGCCCCATCCCGCACTCCGCCGCCGCGCTGCGGCTCCATAGCACCAACCGCACCGTTCGGCCGCGAGAGAGAGAGGGAGAAGAAGGAAGGAGCGTAGGCCCCGCCGGAGCGCCACCACGGAGCACGCCAGAGCCGGAGCGGGAAGAGGAGCCGGCGTCACCAGCGGGGATCGACACGGCACTGCGGACCTTCTGCCCGGCAACGACTCGCCACCGCACCGATATCCTATCACCAACGACACCACCGGTGAGCTGCCGTGTTCCCCTTCCGACCTTGCCGGCACGCCGACCATGGCGTTCTGCCTTTGGAACGCGCAGGCTCGAGCCACCACCGGCTCAGGAGAAACACTTGCACGACACACCCACGCGACCAGCCAAAACCCATGGATTTCGAGCCTTGCTTAACTGGAAACGCCTGCCGTTGCGTTCGCGGCGGAACGCGCTCGCCACCGAACGCGTTCCGACACTAATTCGCGTGTTCCGAGCATCACCGACCACCTTTGGAATAGGCTAGTCACCGTGGAGCATCGCCACAACTTCCTCGTGCTATCTACCTAGCTGAGGCGCCAAAGGAAGCCCCGTTCGCCTTAATTCGCAAGAACCGCACCTCGCCGGAGCGCCGCCGCGGACCGGAGCCAAAAGGAGGCCCTGCCCTGTCACTAGTTCACCACTAAGGGGACGTATGCCCATTTAGTCACGCCAATTTGACTGAACCACGTCCGGCTAATGCCAAAACGAGACCGTAATCACCTTGCCGTCGTCCGCCGCCGCCGGCATCACGCCGCCGCCATAACCGAACACCCTAGGGACCGGGACTGCGCTAATTGAATGACCCCGACCCTTTGTCAGCAGCCGTGGGGGTAAGACCACTCTCCAGGGGACCCGTCGTCGTGCGCCGAGGCCAAGCCAGCGCAACAACCTCGCCGCCGGCGACCTAAACTCTACCAACGCGCAGCCTGGGGCACAAGCCGACCTATTTTATAGCCAAGAGCACCCCGCGGGCCGCCAAATGTTGCACGAAGCCATCTCCGGACATCATCGGGCTCGTCGAGACCGCCGCCGGGGCGTGCCGTCGCCGGCGACCCGTTGGGAGCCGGTGTCGAGCATCTGGCGGGCACTTAGATGACAGCACAAGTGCACGCCCTTCTTTCTGTAGACGTGGTCCACCGTGGGCTTCAGTGTGTAGACAGCACGGTGCTCCCAGTCCACCGTGAGCCAAGTCTCCGGTCCATGCACCGTGTATAGAAGATCCACTGTGGGCCGAGTCCATGCGCCGAGACCCCCGCACCAAGCTGAGGCCGCTGTGTGGCACGCCCGCGCGCTGCCACGTGTCCACACGATGACGTCACGGTGACGTCATCCGGCCCCACCGGACCCTCAAGAGTTGACCCGATCAACGGTGACGTCAGCTTGACGTCATGCTGCATGACGTCAGCAGCCACGTCAGCCGCCACATGTTGCTCTACTGGACCCGCACGCCACGTGGACCAATCCCGAGCTGCCACGTGTCACTCCCTGGTTTATTTGGCATTTTTCCATTTTCAGAAAATAGGATAATCTTCGGAAATTCATAACTTATTCATACGATGTCCAAAAATTGCGCACCATATATCAAAATTCTCAGAAAAATGAGATCTACAATCTAAGACTATGTTTGTGTGCATTTGGGTCTTTATTTTATTGGATTTTTCTGAAATACTCTATAGGAGTCGCTAACGCGACTATTTCGTGTTCGATTTCAGAGCCGGAGGAGGATCTGACTAAGGAAGACTGACCACGAGTACCTTCAGGAGCTAGGAGACGACTACGAAGGTGCCACGTCCCACCAAATCCTTAGATCCTATTTACGCATTGCTAAATAACATTGTTGCCATTTGCTTTATGATTATATGTTATGCATAGGTTGCATGATAGTATATTTGAAATCCCTGCCTTGATTAAGACTTTACCCTGCTGTCCACTGCTAGGTTAGCTGTTGCTTTAATACTGTTACTCTTCCACTACTTACTACTTGCTATGTGCTATGTGGTGGAATTGGGACGGTGAATATGTACCTGATTATAACCACTGGGAGAGAGTGCTGCGTGCATCTTGGGTGCGTGGTAAGGGTTGATGTCGACCAAGTGGGATATGAGACGAGCCCGTGGGGCAAGTCGTGCCGGGGGTGCAACCTGGGCATCCCCACGCGAGATACCTGTGGCGGGTAAAGTTGTTGAGAAGGTTCCGGGTGGGATAGCCTTGGTGGTTTGAAGCCCGAGGACGGAGGTGCTGTGATGGCACGGGGAGAGTATCCCCTAAGTGAAGATGCCTGCTTGGTCAAACCTAGGACGGACTAGTTTCAGGTTCATGGGAATCCTTTTCTACTCACTCGCTTCTGATGGGCGGGAGACGGCTGGACTACTTGGTAGGACGGTGCCACTACTGCTAGGTTGAGAGGTGATAAGGGTGGGCGGAGACGGTCGATGGGTTCCCGTTCCATTCTAGATGCGCAGTACCACTGGATGGGCCCGGTACTGTGTCTCCCAGTCTCAACATAACGGTGTTGGATCCGGAATATCCCAGGGCTGAGTGGTAGGGTGGCATCGTCCTAGGCAAGCAAGCACCCGGAATTCTGCCAAGGTGTTTGCGCAACATCTATGATGGCTAATCTTGTGAGTAGTGAAACCTCTGCAGAGTGTATGGTTGATCGATCGATACATATGCCAACTTGTTGGCTATGGACCTTTCCTGTGAAGCTTCTACTAGTGTAGTGAGTGTTCTCTTCTCCCCCTCGATGACATTTTTCCGGCAGTGTACCCGCTGTGGTAGTGTGCCGCTGAGATAGGCCCGAGAGGGAGTTGGGCCTGTCGAATGAGAGTGAGGTGTGGGAATGTGAGATGTGGTGATGGGAAAAGGGATGATGGTGTTAATTGGAGATAAAACTTGACTAATTAAACATTGATTACAGCTGCATAGGAAACCTCAGCCTATAGGTCTGCTTGAATAGCCTTTGCATCAACTTTCCACAAAGCAAATGCTGCATAGGTAGGGCTCCGTGGCCAGTACATATCGTACTGATAAATTTGCTGTAAGGTGACGAGAATGAGTACGACTTCGAGGAAAATGATGGCGAGGAATAGGGTCCGTGCTACACTCAAGTTGGCCGTGAAGGATGAATCGTTTCCGCATCTTCTAAGCTTCTCTGAATGTTGATTCCGCCAGTGTGGCGATGTAATAAATGTTTATGTAAGACTTAATTACCGTTGTATGGATCATGGTGTCAACTGAGATATGAGTAATTTCATGGATTGTCCCAAGCAATCTGTTGAATTACAATTCGAGCCTGTGGATTTCCCTTCGCGGAAATCGAGGTCGTTTCAGTTAACCAACAGCTTCTGTACCTCGCTCAATACCCACAGGTAGCAGAAACCCTAGAGACTGCAAATTGAACAGTAGCTAGCCCAAGTGCTCCTCCTCAACCAATCAGGCAATCACACGAACTCTTTATTTGTAATTACAAAAGATAGCATTTAACTCAAGACACAAAAAATAATTCAATAAGCTTCCAAAACATGAGTAGCCTTACGCAGCTAATGACAAGCAAGAAAGCATGTACGGAGTAAGCGTATGCAGTAGCCTGACTAACACATTGGTATTCGGATTAACCACAACCAGTAGCATTTTGCAACTAAAAATAGGCAAGCAGTATGTAAACATGCGCAGCTAAAAACAAGCAAGTAGTATGCAACTAAAAACAACTAGATCACATCAATCCGCACTAGCACAAAGCAGCTCAAAAGACAATAAACCGAGAAGATTCAATCAATGTCCAGAAAAAGGTTTTCAGAAACAGCTACATACCCACTTAGACCCATGACAGAGCTGCTAACCCAACTTCAACCAAGGGAGTATTATACAGTAAATTGAATTGGCCTCAAATCAATGTAACTATCCCTAGTGGAGGTGCAAATCCATTTAAGCTGAGAACCTAATGCCCAAAGAGGAAGAAAATGTTTTTTTTTTGTGAATTGAGAAAGAAAATGGTTGGGTGCAGATTGCAGCATAGTATAAGATTGCCAATCAGTGAGCAACAAGGCATTCGCTTTTTCAAAAGAAAAAAAAAACAGCATGTTAAAAAAATGAACTGAATGGAGTAGCTCTATCTGGAAGGAGTAGCATGTCAAAAGAAAACTAGTACTATAGTATATAAAGTATGGATGACCTTGCTCTATTTGGATGGAGTAGCTCCACTATCGATGCTACTGATGACCTGAAAAGGTGGGGAAAAAAATCAATTTACACACTGCCACTCAAGGGACTAAGATCAAGCTCCATCCTAGTCGACCAAAAACATGATCGAGAGTGGAAATGAACCTATATCCGGGACAATAATAGCGTACGGACAGAGAATACAAACCTACAGAACTCACTAAGAATAAGCACAGGCAAATCACAATGATTCCTCAAGGCCTGCACCACTGAATGGTATGGTGGATCTAACACAGGCATGGGGGCTTCCTTCTTCGAAGGGTAGAAATCCGACAAGCCCGGGGTTAGCACCATGCAGTAACGCATCCTATCTAGTCTTCGAATCGCAAATCAAAACCATCATAAACGAACAAAAAAACGTTTGAAAAAGGGGGAAACACAATCACAGATCACAAAAGACAAATTTTTTTCTATGAAAGGACAAATCACAAAATTTTTCTATGTAAGCAAAATCACAGATCACAAGAAACAATTTTTTTCTAGGAAAGGACAGATCACAACTTTTTATGGGGAATAACAATCACAGATCATATAAAAGGTTGATACACAAAAATGAGAGACAAACTCATATCCTACTTCTATAACTATGGTATAATGGTATAGTGAAGGTAATAGTCAAAATGAGATACAGAAATATGCACAATTCAGACAGCTAGCTACGCAGATAACTATCAAAAACAGATTTAGTGAGTTCATCAGTATAGGCTATATAGATATACATTTCCATTTGATAGAGTGTTTTTTTCCTACAGAGTATGTAGCAAACAAGATAAACTACTATGCTACATTGTTTGGGCTAATGTTCATCAAGAATGTTAACTTGTGAAAAAAAAAGTAGAGCCACAACTTCTAAAAGTAGTAATAAAAATTAAAATGTGGGAACATTAATAAAATTTAGTTTCACATGTGAACCTAAAGAAAAAGAATGGAAAACTTGAATGTACAATACAGAGGACATTTCATTTGGCAGCTACTAAACCAATTATTTCCACTGAATGCATACATGGTGGCTATTCACATTTAGTTAAAGAATAAGCTAAATTTGACATCACTTATTGACACATAGATATAACCCATTCACATGACACAATTGAAAACCGAAAGAAATTGAATAATGAATACAAGTTCTGGTTTCCCCGAATTACATCTTTGCATACAGTAAATTACACTAAAGGAATCAATGTAATTATAAGAACAAGGCATTATAATTATAAGAACAGTACATTGTAATGTGTAAATACATATCTAAAACAGAAGTGGATCAACCATGACGCTAATTGAATTAAAAATAAACAGACAAGCCCCAGGCCAGCCATCCACGACTTTAGGAAAGAACACCTTTAGCCATGAACAAGCCCTCACAAGCATCCGTTCAGATGCAGCAAAGAAAATTGAATAAGCTACACACATCACATTTATGTCCAGCACTCAAAATGACAAATACAAGCTGTGTGATGCATTCCTGAAGCCTCTACTTCTTTTCAACTTGGCAATTTTAAATCACAAATACCCTGACACTTTATGCCTTTTCCAATTCACTTATAGTCTGATACTTCTTTAGGAATAGTCTGATACATCAGGAATACTTCTTTCCAACAAGCACAAGTAAAGGCATCAGACTAGCCAATTCACAAATACTCAGTATCAAACTATCAGTATCGTGTCCTCTAAATATTTCCAACTTGGCATTCCTGAAGCCTCTACATACACAGACTCACTCTACAAAGGCAAATTTGCAATCAATGCATCACAACAAAGCCAAAAAAAAACTACGCGCACAAGATATGCACACACTTCAACCAAAGCAAATTTGCACACTCAACTGATTGTGCAAAACAATATCACAGTTGGGTAGGAGTGCAAGCTTTTAAGTCACAATGAGATTAATTAATTTGCACACTCAACTGTCTGTGTAATACCTCTAGCTCTTGTATCCATCTAGGTTATGGTTCCAAACATTCATACAAACAATTCCATCAAATCTGCGACTTGGCTAGACTGAATAGACTGTGACATGGCTAGCTAATCGTTGTTGACTGACATACTGACATCATAGAAAGAACAGGTAGAAATGCTTTGTAGTACGTACTAACATAGGAACAAGCCCACAAAGGGGAAGGATGGTCGTTGCCAGCCCAGCGAAGGGGGCGTCACCGGTGACGAAGTCATCGACGACGGGGACAAAGGAAGACCACAGATGGGGGGCCAAAGCTATAGCTACAGAAAAAAAAAAATCCCCCCAAACCTAACCATAAGTCCATAAGCAGATCAAATCCATAGCATTCCACACCACCAGAACAAACCTCGATTTGTCTAAACCAAAGTAGTGGCGAGGATACTGCATGCGCCAACGAGCGATGCAACCGAGCCAGGAGCGCGCACGCGAGAGGAGCAGGGGCCACTCCCCGAGGCCGACACACACGGGATTGACCTTGGTTGGCGCGCCGCCGGGGTAGTCGCCGTCTCCCTTGCTGGAGCGACTGCGCCGCCGGAGCGGCCACGGCGCCGGGGACCAGTCGTCGCTGGGCCAATGACGATGGGAACTGGGGAATTTGGGATTTGGGATGGGGAGTCACGAGGTGGAAGACGCCACTGCACTGCAGATAGGATCGAGAGGCGACGGTTCTGGAGTCTACGTGCCGACGTGCGTGTGTTGTGGTGGGCCAAACAAACTGGTTGTTGGCCTGGGCGGCTGGGCGGACGGGAAGCAAACTGATTTTGGAACAGTAAAACAGTAATCTGAGCTGCATCCAAATCTACAACCACAACCAAAAAAACCCCAAATCCAACCAAAAACCGAATCAGTGAGAAGTAGGAGACAAATAGAGACAGGGGGAGGGGCGGAGCACCAAGTCACCCCTCGAATTGAAGCAACGGCCAGAGAATCACTGGGGACGAACACCTTTCCCCATCCCTCAACACAGTACAGAACCACGCAATCTACACTGCCACCATGAAATGGGATCGAGTACACACCTTCGGCAGGAGTCCGCGACGGAGAAGAACAAGTTCGCTGGAGCAATTGTCGCACCGCTGATGAAATCGCCTCGGGCGCGCGTTGAGAGGCAGGGAGCTGTGGGGAAGAAGACGATGCGGTGGGGAAATGAAATGAACGGGCACGGCTCCCAATTTGAAACAGTAATGCTAAAAGTGGGTCCCTTATATCAGAGAGAGAAACATGGTTGCAAAGTCACACGCACGATGCTGATCCAACGCTCAGGAAAATCGTGTGCCAACATCCAACAAAACACACGGGTGTTATATAGCACTAGTAGAAGGCGCGCGCCCTCGCGCGCGTTGCATGTAAGTTCACATTCAAAGATATATATTGAATCTTTTAATGCGGAATTGTCGGTGTTAGATTTGGCGGGTGTCTACACCGGCTAGTAAATTATGTTTTGCGGTTGAGGAATCGGATGGTGTGCAAGGAGAACACAAGGAGTTATACTGGTTCGGGTACAAAAAAGGCCTTACGTCCAGTGAGAGGGAGAGAAGATCGTGTTGCCCTTGCACCTATGTGCTTGTGTTGAGGACTTACAAGCAAGGCGAGAGAGGGAAGGTGCTCCCAAGTCTCCTGTGCGCTAGAGTATGTTGTTGTGTATGTGTGAGTGGCGTGAACTCGAAGTCCCCTGCATAGCGTGGTTCCTTGCTCTCCCTTTTATAGCCACAAGGGAGGGACAAGGCTTACAAGCGTCGGTCTACGTGGTTACAGTTGTGGTCTTCATCGGTCAACCGGTGTAGGCTTCAGTCTCGGTCATGACTGTCTGATGCATGGCCACAGTAATCTGCATGCTCTTTGGTGAGTTCCAATGCAATCACAGTCGTCGTACAGCTTGGCGTCACACCAAGTCATCGTCCTATCCGTTCGGGGTGATGGGAGCCCGGACAGCCTCGGGAGGTTGACTCCCGAGGGTCAGGTAACCACGAGGGGAGGCACGCCTTGTCCTGATAGTACAGTGCTCGGCATGGCGGTGGTCGTGGTGATCGCCATGCATCGTCAGCCTTGACTCTCACTTGACGTCCCCGGAGTGTGGCAACTGCCATTCGAAGGGGCCGTTACTGTTCCATCGGTGAGTTCCAAGGCAAGGTACGGCGTCGGTCGTGGTTGCTAGCGTGGCATGTTGTCACGCCTCGTACCCGGCCGCTGTTCTTCAGAGGGCTGTGGTGGCATGACGGCAGCAGTTCTCCTTTTGACTTGTTTCCAATCGTGTGGTGGAGCTGGACAATGGAGTAGTCCAATCCCGACGCTGTTCCAATGGTCGACGCCCCATTCTTACCCGGCGCTGTTCGTACAAGGGGGTATGGTCCGTCACGACTGTGGAAGGTGATTTCTTCCACAAGTGGGGACACGTCACTGTACACCGTCCTTGTGGCGGTGTAGAGGTAGTGGGGTCGTTAGATCGGCTAGTCAGCACGTAGGTTGATAGTTGGTACGGCGATCGTGTGCACGCGAGACGAAGTCGTGCCACGAGGTCCACTGATGGAACCATACCTATAAAGCTGTCAGAGGAGTCCCTTGTAAGTGCAAGATTGCGCCCGAGGGGGGATGAGGTGGTTCGGGACGAATCGGAGAACCGACGCCCGAGGGTGTCGGTTCCCGAGCCCTCTCGCTAAGGCTCGGACGAATCGAAGAATCGGCGTCCGAGGGTGCCGCTTCCCGAGCCCTCTCGCTAAGGCTCGGGCGAATCGAAGAATCGGCACCCGAGGGTGCCGCTTTAGATGAGGCCGCCGTTGGCCTGTGTGGCCGCGATCTTCAGGGGCTTCGGCGGGCCTTACGTGGGCTGGGCCGTGCTGAAGTCGGTTGTTTTGCGTTAAAGTAGGATACCCCATACTTTGGTACCCGACATTGGTACCCGACAAGAATGAACTGAATTAGCAGCCTAGACAGATACATGGTTTGCAATATTACAAAGCCATAGTAGTAGATTAAGCATAGCTGAGGTAATTAAATATGAAGTGACGCGATGAAGTTTCTCGGACTGATATGCGTTTCCCAGGAGCTTTTGCCATGTACATAAGACTGAGATGGCAAGGCAATGGTCGTGCCTGCTGTGATAAAAATAACCTCGCCCATCTCGCAAAGCGATGGAGTCATCTTGATCCATATTGTCACTATCTGCAGGTGCAAAGGTAATCAATTAAGAAGTAATAGGGGAGAATGTCGTAATCATGCCCTTGTTCTTTCCCCATTTTTGTTTTTTTTCAAAGATAGAGCATTCAAAATTTCCTCATAGTAGCGTCCAAGAGATATACCTACAAATTAATAAAGTATAAAACAGGGAGAATGAATAACGTGCCATATTTGGGCATAATTATTACAGGAGGTAACTTGGAACAGCATATGTAGCTTACACATTCTGCTTATTCATTTTGCGGACCAAACTGGCCATTGTTTGCTGCCATTCCGTGGCGATTAAGAACATGTGCGCAGAGCGGCAAACACAATTCCAGAACAATATCTTTCAATTTTGAGGTGCAAGTAATTAACGATATTAGTATAGGATTACATACCAGGATTACATACCTCGTAAAGAACTCAGATGGGCTCCACTGGATAAAACAGGGTGTGTGCTCACAGTTCAACAAACTGAGTTTTTGGTCTAAGTTTTGTTGTCTTGACAACTACTTCAACCTCTGTGACTGTACACACTCAGCTTCTCCAATGTCAGCATCTTTCTCACTTGACTCCTCCTGTGCAGCATTGAATGATACAAATTTTTGACATGAATTTTTAAAAATTAATGCACAAATATCTAAGGATATTGTCAGAGAATTTTCATGCTGTATGGGTGTTGCATTCAAATCAGCTAGTCCTGTTTCAAGTTGCCTATGGCAGTGTAGGACCATCATCGTTAACTCAGCTAAAAATTATTCTACAGAGGTAAGGTTTGGGTTTTAACGTACTTGTGAGTTCTAAAATGATAACAGTAGACAATTTTCGACAATTACTTTTGACAATCTGTCACATGAAAATAAAGGAGAAAACTACCTCGTTTGGTTCATGTGGTGCCCGACAAACGCAATGCATCTGAGAAATGAAAAATCAGTTTAACGCGAGGACAAAGAAAACAACAACGCGATGATCAACAACCAATTACTCCTGTGTCCTGTCTTTGCAGGCACCTGAGACTTCTTTGGCTGAACACACTTTAGTGATCTGATTTGATGCCAGTAGCTCAGGAGAATACATTGCAAACTTGAGCAGCAGTCAGACCACCTGCTAAAACATTTTTGGGTGAACAAATTGCAGTGATCCGAAGCAAGAAAGGCTTAGAAGAGTTAGCCAAATATAGGCTGCAGTTATAACAAAAGCTGAAAAGAAACTATCCATCTTTTCTCTTCTATGCATAATGTATCTATGTTCCAAGGTGCAAACTGATGTGCATACATGAAGAAAATGGAATACGCTAGGATCCTCACCTGTGCTTATTGTTGTTGGCATTGTGTCAAACACATCATATGCAATTCCTACAGAGCTTTGCACTCTTCCAGAGGTTTCCGCGTGCAGCTGTGACAAGAGATTTCATGCTCGGCTGAACATACAACAAAGGAATCATAGAGCTAGTCAAAGAAATGCATAAAAAGCTGAAAGCCTGTCCATACTCTCCGTTAGCGTGTGCCACAGTAAAAATCATCGTTCAGATATTTAAATTTCCCAACAATTCTACCATAAGTACTGAATACGACAACTGCATATCTAAATGCAATAATTCATTACTATGAATCATATCGACCTCCAGATGTGAAAGAAGAGAAAAACCCAGCTGCTGGTCCAGGAAGGGTGTCACTTAGCTTACCAACCTGCCCATCAGAGAGCATGGACCCCCATATCGATGTGTTCTCCCCAAATTTGCTCTGCACCTGACAAATGACACGAACATATTTTGCTGAATACTTGAATTCACTTAAAAGATAAAACAATTATAGGCTTTATCAATGAGATTTCTAAAAGGGAATAGACCAAAAACATATGAAAAAAATAAAACGGTTCATTCATCTTTCGTACAAAGAAAGAAAAATGTCTTGTAATTTCCACAGTTCTAGGACTAAACGAAAATTTAGTAGTAGAAAACAATACAGTGTTGGCTCAAAAAAGAAAATAAATGTGTCAGCAACAATGACAAGATATCAACACAAGATATGGATCAGTCAGTGCTCATAAATGTTCGATGTTTCCAGAGTTAATTTTGCAAGTATTTCATACCATGCTAATGGAAAATCTCCTCAACCAAGCAGAATGAATTTTGATGGATAGATTTAATAAGTTATACAGAACAAAAGGATTGTCCATTGCTTAAGCTTGAGTTGAGTTATTATTAACAAATAACAATCAATAAAATTATAGTAGGTTACTTACCTGTGTAACAAATAACTTAAGCAATGGAGCAGCACCGACAAGACTTGCATTATCATCAAACTGGTGTAGTAGATCTATCTTCATCTGAATTGGATTTCCAAGGATTTTTAGATGTGGAGTCACCTGACGGCGACTGTATTGATGATTTGTGTGATCTTGATGATATAGCTGGGGTACTGTAGGCAAGAAGATAAAAAAAAAGGAATAGATCAGAATCTAGAAAAAAGAGAGTGTGTATTCTCCAGAAGGCACCTGAAAATCCCCCAAAGAAAATCAGAACACAAACATAGTTTGCTAAATGGGAAAAAAAAGAAAGCAAAGGTAAGAATGATCTTACACAGGCCTCCTATAAGAATGATCTTACACATGGAGGTAAAAGCGTTAATCAGATATTTTTATAAGTACTAAAAAAATCACTTTGATCTGCCTGTGGGTGTAGGGTGACATTGACCAGGGCCCTTTGCAATTGGCAAACCTGAAACATAAATCAGCTGTAAGAAATCGTTAAGCTCGAAGTCTGATCCCAAGATTTGAATGTACTAAGCTTGCCATGTAGCACTTTTTCAGTGAAGGAAAACCCAGCACCATGTAACTATCTCCAAATTAATTTGGTTTGTTTATGCCAAAAAAAAAGTTGCCACAATCCAGTCCCAAAGAAATACACACAGCAGGTGCAGGGCGGAGTCGCCCCCACCCTTGCGGTGGGAGGGGGAGGGGTGTGGACGGGCAGGAGGGCCACCAGAGGCACCACGGCCGCCCCGCGCCGGCACGGAGACGGAGAGGGCGAAAGCGACGGGAAGAGGAGAGGGAGAGAGAGAGGAAGGGGAGGGAGAAACGGAGGAAGAGGCAGACGAGGGGAGGAGGAGACGAAGGAGGAGGAGAGCGAGCGCCGCCGCGGCGCCCGGCCCACGGCCGGCACCGTCGCCGCTGTCCGCCCGCTTCGGGAGAAGGTGCGGGAGGAGGAGAGGAGAAAGGAGGGGAAGGCAGGAAGAGTGTGGAACAGGGTTTTTTTTACCGACAGAATACCGCGGTAACCGGCCGATTACCGGTCATACCGGTCCGGGCCGGTACCGGTACCGGCCGGTTTGAAAAAACCAAAATTTCAAATTTAAAATCGGAGGAAAAAATGATAAAAAAATTCCTAAAAATACTTCATGATTTATAGATTCCAATGGTGTCAAAATTTTTCAAATTTGACTACATTTAGAATTTTTTTCGAAGTCCCGAAGTAAAAAAAAAGGCCCATTAAGGCCCGTTAGGCCCATTAAATCATGAAGGTCGAAAAATATACTAAACGCACTCAAATTTGAAAAACTTTGACATCATTGGATTCTATAAATCATGAACTATTTTTAGAAATTTTTTCAGCATTTTTTTAAAAATAAATCTGAAATTTGAAAATGCGACCGGTTACCACCAAACCGGTCGGTAAACCGCTCAAACCGGCCGGTAACCGGTCAAACCGGCCGGTATACCGGTCCGGAACCGATTGAACTGGGGTTCAAACTCAAAATTTGAATTCGACCGGTTTCTACCGGTCAAACCGGACCGGTATACCGGTACCGCCGGCCGGCGGTTACCGGCTACCGATCAGGTAAAAATAACCCTGGTGTGGAAGGCACCGGACGGGTCGGGAGAAATCGAAGACCAAGATTTGGCGTATATATTTGTTTGCTGGCTGCTCCGGAGCAAAAGCGGGAGGAAACCGGTGAAGACCGAAGGAATCGGACCAGATCTCACGAAGCTGGTCAACGTAGTAGAATTAGCTTCTAAGCACTGTTTGGGTGGGTAAATCTTGATTGGTTTATAAAGGAAATCAAACGGTAAAACTAATTTTGGGGACGTGGCTGCAGCTCCTGTTTGAGGAGCTGTCGCTCCTTTTACCAGTTTTAATTTAATTCCTGTGAAATTTCGTCGGATGGAGCTGGAGCCGACCAGTGTTCCTGCCTCTCTCTCTGTCTATATATCGGAGTGATGAGCGGCGCGTCGCTGTACATCCAGAAGGACCTCAAGATCACCGACCTGCAGCTGCAGCTGGAGATCCTGAACGTCTACTCGCTCATCGGCTCCTTCGCGGCGGGGCGGACGTCCGACTGGATCGGCCGGCGCTACACCATCGTCTTCGCTGCCATCATCTTCTTCGCGGGGGCCTTCGCTGTCAACTACGCCATGCTCATGTTCGGCCGCTTCGTCGCCGGCGTCGGCGTGGGGTACGCGCTGATGATCGCGCCCGTGTACACGGCGGAGGTGTCGCCGGCGTCGGCCCGGGGGCTTCCTGACGTCGTGTTCATCAACTTCGGCATCCTCCTGGGCTAACGTCTCCAACTACGCCCACCTCCCGCTCCGCCTCGGCTGGCGCGTCATGCTCGGCATCGGCGCGGCGCCGTCCGTCGTGCTCGCGCTCATGGTGCTCGGCATGCCGCGGTGGCTCGTCATGAAGGGCCGCCTGGCAGACGCCAAGGTCGTGCCGCGGAGAGGCTCGCCGACATCAAGGCCGCCGCCGGCATCCCCCAACGGCGACGTGGTCGCCGTGCCCAAGAAGCAGAACAGCGACGAGGCTCGCGTGTGGAAGGAGCTCATCCTGTCCCCGACCCCGGCCGGCCATGCGCCGCGTCCTCCTCACCGGCCTCGGCATCCACTTCTTCCAGCAGGCGTCCGGCATCGACGCCGTGGTGCTCTACAGCCCGCGCGTGTTCAAGGCCGCCGGCATCACCAGCGACAACAAGCTGCTGGGCACCACCTGCGCCGTGGGGGTCACCAAGACGCTCTTCATCCTGGTGGCCGCACGTTCCTGCTCGACAAGGTCGGCCGCCGGCCGCTCCTCCTGAGCAGCGTCGGCGGCATGATCTTCTCGATCGCTCGTCGGACTCGCCGCCGGGCTCACCGTCATCGGGCACTACCCGGACTCCACCGTCCCGTGGGCCATCGGCGTGGCCATCGCGTCCACCATGGCCTACGTGGCCTTCTTCTCCATCGGCCTCGGCCCCATCACGTCGTCGTGGGTGTACAGCTAGCTCCGAGGTGTTCCCGCTGCACGTGCGCGCGCTCGGCGTGGCCACCAACCGAGTCACCAGCGGCGTCATCTCCATGACCTTCATCTCGCTGTCCAAGGCCATCACCATCGGCGGCGCCTTCTTCCTCTACGGCGGCGTCGCCGTGCTCGCGTGGGTGTTCTTCTTCACCTTCCTCCCGGAGACCCGCGGCCGGACGCTGGAGGCGATGAACAAGCTGTTCGGCGCCACCGGCGACGAGATGAAACCCCAGGACGGGGCCACCAAAGACAACAAGAAGCTCGAAATGGCCGCCACCAACTAATTAACTTCAAATCAGAGAGTCTTTGTTGTTGAGGGGTTTCGATTCGTGCGAAGAACTTGTGCAGTAGGCAGCTAGCTGCCATTGTTGCCATATGAGCATGCTAGGCTCAACCGCTCAAGTAACGTGGGAAGATTCGCTCGCAGCTGGTCCGGCGCAGCTGGAGAGCTCAGGCCAGCAAGATCGTGGTTCAGCTTCTTAAATCATTTCTCTAATATATAATTAAGTTCATGAACTGTGTTCACGCTTTGTTTTGCCCGCAAGTTGATGAGGTCGACAAGGCCGTCAATGCCTGCAGGTTTAGTTTTCGCTAGTGCCGCCGCGCCGGTTGTGTAACTTAAGAGGTGTCAGTAATCGTCCTGTAATATAACTATATATGTGCGTAGCTGGTGGTGCTGTTGCCTCGCTACACGGGTCATGGAGGCTAGAAAATTGGTAGTGGTTCGAGGATTCTACTGAGGGAGTCAAGGCGTCAAGCAGGCCATGGAGAATGCGTAATAATTAAGGAAATGTTATCTATCATCCACATCTTTCTAATGACTTTGTCGTTCTGCTATCATGCGGATATTATTTATCCTTATCAAATATTAACTGCTGGTTGTTGATCAACTACTCACGGGATTGGAATCTGGTGCGGTTCACAGAGAGATTAATAAACTTCATGTACATATATCACTTGTCAGAGCTCCAGTGTGGAGGAGGCAAACTATGATATGGAGACATTACAATTAGATGGTTTCCCAGATGGTGATAGTGATATATGTACAACCAATATGGAGCACAAAGAGTGTGATGCCCAGGGGCGATCAGGAACACATTGAGGAGGAGGTCGTTGAGGACAGGTAAAATAAGGATTTTTAATCTCGTTGCAGTTTGGAAGGCTACAAAACATAAAGATTTGTATGTATTTACATGTGGTGCCCTTGTTTTCAATACACAGTCCTCAGGTAGCAGATCATGGTGAAACTAAACAGCCAGAGCACAAGGAAAACGAGATCGTGATGAAAGACACTGCTAAGCATAACAAACCCAAAAAATCTTCATCTACTCGCATCGTGTCATCTGGTAGTGTACTTTTCATAAGCTACGCGATTCATTTATGATCTAATTTTATAATAATAAAATAATGCTAAGTATGTTGTCCTCTCCAGATTATGTTTGTACTGAAGGGAGATCGAGCTATAATTGAATCCGCTAGAAAAATTCCATCTTCACCAGGAAAGGAGCAGCTTGTGCTCATCGATGATACTGTAGTGTTGAGATGGCACATGGAAAGCCTTTTTCAACCAAATGAATTCCTGGGTGATGAGGATAGAGATGCAATTCATAAAACTCAATCAACCATAGACGTATTCAATGTCCTTTCGTTCTAATGACTCAATGTATGTAGGTCATAAATACTTATATTAACCTGCTGAGGGCCCAGGAAGGTTTGAAAAATAGATCGGAAGGTAAATGTCTATCTTAAAACTACACACATTACAACATTGATGAAGCGGGATGGAGAAGAAGATGAGACCATTGAAGCCAATTACCCTATGCGTGGCACATCCCAGATGCCTGGTTTAGTTCATAGGGTGCTAACTTACTTGGAACATGACATGGTACTAATTTTTTAAATTGATATATTATTCTTTGATTTATCAAATCTATATGCTTGATAAAATGTTTATTATTTGATTTGATAGGTGTTCCTCCCCATAAATATTAAGGAGTCACACTGGTACCTTGCCGTTATAAACGCTGACAAACGTGAGATTCAAGTGCTAGACTCTTTGGGTGAGAGGTTTCGGACGTGCTGACCTGAATAAAGCTGTGGGTATTTCTAGCAAAGGTATTTTTACAAGTTATATAATTTATAAACACTAAATAATTCCTTCGTCTATAAATGTATATAGCTACTTAGGATTGCGGAAACAGATAGATTACGTATCTGAGATTACAAAGCTAAAAGAGCACAAATGGAAGGATCTTGAAGTTGATATGTGGCCATTTAAGGAGATTTTCCATGGCAAACCTCCACTACAAAAGGATGGGTATGTCAGAGAAAAGCATGTGTCATATAGGTGTAATATTACGTGTCTTTGACCTATTTTAGCTGACGAGTGTCTGAACCTGTATTGATGTTGTCCGTAGTTGTTCATGTAGTTTATTCTTAATAACCTTTATGGAGTATTGGACTGGGAACGGTTTGTCACACGAGTTCAATCAGGTACTTCACTATGGACTATGCATCTTACCCCGAGTCATGAGTGTGCACTATATGTGGGTCTTTTAATTATAATTAATGATGGTCATACTATCGTGCAGGATGATATGAGAGAATTTGGACACAAGCTTGCGGCGATCTTGCTAATCATCGGATCTAAATAAACGAAAGGGGTCTCCATATCTTGATAGCGATGATCATATTGGAAGTCCAAGAGATTGTACCATAATAGAGAATCCAAATATGCATGAAGCTTCCACGAAAAAGAGGAAGCATTCTGGAGAGGTTGAAACCTCACAAGTCCATTTTGATAAAGATCCCGAAGAGTTTTGGGCATTCCATGCTATGAAAGATGTGGAAATGAACAAAGAAGAGATGATTGAATTACTGTGTGACTATGTCATGGCAATTGAGGGTGAAGCAACGCTTAAGTAAGTTACATGTTAATTTTAGTTACTTTATTATTTTATTAATTATAATGTGCCCTCTTTTATAATGATAACCATCATCTCTGTCTAATGCTTCGCAGGGAGGCCTTGGGTTAAAGGTTTTTATCCCTACAAGGATTGCTCTAACTGTGAAGGACCTACAAGAGTTGTTAATGACGGATCGAGGTATCTCTTCTGATTGTTTCAACTTAGGTGTCCGGTTTCAGGCAGGTTCGAGAGTACAAAACATTGAAACAATACGGTAGTATTACAAAGCATCACATGGACCTGCGGTTGTGTGTAAGCACTCATTCATAATTGATTATTATAGTGTTATATTACTTTATATTAATGGTTGCCATTCTAATTATTATTTTATTTTAAAATAATCAAACTTTTACTGATCCTGACACTTTAACCTTTTATTGAAGAAAATATGTGATTTGACAAAAATGCCTAGAATTCCGTAAAAAATTATAGTACGAAAGAAAATGTTGAAGCGATTGGTGTATGTGAGAAGATGGAGTACAGCTTAGCACAGTGCAGATTCGTAAGTCGTTTGGCCCTGCATGATTACTTGTCTCTCATATATATTATGCTAATTGATTGATATCATGTTTACAGTTCCTTTTGTCATGGTTGGCTACTAGTAAATATATGCTTTATGTTTTCGATCATCGGAAGAAAGGAGCTTACCATGATTGATCATAGACCCATTGAAGACTGGTGTAAAGACACACCGGCAATGATGTATGCCAGACTAAACTCTTGTATTTAGTAGTTTGTACGAGCTCTTAATGAGTCAATATATTCCTGAATGGAAAGAGGATATCTTCAAATGGAAATTCATCTGTAAGAAAAATATTACAGATGACATAGATAGGTAACTAACTCAGAGTCATGGTCTCTAATATAACACTTATGATTTAAGCTATTTCTCTATATTACTGATGATGAACTTTTTCACAGACGCTTAAGTAGGATTCCTTGTTCTACAGTATATGTACAGCGTGGGGTAAGTATATGTCAGCGTGGGGTAGACCCAACGCCGCAAAAATTTGTATGGTGAGTATGACAATACTTTGTTTCAAGATTTTGTGAGATTGTTCAAAGAATGCAGTATGTATAATATTTGCATTTATTTCGAACATATGTATAGGATGGTATGGAGATGCGGCGGAACTTATTTGTGCAAATTATTGGCGCATGAAATAAATGGATATCGGAGACATTTTCCTGCCGATATAAAACATTATCTTAGGCGAATAACGGAAAAGTCTATACAGTAGACTTTATAAGCCTGAGGCACCGTGTTATCATTAGAATATAAATTGGTTGTGATGAACCCTTACATTGGTTGCGATGAACCTTTATATAAACTGGTTGTGATGAACCTTTATATTGTTCCGTGATTGTGCTAATTTTTAATCATGCGATTCATGTGTTTTTATATAAAAATTTTGTTGTTCCGTAGTAACGCACGGGCACGCTACCTAGTCAAATATTAACTGCTGGTTGTTGATCAACTACTCACGGGATTGGAATCTGGTGCGGTTCACAGAGAGATTAATAAACTTCATGTACGTTGTCACTTGTCGGAGCTCCAGTGTCGAGAAAGCGAGAGCCCAGAGCCCTAATGTAAGTAAGTTGGTCAAGGACCTGCTGGATTACCCTACGGGATGATCTTTCGTACTTTAGAAACTATAATAATAATAAGTTAATAATAACAACATTATATATATGTATGTATCCTTATTCCTAATTCCTGTATGGTGTGGCATGTGGATGGGCCGTGTTAATTTCGTGCTATGCGTGTGATGAGGGCCTGCTATTCAACGGACGATGATTTGCTGGAATGAGACCCAACAACTTTCCAGTTTTGAAAAGTTATAGTACCCTTATATGCATACAATTTGTGGTATAATTTTTGTGGGACAAAAGTTACAAGTAGCTCGGGCTCCAAAATGGGTTCTCTAGCTTTGGCTCGGAATCTCTCCCAAGGAACTGTTTTTAGATGAATATTTGGCAGGGCCGGCCGGAGCTGGACATAAAGGATACTTTTCATGCGACAAAATTTAGCATAACAATTTTTCATCGTCAACTTTTCAATGTGGGTTACAACACATGACTTTTGGTGACATACTTCAACGTAACCGTTTCAATATATCTTTTGGGTACAATCTTCTTAAAGACATGATAATTTTTTAATACACAATGTTTCTAGCACAAGTTTATAACAACTTATATGTGTATGTTTTGTTGTTAAACGTTTTTCAAAACTTACACATAAGTTATTCATCACATTTTTTCATACATAAAATTTTGTCTGTATCATATATAAGCAAGAGAGGTGAATATATTGAATCAAAGAAAGAAAATAGAAAAAACAAAACAAAAATGAGTAGGAAAAGAAGGAACATTGCTACCTACCTACTTGTGGATGGGTTGCACAATCTTTATTTAGCGCATGTTGTCATGGTTACCAACGCGTGGATACACGTCGAGGTGTGATTGGATGACACAATACACACATCATCTTCCTCGTGCGTGCCTGCCTTCATGGTGACGGCAAAGTTAGGGTTTTTGGGGAGGGCGACAGAGAATACAAATGTCCTCTAAGCGTAGAAGGAGGCATGGTGGTCGTGGTGATTCACCCAACGTTGAGGGAGACAATGGGTCCACAACTTCCTCCTCTCATTGAGATTAGGGGCGAGTAGGGGCCCATTGGAAGACCCGTTTGGGTTTTAGTAATTGGATGACAAAATATATTAGTTTACTAACTTTTTTCTTGTGAGATGAATGGTTTGGCTTTACTCCACATGCTAGAGTTGAGATGCAAAGACCAAACAATGCAAAGGATCAACTAGTGAAGAGTGAAGGCGATGGATGCTAGTTGAGGCCAAAGAAAAAAGCTCTTTGAGAAGATGACGGAGAAGAGCTAGCGAAGGATGGAAAACAAAGTGCAAGGACAAGGTATAGCTTATAGGACTTCGTTTTTACCAATCATATGATGATTAGAGAAGTTTAAGATGGCTTAGATAGTTGTACTATAAATATGAAATAACTTTTATAAAATGTTCTGAAAATGCTAACTAGCTAAAGGTGATGGTCGTTATCCAGATGGATAACTATTGAAGGTAGCCATCTGAAAATGTTTGAGAAATGGAGCTCGATGGAGTGTTTTTATAGTCACCAGAACTCTCTGGTGGGCAGTGGCACCATAGCTTTGCCACAATAAAAAAGTTTGCTATGAGAATATACTCTATATTAATTTATTAATGCTTATTATAATCTATCTAAATATTATTAGTTTATATACATTTGGGATAATTTAACTGGTTGAGGTGCTAAACGTCTATTTTTTTGATAGAGGGAGTAAATAAAATAAAGATGAATGAATGAGTAGCCGATGAAAGGCCTGTACCTAGTGCTTACAAGAGCCTCGATAACACTTTAGATCCTTAGCTTGACTCTAGATTCAGTTTTTTATTTGGTGGATATGTCCCAAATAGACTCTTAATGTCATTGTGATTTCAGTAGTGATAGGCGATATTTTCGTTGATGAACGACATGTATACAGGGGATACTCACCCAGTCTTCAAGTATACTTGGAGGTGTAAAGTTTGCTCGCCCGGTCTTCGAGTATATTTGGAGGTATAAAGTTTGTGCGTTTGGACTTAGGGTGAATGTGAACGCATTATAAATGTCTCCATTTATAATGTGTAATAAAAAATAAAAATGAGCAGCCAAACTGCCTGTTCTTGGTGGTCTTAGGTCAGTCTCAATAGGGTTTCATCGGGATAGAGGTCCGCCAAAATGATCATCCAGCACGGATATCTTCTCTCTTTTTTTTTTTGGAAAAAATGTATGTACTGTACTCCTTATTGAGAAAAGCTCAGAGTCACAGTCCAACAACATGTCACCGTTGACTGGAAGGACCAAATGATCAAATGTTGTATGTAACAGACATTCAGACCCATTGGCCATTGGCCCACTCCTCTTTGTCGACACTCTATATACGGTTAATTGGATTCATGCCATTACAAAAATAGCGTTTTTGGAACTTGCCATTACAATTCAGCTAATCGGAAACATGCCATTGCAATTTCAACTCTAGTTGAGACTTGCCAGTTTGTACGTTTGCCCATGGCTCGGGCCCACCTGCAGGATGTATTCACGTACAGGAAGGTCGTATGGATAGTAAGAGTCGACGGCCGTGAGTCTGGGCGTGGATGCCGTCTCTATTCTCACCCCTTATCCTCCACGAACCCTAAAGCAAAGCTCAGGCGAATCGGCGGCGGCGGGGCGGCGGTAGCGAGAGTTTGCGGCGGCGGAGGAAGATTCAGACGGTGCCACCCCATCCATTCCGTCTGAATCCCCACCCTGTTCCCCTCCACGATTCGTAAGCAAAGACTGAATCAGTGGCGACGGCAACGAAGGAGACGGTTGTCCTTGCTGCTGCTCCTGGTAGAGGCTAGGCGTGGTTTGGCTCTGTCCCTGCAGCAATGGTGTCTGGATGAGCTCCATGGGCAGATGCTTGTAAGGGGTTAGAAACTGCACTGGGCAAAGTATTCCCAGAAGCAGAGAATAGAGTGTATGAGGCACTTGTATTCCAACTTCATGAAGCACTATACTGGGGATGTATTCACTGACCACTTATATCCTGCTGCGCGAAGCCTATATAGAGGGTCTTTTCAAGTGGCATGTGTAGAAGATTTATGAGTTTGCTCCTGATGCTATAGAATACCTACAAAAATATCATGGAAGGTTGTGGTATAGATGTGGATTTTCAGAGAAAAGTAAATGTGATTATTTAACCAATAATGTGTCTGAGAGTTTCAATGCTCAGATCATGAAGTTAAAAGGGCTTGCTGTTGCATGAATTGCTTGATGGAATTAGGGAGATGATCATGGAGAAAAGGTACATAAGGAGGATGATAGGGAGAGAGATGCATGACGGCATTCTTTCTAGGTGTCATCAAGGAGCTGAATACAATTAGCAAACACATTAAAATTGTTAAAGTTACCAAGGAGTAATGAGCACATAGCTCAGGTTACATTGCTTGATGACAACCAAAAGAGACAAAACTGAATTCTTAGTTTCAGATTTTCAATAACTAGCTTACAATACATTTGAGCAACAAATGGTCTGATGACATATATTTGAGTACTAAATTTCCAAAGTGAATTATATTTCAATTGATAACATACATTTTCAAACTGAATTATATTTTAATTGAACAAGGGAAACTCATTAAGTTCCAATGTTCAGGTAAACATAGAGCCTACACACAAATACATTTGGATATATTTCACATTATCTTACAGTTCATACAACTGGTGCTACAAACATTGGTGCTAACACAACACACGCTACACATGCCAAGTTCCCGCATTACAGTGCTGCGACAACCATTACACAGTACCACATCACTTCCAAATTAGAGCAGAAAAGACACCAATCAGCACACTAACAGACAATGCTGCTACAATTGAAAAATCAACTACGATCTGCCACTTCCTTTTGCTTGGTTCCCTTCCTGCATTATTGGAAATTGTCGCATCTTCAGGTTCCAAACCTCAGTTGCAACACTGTCCACAACTTGCTTCAATTGGTTCAGTTCATTCCTTAAATCGGCATATTCTTCATCAAAGGATACGAAGCAATATGGGCAATCTAGCAGGCCAGAACGCTGCTCAATTCTGTTGGCGCTAGCAATCGAGCTCGACATAGTCGCAGGACCCTTCATCGGACTTCCTCTCAGCATCTCTCGTTGAGATGGATGAGGGCGCGGCCGTCCATACAGATGAGGGTCGGACCGTCACGGCGCCGTCGTCGTCGATTTGCCTGCGCCACCGCGGACAGGTGTCACACCCCAAAATTTCTATTCTTGGGATGTGAATAGAAAATACTAAATAAAATGATTTTTTTAAATAATTTCCTAAAATTTACTCAGTTATATATATATTATTATCAATAGTATTAAATTATAATTAAAGTATTTCCTATTGAAAAAAAAACTAATTAACTTATTGATTGTTGCATTCATGCCGTTGCATATTTTATTTGGTTGAAAAATATTTATTATTCTGAAATATTCATTTAGGCTTCGAGCGATTTTTACTCTAATTATAAAATAAGTAAAGTAATTAAAACCTTTTATTTTTCTCTCATGAAGATATACCCATTTATTTTCTAAAATTTATATTTTGTAACTATATATATCATATGTATATTTTCCAAATAAATTTGGTAAATAAAAAAAAAGAAATCAGCAGCCCTTTTTCCCCCTCACTCTCAGCCCAGTCTCTCTCTTTTCTCTTCTGCGCAGCCCAGCAAGCCCAGGCGGCCCAAGCCGCGCGGGCCGCGTTCCCCTTTCTCCTTTCACCCCGTCCTCCCCTCTCTATCTGTTGCCCCGTGTGGGCCGGCCCGAGAGCCAAGCCGCGCAGGCCGACGGCCCAGCAAATCCAGCCGTGAGCCAGGCAGCACTCCCCTGCACTCCTCTCTCCCTCTCACGCGGTCACCGACAGGTGGGACCCACCTGTCGGCCCGTTCTTCTCCGCAGCGCCAAGAGCAGAGCCGGAACGGCCGCTCCGCCCTTCCCGCGAAGCGCCCTGGCCGCTCCGTCCGCCGCCGCCCTTTAAAAGGGAAGCCCTAGGTTCTATACCGCACGAACGCGCCGCCACCAAACCCTCTTTCCCGTGCGCTCCTCTCCCAGAGCCACCGCCGCCACCACCATTGCCGTCGCCACACCGAGCTCCGACGCCGCCGACGATTCGCCATCTCCAGGGCGTATTTTCCCAAATCGGGAGCATTCAGAGGACCGCATCATCGCCAAGAAACTCTCCAAGCCCTCCGCGTCATCCGTTTGGACCCCGAAACCACCTATACCGAGGCGCCGCCGGTGAACGCCCGCCTCCGCCATCGACCAGTCATCTTCGCTCTGTCCCCGTCCAATTTGTCAACGCAGTAAGATTCCCCGTGCCTCTCTCTCTCTTCCATTACCTTTCCCGTGTCGATTAGTGCACCCTACGGCGTTAGCCGCGCGCGCCGACGAGCTTGCTCGCGCTGGCAATGGCGCCACCGCGCCAAACCCTCTCCTGGGCCGCGTTTAGGACGTAGATGAGTTCGCGGTCATAATATCGTGCTCTCTGACCAAACCCCGAGCCTAATGGTGCTCTGTAGAGCCGAATCCGCCATCTCCGGCGACCCTCCGGCGATCCGCCGCCAGGTGGCCGCTGTTCCGGCCGAGCAGCTCTCACCCATCCTTCCACTATCTAATCTGGAGCGTTGATTTGAAATCTGACGGCACAGAACAACCGATACCCCTTCGCCTGGCACATTTGCACCAAAACCCCTAAAGAATTTAATGTATAAACCCGCCGTCCCGAGTTCACTGTGCGCTGTGCCTTCACATTCTTTCCAAATAGCCCCTGCTGTTTCACATATTCTTGGCACAGTCGATAGATTATATTTTATATCTGTAATCTTTTATTATTATAAAAAAAATAGTTTTAAATATTTACAAGAATACCACTGCACTATTTGGCCATAAAATCTCTATTTTAACTCCGAATTGAGCCATTCAAAGTTTGTTAGATTCATAATTTCATAAACTACAGGTTTTTACTGTTTTTCAGTATGTTTGAACTATTAAAAATTTATAATCTATTTAATCTTTTTTTATTAAAGGAAAATGATTAATTCAAAACTTCTCCATTTAAATTCTGAATTGAACCAAACAAATTGCGTTAGAATCGTATTTTAATTTTCTGCAATGTTAAAACCAATGTTATTCATTTTTGCAATAATTAATTTTCTGCTTTTTATTTAATTATTAAAATGCTTTAGGAAACCCGTTTAATTCATAACTTTCGCGTTTTAAATCCGTTTTTAGCGATCTTTATATCGTTGGAATCGTAACGACGCGTAGATTCATTTTGTACACTTTTAAATATGTGTTTATACTATGATGTACTATTCTAATTATTATTCATTGTTTACTTCGTGTATGATTGTCGATGCGTGCGTTTTGTCTATCGAGTAGACGGTGACCTTTCGACGGTGATCAAGATCAAGATCCAGACTTTAATAATCAGGATCAGCAAGAGTTCATAGAATAAGGCAAGTATAGTTGTATTCTTGTTGTGACCATGATCTTGTGGCTTATATTAATGTTTAAGCAACAAACGATAAAAATGGTATTTTTAGCAACTTGAGGATTTATCTGGTAAACAAAGCTTCTGAAGGGACAATACAACTGTGAGGGCTACATGGCTCTGGTTTTAGTTAAGTATGAGGACCTTGTCTAGCTTGTTAGAGGTTACCCAGTGGGCGCCAATGGGGATAGGCAACTGTGGATCCCTCGACAGGTTGTATCGCACAGATTGACTTATGAAACCTAACGTCGGGCGCAAATAGGGATAGGCAACTTTGGATCTCTGGACTGGTTGTATCCATTGATTGACTTATGAAATATAGCGGCCCTAACTTGTTAGCCAAACCTTTGAAAGACTTCATAGTGGACCCTGCCGGCCTTCCTTGATAGTGGGCTAAGGGGCTGATCACCTCGGGAAAAAGGGTAAACCACGACTCACAGTGAAAGTGTACACTTCTGCGCAGAATTTATTAAACTAGTATACTAGCGTTGCCCAAGAACACGGACGGCCTTGAAATCTTTACCTTAAGAATAATGACTTTCGATTACTTAATGCCCATTATTTACCGTTTAATGTTTTATATTATTTATGTTACATTGATCATGAGATTACTATACTTGCTGAGTTCGACATGGACTCATTCTTACTATTCCCCCCACACCTCAGGAGAAGTTTAAGCTTGTGGTTGACCAGTCGGTTTGGATCCTGCGGATTGAAGTCTACACCCAGCGTTGAAGTCATTTTTCGTTGTTGCGCTCTGAGGTTATATTTATTTACTTAATACGTTAATTATTTAAGCATTTGTTATCTTGATATTTCCATTACCTGTGACTATATGTGAGATTTGTTTTATTTAATTCACATATAGCGTATATCTGGTTTTGTTCTTAAAACCAGGTGTGACAACAGGGACAAAGCCAGGCCAAGCCTCCACCACCAGCAGCTTTCTGTCGCCGCCACAGCTGATTCGCGTGCGCCGCCACCACCTCCGATTCGCCTACGCCGCTGCCACCGCCAGTTTGTAGCTGCAAGGAGCTCTTCCTTGCCGCCGCCAAGCTGCCACCACCAGCAGCCGCAGGGAGAGAGACAGGCCACGCCAAGCCTCCACCGCCACCACCAGCTCTTCCTTGCTGCCGCTGCCGCTGCCTCCGATTCGCTGCTCTAGGGTTTGGGGTGAAGGAAAAGGAGGCGGGGAAGAAGACGGGATGGAAACGGCGTTCACGCGCTGGCTCACGGCCGGGTCAAATTTCATCCATATACGATGCTCTCTGTACTCGCGTACAGCCTGCAGGTGGGCCCAGGCTGTGGCCACACGTATAAACTGGCAGCGTTTGGGTACAGATCAAATTGCAATGACATGTTTCCGATTAGCTGAATTGTAATAGCAAGTTCCAGAAACGTGGTTTTTGTAATGGCATGAATCCAATTAACCCCTCTATATATGCGTCTCCTTCAGGCTTCAGCGCAACACTTCAGTAAATAACACACACACGGACACACCTCGCAGAGGCCATCGATATCCAAGAAGTAGCCGTTAACGATGCCTTCCGCCGACCTCGCAGAGGCCATCGAGCCCAGGACGAAGAGCAACGTCAAGTATGCCTCCACCGTTGCCATCCTCGCCTCCATGGCCTCCGTCATCCTTACGGTGCCCATATATTCTTTCGTTGTTGTCGAAATAAATATTCTTCGTTTTGCTTTTCCAAGAGTTCGAAGGTGAAAGTTTATATATGTTCTGTTCACCAACACTGTACGTACGTAGACATTGGTGTTATGAGTGGAGCGGCGCTGTACATCAAGAAGGACCTGAAGATCACGGACGTGCAGCTGGAGATCCTGATAGGAATACTCGCTTGTCGGAGCCTTCGCAGGCGCGCGGACGTCCGACAAGATCGGCCGCCGCTTGGCCGTCGTCTTCGCTGCCGTCATCTTCTTCGTGGGCGCGCTGCTCATGGGCTTCGCCGTCAACTACGCCATGCTCATGGTGGGCCGGTTCGTGGCCGAAGCTGGCGTGGGCTACGGCGGCATGATCGCGCCCATGTACACCGCCGAGATCTCGCCGGCGGCGTCCAGCGGCTTCCTCACGTCGTTCCCTGAAGTGTTCATCAACATCGGCATCCTGCTCGGCTACCTCTCCAACTTCGCGTTCGCGCGCCTGCCGCTCCACCTCGGCTGGCGCGTCATGCTCGGCATCGGCGCGGCGCCGTCCGCGCTGCTCGCGCTCATGGTGTTCTTCATGCCGGAGTCGCCTCGGTGGCTCGTCATGAAGGGCCGGCTCGCGGACGCCAGGGCCGTGCTGGAGAAGAGAAGACCTCCGCCTCGCCGGAGGAGGCCGCGCGGAGCGGCTGGCTGACATCAGGGTCCAAGCCACGGGGATTCTGAAGGACGTCGACGGAGACGTGGTCACCGTGCCCAAGGAGCGGAACGGCAGCGGCGAGATGCAGGTGTGTGGAAGGAAGCTCGTCTTCTCCCCAACCCCGGCGACTGCGACGCATACTGCTAGCGGGCGCCGGCCTGCACGTCTTCCAGCAGGCTTCTGGCTGCGACTCCGTGGTCCTGTACAGCCCGACCGTGTTCAAGAGCGCGGGGATCACCGGCGGTGACAACAATGCAAGCTGCTGGGCGTCACCGTCGCGGTGGGCGCCTGCAAGACGGTCTTCATCCTGGTGGCCACGTTCCTGCTGGACCGCGTGGGGCGGCGGCCGCCGCCTGCTGCTGACCAGCGCCGGCGGGATGATCGTCTCGCTCGTCGGCCTCGGGACGGGGCTCACCGTCGTGGGGCATCACCCGGCCGGACGCCAAGATCCCGGCGGCCGCCGCGCTGTGCGTCGCGTCCACACTGGCCTACGTCGCCTTCTTCTCCGTCGGGCTCGGCTCGGCCCCATCGCCGGCGTGTACAACTCGGAGATATACCCGCTGCAGGTGCGCGCGCTGGGCGTCGCGGTCGGCGGGGCGTGCAACCGCGTTGCCAGCGCCGTCGTGTCCATGACCTTCCTGTCGCGCTGTCGAAGGGTATCACCATCGGCAGGCAGCTTCTTCCTCTACTCCGGCATCGCCGCCGTCGGGTGGGTTTTCTTCTTCACGTGCCTCCCGGAGACCCGCGGTCGTACGCTGGAGGAGATGGGCAAGCCGCTGTTCGGCATGCCAGAGCCAGACACGGACATGGTTGAAGCAGACGACACCGCTGCCAAGGACAAGGTGGTGGAAATGCCCGCAAAGTAGACGGAAAGCACAGCCACTCGGGAGTGTGTGTTCGGCAATGATTGATGGCAGCGTCTTAGCCCAACGACGGATGAAGCACCGTGGCAGGATTGACCTCTGAGGTGTTGTGGACTCGTGGTCGTGGTGCCGCAGGACAATGACGGCCTGGTCCAACCAGAGACTCTTCTGCAAGACTACTGTGAATTATTGTGCGTTGGCGTCGCGTGTGATTTGCATGTTGTAAAGCTGCTGGTTTGTTGTACATGCCAGAGACAGAGAGTGAACACAAAATGCAAGCAGTAGCAATTAGCAAGGGATTCAAGGGGCACGTGCTTCCGTATTGGTTTTTTTTTTAGTACTACTCTCGAGATTCCTTTTGAATTCCCAAAGTTACCTCGAAACAAAATTGACACGTCTTGTTTCGTGATCTCGTGGTGTTGATAAGTGATTGGGTCTGCTTGGTTGCTTAAAGATTGACAATGACGACAGCAGACAAGGAGGATGGGCGAGGATAGTACTCCTACGTGTATAAACTGTTCATGGGTGGATGATAAATTGGTATCTTCCATGCAAACTCATCAGCCAGAATTACCACAGTTGATGCATCTTCGCTTGGGAGGCATAATGGCGCTTGCTTATTTGGGGCTTTGGGCACGACCTTGCTAATTTTGAGTTTATTATTAGTGTTACTAGAGAGGTTTTGAGCATGTTTCCTTTAAACTGATTAATAATCAGCTCAATATCATCATATAATTATTTATGACTCTAATCTAGAGTGTTGAAACATTGAGTTGTTAAGACCGATGCATGTAAAGTTATTGATGATTTGTTGAGAAATTATGATAGAGCTTTACATCAGCCGACCTACTTAAAAGGGTTTATATTAGGGATGGTACTTTTCCAAAGCTGACATTTGTAAGACTTGAAAGCCGATTATAAAGTAAGTTAATTGCACTTCTTATAATGATTACTTTGCATGAAATTATACATAGATGTCTAGATCAAGATAAGAGCTTCTTGAGCATGGGTTGAATATGAAACCTAGGTTCAGGCCTCACAAGCAATACCCGCGTCTCTTCAATTCTACTATATATGACCCTATTAAAGAACAAATTAATCGATTGTTGGAAGTGGCTTTATTAAACCATGCAGGTATGTATTTATAAAAAAAATCCATGCAGGTATGTAGAGGTTCTCTATATTATACCCATTGAAAAGAAACACTTTGAAAAGTTGCAAGTTTGTACTGGCTTCAACAATCTTAATAGACCTAGTCTATAAAATGAGTATCATATGTCTATATCAGATAAGCTTATCAATGATGCATTAAGAAACCTGGTTATCGGTTTTCTTCATGGTCATGTTGGTAACAATCAGATTTTTATGGCTTGGAGGGGAGATATCTCCAAAATGGCATCCGTATGTCCTTAGTTTTGCTAGCCTCCTTTTGTGGCTTGTAACGACTTTTGACTTGAAAACTGCTAGTGCTACTTATCAAAGGGCTATGGGACTGATTTTTCATGGCTTGCTTGATGTCATCATTGAGGTATATATTGATGATATCGGCCGGCCATACATCTCATTTAGCTGATTTGTGTCTTGCTTTTGGTATAGTTTCAAGATTAACAACTTAAATGTGTTAAACAGCCTTAGCGGCTGGCACGCATACATCTGCAATTGTATCTCAAACTCTTTTCCACGTCACGGTTATCCGGTTGGCGCGGTTTTTTGAATGCAAGTAGGTGGGGAATCTCCCCCTCCCCCGATCAGATTTCAAAAAAAAAATGTGTTTTTGGTGTATTGCTTGGAAAGTTTTTGGGCTTCATAGCATAGAGATTGATCCTAAAAAGATTGAGGCAATCAAGAAATTTTGAACACCTATCGGCTCAAGAAATGTGTCATCAAGGAAGGATTCATGCCCGTGTCATTAAAGCCGATTGATAATCGGCTCAATATCATTATGTAAAATTTTTAAATTTTATTATAATGGATGCTAATATTGAATGGTTGAAACATCGTGTTGATCAATATCGGGCTTCTATGACCGATGTGTGTGAGACAATTGATGATTTTGATGAGCTCAATAAGTTGGGCCAAGGTTTCACGTCGGCTGACCCATTGGAAGAAATTGACATTGAGGATGGTACTACATCAAGGCCGACATTCATTAATAAAAATTTGAAAGTCGATTATAAAGCTGAATTAATCGCGCTTTTAAAAGAATATTCTGATTGCTTTGCATGGGGCTATAATGAGATGCCAGGATTGAGCCGAGAGCTAGTTGAGCATCGGCTTCCCATTAAGCCTGGATTCCGGCCTCATAAACAACGTCCTCGCTTCTTTCATATTAAAATTTACGACCGCATTAAAGAGGAAATTAATCGGTTGTTGGAAGCGGGATTTATTCGCCCATGCAGATATGCAGAGTGGATCTCTAATATTGTGCCCGTTGAAAAGAAAGGATCGGGCAAGATTAGAGTTTGCATTGATTTTAAAGATTTAAATAGAGCTACTCCAAAAGATGAATATCCTATGCTTATTGCCGATATGCTTATTAATGATGCTTTAGGACATAAAATTCTTAGCTTTTTTGATGGTAACGCTGGTTACAATCAAATATTTACGGCCGAAGAGAACACGTCCAAATTGGCCTTTGTTTGTCCTGGTTTTGTTGGATTATTTGAGTGGATTGTCATGACATTTAGATTGAAAAATACCGGTGCTACTTATCAACGTGCTATGAATTTGATCTTTCATGATTTAATTGGCATGATCATGGAAGTTTATATTGATGATATTGTGATCAAATCAGGTGCCAATAATTTCCATTTATCCGATTTGCGTCTTGCTTTTGAGAGGATGCGCCGGTATGGGTTAAAGATGAATCCGCTCAAGTGTGCTTTTGGTATATCGGCGGGCAAGTTCTTAGGATTTATTATTCATGAGAAAGGCATGGAAATTGATCCCAAGAGAATAGAGAGCATCAAGAAAGTTCAGGCGCCTACATGCAAAAAAGACTTGCAAAAGTTTCTTGGAAAGGTGAACTACTTGAGAAGATTTATTGCTAATTTGTCCGGGGGAGTTATTTCTTTCACCCCCATATTGAGATTGAAAGATGAGAGTGAGTTTTATTGAGGGGCAAAGCAACAAGAAGCATTTGAGAAGATTAAAGAATACTTATCAAAGCCACTGGTTCTTTGTGCTCCAAGGAGAGGGATTTCTTTTAAATTATATATTGCAGCCGAAGAAAAAATAATTGGTGCGGTGTTGACTTAGGAGGATGATGGCAAGGAATATGTTATTGCCTATATTGGTCGTCGTCTTCTTGATCCCGAGACAAGGTATGCCCATATTGAGAAATTATGCTTATCATTATACTTTGCTTGTACTAAGATGAGACATTACCTGTTAGCTAGTACATGCACTGTTGCTTGTCAGGCCGATGTAATTAAACACATGTTATATCGGCCAATCCTTAGTGGAAGGCTCGGTAAATGGGCATACGCGTTAATTGAATATGACTTGATTTTTGAGCCTTTGAGAGCCACGAAAGGTCAAGTTCTTGCTGATTTTATTGTTGAGCATGCAATTGATTTAGGAGATGAGATCAATTACATAACTCTTACTCCATGAAAACTTTATTTTGATGGATCGGTTTGCAAACAAGGCCAAGGTGTTGGTATTGTTATTATTTCCCCGCATGGTGCGGAGATGGATGTGTCAAACCGATTAGAAAATTATTGCACTAATAATCAAGCTGAATATTTAGCTCTTTATTGCGGCTTGTAGATGTTAGATGCCATGGGAGTAAAACATGTTGAGACTTATGGTGATTCTTTATTAGTTGTACAACAAGTTTCTAGTGAATGTCAATGTTTAGGAGAATCACTTAATGCTCATCTTGATACTTGTCTTGATTTAATTGCATCTTTTGCTAAATTTAAAATTCGGCATATCCCAAGACATGAAAATTCAAGGGCCAATATGTTAGCTCAACGAGCATCAGGCTTTGACGTCGGTGGGCGTAAAGATTTAAAGCCGGTGCGAAGCATCTTTTCTGGTTTCTGTGCAGGCACGTGGAAACCGGTCCAGCCGGGTCTAGAAGGCGGCCAGGCCGGTTCTGGTCAGGAACCGGCCAGGCTAGGTAACGAAACCGGCTCAGCTGGGTTTTGCGATTTTTCTTTGAATCGGCCAGAAGTGCTCCAGATTAATGAGCAGGCCAGTTCTGAGGATTGGAGGACTCCCTTGTTGAATTTTCTGCGAGATCCCAGCGCCAAAGCCGATAAAAGCATTCGGCGGGTTGCATTCAAGTTCACTTTGCATAATAATGAGGTTTATCGGAGAACCGCCGATAATTTATTGCTCAAATGGTTGGGACCTGATGAAGCTAAAGTGGCTATGGGAGTGGTCCATGAAGGTGTTCGTGGTACGCATCAATCGGCTCCTAAGATGAAGTGGCTCTTGAGAAGGGCTGGTTTTTACTGGCCTACTATGATAGCCGATTGATTTCGCTACTACAAAGGATGCGAGGAGTGTCAACGGTTTGGTAATATTCAGCTAGTGCCTGCTGCAATGCTTCATCCTATAATCAAACCGTGGCCTTTTCGTGGTTGGGGACTAGGCTTTATTGGCCAAATTTACCCCCCTTCTTCAAAGGGTCATTGCTTCATGTTGGTGGCTACGGATTATTTTACTAAATGGACCGAAGCGATACCTTTGAAGAATATGACGCACAAGGAGGTGATTGAGTTTGTGACTGAGCATATTATTCATAAATTCGGCATTCCTCAGACTTTGTCTACGGACCAGGGGAAATCCTTCATATCGAAAGAGGTGTGAGAATTTGCCGAATCATATAAGATTAAGTTGCTCAATTCATCTCCCTACTATGCTCAAGCTAATGGCCAGGCTGAGTCTAGTAACAAGATCTGGATCAAGCTTATTAAGAAGAAGATTGAGGATAATCCAAGAAGGTGGCATGAGGTATTATCGGAAGCTCTTTGGGCTCATCGTATATCTCGTCATGGTGCTACAAA
Organism: Eremochloa ophiuroides; assembly: GCA_038502445.1. Classification (NCBI taxonomy): domain Eukaryota; kingdom Viridiplantae; phylum Streptophyta; class Magnoliopsida; order Poales; family Poaceae; genus Eremochloa; species Eremochloa ophiuroides. The sequence continues at coordinate 2,623,095 of JAHLJS010000005.1, forward strand.
GGTTACTCCTTTTGAGCTTGTCTATGGACAAAAGGCTGTGTTACCGGTCGAGGTGAATTTAAATGCATATCGGCTCACTAAGCAAAATGATTTGTCTGCCGTTATGTATTATGATTTGATGATGGACAATATTGACAAGGTGATAGACAAAAGATTAGCGGCTCTAAAGGAGATGGAAAAGGAAAAGATCTGAGTTGCTAGAGCTTATAACAAAAAAGTGAAGATCAAGTCCTTTCAAGTCGGCGAATTAGTGTGGAAGATCATACTACCAATTGGAACGAAGAGCAATAAGTTCGGCAAGTGGTCGCCTAGTTAGGAAGGTCCCTACAAAGTGGTCAAGGTGATATTTGGAAATTCTTATATGCTAGAGACGTTGCAAGGTGATTGGCTCCCAAGAGCAATTAACGGGAGGTATTTGAAAAAATACTTTCCAAGTGTTTGGCAAGAAGTCTAAGTGCTCTCCAAGTAATGGCCGATATATGTATCGCCCTTAGAACAAAATATGGCCGATGTATACATCGCCCTTAGATGCTAAACGGTCGTTGGGTTAAGTATCGTTGCTGTTTGATTTTGCTTATGCTTTCAGGTTCATATGAAGCTATTCACCTAAAAACAGGGGGGCATATGTTGACACTAAAAATTGTTCTTTGACTTGGCCATGGATCGGGCAATGATTCCCGTTCGCCCGGTGTCGGTCCTGCCTCACTTGAGATCTTGAGCCTGGAGTGGACGTTGGGCGATCGGTTATTCTAGTCAGCAACCCGGAATCGGCTTTTGGATCGGCTCTTTGGACTGATGCCAAGGGGGTCAGCTGTTTTAGCCGATTTGGAGCGAACGGTTGAAAATAGCCGATTGAAGAGAGCTGATGTCGACTTGCTTTGCCCGATATCGGTCTGCCTTGCCTGACGACGAACGCATATCCCGCCTCGACACGTCCAATTTATGAAGTTGTCAAAATCTAAAATGGACATCACCATTGCGTCCGTCTCGTCGAGCCGATCGAAAAACATATATGGTTTACCTCGTTTGGTGTCCGGACGAAGGAGTTTTGCCCTCATGAATATGTCGTCACGTCGGAAGTTCCGACCCTCCGGAAGTTCCGACACGCGCCGGAACTTCCGACAGACCCCGGAAAAGACCCAGTTCGGATCTAACCTTTTGGATTCCGAACCGAACGCTTCCAAACTCGTGGGAAACTTGGAAAATAAGCCTTGAAGAGGTTTCCTATTGGGATAAGACCACCCCCCTCTATATATATGAGAGGATCATGGCCGATTGAGATCTTAACCATCCAATAGTCAAAACACATCTACAAAGTAGATTCTCGCGGTGGTTCATCTCTATCCTGCTGTTCGGCTCGACTCTCCGCGAGTTTAGTCGGCGTTCTAGGTGGCCTCCGCGGTCCCTAGGGCAACCTCCACGTATATCTCTCCAACGGATCTTTCCGAGAAGTGTTCGGGAGTTCTCCGGCGAAGGACGGGCGCTACAACGACCATCAACATCCTGTGCTGCAGATTACCGATCGTCCCGACGACCAAGAAGACGTGTGCGATCTAGCACCTTGTGATGTGTTGGCCCGTTTTGGCGTCAACAGGATGCAAACCAAGAAGCAGTTGGCACTACTATGTCATAGTCATAACGGAAAATACTTAAACCCCCACCTATTAAGTGTGGTGTATGTCACCCCAAACTATGTCTACTCTTATCTTTGAAGTTTTCCAAACCGATTAAATTACTCCCTAGAAGGTTTTGAACGACGATGCTGGTTTTGCTATAGTAACAATCAAGGACGAAGCCAGGAAAAAAATTAGGAGGGGACTGAACTAAACATAAAGTGAGACTAATTTATCTTAATTTGAATCTAATTTAGCACAAAACAGGAAGAGAAATTTATTTTCTTAGCCCTGTATAAAGTTCGGCTTAATTTTTTATCCTATTCTCACCGAACTTTGTTATTTGATCCTAAAACAAAATTTGTTTAGTTTCTTCTTACTTCCGTCCATTATATTATTTTTTTAGCATTTGAACTTTCTCAAATAAAAAAACTTAGAACTATAAAGTTGTAGATCTCGTCGAGATCTACAATTTCTATATAAAAATCATCTTCATTCGATGTCATATCGAAGAGTTATGATATTTTAGAGTATTTTATTCTGGACGGAAGGATAGAAAACTAAACAAATTTTGTTTTAGGGGCAGATAAGAAAGTTCGATGAAAATAAAGCCAAAAAATTAAGGAAATAATTTCCTCAATCACGAATATTATCTTTTTTAACTTGTTTTCAGCCCCTCCTATCCTTAAAAATACGTCTAGATTCTATTTTTAGCCCCTCCTACCCTTCACAAATATATACTACAAATTTTATAAAAACTCCATAAGAAATACATAACTTCATACACTGTAGGGGGGGCTAGAGCCCCACTAGCCCCCCTGGCGCCGTCGCTGGTAACGATGGTTTTGTCTTTTTCCTTTTCTATTTATTTCTGATAAATCTTTAAAAAAATAATAGTAAATCATAAAAAAATAGAAAATTCAATTTTGTTGGACTCTGTATGAGTAGAACTACACAATGAACATATAATATAATATGCTTTTGCACAAAGTTTTTTTATAGCCTTAGATTAATTGAAAAATCTAATTTTGTCTCTAATTAATTAGAATAATTCATAATTGTAGCTTCTATGGTCCAACTGCAGCGAAATTTTTGTGGTGGGCTAATTATTGTATGAACTATAATAAAAAATTTTACTTATTGGATCATGTATAACTTAGTTATAGATAAATTTAATAATGTACTCAGATATATACTTATGTCCAAATGCATATAAGAGCAATGTATTTAGAAAGACAAACTATCTTATAATTTGAACCGATGGAGTAGTTTGCAATCTATATCTAGTTTTAATAAATTTATATTTATATCAAGTACTCTATATGTTATTTCACTTATGTCCATGGTTTTCTCTCCCTCTGTGTAGCACTTCCATATATTTTTAATATGCATTTAGTTGACATATTAGTTAGTTTAAGGTACGATTTTTTTTTTTTGCTGCTCAAGTCAAGGTAACACTAAAACTATATTATTTTAGAGTTTTAGAGACTCCACTCTGGACATCTATTCCCTAAATCATGTGTTTTTTTTTTCAAATCTCTGATTTTTTTAAAAAACAAAGTTTCTTTATATTTCAGTTTCTCATCATAACCTTAATACCCAGCCCAAAATATATTTACAACCCAGCCACATCAGGGGCGGAGCTTGAGAAATGTGGAGGGGGGTGCGGCTGTGCGGCGGGCTTCCTCACGCTATAGTGTAATTTAATAGCACTCCAGGCAAGATTTTAGCAACAATAATTGAACAAATCAATATTAAATAGGGGCAATAGTGCTTACCATTTATCAAAATATAGTTAGAGAATATCACTATTATAGAATAAAAAAGATTGAGGGCATTGATGTAAAGAAAAAAGAAAAAAACCATTCAATTGTAAGCAAAGAGTCAATAGGATGATTCATTGAAGAATGAAAATCACATCTCCAATGTAGAGGAAAAAATGGTGGCTAGGATATCTCAAATCCCTAATGCCGTCTTCCAAGAATTTGGATCAATATTATATGCATCTTTGTTTCTAACTTTACAATTTCTTGCACTAAAGATTGTACGGTGGCTTGTTTATATTTTTGTTGATTAGGTTACTTTCATAAATATCAATTAGCAAATATCAGAGAAAGAATAAAAAGAAAGAGCCTAGAATTTGGACAAACTACCAAGAGTCCAAGAAGCTAAGAAATACACAATCAAAACCAATCCGGATGTTCCGATTGATGGAGATTATATAAAAAAGAATATTTAAGCTGCTTACTTTGTCTAGTGGTCAAGGTTGTACGCTTGGTGCCCTGGAGTGCTGCGACCGCCTGGCCAGCGCGCAACAGCAGTGTCGTGGGCGTTGGGCAGCCGACCACCCGAGTCCCGAGAGGACGTGAGTCGAAGCACCGACCAACAGTTCCTTGCGTCCGTGCGGCGGTATGGTGGGTTGCTGACTGATGGTTTGGTTGTCTATTGGCCAATTGTTGGGCTATTGTGGGCTTTCTTCGACTGAGCTGGGCGTGGCGTGGGTGCAGTCGATCGGACCATAGGGGTGCGAGTACGGTAAAAACCTGTATAAGACAGCATACTTCGCATTTTGGTCTGGGTGCGGCCGCACCCAGTCGAACCTATATAGATCCGCCCGTGACATACAGCCCATCTTGGCCTGGTAGCTGAAGGCAGGTGCTTCAACTTTGGGCCTTTGGCTCTTCGCCGCAGGCTTGCTCGTGCCTCGTCTTCCTCTTGTCGCTTGGGCTTCACAACTCGTCCTTGATTAGGGTTTAGGGTTTTGGACCAGTCCTACATCGTGGTGCACTGGTCCATCGGCCTAATTCCGACTCCACCAGGCAAGCACCCGCGTCTGTGGGCCATGGTGCGCTAAAGCACGAACAATAGAAGCATCTCCAAGAGTTTGGTAAAATTCACTTGCTAAATCTTGTGTTTTGGCAAGTTGCTAATTTATTTGGCAAGTGAAAAAAAGAACTTTCTCTAACAGTTTTCAATTCTATCTTGCCGTTGACGGTCACTAAGTACCAATTTTATACTGTCAACTAATCCTTGGAAATGGACAATGATAGAAACATAGGAGTTATTACTGACAGATTCCACGAGTTTTGGTGAATTGTCCATTTTCCAGGGGATTTTCCAGAAAGCGCAAAAGAGGGATTAAAGAGCATAATTTCCATGAAACTTAACCGCGACAAAAACATACTTCACGGGCAAGTAAGAAGAGTCCAGAACACACCCGAAGAGGCGGGGCCCATGGGCCCACACCAGCAGGCCGGGCGGCGCCTAGGAGGGGCCGGGCGGCGCCCCCCTAGGGTTTCTCCCCCGTCGCCTTCCGGAGTCTTCCATATTTCTCCCAAGCAACATCTTGGCCATCGATTTAAGTCGGTTTGATCCAATGACGCACGCGCATCCCACCGGGCTATAAATAGAAGGGCAGACCCTTCTCCCAGAGCACCAATTCATTCTCCTGCTTCATTCATCAAGAGTAGACAGAAGTTAGGGTTTTCAGAGATTAGAAATAGAGCTCTAGTTCTTCAAGTAGAGTTGGGCGTTCGCTCGGGATTCCAGATCTGTTCGTCTGGAGGATCGGTAATATTATTATCTTGTATCTCATGACTTTGCTTTACATTAATATATTGCTACTTATTCAGTACTTAGTTTATTCTTGTTGCATATCCGATATAGATCTATTTGGTGATGATTATTGTTATAAGATCGTAAAGCGCCTAATCCAGTACTCGAGTGAGTTAGGTGATGCGTATTATGTAGACGTGGTGTCTAGGTATTTTACGTATCTACGGATGCTCTCTGATGTGCCGGGTCGTGTGGTAGTGTAACAACCCTAAAAATCCACACAATCTAAAAATCCCAACCAATTAAAATTTTTCATTTATTTAATGTGAAAACCCATTTTTCTTGTGCAAGCATATAGGTTTCATTATGAAATTGGTAAATAAAGGAGTGTAGTTTGCATTTTAATTCCAATCACACAGAATAATAACTTATGCATCACATTTGGGATTTATTGCAATTTATGTTTGTATTTACTCAATAAATTAAAATGGGCAATATATGTATATATATATACACTAAACTGAAAATAGAAAAGGAAAAAGAGAGTTAGGCCAGCCATTCGGCCAGCCGGGTCGATAAGTTAGCCCGAGCCCGCCCGACCTTCCTCTCCTCATCTCACCGCGCGCGGCCCACGTCGCGGCTCGGCAGCGCACGCGCGCGACCGGCACACACGCGCTCGCGCTCGCGCTCGCTGCCAACCCGGCCCCGCCTGTCAGCCACTCTCGCCCCCACTGTTCTTCTTCCTCACGAAGGCGACGCGCCTGCCGGGGGTGTCGCGCGAATGGCGTGACCCCGGTCCCACAGCCGACAGCATGGCAGAGCCCTGGACCCCGCTGTTCCCCTCCTGTCCCCTCCTTTCTTGGCCGCCAAGCGAACCCGCGCCATCCGGAGCCCTAGATCCACTCGAGCCACGGCCCTTCGATCGGCCGAGCGCAATCAGGACCGTTCGCCATTGGAGCTGGCCAAGCTCGCCTATAAATTGGAGCACCCCGAAGCCCTACCCTCATTTCCCCTCGCCGCCACCGCAGCACAGACCGGCACACCGCACCAAACCGAGAGAGAGAGCGTAGGAGAAGGGCGGAGCAGAGGAGGAGAAGCTGCCGGAGCGCCGCCGCCGCGGAGCACGCCGGAGCCGGACACGGAGGAGAAGCCGAGCTGCGGACGAGGAGCGGCACGGCACTGCGATCGCTCTGCACGGCTCCGACTCGCCACTGCACCGCCATCCTAGCTTCACCGACACCACGGTGAGCCACCGCACGCCATATCCGAACCTTGCCCTGCTTTTGCCATGGCGTTCCACCCTCGGGACGCGCAGGCACGAGCCTTTACCGGCTCGGGAAGATCACCTGCACAATGCACTCATTCGACCGGCCGAAACCCCCGGACTACAAGCTTGCTAGACCGAGAACGCAGCACGACGCGTTCTCGGCGGAGCGCGCTCACCACCGACGCGTTCCGACGCCGAATCACCCGTTCCGAGCAATCCGACTAGCACCCGTATAGGTTAGAGCGTCGTGGAGCACCGCCACGACCCCCTCGAGCTAGCTACGCGGATCTAAGCGCTAGAGGAAGCCTGAATCGCCTTGGCCGCGTGCGCCGCGACCTTACCGGAGCGCCGCCGCGAGCCGTCGCCAAAAGAAGGTCATGCCGTGGCTAAAGTTCGCCACCAGAGTGTTGTATGCCTCTCTGGCCTCACCAATTTGACAAGACCGCATTCGATTGAACCAATACTTGGTCGTAGCCGCGATGCCGCCTTCCGCCGTCGTCGGCGACACGCCGCCGCCACAACCGAGCACCTTGGAAAGCTCGGTAGCCAAAATTGGTAGTTGGTATACCATCGCCATAGACCCTGGACGCGTAAACATCTCCTAGAGGACCTCCTTAGCCCGCCGGAACCTCACCGTCGCGACGACATCGCCGCCGACAGGTTCCGCCTCGCCTAAATCCGTTCCGAGTACCCCCGGTCGCCTCGCGCTGCGGAGAAAGGCCGCCGAGGTTCGCCAAGTCTGCCTCGGCACCGCCGCTAGAAAGCCGAGCCCTGCCTTGCCGAAATATGGTCATCACCGCCCTGTCATCGTCCGCCGCACCGGAGAGACACCGCCGCCTTGAACAGACGCCCTGGAACCCTGCTAGCACCGAATCTCCGATTCGCCCGAGCCTCCCCAGGAGAGCTCGGGAGAGCAGCACCCTCGGCGCACCAAATGTCCGATTCGCCCGAGCCTCCGCAGGAGACCTCGGGAGAACGGCACCCTCGGGCGCCCAAATTTCCGATTCGCCCGAGCCTCCGCGAGAGACCTCGGGAGAACGGCACCCTCGGCGCACCAAATCTCCGATTCGCCCGAGCCTCCCCAGGAGAGCTCGGGAGAGCAGCACCCTCGGCGCACCAAATCTCCGATTCGCCCGAGCCTCCCCAGGAGAGCTCGGGAGAGCGGCACCCTCGGGCGCCCAAATTTCCGATTCGCCCGAGCCTCACCGGGAGAGCTCGGGAGAGCAGCCCCTTCGGCGCCCACATTTCCGATTCGCCCGAGCCTCCGCGGAGACCTCGGGAGAACGGCACCCTCGGGCGCACCAAATGTCCGATTCGCCCGAACCTCCGCGGGAGACCTCGGGAGAACGGCACCCTCGGGCGCACCGAATCTCCGATTCGCCCGAGCCCCCCCCCCCCCCGGGAGAGCTCGGGAGAGCGGCACCCTCGGCGCCGCGAATTTCCGATTCGCCCGAGCCCCGCCGAGGTACGCCGAACTATGCCGAGCCCCGCCGAGCTACCACCGACCACCGCCGAACTATGCCGAGCTCCGCCGAGATATCCCCAAACACAGCCGAGCTACCACCGACCACCGCCGAGCCACGCCGAGCTACGCCAACTCCGGCAACTCTCTGGGAACCAGCATCGAACACCTGGTGGGCGACCATCGGGTCTGTATTCTGTTGAGGCGCCACTTGCCGCACTACTGGACCCGCGCGCCACGTGGACCAATCCCGAGCTGCCCCTATTAACCAAACAGTTTTCTCATTTTCAGAAAATAGGATAATCTTCGGAAATTCATAACTTATTCATACGAAGTCCAAAAATTGCGCACCATATATCAAAATTCTCAGAAAAATGAGATCTACAATCTAAGACTATGTTTGTGTGCATTTGGCTCTTTATTTTATTGGATTTTTCTGAAATACTCTATAGGAGTCGCTGACGCGACTATTTCGTGTTCGATTTCAGAGACGGAGGAGGATCTGACTAAGGAAGATGACCACGAGTACTTCCAAGAGCTAGGAGACGACTACGAAGGTGCCACGTCCCACCAAATCCTTAGATCCTATTACGCATTGCAAATGACATTGTTGCTATTGCTTTATGATTATGTATGGATTGGTTGCATGGTAGTATATTTGAATTCCCTGCCTTGATAAGACTTTACCCTGCTATCCGCTGTTAGGTTAGCTGCTGCTTAATTTACTGTTACTCTTCCACTACTTTCTACTTGCTATATGCTATGTGGTGGAATTGGGACGGTGTATAACTGATTATAACCACTGGGAGAGAGTGCTGCGTGCGTCTTGGGTGCGTGGTAAGGGTTGATGTCGACCAAGTGGGATGTGAGACGAGCCCATGGGGCAAGTCGTGCCGGGGGTGCAACCTGGGCATCCCCAAGCGAGATACCTGTGGCGGGTAAAGTTGTTGAGGAGGTTCCGGGTGGGATAGCCTTGGTGGTTTGAAGCCCGTGGACGGAGGTGCTGTGATAGCACGGGGAGAGTATCCCCTAAGTGGAGATGCCTGCTTGGTCAAACCTAGGATGGACTAGTTTCAGGTTCATGGGAATCCTTTTCTACTCACTCGCTTCTGATGGGCGGGAGACGGCTGGACTACTTGGTAGGACGGTGCCACTACTGCTAGGTTGAAAGGTGATAAGGGTGGGCGGAGACGGTCGATGGGTTCCCGTTCCGTCCTAGATGCACAGTACCACTGGATGGGCCCGGTACTGTGTCTCCCAGTCTCAGCATAACGGTGTAGGATCCGGAATATCCCAGGGCTGAGTGGTAGGGTGGCATCGACCTAGGCAAGCAAGCACCCGGAATTCTGCCTAGGTGTTTGCGCAACACCTATGATGGCTAATCTTGTGGGTAGTGAAACCTCTGCAGAGTGTACGGTTGATCGATCGATACATATGCCAACCTGTTGGCTATGGACCTTTCCTGTGAAGCTTCTACTAGTGTAGTGAGTGTTCTCTTCTCCCCCTGGATGACATTTTTCCGGCAGTGTACCCGATGTGGTAGTGTGCCGCTGAGATAGGCCCGAGAGGGAGTTGGGCCTGTCGAATGAGAGTGAGGTGTGGGTAAGTGAGGTGTGGTGATGGGAAAAGGGATGATGGTGTTAATTGGTGATAAAACTTGACTAATTAAACATTGATTACAGCTGCATAGGAAAACCTCAGCCTATAGGTCTGCTTGTATAGCCTTGCATCCACTTTCCACAAAGCAAATGCTGCATAGGTGGGCTCCGTGGCCAGTACAAATCGTACTGATAAATTTGCTGTCAGGTGACGAGAATGAGTACGACTTCGAGGGAGATGATGACGAGGAATAGGATCACGTGCTACACTCAAGTTGGCCGTGAAGGATGAATCGCTTCCGCATCTTCTAAAGCTTCTCTGAATGTTGATTCCGCCAGTGTGGCGATGTAATAAATGTTTATGTAAGACTTAATTATCGTTGTATGGATCCTAGTGTCAACTGAGATATGGGTAATTTCATGGATTGTCCCAAGCAATCTGTTGAATTACAATTCGAGCCTGTGGATTTCCCTTCGTGGAAATCGAGGTCGTTTCAGGTAGTCCGCATAGGTGACAACTGCGTTGGTTCCTATGTAGTCTATCCCCCATACATAAGCTTAGTAGAGCGCGGTCGCGAAGGAGGTGACCCCCGTGTCTTAAATTCCTCCTTAGATGGTGCTCCTTATGATGTTTTCTGAGGCAATACCTTTATAAGTGAAGATATGTGTAACGTTGCGTAGAGTGTAGACTTTATATTTAGTGGTTACATAGGTTTCCTTTACTCTAGCCGAATCTCGAGTTTGTTTTGCTACATTAGTGAGTCATCTATATTCTATCTCTGGAATACCATTTACCTTATTTACTCAGTTATCATTTATTATCATTATCGATGTTTTATCGCTAAAGCAATTAGAGTTAGTAGTTATCTCAGCATTAATTAATTACCTTAATAGAAAGTCCTTTGAATGAGTTGTTACTTTATCTTTTTGGCATAAAATAAATTAACGATACCCGAAATACTTTCCGGGTGAAGTGCTACAATGAGAGAATTATCTGTGCGCTTGCGGATATATTCTGTAATGTTATATATTTAGATGGCAAGTATAGATTATTTTACCAATGGTTTTTAACATTATGCTAGTGATGACAACCTAACGTGAAGTAATGTTAAATTTACCAACACTTGCTAAAATCAAAAAGTAGGCCCACGTTCTTCTCCAGTGCCGCAGACGGTCCTCCTCCACGTTTCCTCTGCGACACTCCTTTTGGGCTGTTGCCGTGACGCTCCTCCTCGACGTTCATCTACTCCGTATTTTTACTACTCCTTTTATAAAGACTGTCGTTTTATAGTTTTTAGAAACTATGTTATTTATATAAAATTTTAAAATAATACGACCGGTCAAACCTGATGCGTGAAAAATTTAGGACGGAGAGAGTACTCCAGTGGTATTTTGTCGTATCAATGAACAGCAGTAATAGTTCAATCAGCTGCGCGCGTACAGGTGCGAGAGCAAATATTTTTACTAGTACTGTACTCTAGTAGCAATGTTTTGTCCTATCAATGAATAGTAGTAGCAGTTCCATCAACTTTTGCCGGCCACGATGCACACACGGCCATACAAACATGAGAGGGCACAGCGGGAGAGTCCGGGCAGCGCGGGACAGCGGCACTTGCGCGAGCGATGGCAAGGAGGCTAGGCGCGCGGAAACATGCGCGTGAGAGGATGCTGGATGGCAACTTGGTAAAGATAGGAAGTTGATTTGAGAAATTATTAGGGAAGGATTTTTATGATTTTATTAAATTTATAAAGATAGCAAGTTCATTTGAGGAGCTGTTGGAGAGCAACTTCAAGAGCTACCTAAAAAGTTGCCCTCAAAACTTAGTATTAGGGACTCTCTTAAATAAATTGTATCATCGAATTACTTTCATCCACAACAGTTTCTTAATATTTTGCCCCCAATACTGACACGTCATTATAGTTAGTTAGATTCGATTTTTTTCATCCACTCATTCTTTTCGTGCAAGCAATACATGGACAGGAGTGACTACATGCATAGTTTGGGGACACGCATGCGTGTTGCATATACGAGGGGCGTGGGGTCATCTTTTCGGAGTGAGTAAATCGTGGGGGAAGGTTTAGGGAGCTGTTGGACCAATGTTTTCCTTGTAACCACGTAAATATGAGTTTTGGGGTATTATTAGCCTTCTCTTGAAGATGCTCTAATGTCCTATTATTCTTTTGTCATGCAAACGAAAGGTACTATTCCACCATATTGCATTTGCATATTCTCTTTACCCAAACAGCAATTTCAGGTGACAAAAGATACACCTGTATCCAAAGGGTTTTGTTGTGCACAAGAATTTACACTTGTAAACCAATTACATGTGCAAAAGAATGCTAAACAAAGCCTTTCTAACTCTCCAACATTATTGGAATAACTTATAAATTTAGAATGGAGGGAGTACTTGTCTGCTATAGCCATGCGCTACGAGCCTATCACGGTATCACCCCTCCGGCTCTCCATAAAATCGCTAGAAATTAAACGTTAGACACATGCTCATTATCCTGAGGGCTTGTTTGGAACTTTGGATGCCAGTTGCCAAGTATCCACCTTAATTAAATCATGTGTGTTGGAGTTTTGTGTAGAATTTAAACTAAATATCATACTAAACCACTCCAACACATATTGATTGAGCACTCCAACATGATTTAAGGTGGATACATGTGCATTTAAATAAGGTCTAAAACGTCTTCAATATTTAATGGACCTGCTAGGCGTCGTGAAAAAAAGAAATATTGGGTCAATTAAACTGATAAAGTTGTAGCTTACAATGTGCTTGGATTTATTGAGTACGAGAGGCTGCCCCGGAGGGACGAGGAGCAACACCAAATGGAGACCTTGGCGACATGATGACGGGAGAAATGATCAAGACCATGCTCTTTTACTGCTTTTCTATATGTATATCTGTGTGTCTGGGTGTGGGTGTTGCAGGTACACTAATGTGGTGCCAAACAAATTCGGAATTATATTCTTTTATCAAGTAGTGCTGCTGTTCTGCTGTTACTGATTGGTGGAGTTGTCTAATATTAGGACACAATAATGCATATATTAGTTGCCAATACAAATATTTGAGTTATTTAATTTGTCCGTAAGGTTAGCACGGGCATTATACAACCGACATACAGTATATAATTGCAGACAAACCAAAGCGCAAAAGGGTATCATGTGGTCAACTCTGACCAAAGGAGACTCGCGGCGGCCTCATCATGTGCTTCGGTGCTCGCATCAGTGGTGCCGAACAGCTCTCCCATCTCCTCCAGCGTCCGGCCGCGCGTCTCCGGGAGACAGGTGAAGAAGAAGACCCACGAGAGAGTGACGATGCCGGCGTAGAGAAAGAAGCTGCCGCCGATGGTGATGGCGCTGGACAGGGAGGGACAGGAAGGTCATGGAGACGACGCCGCTCGTGACGCGGTTGCAGGCCACGCCGACCGCGTAGCCCAGGGCGCGCACCCGCAGCGGGAAGTGTACACCGCCGTCATGGGCCCAAGCCCGACAGAGAAGAACGACACGAAGGCCAGAGTGGACGTGACGCACAGGCCCACGGCCCAGGATGGGTGGGACTTCGGCGTGTGGTGTGGTGGGTACCGGCCCACGACGGTGAGCCCTGTGGCGAGGCCGACGAGCGAGACGACCATGCCGCCGGAGCTGGCCAGCACCAGCGGCCGCCTGCCGACGCGGTCCAGGAGCACGGCGGCCAGCAGCACGATGAGAGTCTTGGTGACGCCGACGGTGCAGGTGGTGGCGAGGAGCTGGTCGTCGCCGGTGATGCCGGCGCTCTGGAACTGGAACACGCGCGGGCTGTACAGCACGACGGAGTCAACGCCGGAAGCCTGCTGGAAGAACTACTGGAGGCCAAGCGTCGCGAGCAGGATGCGCCGCACGGCCGGGGTCGGGGACAGGACCAGCTCCTTCCACACCTGCTTCTCGTCGGCGGCGCTTTTCCTCTTGGGCACGGCGAGGGCGACCACGTCGCCATCGGCGTCGTGGGGGATCCTTGATGTCGGCCAGGCGTTCCGCGGCCTCCTCCGGCGTCTCGGCGATCCTGCCTGCCCAGCACGGCCCTGGCGTCCGCCAGGCGGCCCTTCATGACGAGCCAGCGCGGGGACTCCGGCATGCCGAGCACCATGAGCGCCAGCAGCACGGACGGCGCCGCGCCGATGCCGAGCATGACGCGCCACCCGAGGCGGAGCGGCAGGCGGGCGAAGGCGTAGTTGGAGACGTACCCGAGGAGGATGCCGACGTTGATGAACACCTCGGAGAAGGAGGTGAGGAAGCCGCGCGCTGACGCCGGGGACACCTCGGCGGTGTACACCGGCGCGATCATCAGCCCGTAGCCCACGCCGACGCCGGCCACGAAGCGGCCGAGCATCAGCATGGCGTAGCCGCCGCCGAGGCCCATGAGCAAGGCACCGGCGAAGAAGAACGCGGCCGCGACGACGACGGTGAACCGGCGCCCGATCCAGTCCGACGTGCGCCCCGCCGCGAAGGAGCCGATGAGCGAGTAGAAATTGAGGATGCCCATCAGGATCTCCAGCTGCACGTCCGTGATCTTGAGGTCCTTCTTAATGTACAGCGACGCGCCGCTCATTACCCCGACCGATGTCTTCCAAGCTAATTAAACAGTGCGAACGATATTGTGAGTGACCCATGTATGCAGATCAAAAAGAAAAGGAAGGGAAAAAAAAACAAACAAACAAAGGAACAAAGGAAAACAATATCACCTCCTTTACGTGGCGTGGCATGTGTATTTCGCCAGCAGCCGGCGAAATTATTATCCTTGCTCTTAGTCTAGGCAAAGGGCAGCCAGGCGACCATTTTCTTGCGTTGAGTTTGGGCCTAGCCTAGAACAGGCAGCTTAAAATGAAATATTTTTAGGCAACCAATACATTATGTGAATTTCTTAATTAATAACAAAAAGAAGAAGTAATCGACAAAAATTGCCAAATTGGATAAGCATATAGTTATTAGCCACTGCAGTTGAAGATCCATGACTTGTGAACAGTGACATTTACAAAACACTAAGATATCAACCCTGTTGGCTCCATATGCTTGTGAGAATCAAAATTGGCCGAAGAAAACAGAATGAAAGCACGTCTTCCACATCCAGCCCCTTCCAACCTTACTTCCATGACTCAAATTTCTTAGAGATGGCTAAAATTTTTAAGAGGGGCTGAGGGGGCTCCATGGGTGCGGCAGTAGTCGGGTGAGGGGGGCTTCAGCCCCGGTGGCATATCTGTAACAACCCTAAAAATCCACTCAATCTAAAAATCCCAACCAATTAAAATTTTTCATTTATTTATTGTGAAAACCTATTTTTCTTGTGCAAGCATATAGGTTTTATTATGAAATTGGTAAATAAAGGAGTGTAGTTTGCATTTTAATTCCAATCACATAGAATAATAACTTATGCATCACATTTGGGATTTATTGCAATTTATGTTTGTATTTACTCAATAAATTAAAATGGGCAATATATGTATATACACTAAACTGAAAACAGAAAAGGAGAAAGAGAGTTCGGCCAGCAAGCCAGCCCGAGCCCGCCCGACCTTCCTCTCCTCATCTCACCGCGCGCGGCCCACGTCGCGGCTCGGCAGCGCACGCGCACGACCAGCACACACGCGCTCACGCTCGCGCTCGCTGCCAACCCGGCCCCGCCTGTCAGCCACTCTCGCCCCCACTGTTCTTCTTCCTCACGAAGGCGACGCGCCTGCCGGGGGTGTCGCGCGAATGGCGTGACCCCGGTCCCACAGCCGACCGCATGGCAGAGCCCTGACCCCGCTGTCCCCCTCCTGTCCCCTCCTTTCTTGGCCGCCAAGCGAACCCGCGCCATCCGGAGCCCTAGATCCACTCGAGCCACGGCCCTTCGATCGGCCGAGCGCAATCGAGACCGTTCGCCATTGGAGACTGGCCAAGCTCGCCTATAAATTGGAGCACCCCGAAGCCCTACCCTCATTTCCCCTCGCCGCCACCGCAGCACAGACCGGCACACCGCACCAAACCGAGAGAGAGAGCGTAGGAGAAGGGCGGAGCAGAGGAGGAGAAGCTGCCGGAGCGCCGCCGCCGCGGAGCACGCCGGAGCCGGACACGGAGGAGAAGCCGAGCTGCGGACGAGGAGCGGCACGGCACTGCGATCGCTCTGCACGGCTCCGACTCGCCACTGCACCACCATCCTAGCTTCACCGACACCACGGTGAGCCACCGCACGCCATGTCCGAACCTTGCCCTGCTTTTGCCATGGCGTTCCACCCTCGGGACGCGCAGGCACGAGCCTATACCGGCTCGGGAAGATCACCTGCACCATGCACTCACTCGACCAGCCAAAACCCCCGGACTACAAGCTTGCTAGACCGAGAACGCAGCACGACGCGTTCTCGGCGGAGCGCGCTCACCACCGACGCGTTCCGACGCCGAATCACCCGTTCCGAGCAATCCGACTAGCACTCGTACAGGTTAGAACGTCGTGGAGCACCGCCACGACCCCCTTGAGCTAGCTACGCGGATCTAAGCGCTAGAGGAAGCCTGAATCGCCTTGGCCGCGTGCGCCGCGACCTTACCGGAGCGCCGCCGCGAGCCGTAGCCAAAAGAAGGTCATGCCATGGCTAAGTTCGCCACCAGAGTGTTGTATGCCTCCCTGGCCTCACCAATTTGACAAGACCGCACTCGATTGAACCAATACTTGTTCGTAGCCGCGATGCCGCCTTCCGCCGTCGTCGGCGACACGCCGCCGCCACGGCCGAGCACCTTGGAAAGCTCGGTAGCCAAAATTGGTAGTTGGTATACCATCGCCTTAGACCCTGGACGCGTATACATCTCCTAGAAGATCTCCTTAGCCCCACCGGAACCTCACCGTCGCGACGACATCGCCGCCGACAGGTTCCGCCTCGCCTAAATCCGTTCCGAGTACCCCGGTCGCCTCGCGCTGCGGAGAAAGGCCGCCGAGGTTCGCCAAGTCTGCCTCGGCACCGCCGCTAGATAGCCGAGCCCCGAATCACGACTGTCGCCTTGGCTACGTGCGCCTCCACCTCGTCGGAGAACCGCCGTATGCCGAGGGAGAGAAGGAGGCCATACCACGACTCTAACCCGCCACCATCTGGTCGGACGACTGCCTGAGCACGCCGATTGGGGAAAGCCGAGCCCTGTCTTGCCGAAATATGGTCATCGCCGCCCTATCATCGTCCGCCGTACCGGAGAGACGCCGCCGCCTTGCACAGACGCCCTGGAACCCTGCTAGCACCGAATCTCCGATTCGCCCGAGCCTCCCCAGGAGAGCTCGGGAGAGCAGCACCCTCGGCACCCAAATGTCCGATTCGCCCGAGCCTCCGCGGGAGACCTCGGGAGAACGGCACCCTCAGCACCCAAATGTCCGATTCGCCCGAGCCTCCGCAGGAGACCTCGGGAGAACGGCACCCTCGGGCACCCAAATTTCCGATTCGCCCGAGCCTCCGCGAGAGACCTCGGGAGAACGGCACCCTCGGGCGCACCAAACCTCCGATTCGCCCGAGCCCCCCGGGAGAGCTCGGGAGAGCGGCACCCTCGGCGCCGCGAATTTCCGATTCGCCCGAGCCCGCCGAGGTACGCCGAACTATGCCGAGCCCCGCCGAGCTACCCCCGACCACCGCCGAGCTCCGCCGAGATACCCCCAACCACAGCCGAGCTACCACCGACCACCGCCGAGCCACGCCGAGCTACGCCAACTCCGGCAACTCTCTGGGAACCAGCATCGAACACCTGAACGACCATCGGGTCTGTGTTCTGCTGAGGCGCCACATGCCGCACTACTGGACCCGCGCGCCACATCCCGAGCTGCCCCTGATTAACCGACTAGTTTTCCCATTTTCAGTAAATAGGATAATCTTCGGAAATTCATAACTTATTCGTACGATGACCAAAAATTGCGCACCATATATCAAAATTCTCAGAAAAATGAGATCTACAATCTAAGACTATGTTTGTGTGCATTTGGCTCTTTGTTTTATTGGATTTTTCTGAAATACTCTATAGGAGTCGCTGACGCGACTATTTCGTGTTCGATTTCAGAGCCGGAGGAGGATCTGACTAAGGAAGACGACCACGAGTACTTCCAAGAGCTAGGAGACGACTACGAAGGTGCCACGTCCCACCAAATCCTTAGATCCTATTACGCATTGCAAATGACATTGTTGCTATTGCTTTATGATTATGTATGGATTGGTTGCATGGTAGTATATTTGAATTCCCTGCCTTGATAAGACTTTACCCTGCTATCCGCTGTTAGGTTAGCTGCTGCTTAATTTACTGTTACTCTTCCACTACTTTCTACTTGCTATATGCTATGTGGTGGAATTGGGACGGTGTATAACTGATTATAACCACTGGGAGAGAGTGCTGCGTGCGTCTTGGGTGCGTGGTAAGGGTTGATGTCGACCAAGTGGGATGTGAGACAAGCCCATGGGGCAAGTCGTGCCGGGGGTGCAACCTGGGCATCCCCAAAGTGAGATACCTGTGGCGGGTAAAGTTGTGGAGGAGGTTCCGGGTGGGATAGCCTTGGTGGTTTGAAGCCCGTGGACGGAGGTGCTGTGATAGCACGGGGAGAGTATCCCCTAAGTGGAGATGCCTGCTTGGTCACAACCTAGGATCTGACTAGTGACCGGAAACATCTGGATTCCCTTGCTACTCGCTCGCTTCTGATGGGCGGGAGACGGCTGGACTACTTGGTAGGGCGGTACCACTACTGCTAGGTTGAAAGGTGATAAGGGTGGGCGGTGACGGATGGAGAGATTCCCGTACCGTCCTAGATGCGCAGTACCACTAGTTAGGCCCGGTGCTGCGTCTCCCAGTCTCAGCATGACGGTGTTGGATCCGGAATATCCCAGGGCTGAGTGGTAGGGTGGTACCGACCTAGGCAAGCAAGCACCCGGAATTCTGCCTAGATGATTGTACAGCATCGATGATGGCTAATCTTGTGAGTAGTAAAACCTCTGCAGAGTGTATGGTTGATCGATCGATACATAAGTCAACTCGTTGGCTATGGACCTTTCCTAATGTTTCTGCAACCACTATTAGATGAGAGCATATTCTTTTCTCCCCCTGGATAACATTGTTCCGGCAGTGTACCCGTTGTGGTAGTGTGCCGCTGAGATAGGCCCGAGAGGGAGTTGGGCCTGTCGAATGAGAGCGAGGTGTGTGTATGTGAGGTGTGGTGATGGGAAAAGGGAAAATGGTGTTAACTGGTGATAAAACTTGACTAATTAAACATTGATTACAGCTGCATAGGAAAACCTCAGCCTATAGGTCTGCTTGTATAGCCTTGCATCCACTTTCCACAAAGCAAATGCTGCATAGGTGGGCTCCGTGGCCAGTACAAATCGTACTGATAAATTTGCTGTCAGGTGGCGAGAATGAGTACGACTTCGAGGGAGATGATGACGAGGAATAGGGTCACGTGCTACACTCAAGTTGGCCGTGAAGGATGAATCGCTTCCGCATCTTCTAAAGCTTCTCTGATTGTTGATTCCGCCAGTGTGGCGATGTAATAAAAATTTATGTAAGACTTATTTACCGTTGTATGGATCCTGGTGGCAACTGAGATTTGGGTAATTTCATGGATTGTCCCAAGCAATCTGTTGAATTACAATTCGAGCCTGTGGATTTCCCTTCGTGGAAATCGAGGTCGTTTCAGTTGGTATCAGAGCCATACTTGACTGTAGGACGAGACCCATAGAAAATGGACGTTAGAATAGGAAGCCAGACTCTCTTTCGGTTAAATTACCGACCTTGCATTCACTTTTTATGCAATGCCTTATCTAATACAAGGACCTGCTAATCCGTTTCTTGAAAAATTCACAGATGACCAGCCTTGGACCACCACTTCGTCCACTGCACGACGGCACTATTGAGATCCCGATCAAATGGCCATTGACCTTATGCACCAGTAGCTTATGGGACCCTGCGTGGCCTTTAGACTAGTGATACCATGAGTTATCCTGTCATTTGGCTATCTGCGCTTAGCACGATCTTCTTAGCAGCTAGGAACATCCTTTATGTAATAATAACCATGTGATGAGTGACATTTGGATCTTATGCTTCTTATGGTTCTTTATGCTTCTTTGGTTGAGTGTAGGATAGCATGAAAAATGTTTTAATTCATTTAAATCGTTGAAAACATCTAACTCCTACTTAAACCACTATAAGATTATTACTGCACTGAGCACATACCGGTAACCCCGAGAGCAAACCCCATCCTAACTAGCTCGCCCTTAGGAACCTTCAGAAGCATTCACATATGTAGGGGAGTGATAATCACTATCGAGGGACTTGACTTTCGAGCTGACCTAACCCTACTACCCTCCAATAGCTTAGATGTCATCTTAGGCATGGACTGGCTAACCAAACACCGGGGGGTGATATCTTGTTCACCTAGATATGTTCAGGTAACCCACCCTTGGGGAACAGCTGTCCGATGTGTACCCCAAACCGAGAGAGTCCAAGCCCTCCTATGTGCCCTGGAGACTAAAGCAGATAAGACAGAGCTGACATTCAGAGATGTGCCAGTAGTCTGTGAATTCAATGACGTATTTCCAGAGGAGTTGCCAGGAATGCCACCAGATAGAGATGTGGAGTTTGTTATAGAGCTGATGCCAGGGACTGCACCGATTGCCAAAAGACCCTACAGAATGTCGGCTGATGAGTTGAAGGAACTTAAGAAGCAGCTGGGAGAATTACTGGAGAAGGGTTTCATTAGGCCAAGTGCTTCGCCCTGGGGATCTCCCGTTTTGTTTGTCAAGAAGAAGGATGGCACGATGAGGATGTGCATCGACTACCGGAATCTGAATGCGGTTACAGTCAAGAATAAGTACCCATTGCCCCGCATCGATGATCTGTTAGATCAATTGAGTAAGGCCAAGTACTTCTCAAAGATCGATCTCCGATCAGGGTATCATCAGATGAAGATCAGGGAAGAAGATATCCCGAAGACTGCATTTGTCACTAGATATGGACAGTATGAGTGCACAGTAGTCTCATTTGGACTCACTAATGCTCCAGCATACTTCATGAACATGATGAACAAGATCTTCATGAATGAGCTAGACAAGTTTGTAGTGGTATTCATTGATGATATATTGGTTTATTCAGCCACAAAAGAGGAACATGAACATCATCTGAGGACCGTATTGGAGAGGTTGTCTCGCAACCAGCTATACGCCAAATTCTCCAAGTGCGAATTCTGGCTTGAGGAAGTTGCTTTCCTTGGACACGTACTGTCAGGGGAAGGAGTCGCAGTAGACCCAGCCAAAATTGAAGCTGTGAAAGAGTGGGAACAACCCTGTAATGTGTCAGAAATCAGAAGCTTTTTGGGACTTGCAGGATA
Source organism: Eremochloa ophiuroides (assembly GCA_038502445.1). Taxonomy (NCBI): domain Eukaryota; kingdom Viridiplantae; phylum Streptophyta; class Magnoliopsida; order Poales; family Poaceae; genus Eremochloa; species Eremochloa ophiuroides. The sequence continues at coordinate 2,643,944 of JAHLJS010000005.1, forward strand.
CTATCGCAGATTTATTGAGAATTTCTCCAAGATTGCAAGACCCATGACCAACTTGCTGAAGAAAGAGAACAAGTTTATATGGACTCCTGAATGTGAGAAGAGTTTTCAGAGAAATTCACTACTACACCTGTACTAGCCCTGCCCGATATTCACAAGGATTTTGTTGTATATTGTGATGCCTCTCGGCAAGGTTTGGGCTGTGTACTAATGCAAGAAGGAAGAGTGATAGCTTATGCCTCAAGACAGTTGAAGGAGCATGAGCAGCGATACCCGACTCATGACCTAGAACTTGCAGCCGTGGTACATGCACTCAAGATTTGGAGACACTATCTGATAAGCAACAAGTGTGACATCTACACTGACCACAAGAGCCTGAAGTACTTCTTCACACAGGAAGATCTGAATATGAGGCAACGCAGATGGCTGGAACTCATCAAGGACTATGATCTTGAGATCCATTATCACCCAGGAAAGGCTAATGTTGTCGCTGATGCACTTAGCCGCAAAAGCTACTGCCATACCCTCATCACCAACTCTATGCCACCTGAGCTCAGGAGAGAGTTTGACGCGTTCCAGCTCGAGGAAGTCTCCTATGGCATGCTAAATGAGCTTCGCGTCGAGTACAATCTCACCTCACGAATTCGTGAAGCGCAAAAGAACTGTCCTGAGATAGACTATATCCGTGGTTTGATGAAGCTGGGAAGAGGCTCCGAATACCGAGAAGATGAGCAGGGAACTGTATGGTACAAGGATAGAATCTGTGTACCGACGGATTCAGCGATACGAGAAGAGATTCTGTCAGAAGGGCATGACTCCAAATATTGCATTCACCCAGGGTCAGCCAAGATGTACCATGATCTAAGGAAACACTTCTGGTGGGAGAATATGAAGGCAGACATTACAGAGCATGTAGCCCGATGTGACACTTGCAGCAGAATCAAGGCCGAACATCAACGACCAGCCGGCCTACTACAACCCCTCGCAATTCCAGAATGGAAATGGGAATGCATTTCGATGGATTTTATCGTTGGGTTACCCCGCACCGAGAAGAAACACGACTCGATTTGGGTGATAGTCGACCGTTTGACCAAGGTCGCTCACTTCATTCCCATCAGCATTGGCTACGATGCCGAACGGCTGGCGGATTTATACATAACCCACATTCTGAGACTACACGGGGCACCCACAAGCATAATATCTGATCGAGGCTCACAATTCACGTCTCAATTCTGGCAAGCCTTGCACAAATCCATCGGAACCAAGCTGGACTATAGCACGGCTTATCACCCACAAACTGACGGTCAAACAGAAAGAGTGAACCAAATTCTCGAAGATATGCTCCGAGCTTGTGTGATAAAATACAAGACCAGTTGGGAAAGCTGCTTACCCCACGCTGAATTCTCGTACAACAACAGCTATCAAACAAGCCTCAAGATGTCACCGTTTGAGGCATTGTATGGGAGACCCTGCAGGACCCCGCTAATGTGGTCAGAACCCGGAGAGAGAGCCTTCTTTGGCCCTGCTAAGATTGTAGAAGCAGAGGAAGGCGTAGCACAGGTCAGAGAAAATTTGAGAATTGCACAGAGTAGGCAAAAGAGCTATGCAGATAGGAGACGTAGAGAGCTTGAGTTCAAGGTTGGGGATTATGTCTACCTCAAGGTATCTCCACTTCGTGGCACTGTCAGATTCCACGTAAAAGGGAAATTGGCACCAAGATATGTTGGGCCATACAAGATCTGTAAAAGGGTTGGAAAGCTTGCTTACAAGCTGGAACTACCGGAGGAATTATCTGGAGTACACCCCGTGTTCCATGTCTCGCAATTAAGGAAGTGTTTGAAGCTTCCCGAGGAGCAAGTTCCTACAGATGCATTAGACCTGCAAGACACACTTGAATACAAGGAACATCCGATCAAGATCTTGGCACGGGATACCAAAGAGACGCGAAACAAGACTATTCCGATGTGCAAGGTACAGTGGAGCAATCACACTGAAAGGGAAGCTACGTGGGAGAAAGAATCAGACTTGCGGATTATGTTTCCTTACCTCTTCGATGGGTACGTTAACTCTGAATCTCGAGGTCGAGATCCTAATGAGGGGGGAGGACTGTAACAACCCTAAAAATCCACTCAATCTAAAAATCCCAACCAATTAAAATTTTTCATTTATTTATTGTGAAAACCCATTTTTCTTGTGCAAGCATATAGGTTTCATTATGAAATTGGTAAATAAAGGAGTGTAGTTTGCATTTTAATTCCAATCACATAGAATAATAACTTATGCATCACATTTGGGATTTATTGCAATTTATGTTTGTATTTACTCAATAAATTAAAATGGGCAATATATGTATATATACACTAAACTGAAAACAGAAAAGGAGAAAGAGAGTTCGGCCAGCAAGCCAGCCCGAGCCCGCCCGACCTTCCTCTCCTCATCTCACCGCGCGCGGCCCACGTCGCGGCTCGGCAGCGCACGCGCACGACCAGCACACACGCGCTCGCGCTCGCGCTCGCTGCCAACCCGGCCCCGCCTGTCAGCCACTCTCGCCCCCACTGTTCTTCTTCCTCACGAAGGCGACGCGCCTGCCGGGGGTGTCGCGCGAATGGCGTGACCCCGGTCCCACAGCCGACCGCATGGCAGAGCCCTGACCCCGCTGTCCCCCTCCTGTCCCCTCCTTTCTTGGCCGCCAAGCGAACCCGCGCCATCCGGAGCCCTAGATCCACTCGAGCCACGGCCCTTCGATCGGCCGAGCGCAATCGAGACCGTTCGCCATTGGAGACTGGCCAAGCTCGCCTATAAATTGGAGCACCCCGAAGCCCTACCCTCATTTCCCCTCGCCGCCACCGCAGCACAGACCGGCACACCGCACCAAACCGAGAGAGAGAGCGTAGGAGAAGGGCGGAGCAGAGGAGGAGAAGCTGCCGGAGCGCCGCCGCCGCGGAGCACGCCGGAGCCGGACACGGAGGAGAAGCCGAGCTGCGGACGAGGAACGGCACGGCACTGCGATCGCTCTGCACGGCTCCGACTCGCCACTGCACCGCCATCCTAGCTTCACCGACACCACGGTGAGCCACCGCACGCCATGTCCGAACCTTGCCCTGCTTTTGCCATGGCGTTCCACCCTCGGGACGCGCAGGCATGAGCCTATACCGGCTCGGGAAGATCACTTGCACCATGCACTCACTCGACCAGCCAAAACCCCCGGACTACAAGCTTGCTAGACCGAGAACGCAGCACGACGCGTTCTCGGCGGAGCGCGCTCACCACCGACGCGTTCCGACGCCGAATCACCCGTTCCGAGCAATCCGACTAGCACTCGTACAGGTTAGAACGTCGTGGAGCACCGCCACGACCCCCTTGAGCTAGCTACGCGGATCTAAGCGCTAGAGGAAGCCTGAATCGCCTTGGCCGCGTGCGCCGCGACCTTACCGGAGCGCCGCCGCGAGCCGTAGCCAAAAGAAGGTCATGCCATGGCTAAGTTCGCCACCAGAGTGTTGTATGCCTCCCTGGCCTCACCAATTTGACAAGACCGCACTCGATTGAACCAATACTTGTTCGTAGCCGCGATGCCGCCTTCCGCCGTCGTCGGCGACACGCCGCCGCCACGGCCGAGCACCTTGGAAAGCTCGGTAGCCAAAATTGGTAGTTGGTATACCATCGCCTTAGACCCTGGACGCGTATACATCTCCTAGAAGATCTCCTTAGCCCCGCCGGAACCTCACCGTCGCGACGACATCGCCGCCGACAGGTTCCGCCTCGCCTAAATCCGTTCCGAGTACCCCGGTCGCCTCGCGCTGCGGAGAAAGGCCGCCGAGGTTCGCCAAGTCTGCCTCGGCACCGCTGCTAGATAGCCGAGCCCCGAATCACGACTGTCGCCTTGGCTACGTGCGCCTCCACCTCGTCGGAGAACCGCCGTATGCCGAGGGAGAGAAGGAGGCCATACCACGACTCTAACCCGCCACCATCTGGTCGGACGACTGCCTGAGCACGCCGATTGGGGAAAGCCGAGCCCTATCTTGCCGAAATATGGTCATCGCCGCCCTGTCATCGTCCGCCGTACCGGAGAGACGCCGCCGCCTTGCACAGACGCCCTGGAACCCTGCTAGCACCGAATCTCCGATTCGCCCGAGCCTCCCCAGGAGAGCTCGGGAGAGCAGCACCCTCGGCACCCAAATGTCCGATTCGCCCGAGCCTCCGCGGGAGACCTCGGGAGAACGGCACCCTCAGCACCCAAATGTCCGATTCGCCCGAGCCTCCGCAGGAGACCTCGGGAGAACGGCACCCTCGGGCACCCAAATTTCCGATTCGCCCGAGCCTCCGCGAGAGACCTCGGGAGAACGGCACCCTCGGGCGCACCAAACCTCCGATTCGCCCGAGCCCCCCGGGAGAGCTCGGGAGAGCGGCACCCTCGGCGCCGCGAATTTCCGATTCGCCCGAGCCCGCCGAGGTACGCCGAACTATGCCGAGCCCCGCCGAGCTACCCCCGACCACCGCCGAGCTCCGCCGAGATACCCCCAACCACAGCCGAGCTACCACCGACCACCGCCGAGCCACGCCGAGCTACGCCAACTCCGGCAACTCTCTGGGAACCAGCATCGAACACCTGAACGACCATCGGGTCTGTGTTCTGCTGAGGCGCCACATGCCGCACTACTGGACCCGCGCGCCACATCCCGAGCTGCCCCTGATTAACCGACTAGTTTTCCCATTTTCAGTAAATAGGATAATCTTCGGAAATTCATAACTTATTCGTACGATGACCAAAAATTGCGCACCATATATCAAAATTCTCAGAAAAATGAGATCTACAATCTAAGACTATGTTTGTGTGCATTTGGCTCTTTGTTTTATTGGATTTTTCTGAAATACTCTATAGGAGTCGCTGACGCGACTATTTCGTGTTCGATTTCAGAGCCGGAGGAGGATCTGACTAAGGAAGACGACCACGAGTACTTCCAAGAGCTAGGAGACGACTACGAAGGTGCCACGTCCCACCAAATCCTTAGATCCTATTACGCATTGCAAATGACATTGTTGCTATTGCTTTATGATTATGTATGGATTGGTTGCATGGTAGTATATTTGAATTCCCTGCCTTGATAAGACTTTACCCTGCTATCCGCTGTTAGGTTAGCTGCTGCTTAATTTACTGTTACTCTTCCACTACTTTCTACTTGCTATATGCTATGTGGTGGAATTGGGACGGTGTATAACTGATTATAACCACTGGGAGAGAGTGCTGCGTGCGTCTTGGGTGCGTGGTAAGGGTTGATGTCGACCAAGTGGGATGTGAGACAAGCCCATGGGGCAAGTCGTGCCGGGGGTGCAACCTGGGCATCCCCAAAGTGAGATACCTGTGGCGGGTAAAGTTGTGGAGGAGGTTCCGGGTGGGATAGCCTTGGTGGTTTGAAGCGCGTGGACGGAGGTGCTGTGATAGCACGGGGAGAGTATCCCCTAAGTGGAGATGCCTGCTTGGTCACAACCTAGGATCTGACTAGTGACCGGAAACATCTGGATTCCCTTGCTACTCGCTCGCTTCTGATGGGCGGGAGACGGCTGGACTACTTGGTAGGGCGGTACCACTACTGCTAGGTTGAAAGGTGATAAGGGTGGGCGGTGACGGATGGAGAGATTCCCGTACCGTCCTAGATGCGCAGTACCACTAGTTGGGCCCGGTGCTGCGTCTCCCAGTCTCAGCATGACGGTGTTGGATCCGGAATATCCCAGGGCTGAGTGGTAGGGTGGTACCGACCTAGGCAAGCAAGCACCCGGAATTCTGCCTAGATGATTGTACAGCATCGATGATGGCTAATCTTGTGAGTAGTAAAACCTCTGCAGAGTGTATGGTTGATCGATCGATACATAAGTCAACTCGTTGGCTATGGACCTTTCCTAATGTTTCTGCAACCACTATTAGATGAGAGCATATTCTTTTCTCCCCCTGGATAACATTGTTCCGGCAGTGTACCCGTTGTGGTAGTGTGCCGCTGAGATAGGCCCGAGAGGGAGTTGGGCCTGTCGAATGAGAGCGAGGTGTGTGTATGTGAGGTGTGGTGATGGGAAAAGGGAAAATGGTGTTAACTGGTGATAAAACTTGACTAATTAAACATTGATTACAGCTGCATAGGAAAACCTCAGCCTATAGGTCTGCTTGTATAGCCTTGCATCCACTTTCCACAAAGCAAATGCTGCATAGGTGGGCTCCGTGGCCAGTACAAATCGTACTGATAAATTTGCTGTCAGGTGGCGAGAATGAGTACGACTTCGAGGGAGATGATGACGAGGAATAGGGTCACGTGCTACACTCAAGTTGGCCGTGAAGGATGAATCGCTTCCGCATCTTCTAAAGCTTCTCTGATTGTTGATTCCGCCAGTGTGGCGATGTAATAAAAATTTATGTAAGACTTATTTACCGTTGTATGGATCCTGGTGGCAACTGAGATTTGGGTAATTTCATGGATTGTCCCAAGCAATCTGTTGAATTACAATTCGAGCCTGTGGATTTCCCTTCGTGGAAATCGAGGTCGTTTCAATATCCGCCCCTGATACCATCTAAGAACAATAGCATAAGTATGTCCTTACAAATAGACAATAAAGTGTGATGTGTCGAAGGTCAAGCGATGGGGATGGGCAAGGGCGGGGGCGTAGTAGAACTACAAAATTATCATGTGATTATGATGTTAATATATACAGTACATGTAATAAAATAACACTTAATTTATACTCATACTCCATCTACGTGGTGATGGAGTGGAAGGCTGCGGCAGACTCGGTGGAACGCTGCCACGCTGGGCATCCTCTAACCTAGACCTGATGGCGGAGTGGAAGGGTGCCAAAGATCATACTCCATCTACATGGTGACGGAGTGGAAGGCTGCGGCAGACTCGGTGGAACGCTGGGCATCCTCTAACCTAGACCTGATGGCGGAGTGGAAGGGTGCCAAAGACGAACGTCGGGCATCCTCTAACCTAGACATGTAGTATGCTGTCACGAGGCCTCTCTTCCTCTAACTCGACTGGCTCACCACCTTAGTAGTTTGGAGAGATGTCTGCAGCTAAGGACAGAAACACGTTGAACAACGGTGGATCCAGGATAAAAGTCTAGATGGCTTGAATTCTAAATTTTTTAAAATTTATAGGAGGGGCTAACAGGGCTCCATTGGTGCGGCAGTGGTAGGGGGCTTGGGCCCCCAGCCCTAGTGGTAGATCTGTCACTGTCGGGTTGCATCCAAACAAGGTATAAACAACTCTCTCGCCGCATGATAGGTTATAGGCCACGAATTTTGTCCTAGAGCTCAATCCAAACATCCCTTTTATCCATCAACTTGTACGGAAGAGGGAGTAGAGGGGAGGTGGATTGGTCAGATTTTTCATGGAACACATGTAAACAGTTCTAGCGTTTCAGGGTTGGCACTGAAATAATCTAACCAAACATGAAACACCAGTAGTAGCATGACACTGCCTAACCTTCGCGCCAAGAAGACGGCCACATGAGAACAAAATAACGTGGATGATGTTCAAATGGCACACAAGATATTAAGTAGCCGTACACTTCGGAGACACGATAAACCCCTGCGAAGGTGGACTAGATCGCGGAGATGACAGACTCTTTCACCACCGCCACGGCTGCCCACACCCACCGCATGCCGCCGCGTGACGACGCATCCGCCCACGGCGCTGGGCCGAGCGCGATCCACACCAGCGCCACCAGCGAGAGAAGCATTGTCGCGGACAGACCCCTCGCCCACTTCAGCTGCTCCTGCCTCTGGGTCACGCTGCCCGTCGGCACGCGCCTGCACAAGCGGCAGCTGCGGGCGAGCGCCGTCGTCACCAGCAGCCAGCCGAGCTCCACGAGCACGAGCGACACGGGGAAAGACACCACGAAAAAGAACACCGCCAGCGCCCCCATGGACGAGTTGCCGACGTCGCGGCGGAACGCGCGCTGCGCGTGCTGGAGAACGGACCCGATGCTGTGCGCCTGCTGGAAGACCTTGGCGACAAGCGCGGTGAGCACCGCGCGGCGAAGAGGCTCCGTGGGGCGCAAGCTCCTCCCTCCGCCACCGGCATCGTTTGGTCATCACCGCCGGTGGCTCGTCGGAGCCATCAAGCAGCTTGCCGCACTCGATCTTTACCTCGATCAGACGGTGCTCGGCCTCCTCCGGTGTCGCCGACATTCTGTTCAACAGACGCCGGGCCTTGCTCTCCTGGTCTCTGGACACGAGCCAACGGGGCGTCTCCGGCATGAAGAGGACGACGGAGCCGAGCGACGCCGGAACGGCTGTACCGATGGCAACTGTCAGCCGCCGCCACGCGTGGTGAGCAGCAGGAATCCTCGAGAATCCTATGGAGGAGTACACTGAGCGACCCCAGGATGCAGCCGAGGTACACGAGCCCGTCGGGGTGCGCGGCGAGCACGCGGCTCGCGGAGGACGGGCTGAGCTCCGCGGCGTAGGCTGGGACGACCGTGAGCGCCAGGCCCATCCCGACGCCGCTGGCGAACACGCCGGCCGTGAACGCCGCGGAGCCGGCGGCGGCGAGGCCCCGGGCGATCGCGCCGGCGCAGAGCACGGCGGCGGAGAGGAGCACGGTCCGGCGGTCTCCGATGAGGCGTTGCGCTCCCAAGGCCGTGGCCATGCCGAGGCTAGACGAAAGCGCGACGGTGCACGCCAGGAGCTTCAGGTCGCCCTGCGCCCTGACGACCGTGTTGTAAACGACGGCGAGGTCTGCATCAAAACAAGATATCAATACTCCTGGCCATTTGATTCAATCAGATATCAATCATATCAAAATTCAGTCAGATATCAATCATATCAAAATTCAGAATTTCAATCTGAGTTCGTTATAGCCTTGTATGAGTTGACAATACTCACCGTAGCCCAAGAAGAGACGCGTGGCCGACGAAAGCACGGCGGCGGCGAAAGGGTACTTGTTGAGAGGACGCCTCATGGGCTTCGCCGCATTTGGGGAACGCCCGTCTCTGGTGTTACTTTTGCCAAGAATTCTGCGCAATACACGTGAGGCGATGGATCAAGAACAAGAGGCGAGTGAAGGCAGTTGCATGATGATATCTTGAAGGATAATTGCAACTGTTGACCAAAAGCACTGCTACTATTTCCATATCTCTAATCCGAGTACGAGTAAACCTGCAGATTGTTCTGAAGAAAGAGATGCAGTTTGACTGGCGTTTTCCACGAACATAGTCAGGAACCAGCAGACGCAGAAGAACAGAAGACACGGAAGAGGGAACCATGTAGCTCATGAATATTGTTGGATCCCAACAAGAAATTTTTACCTGGATTTGGCCGTGAAACAATCTCTCTAGTCTCCACAACGATCAACTCTCCATTTAGCTCAAGGTAGTTGAAATTTTACCAACTCTGATTGACCTTCAGCATCACTCTGAATCCTCGGCCGCAGATATGAGCTTAGGGTTTGCAAGATTGTTCGGCAGGAGGTAGCATAAACCACGCCCAAGAAACTCTCGACAGTAGTTTGTTGATCGGAGCATCGGGGGTAACTGGTATCCGAGTTTACGGGTGAACAAATCGTCAGTCAGGTCAGGCTCTGGAACCTCGGTGCGCCAAAATTTTATGGACTTCGGTGACCAGAGGGCCGCACAGAGGACGTAACGTAACAATCGCTGGGCCTCTACAGGGCACAAATGCCTAACAGTGGACGTTCCACGTTACAGTACACTTTGTATTTGTCTTTATAATCAAAAATTCAAATTTCTCATCTTATAACTATAAGTTTACAGAAAAAAAAATACAACCAGCATCTACGACATCAAATATTTGTACTAGAATGTTAATGTGTTGTTTCAATAAACTTAACTGAAGCTCGAGAAGTTTGATTTAAAACAAAACCTAAGGGAAACACAATTTACAATAGATGGAGCACTGTATCTGTATTTATACTGACAATGTGCAAAAGTCAAAGCTGCCTAATAAGCTACATTAATTGTGCTTACGCTAAGCCTGCTGCTAGGCAAACCGTTCTAAGAGGTTGACCATAGGATATAAAGAATAAAAAACACAAATTCAAAATGCAGACCATACTACCTCTCACGAGTCACGAGCTGGGAGCAAACCCAAGATGTAATTCGCGAAGATTAACAGATTAGTCGGTAAATCAATTTGAGCATAAAAATATGTAACACGAACTATACCTTTACTCGATATTATGGATTAACTTAAACATATTTCCTGTCAGCCAAGTGACTTAAATTAGCACTTCCATTACATATATATGGACTCTGTATTATAACTTTAAACTCTCCATGGTACTACATTAAAAAGGCGACATTATAGAGTACCAGCTACACCATACACTTGTACAGTATATTGTATAGTTTTTAAGTGACAAACTGCATATGTCAACCTTGTTCCTCGGCTTTAACGAGGGACTGTAAGTAAATGACCAATTCTCCTCAGAAATAACCAGCGTTTGATGCTGTCTTGATGATCTGAAAGAGAGCTGCATGAACAAGATAGTAAATAACTCACCGCAAATTCAAACAGCACATAAACATGCTTCTAACAAAAGGGTAACAAAACTGATCAGGCTACATGAAACTGACAATCCTCTGAAAGTTATCATATTAGATTGAGCAAGTATATAACTCTCTATTCTACTGTAAGACGTTATCAGAGTGGAACAGTTAATGCCTATGGTTGTTAGCCAATACATCTAGAGTAAAACATGAGGCCATTTTAGGTTCAATCAGTCCAAACTTCCAAATTCAAAATTCAAAGCACAGAGCGCTGATTACTTTGCAAAGAAATTTATCACAATTTAGCAGGCCAAGGCACATAAAGCATCACCCTTCAAAATAATGAGCATGTTACTGTAATACAAATAACAACTGACGAGAAACTTTGTTAGGAACTTAGGATTGATGATGGTTGAAAATTGGAACAGATGGTTCCGAGCTGATTTGGTAGGATGGCAGACAGCATATGCACTCAACTGTTAAAGGCGAAAGAGTATCCAGGAAGACCATCAACCACAAAACATCAGAAACATAACGACTTACATGATCCAACGACCACGAAGACAAAGAACCCAAGAAGAATAGGCCCAACAGGATAATCATTTGCCTTCTTGACTGTCTCAAGAACAGAGCCCCTCTTTGTGATATTCTTCTCAAACCGTGCTATCTTCCTATCAGCAAGACGCCTTGAGGTAGTCTGTTAAGAACATTAAAGAAAATCATTCCCCATGATGTGACAAGAATGTGTCCAAAGAGATGATAGAAAGAAACAGTGTTTGGTCAGTGCAGTGCCAAGGAACTGAAATACAAATTAACATGGCACAAGGAACAGTAACTTAAATAAATGTTACACACCCTGTATTTCAGTTACTTCAGAAAAAAGGATAATTGATGTACAAAGCCCTACAGTGCCATTGGCAGATTTGTTCAGATCTGGCCTATCATTTTGAAAACCAGAGGTATCTTCTATTTGCTTGGTCAAGCAAAATAATTTCAATTTCCCTAAAAGAAAATAATCGATATGCTACTGAAACTTAGAATTCGAAACAGAGAAACGCGAAAATTTTCAGGAACAGTCAAAAATCTCCTCAGGCTATAGTTGCAGAGATCGTGGAAGAATGCTTCAGTTGGGCCTTGGTGGGAGGGACTACCTAACTGTAACTGATCCATCTGTGAATAGTTAGCATAGCCCTTCTGAACCTCCTGCAGTCATCTGCTGGGGGAGTTAGCGCCTCTCACGCTTGTAAGTTGAACATTGCTGTAACCCCTCCTTATTTTAATGATATGCCGGACTACCGGATATTTTTTTGAGAAAAAAGGAAGCTTAACCAAGTTTACATTCGTTGTTAAAAGCTTAGAAGAAGAAATATACTGCAAACTCTTATGAGAAACAACTTAAATGGAACATTGAGCCCACAACTTTTTATTGATGCTGCCAGAAATGAACCTGTAACTGTTCCATCTTATCAGAAACAAGTAATTAAAGCATGGCGAATTAGTACTCTCCATCGCCTCTGGAAACTGTCCTAAAGAGACAAATGAAAATCTTCATAAACCATGGAAATGCTCTATCATATACAACTATTAGAACGGGTGGCCCACAAAAAGCCCGGGCAAATCAACTTGACAATAAAAAAAATAAACAATAGTAGCTATGGATCATGTGTTTGCATGCAAACATGATGCAAAGCTTATTCTACACCAGCTGACCAGCACACGCGATTCACGATATGAAAAACCAATACGTGACTAGTCGATATCCCAAACCTGGCACTAAAAAGTTTAAACTTCCCCCGTGTCATCATATTTTTAAGTTTTGTCCTACACGCTATTCCGTCCACTTTTGCGGGTGACGGTGTCAATCTGCGGTGCAAGAAGTCTAAAATACCCCTAGAATTTTTTGCCCTCCATGCCATTCTTCCCTCCTTGAACTGCTCGACAGCGCCGCTTCAGCTGGTTGGCCTACAGGGCGCATGGTCCACCTGCAGCGTGCTCTGCTTGCTACTCCAGCGCTACAGCGAAGACGAGCGACTCCACGACCATGAGCTTGATGAGGATGTTGAGTGATGGGCCGGAGGTGTCCTTGAGCGGGTCGCCGATGGTGTCTCCGATCACCGCCGCCTTGTCACAGGCCGTATGCCTAAGGATGACGTACTATGTACGTATGTGTTCAAGTGCACTACTACATATGCATACACCAAAGTGTTTTATCTATTGCAAAAATACATACATAAACAATTGGTGACTAGTCTTCAAAGGCTAAAAGGCCTGCACTGCACCTAGATAGCTACACAATCTCCTGATAAAAAAACATAAACAATTGGTCATGGCTGGCCTGCTCGCCCGTGCGCTTGTGCCCTTCCGCCGCCCGCGCGCTCGCATGCTCGCCCATACTGTACGCTCGTGCGTCGTCACCGCCTGCACACTCGCTGGCCGCCACCGCTGCATCGCACGCCTGGTCGTCCACCAGCTCGGTGAGAGAGAGAAAGGGGAACGAGAGAGGGAGGCAGGCTCGATTCCCGCGCGGCCACGTACGAGTCGGCGCATTTTGGTGGCGGGCATAGGGACCCGTCGACGTCGAGCCACGGCTGTGGCGCCTCCTCGCCCTTCCTCTTCAGCAACGGCGTGGAGTCTATGGCCGGCGCCCCCACGTGACCTCTCATCCGCGCCTCCTCCACCCCGAATGCTTGTTGTGGCTCCAGCAGCGCGCCCGCGCCGAACCCGACACCGACAGGCGGCACCTCCGTGTCCTGCGTGACCCAAACCCAAACCCAAACCCAAACGCACGCGTTATAGGAGCCCCATCCGCCGGAATCTAAGGACGAGAGAGAGAAAGAGAGAGAGAGGGCTAGGTGCGTACAAGTCGGCGGATTTTAGTGGCGGGGACGGTGACCCCTGCCGTGCAGCCGCGCCTCGGGCGCCTCCTCGCCCTTCCGCTTCAGCGCCGATGCGGCGTCCATGGAGCCGGTCAACCTAGAAGGGTATTTGGATATTTTAACACGTGGGACCCACCTGTCAGGGCTTGTTAACGGGAGAAAACAGATGGAAGATGGACGGAATGGCGTGTAGGGCAAAACCCAAAAGTGTGATGGCATAGAGAGAAATTTAAACTTTTTAGTGACACACAGAAAATGACAACTTATTTTAATGGCACACAGGCAAAGGGCTCGCGAGGCGAGGAGTGGCGAGACGGTGACCGTGCCGTGCGCGCGAGGCGTGTGTCAAGTGCTGGGGCCGCGCTGCTCCGCGCCGTCGGGTTTTGTTGACCCTCTCGCGGCTTCCCGTGGGGCCTGGGCCACACTACCTCCACCTCCTGCCCGCGCCCATGCCCAACTCGTGAGTCGTGTGAGCCGTGCCGCGTTACTGCCTGCGCGGTGGGGGTGGACGGCCGGGTGGTGGACTACTGGACGGACTCTGGTGGTGGTAGTAGCATACGAGGCAGATGATGAATGAAGTAACGAGTGCAGTGATCGGTGCCAGCGTGGCTAAATAGCGAACGACCACCAGATAGAAATCGGGCGAATGATTTTCCGACACACTACACTTCCTTTTGTAAGGAAAAAAAATAATCCCGCACGTTTACCAAATTTTAGACGTCTTGCATCACAGAGATGGAAAATGAAACAGAACAGAATCAAAAATAAAACATCAAGTCACATCACGCACGCCGTACGCCGGTGTGCTCTCGGTCTGAGCGTTCACTGGATTCCAAACACAAGCGAACCACCGCCGAAAAGAATTTGGGCATCGAACATCGTATTTATATACTTTTAATTAAAAGGGAAAAAGGAAAACAATCTGCTTGTTTTGGCATGCTTTATCCTCTTCTATTCTTGGTCATCGACATTTCAGTACTTTCCATGTGAGAGTCCATGCAATTAATGTTGATATACGATTTGTTTACATTGGCCGTATCTCCCAAGATCTGTCGACAATAAGTTTGGCCCTTTTCTAACGTGTAAGATATCTTTGTCATAATTGAGCTGCTTCAGATATCCTTTTGAGAGAGACCGAGCGAAATGTGCTTCCTATGCATTCTAGAGGTTTTATTTATATGGCACTATTACAATTAATAGGGTTTTATGAAATCATGTACAGTCATTTTTTATTTACAAAACACTATTATCAACATAATTAATTGTAATTGCTTGACAATATATACTAAAATTATGCAACTATTTATTGTAAATTGTTTCATCGATATAATCCTTTATATTTAAGTACAATTTTATGTGCTAGCATATTACTACAAAAAAGAGCCTATTTCGTTTGCCGTAATTTTCTTTTTTTTTATTATACAGGGGTGTTTGGCTGCTACTTTACCATATTTGCCTTAGATAAGTATGACGAAGGTGAAAAATATTCAGCTGTCCACTGAATTGAGACAAGATATTTTTAGACTTCACATATCATATATTTTCTAGATACAATTCTTTTTATGCCTTACCACACTTACTTAGACACTGAAAGAATTTAGCTAAGCAATCCTGTTTGAATGAAACCAAATATGTTTAAAATGAAATGTTTTTTATTTCACAAAGTCTAACTGTTCTACATATCTCGTAGATACTCCCTCCGTTTCAATTTATAAGTCGTTTGTTTGTTTTTACTCTAAGTTTGATCACACATCTTATTCAAAAATTGTGAAAAATATGATATTTTTTTGTTGTGACCTATTTTATTCATGAAAGTTCTTTAAGAATAAGTTAAATTCAGTTTATTTTATAATTTTTTTAATAATCAAGTGCTAAAATGTAGGGTTAAAAAGGTCAAACCGTAGATCTGTGCTACATAGGCCCGCGCAACTGCTGCCCATCACCGCAAGTCCGCAACCCGCAGCCCAAGCTTGTTCCGGCCCAGTAGCGTTAAACCCTCCTGACATCCGCTCCCCTTGCCCGCAGCGCGCCACGTCAGTCCACCGGCAAGATTCTTCCTTCGTTCCCATCCAAACCCCGCATTCACCGATTCCTCACCCCCACCGCCGCAGATAATCCAAAAATAAAAATCCAACGCCGCGGCATGCGCTCAATCCAACCCCGTGCTCCCCACCGCCGCAGATAATCCAAAGTTAAAAATCCAACGCCGCGGCGTGCGCTCAATCCAACCCCGTGCTCATGGGGCTGCAGCTCCAGCTGCCGCGGCCGCTCGCGGCCGCCCGGCCCTCAATCCTCCTCCCTTCCCCGGCCCATGGCGCCTCCGCTTCTGCGACCGCCTTTCACGCCCGCGCCGGCGGCGTCGCTTTCTCGCACCAGACCAACGTGCGCCTCCTCAAGCCCAACCGCCGCGTCCGCCGCTCCCGGGACCCCTACTACGACCTCGACGAGGATGATGAGGAGTTCGACGAAGACGATGACGACGAGGATGACGATGAGGGCTACGAGAGCGATGTAAGTTAAACCCCATTGCCAATTTGCTAGTAGCCATTCCTCACTTGGCGTCCACATAGGTTTGCTTGATTAAACACCTGGCCCCTCTCAGCATTGGATCATATCATCTTAGCAATAGTAGCAAGGTTTTTGCTATTTGCGGTTCACATGTGCAGCAACAGTGCAGCACAGTTGGTTGTCAAATACACAGTTCGCACGGTGAGCTGAACACATTAAACGGGTGTCCTTGTATAGGCACACCATGAACCATGAAGAGACGAAAAATTACCTAAAAATCTAGTGCCTTCTAAGGTTCAAGCTGCCATTTTATCACTATGCAGTTCAACCTATAGTATTGAAACTATTGACTTTGTTTTTTTTCGAGATCGTGCATTGGCACGTGTTTCATTAAGAAGAAGTGGGACTACTGACTTTGTAATGTTTGTGTTTCTTGCAGTTTCCTTCTAACATGTTTCTCTAGTGTATAATTGTTTGTCTTTGTTAGAAATCGAATTCTTTGTTGGACTGTTAGAAATTAGCTTTGCACACACAGTCACAGGCACAAGAACACAGAGAGATGTAGGAGTAGAGGGAAGAGGAGAGCTTCTTTATTTCACTTCCTCTGCTGTTGCTTTCTTCACTTCTGACTAATGTACATGAGGAAGAAAGGGCCCCCTCTATTTATAGAGGAGAGGGGCACCGCTACAGTAAATGATTTTTTTTTCATAAACAGTGAATGCTACAGTGATTTGGGAAGCCTCCGGATTCTCCCTCTTCCTTCTGATAATTTGGCCACATTTATTTTACAACACTCCCCCTTGGCCAAATTATTGCCATGTGCATGCCTTATTAAAAACTCACCCCAAAAACCCAATGGGAAAAAAGGGTACGAGAAAAGAGTACATCACATGCATTACTTATGTTGCACTTGTTGCCTCATTAAAAACCTTGCATAAGAAAACCCAGTGGGAAAAACTCATCAAGGGAAAAAGAGTACAATAGTTGATCTTCGGTACAAGTCTTCAGGACCAACCGATGCAACTTAGGTCTTCAGGACCCGGTGGTCCTCAGGACCAATCTGTATCTTTGTTACCTTTAGATTCTGTCTAGGTTTTGATTCACGATACCCCCTCATTGGGTGATTTGCGCTTGTGTGCGTGCCTTGTCAAAAACTCTCCTAAAAACCCAGTGGAAAAAAGGTAGGAGAAAAGAGTATATCACACGCGCAAGTTGTGTTGCACTTGTTGCCTCGTTAAAAACCTTACGTGAGAAAACCCTGTGGGAAAAACTCACCAAGGGAAAAAAGAGTACAACAGTGGATTACGGATCAGGTCTTCAGGACTAGTCAATTCGGTTTATGGATTTTAGGTCTTTCGAACCTACGGTCATCAGAACCGACTTGTGATTTTTATGGTCACAATCATGAGCTATGACGTCAGGGGTTATCTCCCCCTGAATTCTGCAACTCTCTATGCCAATTCCACATAATCACTTGTGGGTCTAGAGCGGGCATAGATTTTGTGAATAGTTTGTCATATGTTCACTTTGCTTGCAGGATATTTGTCTCCCCGATCTTCCGGAGCTCATAGGGATAAAAGAATTTAGGGGCAATATGCTTCATGGAATTGCTCTTATCATAGCACATATGCATCTGTGCAACACAAGCCGCATTATCTTTTATAGATAATGGTGGGGTTGTGTCGATGATGTTTAGATCACATGACTTCTGGATGTAGTAAATTATCTGTCATAGCCAAACACACTCTCGTGTGGCTTCATATAGGGCAATTATCTCTTTAGTGGTTAGTTGACTCATCAACTAGGGCCTGCTTCATAGACTGCCATGAAATGGCTACATCACCACAGAGAGATATGAAACCAGTCTGTGGTCTGGCATTATGCGGGTCAGACATATAGCCAACATCCATATATCCACCATGGTTGGGAATTTGGTCCTTTGAGAACCATAGACCAAGGTCTTGGATATCATGTAGGTACATGAGGACAGTCTTGGCCCAAACCCAATATCCTTTGGTTGGGCAGCACTATACCTTACCATCAGCGAATGCAATATCATGCCTTGTGTAGTTCGCTAGGTATATTGGTGCATCAATGGTGCTTATGTAGGGAACTTCAAGCCCTAAAAACTTCCTCATCATAACATGTTCATATCCACTTATGAGGATCGGACCACCATGGGGTTTTTAGAGGGTGACATCTGCCCAAATTTAATTTTAAGTACCCTCTTTATAGACTGGTGTACAAACACTCCTTTTAGGGAGGTGCTAGAGCTTCTGGCTCAAGCTAGACTTGCTTACCCAAGTCCCTCATCTCGGATTCTCTCTTGAGTGAAGCCATTGCTTCCTCAATGTCCTCTGCGGTGCCAATGACATTCAAATCATAGACCGAGATGTTGCAGAAATACTTTAAAGATTTCTTGATAAATCCACAGGGACAATAATCGTTGTTTGTGTAATTTCTCTTCAGGAGGAAATTACTCAAACGGTTGAACCACATCCTTTCGGATCATTTCAACCTATACTACATCCGCTGCAGGTGGATGCTATGTATGTTGCGGCTTTGATTCGGTCCAGGGATTTGAGTCCTTCAGGGATTCTCATGTGGATCTTCGAATCAAGTGACCCATATCAGTATGCGGTCACAAGTTTATCAACTGCATTTGAGATTCAAGTTATTAGCTGCCATAGATATTAAGTGTCAGAACGTTTTGCCACTTATATCTGGAGAGTAAATTTCATCGTAATCGATGACGGGTCTCTGCGGAAACCCTTGTGCCACTAGCCTCGCTTGGTGTCATATTCCTTTTCAGGAGAAAGACCCATTTTCATCCTTCAGGGATGACTTCTAAAGGTGTTGGGATTGCAGGCCCAACCACCTCTCTTTCATTAAGCGAGTGCAACT
Organism: Eremochloa ophiuroides; assembly: GCA_038502445.1. Classification (NCBI taxonomy): domain Eukaryota; kingdom Viridiplantae; phylum Streptophyta; class Magnoliopsida; order Poales; family Poaceae; genus Eremochloa; species Eremochloa ophiuroides. Next base: position 2,662,723 of record JAHLJS010000005.1, read on the forward strand.
CTACCTTAATTGTGGCTTTCTATTTATCCCAATATGAGTGCTTTGTCACTCTGTCATGGACTATGATTTTGGATCCGGATCTATTGAGCCAGCAATTTTGAAGGCAAAAATATTTGTCGACAATAGTGGTCTTTTAAATATATAACTCTCCTTATTCCACATAATTTGTGGCGATCTCATTCATACCTCTAGCTCATCATGATTTCCCATAACGATGGAGCTAGGGCGTTCCGATCTTCCCATGCGATATTATACGCGCGCCGCAATGGGATTTCCATCTTCAGGATGGGGTCCTTCAGGGACCATCTCAACTTCAGGTTGAGTTGCCACTCCAGGGGCGTTCTTGACTTCAGGTCGAGCTTCCTCAGCTGATTCCATAAGTGATGCAAGTAGCTCGAGTCCTTGTCTACGCGAACTTCTCCGCGGACCCTTGTCCGAGCACCCGGAGGTCTCCCCCTCAACCTAGGATCGAGTGGAGACAACAGAGTTGGTAACCTTCTGGGTTACTCATACTCTCTCCGGTATGCAACATTGTCACTCTTTTTATTAGTGAAGGCATTTGACAGCTCATTTGCAACAATTTGCAAATGCATATTCTTCTGAACTTCTGGTTCACATTGACTAGTGCGTGGGTCTAAGGAATGCATTCCACCATTCTTTTCTTGCAATTTCCTGGCATTCTTCTGGATGCCTATCTCCCCCTAATGCTTGGAAATGCAATCAGCGTACCGAGCCTTATGAAGATCCCCAATCATAAGCTCACATATCCCAACTTCTGGTGAGGTCTCATTAATGTACGCTGATGTGGCGATACTAGCACATATATCGCACAATTAAATATACGCAGATAGGAAATACTTTGATTCTTTCACATGCACTAGCTTTAAGGGGGCGTGCAGTTGGCCTAAGTTGGATTAGTGCTACAACATGTAGCACTGCATGGCCCCAACTGCAGGTTGGCAACCTACAATTCTGCAGCAATGATCTACTTGATCGTTTGATCAAGGCTTTAACTATACCATTTTTGCATATCTCGAATCTTCAGGATGAGGGAAGCCTCTATAGCTAGCAGAATTATTGATGATTCTTCTCATCATATCCAACTCAGGATGACCCAATCGGTCATGCCATATTCCCTGAATATGATTTCCATCGCAACATATCCCTCAGTGGGTTTTCCACGAGGTATGAGAATTTAGAAATTTAACATATATTGTGAAAAGTAAAGACCAATATTCACAATTTCAGGGTAATAAATGCTCTTCGGGAGCAGGCCTAGCCATTTATCATGTTACAAATACTCTTCGGGAGCATGTATGGCCAGGTACATATGGACATTATATTGCGAATAACATGATATCTTGGGGAATACTTCAGGTCCTAAATATCAAGGTTATCAACAAGAAGGTTGTCCACACTTTCATCCATTTTGATGTTTTCACCATTTCCTTTTGTATCGACAAGCATGTCGTCGCGTTTCTGAGCTTCATGCTAAGTGATGAAGTGGGACTTTGTGTTGACTTTACATGTTCTTTACTTCTGGAAGAACCTTTGTAGGGCTCAACTAGGTGTTTCAGGGCACGATAATTGCGGGGCTAATTTCCAGTGTCTCTACATCTATAGCAGTGATCTGCTTCTTAGATGTTTTACCTATGACCTTCTTGGGTTTACCTTTATCCTTGGGCTCTCCCTTCCCTTTCCTTTGTTGTGGCCTCTTTTGCGGTTGCAAAAATTCTTGGCAACACAAATATGTGCTTCAGGCACAGCCATAGATCTAGTAGGGAAAGGGTTTCCTCGATGATATCAACGTCAGTGATCTTCTGGCCACATGGACATAGTCTTGGCATATCCAGTATAAAGCAAAGTTGCGTGCTGCCATAGACTTATAGTCTTGGAAGTATAAAGCGATCCAGTCCTGTTGTGCTCTAGAGGGCACAATCGACTCCGGCTGGCCAAAGCTGTCCTTCAGGAACTGCCGTTAAAATCAGTGGATCGCCCTCATTCACATATTCGGACTTTTGGTCTGTATGTAAATAGTATTATAAAATGTACAACGCTTTTGCTTTATCAGGTATTGTGTGCCAGCTTTAGGCTGGGCAATGGTACTATCGAGACATGATCTCGACCTCAATAGCTCAAGTAAGGTAGTTGTTGCCGTTCACGACAAGGTTAACGAACTCCCCTTTCGCAATGTCCGACATGCCTGCTCAATTAATATGCAGGATCAGTGAATGTCGATCGTGCGTGATCTTCAGGATTACAACTATGTGTAATCTTCAGGATCACACATTTATATATATCCTTCAGGACTATATCTTTCCAAATATCTCATGCATATAATCTTGGTGACCATATGCGATTTATATTAAGAAAATATAAACTCGCGTAAAATAAATCTTCAGAATTTAAATAAATGTAATAAAGTAAATTACAACAAATAAAGTAATATACAATAACATAAAGTTACAATAAAATAAATAATCGTGTCATGCAAGAATTTCAGGCCTCAATGGTTTTTACGAACTTCAGACCGCATAGTGGCACCATGCGGTGAGCTTAAGGTCATCGTTAAATGCTAACGGCTTTCGGCCGTATATGCATAATCCTTGATGCGCTTAAACCAAAATTCTATGCCATGGCCATATGAGGCTTCAGGCCTTTTGTCCGGTGGCTGCAGGCCATCCCAGCATACAGTCTGGCGCACAAGGATCAAAGCAAGCATACAGTCTAAGATGCTTTGATTGTAATCTTTAGGATTACTTTGCGACTAAAAGATATAGATCGCAATAAATAATATATAAACTGTAATAGTTAAATCTGCGAGATTTAAATGGTATAAAGTAAATTACAGTAAATAAATATAAGAAGGTAAATAAATATTACTTGCAGTAATATAAAGCTTGCAAATAAAGTAATCATACATGTGTGAACTTTAGGTCACAACAATTTTTACGGGCTTCAAGCCACTTAATGATACGATACAGTGATCCCATTAAATATTAACTTCTGGCCGTGTATATACTGTAGTCCCTCCGTCCACGGATATCAGCATGGAGTACTACTCGGGATAGATATCAGCGGCTTGTTCGTTTCAGAAATCAGAGACTTATTTTGAGCCACAAAATAATATTTTTCTATTACAATAAATCAGTCCGAGTTAATTATTTTCAGCCAAACGAACAAGCCAATATACAGACTCACGCCGTAACGTTAGATTCTAACGGGAGGGGTGTGTTACGAGGAGTCCAGCACGCCAGCAATAGCCCTGTTTGATCCCTGTGTTAGTGCTAGTTTATGTTAGTTTTGTGCACAATTAACATAAAAGTATCCAAACATGTGTGTTACTTTGTGTTAGTTGCATCTAACCCATCAAAAAACTAACACCTCTAAGAGATGCTATTTGGTGTTAGTTCTGGTGGATCCCACACAAAAAGCACTTTTCTCATCCCTCCACCAACCATGCACATGCACATACAAAGACTAATCATTGGAAAAGTACTTTTTCTATGCAACTAACACTAGCATCCAAACAACACTTGTGTTAGTGTTATTTCAGTGCTAGTTTAGAGTTAGAAACTAACTCTAACATCTAATACTGTGTTAGAGGATCCATGCAGGGCCAGTAAATCCACCAGCCGATCCGCCGCAAGCAGAGCCTTGGCGCCTAGTATCCGTGGACAAATCAAAAAAGTAGTTGCGCCTAGTATCCGTGGACGGAGGGAGTATATGCTATTTCTGGTCACTGATGTGCGACTTCCGGTCACATATATTTTTCACACCGCAGCTTCTAGGCGTAACTTATATTATTTCTCTTTTCAAGAGCTGCCAGAGTTGCATTAGTTTGACCCGTCAAGCGAGGCCACGTTTTTCTCGGAGCATGCACCATGCATGCACATGCAACATTGAAGAACACTTGCAGGCGCATGTGGCCCAAGGCCTCAGGTCGGCTGTCCTTTGCCGATGGCTTCAGGCCACCCATGCAGCACAGCTCACACTTACTCCCTCCGTCCCAGAATCCCCTACTACGTCCCAGAATCCCCTACTACGTGCTGAAGTAGTACTCTCGCCGTCTCTCGCTCTTTCCCGTGCTCCTTCGTCCAGATCTGGACGAGCGCCACCATAGCCTGGACGATGAAGCCCACAGCTCTTTGGATCCTCCGCATCGGCGCCATGGACAAGGGTCGAGGGCATGCCGGATCTCCGCCGCCGCACCATGCGACCCCACCGCATCGAGCGCCACGAACAAGGGCGGAGGGCGGGACTGGATCTCCGCCGTCGCGCTATCCGCGAGCCCCTCGCGTCGAGCGTCGTGGATGAGGGTAGGGCCGGATCTTTGGCTCTCCGCGTCGTGCCATCCGCCACCCCCACCGCGTCGAGAGTTGTGGATGAGGAACGGGCCGGATCTCGCCGGTGAAGGAGAAGAAGGGGCAAGGGGCGCCGGCGAAGTAGAAGAAGGGAGGGGCATGGCTGGCTTGGGGTGCGCCGCCGGATTAGCCTCACCGGCTCGCCATCGAGCCGCTCCACCTCCGCGCTTGTTGCTCTGCTTTGGGGACGTGACTGCTCTGCTCGGTGCCGGCGAGCCGCTCCACCTCCACCTCGATGCCGATGGCCTTCGCCTCATCTTCGCATGCGGCGGTGCGGGAGGGAGGGTGCGGCGGGAGGGCGCGGTGGTATGGGCGGGAGGGGCGCGGCGGTGGGACGGCGAACGACCGTCTTCGTGGGGATGGATGGAACGGTGCGGACGAAGTGATAAGGTCGTAGGCCTGCAGCCTGGTGCATGTGTGCCAGTGTCTAAAACGACACTCTTTGCGGGACAACTCGCGGACTCTAGAACGATATGTATTCTGGGACGGAGGGAGTAGGCAGCGTTTAGTTCACAAACTTTCATTCTCTCTCCCCATCATATTGATTGTACTTTTCATTTACATGTAGCACTAAATAAAGTAGTAGCTGTTGCATATTTATACTTTTTGCCTGGCTATCTCGAAATGAATCTTTTGAGTCTACTTGGACCATAATTAGACAAAAGTTGTTAAATACAAATGAAAGTGCTACAGTTATAAAACTATCCAAAATTTCCAAACTAAACGCACCCTTAGGGCCCGTTTAGTTGGTGAGAAGTGGGGTGAAAAGATAAAAAGTTGCACTATAGCACATTTTGTTTTTATTTGACAACTTTTGTCCAATCATGGCCTAAGTAGACTTAAAAGATTCATCTCGAGCTGACCACGCATAAAGTACAAACATGCAACAGTTACTACTTCGGCCCTATTTGGATCCCTGTGTTAGTGCTAGTTTGTGTTAGTTTTGTGCACATCTAACACAAAAGCATCCAAACAGGTGTGTTAGTTTGTGTTAGTTGCATCTAACACCCCCAAAAAATAGCACCCCCAAGGAGTGTTTTTTGGTGTTAGTTCGGGTGGGGCCCACGCATTTTTCCCTTTCTCCACCCGCATCCGTGCGCACGGGATCCGCACGGTCGCCTCCACCCACGCGAGCGCCTGGCCGCCACCCACGCGAGTAGCTCGCCGCTCGCCGCCACCCAGGCTGCCCGTCGCTGCTGCCCCAGGCCGCCCTTCGCCGCGCCGCCACGCGAGGTCGCCACCGCAGGACGCCGCCACCTCGGCTCGCCACCGAGGCCCCCGTGACGCGCACCACCGCGGGCAGATCCCGGCACGGGCGGAACGCGGCCGCCGGGCGGCGGATCCCGGCCAGCGCGGACGGATCCCGGCCGCCGCGACCCAGGGCCTACCCTTCCCCGCCCCGCCCGGCCTACCTCCCCCGAGCACCGAGCGCCGGCCTCCTCGGCTCGCCGGTTTTCGTCCTCTCTCCGGCGGCGCAGCCTCCATCTCCGGCGTGGTGAGCTCCCCTCCCCATCCCCCTCCGTCTCCGGCCCTATTTGGTAGTTATTGCGCGTTAATTTTCATGCAGTCCGCCGTCTCCAGGAACCGGCGCCATGGACGGATTCGACGACGAGTTCTGGAGTTCGCAGCCGGTGGCGAGCGGCCCCGACGACGTTCCCACTCCCGGCGCCGGTATCGACCTCAACTCGCAAGCTCCGGCCGCCGATCAGTTCCCTAAGTTGGACGCGTACAGCAACTTCCTCCAGGGCGACGACGACGCTCTCCTCCCTGCCCGCGCGAGGAGCTCCGGCCTCCCGGCGTATCGCCCACCGCGTGCAGGAGCAGGGGCACCCTACGCCCGGCAACTGCACTTCGGAGGCTCCTCATCAGCGGCAGTCGACCGCGGAGCACCCAGCGGGGGCAACAATACTGTCTTCCCTGGAGGCTCGTCGTCGGGGGTAGCCGGCGGCATTCGGAGACACGCGAACTCGGCCGCCACAGCACCCAGCCGCCGTGCCCCGCGTGCCAACACTGCGTCCCATGGCAGGAGACCGGATGGAGTCGGCCTGCAAGTACCTCGTCCCCGAGCACCAAGGGCACCGAGGAGTGCCGGTTTGGGGCAAGCAGGCAGCTCCGGCATTCCCATTGACACTGATGCAGCAATGGATGATGATGTGGAGGAGTTAGCGAGCTCCGACGGTCACCCGGTGAGCAATGCCCCTCGTGCCCAATGGAATGATGCAAATAATGCTTGTTTGTTACAATTGTGCATAGAGGAGCATAGAAAAGGAACGTACAATGGTGCACAGATGACTGGTGATGGGTACCAAGCTGTTGTTGATGGTTTATTAGCTCAAAGGGGTTTGGTGTATAGCCGTCAGCAAGTGAGGAACCAAATCGGCGTACTTAAACAAACTCACGCTTTCTGGCGTTACTTGCAAACGCACACTGGGTTGGGGAGGAGACCGGATGGAAGCATTGATGCATCTTCTGATTTTTAGATAACACATACAGAGGTAACCTTTTGTGCTCTCATATGCCTTCATATTTAACATGTTAATCTTCTGTTGTTTTTTTTTGTAAACTACTCACTGACCATCTTTTGTGTTGTAATATGTTAACAGAAGAAACCATACCTAAAGAGGCTCCAGTTTGGTCCACCCTGTAGGATCACGAACTGGCCTAGAAGGGGGTTGAATAGGCCTGTGAAAAATCTTCGCAAACGGAGGTCAGAACACAGGGCGGCACTGCCGGGCTACCCGGCACTACTGCTCCTAGAGCGGCAGTGCTGGACCTCCCAGAGCAGAAACAACACAGTTCAAAATCTACTTAAGAAAAACAAGATCGAACAATTTACTGATGTTCCTTGATATGTAGAGAGCCTAGCACACCCTTTTCTTGCAGCTAGAACACCACCAAAACGTAGATCGAAAGCAAACCCTAGAAATCAAGAAACTCAACAAGTAGAGAGTGAAACAAGCAACACAAGTGACACAAGATTTATCCCGTGGTTCAGCTCGCCACTAAGGCTTGCCTACTCCATGTTGTTGAGGTCCCATAAAGGAAACTTGGGTTCACAAAGCCCAATCCTCGTTCTCAAGTCAAGGGAGTTAACCCTTGAAAAGAGGGGGTGATTTCACTAGCTTGTGAGGGTGATTACAAACCTCTCGGGTCTGCCACAAGATTGGCAAGCTCACCGAGCGACGCTCTAGCCGGCTAGGAGCAAGCTCTAAGAGTAACAAATGCAAACCACCGGCTTGAACGCGAACCAAGTGCTTGAGGAAGTTGAAGATCGCAGGGAGAAGCTTGTTCTTGCTGAGATTTCAGCTCACACTCTTCTAGATTTGGATTTTGATTCAAACTTGAGAGTAGAGAGCTTGTGGGGAGTGAGAGAGAGCAAGAGAGCAAGTTCTCTGGTTTGGAAACTGAGCAAATGGCGCAGGTGACCATTGGGGGCGACGGGGAGGTGATTTTGAATCACCCTCGAGTCTAACGGTCAGAACAAGTCGCGGTAGTGCCGGGCCTTAGGCCGGTAGTGCCGGACCCCGGCAGTGCCGCGCCTTAGGCCGGCAATGCCGCACTGTCAAAGCAGATCAGAATGAGCTGAAGTTTTGTGGCTGGCTTTGACATAGAGAAAGAGGATGTTTGGTGTAAAGATTTACACTTGGTCTCACTTTCAAACCTGTCTTTTGCATCCCCCTTAATAGTACGGCTTTTCCTATACTCAAATTCAAAAATAAAAATGAATTTAAACTTCCTTTGAGCCAGATGCCGCATCCTCAAGTTGTTAGGGTCCACCTACATAAGAATACATCCTCCTAATACTTTTGTCTGTCCATCATCTCAATAAACCACATTAGTCTTCTAGTCGCGTGGTCATTATCACCAAAACCCACTTTAGGGCTTGATTGCACTTACAATCTCTCCCTTTTTGGTGATTGATGACAACCCGATTAGAGAGGTAAAAGATAATATACAATAAGGTTTAAATGAGATTTTGAATGTAGAGTCTCCCCCTGAGTATGTGAATGGAGTTTGAATCTCCAACTTAGCATAAAAGGCTAAGTTTCACATACCAGAGTGAAATGGGGTCTCCCCCTACATCCATGGTCTCTGTGGGGTGCTGCACACAGTGTCAAATAGATAAACGTGATGCAAATGACATGTGAGACAATCAGAGTTAGTTGCTGTTGCCTGGTAGAGCAGCACTGCTGGGCCTGGGTGCGGCACTGCCACTCTGCCTGCAGACAGCAACTGCGCGGAAGCAAACCACCTACACAGAGTACATATAAAATAGAACTATTTTGCACACAAACACAGGCTGGTTCTTAAACAAAGTACTTAGGTCCACAACCAAATGAAAATAGTGCATGAAGTACATATTACAAACCAAATGAGTTTGAGAAACACCCTCAACTCTACAACTACTAGCTCTCACAGGATCTAAACATGAAGCTCACAAGCAAAACACAAGGAAAATGATGAAAAATAGTTGTACCCCTCTCTAATCCCCTTCTCCCCCTTTGGCAACAAGCACCAAAAAGGAAGAAAAGAGAGAAAGGGAAGCACAACTACTACTCATCATCATCATCATCCTCCTCGTCGTCGTCGTCGTCATCATCATCGTCGTCGTCGGAGATGACCGCACGGCCCTGGCGGTGAGTGGTGGCGGTGAAGCGTACGCCGCTGCGTGTCGACGTGCCGGGACGGTCCTCCTCCTCACGGGCTAGCTGGTCCCAATCAACGTCCTCGACGTCGGAACCAGACATCTCGCTGAACACTGGAGGTGGAGTAGGAGGGTCAATCTGTCGCAGCTCCAAATGGTCACGTATCTCCCGGTTCTCCAACCGGGCCTTGTATGCGGACTCCGAAGAGTGCATACAAGCCCCAAAGATCCTCTGTAGCATGCGGGAGAGACGGCTCTTCTTCCTGGGCTGCCACTGTGAGCCAGAACGGGAGGAACTGGGAATGTCAGTCGATGGGGCAGCACGCCTACTAGAGGAGCGAGTGGCTGCCCTGCTCTCACCTCCTGCAGAGTGGTGAGTCTTGTCTACCTGAAACGGCTCATGGGACACATCCTTCTTGAATATAATGCCAGTCACATGCTCAATCATAAACATGATGTAACGTGCATATGGGAGTGCCTTCCTCGCATCCTCAGAAGTGATGAGCAACTCTCGCCACATGAAGCGAGACACTGAAAACCACGGCCTCCCTGGCTGTGTCCTGGCAAGCATGTTCCTCGCTGTCCCATATAGGTTAGAAGCTGAACCAACCTTGGGATGAAGAGTCTGACGAAATAGGTTGTTCAAGATATAGTACCGACTCTTCAGCCCCTTCACCAAACCATCCGCCTGACTAGGGACATCATACAAATGAGCCAGCTCATCATCAATGAGGGCCCTCTCATCATGAAGATCAAATGCAGTCCTGTCCCACTCACCAAAACCAAGGATACGAGCAAAAGTGATGAAATCCACTCGGTAGTGGCGAACGTCAGTCATCCAGTGCAACTCATCGTCCTCTCTGTCAAAGTAGCAAGTGGCAAGAAACTGATATAGAATCTCTGTGTTCCAATCACACCTAAAACCCATCAAATCGTATATGCCTCTGTGCTTGCAGAAAGCGATGACTTGGTTGCACACTCTGTCATTCTTTGCTGCCAAGTGCTCCCAATCAATATACTTCATCGTGACAATCTTGGGCTTCTTGGCAGCAAGGAGAACGGACTCATAGAAGTCCGACTGAAAGGCTGACCAAAACCTGTAATCGAGCTCAACATCCTTACGCCTCTCATAAGGATTGACTCGCCTTTGCTCTTGCACTGCCCTGAACTGGTTTGAGTAGTTATACTTGTGCCTCTACCTGTTCTCATTGGGAGGACGCACGAAGTGTTTGTGCTCATCCCACTGCATGTAAGCACCATCAAACAAGGTGAGATCCTCAGGCGTGTCAGGGTAAGCATCATCCGGTATGGTCCTGCCAAGCTGCTCAGCCAACTCTTCATCTCTCAGAATCTGCCTTGTGGTTCTTTCGGCTGCATCTCTTCTACCTCGGCGTGCTACCTGCTTCGTGTGAGGGGGACGTGGGTTGCTAGGCCCAGCCCCTCGACCGAAACCACTTCCGCCTTCCGCCATCTATGCAAATAAGAAATATATGTGTCAATAATAGGGAGAGGTAAGTACTGACCAAATCTGTGATATGAACAAAACCACCATGTTGACTCAAGGGTTGAGAAAAAATTTGGAAGACAGAGGCTCCCTGCACATGGCCCGGCACTGCCGCCCCTTGGGCCGGCACTGCCGCGCCTGCGCAGTGAGGCAACTCTGCCTCCAAACTTTCTCAATCGGTGGATCAACGGATCGGCAATGTCCCACCCACAAAATCGATGCAATACTCAATAAACAACCCTATACTACACTTTACTTAAATCAAAACCAACACATTGCATAGATCGGGATGGTTCTTCGATTTAGGGCTTCTCATACCTTGAAGAATGGAGAGGAGAGGATGGAGCTGCTTCAACAGGGCCTTGGAGACCGGCAAGAATAGGAGGGAGAAGCCTCCATGCTGCCGGTCAGCAGGGCCGAGGGGAAGCACGCGCGGCAGGGAGGGGCAGCGGTGCCGGGCAGGACGCCGTCGCCCTTTCTCTCGGTGAGTTTGAAAGAGAGAGAGAGAAACCGAGAGAATAGGAGAGAGGGAGGAACGGTCACGGGCCTGGGAAAGTCATAAAGGAGACGCCCAACCGTTCTGACTAAGGTGGCCCACGGGCCGCCAAACTGGAAAGGCGCGGCACTGCCGGGGCACGACACTGCCGCGGTATAGCGCGGCACTCCCGGCCATCCTTCCAGCAGAGATCCTAAACCTAATCTGGTCTGCACCTAGGTCATGGTTACAGGATATTATTCATACAATCACTTGGTTAGAAAGAATAATAATTAGTAGCAGTGACCAAGATTGCACAACCATACATTCAAAAAAGGTTTTGAAAGACATAAATGAACTTTTCAAATGTTTTTCAAACAACCTAGCTTATTCAAACAGTCATGTGCTAGGTTTCAAACCACGTTTCTAGAATCAAGGATATTTAATTCACTATGCAAAGCGCAAAACCTTGACTCGTCAAAAGGCTTAGTGAAGATATCGGCTAGTTGCTTTTCGGTGCTCACATGGCGTATTTCGATATCTCCTTTGGTTTCATGGTCTCTCAAGAAGTGATGTCGGATGTCGATGTGCTTAGTTCTTGAGTGGCTTACAGGATTGTTTGCAAGTTTTATGGCACTTTTATTGTCACACAATAATGGGATTTTGGTAAAGTGACATCTGAAATCACGAAGGGTTTGCCTCATCCAAAGTAGTTGCGCACAACATGCACCGGCAGCAACATACTCGGCCTCGGCGGTGGAAAGGGCTACACAATTTTGCTTTTTAGAACTCCAAGACACTAGGGACCGTCCAAGGAATTGACAAGTCCTCGAAGTGCTTTTTCGATCTACTTTGCAACCGGCGTAATCGGAATCCGAATACCCAAGCAAATCGAACTTAGAGCCCTTAGGATACCACAAGCCAAGGTTTGGAGTGTGAACTAGATATCTCAAGATTCTTTTAACGGCCATCAAATGACACTCTTTCGGGTTAGCTTGAAATCTAGCACACATGCACACACTAAGCATAATATCAGGCCTAGATGCGCACAAATAGAGTAGAGAGCCGATCATGGAGCGATATACCTTGATGTCCACGGCTTTCCCTTCTTCATTAAGATCAAGATGTCCAATGATTGGTATGGGAGTCTTGATGGGCTTTGCATTCGGCATGTCAAACTTCTTGAGCATGCTGTAACAGAACCGCCTAAATCACGTGGCCCACAGGCTCCTGTCATTGTCACTAATGACCTCTGACAGCCGGGCCCATGTCCCAGATGATCTAGTCGGGTCCTGCCGGGCTACATCAGTGCCCGAGAACTCCGACAGGATCCCATTGCGAAGCCATTACAGAATTACAACATTTCATCATTAAATACATCAGAGTAAAAGAGCGGAAGGTTAAACAGTACTTAGATTACAAACCGGTTGTCCAAATAGAATTCAAGTACAGTTATTACAAACCATAATTAAACAGTAGCAGTAGCATTAACAGTGGCAGTGGAACAACGATACAACATAATAAGTAAAGATAACTCGAATCCTGCCCACGGGTTCACTTCACTCTTCATCACTATCTTCCTGGACTATGGTCACGCAGCAGGGGGCGAAACAGACCTCCGGCTGCGACTCTCCTGCAACAAGGGTTAACAAACCCTGAGTACTGGGGTACTCCGCAAGACTTACCCGATCAAAGAAATTGGGGAGGAGACTCAGGAATGCAAGGCTGAAGGGAATCAAGGTAAGGCTTGAGTAAGAGTCAAAGTGTTTTGCAGAAAAGCAATACTAGCCTATCTCAATATTTTATTTCAACATTATATTAACCATATCATTTTTTTCATTCTCATTCTCATATATCAACATCCTTCCAAATTCTTAATCATTCTCAAAACACCTAGTTCCGAACCACTCTTCGCTGTAGGGGTGAGGATCAAGTCTCCATTAACCGAGGAGCAACGTCGATTCGAATCCAGAAAGTACCCAGCTGGGGATCCGTATCCACACTGCATATGTAGCACCTAAGCTTGCATATGCCAACCCCGCCTACCACGGCTTTTCATACCCCGGAACCGGTCCTGTGCCACCCGAGAGCACAGTACTCCTCTCATCTCTAGGCACGACGGCCACGAGGGTACACGCTACTCTCGCCATCTCTCCACTCCCAGCGCGTGGTTGTCGGTTCCAGCAGTAGAGCCACCGGAGTCAGAGGCTTTCCGTAGTATGTGGCTAGTTGCAAAGTCTTGATCACAGCAGGCCAACAACGAATGGTCTCTAAATATTTTTCCATTGGAAACCATGCATTAGGACTCTAACCAAAGTACACTGGCGACCACCCGGTTTTCACATCCCTTTTCCGATGACGGGGATCGTTGGGACTCTAACCCAACAGATGGTCAACCAAACGGAAAACCCATCCCTGTTGATGACAGTGAACCGGCCGAGGACACTGCCAACCAACGAGGACTAAACCATTCCCATAAAATAATACATTTGTTTCATATAATCACAGTTTAAACTAGCATTTTTGCAAATCTAATCATTACGCATGATTAAGCATTTTTCAATACTTTTAAATAATTCAGGTTATCATTTGGGATAAGTGGTCAAGGATGGTAATGCATCAATTGGTTATCACTCAACTCCTATCAACCTAATGCAATAGATTAACTCAAGTGATAAACTTTTATAAAACAAGGAGGGTTAAATGCACCGGGGCTTGCCTTAAATTGCGAAAAGGGTCGGATCGGAATCGGTCCCGCAAATGTCGAAGCCCTGGGTCACCTCCGGAATCACCTCCTCAACAGTGGCCTCAACCTTGACCACCTCGTCCGCAGGCACTACACGTGTGCAATGATGCATGCTTAACATGGTGCAGATGATATGGAGTACAAGGTGCAATAATAACTAACACAGAATCTTGAGTACAACTTTCCTTCACGGAAAAGTTGTAAAACAGTTCTTCATAAAACAACATGATATTTATGCATGTCATTTTTATTGACCATTTTAACCGTCGTAGAAAGTCGCTGCACAGCTTTACTATAATTACCTAATAACAAATTTACTTTTGCCAAGGATCACCACAGTGAAAGATCCATGGTCAACAGTCAACCCAAAAAGCACACAAACCTACAGGGATTAGGGTTCCTATATATTTTTTTATTCGGTTTATCAAGCAGTTAATTAATAAGTAAGCAAACTACTTCCACTTGTCCCCAAACTTTTTCATCAGATAGTTCTTACCCTAAAACAGTGCCACCATAATTTTCATGATTTTTGGAGTAACCCAGAATTAACTAAAATTGCACAAAGTTACATTTATTAATTAATCTACAGATTTATAACTCATTCAGAAAGTGTCCAAACCTATATTTCATATTTTTGTTAAATACTACATCCTGAACAGAGCATACACAAAAATTTCTACGATTTTAGGGGCTACATATTTATTCTAACAAAATTAACAAACATCAGCACTATTCAAAACAATATGAAATAGAAAAAGCTATTTAAATCGGCCTGAAAAAAGAAAAACCAATTCGGCCCGAGCGGCCCAGCTAACGCACAGGCCGGCCCAGCACGGCCCACCCGCCCGGCGCCCAGGCCATTTTGCTAAAGAGACCCTGAAGAAACCGAGCCTCAACCCACAATCCAAACGCTACTATTCACATGAGTCACAAGATTTGCAGAAAACCCCCTGCAACTCCTTACCTTCTAACCCGAGGCCCCTGGCCTCACCTCTGTTCAACACAGAGGCGACGCCCGGCGGTCCGCCACCCGCAGCTCACTGACGACGAGGCGAGAGGCGCAACCGAGGGCACCGCTAGATCCTAGACCCCGCTACGAACCCAACGAGCTAAGACATGCCAAGATCTAGGGCACAGAGCACCCGGAGGCGCGAACACGGCGGCTCGGTGACGGCGGCGAGCACGTCGCCGGCGAGCACAAGCCTGTAGGGATAGAGGAAAAGGGTGCGCAAGCATCAGGAGCTCACCACGGAGTTAGCTAGGCGGTTGGTTGGAGCCGAGGCGGTGCGGAGGAGACGGTTTGACGTCGGCGGCGGGAGTGGCGGCTCGGACACGACGGCGAGCCTCCGTTCCGGGGAACCTAGGGGACCAGAGTGCACACCGGTACAAGAATGAGCAACAGGAGGTCACGGTGAACACCATGCGCACCAAACCGAGCCCCAGAGTTTACCCAAACAAGTTAGTGGCGACGGCGGAGCTCGCGGTGGCGATCTGACCGCCCGCGAGGAAGACGACGGTGTTCCCGCGCGTCCGAGGCACGGCTGCTTGCACCACGAGGTGCAATCGACGCGCAAGGAAATTAGCTAGCTGTTTGCGAGATAGAGAGGGTGGTGGTGGCTCAGTGAGGGCGAATTTTGCCGGGCACCGTGAAGAACACGACGGCGACCGAGAGGGGAGAAATGGCACGGGAGGGGGGGTTGTCGCCATTAAGGGGTAAGGGAAAGGGACAGGGGCGATATGGAGCAGCGCAGGATCCTCGACAAGCCTGGATACGGCGAGGAGCATGCGGCCGACCGGCAAGGGCGGCGCGGCGCGCGCACGGCGCGGTCGGGTGGGCGCCACTCTTCGCGAACAGGAGAGAGACAGGGCACTGTAGCCTATTCAAACCCCGAACGTCGGTTTTTGTCAAATTGCGACCGTTTTCGTGTATTAACTTGAAAAAGTGCAAATATAAAAGTTGTGCTGCTCGAAATTCTGAACAACTTTGGTTTTTGAATCAATTTCGAATTCTGCATGGTTTTGAAATTACAGTAAAGGGGGTAAATGAGAGTTTTAAATTTCAAACTATATTTTTAAAATTACTTTTAAATTTATTTAACAACATGAAAAATTATCAAAATAACAGTTGTTCTACTCAGTGATCTTTACAACTCTTATTAAGGAAGTTTTGTCAAATTCCTAATATTTTTGAATTTAAAGTTTTAAATTTGAATTTCAACATAGTAATTTGAGTTTAATTTGAATTTTTATATTATAACTTCAAAATCTTCCAAAATAAAAGTTGTTCCATTTTAACAGATCTACAACTTTTATTAAGGCACTTTCATCGAATTTTCTAGTAGTTTTTAAATTAAGTTTTTGAGTCAATTTAAAGCTTAATTGGAATTTTTCTTTTACTAATATTTTTAATTCCCAATTAAAGGTTTAATTGCACCATCAATCCCAAACATAATTAAATCATTTTAGAAGCCCTAAGCACAATCATATGCAGATGATTAAATTAAACATGATGACATGGTAGTTTAATTAGTCCGTAATACCAGGGGTATTACAATGTCATGGGTGTACTTGGTTTGGCTTATGAAAATTTCTCCCTTCAATTGCTTAACTTGAAATCCGAGGAAGAACTTGAGCTCACCCATCATGGACATCTGAAATCTCTTAGTCATTGTCCTACTAAATTGCTCACAAAACATATTGTTAGTACTAACAAATATTATGTCATCGATATATATTTGGCACACAAATAAATCTTTGCCAACTTTGTGAGTGAAAATAGTAGGATCAGCTTTGCCTATTTCAAAACCTTGTTTAAGCAAGAAATCCTTAAGGCATTCATACCATGCTCTTGGTGCTTGCTTAAGCCCATAGAGCGCCTTATGGAGTCTGTAGACATGGTTTGGGAACATGGGATCTTCGAAACCCGGTGGCTGCTCCACATACACCAACTCTTGTATTGGGCCATTGAGAAATGCACTCTTCACATCCATTTGATATAGCTTCAAGTTGTGATGGGCAGCATAGGCTAGAAGCATTCGGATTGCTTCTAGTCTTGCTAACGGTGCATAAGTTTCTTCAAAGTCCAAGCCCTCTACTTGAGTGAATTCTTGAGCCACCAATCTTGTCTTGTTCCTTGTCACCATTCCATCTTCATCTTGCTTGTTTCTGAAAACCCACTTGGTACCAATGATGTTGTTGGGTCTTTCAACAAGAGTCCACACTTGATTTCTCTCGAAATTGTTCAACTCTTCTTGCATGGTTAGTACCCAATTCGAATCACCAAGTGCATCTTCTACCTTGAGAGGTTCCAAAGAGGAGACAAAAGAGTAAAATTGACAAAAATTTGCCAAATGTGAACGAGTCGTTACCCCCCTTCGAAGACTCACAAGGATATTGTCAGCGGGGTGATCCCATTGAATGGTTTGTCGTAGCCTTGGATGATCAATGGATTCTTGTTCTTCTTCTTCTGGCCAAGCATCTTCATCTACTTCAAGAACGGGTGCCAAATCATCTCTTGGTTGGGGTGATCTTCCAACTGTTGAAGGAGATGCAGGCTCTGCTGCCTAGGGGAGTGGCACTGCCGGGCCTGAGGCCGGCACTGCCGGGCTCCCTTCAGCAGCAGGCCCTGTAGTGGCCTTCTCTTGAGGAAGATCCACCTCTGGTGCCTTGTCTTCTTTTGGTCTTATATAACCAATGGCCACTTGCTTGATTGCTTCACATGGTGGATCCTCCTTTCCTACAACACTTAGATCAATTTGCTCTAGTTGAGAGCCATTAGATTCATCAAATGTCACATCTACCGCTACTTCAACGCGACCGCTGGTCAACAGTTGAAGACACGATAGGCATGCTCATTTGATCCATAACTAACTAAGAAACCCTCATCAACTTTAGGTGCAAACTTAGAGGTTTTGGGCCTTTTGTAAAGTATAAAACACTTGCACCCAAACACTCTAAAGTAAGACACCTTTGGTTTGTTACCGGTGAGCAGCTCATATGAGGTTTTCTTCAGCTTCTTGTGTAGGTAGAGACGGTTGATTGCATGGCAAGCGGTGTTGACGGCGTTACTCAGGAGATCCGGCGTCTTGTACTCATCAAGCATTGTTCTTGCCATGTCAATGAGAGTTCGGTTCTTCCTCTCTACTATACCATTTTGTTGAGGGGTGTATGAAACTGAAAACTCATGCTTGATGCCCTCTTCATCAAGGAACTTGTCAACTTGGGTGTTCCGGAACTCGGTCCCATTATCACTTCTCACTTTCTTGATGGGAAGCTCGAATTCCTTTTGTGCCCTTCTAATGAACGTCTTCACTTTGTCTAGCACCTGAACTTTATCAAACAAGAAGAATACCCAAGTGAAACGAGAATAATCATCAACAATAACAAATCCATATTTGTTACCCCCGATGCTTAAGTAGGCCACCGGTCCAAAGAGATCCATATGAATCAGCTCCAAAGGCTTGGTGGTGGTCACGATGCTCTTTGGTGGATGAGGTGCTCCTACTTGCTTTCCGGCTTGGCATGCGCTGCATATCCTATCTTTCTTAAAATGAACATTCGTTAGTCCAAGAATGTGGTTGTCTTTTAGAAGTTTGGCCAAATTCCTCATCCCAACATGAGCTAGCCAGCGATGCCATAACCAGCCCATGCTAGATTTTGCCACTAAACAAGTCTCAACGTTAGCTTCACTTTTGTTGAAGTCAACTAAGTAAAGCTTCCCTTTCAAGTGACCCGTAAAGACAATAGAGGAATCCTCACTTCTAGTGACTTCCACACCCTTATCCATAAAGAAATAATTGTAGCCCATCCCACACAATTGTGAAACTGGACAACAAATTGTAACTCAACGAATCAACATGTAAAACATTAGAAATAGAATGCTCATGAGTTATAGCAATTTTACCAAGATCGATCACTCCCCCTATCGAGTTGTCTCCAAAGACAATGTTCTCACTAGGGTTCTCGATAGGGGAGTATGAGCTGAACATACTCTTCTCTTCGGTCATATGATGTGTGCATCCGCTATCAAGCACCCAGCTTGATCCACATGAGGAGTATGCCTGCAAAACAATTTAGTTCCTTGATTTAGGTCCCCAAGTAGCATTGGGGCCTTACATGTTAGTCACAAGTATCTTAGGAATCCAATTTGCCCTTCCTACATGCCTGCTGGCCTCTTGACCAACAATCTTGGCAACAACTTTACCACGGTTGTTGCACTTCAACATATAGCAAGATTCCAAACTTGCACGGGTGACACTTGGCTTTGGTTGATGCACAAATTTATTTTTAGTCACCCATATTGATTCCTGTGGATTCTGGAAAACCTGCTTCTGCTGGGGCACCCTCTGGACATGTGCTTTGGAATGATCAGGTCTCAGATTGGTGGCCTTCTCTTTCTTGGGGCGCGGCACTGCCGTGGTCTGTGCAGGCCTCTCTGTACTAATCTGAGCCTTCCTCTCAAACCTAACACACTCCACTCCATTTTTCCTGTATCTCCCATTGATCTTGCCCCCAGCAACATGGCCTAGTCCACTCTTGATGTGTGGATGCCTTCCATTCTTGTATTGCACCTTTGGTTGCTCTCTAATGCCCTTGTTACTTTGCACCTGCAAGTTCTTGGTTTTCCCAGCAGCTAAGGCACCGAGCCTTGCTACTTCCTTCTTCATTGTCTCTAGGTTGGCAAGGTTAGTGGCATAAGCATTTAAATCAAATTTGGTGCATTGCTCACATGTTGGACTAATGGAAGAGCTAGATGCACTCTTGCTTTCGACGAGGAGTGAGTTACTCTCAGCAAGAAGGTTATGTTGATCCTCAAGTTTATTATGCTTTTTCAACAAGACATCATATCTTTGATTGAGATCAACATTAACCTTCTTGGTGATAGTGTGGGCTTTTTGATCTTTGGCCAAAGCCTCTTGCAAAGAGTCCACCTCACTACTCTTCAAAGCAAGAGCTTCCTTGCTAGCAATGTAGAGATCCTCTTATTTAATAAGAGTCTTTTCTCTAGATGTTAGCTCAGCTTGGGTACTCTTTAATTCTTCCATTAGTCTAGCAATGAACATTTGGGTTTTCTTATCCAAGTTTTTTAGTTAGTTTTTTAATTTCTTCATCACTAGATTCATCATCACTAGAGGATTCACTATCACTACTAGAGATGTCACTAGGAGAAGGGTTTTTGGACTTGGATGTGGTTTTTACCTTCTCACCCTTTGCCATGAGACAAATGTGAGGGGGGCAATCATCATCATCATCGGATAAGTTGTTGAATAGCTTTGGTGTTGAGGATGAAGCTTGAATGGCAACGGTTGCAATCTTACTGTCCTCATCACTTGAGCTGTCCACGGTTGAGTCCTATTCATATCCAATGTGAGCTTCTCCCACATCTTTCTTGTATCTCCTCTTGCTGCCCTCTTTGTTGTATCTCTTATCTTGTCTCTTGTCTTTCTTTTCATGTGGGCAATCGGCTATGAAGTGTTCCGTGCTGCCACAATTGTAACAAGTTCTCTTTTTCTTGTTTGGAAAGCTTCTCTTCACTAACTTGTAGCCATTGCTTTTGATTCCTTTGCTAAATCTTCTCATGAACAAAGCAAAGTCATCAATTTGCTCTTGTTGCTGCTCACTATCACTTTCTTCTTCACTTGATGATAAAGTTGTTAGCACTTCTATCTTGGTTGCCCTTGACTTGAATGATGCACCTTGCTTGCTGCCCTTCTTCTTGCTTGAAGTGGATTGTTTGCTTGCTGCGGGCAGCAAGCTCTTCTTGCTTGCTTTGAGTGCTACATCCTTGATCTTCATGTCTTCAAGCTTGGTTTGCAGCTCTCCAATCCTTTGCCTCTCTAGTGCTTCTTCTCTATGCAAGTCATGTGTCAATAACCTTCCAAGAACATCACTAGGAGTGAATTGCTCAAACCTCTTCTTCTCTCTAATCAAGGTTACAAGGGTGTCATTTCTTGGTGTGAATGCTTCCAACATAACCCTCACAACCTTGTGATCATTCACCTCGGTGCCACCAAGACTTCTAATCTTGCCAGCAATGACCATCAACCTATCAAACATTTCTTGTGGTCCTTCTCCTTCATGAATTACAAACCGGTTGAGCTTGGCCATCAATATCTCTATCTTGGATCTTCTCACTTTGTCAACACCTTCATGTGCCATGTGCAATGTATCCCAAATCTCCTTGGCCACTTCCATACCTATCACCTTGTTGTACTCATCTCCATCCAAAGCACTAAGCAAAGCACTAGTGGTTTGGGCATTGAGATGAATGTTGCGGAACTCAGCTTGTGTGGGCTTCTTTGGGTCAACCGGTGCCACCAAACCATGATGCACTATCTCCCAAATCCGGGATGAAGACCTACCAGATAAGTTTTCATCAAGTGCTTCCGCTTGGCAAAGTTGGTCCCATCGAAATGAGGCAACTTTCCCGCGGGCACATTAATGACACGTCTAGTATCAAGGTTAGAAATGGAAGAATAATCAAAGGATACGGCTCCATAGTCGGTGTAGCCGCTGCTCTTCTTGTTCTTGCTGCTCTTGCTAGGTTGATAGGTGCTGTCATCATCTCCATCTTCGGTGCTACTTGAATCATCATCACTTAGCACCTTCTTCTTGCTCTTTTCTTCTCTCTTCTTCTTCTCTTCTTCTCTTTTCTTCTTTTCTTCTCTTCTCAGCCTTCTTTCTTCCTTTCTCTTTAGCTTTTCTTCTTTTCTTCTCAGCTCTTCCTTCTCTTTTCTTCTTTCTTCTCTTTTAGCTTCTCTTGCTTCTCTTTTCAATCTTCTTTCTTCTTTTCTTCTAGCTCTTTCTCCTTCGGAGATCACCGGCTCAGGTGGCAGCGTGGATTGGCTTGCCGTCGACACGCTGTCACTGCTGCTGCTACTCTCTGTGGTGTGAAGGTCAACATCACGAGCATCACGAGCCGTGCTCGCCTCCGCTTCACCTTCCTTGGCCATACCTCACGCGGTTAAGCATAAGACTGAGGTACCAGGCTCTGATACCACTTGTAGGATCATGAACTGACCTAGAAGGGAGGGTTGAATAGGCCTGTGAAAAATCTTCGCAAACGGAGGTCAGAACACAGGGCGGCACTGCCGGGCTGCCCGGCACTGCTGCTCCTAGAGCGGCGGTGCTGGACCTCCCAGAGCAGAAACAACACAGTTCAAAATCTACTTAAGGAAAACTAGATCGAACAATTTACTGATGTTCCTTGATATGTAGAGAGCCTAGCACACCCTTTTCTTGCAGCTAGAACACCACCAAAACGTAGATCGAAAGCAAACCCTAGAAATCAAGAAACTCAACAAGTAGAGAGTGAAACAAGCAACACAAGTGACACAAGATTTATCCCGTGGTTCAGCTCGCCACCAAGGCTTGCCTACTCCACGTTGTTGAGGTTCCACAAAGGAAACTTAGGTTCACAAAGTCCAATCCTCGTTCTCAAGTCAAGGGAGTTAACCCTTGAAAAGAGGGGGTGATTTCACTAGCTTGTGAGGGTGATTACAAACCTCCCAGGGCTGCCACAAGATTGGCAAGCTCACCGAGTGACGCTCTAGCCGGCTAGGAGCAAGCTCCAAGAGTAACAAATGCAAACCACCGGCTTGAACGCGAACCAAGTGCTTGAGGAAGTTGAAGATCGCAGGGAGAAGCTTGTTCTTGCTGAGATTTCAGCTCACACTCTTCTAGATTTGGATTTTGATTCAAACTTGAGAGTGGAGAGCTTGTGGGGAGTGAGAGAGAGCAAGAGAGCAAGTTCTCTGGTCTGGAAACTGAGCAAATGGCGCAGGTGACCGTTGAGGGCGACGGGGAGGTGATTTTGAATCACCCCCGAGTCTAACGGTCAGAACAAGTCGCGGTAGTGCCGCGCCTTAGGCCGGCAGTGCCGCACTGTCAAAGCAGAACAGAATGAGCTGAAGTTTTGTGGCTGGCTTTGACAGAGAGAAAGAGGATGATTGGTGTAAAGATTTGCACTTGGTCTCACTTTCAATCTGTCTTTTGCATCCCCCTTAATAGTACGGCTTTTTCTATACTCAAATTCAAAAATAAAAACAAATTTAAACTTCCTTTGAGCCAGATGCCGCATCCTCAAGTTGTTAGGGGTCCACATGCATAAGAATACATCCTCCTAATACTTTTGCCTGTCCATCATCTCAATAAACCATATTAGTCTTCTAGTCGCGTGGTCATTATCACCAAAACCCACTTTAGAGCTTGATTGCACTTACACACCCCCAAATGAGGACCTGCTTGATGATCTGTTCAGAGGGTTCAGCGTGGATGGGAGCACGGCCTTTGTGCCTGGAGATGATTATGTGCAGAATATGGGTCATGATGCAGGGACCGAAAATGAAGAAGAGGGAGATTTTCAGGCAACACCTAGTAGTACAAGCAACCGGAGGGGCAAGAGGTCGTCCAGCAGCACTTCAAGCACTATGACCAGTCCAGTGAAGAAGAGCAAGAGCCCAATGGTGAAGGTTGTCAAAGATATAGTAGCTACCTTCAAGCAGTCTGTTGCAGTCAATACTGAGCAAGTCCAGAAACGTGCAAATGAGAAGGCTGCATGTTCTGTCAAGAGGTGCCAGGAGCTAGCATTTGAGTGTGGCATTGAGAAGACAATTGATAATGTCTATGCTATGTCTAAGATGTTTGCCACACAGTACCAGAGGGAAGTTCTTTTGTGGTCAACTAAGTCCTGATCTTCGTTTGGGTTACTTCCAGAAACGGTGCAGGGACAACAACTTGATCTAGTGCTGAGATGTCGAGATCTTTTGGTCCATGTGTGTCTGTGATGACCTTTATGTGTGTACTGTGATGACCTTTATGTGTGTCTTGTGATGACCTTTCATGTTTCAATTTGTTGAACCCATTATCTGTGTGATGTGATGAACCTTTTGTGCTGAATTTATGGGCTGAATTATTTTATGTGATACACCTTTTGTGCTGAACCCATTATTTATGGGCTGAATTATTTTGTTCAAATCTGTATGGGATCACCTAGTTGTTACATGTGGTGTGGCAGGATGATGGCCCAATGCTTGAGGATGATCAAGATGATGCAAGCAGTTCAAGTGAGGATGAGATCATAGCCATGTGCCGCAACAATTTGGTGCAAGACCAGAGTTTGATCCTGCAGTTGGTTCCTATACTGGGTATGTACTCTGACAAATACTTTGTGAAACTACCTAAGAGGGAAACTGTACAGTCAGGTTTGGATTGGGTACATGAGACACTAGCCCGTGATACTGAATGTTACAACATGTTTAGGGTAGAGTGACCTTTGTTTAACAGGCTACATAATATCATGGTCCAACACTATGGGCTCAAGTCCACCCAAAAAATGGCATCTATAGAGGCTCTTGCTATGTTTTTGTGGATTGTTGGTTCATCACAGCCAGTTAGGCAGGCTGAGAACCGTTTCAAGAGGTCAATGGAGACAATAAGCATGACATTTACTAGAGTTCTGATATGCGTCCTTAGATTAGCACATGACATAATTACACCAAATGACCCATCATTTTCAGAGGTGCATCCAAACTTAGAGAATCCAGCATTCTGGCCACACTTCAACGACTGCATAGGAGCTATAGATGGGACACATGTGCCGGTTGTTGTGGATAAGAGTAAGAGGATCCCATACTTGAACAAGCACAATGAAACCAGTCAGAATGTGCTTGTTGTTTGTGATTTCGACATAAGATTTACCTTTGTGTTGTCGGGATGGCCTGGATCAGCACATGACATGAGAGTTTTCAAAGATGCCATAACTACTCATCATCACAAGTTTCCACATCCACCACCAGGTTAGCATCCAAATGTCTTGCAATTAATTGAATACACATGCACTTGTTCATCGAATCTCATTGTGTGCCTTTGAAAATATGTAAGGAAGTATTACGTGGTTGATGTGGGTTACCCAAATCGGCTGGGTTACCTTTCACCATTTAGATGTACAAGGTACCATGTGGAGCAATGGCAAAACGGACCCCCGCCACAAGGTATGAAAGAAACCTTCAACCATGCACATGCAAAGGTTAGGAATGCCATAGAGCAAGCTTTTAGAGTGTTGAAGATGAAATTTAGGATTTTGTTGCAAATGCCAAGATTTCCAGAGGACAAGCAAATTAGAATCATTGTCGCTTGTATGGCTCTTTGTAATTTTATTCGAGAGAGCAGAATTGTGGATAGAGAATTTGATGATGTGAACAGGATGAAAATTATAACCCATTAGATAGTGCTCCAGCTCCTCCTTCAGGATGGCAAGAAGATGAACCTATTGTTGAAGATGTTAGCATAAATGCGTTCCGTGATGAATTAGCTCATGCTTTGTTTCATGGAGTGTAATTTTTTTTTGCTTCATTGAGGACTTATAAGTTTAAGAGAGACATTTCATTTGTATGGAGGATTCAAATTTTATCGATCATTTGTTTGGATGGTTTATTTATGAAAATTATGAGCAGATAGAGGCCACACAAGTGCAGCCACACTGAATCCTGCTGAAAAGCTGCTTTAGATAAGGCCAATCATTGGAAAAGTACTTTTCCTGCACATCTAATACTGGGATCCAAACAGCAATTGTGTTAATGCTACTTTAGTGCTAGTTTAGTGTTAGAATCTAAGGCTCCGTTTAGTTCACAAATTTTCCTTCTCTCTCCATCACATCGATTGTACTTTCCGTCTGCATGAAGCACCAAATGACGTAGCAGCTGTTGCATGTTTGTACTTTTTGCCTAGTTAGGTCGAGATGAATCTTTTGAGTCTACTTAGACCATGATTGGACAAACGTTGTCAAATACAAATGAAAGTGCTACAGTGCACTTTTTCCCAACTTTTTCTCAACTAAACACAGCCTAACTCTAACATCTAACACTGTTAGAGGATCCAAACAAGGTTTTTATTTAGTGCTCCATGTAGATGGAAAGTATAATTGATGTGATGGAGAATAGTGAGAAATATTATGATGCTAGAAACTAAACAGGCCTTTATCCTTTCTCTGTCCAATTTGCATGCGAGAGAGGGAAACCTGCCACCCAAGCACGCAGCAGCCCCAGCCCCTAGGCCCAGCTCTTTTGTTTTAATGGAGTAGGAGTATTCAAACTCCCCCCCCCCCCCAATCCTTATCTCTTCAGCAGAAGAGTAAAGAGAGGAACTGATTGGGGGCGAGCGATCCTCGGCGTGCTCGTCCGGGGCCGGTACAAGGCGAGCGGCCGAGGGAGTGGCCGGGCGGCGCCAGCACGGGGGCCTGGGCGAGCAGCGCTCGCGGCCTCACTGCGCGTTGCGGCCAGGGGCTCGCGGCTTCCTGCTCCGCACGCGGGAGGCAGGCGGCGGTCGTGCCCCTTCCCCTTGCGTTCGTGGCGGCAGGGGCCGGTCGGCCTTGGCGCGGTGGTGGCGGCCTGTGCAGGTGGCCAGCCGGGCCCGTACGCCCGCGGCCTGCTGCTACAGCCGTCAGCCGGGCAGCGCCTCTACGCAGGTGGCCTGCTCGCGGCTGGCGCGGCAGCCCGCGGCCAGGCGCGGCGGCCAACGGCCAGGCCCGACACGAGGCCAGCAGCGGCGTGGCCGGTTACCGCCTGGCGCGGCCAGCTGTGGCCCTTGGCCGGCCTGCTCGCCTTCAGGGCGGCATGTGGAGGCCGGGGCGCGCGTGGCCAGCGCGCAGCGCGGCGGCCCGTGGCGTGCGGAGGCCCTGGGTACGCGCGGCCAGTGCGTGGCCAGCCCGCAGCGCGGTCAGCACGGCGGCGACGGTGAAGCTTGGCCCTGGCCGGCCGTGGCCAGTGGCCGGCCGTGGCCCGATCTGCACCCGGTCGTCCGTCTTCAGGACGGTGAGACCTCGATTTGTCTATTCTGGGGTTTTCATGACCCGATCTACTCACTTGCAGGGTGGTAGGTGCTGATCTGCTCGTCTTCAGGACGGCAGCGGCAGATTCTTGGTGGGCGGAGGGAAAGCCGTCCTAGCACCACCGGGTGAGCGGAGGCAGGGTCTTCCTAGCATCACCGGCGTTTTGGCGAGCGGAGGCAAAGCCATCCTGGCATCGCCGGGCGAGCGGAGGCAGAGCCGTCCTAGCATCGCCGGAAGTGCTCATGTTGTGCTGTGTGTATTCTTACCTTTCTAGCTCTGTAGAGACTCGTGCTGATAACGTGTTAGAAATCGAATTCTTTGTTGGACTGTTAGAAATTAGCTTTGCACACACAGTCACAGGCACAAGAGCACAGAGAGATGTAGGAGTAGAGGGAAGAGGAGAGCTTCTTTATTTCACTTCCTCTGCTGCTGCTTTCTTCACTTCTCATTGATGTAGTACATGAGGAAGAAAGGGACCCCTCTATTTATAGAGGAGAGGGGCACCGCTACAGTAAATGATATTTTCATAAACAGTGAAAGCTACAGTGATTTGGGAAGCCTCCGGATTCTCCCTCTTCCTTCTGATAATTTGGCCACATTTATTTTACAACAGTCTTCATTGTTGTTGCCCTCTCTGTTCCCAAGCTGGACCATATTGTGAATACTGAGAACTTAGTAGTGTGGCATGATTGATGTCTGAACATTAGCATCTGGTCAGTGTTCCTCAAAATCAGCATCAACAGATTATAGGCTTCAATGTATGAAGCTGCATAAATAGCAGACCCCCCCCCCCCCCCCCCCCCACAAAAAAAAAAAAAAAAAAAAAAAAAAAAAAAAAACCTCTAGTGACCCATATTTTGCAAACACTATATTCCCAGGTTATTAAAAAAACATCTCCCTGCAGTGTGAAGGAAACACCATAATGACCCAAAGGATTAGCTAAGATGTTTACTGAATAGTCCATAACTGTTCAACAACACATTTTTACGGAATATCAATCCATCAAAGTCCATATGTATATCATAAAAAAAAAAGACTATATGCATATATTATGAATGTAGTACTTCTCCGTTGTGTTTCAGTACTGCTGCATGATTGGCTGGGAAATGGGAACCTGAAATGCATATGCTTCACTGAGCACCCCCAATAAAATTAGATCTTTGAATTCTGAGTTCAAATTAGATGACAAGAAAATGTTCAAATGTTGAACACGGAAAAACATTGTGTTTTATATCTTGTTGTTTATTTGTCCATGGAACGTAACATTGGAATCTTATCATTAGTGTTTTTTTTTTTCATCTATATCTACTATCCTAGCTTTATGCTTGGTTTCCTTTTCAGGATGACATGTCGGGTTTGGAATATCCTGGTGTACTTTATTCAAATAGCCCTCGCGCTTCGAGCAAGAGACCAGGTATCTTAAGAGTCATGCTAAATCTATTTAGAAACAGTGGTTACTTCGTACTTAAACTCTAATTCGCCAGGACTGCAAACTCCACTGGTAAACGAAAACTGGGAAGGAAGACAGCCCAAAACCCATGATAAATACGGCAGTCCAGGAAAAAGTAAGTCCCTGCATCCTAAGAGTAAAGTGGGACGATCATCAGCAGATCTTACGAACATGGACAGTGAAGTTGAGGTAAATTACTCAGCATGTAAATGTAACCTGTCCATATTATTGATTTTTGGGTGCAGTAAGTTTATTTGTTGTTGCAGTTGAAAAATGCAAGTATCTCTCGAAGTCTGTTCCAGAAACTACAAGAAGAATATGACTTCGATGACAAATGGTTACCACTGATTGATTACTTGTGCACATTTGGACTAAAGGAGTCTCATTTTACTTACATCTATGAGAGACACATGGCCTGCTTTCAAATCAGTCAGGCTTCCGCAGAAGAAAGGTTGGATTTCCTGCAAAATGCTGGGGTTAAAAGCAAGGATATGAAGAGAATACTGGTCAGGCAACCACAAATTCTTGAATACACCCTCGGAAACCTGAAATCTCATGTTGATTTTCTCGTGAGCATCGGAGTTCCAAATACACGAATAGGCCAAATTGTTTCTGCTGCCCCTTCAATGTTCTCTTACAGTGTGGAGCAGTCTCTGAAGCCAACAGTAAAGTATCTGATTGAGGAAGTAGGTATTGAGGAGAGTGACGTGGGGAAAGTAGTGCAGCTAAGCCCACAGATTCTGGTGCAGAAAATTGATCGTGCATGGAAATCTCGATCGCTTTTCCTGTCAAAAGAACTGGGTGCTCCCAAAGATAGCATTGTTAAGATGGTCACAAAACACCCTCAGCTGCTTCACTACAGCATTGAGGATGGAATCTTACCTCGAATAAACTTCCTGAGAAGCATTGGTATGAGAAACTCTGACATTCTCAAAGTATTGACAAGTCTTACTCAGGTATTATTACATCATTCATGTCATCAGTCCCCATTCTTTCTGTTCTTGCTTTCCATTTACAATTATGTTCATTGTTCAATATAACATGTGTCTCATGGCATATGTACTGTTGCACATTCCATGGCAGGTGTTATCTCTGTCATTGGAGGACAATCTCAAGCCAAAGTATCTTTACTTGGTCAATGACCTCAAGAATGAGGTTCAATCCTTAACGAAATATCCTATGTACCTGAGCTTGTCTCTTGATCAGAGGATCCGTCCCCGCCACCGTTTTCTGGTTTCATTGAAGAAAGCTCCAAAGGGTCCATTTCCTCTGAGCTCTTTTGTGCCCACAGATGAGCGTTTTTGCCAGCGGTGGGCTGGGACTAGCTTGGAGACATACCATACATTTAGACAGAGGTTGCTGCTAACAGGTTTTGCAGAGAAGTCTGGAAGGAAAACACTAGTCTCAAGACGGTAGATGCCTAGGTGGTGGGAATGGGTTTCTTTAGAGCCCGTGCTCCTAATAGTAAGAAATTCTCTTCCTGATTTTTAGGGTTTATTTGGTAACAGTTTGCATAGTACTGATTAGTTCACTGTTCTCAGGAAATGGGCTTGGCTGCTGACTTGGTACTTGACGTTCACTGGGCTTATACTACATCACTAACTATAGCTTATACTTATTGTTCATATCACCTCTCTAAAGGTGAAAAGTCTTCATCGAATTCCCTCTATCAGCTGCAAATGGATGACAATGTAAGAGAAATACATTATGCCAGTTGCCGGAATGGTTGAAGGGACACTTGGTTATCTAGTTCTAGGAGTACCTTACCTTGATTGCTAATTACTACAGTATTAACTAAAACTACTGAACAAAATGCTACTTTAGAAAAATGTAGCCTAACTGTGCAAGAGTGCCATTACAGGCAGCCTTCTTTACTGCTGTAATTCTGTAATGCTGTTTGATCTTCAGGTTCCCTTTTTGTGAGGTTTGTTATCATGAATCATAGACGGCTTGTACATCCTACCACTTCATGGTTGTTGTGTTATAACTCTTTATGACGTACTGTCTGTAAGTTTATTTTATTTTGTAGCCTAATCGTACTGTTAAAAAAAACTTTTTCTTTTGTAGCCTAATCATACGCATTATCCTACCACTACGAAATTGTCGCGGAAAATTTGTCTGCAGAAGTTTACACATAGGAGTACCTTTCTTTTGAAAATGCTACCTGTCGTTCCCACAAGCAAGGCGCGGCCTGGCCCTGCCTTTTGGTCAACTGTACTTGTAGAAATTGTACACCCAACCATGCATAAACCAATTGTATTTCTCTGCCCCCATTGATCCGTTGAAGAATTCCTAATAACTATGGAGTACGTGATAGGAGTACAGAGTACTATAATTATATACTTATAAGTACAGACTTGTATATATATGCTGGATTGGAACAAAGGGAGGCTAACTAATAAAAATTTGAGAGAATTGGCAGTGGGACATCTCCAAATGTGAAATTTGGCTGGTGCACACATCCACTTTCGATCTTTGCCAGAAGACACCACGGTTTCGTGTAATTAGACCAATGGACATCATGCCTAATCAAACACTATTACAAAAATAGATATAAAATCATATAAGTGCCAGAAAAACATAGTATAAAATCTTCTACACTCTACATGATGAGAACTATAGAGTAAAAATATTGTTTTGCACTTAAAAGACCATTTTGGTCCTCTTCATAAATAGACAAAGATAACCACTTTATACTATATTTTTCTGGCACTTATATGATTTTATATTTATTTTGTAATAATGTTTGATTAGGCATGATGTCCATTGGCCTAATTACACGAAACCGTGGTGTCTTCTGGCAAAGATCGAAAGTGGATGTGTGCACCAGCCAAATTTCGCATTTGGAGATGTCCCACTGCCAATTCTCCCTAAAAATTTAAGCCTAAAGCTAGAGATTAATGATGATTTAATACTAAGTAACAGTAGTTTATTAAAGAAATCATGGTCACTAGGGGGGTTGTAGCCCCATCCACCCTGGTGTGATCTTACCGTCGAGTCAAACTGCACATGTTTATTTGTCTCGCGATCAATTCATATGTATGCAATTTCTTCAACGATCACACGGCTTTTGCATGCATGATTCTCTTTCTGTGTACATGCGCCATGGATCGAAAAAGTCCTTTGGATGCTTCTTTCTTCTAAAAAGGAAATCCTGCATCCAGCACTAATAACTAAGGTGCACAAACACCAGCAGAGCCTATAATAAGTATGTTACTCCTAACTCATCCAAATAGGTTCATACCAGTACTAGAAAGAAAGAAGCATAGCAGACACACATGAAACGAAAGCAGACAGATAAAAAGAAGAATAGTAGCTGCTTTTCCAAAGTCCATATCATCTCATCACCACCTTTTGTGTGTGTTGAAGAAAAGGCATGAAAAGCACCTGGCCACCGAATCCTGCATGCAGCCAGGGGCGAAGGTACATGAAGCCTAGGGGGTGCAAATGCACCACCCAAAAATTTTAAAAACAGTAAATTTGATCAAAATTTCACTCTAAATGCACTACCTATTTGACTTGTCTATGCACCCACAAGGTAAGTGCACCATCCTTTAATTTGCTCTAGCTTCGCCACTGCATGCAGCCCTCCAAGAAAGTCGATGGAGTACTACGTGGTACGGGCACCATGATAGGACACAACTGATGCCCAGTCTCATTTTCTCATTTTGTGTCATGTTCAAGCCAAGCCAAACCACTTTATATTATACCAAATACATGCTGACCAGAATTCAAAAAAAAAAAAAGTATATGCTGACCAGTGACCAGTGTATTACTTTGATTATTTCGATGGTTTTTGTGTTTTTAAAGCTAGATTATGCTCCTCTTGAGTGGTCAGGAAAAAAAGTGAAGTGTTCCTTAAAAAACACGTTCAGAATAAGATAGTTTGATTTAGTTTCTGCTTTTGTTTTAGTACAAATGTGTGTCACTGGGAGAATCGTTTACCGAGGCCAGAAAACAACATGTTGTTTAGCTTCTAATTTCAGCTTATTTTGACCATACAAGCAACTTATAATTAGAGTACTCTATATTAGCATGCTACAGTAAGTTGACAGGGAGAAATGATATTTATGGTATGATGGGTGATGACTATGACATATACAGTTTACACTCTACTCCGTATACAGCACTTGTTACATGTCAATAGATGCTCTCCGTTGCAGTGGCATGTCCAACCATCATTGTTTTTTTTTTTCGAGTACCAACCATCATTGTTTGACCAAAGCTACTAGTTTTGCAGCGCAGCTCCATGTTTTTACAGCCAAACAATGCATGCATGCACGCATCTTTTCTAGCTAGCTAATTAATCACATTTTGCTTTATCCTGATTCCTGACCCTGATCTTGCATTGTCATTCAACTGATTACTGATGCATCCACGCGTTGCATTCCAAATTTGCAATAATTGCAGGGCCTGCTGCAGTACTTCCGGCTGGTGGAGGGTTGCCTGGACCTCATCCGCCACCGCGAGTCCCAAGCCAACTTCACCTACGCCGCCGTCCTCCGCACCCGCCTCGACGGCTTCTGGACGGCGCCGCTCCGCCTCGACTCCTCCTCCCTCCTCCTCCTCCTCCCCACCTCCTACGTCGTCCCGGAGGGCTCCCGCTTCAGCGGCCTGAACGACCGGCTGGGCTACGGCGGTCGGCGCGCCAGCGACGCGGCGCTGTCGCGGCTCTCCATGCTCCCGCGGCTGGCGGCGGCGGGGTACTCGGGGCTCAACTCGGAGGCGGCGTTCGCGGCGCAGCTGGCGGTCTCCGGCGTGCCGGCCATCGAGCGCCGCCTGCCCTTCTGCGTGCTCAGCGACCACGCCTACGCGTTCCCGCCGGCGAACGGGTACGGCGTCCCCGTCGCGTCGGTGGGCAGCGCCGGCCCGCTCAGCGGCGCCAAGTGCCGGCCGTGCCGCCCGGCGTGCGCCGGCGCGTGCGCCGAGCTCAGCGTCGCGCGCATGGAGCGCGACTGGAGCTGGACCGAGCACCGGGACGGCGCCGTCGAGCTCTGCGACGCGTCGGGCCCCTGGGAGCGCGGGTGGGAGGCGCTGTTCGACGCCGCCGCCGGCGACGACGCCGCCCGCGCCCGGCGGCGCGTCAAGCGGATGGGTGCCGGGGAGTGCGTCGCCCAGATGGAGGCGTTCAAGGCACTCGCGCAGCAGTGGGACGCGCCTAGTCCCGCCGACATCTGCCGGGTCGGACTCAGAGCCCGGACGGCGGCGGCGGCGGCGGCGAATACATCCGCCGGCGGCGGCGACTCCTCATGATGTGTTGTCGGACTGACAGTGACTGCTGGCACCATTGCCGAGGCAGACCAAGCTTGAGTCCATGGGACCGTGACAGTCGTTGGTTGTCTTGACAATTTGACCACCCTCTCCTAGAAAACGCATGGAGCTTTTACAAGATTGATTAATTTAGGAACACGAAGGGCGGTACATGAAGGGGGAAAAAAAGGAAGAATTGATTGAGATGATAGTGGTACGTACTACTAGTACTACATATATAGAGATACATTCCTACCTTAGTTCTTCTTTACAAAATTTTTACAGCAGCAGCTGGAGTAGTTCAATATACACTGTAGTTTAGATGAGTCATGTTGATAGACTAGAGTATACATACATGTACAATTATCATTCTTTTTTTTTTTTTTGGTGTGTGTCATAGCACAGTGAACATACCGAGTGTATTTTTTATGGGTTGCAATGTTTGGAAGAGATGGATTGGTTAATTAAAGGATGGATGGTTAGTGTTGGTCGGTGCCTAATCACATCTAGGATGTGGCATCACATCGGTCTTTGGTGTACCTAGTACAAGGATGCCGAGGGAGGGATGGAAGAAAAGGGCAGCAGTTGAGCATTTTTGTTGCGCCGTCCCGTCACTCTCACACCAACACAGATCGTCTCGATCTCACGTCCCCATCATTCTTTCTCGCATGTTTTACGCCGCCGATCCTCCTCGATTTTAGTTGTTACACACGCTCAGGCACTTTATTTTCATCTCTGTATACCTGTCTTTATATAAGAAATGTGCACGGTTAGTAGAGTAAGCACAGTAGGTGCCTTTGGTTTCGTTTTCCATAGATCAAGTAAGGCCTCGTTTGACAGCTAAACTTTATAAGTGAGCAATTTTTTTGATGAAGCTGAGCTGACGATTTTATGCATGATTGTGAGAGAAATGAAGAAGAGAGTTGAAATAAAGTGTTTTTTTTTCAGCTTCATACCAAACCATTCTTTTGTGAGAGGATGAGAAAAATTCATCCATAAAACTGTTTTTTTAAAATGTTTAACAAAAAAAATAACTCACAATAGCTCATGATATTATTGTGAGCTATATCAAACGGGCAATAGCCATAATGGCGCGGTAGAGTGAATGACTGACTGATGAGCAAATAAAGCACCCACGAGTAGTTTCTTGAAGTGGAGCAGTACGTGCCTCCTTGGGATCACAGCTCGCTCCCAGGGCCCAGGGCGGCCGGACAATAACTAACAGGGTTGGTCATGGTTGCTCATCTGCCAACAGCCCAACAGAAACGAGGACTGCCAGAAGGTCCCAGCAGCAGCAGCAAAGGCATCCTTCATTCTGCCTTCTCCTCGTGAAGCAATCGCATCTCTGTCGTCGTCCTGTCCTTGCCTGCAGGAGTCTCCGTCCATCACAGTCCATGCATGTTCCTAATCCGTGCCGCTTGCTGGCAACCCAAGATATGCTTTGCTATCCTCCTGAGTCCTAACGATTCTATGACACAAAACTGGTTATTTAGAACTCTATAAAGGATACAAACGTGGAAGATACAGTGGTAATACCCAGGATAGACACGGCGATGATAGTGGAACACATTCTTCACAAAATGCTTCAGCATGTTCGATCATCATCTGCCCAAAGCAAAGCATATCTGGTAGCCTGCAAGCACACCTCCATACAAAGTACTAGCACAGCACACCACGTCACCACCAAACGGGGAGGGTAAAAGTAAATGCAATGTGGAATGCTCATGCCATTCTCATCTCATTGTTGGTACCTCGTGGAGCATGAATTATTGTCAATACATCATAGCTCATTACGCGTCAAATCGCAATGCACCCCCACACACACTCGACTCGACGTCGATGATGCTTAGAATAAGCGCGTGACAATAGTATACATGACTATATGTTCATCCAACAGCTAGGACGCGGTGAGAATTTCACTCTTGGGCGCCATAGTTAGTTTTGGTGGCGCTGCCGCTACTTCCTCCGCATGCTCCTGTGAAATGGTCCACAGATTCTCTCAATATGAGTTTTGCTTGCGAAATATTCTTAAAAACTGTGAGAAAACATGCCAAAGGCAGGACTAATAATCACTTCTCCCGATTTGTAAAGAACTTACTGTTTCCGCGGAAGCACAGTATGCTTCCAGCTCTCTCTTTGCAAAGGTCGGAAGAACAAACGCTGCCCTATGCATCTGTTCAACGATGAAAATTATCCAGGGTAAAGTAATCTTAATGGAAACAATCTCTTGCAAATAAAGGTTGCAGTTCTATGGGTTTTTCCATGGGTGGAAAAATAGGGATACTAATATTCCCATATTATTACAAATGATGAAATGAAACACGACTTAATTACTAACGAACCATACAAGCTTTTAATGTAACCCCAGCCCTGAACTAGCTGGTATGGACTGAGTCGTATGTTCCACTCAGACTTCATCATAGCATACAAGGGTAATTAACGAAAATTCGAATTTCTGGGTCATGTCATTAAGATAAAGCATACTAGGACAAAAGTCAGCACAGGCTGAATCAAAATATCGGCACAAGAAATCATATGTGATGATTAAAGGAAAACTGACCTCTGAGTTATAAAATCTGATCTCCCTTCCTGCTTTAGTAGCTCCTTCCACTTCTTCAATTGGATTTATAGGAGTCAGAAAGTTCACCGGTGAACCTTCTTTGGCACATAGCAGAAACCCAATCACCCCACTGCAAAATTCAAGTAAACATTCTGTAAGAAAAGGTAGGTACCAAACAGGAAAAATGCTCAACAAAACAAAAGACTTGTATGCCTAGAACTGCAGAACCTACAACATTTATCTGTCACAGCTCACAACTACTAAGCATAGAATGTAAAAACAAATAGAGCTTCCACACTTGGCCCGTGTTTTTAAACAAAGGGAAACCAAGGAATTTTGAAGGGTCATAATCCTATGGACAGCTTTTTACATGTACTCTCAGAACAAAGAAATAAGCCCCTGAAACTCTTGCACAAACTTTGGAGAAAATTCAACGTGAGGTTAGACTAGGAATGCAAGTGGGTATCCATATCCAATGGATAGTTATGGGAATACAGATTAGTTCATTTTGATGCTTCTTTGCTCGATCAAATGACATGGCAGAGTAAATTTTTTACAGTATTCGCAAGTACAATGTATTGAACTCTTCTCCAAAAAACATATATCCTGTCTTTCCAAATAAAATAACATTCATCTTCAAGTTTCAATTTCTTTTTCCAGGAAGCTTAATATCCTATAACTTTTAGCAGCATGTTTCCTTTCGTATTATACTTATCTTTCTTCTGGTGCACAAAGTTAAGTACAATGTCAAGTGATTATTTTCCTGGTAAGTCTACTAAAGCCTGCACAAAACAATGACTTCAAGGAAAAAATGAAAAAGTATTTGTAGCTGCAATAATGAGGTAAACATATTTGCATTGACAGCTAGGATGGCTTGACCAGGTAAAACATGTAGATAATGTTGGGAATATGCTCACTAATGGTTTGTCAGGCTATGGACTAGTTCCTTGCATTAGTTGAGCTAAAGCCCAAAATATCCTATGACTGCAAAATGAACCAGCACTGCCACCAGTTTACTGTCAACAATAGTGACACTCATGAGAATCACAGTACGAACTTCTTGGTACAAATTAAAAAAAAAATAGTTGAATGTAGAACAAGTTATAATGCAGTCATGCCCAACCCAGGACCCATATACATCGACCAAGGACCTGTCATAAAGGAATAAAAACTAGAAATGCTCACAGAAACTATTAGGTTCAAAAGTCAAAACCCTCAAATATGCATCCATTCAACTCAGCACAGCACAAGACAGACTGTGAAGCTTGCACTCGTGAGCCAATCCTTGTTTTTACCAAGAAAAAATGTAGCAAAGAAATACAACACAACTCAATAATTGTTATTTAAGTAATGCCTCTGTTCCAAATTATAAGTCACTTTAGCTTTTCTAGGTATATAGCTTTTGCTATGAGCTTATATATACATTATGTCTAGATGCATAGGAAAAAAGTTTAAAAACAGAACGACTTATAATTTAGATTGGAGTGAGTAAATGATTTTAACAATGGGACCCATATTTGTTCCATGTCATTACCGGATGTTACACCACAGTTGGACTGTTTTTTTTCCTATGGTGGCAACAAGCAAATGCCCGAATGGGCAATGCTATGCGGGAGGGTTTCAACACACTAGTTGTTTTAGGGGCTTGGTCTCTTTGGAAAACATGGAATGATGTGGTGTTCAATGGGATTCTCCCTAGAGTGAGTGGAACCTTGCTTCAGGCGCAGAATGAATCTGAACTCTGGATGCTAGCAGGTGCGAAGGGGCTGGGTGCCGTGGTCGCCAACAGACCCCCGTCCAGTAATTAGGAGTTTTGCCTTGGCTGGTCACTTAATTTTCTTATGTATGAGTTCTAGCTCGGTCAAGTGGTGTGAACAAGAGTGTGCGTGTGTGTGTTCGTTTTTGTATGGCTATTTTAGCCTGTCTTTCTTCTATCTTAATGTAATGATATGCAGTCCTACTGCATATTCGAGAAAATTTAAGAATAAGAACAATACCGAGCCAAAAAAAAAAAAAAGAGAGAGAGAGAGCCTATATGCATAGTGCAGACTTGAAGCATGTATAACAAACAAAAACTTTTTTTTCACACAAATGGGTGGCTGTTAGGTTTAGGACATGTACCTGCAATAAAATAGAAATAGTTGATATGTGATAAAAAATAATAATGATTGACACTGTTCAGAGAGACCACTACAATGAAAACTACAAAGTGAAACTATAACTGTATTTTAAGTATGCACCATTCATCAATAACTAAAAAAAACTTTTGACTAATGACAGCCCCAAAGAAGATGGATTGCACCAGGTCATTAACTCATAATATACCAAACTTAATAATAGGTTGTGAGGTGCAACACATGTCTAAATTAATCATATATACAGTTAGAATGAGGGGAAAATGATAAGGTAAGGAGAGCAGAGAATAGAGAATGTGAAGACTGAAGAACCTTGGGTATGTTGGAACACTAGTCCATGCATAGCGGACAGAACCCTTGAAAGTCTCACGGCAAATTGAAAGCATGTCCTGAATCAAATGTGTATGCAACCACATACTCTCAGCTTGATTACAAAGAACACCACCAGGCTTCAAAGCTCTAGCAATGGTCTCAAAAAAAGGCTTCTCTACAAGTTCCTGAGCAGGCCCTGCAAATGCCAAAACAGTAAGACGTGATTGATAATTTGATAGGTCAAAGTTCTTTCTGTAAGAAAATATCTGCACCCAGAACATCTACTGCTGCAGTAACCTACTATAAATAAAGAAGCATGGAGTTCAGGAACAAACATAATAGGAAGCAAAGAAAAAGGTCACAGAACACATGTAAAACACCAAGGGTTTCATTTCCATAGGAGTAGCTAGGTTTTTACATTGGCTCGCCAAGCCTAACACAACCCTCCTCTTTTACCAGGGCTTGAGATCGGCTATACTGGAGCACCATAGCCACCCCACCGTAGGTGGAGACATGTAGAACACCAAGACATAGCTAAAACTTTCCAAGGCACTGTTCTCAAGAAAAACTATGCACTGCAGCATAAGCTCACCTATTGGGTCTGATGAATCAACAATGATAGCGTCATATGTCCCTTCAGGAGCATTTCTCAAGAACTCCACAGCTGAAAATAGAAGAAAAGCAATTCTTATGGATCACAAACTGAAACGATTACCAATATCTATTATCTAATCAATAGGAAACTTCAGCAATCAGCAGATATCCACAAATAATGAGTCATCATGGCCTCATGAGATTATCAACATACCGTCACCAACATGAAGTTGAACACGAGGATCTTGAAATCCAACAGACAAATGTGGGAAGAAATCTTTGCAGATCTAAAGAGTTAAGATGTATATCAGCAAAGAATAACTAAGCGACTACACTTGAAAAGGTCACTTGAAAAGGTTAATGCATCAAGGGAGAATCTTACATCAATAACCAGCTGATCAATTTCACATATGTCAATAGACTCCACTGAACTATGTCTAGAAATCTCTCGAAGTACACCTCCATCACCACCACCAATAACCAAAACCTGCAAAGTAGTTCCTAAGAACATAAGTCACTAGCATGCTACGGTTCCATGCAAGTGCAGGAAACAAATATTCCATGCAAATCAAGTTCTGCTAAGCAACACAGCATTGTCTATAATTTTCACAATATTGAGGAAAAGCAAGGGCCAGGATATTTACCTTTTTAGGGGATGGAATTGAACAGAGTGGGAGGTGAGTAATCATTTCCTGGTACGCACATTCATCCTTATCAGTCAATTGAACAATACCATCAAGCACAAGGACTTTCCCATAGGTTGACGACTGCACAAAAAAATACCAGGTCATACACAACAGAAGGCAAAGGCAGTTTATCTTTTTGGTATGAATAACTGAACAGAACCTCAAAGACTAGGACTTCCTGGTATGGCGATTTCCCCTGGTACAATATCTTTTCCGCTTTCAAGGAATGGGCCTCTCCTATATATCAGAACAAAATCACAAGATATATGAGAAAGTACAATTGTTTCACTCTAGCGCAAATTCCAGAGAAATACTGCAACAGAGAGCAACTGGAAATTTGGTTCAATGCCAAAATAGCATATTAAAGGATGCCAAACAGCGGTATTTGTACATGGAAAAAATAACACGGTTAGGGACAAAGAGTCCACACTGGGGAGTATAGCAAAGCACTGGTTATCCAACATTGGAACATAAATTGAACATGTTACAGTGTAAGGAAATGAAACCAAAAGAGCATATGCTTTCTCATGGAAACAACAGAACCAACCACACTAAAATTGACAATAAAAAAATAAGTAGCACTCAGCTGCATATGCACTCTTATGTTTGTCTTATCAGCTCATGCAAGGTCATTCTGACATGAGTAAAAATTATGCAGGCATCAGACACCACATCACCACAAGCACACTCAACAGAATACAGAGTGTGTCCTATGCACAACAAAGTAAAATAAATAAATAAAAACTTACAGAGTGTGCCATACACACTACATTAGATAAATTTCCTGTACCAAATTTTGCAAGGATAGCACTATAAGGGCGTGATTGTAATAATAGAGATACCATCTTAGAAATATCGAAAACCATTCTCCGTACAGAAGCTGGACAAGATGCATATCTACTTTCAAAAAATGCTAGGATTTTTATTTCAAGAATTAGCCAGGCTAAACCATTTTCTGACATAAATAAATTCTGGTTAAATCATTGATTGAGGATTCAGTTGCAGTTGCAACAATTTGACTTTGGAAAATCATTCCAGCCAATAACTACACATCTGCCACAAAATCATGTTGACTTTGGAAATTTGGATTTCCATTCCTCAGGTAGACAATTGTTAAATAAGAGACATGACATAAGACAAAACAATGTTGGCAGCAGGTTGAGCAAGTACCTGGCCACATTGGGTTATTGTAATATTGAACCTTGCTGGCTTTACCTGCACAGGTAGCAATCAGGGTGGAATAAAATAACCAGTTAACAGATGACGGCAGCAATAAAGTAGTATGATTATGAAGCAAGACAATCAATGGCGTACCGCAGTGTGATCGCGGCTCGGTGAACCATCCTGAAACCACGGTGGCATGACACTTGGCCTCAGACTCAGGCGCCGCGGCCCTCGCCTTGACACAGCAAGGGGGCAGCGGCTTGGTAGAGCCATCACCCCCACTCCCCTTTGCCTGCGCCGCCCCGTTCGAACCATTTCCTGCGCCTCCAGCCTCCATGGACCCTATTCCTCCTTGGAGTTCCCAGCCTCTGTACCAAAGCAGCAACAGGCACGCGCATACACACAGGGTCAACGAGCCGTCGGTGTCATGGACGCTCTGAAGAGGTTGCGGGGTACAGGGAACGCGAGCCGCGAACGTGGTGGGAGCAACAGGCGGTTGCGGGGGGCTGACGCTGAACTGAGGAAGGCTGCGGGGTGCAGGAAACGTGGAGCGATAGTTTCCGGCAGAAGAATCGAAGGTTGGTGGGCGTGTATGCACCTGAACTCGGATCAGATCCGAATGCTCGGCTTCGTACGGCAGGAAGAGGATGGGAGGAAAGGGGAGGGGCGCGCTGTCTCGTACCTGATGGGTGCTCGTCGCCGGCGGATGAAGGAGCCGACGAAGAGCGGGGGAGTGGGCCGACGACGACCTGCGGCTGGCGAAGCGACCGACGAAGACTTGGGCACCTGGGGTAGGGCGGCGGCGGTGGCGGCGGTGGCCCAGTTGCCGGGAAGAGAGCGCACGCAGGCGCAGTCGGGGCGGATGAGAGAAGTATAAAGGCGGCGAGACGAGATGGAGGAAGAAAGTACAGGTGTTTGGTGAAGCGAACGGCTCCGGGCCTTCTGGTCTTGTAGCGAAATTTTGCCATACCAGTTATCAAAAATAAGAAATTTTGCCATACCAAAGACATTTTTAGTAAGCAAAAGTTAGCAAAATAAGATTACCATAGATTTAGCAAGCTCAATGTAGAAAGTTAGCAACATTTTATAGCAAATCAAATGATTGCTAAAATTATGGCTTATTAAATCTTTGCTTTGGAATAATTTTGGAGGCAGTCAAACATGCCGACTCTAAATAGGTTTGTTTATCTATATCTATATCTATACCTCTATATAAAGCGGGAATATTTCCATCTCTTTTTTACGTCCACCCTTTCTAACTACCGGCTCATTCCACTTGACCCACCACAGACCTTAGAGACTGTTGCTAAATCTATTTTTGGGCCTTGTTTGATTCGAGATTGGGCCGAACCA
Organism: Eremochloa ophiuroides; assembly: GCA_038502445.1. Lineage (NCBI taxonomy): Eukaryota > Viridiplantae > Streptophyta > Magnoliopsida > Poales > Poaceae > Eremochloa > Eremochloa ophiuroides. The sequence continues at coordinate 2,704,787 of JAHLJS010000005.1, forward strand.
ATCTAATTTAATAAAATGATTACGCATATAATAGTTTGTACGGTTGGACTTAGATGGTGTATATATCTTTAATAGGCCATGTTTAAATCTTAATAAGACATGTGTTTGGCCCGGTTTAATTTTATGTAACCGGTTGACATTAGTACCATATGGTAAAATGGAGGGGACAACCAGGTGAGATGCAAATAAAACAAGAACGGAAACTCATATCTTTCTTGGCTTTTTGGCAAAGAGATGTTGATACGCAAGTTAAACACGCATAATAATTACTTTTTTTTAGATTGGTTACAAAACCAATTGAGTTAACGACGAAAAATTTATTTTGACACTCCAGCTGTAACGTACGGTTTTTAACTATTGAGTTGATGAAAATTTTATTTTGATATTCTTCCGTACGGACACTTTTGCTAGTTAATTAACAAAAATCAAAGGGAAAAAACACTATGTCCTCGTTGGTCCATATTAGTTTCAGCATTTTTGCTAGTGTCGCAACGATTGTCGTGCTGGCTAAAACTTTCTTAAAGTTAATTAGACCTATAGGAGAGGATAACATTTGTATCTCTAAATAGTTCAAACGATTGGTCGGAAGAATTTATGATCGGCAGTGTGGAAGAAAACCCGCTGTCCTGCGTTCCTAAAGCACAGGTAAACAGACTGTCTCTCCCACCGAGTAACGGGACCCTTTTGTACGGATACAAAAGGATAGGGAATGTGGTTCAGGGATTTTCTCAGGTTGAGGTGAGAAGTCTCTATCTTAAAACTAAAATAGCACGAGATGTCTATCCCCGTAGACCGATTTTTAAATAGGTTTATTTATGAAACATGGTTATCTAATGATACTAGTTATGTAACATAAATACTAATATTTAATTATATATATTTGGTTATAGTGGATTATATTTGATATTTTGAAAATAAGAACAACAACTAAAAAGGGGCGAAGAAAGAATGTATGAAAACTTGACGTCCCACAAAGATTATCTTCTTTATCTCTTCCTATCATCATATAGAACCACTGGGGACTTAAGAAATGCTAGTACTGGCGACTTAGGAACCACTGGGTTCGATTCTCCGTGAGAGCGAGTCTCAAGGGTTTATCGATCCAGTGTTTGTAGATGCTCATAGAGATAGGTGTTTTTGTATGATACTCCCTCCGTCTCTAAAAAAAGTGTCATTCTCGCTTCCCAAGAAATAACTTTAACTAAATATATTTTCAAATTTATTAATTTTTATGGCACATAATTAGTATTATTAGAAAGATCTTTTAATGTAGTTTCTTAATAAATTTATTTGAAGATATAAATGTTGTGCATATTTTATATAAATCCAGTCAAATTTGTAATACGCACACCAACGGTGACGTTATTTTAGGGACGGAGGGAGTATATGTTTAACCATGTAAATGCATTGATTTTAATACTGGAAACCTATAATACTTTTGCCTTAACACAACTCAAGATCCTCTATTGCTATATCTATTGGCACCTGGGTTCTACCTATATTCTCTTGAGAATTGTTTCATATAATGAATAATCATAATCACTTTACGAGATGATTTGGTTGACAAAATCACCACGGACCACCACGGACGCCTCGTTAAATTTGAAAAAAAATTTGCTCCCGTGGAGGAGCGAACCCAAGACCGGAGGCCAATCTAGCATCGCGGGATGCACTAGGGGCTTGTTTGGTTGCCTGTCTCGCACCATTTGCCTGCTTCATTCCATTCATGTCTCCCCTCCGTCCCGCACGACTCTGTCTTCTCGATTTCTCCTTCCACGATACCGGATGGATTGATTCAAGCATAGTGCACGGTCCCATGTGTCGGACATCACAAAATCTTATCCATGCATGCAATCAAACACGATCTCGTCTCGTACTGGACCAGCAACAAAGACAATCAAACACTGCCACCTGCACGAACTCATCTAGGGTGGAAAAAGCCCGGAAAACACCTCCATAACGGTTGGCGGACCAAGGAGCAACCAATCATGCCCTAGAGTAGAGACTGTTTAGCAGAATACATTGAATGGATTAAACAATCCTGTATGTGTTGACAGAAACCAAGGTATTTTTCATATACGATATCATCTTAGTAGTTCTGAGGGATCCAACAACATCCAATAACAGTTTTTCTTTGGAATTCCTCAGCTTGGACTTTTCATTCTTCATAATTCGAAAGTCATCTTCATAGAGGGTTCATAATCTGTTTTTGTTTACATGACAACATATAACTTTGTGCTATTTCTGAAGGACTTCGTGAACTTTCAATCCTTTGGATAATCCATCCATACCATTAGCAAGAAAAAAAAACATCAGAACTCCACAAGATTACAGGAGACAGCTTATTGCATGGACTGTCGTATGCATACTCTCCTTGCAGTTTGCGTCATGACTTCATCTTGCGCAGCCACTTGAGGGAGTTCTCGAGCTCAGAATACGCTGTCACCTCCGTGAAACTCTTGGTCTGAATCGCATAATCAAACACCTCGTATGCGTCAGCGACGCGGCCCGATCGACAGAGCACCCTGACATACGAGGCGTACGCCGGCGAGTCAAGCTTCATCCCGGCCTCTACCATGGACTTGTACACCTCGACGGCCTTGTCCAGCTTCTTGTTCTTGCAGAGACCCATGAGCAGCGTGTTGTAGGTGCGCTCATTAGGCTGGCACCCATTGGCCTCCATCTCCTCGAGGAGCTTCAGCGCCCCCAGCGCGTCGCCCTGGACGCACATCCCGTTCATGAGCGAGGTGTAGGTGATGACGTCGGGAAGGTGGCCCTCGGCAGCCATGGCGTGGAGGAAAGCCCTGGCCTTGCCGACCATCCCGGCGCGCGCCAGGCCGAAGATGAGCGTGTTGTAGGTGACGAGGTCCGGGTCGACGCCGTCGCCCTTCATCTGCCGGAGCACGCGGAGGACGGCCCCGGGGTCGTCCGCCGCGACGTGCGCCTTCATGAGGGCGTTGTAGAGGTGCGCGTCGGCGCGGACGCCGTGGTCCCTGAGCACCGGGAGGACGCTGGCGATCTCGCGCAACCCGCCGCGGTGGCACACGGCGTCGGCCAGCGCCAGCAGCGCCCCGCGCGGGGCCGGGTTGGGCCGCGGGGCGCCGGCGTCCTCGCCGTCGCCGGCGGCTGGGTGGAGCTTGTCGAGGAGGTCCCGCGCGGCGAATACGGAGCGGGTGGTGGCGAGGCGGCGGAGGAGGAGCGCGAGGGAGTGCGTCGGTAGGGGAACGTCCGGCGGCGCGGAGAGGGCGAGGGCGGCCGCCGCGTCGATGTCCGCGTCCGCCGCCGCGCGGATGGCGGCCGCGAGGTCGGCCGGCGTCTTGATGGGCTTCCGCTCCTCCTGCACGGCCGGGGCGGCGGCGGGGGCCAGGGCTCTGGAGCTTTTGGAGGTTCCGTGGGGCTTCTTGCGGGGTTTGGCAGGATTGGCGGGCGGCGGCGTGGAGGGAGAAGCTGTGTGGGGTCTGGGCTTTGGTTTGGGGACGAGGGCGAGGGGGAGCTTGGCGGCGCGCATGGCGTGCTGTTCCTTCCCCATCCTGCGCGTCCCCTTCTTGGGAGCGGGCCGGGCAACGGCGGCGACGAGGGCGGGAGGGAGAGGGGTTGGGTTTGGGCGGCGGCGGTGAGGAGCGCGGAGGAGGAGCCGGCGCCGCAGCGTGTGGAATGGTGGACAAGGCGAAGAGCTGTGTTGGGCTCCACAGGTGGGCTGCGCGTATTGCAATGCGGTTTCGGCCCAAGAAACTTGGGGACATGGGCTCGCTCGCTTGTCAGAAATAATGGGCCAGCAGGATAGCTCCCTTTTCAGGATTTTGCAACAAACGAGAAGACGGGCATCGTCGTGGTCCTTTGGTTTTCTTGTTTTGATTTTGCTTCTGCCTCGTTGGGCGATGTTATTATGGCTCATGTACTTGTTCCACATGTAGAGCCGTACTAAACAATATCTTATCTTATGGAGAAACGCTTCAGCCCTTTCATATACATGGAGCCGAAGCACAAAAACTGGATTTACCTGCAGGGTTTCAGCTCCTAGTCCTTCCCAAGACTGAAGAGCCGAATCAGGTGGCTCAAGTTGGTTGATGTTGCTGACTTGCTGAGAGCAAAAATCTTGTAGTAACCACAAACAATCGAGGCGAGCTGGTTTGTCCAAACAACCTGTCTGCTTCAATTTCTCAACCAACTAGGTAAACACAGTAAATCAATGCCAACTGGCAACAATCCAAACAAGCCGTAGGCATGTATATTCGCACGCACACGTTGACTGACGGCGGTCCAAGGCGCAGGCTGCAGTAGTTTGGAAATGGAACCGTTCCACTCGACAACACAGCAGCTCGCCAACTTGACGGTGCTGACCTAAAAATTGGCGCGAGACACTTTTGCATGCGCACAGCGGCACAGGTCACCTCGCTTTAGAATTCAAAAAATTCAGACAGATTGGCCCGCTGCAATTTGTGGAATACCTACCTGAAAAGTTCAATCTTAAAACCCCATGTTGATCCGATCCCTAGAAGCTGATAAAGAAAACAACCGGTGAACATTTTTTTTTCCTTGCCATGGGTAGCAGGAACCACTGGACCAATTGCCATGGGTAACAGGAACCACTGGACCAACCGGCCGCCCGTACCTGCACAGGCGACAGCGCCAAACAGGAAAACCCCATCCACATCCACTCTTGGAAAAGGGTTCAAGTGGGCAATAGAAAATCGGCCCATTGGTGGGTTCTGCTTCTGGCTGGCCGCTGGCCCCGTGGACCGTGGTCCCTGTCGTGTCCGCCGGGCGCCGGCGACCGGAGTCGCCGAACACCGACGGCGGCGGCGGGCTCTGCGCATCTCTAGCCTGCACCATACAAGGGACACCGTTCCCAACTCCCCCCGTACATACGGTTACCGATTGTGCTACTGCCACGAGGGCCCCACTGGACCCGGGCCAACATGGCAGCCACTGCTGCACAGTTGCACTTGCACGCGCGCACTCAGGCAGACGGTTGCGTCGCGCCCCCCTCGCCTTTCTGCAAATTTCATTCCGCTCTCCCTCTCCACACGTTCTAAAAGAACACAAAATGACACAACGCTTGCATATCTTATCTTTTATTGTATTCCTATAATAAAATCCCACTAGAGTTCAATTTTAAACAAGCTATCCACCTCATCGTCTACCATGAGATGCATTTAAGCTCCATTAATGGCATTCACCATCATAATATACTCATCAAGGCATATCATCCGCTAATATGTATTTAGTTATCTACATAAGCGTGCCGCGTCAATCTATAATTGTTTATCCCTTAATATAAGTAATTTATTTCAAATCATCAATAATTTTTGCGGCAACACGCGGGTATACTCATTGGCGGATCTAGGGGGTTGGCTAGGCTGCAACTCCCCTGCGAGCCTTAAATCACATGTTAATTACTGTAGCTTGGACCTCAAATTACCATTAATTGAATTTCAATCTTTAGCTCTAAACATCCATTATTTAGCCCCCCAATTACTGTAGCTTAGACATCAAATTACCATTAATTTCTATCTTTAGCTCTAAACATCCATTATTTAGCCTCCCCGAGACCCTCATTCCTGGATTTGCCAGTGGGTATACTTCTAGTTTCCTCAAATCAAAAGGAGAAAGAAAAATAAAATCACGAGGCATGGCACTGCACGCCCAGGGCTGCAAATCTGTTCTCTAGCATTTCATCCATCTACACAATACGACTTTGCCATTTTATTTTCTCTCTCTATATATAATAGATAGATTTAGATAGAAAAAGATACTGTACCCCACGTTTTCTCTATATCTATCTACAATAAAATATTATTATCTATAAGGAATCCATCATGTCCCATCGGTGGAGTAGACGTGGAATAAATTGTAGAGCAATACTAGCAACTACTCTCACGCATGCGTTTAATCAGTTTGGTCCCTTCCTCCTTCAAATCCACCTCTCTGGCTTCACAAGTTTCTTTTTTAAATTAGATCCTAAATAATATTTTTGTCCCACTAGGAAATACGCACACATATTTCCTTAAGCCGTGATAATAAAAAAAGACTTCCATGTTTCTTCTCTCTCTATTGTCTCATAAAAAGAACGAGATTTGCTAAAATTTAGGCGTCTTAATTTTTAATTTATTTTAGGCTACGATTATTGCATATATTTTTTATATTTTGTTTGTTGCAATTTCTGTAGACGCAATCTATAATTTTAGGTACCGATACGAACCCGACAAAATCTGATTTATTTTGGCAGAAAGACCATTAACAATTTATAGTTAAGGACAAAATGTAATGTGTCATGACATAAAGACAAACAACAAATTAGAAAATAATAATTTACTTGCACTAGTTCGTGTTATAAGAGTGTTGCCTTAATTTATCTATATAAAATTTCAAACACCTAAAATACAAGAAAAGTGAAAAAAATATATAGATTCCTTTGGAATAGTGAATAGGCACAGTACATTCTTCTCAATAATAAGCCAATGAGAATATATTTTACCTTTTATATTTTAGTCCGTGAAGGAGAATATTTTTTCCTTTTTTACGAGAATAAATTTTCCTTTTTATTTTTTTTCCGAAAGTAACGTGGAGTAAATGGGAAAGCCACATGTGCCTAATGGACCCGACACTAATACGGTGCAAGCGGGGGGACCAAACCGCAAAAGCGCACGGTTCCCTTCCATTCATTCCGCTCCGTTTTCTCCTCGGCTTCTTCCCTCCCTCCTTCGCTCGTCGCCGTCAAACCCATCCACCACCCTGTGGCGCCAGCGGTCTCTCTCTGCCCCGCTAGATCCCGCAAATCACCTCACCTCACGGCACGCCGCCTCCCACGCACGCGTGCTCCTCTTCCTCGCTTCTTCCTTTCTTTCCCTGCTCCCGGGAGCCGGGCGGGGCCTTCGGATTTGGGATTGCTGTCTGTCCTGTGCGAGCCAAGAAGAAGACGAGGAGGGGGAGGGAGATGGGTTACATTGGCCACCATGGCTTCGCCACGCTGCGGCGCTACAAGTACAGCGGCGTCGACCACTCGCTCGTCGCCAAGTACATCCTCCAGCCCTTCTGGTCCCGATTCGTCAACATCTTCCCGCTATGGTTCCCGTAAGCGCTTCCTCCCCCCCCCCTCCCCCCCCCCCCCCCCCCCCCCCCCCCCCCCCCTCTCTCTGATTCTTGCTTCATCCGTCCGTGTCAACCTCCAGCTTGTCCCCGGTTGCCCCGTTGCTGAATGCGTCGTGCCAGTGATTGGTTTTCCGGCAACAAGCTAAAACTGTTTCCAGAATTCAGTGGCTGCCTCCACTATCTTGCTGCCATTATGTTCCTGTTGGCCTCGGTATCCCGATCTGGTCTTGATTCGTTATAATATAATATCGACATCTCCAGTTACTGCACATTTTGTGTGGCATTAGCATGTGTGCGGTTTTGGGCAGTTCGAGCTTACCTGGCACTAATTTTCTGTAATGCGGAGTCCCAACCTTTAGCTTAGCCTGAGGAATCATCTTTAGCTGTCGTGAGCATCCTCCAGGGGCTGCACACAGCCACAAAGCAATGACTTTTGTTTAGTGGTTCCATCTTGCAAAGCTAAAAAAAAAGAAGCTTGGTTCGCATATACTCCCTCCATCCCATATTAAATGACGCTATGGGAAGCATGTAGGTCAAATTTTCTAAACTTTGACTAGATTTATAGAAAATGTGTGCGACATTTTTATTTCCAAATAAATTTGTTAAAAAACTAGATTTAAAAATCTTTCCAATGATACTAGTTGTGTATGTTCGATATGAATACTTTTTAATATAAAATTAGTCAAAGTGGAAAAAAGCTGACTTCTCGGGAAGCGAGAATGACATCTATTTTGGGACGGAGGGAGTATTCTATAACCCTGTTCTACCGGATTAGTTTAGGAGTCGTGCCTTCAATGTGACATCTGAGCATTATTATGGCCCACGTACTTTAACGCCATCATTTTAGCTTTATATGTTAGCGACTAAATCAAGTATTGTTTGATTCTACTGCTCTGTTGTTTCCTTTACATGGTTAACGGAAATGGGGTATGCCTCGATTAAAAAAAATGATATCCTGTCGTTTGCTGTTTACTTGCAAAGTTTACCACTCCGATGAAGGAATTAGTTATGTTTGCATTCTTCCTTCAAGCTAATACCCTACTTGCACACATCAAGTTGCTTATCTTTCTTAGCTATTTATCTGTGCTGAGTGCTAACATTATCTTTTTTATTTATTTATTTTTGGTTAATGCTTGGATGATCTGCAGACCAAACATGGTGAGAATTCAATTCACATGCTGTTACAATGAACTATTATTCTTTTGTTGAAATCCTGATAGAAAGTATTGATGCATTTTTTTTTCAGATTACACTGACAGGTTTCATGTTTCTACTGACATCAGCATTCCTTGGATTTGTAAGTATCTTACTGCAGTAAAGTTTTTGATACATACGATACTGTATTGTTCTTACATACATATATGCGAGTTTTTCTTTCTTGATGCTCATAGCACTACAATACTAATAATTCAGAAAGATTGAGCCTCATTACTGCTTCCATTCTACGTGCAGTTATATTCACCACATCTAGATACAGCACCCCCCAGATGGGTTCACCTTGCTCATGGACTGCTTCTCTTCCTTTATCAGGTTTGTCAATCTTTATGTGCTCCCCCAAATATGCCTTGCTCTACTGCCATATTTTCCCTTCACAGCATAACAGAAGTCTGGCATTCAGCTAGTACTCTAATATATCAATCTGCACTTGTAGCACTTTTTTAAAAAAATTCAAGGCATCTACTCACCCATGGTATCTGGGTTTTTGTAATCAATGTTGTCGGTCTTAGGATCCCTGAATATCTTACTGAACATCTGATCAAGCTCTCCTGTTTTCCTGGGATCTTTTACTGAAATATCTTTTCAAACCTTCCACTTTTTTAGTATACATGAAATGATGTTTATGCAGACTTTTGATGCTGTCGATGGAAAACAAGCAAGGCGTACTAACTCATCAAGTCCTCTAGGCGAGCTTTTTGACCACGGTAATCTCCAGTTGGAATTTAAGCTGGTGTACTCTGTTTTAAGAAATCTCATATGATGCTGACAAGTTTGCATCCTGTGCAGGATGTGACGCGCTTGCCTGTGCTGTAAGGCCACCTGTTAATATTTTTTCTTTCAAGTGCAATGATTCTGAAATCGTTGTGAACTGATTATTTTATTTTATCAATTAGTTTGAGTCCTTGGCTTTTGGAAGCACGGCAATGTGTGGAAAGGCTACCTTCTGGTTTTGGTTCATTTCAGCTGTCCCATTTTACTTCGCAACCTGGGAACAGTGAGTTCTTGTGTTCTTGCCTTGCCCAACATTGATGAATGAAACATCAAGCAGTCGTAGGATCAACTCATTGTTCTAAACCGACTTGCACACTTAATACTTTTATATTATGCATATCTTGCCAAATGGGTCACAGTTCTTTAGATTAATGTCTCCCACCGTCCCACATGACTCTTAAAGTCCTTTGGAGGCTCTCTCTCTCTCTCTCTCTCTCTCTAAAAAAAACATGCAGAAAATATATTTCCCTTTATTATTCTGTATGGGCCTCAAAACTTGATTTCATACTTTTGTTCTAGTGGTTCATTTGGTCCTGTGCTGTTGTGCATAATATATATTGTTACATGTGTAGTGCTTCAATGCTTTCTGGAAAATGAAAACGCACTTGTGTAATTATCAATACGGATATAATGCAGCTACCCACTAAGCCACTATCCCGCTGAGATTTGCACAGCTTAGCTTCTGCAAGTGCAAAGCACCACTTCTGTCAAGCTTCACAACTATATACATTTTGTTGTTTATCTTGATGCTTTCTTTTCTATTTTTTGTTGATGTATAACTTCATGCTCTGTGCAGCTTTTTTACAAATACACTTGTTCTTCCTATAGTCAATGGACCAACTGAAGGCCTTATGCTAATCTACTTGTGCCACTTTTTCACCTTTTTTACAGGTATAATTTTGGTTTGAACTGTCAATTTTCATGCTTATATATAAGGTCCCTGTTGAACTTTAAATTAGGGTGTTCTGCTAATTCACTGTGCATATTTAGGAGGCCTTTACTCAAAGCCATGTGGTTTGTGGTATTTATAGCTCATCTTTCCTTTGTAGGAGCCGAGTGGTGGGCACAGGATTTTCAGAAGTCAATGCCCCTGCTGGGTTGGGTTCCTCTTATTTCTGGTATGGATGCTACCATAATAATGATTTCTTTTTTGTATTTATATTTTATATTATCGTATGGTCACCAATTCCTTTTATTTTAGCGCCATCTATATCACCTGTTCCTGGCGTTTTTCTTCCTCTTAATACTCTGTGAAAGCTTCATTGTGAAAGAGAAGACGAATTGACTTTACCTATACTGAGGTTTTACGCTCATTGCCTCTTTCCCCAGAAATCCCGGTGTATGACATTGTGCTATGTCTTATGATTGCTTTTGCTGTAATCCCAACAATTGGATCTAAGTAAGTACTGTGTTACAACATGTATATCAAGTGGTATTTTGTGCTATCTGGTGTTCTATATTATTTTTTGTAGATTATATGACCCTGTAATCTTAATCTGTAAAGCCCTCTAAAAGTACATTCACTGTTATATTGTTTGTCAGTTATGAAGTCCAAAGAAACAATAAGTATATTTTAATCTGTATTTCTGTATATTGTTTCGTATGTAGGATTAGTTTATCTTTTCAATAAAAAAGGAATAGTTTAATCTTTAATTAATTGATGTCTGGCTATGAAGTGAATGAAATGACTACAGTGAAATTATAGTTGCCAGAGCAGTTAATGCTGCAACGAACCAATTGAATGAATTAATGCCCTTTTACTGATACATGTTTCTGTACAATATATCTAAAAAAAAAAACCCTATCAAACCAATTGATTTGAACGCTCTAGTTGAAGTCATTATCAGACTTGTGCAAAAGGTACCTAAATTCACTTTTCGTTTTTGTTTTTTCAACGCTTGCGGATGGAAAAGCATAATAGATCAATTGCTGAATTATGTACTCTTTTGGTGCTTAAGCATAAGTATACACATTGCATCTAAGATCTAGGTCTTACACTCTTGGTTAAATGCTCTAGTACCTTTTCAAATCGCTAGCGAAGCAAGAATTTCTGATCTAGTGGAAGAATACCTCATCTCCTTAATGCTTGAGCTTATTATATTTTATAATTTTGTTTTTTTAAGATTGAAATATAATATAAGATTGAAAAAGTTAATGTTGCAACTGTACAGTATTCATAATGTATATAAAGTCGTTGAAGCAAGAAAAGGAAGCATGGTGCTGGCACTAGCCATGGTAATCTCTCAATTTATCTACTTTTTTCTACTGTTGTGATTCTCTTTCATTCATCTGATATTCTTCATTTGTGCCAGCTCTTTCCTTTTGGTTTGCTCTTGGCTGGAGTTCTTGTATGGTAAGGCTTTTGAGACCCTTCCTTTGCTTCACATGTACTAGTATCTACCAAGAAATTTGAACTGGGCAATCTAAGCTACCAGTTTAGTAGCATCTAGTATATCACTGAAGGATATTGTACTTATGCAGGTCCTACCTTTCTCCTTCTGATATAATGAGAAATCAACCACATTTGCTTATTATTGGAACTGGTTTTGCATTTGGATTTCTTGTGGTAAGGCCAATGTTGTAACTGGTTTTGTATTTGCATTTGTACAATCAATGCCTTGTGTAGCTGTCATTTTCTTGATTTCTTTGTGTATATAATCATCTGTAAATCACACTTTCCTATTTAAGACTTGAGAGCATTATGTCCTTATGACAAAAATATAGTTTAGACCCTGAACTCTCATGCTGATTTTATTTCACTCTTACAGATGCCCTTTTTCAGATACTGTAGTGCAGTAAAAATATGAACATTACCTTATATCTGCTTATATTGCTCCACAGGGAAGAATGATTCTCGCTCACTTATGTGATGAACCCAAAGGTCTCAAAACAGGGATGTGCATGGTACTTTCTTGGGGAGCCCAATCATTCTTTTTCTTTTTTACACCATCCTCATTTATGGCCTTGCTAAACAATCGTCTTTATCCTTATACAGTCCCTTGCGTATTTTCCATTTGCAATTGCAAATGCGCTGACTGCCCGGCTTGATGATGGGTTTGTGCCTAGATACCTTCTATATCCTTTTTGTAATAATAATTTCATAGTCCATCTAATTTTATGGCCATTGATTCTTGCAGAAATCCCCTCGTTGATGAGCAGCTAGTTCTCCTGATGTACTGCTTATTTACAGGTACTGCATTATTTATTCTCATGATTATCTTTTCTAGCAACAAGCGGACAGTTGTGCACTAAAGTACTCTTTAGGTGTGTGTTGCTGAAAGAGCAATATTCCTTTTGGTGTGGAAGACTAAATCTGCTAAATCATCATGATTAGAGTGTTTCTGGTTGATAGTTTGAAAACTTTAGATCAGTAGCTTAAAACTTACCATTACGTCGAATTGACCACATTAAAAATTCATTGAATGTAGATTTGTCGCTCATCTTACCTTGTAAGAGAGCATGAACTCTGATCTGACTATTTTTTCGACTTTTGCAGTGGCTCTGTACATGCATTTTGCTACGTCTGTTATTCATGAGATCACCAATGCACTTGGGATCCATTGCTTCAGGTTTTGATCCTCATCAACGTCATCTTTTGCACATGTCTGTATGATCAGTTGGTTGACACAATGTCTTGTGACAGGATCACTAGGAAAAAAGCATAGTTCTCCATCCATGGGCATCAGTGTTGCCCTGAATTGTAATCAATCACAAGTGGTGCCTGCCAGACGGGCAACTTTTCATATTTATCTCCATTATACATGGATGCGGCTTCCGAATTACGTGGGATGGTGCCCCCCCTGAAAATTCACATCAGCATGGAACTTGCCGATGAGAAAACAGTGTATTTTTGAAACAATTAGTAACAGCATGTTGTATCTTACCTTGAGCATGTGTGTTCATGAAATGCTCGGCAAAAATTTTGTGGAATTTTTTGTGCTAACTGATAGTGATATTGCAAATTAAGAATTGCTTGGTATTGTAATGGCTCTTCATACATTTCTTTTGCCTCTCAACTTCGAGCTTAATCAGCCGAGCTACATTCAATTTTCTTATATCCGTGCACGTTGCCAGCTGGCTTCTCCATTGCTTACAGAGTTTTTTTTTTTTTTTTGACAACATGCTTACAGAGGTTATCCATCTTACTATGGCAACCAGCCAAATGTTGACATGGAGGAGAGAAGGGAGGAGAGAGAGGAGAAGCAGGCTATAATTTTACAGCCGGCTTGGACACATGAACCAAGAAATTCTATGAAAGAGATAAATGGATTATATATTAAGTATGAAAAACTGACTACTATACGATAAAAAAAAGGCTACAATAAACTTTACAGCTAATAAATCGGCTCTATTATTAGCCTTGCTCTTCAGAATCAAGTACGCCAATATAGGCACTGAACCAACATTTTATAAATAAAGACCTTAATTAATCTTCTCGAACTCATAAAAAAAGCTTGCATTGGTGGTATGCATTTTCACTATGGTACGGCAAAAAAAAACGATGATAACTTTATATAGAGAAGAAAGTCCATCAACCAGTGTGGAAAGGAACGCACAAGGCGAGCTCAATCGATGTGTTGGGCTCGGGAGGTTAGTGCTGATGTTCAGAAAGTACGCAACATGCTCGAGAATTCTCTAATTCTGGACATTCTGAAACCATTTATCTCCAGTGTCGGTGCTCCTCAAAATTGGCCAGGATAAAAAATATCTTCAAAAAAATTATATCTCCAAATAAATCCTGTTCGCCTGAACTTTTTTTCAGCACTGCACTGCAGCCAGAACCCACTATTGCTACAATGTGTCGTCTGATCATGATGGCTGCAGCTGCAGCGGTTCCAATTTCGAAGGGGTATTATTCTGAGAATGACTTGTCAATCATCATCTTATCAGAATCCGAACTCTATGCTTATGGCCTTGTGAAACTAACTACTAGTGGAGTACCAAAAAAAACATGAATAGGTAACAGAGCAGCATGTAACTAACCATGAGGAGTCGCACTGCCAATGACATTACTAGCACAAACGGAACACGACAGCTAATGATCAATTCATTCTGTTAGTTGTCTGTCTATTTACTTATTACCACCCTCTGGCAAGTTAATTGGTGCAACCACTGAATCACATCACATCTATATAATGCTCTCTGCCTGGATTCGACACCATCGTGCAGGCTGCAACAAGCTGACAGACACACTACTCCGATCGTTGGCCGTGGCCATACCATGGCTATGCGGCGAGCTGTGCTGCGCGGGATGCTTCTTCTGGCGGTGGCGACGAGCGGTGCTGCGGCGGCGGCGAAGGTCCCGGCGATATACGTCTTCGGCGACTCCACTGCCGACGTGGGGAACAACGACTACCTGCCGTGGAGCATTGCCAGGGCCGACTTCCCTCACAACGGCGTCGACTTCCCCGGCGGCACGCCCACCGGCAGGTTCAGCAACGGCCTCATCGGCATCGACTTCCTGGGTGAGTAGAGAGTACTGATAAGTGCAATGCAAGTACTGTTACTGTGCTAAATTGCAATGCATGTGCAGAGAAGACATCTCTCAGATCAATGCTGCAAAACTGCGATAAGTTTTACAGCAGACTGTAGTAATTTCTGACAGAAAAACAATGATGATAGGGTAACCTTTTGTTCTTGTTTCGGTAAAATTTGCAGCCATTGCTATGGGGTTCACCGGGAGCCCACCACCTTACCTGTCTCTCATGGCGGCCACTGCTGCCAACAGCAGCAGAAGCAGCAGTGAGGTGACGAGGAACACGACGATGGCAGCTGCAGCAGCCTACGTGAGCGGAGCCAACTTCGCTTCTGCAGGCTCTGGTCTTCTTGATTCCACAGTGTGTCTATCTCAACATTTGTTTTCACCTTGCATCAAAAAAATTGTTTTATGTCTTTGGGACTTTCTCAACAGGTACCCCAAGTAAAAATCATGCTCCAATTCTGATTAGATATATTTCCATTAGCTTGGTTTTGCTGTCTAGGAAGCTATTAGGCAATTTGGTTCGTAAAACGAAATGCATTTTTAGCAAATTTAGGTTTAGGCTGCCTTTATGGTACACTTGAAGTACTACGTATGTATGTCAGTCATCACTGCACACACTTTCTGGTAGATAATTCAGTTGTATCTGTACATCAAGTGATTAGTTACTACATAAAGTTGAAATTACTACATAAAGTTGAAAAGACTGCTCACAGAAGTTCAACCATTTATAACAACTTTTGTACTCAGCTCATAAATTCAGTGGACCATGCTTGGGCCTGTCAAGAATTTTTTGCCTTTCCGAATTAAATCACTACATTATCAAGTAACAGCATGATTACTTCTTCGAAGAAGGACACTAACACCAAAGTCCAAATGGTCACTACGCCAGGGTTCTACAATCAGCATGACTCAGCAGATAGAGTACTTCTCAGACTTTAAAGGCCAGATGTCAACCAGGTTGAGTGCTAGCAGAGTGGCAGACTCGCTTTCGAAATCCATCTTCCTCATAAGCGCCGGGTCGAATGATGCATTTGATTTCTTCTCAGAGAACAGATTACCCGACTCCACCGCGATTCAGCAATTCTCTGAAGCTATGATCTCCACGTATGATAGCCATGTCAAAGTAAGAACTCTGGTCTATACACTTCAACGCAGACAAATCCACATGCTGTGGTGATGCCTAGAAAGCAACTCAGCCATTGAGATATTGTTTTCAAATCTGGCCTCTACTCAACTCTAAGCACAAGGGCTGATATGCTGAAAAACCAGTCGATGCTTTATTCGCTATAACTGTATGTTTGTTGTGCAGGCATTATACCATTTGGGAGCAAGGAAATTCGCTGTGATCAACATGCCACTGATTGGGTGCTGTCCATACCTGAGAAGTCAGAACCCAACAGGAGAATGTGTTGAGCAATTGAATCAGATAGCCAAGACACTGAATGATGGAATCAAGGAGCTGTTCAGCAATCTCAGCTCAGAAATGCAGGGAATGAAGTACACCATTGGCAATGCTTATCAGCTTGTCTCTAGTCTGATTCAAAGCCCACATGCCGCTGGTAAGTTGCAACAACTGAGCAGGAGCATTCTAGATATGAAACCCGCGCTCTTTCTCTGGTAATGTATATTTGCAGCTTTGCTCACTTTCTGCCTGCAGGGTTGGAGGAAGTGAAGAGTGCATGCTGCGGTGGTGGCAGGTTCAATGCTGAGATAGGGTGCACCCCCATCTCCAGCTGCTGCAGTGACCGCAGCAAATACCTCTTCTGGGATCTGTTGCACCCTACCCAAGCTACCTCCAAGTTTGCAGGACTCGCCTTCTATGATGGACCAGCACAGTTTGTCAGTCCCATCAGCATCAAGCAGCTAGTTGAGGCATAATACTCCAACATCACAACAAGGATTAGGCCAATATATCTTCGAGCCCCTTGTCTACACTTTGTAATTTGCATTGTTCAACAGCGTGAACTACCTTGCTATTCATCTGAAAATCTACACAAGGTTGGAAATAAAATGTCCAAGTTTTCTGAAAAGTGTAAATACAAATGGTTGTCGGTTCGTTGCATCAGGCGATTGATCTGTGCCCTCCTCAGGCACTGAAAAGCTGGCCAGCCATTGCTTTACCCTGTCTCGCTTTGCCACAAGCCGCCCTTTGTTCCTTGTAGACAGCTTTAGGGGGCTCCCCATCCGGCTCAGTACCTCTTGTGCCAGTTCACGCACTTTGGGCTCACCTCGGACATCACTGTGTTTTCCAATGCCACACACCACTGACACCTCCAATGGCAATTCGCGACCCTTCACCGCATCCACCCATTGCAGCATCAGCACATAAGCTGAGACTGTACTGAATCCGTGCAGATTCAGCTTCACCTCTGTTTCTGACCATTCCATCGCCTTGTCAAGCACCGACGAGGAGGACAGAAGTTCTTGCACCAACTCGACTTCTGCTGTCGGTGTAGATACAGACTTGAGCCTCTTGACCAACCCAGTCGTTGACAGTGGAAGTGAAGGACCAAGCTCTTGAACCACCGAAGCAAGCGAGGAACATGAGTTGAGCATAAAGTTGTAGCCTTTTGTAGTCGGCGCGATGCGCAATTTCCGCATCTTCTTTAACCATGCTAGCATCTTCGAATGATCACGGCAGGAGCTGTAGCATGAAAGCACAGTGTCTGCTGCGCCAGTGCCGAAGCGGATGCCGGCATCTGTCATGGATGCAATAACCCTCTCCATGTCGACCAGGGAGCCAGATTTGCCGTAGCATTTCGCGACTGACCCAAACTGGAACGCCTCCGGCTGGTACCCCAGAGAAACCATCTCCCAAAGTGTTTCCTCAGCCTCAGTGGGCAGACCCAGCAGGCACAACGACTTTATCATGGCCATGTAGGTCTTGAGCCCAGAGAGCGGCATGGACCGTAGCTCCGCGTAGAAATCCATCGCTCGGCCCTTCAGTCCACGAGAGGAGAAAGCCGCCATGAGGTCGCAGTAGAAGAGAGCTACCTCATTGGTGGACTGGAGATGCTTCGAGACGGAGTCGGAGATGAGAGACCTTGATTCTGCAGCGCTTCCATTGGCTTCAAGCAATGCGGCAACTGCAGCAGCATGGATAGAGCTCCATTTGAACCACCGGGCCTGTGTGACCGCCTCATAGAACTGCAACGACAATACAAGTTACCAGTTGATAACGAATCAGATGATGATTTTTTGTTCTTGGAATTTGGAATATAGTTCAACAAGCTAAGACATTTCCAAATGTCCTTGGAACGCACACGCACAAGTGAAGTATAAATGCAATGACAGTTCATCAGAGAAAAGGCACTCCGACGCTACGGTCGCTCGAATTCAGAGCTAACAACTAGCGAAAGTTGAATCTATTGCAGTGCCAGGTACAAGGACAAGCAGAAAATTTCAAAATTTATTTTGTGTGGGACAAATTGACGGAGCTTTCAGTTAAACTCTGTATGTTAGTACGCTCTTCCTTTTGTTTTTAATGAAAATACCTAACTGTGGGGAGCTCTCCTACAGTCTTTTGCGGTCAAAAAAAAAAAAAAAAAAATCGACGGAGCTTTCTTGGTACGGGGCGAGGTTTAGCTGAGAGACGGGGATGGGGCGCACCGGGATGGCGAGCGGGTCGGAGTCCATGAGGAGCCTGGAGAGCGCGGCGAGCGCGGCGCGCTCCGACTTGGTGGCGACGTAGCCGCGGATGACGCGCTCGGCCGCGCCCGCCGTCACCGTGCGCTCCAGCTCCGACATGAGCCGCCGCTCGCTCCGCCAGCTGGACCCCCCGCCCGACGCGACCCGGCGCAGCGAAGCCGATGCCACGGCGGAGAACCTCCGCCGTTGGAATGCCGCCGGCGGCGCCGGTAGCGACGCCACCGCTGGCATCGCTCCCTTGGGCTTCGCGGAGCTGCCTCTGCTGATGGATGTGGATGTGGATGAGGTGGGAAATGACACGATGTGCCCTTTTTATCCTTTATCCAAACCAACGCCTGTGACTGTGACGAGGTCCATCTCTGCGCTGCGGCGGCTCACTCCTCCTCACCACACCTCGGTCGCCGGCCGCCGCGCCGCGAACACGACGACGATGCTGGTCCCGACCGCAGCCGGACCCTGCCTCTCGTCCCCGGCTCCGCCGCCGACACCGACGCCTCCTCACCTCATCCGCCTCCCTCGCCTGACCACCCACCACCCCCGCGCGCGCCGGTGCCGGTACCGCGCCAGGCCGCCGAGGGCGGGACGGGCGCCCACGCCACCGCCTCCACCGGCGCCGTCGTCTCGGCCGGCGAGGGACCGCGTGATCGAGTTCGGCAAGCACAGGGGCCAGATGCTGGGCACGCTGCCGCCGTCGTACCTCCGGTGGGTCGCGGCCGAGCTCGACTACGGGGACACCGCGCCCTGGGCGGACCTGGCGCGCGCCGTCCTCGACGACCCCGTCTACGTCGACCGCGTCGAGTGGGAGCACGCGCACCGCTTCCTCCGCGGCGACGCCGACGGCTTCGACTACGCCTACGACGACGACGGCGGCGACGGGCCGCTCCAGGAGATGGCCGAGCGCTTCGGGTGGGACCTCTCCGACGAGGAGGGGTGGGGCCGCCTCGACTTTCGCCTCCTCGGCACGTCCTACGGCGGCCGCATCCCAAGGAAGAAGCAAAGCAACAGCAGCAGCTCCACCGGCGGCGGCGGCGATAAGAAGGGCTCCCTGTTCGACGCCGCCGCCGCCGGGGCTGGCCCGGGCGGCGCCGGCGGGAAGCGCGACGAGAGGAGGGAGCGGGTGCGGATGAGGAGGGAGGACCAGGTGAGGACGGCCAAGATGGACATGCTCGGGGTGAATGCCGGCGTGGCGGACGGCGGCGTCCTGGGGTCGTCGTCGGCCAGGAAGCAGGCTCAGATCAGGACGGCCAGGAAGGAGATTCTGAGGCTGGGTCGGGGTAGCAGCGCCGGCGAGATGCTTGACGAGAAGAGCACGCCGGGGAAAGGCGGACAGGGCGCCAGTCCCTTCCCCGGCCGTCAAGCATTCCTCGACAAGGTCAGGAAGCTCAAAGGTGATGAATGAATAGGATTTCCGAGGGGTAGAGTAGGATGAGTTCTACATGCATTGAATCTTTGTTTTGATGAGATTATAGTGATGATCACTTGATCAGTCTGTTTACAGGCTGCATTCGGCCGGAGGGATAAGCGCTTATTTTTCAGCACTTCAGCAGTACTTTCCTCTCACAAGATTTTAGCACTTCTACAGCACTTCAGTGCTTTTCAGCGCTTTTTCAGCTTCACCGAACGGAGCCACAATCTTGCTCCTGAGATTGTGCCAGAAGTCAAAATGCATCTATGATAAATCTCAGAGTTACTGACATGAAGAGGATTGTTTTTCATCAGCAGCAATTTATTTCAGCGCATCTATGTCGGTTGTTATGACATTCAACAAAAACATCTACGATTATTACATACATTAGACAGTTTGTTTAAAAAAAACATACATGAGACAGAAACAAAACAAAAGACAATTGAGCCAAAAAGAGAAAAGCAACTGCAATTACACGAGAAAATCGTAGCTGTACAACTACAGCACACTATTCCTTTTGCATCAGAACTTCACAAGCATGCTGTGATTACAGTGTGCATCAAGCATCAACAACATTGCATTGGAGTAACTGTAGTGCGTGCCCTTCAGTGGCTTCTCTTCAGCGCAGCAAGAAAACCTGACTTTATTTTGTGGCGACCCTCAGGGTCAGTTCTCACCTGTTTCAAAGTCAAGAGATCACAAAGCTCAGTTATGGAGAGCAATAGTAAGCAGCAAAAACATTGAACACTTGAGCATGGGACAACTTTTCGTGTTGTAGAATCAGATGAAGTCATGATTATTTTGTTTAGACATGTAATAAACATGCAGCGAGAACCGGAAATGCAGGACTAACATCTTTGGAGAGTTTCTGAAGGATCTCCAGTGTCTCGCAGAAGTCAGGCCTTACAGCTGGATCTCGATGCCAACATTTCTGAAGAAGCTCGATAAGCTTGGGATGGGTATCTTTTGGGATTGTTGGCCTAATACCCTGCAGAGAACCGCACGGGGGTTAATCAAGTTCTTCATAACGCGAGTCTCCACATGAGCAGATAATATGGCCTCACCCAGACTACTAGAAACTGTTAAAATCTCTAGAAAAAGCTCAATATTTCTTTAAACAAAAAAAAGGAAAAAGAGGAACTAGCTTGTCGTTTCACTAGAAATCAAGTACATGGTTTTTTTAGTGGCTGTGCAATGCTTTAGTGAGAGTTTTCTACTTTTCTTATTTCCACAAGAACTTGTAGGTTTGTAGCATACAGAATAAACCTGTTCCTCTAGTCTCATGTATATATAATCTATTAATATACAAATGCACAGCCAAGGATGGTAGTCCAGTATTTAAATGGCCTTTCCTGTAAGAGCAAAGGCTGGCATCAATTCTAAAAGACTCTTTCCAAAAAGAATTGCACTGCTCCCTGTTCCCAAGTGTCTGCACATGCCATTACCTAATTTAAGAACTAAATAAAATACACTACATCATCTCCTAGATGTATGTATCTATCGAATGGACTCCATCAGGTCATATCCTTTGGGCTGCCAATAACGTAACTGCAGAAGCCAAATGCACTTACCTTCTGAACAACACCTATTGCTGCTTGCAGTGGTGTTAGGTACTCGTAAGGGATCTGAGAAACCAAAAAATTATGAACATCAATAGACTCTTATTATGAGTAATTTATATGCAAACTAAAATAGAAACAGAAACTGTGCCTATAATCATGTAGAAGAATACAACTACAGTTACCTTGCCGGTTAGCAGTTCCCACAGAACAATAGCAAAGCTAAAAACATCTGCTTTGTGATCGTAGGGCTTATGTTCTATGACCTGAAATTTCAATAATTGCATCGTTATGTAAGAAAAGGACA
This sequence comes from Eremochloa ophiuroides, assembly GCA_038502445.1. Taxonomy (NCBI): domain Eukaryota; kingdom Viridiplantae; phylum Streptophyta; class Magnoliopsida; order Poales; family Poaceae; genus Eremochloa; species Eremochloa ophiuroides. The sequence continues at coordinate 2,726,269 of JAHLJS010000005.1, forward strand.
AATGTGCATAGTTTCTTCTGAAATGCATATTCATGACGGTGCACCTCAGGTGCCATCCAACGGTAAGTTCCAGTTTCTGCAGTCATCACTCCAGATTGGTCTTTCACACGTGCAACACCAAAGTCTGCAACCTTTACAACCTGCAAAATATATTCCTATTACTTTTTGAGACCTATCAATCACAGCAAAGAGCCAAACAAAGATTTGCACATTTCCAAAATCCAAATCAAACAAAGAATATGCTTCTGCTGTGTGTTGGTAGTTAGTCATCTAGGCTGGTTGTATGGTTTCATACCCAGTTTCACTCATAAACTGGGTCAAAGTCTTTCTTCTATAGTGAACTCTAGGAACTCCCTGCCCTTTTGTGTAAGCTCTTAAAAAACATGATTTATGGCTGGGGCAAAAAGGACTGACCCTGTTTTCATCCATGAGAAGATTTGCAGTCTTGAGATCACGGTGAATTATGTTGTTCTGGTGCAGGTAGTTCATTCCTTTAGAGATGTCTGTCGCCACTTTCAGTATTTCAGGAAGCTTGAAAGCATTGTTGTTTTTATGGAGGTAATCGTAGACACTCCCTCCTGACATGAAATCTAAGACAAGGACATGCAAAAAAGGGTAAGGGAATCAAAAACCATAGAAATTTATCGACTCGTCTATTGCAAAGATGAATCTCATTGTAGTATACCTGTTACTATATACAGGGTTGGTTGTTGTGTACAGGCACCGATAAACTGCACAACATTCCTGTGACGAACCTTTCTGCATGCATGTATAAACGAAAAATTTACATAATTAACAATGTTGAGAGGCATTTACAAACTATTAGAACCTACATTATAATTTGATATCTTCAACATTAGTGAAAATTTACATAAGCTCATGTCAGTAAAAAATTTCAAACGAACCTCATGATGTACACTTCTTGTGCAAAATCTCGGTACATATCCGCACTTATGCGCTCAGACCTTACTACTTTGATCGCCACATCCTGGTTGCAGTATGTTCCTCGGTACCTAAGCAAGCCAAGTATCAGATGAAGCAAAGGTTCCCATTTCCACGTCATGGCCTGTGACTAAGAAAGACTTAAACTTACAGGTCACCATTTGATCCGGACGCAACTTTGCTTCCAAACTGGAGCAGTTTAAGGTCAATTTCCCAAACATCTGCACCATCTGTTGGTATTTCCACACTTGTAGACGGCATACTATATCCACTTTGCGGACCTTCTGATGATGAGCTTGATGCAGGCCAAGCTTGCGTCTGTAGAAAGCGAACTTACTGCGGTTAAATAATCGCTCGTAATTTCAGGACAACAGAACAACTGACTATAGAAGCATTGTGTCCATATAGAAACGTTCAAAGTAAACCTTTTCATGGTTCCCATCAAGGTTTGCACTTTACCATTAACAAGATCTTTTGTGTTCCTTTGTTTCAGATAAAATTTAACACTTTTATCTACTTCAATGAACTAAGGAACTTCTCAAGAAATAAATAGAGAACAATTTATGTAATACCAAGAGAGCAAAAGGTAGGGTTTTTAATGGAGTTCCTAACTTCACAAAAGAAAGGGGAGAAAGAAGCTTATACCTCGGCATTGTGGAATTTCTGAAGCAACTTTCCTTGTAGCTGCTCAGTACTCTATAAGTTACAGGCACAATAATATATTAATATTAATAGTATTTTAAAAACTAGAACAAATTGCTGAACTAAATAGAAGCCTTAATAAGAATTTAACCAATTTCAGCAATATAATGGACGCAGAGAGAAACTATATACCTCAAGATGCCATCCGGTGACAACAAATACATCCAATGAGTAGCCATCACTTGTTGAAAATGCATGTGCTTCTTGGATGTCAAGACCGAGCTCAGCAAGCAAACGGGTCAGCTGTAAATGAATGTACAGATGACAGCGTGTCAGACGGCAAGTAGTTGGCTAGTTACGGCTAAGGAAAAAGAAGTCTGACTACCTGACTAAGGAGCTTTGGCTTATCAATAGTTGCAAAAGTTATCTCATGCATCGGCCTGCAAGTTCCAAACAGAGAGACCGATGAATTAACCAAAAAAAAAAAAAAAAACTCTCAACTTGTTTGCGTATGAGCATATCAAAGCTCTAAATGTCCCTAAATATTATCAGCTTAAGTTTTAGGTACACGTGGAAAAGTGAAGACCTCCAAGTATGATAATCTATCAGTTTCATGCAATGCAATCAAACCAGAAAGAGACAAAAAGCTTAAAGATTATAGCTAAGCAAGTATCAAACTCTTTGGAGATGCTTGGACTCCTAATCAGGTTTCATATATATATCAAAGTAAGTGTTGGATTTCCTTGTATTCAAAGAACATGTTCACGTATTAAGATCAATGTTCTTAAAGAAAGGCATGTCAAATCGAAAGGTAAATACTATCACAATTTAGGCTTGTTTGGATATAAAAGCTAATTGCTAGCCAGCTAAAAGTTAACTAAATTAGCTCTAGTGCATACAAACAGGAGGGCTAATGGCTAATCTTTTAGCCAAGTTTTCAACTAATTGTTAGCCAACTAGTAGCACTAATATTTAGCTAATTTGAGCTAAACTAGTAACGAACCCTAGCTCATCCAAACAGACCCTTAGCCATGTTCGCCATTTGTAAAACAAAAGAAAAATCATATATGTCCATTATATTTGGGGGTAAGAAAAGGTGAATTTATTCATCTTTAACATGCCTATAATATACATCCTGAAATGCTAAACAAATAAGGAAAGAAATAACTAAGTTCAAGCATCATATAGGAAATTATTTACCTAGAAATGAGATGTACACTGTGATCAGTATCATTGGTGCTCCAGACGTCACCCTCATTTGTTTCGAGCCCGAGCGCCTCCAGATTGGAGGAAGAACCAAATGCAGGGGGTGGGTGAGCCCTGAAACGTTGTGCATGACTTTATTAACGTACAAAAGAAACCAAGGAGATCTATAGGCGCATGAAACAAACAAACTTTATCCAGATCTGAATATCGATGATACATACATTTGCCTTGCCACCAGATTATTAGAAGCAATCGTCTCCATGTCAGGCTCACAAGAATCCGCCGTATCACCATCGATAATCCTAGAAACCTGATGAGCATGTTTGCTTCAGAAGTCATGGACGATCACATATCATGGGGAGTTGCTATATTTCAGGTGCCTGAATTTTTAGAGATTTTCAGACAACAATCTTACATAAACAACTAGTACAACTAAAAGGACAACTCACAAGAGACAAATTACAATTTTTTTCTATAGCCAAACAATGACAAAATTGCATTGTCAACACTCAACAACAACAAAAACTCATGCATCTGAGAATTGTTAATTGATGTATATATGCTATATCTAAGAAATGAGTTTAACGACCAAAAAGAAACGATCAATGCTCTTGTAACTGGTTATAGAGAATGTACAAATTGCTGTATCCACTCATTGGTAGGATCAAACATGTCTTAAAGGTGAGTGAACTCCTGGTACCAAAGGACAAAAACATCCTAAAAGGTGCATTTTTACGATCTTAGGCTTTGGTATTATCGAACAGGTTACTTGGTACTTGGTCAGGAAACGGCGCACGGATTTCTGAACGACGCAAATCAGGATCGACGCGTGTGCGACATGAAAGCATGTGATTACAGTGGATCCAATTCCAGTGGTGGGTGGACGGATGGTTTTTTTTTTTTTTTTTTGATCTTTGGACGGATGGATTTCTGACCTGCACGACGCGCACGGACAAGGCGGGGCGGCGTTCCGGATCGCGCGCCTCCTGGAGCAGCCGCTGGTGGGTGACCACGTCGTCCGCCCTCTCCGCGTTCACATCCAGCGCGTACCTGCGCAAGCGAAAGCATGCGTGGCGTGTCAGATCACGGCCGGGAATGAAATCTCGATCTCCAAAGCGATGCGAAGCGAGCGGCTCGGCGGCTCACCGGGCGGGGAGGCGGTGGAAGTGGGCCCAGAGCGCGTCCTCGAAGGCCGGGGAGACCGCCGCGGCGTCGGCGTCGGCGTCGGCGGAGGAGCGCAGGCGGGCGAGCACCTCGTTGTACACCTCGAGGCGGCGGCCGTGCTTGTCCGTCCGCCGTCCCCCCTGGCCGGCCTCGGACTGGCGCCGCTGCGGCGCCGGCGGCGGGGGACTATCCACGGCCATGGATCTATCTGTCTACCGAAGAACTGCTGCGAGCGCGCGGCGACGGCCGGCGCGTCGATCGAAAAGCGGCGCGGCCGCGGCGCGGCGTGCACGGAGGACACGGACACGGGACGGCCGTGCTGCTACTGCCCTTGCATGGGAGGTGGTGGCGCGCTCGTGAAGAGGCGGCGACAAAGGCGAGAGCTTTATAGCGACGGGACGGAGAGGCGAGGCACCGAGTAGTGAGTCGGAGACGGGGACGCTTATTGGCCTAATTCGGAGAACACTACTTGTAATAGAGGAGACAAGAGACCTTATAATAAGTTAATAAAAAAAGATCATCAATCAAGGAAAAAATAATTAGTGAGATCCAATCCAATCCTAGGTTAATTAGAGAGGAAATAAGAAAGTCAGAGTAGATTTCGGAAAGAAATCACTGACCTTTAATTTGACTTCGTTCTACGCTTTACCACTTTGTAGTATATATTTAAATTTGCAGTGGTTTGTGTTTCCAAGGGGGAATATAGAATTAATTTGGAAATCAGTTAATTAAAATTTGGAGATAAGGCTGAATGAGGTGGCCATCTCACCTTGCTTTGCTAGGATTTGGATTTGGATGCCAGGATATAACAAGTAAAATAATCCAGGCCCGAGAAGTCAAATGTGATGTGGAGAACTGAAAAAGTTTGCTCCGCATGGATGTACGGCGAGCTTGTTTCCAGACTGCAAGGAACAACAGGTCAACACTCAATGGCACATGAGATATTTGCTAGGTCTACTGTCTACAAGAGTACAAGTGCATGCGTCTGCAAACCAGCAGGGAGGTACGCATGCAAAAGGAAAGTTCAAGGACTGGTGGATGGTGTTTTTTTTTTTTTGCTTGCTAAGCTGGTGGATGGTGGTAATGCGATGCACTAAATCCCAAGGTTAGCAATTGATGAGAGTAGGGTTGTTCGTCTCAGGCTGCGTTTAGTTCGCAAAAATATTTTTCCCTCCCCATCATATCGATTGTACTTTCCGTTTGCATGGAGCACTAAATAAAATAGCAGCTGTTGCATGTTTGTACTTTTTGTTTGCCTAGCTCGAAATGAATCTTTTGAGTCTACTTGGGCCATGATTGGACAAAAGTTGTCAAATACAAATAAAAATGGTACAGTACAATTTTTCTCCACTTTTACCAAACTAAACGCAGCCTCAGAGAAAAAGTAGCTGGAGGTTCATTCTCCTGGACACCCAGCGAGCTGAGATCATGTGCACTCGTCCTCCTCTAAATTCATCATCTAAAAGGAATATTTTATCCTGATCATCGAGATTCTTTTCTCTATACTACTTTCCCTGCACCCATTCATCCTCTATATCTCATACTCTATACTACTCCTAACAACGGCCCACTTGTAATCCTCTACAAATTTTATCTAAATATATCCATGTGAGATCTTATTTTAAAGGATTAATTGAAACAAATTTAATGGTGTAATCGGAATTTATTTTAATTTTTTTGTCTGTGAGTTATAACAATTTTTTTAGTCTATTAAAAAATGGGGCCCGCCACTGCTTCCGCATGTGCGCATGCATGCACTCTTCCGCTGCTGCTGCGCCGTTGTTGGTGGTGGGCCAGCACGTGTAGCAGGAACTCTATTCCGCGACAGATACCGGGTGGACGCTCGTTGCGGACCTGATACCGGACAGCGCTGCAGAGCTTTTTTTCTCTATTGAACTCCTTCAGGATGTTTTTAGAGTACCTACTGCGGGTGGTCTTGACATAGACACCCAGTTTGGGGTACTAGTAGGATTATGCTTAATTTAGTAGTACTACTATCAAACACAGCATGATAGCACAGATAAATCCTAAGGATATTATTGAATATTTGGGGCTATAATGGTTGTTAAAACTCCACTGATGTTTTTGGAACTTGAGCTAGCATCTGTATGAGTCAATGCCAAACCAATTTAATTTTAATTTGACAAACTGACAAGCTAAACACATTAAAAGTCGTTTTGGCATTTGAGTATAGGTACAACAGAATCCATGTGAACCTGGACACTCGGTCTGACTAGATGCATGGCTCGGGCTCTAAACGTGGACATCCAAAACCACTGCCACGACTTCTAATACGGGACGGAGGGAGTATGAATCACTCAGTGGAGTTTGTGTCGTAGTTTTCAAAATTTTCATGTATCGAAAATAGTGTGGACTTGTTTCATCATATAAAATTTTGATCATCTCTCTTCACAATACCATACCAGATTACCAGGACATCATATTTAGTAAGTTGGTAGCTTATTTAATAAACCTATGAAACTTAATTACATTGAGAATGGCCTAAACTCATCTTGTTTCTAAAAAGAAAAAAAGCAAAAAAGTCATGTAAATAGATTTTTTTAGATTCAACATGCCCAAAATGAAAAGACATACAACTTCATGCCATATTAACTACTCGTGATATTGAGAATGAAGCAGGGATTTGCTCTATACTATATGTCAGACATATTTTAGGAGTAAAAATCTATGAATTTGCGATTAGGCTTGTGGTCCAATGGTAGAATTGTTCAGTGGGACCCTATCCATCAGGGTTCAAATCTTGGTGCTCACACCTTTTCCTAGGATTTTTTCTTACTGAGCTCATGTTCATGAACAAATATTTGTGTAGGTCTTCTCCTACAAGCACCCACATGAACTCTGGTGAAGTTAGGGTTTGCGGTTTTTGGGTAGGAGTGTGTGGCTTTTTTTTTTTCAATTCGACGATAGAGGGATGACTAGGAGGTTGTTCATCCAGCGATGATAGTGGAAGGTGGATTGGACTACTCCCCTTGTCCCTATTTAACTATTATTGTTAGTATCCGTATCACAAGTTTGACTCGATTTATAGAAAATACGTACAACATTTGTATTTTCAAATAAATTTATTTCAAACTAGATATAAAGATCTTTTCATGATGCTAACTATGTACCACGAATATTAATATATTTAGTCAAAGTTATTTCTTAGGAAGAAAAAAAGAAAGCAGAGGGAGTAGATGGCTAGGTGGTTGGGGCATTATATGTCATGGACTCGTGGTGCTGGGTAGCTGAATGGAGCCAGCGTCAGAGACGTCTGATTTAACTGGATTGGGGAGCTCTGGCATTGTGAGTCTATCTGTGACTGAGGACGAGGGCATCATGATCGGGAGATTAATTTGGAATCCGGGTAGAGAGACAGGAGGTGGGGCGACATGGTTGAGTGAACAACTGATGGAGGTGGAGAGCGGCAGAAGTAGCGGAGAATATGCTTATACCGATCCGCCGCATCACAGAACCATGTGCCACGCAAAGATATATGAATTAATAAACAATGTGATTAGTTAATTGGTCACTTACTAATCTATTCGAGGATAAGCACGCTACGGGCCCACCTTGGATGGATTAGAAATTAGAATATGCCTCTGCTTTCAAACGGATCTTCGCGTCTCAAGTGGTCTGTATTTAATTAGTATTTGATTTTTTTTAGCGGACACTGCTGTACTTTAGTATAATTGAATTGGTCTATCGATGAGGTGTTGGATGGGCACTCCATGCATGGATCATCATCCAGTTTATTATCGACGGGAGCATAAGGGGGGCTTATTTGGTAGAGAGCTCTATATCAAAATATGTAAATTCAACAAGAAATACTACATTAGGACGTGTTTGGATCCTTTAGGACTAAAAATTAGCAGTTAAAATTAGTACTAATGGATTCAAACAGATCTGCTAATAACTTGCTTATTATTAGTTGGAGGTTGCTAGCTATATATTAGTTCAATTAGCAGGTTTATAGTTGCTAATAGGTGCTGATGGTTTATATGCACTATTCAACCATTTATTAACAGTTATTAGCATCTGGATCCAAACACTCACCTATTAAAACCTAGCTATCTAATTTTTTTGTGCTAAGGGATCCAGACATGCCCTTAGACTTTAAATGCGGTTGAGACTCAGAGAGCATTGAGATGAATCATTTTGATTATAATTGATATTAATACGTAAATATTCAAATCATTCAATTTAGTATAAAAGTACATATACAATTCGGACCTCGTATCCGAAGCCATACAGGATTATATAGCATTAGGAAAAAAAAGGTCAATACAGAGCTAAGAGTAACTCCGAGAAACTCTCTAAATCTCACTAAAAAATTCCTATCGGTGTAAGCTGTACCGACAGGAAATTTGTTTATTTTCTGTCGGTTGCATAAGCACCGACAGAAAAGATCGAAACCGACGGAAGAAATTTATTTTCCTGTCGATTTTTACGATACCGACGGAAAAATACATTGTTTTTCTGTGTGTTTTGTTGATATCGATAGAAAAATTCAGTTGGACGAGTTATTCAGAACGAAGCACGAAGCCAACTTGGGCCTGGGCTGCGTTGGCCTTTCAACTGGCACAAAAGTGGGCAGATCATGCTGTGGCCATATAAAAGCGTCATCCCAAACCCTACTTGCGACACAAGTCAGCCACCCACCCCTCCGCCGCCCGAGCCTCTCCAGCCGCTCGCCCCTCCCTCGCCCTTTCCTCTCTCATCGCCGCCGCTAGGGCCTCCCCCGATGCGCCGCCTGCACCTCCCCCGCTGTAGAGAAATTCCTGTCACTTTATTCTTGTCGGTGTTTTCCTGTCGGTATACCGTCAGAGAAATTCGTTTTGCAATTTTCCTGTCGGTTTTTTGCATTTCTTTGTCGGTTTCGCACCGACAGGAAATTTCCTGTTTCTAGTAGTGTCTTTCCTAAATGCTAGGAATAGAGATCATTTTGGTGAAAAACTATCATCCATCTTCTTTTTTGATATTTTGCTAGTCAAATATAGAGGACGAGAATGACTCTCTAAAGTGCACATGAGATATAGAAAAACTATTAGAGAGTCAAGAGATATAAAAAGCGATTTTATACAAATGACTCTCTAAATGATGATTTAGAGAGTTGGATTTAGAAAGACTCTTAAAATGCTTTAACTGTACCGTTGCATTATGAGACATGCTCGCTCTAATCCCCAATTAATATAAGTCATTAAAAACTAAATATCATGACATTTCAATTGAAAGTATCACAGTTGTGAATTATGAAACCACTGTTCTTAACGAAACCTAGTTACACTAAGTTATTCATGTGCATGATGTACATGTTTCTTTATCCAACCTGATACAGACCTAAATAATGCACTTTGACTCAGAATTGGAGGGAGTACAAATTAATTATTGTAGCATGCATGACATCATGCATGAGGAAAGCACCAGACGTAGGAGTGCTGCGAAAATGGTGTACAGTACTGTACAAAAAATATGGATGACACGTGTTGTGTTACTTTAATTTGGGAGTTTGGGTGCACGCATGAAAAGGGGTGGCGACATTTTGTCATGTATACTTGGAGTTTTGACTAGAGTTGGAGTCTCCTTTTTATTTAGGGAACGTATATGTTTGTTCAGCAGTTATATATAATCTTTTACTTTTAGTCTACCAGTCTTAACTGGGATATAGTCATTCCTTTCGTTCTTAAGTTGATTTGTTTTTTGGTAAATCAAATTTGTTATATGTATCTAGACATAATGATATATATAGATACATAGCAAATTCGATGAAGAAAGAGTCAAAGCGACCTACAGTTTGGAGAGGAAAAGTATCTAGTAAGGATTCTATGGGGAACATAAAACAGAGGATAAAAAGAAAACATAGGGCAGATGATTAAAAAAATACAGAATTTTTATAGGAATGGGTATTTAGAATACAAGAATATAAGTTTATAATTTGATAATGTAGTGGTACAGAAAACATGTGCTAATGATGGATTAACTTTGATAATTGATGGTACAGTAAACATATGATAATGATGGATTAACTAGGCTTAATAAATTTCTCTTGTGGTTTACTGACGAAATCTATAAATTATTTATTTATTGATATCCCAACACCCCATGCGATATCCCATGTGACAGCTGACGTAACACCTCAAACTTTATGCTCCTAAATTTAAACAAGCACTTAGCCATCCGGAGTACTCCTAAATGTTAAATCAGAGAATTCGAATAGGCCCTTAATTAGGGCACTCTCAATGCAGAAAAACCATCATAGTTTCTATGAACATTAATTGCACTGCCACCTAAACGTTTTACTGATGTGGCAAGAGAGTTATTGAAGAGAGAGAGCAAAAATCATAGAAACTGAGTCTAAATTAGAAACCAGGTCTACGAGAACAAAGATATGATGTGATGTGATTGATAGAGAATAGGGAGAGAATACATGTGATTGGATAAAACATTATTGTTTCATAAAAACTATCCATTAGAACTATGATGTTTACACGTAGAGTCTATTAAAAATTAATAGATATAGAAACCATAGGTAGTTTTTAGTATTGGGAGTGTCCTTACTGCCACTAGTTTACGTTGGATCCAGACTATAGGACCCAATACCG